>OV277694.1:7440000-8690000 GCA_922987775.1 Agonopterix subpropinquella | reverse complement strand
TTGTGCCTTTTGTATTTCCTGATTGTTTTCTCTCTGTATACTGTTTTTTCTGTTTGGTGTGAAATAAAGTTTTCTCAAACATGCTTGGAAATGTGAGCATTATTTTGACAACCTTCTTCGAGATAAATCGAATTTGCTGTACTGGCCAAATACATGCGCGCAGCGGCCGGCAATGTTTGTATGAAAATCCATATCTGTCGTGTTTAGCGGCCAAATAAATTACATAGTAAACTCATATCTGTCGTGTAATTTAAAAATGGAACGATCTTTTTCTCCGAAACATGGCGACCAAGGAGGTAACTCATCAAAGGTTTTATTTAAATTTCGAACTGGCTTGCAAATAGAAAGCTGTTTATTGAAAAAAAAAATATGTTGTTCATTGTTCGTCCTTGATTTTGAAAAGAGTTAATTTCCGCGAATTATTTGAGAAAATTTACTGTTTTCATTTCCGCGCATTGTTTGAGAAAAGTACTATACAAGCCTTGGCCACAACTAGGCATTGATGGACTTACGTATGTGTGCCTCGGCTTCGCCTCGGCCCACATTTACACGTTCGTCCATCAATGCCTCTGTTGCTGGCCGCTGCAGTAATGTACTAATAATTGATTGATTGATTGATTAATTGTATATTTCATGTTGGTAAAAAATAAAGTATATGGTCATCTTCTCTTTGGTGGTGGTTACAATGGCAGGAAAACTTGAAAAAATTTGACAGCTATTTTGTGGAAAAAAGAAAAATAACTATTTTACTTTTAAATGGCTTTTAATTTTTTTTCGAGCTATATCAACCAGTTTCATTATTTTCATGGATGTAAAATCTTCATGGAGATTTGTAAAATAAAACGATTGCACCAAAAAGATTTTGTTTCTTTTTTTAAATAAGTTAACTCTCCGATAACTATTCCAATAATTCGTACCTATAGGACAAATCTTTACTTTTAGTTATGGCTGATAATGACAAAATTGAAATTTTTGATATCTGTGTAAATATTAAATTGATCCTAGAAAAATCTTAAATGTACCAATCGATAGTAAACATAATAAAGCAAAATAACTTCGCGTGAAGTTTAAGATTGTGTATAAAACCGAAATTTACAATAATGTTCTATACGCCAATTGCCACTTTAACCATTAATATTATAGGTAGGTACTAAGTACACATTCTGATCACCCCGAAAGTCGATCGTGAGTTTATGTATTTATGTATGTAAAGTATATTATATTATAATCAGATTGAGGTAGGATAATTTGGATGAATCGTAGAAAAGACGTTGAATGCAAGTCACCAACAGATGACCGAGGAAATGCCTTTCACTCGTCGTTTGCACTGCGGGTGGACTTCAAAGGATTTTGGGCTTACGGGGCGGGTCAAGGCAGGGTCAAGGTCACCGTTGCCCTTAAAAAATAACAAAAATTCAAAACGCTTTTGGAACTTAAAAAGGTAACGCATATAGCGCCCGACACTTTGAATTCTTTAGTTTCAGTCTGAAAGTAGAAAACACACCCTTTAAAATACAACTAGGGTGTTTTGTTACACCCTGTAGATGCGATTTTAAAACAACCAACGTCTTTTAAAACAAAACACCCTAGTTATATTTAAAAGGGTGTGTTCGGCCCATCAAACTGAACAACACTAAAAACCGAAATCGTGAAAAAAAATCTGCTGTTTCATACAAAACTGCAGTATCTAATCGAGTCAACAGTAGGTAAAGGACAGCTACTTTTAATGTTTTTCGACGTTATTCAGTTCGATGGTCTGAACCACACCTTGAAATGTTAGTCGTGTTTTTTGTAAGAACATAATTTAATTATTGGTTTTATCGGAGTCGCTGTCAAACCAGTACAATTCGCAACTGGACTTAGAGTAATTTTTTGGGCTAGGCTGAAGTAATTTTCGCAAGATACAGAAAAATACCCTTGGCTTTGTCGAAAATGTTGTAATTATCCCGAATGGTAATTTAGTAATAGGAGTAATTTACCGCCGCTATTTAAAAAAAACCGGCAAAGTGCGAGTCGGACTCGCGCACGAAGGGTACCGTACCATTATCGAGCAAAAAACGGCAAGAAAATCACGACTGTTGTATGGGCATAAGCATAAGCATATGCTCACGACTATATTCCCCGAGGGGGTAGTCAGAGATATTCTGAAACTTCAGAACATCCACGTTTCACTAGTAGTACCGAAGCTCGTGCCGTTGTATGGGAGCCTCCTTTAAATATTTATTTTATTTTAATTTAATTATTTATTTTCAAAGTAAATATAGAACTAAATATTCAAGGGTTGCCGTTATTAATACCGAGCAAAAAACGGCAAAAAAATCACGTTTGTTGTATGGGAACCCCACTTAAATATTTATTTTATTCTGTTTTTAGTACCTATTTGTTGTTATAGCGGCAACAGAAATACATCATCTGTAAAAATGTCTACTGTCTAACAAACACGGTTCATGAGATACAGCCTTGTGACAGACAGACGGATAGCGGAGTAATAGCACAGAATAAGAAAGAGTATCTATTACTAGATACAGTACCGGACACTCCCTTCCTCCCACCAACTTTTTACCTCACCCCCTCTATCGCCCTCCAGGTACCTCGGCAGTTACCTAAGAAGAAGACTTAAAGGTTCAATTTCTTTGGTTTCGCATGTGTTGACGTCATCTTGTCAATTTAATTTTTTTTGTATGCAGTGTCCGGGCTGTGGTAATAAGGTCCCGTTTTTACCCTTTGGGTGCGGAACCCTAAAAAGCAGATCCCGTGACTTCCCGCCTCGCATTCACGATACCCAGTGTTTAATGTACCATACTGTTATGTAGAGATAACAGTACCCTCCCATTATCACGTGGTTAAACCACTCACTTGTGTCTTTGAGACTGATAACACAGTTCTGATGACTTACACGAATATAGCGGAATGTTATAGCAGGATTGTTTGCAGTATTCGTGGGCGAAGAACAAGATATACAGGGTGTAACTTCAAAGATGTGCAATATTTATTGAAATGATGTCTGATCATTTATTTATTACGAATAATTAATCAAAAACCTATAGGAAATTCGCAAAAAAATATTCGACTTTTCATGGAAACGTTCGGTCAGCTGATTGCATTTAGTATGGAAAGTCCCAATAATTTTTTTGCTCATTTCCTATAGGTTTCTTAAGGAAAGTTTATCAGTATCATTGTTACAATCACCCCTTAAAGTAATGCAACTGTTTACCCTAACACCCTGTATACAGTACAGTATAATGAGGTTTTTTTGCTTGTTCATTAAAACACGTTGTATTTTAAGCCTTGCCTTCCAAAGTTAAAAAAACTACATGCTACGCGCTACGGCGTAGCAGTTGCAAAGCGTAGTAACTATGAAATGTAATCATATTATCAAACTTTGTTTATCAAAAGTTGATTTGATAGTTTTTGAAGTGGAACTTTTTATGAGAAGACTTTGAACCTTTTCTAGTGGCGGAAGTTCGAAATTTAAAATCGGCCATATGGAGAGAAAGGGAGGTAGATGATAGATGACGCATGCCTACGAGATTGACCTATGCGGTGAAAGAAATGACCGAGACAACACTACAGGCCAGCATACTCCGGGTCCAAGATCGAGCGGGCTGGAGAACTGTGGTGGCGCAAAGGACCAACGATGCTCACGTCCCTCAGCCATGAGGTTACGACCAAGAAGAAGAATTTAAATACCTATGTAGTGAAACTTAATCTACCTACATCAAAGTTAACAATAGTTTACTCAACTCATAGGTACCAAGTTCTCAATAACTAAGTATCACAAAAACAAGCCGACAACGTCCTGAGACAGCGTGGCACAAAGACCTCTGTTCTCCGCAAGCTTCTAACCCTTTGTATAAAGATGGAGATCTACCAGCTGATAATCGGCTTTGATATATAGGGTCCATTAGCTAACTGGATGAAATGCTTTTGTTTTGTTTTAATTGATAAACGACGCAACTGTCTAATGTGTTAAAAGTACTTAAGTAAATAAAGAAAACAAAAAAGAAAATCATACAGGTATAAAATTAAATGGGACACTTACTTAAAAGGGTGGCTATTAGGAATATGATCGATTGGGAAAATCTTTGACTAGTGAAAACACAGTTTGGAGAAAAACGCAACTGGGAATTCATGCGTGTATGGAAAAAAACGAATAAGAAAATATGCGAGTGGGTAAAAAAAAGTTTGGGGAAAAACGCGACTGGAATTTTTTTCTACTAGGAAAAAACTATTTTGGGTAATTTATCTATACACACCTTCCGACCATCAAACTGAACAACTTTCTCTCTGGGACCAATATAGAAATCGCGAAAAAAATCTGCTGTCCCATACACTTCAGTCGTGTTATGTTTGCAGTTTTGAATAGGGCAGTGCATTTTTTGCTTGATTTTAGTGTAAATTTTGTAATGTGTGTACATCCGAAAGGGCAAAATTTGGCTGATTCCGGTTTACTGTACTAACACCTGCAAATTGTTAAACCTAAATTTATGCACAATAAAGATTTACTTACTTACTTACTTGGTCCATAGTAAAAGTTGTTCATTTTGATGGCCTGAAGCATTTAAATAAGTGTCCCATTTAATTTTACACGCTGTATATTGTAGTGTGCATCATAATATTTAGTAAGGGTCGACGTAAGGCGGGTCAGAAATGGATCAGATTGGCACAGGACTGTGAGGAGCGGTGCATTAAAAATGAGGACTAATTATATAGCCCATAGAAAACAAAAGCTCATTAATCTAATTTGTTTATAAAAAATTCACAGATTTCGTGCCTCACACGACTATCGAGCACATTGGAAATGAATCTACGGAATCCGAAAAAAATATTGTCTCAAAAAGGTTAGGCTACAGGGCAAACCCTTTAATATAACCCGATCTTCTTTGTTTTAGGCTGAAATTGTAGCTGACTAAATTGTCCAGAGGAGAGTATCTCAAATTTTTGATAATCATTCTTCGTTTCCAAAATATCGAGCGCCAAAATCAAAAATTCTGTTGTTTTTTTTTTCTCTATTTCGGGCCATAACTTTTTTCGTTTTTGACTTTTTTGAATATCATTATATCTTCACAACTTTCCGAGATATAAGGGGATCGAACTTTTTCGTGAAATCTGGGGTGAACGAAAATCTATTTTAAGAAAACATGTCCAACGTCAAAATGGGAACCAAAGTCAAGATAATTATTTACCTATAAATAATAATGGTGATAAGGTAACTTAATTGTATGCCGGAGAACCCAGGGTCATATGTCACCGGTGCTGTGCCACCGGTAGTACCTATATAAAAGATTCAAATAGTTTAAAACACCCTGACCTTGTCACAACAATGACAAAAACACAAGCTACTTAAAACAAATAGCTGCGACGAAGCTACGGCCTTATGGAAATAGACCGCAACTAGCGTTGCCAGGCGTCCGGATAAAGCCGGACATAGTTAGGCTTTTTGGACCAGTGTCCGGCCAAATTAGACGGTGTCCGGCCTGTCCGGCTTTTGTTAGGCTTTTACACTTGACCAGTCTACACCATTTTGATGGAAATTGAGCTTTTAAAGCAGGTACCTATCTGGCAACCATGCATATTAATCAATTATGTTTCAATTACTTAGATACTTTAAAGTTTATCTAATTAATTAGTGAAGAAGTTCTGTTTTGTTTAATTTTGTTTTCTATCGCAAATTGCAATATTAGTAAGTAAGTAATGAAATGAATGATTAATAATAAAGAAAACTGATACAATTTCGATAGAATTTAAGAAGATTTTATGGTAAAATGTTGTTGTCGTATTAATAATCAGACAAAAAATCCTCAATAATAGGGGATAGGACATTTAGTCAAATTAGCAACTTTTAATCGAATGTCAAAACGCGCGCGATGTATGAATAATAGTATTAGTACCCACAAGTGACGTCATAAACATTTCATTACCTACTTTTTATAGTTCATCATGTTATAAAAAATTGTATTCCAGCTAAAATAAAAATGTAAGTGTAGCGTTATTTTCAAATTCTTTTTTTAAAGATATTAGTTTTCCTCTCACTCAACGGTTTGCTGGAAGAAAACTCTTTTAGAGTTAAGCTCGCCTTTGTACATCACGACTTATTGTAATTTTTTTTCATATAACTATTTTTTTGTGCACAATAAAGAATCTAAGAACTAAAATATATTTTATGCAGTCCGCTCCCCTATTAAGGGTGTGCGGCCTTTTCTCTCAAATGTCCGGCTAAACTGGCTGGTCTGTCCGGCTATTCGGTTCTAAGACCTGGCAACCCTAACCGCAACAAGTAAAAGCCTTACCAAGTTCCAGTGAACTTGACTCATAATGTACTTACGAACTAAATGGAACTGGTAAAAACGTTCTGTAAGTCCATTTAATTCGGTGCACTTTAGATATTTAAGTGCATTTCGTTGTGGTGTCGTTTCAAATTCAATGGTACAGCGTAATATCACGCTTATAATAATAATAAGAAAGTGCTTTTTGGTTTGAAAACATATTTAAGCATTTGAAATAGTTTGTCTATAGTTTTTCTGTGACAGGGTTTTACAGAAAGGGTGCCAAAGGGTGCTTCAGAAATTATTATTGTCCTGTATCTGTTTTTCGCAATTTTTTACGTCCTTAAACAAAAATGTCATTCTGTGGTGGCTGACTTTTCCGAAAATATCACTTTACGGTTGAAAAAACTATTTTAAGCTCCTCGCATCTCGTATTAATATTTTTGCGTGGGTAATTTATTTTGATAGCTACAGCTAACGTACCTTTTCGTGCCTTTTCCTATTATAGTCCTAGATACATCTAGGACTAATATAATATGACAACGAAAAGGCACAATGGGGCTGACATAACCTCAGGGTTAAAAGCTCCAATTAAAATAAAATAAAAAACAGAATTAAAAATAATAATAATAACATACTTCAATTCAATTCAAGAATCAATCAAAAGCAGTTGGAAAAATACAAAAAGGCTCACACACGCACCTACAAATTTTTTTTATTATGTAAGCCTATTTATAAAACAATAAGTAGGTACTAATAGTACCAACTTATACGTATCTCGTAATTATTATACAACCTATTTTATAACCTATTATAAACCGATTGAATGCAATTAATTAAGGGTCTCAAGTCTTAAGCCTGATATCAAAATAATAGAAAGCTTTCAGTTGAAGATTAAAAACACTTGGCATCCATTCAGTTAGCTCTCACATATGACATTTTAATTAACTTCGTCATATGAAAAGCTGATTTCAGTGCAAATATCAGACAGGGTAGAAGTTTTAGCAAACATTTAGAAAAGTTTCATGACCACTTTATACTTAGTCTTTATTTTATAAGCTGTTAGAGGTCATTTCTTATTACTGTTTTAGATGAAATATAGGTCGTTATTTGAGGGCTATGAAAGCTGAAATGGATTTTTTTTCAAATTCGTTGACTAGGTGATCAAATACAAAAACACGCCAAAAGTTCGGTACCTACCTCCAAATATTTTATCCAAAAAAAAAATGTTTTCTCCGGGTTCCTTTGCGCGACCCCGACTCACACTTGACCTACCTATTATTATTATTGTTGTTACAATTTAGAGTTTGCACTATAAAATAAATAGGTAACCCCATATGAATAGGTAATAATAGTTACACACTTCATTTATTACCTATTTAGTCGAGTCGATGGAGGGCAAAAAATGCTATTACTTTGAGTAAACTTTTATGAAACCTTCTGCATTAAGTTAGTAAACGAAAATGTTTACCCATTTTTTTTTTGCCGCTCTTTGTCGATGAGGTGTAACACTCCATCTGAGGTCCCGTAATGCTACGGCAAATCCATTAAAACTGTGCTTCATTTTATTCTTTATTATTTACCAATGATTATTCTTTTTGAATTTTGAAAATCGGTCCAGTAATTCCAAAGTTATTGAATTTTGAAGTGCGCTCGAAAATAAAATGCCCCGCGGACACGTGTGACGTCACGAGGCATTACTGCGTACCGGTTACAAGGGACTTTAGTATAAAAAATTTTATATCTCGGATATGGTGCGTCCTATGTCGAAAATTTATAGAACCAAAAATGTTCTCGTGGATGTGTTCTACAAGATGCGTACATAAAAAGTGGGAGTCATGCAGACATCTTACATTTTATATAATATTTTAAGTCCTAGAACCAATGTTAATTTACTACTAGAGCCCATGGCTGCTCGAATTTAGGGGTGGGAGGAGGGGGGAGGGGTGCGGGGTGGGGGAGATAATTTGGTAATTGACTTAAACGTAATGGTAAACGATCTAAACAACTCAGGCAACTCGAGAAACTTGGTCAACTTGAACAACTCGAAAAACAAACCACTCGAAAAACTTGAACAACATAAATAACTCAAACAACTTGGCCAACTTCGTCAACTTGGACAACATAAACAACTCGAATAACTCAGAAAACTCTAACAACTTAGGCAACTCGAACAACACGAACAACTTGGTCCCGATAAAGTTATTCAAGTTTTCCAGTTGACCAAGTTGTTCGAGTTGTCAGAGTTCAAGTTTTCTGAGTTGTTCGAGTTGTTTATGTTTTCCAAGTTGACGAAGTTGGCCAAGTTGTTTGAGTTATTTATTTTGTTCAAGTTGTTCGAGTGGTTTATGTTGTTCGAGTTGTTTATGTTGTTCAATTTGTCCAAGTTGTTCGGTTTTCTGAGTTGTTCGAGTTGTTTATGTTGTCCAAGTTGACGAAGTTGGCCAAGTTGTTTAAGTTATTTATGTTGTTCAAGTTTTTCGGGTGGTTCATGTTGTTCGAGTTGTTCAAGTTGACCAAGTTGTTCGAGTTGCCTGAGTTGTTCGAGTTGTTCAGGGCCTCAATTGCGCTATTTTATACGGTTTTACCGTTTGGACGGAACGTTTTTGGTTTAATTTTGGTATAGATTTGGTTTAGCTGATGTAAAAATGCTATCGCGCTAATTTTTTTTGAACGGTTACATCGTTGACGTTACCAAAGCAAAACCAAACTCGAAACGTTTAAGCCGTAAACGTTTCAAGTTTGGTTACCACAATACATACCATACACCTACCACGCACCTACCACGAACCTACCACGCACCTACCACGCCAGAAAATTCGATCGAACGGACATCGAACGTTACGACAACGTATCTTCCGAAAAAAGCTAAATCGTTACCGTTAATATAATTAGCGCGATACAAATTGTGCATAACGTAACGTTTTTGGTTGTGGTTTTGTTTTGGTAGTATCGTTCAAAATTAGCGCGATTGACCCCCAGGTCGTTTATGTTGTTCAAGTCAATTACCAAATTATCTCCCCCACCCCGCACACCTCCCTCCTCCCTACCCCTAAATTCGAGCCGCCATGGGCTCTAGTAGTAAATTAATATTGGTTCTAGGACTTAAAATATTATATAAAATGTAAGATGTCTGCATGACTGCCACTTTTTATGTACGCATCTTGTAGAACACATCCACGAGAACATTTTTGGTTCTATAAATTTTCGACATAGGACGCACCATATCCGAGATATAACATTTTTAATACTAAATTCCCTTGTAACCGGTACGCAGTAATGCCCCGTGTCGTCACGCACTCCGCCGCGTGGCCGACTGGCCGCCCAAAAGTTGCGGCATTCAATTGATCGTAGCACGCTCATTTTTGGTCGTAGGAAAAAAATAAAAACACCAATGTTCAGGATTTTTAATGTACTTTAATACTACATTCAAAACAAAAATCGTTACGGATACTCAATACCAATGTTTCATTAGCCTTTACCTAATTTATAGTGTGCAATTAATTTGCTGATTGTTTTCAGACGCAAGAGTCAGTGCTGAAATGATGGAAGAGGATGACATATTGCGGCGACCACAAATAATGGGAAATGTGCAAGTGTGCACTGTGCAATAATTCCAAAAGCAAACATAAGGTACTACTGTATATTCACGTGGCCGTCAACTTTTAGGCGTAATACGTAACAATGTCTTTGCATACAGAGTCGTATTTACAAAGCTGTCTTCAGGTAATGCAGTGGTGTCAAGGCCACTGCATACGATATCATACGCCATTAGAAACGGATGCTCAGAGGCCGCCACAAGGACAATATTGGTTTATTTTTCACTTGTTTCCGCTTTGAAGATGGATTGGACATAGAGCTGCATTGACTTAGACGTACCTACAGCACAGAATAGGTAATAGTATATGCCTACAGTTAATTATCGACCTATTGTTTCTGAATCCTTAAGATTTGTTTTAGGATCTGGAACTTTTTCAAGCTTAGGAACAATAGGGTCAGTAACTTTTAGACGTCATTTAACTCTACAACCTGTTTTATAATTATACGGGCGTAGAGAAGCCAGAGGCCAGCAACTCTACATGTATTTTAGAAAATACTCCGTCTGCGTGGACTTTAAAAAAGTCTATATTCCAATCGCGTTCTGAAGTGCGATTTTTGAAAATCATACGAGCGACTTGGCAGTAGAAAGATGCATAATCTCCATAGTAATTTTGACATTTTCTACTGCCAAGTCGCTCGTATGATTTTCAAAAATCGCACTTCTGGATTCTACCTGTCGTCGATTTTCGTCAATCGTTCCATATCCGTTCAGCCGTTAATGCGTGATGCCACAAACATACAAACTTACAAACATCCAAACATCGTCACAAACTTTCACATTATAATATTGTTACGAGCGACGGGTTCCGGGATTGGAGTGAAACGCTAAGTCCAACTTTACAGAGTTTATTTGGGATACACTTACAAACGGTCCACCTCGCAGAGGTTCCCCTACACGGTTCACTTCACCGGGTCCTCCCGCAGGGATTCCCCGTGCACCACTTACTGTCACTGTTCACAGTCCACTACGTCACTACTGTGACGACACGACACGCGTCACGGCTATGACGTCACGACGTACGACACTATGACGTCAAGACGTACGACACTATGACGTCACACACTACACTGACACTATTTTATTTTTATTTTATTTTTATTTATTTGGCACAGTAACAAAGTACAAACTAACACTCGATCTTAAAAATATTACACATTAAATTACATCAAATTTGCACCTCAATTATGACTGCGCACAGCATTCTAATACATTGTTACGAATTAACTACACGTGCTAAATTAAACTTTTAAACATTATGAGCTAGGTAGGTTGGTATATGAATAAGTACATGAATAATTTAATTTGACCAGAAAATTTAAGAAACTTGTTACACATTAAAAACGAAAGCAAAAACTTAGTTAACTACAATTCTTGGCGTATCAGCAGCTTAACAGAGCTTGCGTACTGTCCTGGGCTTTGATAGAAAATATCAAGGCTCTTACAATGATCATTATATAACCGGCACATGCGTATCAAAGGACTATTATAAGATACATTAATGGTGGTATTAGGGATAGAAAACAAATCCTGTCTACGAGTGGATCTAATGTTAGGTCTAAGCGAAACGTAGCGTAGAATATCCGTATCGAGCTTAGAGTTTACTATTTTATATAAAGTTATCAAGTCACTGATTTGACGCCTCGACTGCAATGAGTCCAGATTAAATTTACTCAGCCTATCGTTGTAAGTAGGTAAAGATCGTCTTAGACCGAATTTAAAGGACAAAATACGAAGAAACCGCCTTTGAACCGATTCAAGCATTTGCTTGTGTATATCATAGAAAGGTGACCAGATAACACTGCCGTACTCTATTATGCTTCGGACTAAGGATACATAAAGAGTCAGAATGGAGCTAGATCTTTTAAATGGCCGTGTGGTCCGCAAGACGAATCCTAACGTTTTTTTTGCCTTTAATGCTACAGAGTCGAAATGTGCACGAAATGAGTACTCGGAGTCCAACCCCAAATCCTTAACGACATTAACTTGATCCAAAAGTACTTGGTCAATATGATAATGAAAATTGATTTTGTTAATTTTCCTAGTGAAGGTGATACTTTGGCATTTTCCTACGTTGAGTGACATGTTGTTATTAGAACACCAAGCTACGATCGCATCCATGTCAGTCTGCAATAGATCACAATCATGAGTAGAAACAATTCTACGGAATATTTTTATGTCATCCGCATAAGCTAGACATTCGCACTTAAGAGATCCCAATAGGTCATTAATGAATATTAAAAACAATAGAGGGCCGAGATTCGACCCTTGTGGGACTCCTGATTCTGCAATGAATGGTAGCGATTCATATCCGTACAATGTTACCAACTGAGTACGGTTCAGCAAATAAGCCCGGAGCCATCGCAAGAGAGACCCGTGTATTCCGAGGTGTTCTGCCTTGATACAGAGAATATTGTGGTCAACTCTATCGAATGCCTTTGAAAAGTCAGTATATATGGCATCAGTTTGGCCTCTTTCGTTGAAAGTCGCACTTAAGTAATGTGAATATGATAACAGATTCGTAACCGTTGACCGAGATTGTATAAAGCCGTGCTGGTATGGGCTTATTGCGCTAATGACATGATTGTAAATATATCCATAAACAAGACTCTCGAACAGTTTTGAAAAACAACTTAGAATGCTGATGGGTCGGTAGTTTGAGACGTCATTTTTGTTGCCTGTTTTATATAATGGTACTATTTTAGAAATTTTCCATAAATCCGGAAAACAGCCACTGTTCAATGACTTGTTAAAAATTACACCCAGTGGTTTCACCAAGCAAGAAGAACAGCGCTTTACAAAAATTGGAGGGATCCCATCAAAACCGGCTCCTTTATGTGTATCCAATTTTTTGATAGCAAATTCAATCGATTTATCGGAGATATCTATTCTAGACAAACCGCTGCTAGACTGAGGGAAATCAGGAGTGTAATTAGTCGATTGATTGTTGCGGTAGACACTAGAGAAAAACTTAGCAAACATATTAGCGATGCCGGAACCGTTATCTGCTGAATCGTTACCGCAAAACATTTGACTTGGGTAGCAGCTAGTAACTTTTTTTGATTTTGTGTATCTCCAAAAAGCCTTTACGTCCGATTTGAGGCTGTCCTCGATTCGGGAAATATAACACTCAAAGCATACATCAAGAGCAGTCTTAGCTCTAGCTCTAAGCAAACAGTATGTGTCATAATCACGGGGGTTATGGTATCTAATGTGTTTGCGGTGATACCTGTCTTTCTCTTTAAATATTTTAATTAAAGATTGAGAAAACCATTTGGGGTATATTGCTTTCCTACCCTTTGCTTTTGGTGTATGTCTCTCTATTATTACCCATAAAATATCATAGAATATATGTACGAAGTCATTACAATGCAGGTCACTATACTGATCCCAGTCAATCTTCTCCAATTCCTCTATGCAAGCGCTGTAATCAGACTTCCAGAACAAGAAATTCTGAGGTTTTATCTCTTTTAAAATGCTCAACTTGGTACACCGTAAGATAATTTGTATTGGGGGATGATGTACATCTGTGCGACTGATTTCGTTACACCCGCTGACAGAGCACGAGAGGTTGTTATCAATAAGTACTAAGTCCAGAATTCTGTTTAGGTAGTTCAGTACATAATTTTGCTGAAGCAATTGAGTAGATCCCATAAACTCGCTCAAGGAGGCCGATTTAGGTTCACTGAAACTAACAGCCACGCCTGTCTTACTCGTGCCCCAGTCGATGTCAAATAAATTTAAATCTCCTAATATAACGGTTTTATCTTCAGAAACTTGTGAAACAATATTTAAACTATTATTAAGAAATTCCGAGTAATGGTCAATGCTAAGGTATGACGGCAGGTATGTGACACATAAATTAACCCAATGATTTTGACACTTAAATCGAACCCATAAATCCTCTACACTGGATTGCCATTCAGGCTTGCACTCAGACATAATACTGTTTTTGATAGCTATAAGTACTCCTCCACCACGTCCAAGCTTTTTATACCTTTTTTTAAATACCAAAGAACGATCCCTGCGGTAGACAGTGTAGCGTTCATCAATAAACTCGGCACTATGCACGGTTCCATCAAGCCACGTTTCGCTTAAACAAATTATATCGAAGTTATTACATAATATAGACTTTGTATATATCTACAAGTTTAGTGTTTATGCCACGGACATTTTGATAATAAATTGATATGGGTTGGGAAGCCATTTCTAGATGAATAAGACAATAAAATTTTACACAGACGTCAAGAAGTTATTAGTCGAGTTCCGAAAGGGTACCCTCGTTTTTAACATGAATGAAACGCGAGGTTTCGTTTTTAAGCATAAAAATGCGGCCGTTCCTAACCCATACAAACATATAGCCCATCTCTTTGGCCTTAATACGAGCAGCAGCGTGGAGGGCCTTGTTAATAGGCGAGAGATGCTCGGAGACGTATACAGATGTTTTTTCGCCTGCTATACCCAACAGAGAAGAATTGAGCTTATCCTTCGCATTCGCTTTATTATACTTTGAGACAGCAGAGTATAATTCGTCACGGCAGCGAGTGCTCCTTAATTTGGCAACGATTGTGCGAGGACGATTACTCTGCTTATTCATACTGGCCACTCTGGTACAGTGCAGGATATCGGCATCGGATAGTTTATAGCTTACGACGTTCGCCAGTTGTTTTACGATAGATATGACATTTTCGGCCTTATGCTCTGGAACACCTTGTACTTCGATGTTAGATTCTCTCATCACCTGTTCCATTTGATTCAGTCGATCAGTTAAAGCATTTACGGCGGTGCGAAGCGTGTTGCTCTCAGCCTGTAGTTGTCTATTATCGGTGATCAGGGCGGACATGTCTTTTTTTAACTCATCATATTCCGCGCTTATAAAGTTAGCGAACGTTTGCATTTCGGAGAGCTGCTCTTTAATGGGTGCCAATTTAGTCTCCAAAGTGACGCTCAGAATGGCTGGAAGTTCAGCTCGTAATGCAGATCGGACCTCTTTAGCTATCGTGGACGATAGGTTTTGACCACATTGACATGTCCCACATGGTGGTGTCTGCTTAGGCGGCTCGAAAGATCGCTCGTTATCGACTATGACGTCACGTACTACACCGACACTATGACGTCACGCACTACACTGACACTAGTCTACTCACTGTTCCACTCTTAGCACTTTTCTCTTCACTAGTACTTTTCCACTTTTACTTTTCTTCCTTTAGTTTCGCACTGTTCACTGTTTAACCAAGGACTGCCCATCAGTCGGAATTCGCCGCCTTTTATAGTCCGCAGAATATTCCAGATCTACGAATTTCGTTATTCTTTTCTTTACTCGTTTGTTTTCCTCCAGATATTTCCAACCCCGCCTTCTTTTCTCGAAACCGATCGAAGACACGCCCACTTTTCTGGTTCTTTTCAAATATTCGTAATTTCGCCTCCTTTCTCGAAGTTCCTAGACACCCCTAGACCTTTTGGTCCCTTTTTAAATATTCCTTCTCTCTCTACCTTCAAGAACATTTCTAAAAACACAAAAATCTAGAAATATTTTTGGCGCGGATCGGATTCGAACCGTCACCCCCTAGCATGGGAGGCGGAACCTTAGAACGTAGGACCACGGCGATTGTTAATGAGCCGGCCGAATTTTCGAATGCCTTCTTTACGTTTGACGTTTGACAGCGGCCGTAACAATATTAAGTAGTAGGATAATAGGACTAAATTTAAATACTCATATCATAACTTTTGATTGAATGAACCGATTGCGATGAAATAAAGCCTAAATATTAATCCAAACAAACTAAGCCCTATGCTTTTTGAAAACCCCATCCAAATCAGTAATTCAGTAATTCAGTAGTTCAGTAATTTTTAAGAGATGTGTGCACAAACAAACATACAAACAGATAAAATGTGCTTCCACGCCAAGTTGACCATTTTATTACTACAGGGATCCACCACCATAGACCATAGACCACCACCACCATAGATAATAGATTTAAAGTAGAAAAAAATATTCTATATTACGATTAAGGTTACGATAAACCAGTTTTTTAATAGGGAAAAAATCAAATTTACGGACAAATTAAAAACCAAAGCATTTTTTTTTGCGCTATCTCCTTGAAATATTAATCTGTCGGTAATTGGTTATTGATTAGCTTTCCGAGGATTTCGTGGCAGTGAACACAATTCAGAAACACAATGTTAGGTATTTGATGAAATTAGCATGAAATAACTTCAAAAAGGAACCCGTATCATTAAAGTCTACTTAATTTAATGTTTATTTTGCAGGTGTTCCTTGACAACTACTTTTTGGGACCTTTTTTAAAATAATTTATAGTTAACAGTGTCAAACTTGTTGTCATTATAAGGCATAATCGTAATAGTAAAACCAAGAAAAAATAAAAACCGTCCAAGTGTGTCGGGTTCGCGCTAAGGATCCCAGAGAAATTTTTGTTTTTTTAAATGAGTCCGACTCGCACTTGACCGGTTTTTTTAAACAATACAAGCACCAGGGCAAAAAGTAGTTACTTTTAACACAGAATAAATACTAGTTTTTGGCTTGATTTGGTCAGCTACATTTGGAGTCCTCATATTTCATCGAATTTTTATGTGAGTTTTGGTTCGTAAAATTGGTGTTGTTTTGCGTAACAAAGTGTCGTGCAAGTGAAATATGATGGTGTATGGGTCGTAAGAGGAAAAGTGTTCCGTCATTTGTTGCGCGGCAAAGCGATCGGTTCACCTCTTTCTTGTGGACTTCTCTGCGTTTCCTGCGTCTTTTGTCTCCAAAAACTCCAAAGAAGCGTCAAGACGTGTCAAGACGTCGAACTCCAACGTTTTAATTGCTATAAATGAAAGAACTTTATTGAAGACATCGGTTGTATGGGATATACCCTTTACCTACCTTGAACAGAAACAAAAAAAGGTAGGTAGGTACTTTTAATTACCTATGAAAAAGAGTTTTTTGGCGGGATTCGGACAGCTACGTTCGGAGTCCTCATATTTCATCGAATTTTTATTGTTTATAGTGAGTTTTGGTTCGTAAAATCGGTGTTATTTTGCGTAACAAAGTGTCTTGCAAATGAGCAATATACAGTTCAGTGAAATATGATGGTGTAGGTCGTGAACAGGAAAAGTGTTCCGTTCTTTTGTAGCGCGGCAAGCGGTCGGTTCACCTCTTTCCTGTGGACTTCTCTGCGTTTCCTGCGTTTCTCGATTGCCTCCAAAAACTCCAAAGAAGCGTTGAAACGTCGAACACCAACGTTTTAATTGCTATAAATGAGAGTATTTATTCCAGACATCGGTTGTATGAGATATTATAATTGAACTGAACCAAAAAAAAAAAAATACCTATGAAAAAATTTTATGTGTTGAATTAACGTCAAAAACATTATAATAGTTCGTGCACAGTAATTTAGCTCCTCTATCTAAACCGTGCCTTTAAAGTAAGTCGCAAAATAATTCAGTACTTATAAGATTTTCAAAGAAATAAGAAATAAAACAAGATCGGAAATTAATATCAGCTGTCGGAAGTTAGAACGACTTGCCATACCGCCTGTTGACGTTAAAAGACTGAAATTAAACATTTACTGCGCAATTTACTTTTTTCAATCTTTAACATTATTTTTTCAACTTAAATTTTTGATAGCGATGCCTACCTGCATGGGTAGCATGCCACCGTGATACTGCGCTATCACACCTTCGTTCTCTTTCTATTTGCACGCGAACGAACGAGTTAAAAGACGTGATACAGCCGTATCACGTGTAGCATGCTACGGCTTCTGGTCTGTAACTATCTTTATGTTAATCATTATGGAGAAGATTTTTGTTTTATTTATAAGTACAGACATTATTTTTTTAAATTGATATGACAAGGATATACAATCCAGATACCAAGGTACTTTTACCTTGGACCTTTTTAGGTACTTTCTATCTTTATAGATGATTGTCGATTACGTTGATATTAATTCAATTATTATGTGACTCGGTAAGTATTTCCGTAATTTTATCGGATTATTCATATGAAAAGCGTTGTTTTATGGGAGTAGGCACATCTACATTGGCAACACCGCCGCGTACCGGGAAGCGCAGCGTGGGTAGGCAGAGAGCCCCACAAGGTATAAAAATAAAATAAAATAACGCTCACAGGCACATACATTGTAATGATACCAAGGTAAGCCTTAGGCTTTTTGTTATGGGAATCATACAACAACGTCACAAACATATAACATCCATGACCGAACGGGGATTCGAACCCAGGACCTTGGTTTGGCAGTCCGGCGTGGCACCAACCGGGTCGTCTAGTAAGGTATGGACCGACAATCTACAGCCCTAGCATTTGTTGTATCTATTATAATAGTATCTAGTAATAGATACTCTTTCTTATACTGTGGCCCTAGTATGATTTCTTCGCACGTGACTCGGCTTCGGTGCATAGAATGATGCACTTTGACTCGGTCATTGATAATGTCGCAACTCTGTGGTAAGATCTAGAAAATAACCCCTTCTGAATGAATAAGAATGCATAGGTATGAAAGAAAAATATTAGTTCCACAAGCGAGTCGCTGAATTTCAATGAACTAAAAAATCACACCTAGCACCCTTGCAGCAAAGATAATAAAATCACAACGTTTTACTTAAAAGATACGATAGTAAACAAAGGTTGTACTTATATACTTATTTATTCTGTGCACAGGGCTTCCAACATTGCATTACAAAAAAATATTTTACCTACGTGTAAAAATTTCAGCAATCGCGAGTTTCATTTATCACTGTCCAATTGACAGACATCTGTCACATGTTTTATTCAATAAAGACGAGATAAAACTATTGGAGAGTAAACACCATCAATTTGTTTTATAACTGAATTCAATGCACAGGCTCAAAAGGGAAAAGTCTATTACGAGTTTTGTATGGGTTTGTACCAGCGTGGGGCAACGTAATGAAACTTTTAGATGAGGTTTTAAAAGGGTTTAAAAAAAAGAATTAAAAATAAAAAAAACATCACAGTAGCAGCTATAATTTTGACACGTAGTAACATTAATATCATCAATTTTGACGATGTTTTTTAGTCTTTGCTTTTTAATAAAAAAAAATCTTTTATTTTTATTTTATTCACTAATAGTAGCTGTACGTTGATTTTGGAAAACTGGCTGGCCTCCCATGATTGGGATTAGGGTAGCCAAATGCCAACTTTACTGTATAATATAGTATCCGCTACTATTATAATAAAAATGGCAACAAGTTTTCCTATGAGATTTATCACATTTTTAAAAATGGTTAAAGAAACTGGTTTTAAAAATTATGTCACTCCAGCTGCTTCTGCGTTTACA
Organism: Agonopterix subpropinquella; assembly: GCA_922987775.1. NCBI lineage: Eukaryota > Metazoa > Arthropoda > Insecta > Lepidoptera > Depressariidae > Agonopterix > Agonopterix subpropinquella. Next base: position 8,670,825 of record OV277694.1, on the reverse strand, counting down.
GGATGCATTATTTTCCTGAACGAATCATACTAAATGGAGAGATGAGTGTTCCTTAACCAAACATTTTCTTATTTTCCCCCGATCTACTACTTATATTTTTACAGGCACGGGCTCGTAAACTATATTTGGTGTAAAAAAAAGTTGGCAACCCTAATTAGGACATTCTTTAAAGAGTCCAGAATCTAAACGATCGACGAGTCGAGTGATTTCCTCCCTGAACTTTTGAGTCGTACTTACGTACCCCTCTTATATTATTATACCTACCCACCTACCCGAATTCCATCAATGTTACCGGTAAAAAAGGAAATTAATTCTCAGGCAGACAACGGATCTGTTAATCCAAACCTTCGAGGAGACACCAGTCTCTCACGGTAACGAGAGTGTAATTACTAGTGCTCTAGATTAGAGCATCACAATACACTTATGATAATAGTTCAATCAATCACTACTTCAACTCTTCTTTTTGTTACTTGCACAGGCGGTAACTAGTCGACTTGATCGAGTTGAGTCACAGTTTTATAAAAGTACTAGAGTTTACCCGCGACTTCGTCCGCACAAATTATACACCAGATTTTAACTCAGATCATAATATAAGCTATTAAACAAAACAAGTTTCATTAAAATCGGTTCTGTAGTTTTTGCGTGATGCTCGAACAAACAAACAAACAAACAAACAGACAGATAAAAAATCCAAAAACCTGAAAACCATATCGTAACTTTTTTTAATATCTTCAATGCACAGACACACTTCTCTTACAGTTTTATAATCCCACAACAGGGCCTGTGGGATCCTCTCACGAATAATGGTGAGAAGGCAGTGGGCCTACATCCCACTGCAGGGCATAGACTACCCTCGTCAGGGAGGATGTATGTCCACCACGCTAGTAACTTTTAATCTATGACCACGCGTTCGCAATGCGGATTGGTAGACTTCACAATACGCACCAGATTTTTTTTCTTCAGCGTATGCAGGTTTCCTCACGATGTTTTCCTTCACCGTTTAAAAGCAGTCGGTATCACATACTTAAGTTAGAAAAACTCTTTGGTATATGGCATGTTGTCCATGCGAATTTGAACCCGGACCCTCAAGATTGAGTTTCATCTCTCCGCAACGCGCCACCGACGATCTGCGACTGCAGATGCATCAATAATTAAATTTTTACTTTCAATTAGTAACTATATTTAAGTTAAAAGTCTCGAAAATCAATTAAAAATAAGAAAATATCAAAGGAGAATCAAATGCACTCAGGCAGCACACCCATTAGCTGTCAATTAGCAATTTACAAAGGTGAATTAAGTCTTCAATTTGTACATGCATAGGTAGAGGTATACCTAGATATCCGCGATAGGTATTCGATATACATGCATTCATGTCGTACTAATTTATAATATTAATAATTATAAATGTTTTTTTGTGTGTCCGTCGGATCTGTTTCATTTTCAGGGCTGAACACTGCTGAAATGAATTTGATTAAAAGACAATGCGGGATTTTGTATTGAAGGTGGCGCCTTATTTTTCGCAAAATTTTTTGACGTGGCCAGCAACTTAACTTGCATATTTTAGTTCAGAATAAAGTAACGAACAAAACTTGTTATTACATTATAGGTATCCCTAAATTCAGTTCGAACGGAGATATACAACGTGTTAATGAATTAACGCAAAACTAGAAAGTACTTATTTACTTTGTTTAGAATCGAGAACAGAGTCGAATTATCATGGTTTCAGCATAGGTAATTTTTTTCAAAATAATAAATAATTTGCAAAGAAGTTTGGCGGAAGGCCATATAATTTGAGACCCAGACATAGAGGTCCCATACTTGAATGAAACTTAGTAATAAGTGTGGAGTGAAACAAAAGTAACAAAAATGTTAATTGGTTGTACTTGTAATATGTAGAAGTTGGAGGAAAGGTATTCTCCTTATGATACCTTTTGTATCAAGTGTGTGACACTCATAATCTTTCGTATTAGATAGTACACTTAATATTCTACACATTCATTGAGTTTATTTTAATGAAAATTCACGATAACAGTACCATATTATGATAATGGAAGAAAGCGAAATCACACACACTATCAGTTCAACCAAGCCAAATACGTTCCGTAACGACCAAAAATATCTCAGTGATAATATTAGATGAAAATAGGTGTCGTGGTTGCGTTTTGCCACTGCTTTTTGGACGATTTGTCTATTTTACTAGTAATTTCCACTTTTGAATCCGGACTTCTGGAGATGTGTAAGTTTTTTTAAAAATGCCTCAATTTTTGCTGTTAATAATAATTATGACCGCCGTCCTGAATGGCTTTTAGTTTTCGTAAAAAATGGATTGGTCCAAATCTGCCAATCTTCTTTAAAATTTTCTGAACCCGATGCCAACCCACCGCACGGGTTCACTCACCCTACTGACTACCAAAACAAGATTATAAAAATGTATCCATGAGTAGGTACGTTAGCACTTTCTTTCAGTGCTGAAATGATAACAAATCATTTTTGCTTCGAAACTTAAAATGCGAATAACTTTAAATTTTAACTATCAAAATAATGAAATTATTGTTTCAAACTAATTATGTTGTTATAAATCAGGTTTTGCGCTAATTCATTAGCACGTTGTATAAAGGCTAGAAGTTGATTTATTCATTACGCTTAATATCTCCGTTTGGACTGAGTTTAGTTAGTGAATCAGAGACAATATAATACCTTTCCAAGCTTCTTGATGTTTCCACGTGTCCAAACTTTGGGTTCGGGGGAGACATTCATTTTCTTCTTAACATTGAAAATAATGAAATAAAACCGGTCAAGTGCGAGTCGGGCTACTCGCGCACCGAGGGTTCCGTACCACACCACCACAGAACACAACATTATTAACTTAGAAAAAAAACTTTTTTTGTCCGGGACCTTTAGCGCGAGACCGACTCACACTTGGCCGGTTTTTAGTATTTGTTGTTATTCTGTAGAGTTTGCTCTATAATAACACTAAGTTTGACGCTTGTATGTATTACCGTTTTTACTATAGAGCGTGAAGAAAAAACGTTGATAAAAACTAGTTTCTTGTTGAAAACCCCCCTTAATTTTTAACTTTCTGCCATTTTTATTATTTGTTAACAAATCCGCCGTAATAATGCATAATCTGAAAAAATTTCAACTATCTAGCTATTACGGTTCAAAAGTTACAGCCCTAAATAGGTAGGACAGACGGACGGACGGACGGACAGACGGACGGACGGACGGACGGACGGACAACGTAGGCTTAGTAATAGGGTCCCGTTTTCACCCTTTGGGTACGGAACCCTAAAAATTCTAGCTGTAATCACTGTTCCATACAAATATTAGGATTTCGGGGAGGATAAATCCAACTTATCCCCCTGGATACGTGCTTGATGGTATTTAACAAATGATAATTGACTCCTGACTCCGACTCCGCTAGTTGACACCTAGGGCTCTTACAGACGAGCGACACTTTGCTGTCGCGGTGGGTCGCAGAGCGTCGCGATACATTTTACGGTCGCGCGACCCTCCGCGACACCTGGCGACCGCAAAGTGTCGCTCGTCTGTGAGAGCGCCTAGTCACAAATTAATCAGCAACTCTTTGAAAACATTTTTTTTTAAATTACAGTAAATAGTAACTAGTGACGCTGACGTCATTTAAACATTTCATAACTTTTTATAGTTTATCCTGTTATTAAAAAAATTGTATTCAGAAAATGCGAGTTTAGCTTTATTTTCGAACTTTTTTTTTTACTGCGAAGATAAAACTAAAATACGTTAGTATATAATATTTAATACAGTCAACTACCCTATTAATTATAATTATTACTGTGTTCAAAAGGAAGCAAACAAAATGCACAAAGAGTTCAATGAAGCCCAAGTATGCTAAAAGCAAAATTAATTTAAACCGCTTCTTCAAAATACCTTTATAACTCTTTCAAACAACGAAAAATTTCGTCAGAAATTCGTGTAAAATTCCTATGATAGATGCTTTTTAGGGTTCCGTACCCAAAGGGTGAAAACGGGGCCCTATTACTAAGCCTACGTTGTACAGCCCTAAATAGGTACGAGACAGACAGAGAGACAGTCCATCCGTCCGTCCGTCCTATTTAGAGTTACAACTCTGAAAACTAGTTTTTTGTATGAGGACCCTTTAATTTTATCTTCTTGAAATTTTTAATATGTTACCGTAATAGCTGGACAAATAAAATTTTCACAGAATGTGCGATATTATGGTTAACATATTAAAAATTTCAAGAAGATAAAATTAAAGGGTCCTCATACAAAAAACTAGTTTTTATCAACGTTTTTTCTTCACGCTCTATCGTAAAAACGGTAATACATTCGAGCGTCAAACTTGGTGTTATTATAGAGCAAACTCTACAGTATAACAACAAATAATAAAAACCGGCCAAGTGTAAGTCGGTCTTGCGCTAAAGGTCCCGGAGATTTTTTTTTGTGAAAGTTAATATTATGTTGTGTGGTGGCGTAGTACGGAACCCTCGACTCGCACTTGACCGGTTTTATTTTTTCGAAGCGAAGATGGAAAAGTTGAACGAACTTTTTTAATTTGACTCTTTTGTTTTTCTTTTTTCAATCATATCTTATCGTAGAATATTAGAGTTAGTTATTTATTAAATTATGAAGTCTTTACTTACGTTACTTACTTATTTGGGTTTACAGAAAAAATCGCATTGAATATTTTATCGAACGTAATGATTAATCTCTTATATCCCTTACATGTTGTTCGTCAATTTGATGGTCTAAACCAGGCATGTCAAACATGCGGCCCGCGGGCGGCATGCGGCCCACAGTGCACTTTCTTGCGGCCCCAGCTTAGGTACCTACTCATAAACCATGTAGAACGTAGGTACCACTACTGTTTTGAATTATGATGTGAAAATTTTACCCGCACCCCCCGCACGATATATTCCGAGAGATAAGTGTACTTTTTGCAACCATCAGCAGCAAGGCTGATTCAATGTTTATGGGGTGTAGAGCTTGATGTGATGGGGATGTAACAGTTCTGTCTGCATAACTCCAGTCGTTTTAGGAGTTACTGATGATTAAAGGTCTGTAAAAAATTTACGATCAACTGCAGGGCTGATCGTATTTTATTGTTGTAGTATGTACGGTAGCTATGTGAACAGTACAAAAACTGACATGGTTCATCAGTCGGTTTAGGAGATACAGCCGTTCAAAGGTCGGTACTTTGACTGGCTGTCTCTCCTAAACGGACTGACAGAACTTGACAGTTTTTATACTGTTCACATAGCTACAGTACATACTACAACAATATCATACGATCAGCCGTGCAGCTGTTCGTAATAGGTATTTATATTATGTATGTATTTTATATAACAGATGTTTGTATTTGTATAACTTTATTTGTGTATGTTATCTATATTATGTTATTCTGATCTACACCGCCTACCAATCTTCTTTTACTATTTCCTCTACCCTAAGGTTGTCTGGAAGAAATCGCTTTTTAGCGATAAGACCGCCTGTTTTTGTGCCTTTTGTATTTCCTGATTGTTTGCTCTCTGTATACTATGTTTTTTTTTCTTTTTGGTGTGAAATAAAGTATAATTGATTGATTGATTGATTGATTGAGCTGTCTATAACTAATTTGTAGACCAGAGAAAAGTTGAGCTCGGTCCGCTCGCTCTGTTTCTGTTTTAATTACTCTACCTACACATAATCCTTAAGAATTCTGACCACAGCTAAGACGTGGTGCTAAAAATTTCGAGCATGCTTCGCTCGATCCATTATACCTAGCTTTTACATAGGCTACTTTGTACATCAAATTAAATACTAGATATACCGAGATACTTTGTACATGTTTTGTACGTAAAAAGCTCTGGCTCTAACCGATTCGTACCGAGATGAAAAGTCGAGCTCACTTTAAGTTTCTAATTTGCATAAATAAACTAAAAGATATCTGACCACAGCCCGAATCGATGTGTAAAAAAATATCGAGCTCGCTTCGCTCGCTCAGTTAATTTTTGTGTAGGGGGCGGCAAAATCAGTCTTTGCCCCGGGCGGCGGCAACCCACGCTACGCCACTGAAACGGGTAGATCACTAAACTAAGTGCCGATTGCGATTGATAATTTAAATACTTACAAACTGTATGTTAGGTTAGGGTTACGTACGTATTAAGGTTACCTACTCCAAGTCGTTTCGTAAAAACTCCATTTATTTTGCTATTTTGGGTCAGTAGTTTTTACGTGATGCGTGCACCAAACATGACAAAAATCCAAAAGATTTTACACTGATCTTTGTATCTGATACAAGATTTTACACTAATAGGTTTTATTAAGTTTTTTTTCTTTCCTATAAAGTTTTTCCTATGGAATGCTAAGTTATGCGCTATTGCACTATCTCCGACACAATTAACTGATTCCGATAAACTTAAACTTGACATTTAAAATAAGGTCAAACAAAATTAGCCCATACTATTTTAAGGGCATCATGAGACCATTAACAAAAAAATTTTTTCTCTGTGGGACCAAGGTCAAAAATGCGAGAAAAAAACTGTTATTCAATACAAATAGCAAACCTACTCGAATGTATAGGATGCAGGGATAGCAGATTTTTATTCGCGATTTCTGTAATGGTCTCATAGAAAAAATTGTTCGGTTTGGTCATCCCATAAAAATAGTTTTAGCGAATGTCGTTAGACCTTAGGTACTAAATGTTTTTTTAGCTAGGCATTAGCTTTCAAATACATATACAGGGTGTAACGAAACACCAAAGTAATACTTAAGGGGGTGCTTCAGACCATCAATCTGAACAACTTTCACTATGGAGCCAACGTCGAGAAAAAATCACAAATATCTGCAATACCATACATTTGAGTAGAGACGGTACTGCAGTTTTGTATGAAAGAGCGGATTTTTTTTTCGCCATTTCGATGTTGGTGCCATAGTGAAAGTTGTTCAGTTCGCTGGCCTGTAGCACCCCCTTAAGTATTAAGTAAGTTTTGTGTTTTTATTAAGTGTTTTGTTACACCCTGTATAATGTACCTAATTTAAAAAAAGTTTTAAATAAACTTAGAGCTATTTTGGTATTTTATCTTTAGAATATAAGTCCTTTTTAAACATTTAAATGAATATACTTAAAAGGTTTCATATTTTAAAATTATGATTCCAAAAACTTACACTAAAACTTACCTTCCATCAAATCTTCCTCACTTCAACATTATAATCTCGAAACATTGAATAAAACCACCAGCAAAAGAGTCTTTATTCCACTTTTACTAAAAAATTAATAAAAAAAAGTTGTTAAAAATTACGAGAAAGTTCAAGTTTCGGAGAAGCGACGTATGTCCCGTTGGAAGTATGATACGCGACTGAGTTGGCTCGAGGCTCTACCACCATGGTAGTGTGGACTCACCTTGACAATAGGGTGGTGGCTCATTACCGAATCATGGTTTGACGATATCGAAAACTGTTGATGTCGTTCGGGGAAGTACACATTAGTCAATATTTTATTGCATTACATAATGTACAAGGTGTTAACTTAAAAGTTATGAGATCATTATAGACCCTGTAGGGCACAGCAACTATGAAAAATACAAATTAGTAGGTAAATTATGTGGCTATATCAACAAGAAGCAAAAAAACAGTGAAATCACACCATCAAACTGAACAACTTTCACTATTAAGCCTACCTCAGAAAAAAACAGATGTTTCATACAAAACTGCTGTACCTACCTACCTACCTACATACCTACCAAGAGTCAGATTTATGGGACAGCTGATTTTTTTCGGGTTTCCTGATGTAGGCTCCATAGCTAATGAAAGTTGTTCAGTTTGATGGTCTGAGCTGAGTTCGCCGTTTCCGTCTGTGGAGCGGCTGTCCCTTACACCCTGTATAGTTCCATTTTCGGACAGCAGAAACGCTTTGCGCAAGCTGCCTTAGAAAATTAATACTAAATTTATTAAATTAATTATACTTAAACTAATATCTTCATTATCTCTCACTTAAAAAGTAGTACCAATAACTCTTTGACCCAAAGTTTTTAACTGTACAGTCGCTTTGTTTTCGGTCAGTTTTCTATGGAAGCCGAACTCAACCGAATTATTCCAAAACAAAGTTTGTAATTTTGCATGAATTCGCTTCGTTTTCGGTCAGTTTTCTTTGGAAGCCGAACCCAACCGAATTATCGTTACAATAGTAGTTTCAAGCTCTTTCATCCAAACAAAGTTTGTAATTTTGCAGTCACTTCGTTTTCGGTCAGTTTTCTGTGGAAGCCGAATCCGATCGAATCATCATTACAAAAGTCGTTTCAAGCTTTTTGACTCAAACTAAGTTTAAGTTTGTAGTTTTGCTGTCGCTTCGTGTTGATTTTCTGTACTGTAAGCCGAACCCAACCGAATTATCGTTCCATTGTATCATGTGTATTGTGTGTGTGTTGTGTATTGACTTCTTCTTTTTGTTAATAAGTATATTTGAAATTGTGCTGTCGCTTCGTTTTCGGACAGTGTTCTGTGAAAGCCGAATCTGACCGAAGCTAATATATCGGTGAGACACTATAAGCAGACAGACAGCAGTGTGGTCTCACCTTGACAATAGCCTGCACAGACGGAAGTGCGGACGAGTTTACACTTTACAGTTTTAATAGCGGTCGGTGCAATTACATAGTGGAGAGCTCGATTACTTTTTATTTTAACATTCAAAATTCGGATTATTAACAGCGTTTTTAGGAAATTCACGCAAACCTGATGACGATAGAGGTCCTAGCATACCACCCCCGGGAAAACAACAAAAAACCGGTCAAGTGCGAGTCAGGCTACTCAAGAACCGAGGTTCTGTATCGCACCACCACACAACATAATTATTACCTTACAAAAAAGTTTTGTTTTCTTAGCGCGAGACCGACTCACACTTGGCCGGTTTTTATTATTTGTTGTTATACAGTAGAGTTTGTTGCTTGTATGTATTACAGTTTTAGCGGTAGAGCGAGAAGAAAAAACGTTGATAACAACTAGTTTCTTGTATGAGACCTCCCTTAATTTTTAACTTTTTGACATTTTTATTATTTGTTAGCAAATCCACCGCGCACCAGCGCACATTCTGTGAAAAATTTCAACTGTCTACGGTTTAAAATTTACAGCCCTAAATAGGTAGGACGGACAGACAGTCCGACAGACAGACGGACGGACGGCCAACGTAGGCTTATGAATAGGATTCCGTTTTCATCCTTCGTGTACGGAACCCTAAAAACTATCAACTTTTGGTAAACATTCTTATTCGTAGTTGGTAAACAAAGTTTAATAGCATGTAACATTTCGTAATTACTACGCAATTGCTACGGCGTAGCGCGTAGCTAGTCGTAGCCGTAGTAGCGTGTAGTTTTTTTAACTTTAGAAAATAAAGCTTACTAAATTTTTATATACAACGTGTTAACGAACAAGCGCAAAACCTCATATACTTACTGTATACAGGGTGAAATACTAAGAGTTTACCCATCAAACTGAACAACTTTTACTATGGAAGCAAACCGATTGTAGCAAAAAAAATCTGATTTTGCATACATTTTAGTAGAGTAGACACTGCAGTTTAGTATGAAACAGATGATTTTGTTTTGCTACGATCGGTTTGCTCCCATAGTATAAGTTGTTCAGTTTAATGGGTAGACTCTTAGTTTAAAAGGATGCCAGATGATATCGATTTCATACCGATTTATTTATAACAAAATAACTGAAAATCATTTTAAGTTGATTTAGTAATAAAACAGTAATCAAGCAAATGATAAAATTAAAATATCCTTTTATTGAAACAATAATTTAACTACTTTAATTTAATTAAAAGTTACATTTTAAGTGTTTACGTAAAAATGATTTGTTATAATTTCAGCGATGTATGAAAGCGCATCGCATTTTAGGATTTAGTTTTGGTAGCAAATAGCGCGAGTGTTCCCTTGAACATCGATCATTCAAATTTTCTTCATTTTTTTTTTTCGTTTAGCCTGTTTTGTGTCCCACTGCTGGGCAAAGGCCTCCCCTCTTCTCCTCCAATCTCCCCTCTTCTTCTTTACAATCTCTTTAAAATGTTTTGAGAAATTATTTAATACACCCCTAGTTTTTAATTGGTAACATAACTAGAGGGTGTATTCAGACAATGAAACTAAACAACTTTCCCTAGGAAAACGACCTGGACCTCCCATAGTAGAACAATGACTTCCTTAAAACGCCTGTATTAATGTTATTGAAATAGAAATTGAAATTGAAAAAGTTTTATTGTGCAAACAGAATGTACAGCAATTGTTATAATAAATAATTACAATAATTATACTTTTAGAGTCTGCTTGCGACAAAAGGGATCAGCTCAGGTTTGTGCCTGCAACGTTGTTAAGTTAAGTATTGTTAAGTTATCTTTTGGATTGGACATTATGGATTATTATGTTTTTTAATGTTTTTTATGTTATAGCTATAAAGCTATTATCGTTAAAGACGCTTACCGTTTTTAAAGATAATAACTACAAACATAATAAAAAATCCGCAGTGACCCGATAAATTGAAAATCAGCAATAACTACAATAATGTGACATTCTTGTTTTTGGAAAATATTGTTTAATTGTTAAGAAAAAAAAAACTATTGGGTGCAGTACAATAGACTCGGTGGCTCGAAAATTATCTGATAGCAAGTTAGTGCTCAACTTGCTATCAGATAATTTTCGAGCCACCGAGTCTATTGTACTGCACTGCACCCAATAGATATTTTCTTTGCCTGCGTGGTGGAGTATGGCCCTCTCCCTTCCAACCTTACTCGTGAGAGGAGCTATGTGCACTACAGTGGAATCCTATCCCCTCTGTAAATAGTCAAGGCGTACAGGGTGAAATTGATATCATTAACATCCTTTTAAACAAAGAGTCTACCCATTAAACGGAACCACTTTTTCTATGGGGCAAACGGATCGGAGCCACAAAAAAATCTGCTGTTCCGTACTAAAGTGCAGTGCCTAGTCGACTCAAATGTATGCAACAGCAGATTTTTTTTTTAAGTGAAAACTTCTTTAGCAGCGTTGTGCACTTTTTGGGATGGGTAAAAAATTTTAAACTCGCGTCAGGACCGTGACGTCACTTAACCTGATCGAAAATTCGTAAGCATAGATATAGTCAGACCGTGACTTCACGTGACGTAAGACGTAAGATCTCTTAGTTTTCACTTCTGCCGGCACTCCCGGAGTGCAACCCGTTGTTTTTTTTTGTTCCGATTTGTTTGCTCCCATAGTAAAAGCTGTTCAGTTTGATGGGTAGACTCTTAGTTTAAAAGGATGCTAATGATATCAATTTCACCCTGTATATGTTTTTGTGCATCATTTTATTTTCGCCGAGAAAATAGGATATAAAATAAAGTAAAAACTGCCGTAGATTTTAATAAAACCGTTGCGCACTCATGGAGCCACTGGGCTGGAAGGGTCGCTTTAATTTTGCATATATTTTATACAACAAAAGCTTTACTACAAAGGTTATGAATCAAATAACGTATTAAGTTTATATGCAAGTTATATAGAAAGGTTTTATGATCTTAGGGTCGTCCCTACTGTGTGAAAAATGTACACTTTTGGTGGCTTTATTATTTGGTTGTAAGGGCTTGGTCAATGACCAATAGATCTATTGTAGCTGTCACCCTAGACCTAAAGGTCATTTCCTAGGCCCACGGACTTCATGAACCGTGTTATGCTTTTGGAGGGGAGGTTCCTAATGTCAGTCTCGTACAGTAGGTGTTATTACGTATCCACCTAGATGGCGACTCCTGCTGTGAATGAGCACTTCGCATTCGCAGAGGAGGTGTATGGGCGTTTCCTCTACTTCACAGCGGAATCTGCAAGTGGGTAAATCTAAAAGCATTTTGGTGGCTTGAGGTAATTTATTTGCGTAACACTGGAGCGGTGGCCACGAATCAGCTAGTCGCCTCTTATGGTACCCACAGGAAGAAATGGGTAGGTCCCTTCTTATTGGCACTACATCTTTGGGTCTATGATCCCCGCTGTAATCAACAGGTGCCTTTGAGGCGAGTAGCGGGGAAATGCGACCAGCTTTGAGTCGAGTGTAATTTAGGACGGACTTTTAGATTATGATTAATATAATTTATCTCTGCAACTTACTCTACCTTTTTATGTACGAGTAAGTACGTGTCTATATCTCTAAATAGTATTAAACAAAGTCGCTATCCGCGTCTGTCCTCATCATTTCTGTTTCTCCGCATACTTCTTCGTGGGATTTTGATACGGTTTTCACTGTCATTGAGAAATTTTTTCCGGAAGGTTTATTGTACCTACCTACACACGGTTTTACTTGTACAAATAAACATTTAAGGGAGTGGTTTAGACCATCAAACTGAACAACTTTAACTATGGGACCAATATCAAAATCGCGAAAAAAAAAACCAATGAAACCATGGTCCATGATTTTCCATGTTAAACTACAAATCTACTCGAGAGCTAAATGTGGGACAGCAGATTTTTTTTTTATTTTCGTTTTTTTTTTCGTTCGCGTTATCTTAAGATGCGAATGAAAGAAGTCATCGGCTGCAATATTATTTTTTAATTTTATTAGTTTTTTGAAGGCGGTTTAAATTTATATTTCAACTTTGATGGTCACGTGCTTCACGTAACCTACAGGAAACACGATTGATTATTCATTAATTAATCATCAAATTAATATCTAATAAAATAAAAGAATCCTTTACTCGAGCAACGCCGATTATAATATCGGAGCGAGCCATTAACTGAGCAGAGGACAAACCTTAGATTAATGTGCGCCTCAAGACAAATGTTGCTAAAACAATGACCTAATTAAAACGAAATGGCTACTTTTACAACCTATCTAATGGCAATAATCTGTTTCTTTTAGAAATATCACTGCCATTTTCCTTTTTGTCTCTAAAGATTTCCATGATAACATTTTCTTAGTTGGTTAATAGCCGGCATGTAATCTTCTTGTAGCCGGCAAACAACTTGACAAAAACCTTGACCAAAGAGAATGGAATCACTACGTTTTATGTTATGACTGCGCAGAACAAAATTTGTAGGCGAAAGCGCTACTGCGCACACCCCTCACCCCCCACCCCATTGGTCAAATTGTTTTCCATATCTACCGCGTAGTGTACTCAACACTTGTCATGCTTGTCAAAGTACTTGTCATTATAATGAAAAAAAATATTGTTAAAAAAGTACCAATAACGTATTTTTATCTAAACGCTGGCAGCTTTTTCAGTAAAAAAAATTATGAAATGACTTAAAAATTTTAAAAAAATCAATCTATATTTTTTCATAATTGCAGTTAATGGCAATTGCAACTTTTTTTATGGATGAACTAACCAGTCAATTGAGGTTTTTGAGAAAAGATTCTACCCGACCACATTATTATAAAATCTCCTTGGTCACTAAAACTCTTAAGAAGAATCGGCCAAAAAACTGTGAAAATTCTATAGAAATAGCAAGTAACCAAGTAACAAAGTAAATACTATTCTACCCGACCATATTATCATAAAATCTCCTTGGTCCAAAGGTTACTAAACGTAGTGATTCCATTCTCTTTGGTTACTAAAACTCTTAAGAAGAATCGGCCAAAAAACTGTGAAAATTCTATAGAAATAGCAAGTACCTAAGTAGATACTATTCTATGGAAAATTCAGAAAATTCTTGGTCAATGCAATAAATATAGACAATACCTTCCCAGCTTCCTATTCTTGTTTAACCCTTAAGAACAAGGACACAGATTATTTAATAGTTACTACACAAGGACTTAACCCTGAACGTGTCGTTACCATGCAAAGTTAATCCCAAAAAGCAACCAACCAAAGAGCGGAAATAAAACATTAAAATTTCCCCGTTTTCCCTTAGAAAATGCACTTTCAAAGAAGCACAACTATCCGCTTCAGGTTTAATGAGAGACAACAGGTAAATAACAGACTAATCACAACAGGTAAATAATGGTCGTCAAGTCAAATGAAAGCGGAATAGAAGAGATTGCATCTTGCGCACCTGTCCACAGTTTACAAGCGAGGCAGTCATTAAACGAGGGCTATTGTCACGTGCTGAGGAGCTGAGGAATCCTCGCTTCGATGGAACGCCGGTAAGGGGAGCGGCAGACGGGGCGGTTAGGACGTTTGAACGCAACGGCTGAATCTTGAAGGCAACACCAACATTTGTTATGAAAAAATTGAATATGCCTATTTTATAGGAAATTAGTAGAAACCAGATACGTATCTCGCGTTTTAGGTAGTTACGCAGCAGTGGCATCGTGCATTTTAGGTACTTCGCTCAAAAGGGCCTATATGCATCTGATGTGAGGAGCCACCTTTATGCTCATGTAACTTCTCCATACTTTTGCTACAAATTATATTTGGAAATTGACGCAAACTTTCAATGAGCTTCGGGTGGAAGGATACGCCCATCTCTATTATAGACGGTGCCGGTAGTCCTATTTATTTTTTAATCTCTATTAAAGAGCAAGGGATGAGACCATGTCGCTCTGTAAGTTTCTCCAGTACATATACACATACACACAGACACACACATTCACAGACATTAATTATTGTCTGGTTTTTTTTTTTTAATGACATGCCATCGACTCGATAACAGAAGAAGAAGAACGTAAGTATTGGAGTCCATAAGGAAGAGAGCTAGTAACTCAATCATGAGGCCGCGGTTCGAGTCCTGGCCTGTACCACTTAGTTGTACGGAATTTATGTACCTACGTTTGTATTTATCATTCACTTGCTCGGCGGTGAAGGAAAACATCGTGAGTAACCCTGCATACCTGAGAATAAAAAAAAGTAGTTCAGTATGTGTAAAATATGGGTTAGCTTGGGGCGAACACAATGGTCGCAGTGTTACTTAACGAACCTTGCTTGCAATATTTAAAAAAACAACGGGTTGCACTCCGGGAATGCCGGCAGAAGTGAAAACTTGAACATATAAAAGTACTATCATTTATGTGGTAAAATACAATATTCATTTATTGCGCTATTGTTCACATGACAATTTATGCCGCTTAAACGAAACAGCAGGAACAGGCATACATTTCGCCGCGCGGTAGAAAGAGAGGGGGATATGTCTGACCAATTTTCGATCAGGATCAGGGTGACGTCACGGTCCTGACGCGAGTTTAATATGTTTTACCCATACCAAAAAGTGCACAACGCCGCTAAAGAAGCTTTCACTTCAAAAATAGTTCGAATGTAGTATGTGTTAAATATTGGTGAGCTTGGGACGAACACAATGGTCGCAGTGTTAAATTACAAACCTTGCTTGCAATATTAAACAATAATAAACTCAGCGCTCCAAACGCCCCGTGCACTCGCCCCCTACGCCTCCCATTAGGTATGAGGTGGGTTAAAGCAGAAGGGGGGGTATTTTGCGGCTATTTCAATTATACGCCTTATGAAATAGTTGTCGCGGCGGGTGTCGATTCGCGGATGCCCTTAATATTGGAGACGACGCGATAGGCGATCGGAATTTTTGTTGAGTTGCGATGATGGTTATAAGCGAAGAACTTGACAGGGTGTAACAAAACACCCTAGTAAGGGGGTACTTAAGGGGGTGCTTCAGACCATCAATCTGAACATGAACAACTTTCATTATAGAGGCAACGTCGAGAAAAAATTAAAAAAATCTGCCGTCCCATACATTTGAGTCATGACGGTACTGCAGTTTTGGATGAAAGAGCGGTTTTTTTTGGGATTTCGATGTTGTCTCCATAGTGAAAGTTGTTCAGTTTGATGGTCTGAAGCACCCCCTTACGTATTACTAGGGTGTTTTGTTACACCCTGTATAAACATTTGTTTTATTTATATTGTCAGTAAAGTTGTTAGTATGGTTAAGTTAAACGACATCGAAAATCCTAGATCTATGGTTATAACATCATACGAAGGCAGACATAGTAATATTTCTATGAGAGATCTGACTTCTTTTGTGCGTGGGTTAAGTCTGAGAATGGTCGAAAATGTATGGATCATAGATAAGCTACTATTTTGTATGGATTTTGACATAATTCAAACTCAAAAAACGACTCTGAATCTCGGCTTAAGATTTCTCAGTGTTTTTGTGTACAATAAAGAATATTGTACACAAAAACAAAATAATTATGAAAAATTACAGTATTGTAATGTAAATCATGATTATTATTGTACGTTTAGAGGAGCAAATTGGTAGCCGACCGCATGAGGCGTGCGGTCGCGACGTGTCGCCGCGACACATCGCTGCGGTCGTGAATGGGAAGCCGACCGCACGCCGCAACTGCACGCCGCAGCTACAGACAGTATTGGCCTCGATTCGGAGTGTACCACGACTAAACTAAACTAAATGTATTCCTGTCACTTTCTAAAATAAGATTAAGAAAAGAGACAGAAAACCAACAGCTGACTTTAGTGCTGTCAAAGTGACGTTAAACGCCCAAAAACGACTTAATTAAGATGGCGTACATTATGATGGCATCTTATTTTGCGCATTTAACGTCACTTTGACAGCACTAAAGTCAGCTGTTGGTTTTCTGTCTCTTTTCTTAATCTTATTTTAGAAAGTGACAGGAATACATTTAGTTTAGTTTAGTCGTGGTACACTCCGAATCGAGGCCATTGCCAACTTAGGGTATTTTTTGGGGTAGTAATATTCAGTAGGGTTTTAAGATTTAGGATGATGCTTTATATCTCCTATGCCGAAACTTGAGCTCTAATAAATGGTGAATAGAAAAGATTTTCGTAAAAACGAATAAGTAGAAAAAATTTCCGTAAAAAGTAAAAAAATGTTTTTTTTATTTGTTCCCCAAAATTATCATCTCGTATTTATTATATCTTGTAATATTTAAACACTGTTTTACCAAATACCAAACGCCAGTATGATTTATTGTTGGAATTTAACGGAAAATGTGGTTGAAAATAGAAATTTCATTAAATTAAAGAAATATCGTGGAATTTGTATGAATTATCGTGTTATACCCGACTTTTATGTTCTATCGCATGCCACTTAAAAATATCGTGAATCTAAGATAATTATCGCATGCTGGCAGCACTCGGCGACACTACTGGTCTGCGGTCGAGCGTCAGTGAAGCTCGACCGCACCGCAGTGAAGTCGAGCAGCGTGTCGCCGGCTGCGCAGGGTATTTCATAGAATTACATACAAACCAGTAGTGTCGTCGCGACATGCGGTTGCGGCGTGCGGCGTGCGGTCGCCTGTCAACCGCCACCTTAAGAGTGAGAGGAAAACTAATGTGTTTTTTTTTTAATCCAAATCTAATAGGTTCCAAATCTAATCTTGTCCGAAAAGGACTAGGATAAGTTATTCTATATCTTGCTAAGATTACAAGAGCCAGTGCGGACTGAAGTTGCGGGCAAGATCGAGTCTTTTATAATCCGCTTACGCTCACGCTGTCGCTTATCGCTGCTTTCATCAGCAAATAGGCATCCTAATTCGACTCACGCGTCTTCGAAGCACGAAGAATGGCAGATATAGCGGCATGCCGAGGGTTTTTAAATTCTGCCTCGGATTCCTGGTGCGAAGGCCGCGCTGTTTATTAGATTTCTTATTTAAATGCTTTTTAATTTCACATTTCTAAAGCGATTTCTATGCGCCGGTGCTAATTGAATGCGTAAAATATTAAATTTTATCGAGAATTATTTATTTGCAAGACGTATTGAAAAAGATATACAGGGTGAAATTGATAGAATTGATTGAATTGATTGAATTGAATTGATTGATTGAAGTATATCTGATTGATTGACTGATTGATATCATTAGCATCCTTTTAAACTAAGAGTCTACCCATCAAACTGAACAACTTTTACTATGGGAGCAAACCGATCGGAGCAACTAAAAAAATCTGCTGTGGCATTCATTTGAATCGAGTAGGCACTGCAGTTTAGTATAATGGAACAGCTGACTTTTTTGTGCTCCGGTCAGTTTGCTCCCATAGTAAAAGTTGTTGCCACATAGAAGCATTTGAAGGTAACAATAATAAAGTTACGTACTGTTAGGTACTTTACGGAAACAATAAAGAATTTGAGGGCAAATAAGGAAAAAATTTTACAGCAAGCAATATTGGGGTATACTTAATTGGATTAGGGCCCTTTACACACTGCGACTTTTTGCAGCTCTTTCTGCATCGATTCAGTCGCGAAGCAGCATCAGCAAAACGTTCTTAATTTTTGATCAGTTATTCCAAGTTGTTGTTTAGTTGTTTTTTTAGTTGTTGTTGTTGTTAGTTTTGTTTTGTTAGTTGTGGTGTTTGGTATAAAAAGTATCAGTCTGCACAGTGCCTACTTTGACTTGACCAATGATAGTTTGACACTACCATGTGAAAATATCTATTTTTTACTTTTTGTTGTGCCATTGAGATTCTGGTAGACTGACTTCGTCCGCGTGGATTCCGAAAATCGTTGATAATTTTTTTTTGCGATTGCAAACTTACATTTTTGCAGTTGGTAAACATAAATAATGAAGTTTGTACGGAACCCTCAGGACGCAAGTCCTACTCGAACTTGGCCGGTTTTTTTAAGCGTGCATTTGTATTGTAGTTGTAGCTTATAGCTTGTCTTTACCGTATTGAAGGCCGTGGCTTATTCTTTTGCACACCCTTGGCACTCGATGGTTGAATACTGCGACATAAAGACTATGGGGCGTTGAGACGCGCGCCGGCTGTTATGATTGCTCGGCTCCCCTAAAGTTACCCTCGAACTGTGGGGTGAGGTATCTGAAGGTAGTGAGGGGCAGGAAGTGGCCATTCTGTATGTACACCTACCACAGATTATTCAATAGTTACTACTGAAACAGATAGGTAACGCATTCCCTCGATTTCGCGTGCTTTTGCGAATTTCTGAAATGCGCCTTTTCAAAGCGCGACAGCCTGTATCGCGTGCGATACGCGGTGTCTTATGTTCTTATCGCAGCTGTCAAACGTGACGTGAGTGACGGTGTACTGCACGGCTAGCATACCACACGTGTTCTTTCTGGCATACGTAAAATAATAAAGATGGAGGCACATCTCGATTTTTATCGTTTTCTCGGGGGTGGCATGCGAGGCCTACTGGCAATAGGTACCTTCTATGTTTTCAGTTAGTTTAACTTAGAATTAATTTAGAACCAATCACAATATCGATTACATGTAATAATTAATCTGCATTTAACCGCACTGCGCAACACCAATCTAAATTACGCCATAATCATAAATGCATCTAAACTGTTGCTAGTCTAGACGCCATTTTGATTAATTTGGCGCCTCCCCTAGTGCCCACTAACCTGGTTAACCGACCCATTTAAATTATCATCTGCACCTGTTGCTTGCAGCCACGAGTGGGTGCCTCCCTCACTTGGTAGATTAGTTTTCTATAAACAGTTATGGCTGAGGTGAGGATAAATATCGCGACGATGACGCGGCGATGTCACAGCGATATCGAGAGGATATAGTACCGTCAACGCCTAGGCTCAGAAATCACTTGTGTGATAGTGCCCTTAGTCTGGACTATGGACCTTTAGATATTGAGCCTGGACATCGTAGCTGGACCAGGTCTGGCAGTGACGTCCGGACTCAACTAAACAGAACCAAAGATTATATTAACAAAAAAATAAAACCAACTTCAAAACTCAAAAAGTATAAAATAATATTGCAGCCGATGAATTTTACGTTAGCTATCAATTTGTTTTATCGAAGTCGCTGTCAAGCCTGTACGATTCGAGACTGAGCTTGCAGTATTTTTTTTGGGGCTAGGCTTGACACCGACTCCAATAAAAAAAATTGATAACTAACGTAAAATTCATCGGCTGCAATATTATTTTATACTTTTTGAGTTTTGAAGTCGGTTTTATTTTTTTGTTAAAAATTTTTATTTCATAATTTTTTTGTGGTGAAATGCATTAGTTGAATTCTGGATATCAGCATACACAAAGGGTACATCGATACGAAGCAAACTTTTCAATCGCCGATGATTTGCTGTCAACTTTTGAGGAGTTCTATTGTGTAGATCCGAAGTGCGTCATCAGATCTTTACCGAATTGAAATGGGACCACCTTGGGAGTATACTCTTTCCAATAAAAAAAGAATTATCAAAATCGGTCTACTCTGTAGAAAGTTATGCGTGTTCATACATAAAACAAAAAAAACAAAAAATATACGCGTCGAATAGATAACCTCCTCCGTTTTTTGTTTTTTCGTCGGTTAAAAATAGTTTATTACTTTGCTAAACCAACTCATAGCATACATACCCAATATCTGTGCCGAACTGATGTACCAGGGGAGCAGACGTTTACAAGAGGTCGAAGATAAGGTCGTAAGAGAGACGGTGACAGCTGAGAGAGCAAGATGTACCTAGCCTGTATAATAGAAAGAGATACGAGACGCGAGGCAATAGAACCGTTTCTGGGGATTTGGAGTCCTGGTAAAAATTCAGTTTCTGTCAATAATCGTGAACCTAAAGTGAAATCGTAGATAATTTTGTAAAATATACTAACACTGTTTCATTAAATTATTCACCATTTCACGTTACATTGAGAATTAATACACAGAAATCGAATTTTTACCCTGCCGAGGACTCCAAAAAACGTCCAAAAACGGTTTCATTTGACAACTCATGTCACTTACTCTACTAATGACCTCTTGTACACTTCTGCTCTCTTGGTATGTAGGTACATCTCAATGCTCAAACGTGTAAGAAACAAATGTTAAATGCCACTGTGAGACTTTGTTTACATGAACGTCCAAGTATTTATGAAATAATTTTTAGTTCCTGGGACCCTCGCACGACCCTCGAGGTTTCGACACGGGACTTCCTTTGTGGCGCGGACTCTACCATCCAAGAACGAAGCTTTTTGTCAAGCAACCTCCATTGCCAAAAATTTTTTGTGGTCTATAATCTTTGTCCATTGCATTTACCTGGCATTTACCTGTTTACGGTGCATTTACGTACTGACATTTTGAAATTTTTTTGACCAAAGAGAACGTTTTTGACCAGTTTTGACAGTTGTGTTCAAAGAGAATATAATGTTGTGTTATGATTATGAGAAAATCGCTGTTTTTTACAACATTTTATTTGTATTTTGGAAATATTTTAGTAAAAAATTTCATAATCAACACATTTTAAGCTTTCATAAGAACGTAAGAACCTATTTTAACTTGTATCCAGTTTAACCTTTTCATAAACCTACCTACATCTTAGTTAGACAGTTAGACCATGTACACTGAACAAATAATCACTACGTTTTGATTATTTGTTCAGTGACCATGTACACACGGCGACACATCAGGTTACGCACCCTATATACCCATAACTACACTACGTACAAAACACTAAATAGTGCGGTAGTAGAGAGCCTGCATAGACGCGGCTGCCGGAGCGGGCGCAGCGTGCTGTGAGACTGAGACGAAACAACAACAACATACCGCACCCTCTCGCACGATTCGCAGCGTAGGTTCTAATAGTTCAAAGTCCAAACAGGGTTCGCCGTGTGTACACACGGCGACACATCAAGTTACCCAAAACCAAAATAAGCTGGCCGCGCGACGTTATACATTACTATGCCGACGCGCGGCCAGCTTATTTTGGTTTTTGGTAACTTGATGTGTCGCCGTGTGTACAATGTACATTCACGTAATGTGGTTACGATCAGGGAATATACTACCTACTCTCGTAACGACCGTTTTACCAGCCCAGATTTTCCCAAGGGAGCCGCTAGCTGCGACCGTAGCATGGCAGCGTGATACAGCGCTATCGCGCCTAGGCTCTCTTTCTATTTGCGCGCGAACGAACGCGTTAAAATGCGTGATATAGATAGCCTAGATATAGCCTTATCACGCGTAGTTATATTATCACGCATTGTAACTTTATGGATTTATCCCCCCCTGAAATCCTATTATAATTGTTTTTCCGTGAATATCCCCCGCAAAAAAAATGAATGTCGTGTGCCGAGATTTCTCTTTGCCTCGCCTCGTTTTACGAAAGATTTCGAAGACAATGCACAGTTGTACAAAAACCAATAAGTTCTATTACGTTTCCAATATTTCAAAACAAGAGCTTAAGCCTTACTTAAGCTCTTCGTAAGCCTTGTTTAACATTGAAATCATTGTTCAGGTCTTCATTTTAAAAGTTGTTCAATTATTTTAAAATTATTAAATAAGGTGTTTCCGAATATTGCGGCCCAGTAGCTCAGTTTGTAGTATACCTGTCTGCTTTACCGGTAAAGTGGATTCGATTCCCGCAATTTTATTATAATGAAAAGACTAACCTACCAGATTTATGGATGTTTGTATCTATAATATTTCTTCTATTTTACAGGGTTTTAGGGTAAGCAGTTGCATTACATTAAGGGGTGATAGTACCTATCACACTAAAAAACTTTCCCTAAGAAGCCTAAAGAAAGTTCGCAAAAAAAAGTTTTTATACAAACATACGTTCTATCAGCTGGAAAGAACAATATTTTTTTGAAAATTTCCTGTATGTTTCTTAGGGAAAGTTGTTCCTATTATGGGAACAATTCACCCCTTAATGTAATGAAACTGTTTACCCTAACACCTTGTATAGGTATCATTTTTTATCTAGTCATATACATATTACAATACAAGTAGATAATCTCACAGTCACCACAACCATAATCCACTGTTTCGGGGTAGTGGTTTCGCAACCAACTTTGCCGCAACTTCCAACTCTACTTTTTAGTGCAGTTGTAGCAAGACAAATGTACTTATCAACTGAATCATAATTTATTCATAAAAGCATTTAAGATTTATAACAAAAATAAAGCGGTCAGCACAAGCGTCGTCAAAAACAAAGATACAAAAACAGTCATAAATCACTACTATTTCTTCTTCTACTACTACTTACCACTAGGTACTGTTACTTATTATTAATGCTATTCAAAAGGTACAAAAAATAGTAGACAATGGGGGACACGAAGTGTACATTCGGCACTCGGATGCCGATCGACATTCACATGCTGAACGAGATCATCTACCGCGAGGTGAAGAGCTTTCGCAACTACAAGATATACCGGCCCAACTTCGGATGTGAGTGCTTCTTGTCTATCCGTTGTCTGATTAGGATCAGTAGAACGAGAACATCTACCGCAAAGTGAAGAACTTTCGTAACTACAAGAGATACCGGCCCAACTTCGGATGTGAGTGCTTCTTGTCTATCCGTTGTCTGATTAGGATCAGTAGAACGACATCATCTACCGTGAAGTGAAGAACTTTCGCAACTACAAGATATACCGGCCCAACTTCGGATGTGAGTGCTTCTTGTCTATCCGTTGTCTGATTAGGATCAGTAGAACGAGAACATCTACCGCGAAGTGAAGAACTTTCGTAACTACAAGATATACCAGCCCAACTTCGGATGTGAGTGCTTCTTGTCTATCAGTTGTCTGATTAGGATCACTAGAACGAGACCATCTACCGCGAGGTGAAGACCTTTAGCAACTACAAGATATACCGGCCCAACTACGGATGTGAGTGCTTCTTGTCTATCCGTTGTCTGATTATGATCAGTAGAACGACATCATCTACCGTGAAGTGAAGAACTTTCGCAACTACAAGATATATCGGCCCAACTTCGGATGTGAGTGCTTCTTGTCTATCAGTTGTCTGATTAGGATCACTAGAACGAGACCATCTACCGCGAGGTGACGAACTTTCGCAACTACAAGATATATCAGTCGAACTTCGGATTTACCTAAGTGCTTCTTGTCTCTCTATCTTGTATCTGATTAGGATTACTAGAACGAGATCATCTAAGTACCTCTAGGTAAAGAACTTTCGCAACTACGAGATATACTGGCCCAACTTCGGATGTGAGTGCTTCTTGTTTATCTGTCTATTCATCATCATCATCATCTCAGCCGATGGACGTCCACTGCTGGACATAGGCCTCCCCCAAGGATCGCCATAACGACCGGTCTTTCTGTTATCTGATTTAAAAAAACTTACCTGACTTGGGCCGTGTAAAAAATGCTTAGGTGAGTGGATATTAACCTAATTGGATGACAATTAATTATGATGATTCAGGTAGGTATGTAAGATTTTTTTTTTAAACCATTGCATGACGTGTTTCTTATTTTTAGGATCAAAAAATGTTTCTTTGGAGTAAAATTTGTTATTTTCAATAACACCGTCCGAATTTTGCCCTCGTCTACACAAAAGATTGCAAAATAAACAACTAATGAACTAATCGTTCGAAAGGCAATATCGGAGTGGTGGCCAAGAGAAGAAAGAAGGTCCGTGGGTAGACTACCGAATACCGAAGCGTTGGTCAGACGACATTGTAAGGGACAGGAAAAGGTCGGACATGGATCAGATTGGCCCAGGACCGTGAGGAGTGACGCAATAAATGGGAGGCCTATGCCCTGCAGTGGGTTGATATGGGCTGATTTGATTGATTGAACTAATCGTTGCAGCGGTACCGGTAACTGGTAAATTCTACGCGGCCCACGACCAGCTGAAGGGCGAGACGGAGGAGGAGCGACGTAAAGTGGAAAACTACCACCAGAACGTGGCCCAGACGAGGGCTAAGGGGCCCCACAGCAAGTACCCCTCGCCGGCTACCGAGAGCCAATGGTGAGACTATATCTGGCGCGGTATAGGCATAGCGTATCTACCTAATTACTATAGACTCGCTGGTCCCTATAAAAGGACCACAAACATATTTGTAGTCTTAAAGGCCAAGACATTCAGGGTTGAGCCTCATCTGGCCGCAGGGAATCGCATTTTTTTCACGCTCCATCCTTTCTGTTACTCAGGAACGTCATTTGTTAGAGCGAGAAAGATAGTGGGAGTGCGATCGCGTTCACTCTTAGCCAATGACATTCCTGAGTGACAGAAAAGGATGGAGAGTGAAAAAATTCGATTTTGCTCAAACCTTAGACAGGTAAGTTTGAATTGAAGCCGAAGGTTCCTTCAAAATTAAAATTCTTACTTGAAGTGCTCGGCCTTTATGACTAAAAAACATTGGTTCTTTTCAGACACCTTCGGTCTTAATTCTCTCCTCGTTTTACGAGGATAAGGTCAATCGAGCGCGGTGTGCGGGGGCCGGGAGGAGCTCGTCCCGGCCTCCTTCTACCCTAACAGCCAACTCAGTTAGGATACGCCCATCCCCCGCACACCGCTCTCGATTGAATAGACCGCTGAAGTGTTCCACGATGTTGTTATTACGCTATGCTTCTGGTCAAAAGGTTAAAAGGAAAGATAGGAGGATAAATGCAATAAACAGACATTTTTCCCGTAGCTCACCCGCGTCCACCTGGGTGTACCTACCACGTGGATTTTTTCTTTCGCGTAGCACATCCGTCTACACCTCTAGTCTATTGGATAACTCTGTCAATATGGTCAACACGGACAACATAAACAACTCAGTCAGCGTGAACAACTCTGAAAACATGGTCAATGGTTCATGTTGACCGAGTCAATGGTTCATGTTGACCGAGTAAATGGTTCATGTTGACCGAGTCAATGGTTCATGTTGACCGAGTAAATGGTTCATGTTGACCGAGTCAACGGTTCATGTTGACCGAGTAAATGGTTCATGTTGACCGAGTCAATGGTTCATATTGACCGAGTAAATGGTTCATGTTGACCGACTCAATGGTTCATGTTGACCGACTCAATGGTTCATGTTGACAGAGTCAATGGTTCATGTTGACCGAGTCAATGGTTCATGTTGACCGACCTGGTTCGGTCATGGATGTTATATATGTTTGTGCCGTTAGTGTATGATTCCCATAACAAAAAGCCTGAGGCTTACTTTGGGATCATTACAATGTAATGTGCCTGTGAGCGTTATTTATTCAATGGTACATATTGATCGAGTCAATGGTTCATGTTGACCGAGTCAATGATTCATGTTGACCGATTCAATGGTTCATGTTGATCGAGTCAATGGTTCATGTTGACCGAGTTGACATGTTGTCCGGGTTATTATGCTCGGAAAACATGGTCAACTCGGACAACATGGTCAACTCGGTCAACATGAACAACTCGAACAACATTAGCTGTATTGGAGCGATAATAAAGCGTTAAACATTTTTGTTCAGCTACGGTTGGTACTTCAAGCCGCTGGTGGCGATGGACCGCAGCGACCGTCGGTTCTACTTCCCCAAGAGGGAGAGCGTCCACACGAAGATCGAAGTCATCATCCTCATGTCCAACCCTAAGAGCAAGCAGAACAAAAAATAGTCTACCACCAACACGTTTAACGTTACTATACAGGGTGTAAGTGACAGCCTAGCAAATACTGAAACGGTTAAGGGTTGAACCTCATCTGGCAGCACCGCATCGCCTTTTTCTGTCGCTCCATCCTTTTCTGTCACTCAGGAACGTCATTCGCTGGAACGAATAAGGTAGACGGAACGCGATCGCACGCCGCAGCACCGCCCCGCGCGCGATCGCGTTCCGTCTATCTTATTTGCTCTAGCAAATGACGTTCCCGAGTGACAGAAAAGGATGGAGCGACAGAAAAAGGCGATGCGGTGCTGCCAGATGAGGTTCAACCCTAAAACGTTGAACGCCGCCGTCGGGTCACAGTAACAATAGATTTTCCATTGTTTGTCGGTCATTTGGCAGTCAAAGACTTAAAGTAGGTATCCATTTTTAAGTTTACACCCTGTAACTATATGGTCCTTCTTAATATGCTGATGGTTTTTAAGGGTATGATCACATCAAACTGAACACCTTTCTTTAAGGAGCAACATCGAAATCGCGAAAAATATCTGCTGTTCCATTCCATACAAAACTGCAAACCTACCAGACCGAAATGTATGGGTCAGCTGATATTTTTCTCTTTTCTATGTCGTTCCCTATAGAAAAAGTTGAGTTCGTTGATCTGGAGTGTGATTTTTGAATCTCATTCGCTGAGTCCAGCCTTAGGTTCAGCCGTTGAAAATGTCAAAATTACTATGGAGATACGCATCTTTCTACTGCTGATTTGACTTTCAAAAATCGCACTCCTGAAGTATGATTTTTGAAAGTGAAATCAGCAGTAGAAAGATGCATATCTCCACAGTAATTTTGACATTTTCAACTGCTGAACTCAGCGAATGAGATTCAAAAATCGCACTCCAGATCAACCCCTCAAAAGACCGTCAACATATTATTAAGAAGAACCCTGTAAATTACGGAACTACCTATTTTAACTTTGTAATTCAATAGATATACTTACAATTAAAAACGGCATAAACTATCGTGTTTTGATACTTATTTAATACTATTAAAAATTAATTTCACTGTTGATGATGATATCACCGTAAGGTCGAATTAATACGATACCTTAGAAGAATTTCAAAAAGACTCCTTTGCCCGCGACTTCGTCGATTTCGAAAAATCCTTTTTTAATGCACTCTTCCTATAGAATATAATTATATTCCATCCATTTATTACCTTTGACACTACTGCTTGGCACTACCAGTAGTGCCATGGGAAATTTTACTTTCCTTTGATCACTAGCGTTAACCCGCGACTTCGTCCGTACAAATTATATACCAGATTTTAAGTCAGATCATAAGCTATCAAACAAAAAAGTTTCATCAAAATCGGTTCAGTAGTTTTTGCGTGATGCTCGTTCAAACACACAAAGCAAAAAAAAAACATTTTTTTATTTTACAGTTTTATAATAGTTTAGATTTATAGGCAGGCTTTTATTGGTTAATATACCTATAAATAAATGATAATATCGTTCATTTGATTAAATAAATTGTTTTATTCTAAACTAATCTAAGTGGGTGCAGAAAGCAAGGAAAGGGATAAAAGCTGAAGAATTTCATTAAAAGTAAAAAAAAAAACTATGCAACATAAATTCATCGAGTTCCATTCTGCACAACGAGTTGACAGTTCAGTTGGTCGAAGTTGAAAGACAGAAAGGATATTATAGGTAGAAGTAGACGGATCGGGAAAGTGGACCGTTTGGGCAAGTAGACCGATCGGGAAAGTGGACCGTTTGGACGAATAGACCGTTCGGGAAAGTAGACCGATGGTTCCGGAGGGGGTAGTAGGAAAGTTGTTTAGTTTGATGGTCTGAACCACCCCCGAAAGTTTTGGAACGGTAAAAAAAAATCACCGCTAATTACTACTGAACCGATTTGGATGAGGTTTTCACAAAATCATAAGGCTTTAGCTTAGCATAGCTTTAGTATTCGAATTCACATTTTCTGCTTTATTTAATCGCATTCGGTTCATTCAATCAATCCTAGTAATTAAAGAATAGCGGTGTAAGATCAACTTTTATCAAAAGGAATTAGTTTATTCATCGTAATTCTTTTCCTTGGAGGCGCACATGTTCCAGCTCCTGGCACTCTTACTCTTGTAGTCTCCCTTCTCCATCGGACGCAGGTGTGCCGCTGCAACTCGGTCACTACAACAACCATTAAATAATGTTAACAGAAGCCATAGATTTATATATTACTAGCGTAAGGATAGGCCCGTCAGAATATTTTACAAAAACCTTCTTCATAGAAACAAAAATTTGTGCCATCTGTCATAACTCGTATATGAACTATATCGTGTCATATATTTTCGAGTGCTCTAAACTGACATTTTTCCTTGCATTTTAGAGCCAACGAACTGGGGACAATAGTCAAGCTCATAGGCCATGTCCTTACGCTAGTAATATATAAGTCTTTGACAGAAGCCGACTATGATCCACCAACCAAGTGTAAGAAGGATGTCCACTTTTTACCTGTCAAATAATTTAACAACTATTAACGTGTATAACTTTTTTCCTCATTGTCAAATTAAAATAAATTATTGCCGATGTGAATGGAATCAACCTATAGTTTTCCTATTTTAATTTTAACTGTATATTTCAACATTTGAGTATTATACAACTTCAACGTAGTAAATAAAAATTTGACAGGTTTTCGAATGTATGGGAAGTGGTCGTTCATCAAGGAATATAATACTCCCTAGGCGGGAGAAGAATGAGAACTCCATACATATAAAACGACCCCTTCACACACATACACACTACACATTTTATACTACAGCGACATCGCTGTTTATACGTGAACTAAAGAAGAAAAAAAGATTTTTTTTTCTTTTTTTCAAAATTTTAATATTTTCATCTTAACTTTATTGAGCTAATCAAGTTACTGAATTTCTGCTGATAATCGTAATAAACGAACTGTGAAATAAGGAATAAATAAATTGTAAATTGAAATTCAGTTTTACTTGATTAGCTCAATAAAGTTAATATTTTGTAATTATATTGTGCTTGTTCTACCTTGTGTTTATCTTTATAAATAAAATACTAGTCAAAAAGTTAAAAGTTTTGTATTCACAATAGTATAGGTTTAAAGATGCACTTTTATGAGAGCTAGTTATTTACATATCTATACTACATTCCAAATAGCAACGAAATTTTAAGGCTATTTTGCAATACAGAAACAGATATTTGAAACACTTACTCTCTTTATTCTTAGAATAACTTTTGTACTGTTCAAGATATGTCGGATAGTATATCTTTCTAATAAATAAATTACATTTGGTACGCAGAATTGGCCAGAAAGCTAAAAAGGAATCGGAAAATCTTGTCGTCTATATTTGGAACTAAGTATAAGTTAGTTTTAATTTTAAATACGCTTAACGCTAATAATAGGTACTCTTGGTTGCATATAATTGCCAACGAAAAAATATATAATATACAGGGTGTAACAAAACACCCTAGTAATACTTATTGGGGTGCTTCAGACCATCAAACTGAACAACTTTCACTATGGAGCCAACATCGAGAAAAAATAAACAAAATCAGCTGTTCCATACAAAACTCCAGTACCGACTCGACTAAAATGTATGGGACAGCAGATGTTTTTATTTTTTCTCGACGTTTGCTCCATAATGAAAGTTGTTCAGTTTGATGGTCTGAAGCACCCCCTTAAGTATTACTAGGGTATTTTGTTACACCCTGTATATTTTAAGACTGGCAGCAGAATGCAATACTTTAAACAGTACGTATTGTGTTCCTTTTGAACATTACATAGATCGCTTTTTGAGTCAACCACCGCGTTAAAAGGTCTTACTTTTGGGTGGGACTCAACCATACCCCTATAGTAGTGATGTGACCATCATGAGGTACTGTTATAACAGGTACCTATACAAAGTACAATTACAAAATACAAAACACAAATCGTACACAAATACATAATTTTACAACAAACCCACAAACATGGGGACTTCGGGAAGGCAGATTAGTATTAGTATGTCTGACGAATTTGATTAAGTTCTTTCGTAACGTGGCCGTCTCAAGCGCTTTGGCAGGGAGTTCGTCTGAAACAAATAGCATTTATTTAAGTAGTAGGTACATAAAATATACTTAGGTACTATGTGCACTAGGGCACTAGGGCACTAGGCCCCTAATTTTTTAGTGCAATGTTTGTTACTTAATAATAAAGAAAAATAATAAAAAAAGAATAAACAATAACAAATAACGATCAGTATCGTTTAATAACAAATTTTATTGTTGTTTATTCTTTAAATTTTTGCTCTAATGTTAATAAAGGTTAGTAAAAAATGAAATGGCATGCAATGGACATCAATTTTTTTTTCTTTACACTTTATTTGGTAGATGCCCTAATAGTATAAGAGATAAGCGTACTTTTGAAAACCATCGCTAGCAAGGCTGCTTCAGTATTCATGAGGTGTAGTGTAGAGTAGAGCATCTCTGTTAATTCTTTGATGTAATTGAAGCCCGCATAACGTCAGTTGGCTTAGTAGATACAGCTGCCGTTCATATCATAGGATATTGTAACATACTGCATGGTGTAGCTAGGTGAACAGTACAATAACATGATTTCTCCAGTCGGTTTAGTAGGTACCTTCAGCACTATAAGCAAGCGCGACTGACACGCACACATTAACTCTCTGTGCGTGAATGTGCAAGGGATGTCAGTAGTCGTTCCGATTCCGAACGAACAAATGTAGAGCTCGAACGAGAAAGAAATCGTGGTAGCTATGACCGAACGATAATTGTTTTGGAAACTTTATATACCACACTCTAAATCAATGCAAAATTTATTTCATATATTGTTGTTTCAATAACTAAAAAACAATCTTTCTTTTCTGAATAATTCTGCAAGAATATAGATTATAGTGGGCCTAAGATGGCCTGTCTTTAGGTCAAGAATTACAGCTACAATAGATATGGGCTATTAGCGGTAGCTATTGGTCACTGACTAAGCCCTTACAACCAAATAATAATAATACGATTACTTATACTGAATTATTCTGTTTCTGTTTCTGTTGTGTTTTATATTTTGTCTTCTGTTATGTTATGTGACTACGGTGTGGTCCTTTATTTCGTTAACCTATGTTATGTGTAAAAGCACAATAAAATAATATAAACTCATAATAATAATAATATAAAGTGGTGATTATTTGACTAGGACCCCTTAAAACCGTTTAATAATAATAATAATATACAATAATAAAAGGAAAGATTTTTTCTAAAGTTGAGACTGATTTTGTACTCCAAAACCACTAGTTCGAGATTTTATAGAAATCTTTGAGGCATTTCTGACTCTGAGAATGCCATGGCTTACATACATACATTAATACATACCTAGAATCGCTTGTTTCGTAGCATAGACTCATCATCATCACTCAACATCAGGTGAGATTGGGGTCAAATGCTTACCTATCACACATAAAAAAAAAAAAAAATAGAATATATTTTTTTTCTGAAAAAAAAAAAAATTATTTTCTTCTACTGCCTTCTCTTTCTAAGATTTCACATAGGTCCTAGTCTGTCGCCGGCTCTCTTATAGCTCATTGTTTACGGTAATGCCATCTAGCTTTCGAATCGAGTACTTCTAGGGCAGGAAAGAAGGAGTTCTGGATGGTTGTGTTTTCATTAAATCGTATCTCAATAACCCAATAGAGGGTGTTTTAATTAAAATGATAAAACTCAAATATTAAATGAAAATGAAATTGTAAATAATTGTACAGTACGACCGTAAAGTCTAGAAATTAAATATATCGGAACTAAACTTTTTCATTATCATGACAACATTATGGAAAACGTCAAACTGTCAATCACCAAAATTTCAAATGCAGTTTTATGCATTTCAAATAAAAATTTACCGTAAAATATTTGAATTTGTCCTAATTATTATTACTAATGGATAAAGTAACAAAAAGTGGTGCAAGTTTAGTAATTTATTACGTTATTTTCTGTTATGTTTGGAGGTATAACAAGCGGGGAAAATTGGAATAGATTGGATGTTGTTTACAAGCGATTTGCTGATATGGTAGGTATTTATTTACTCTCATGTTGCTTTTTAACAATAGTTTTCAGCGTAATTATATCAATTATCGTCAGTTATCATCTGAAAAATAATCATTTAGGGCATTTTCTTTCGAGTTTGGTTCGATTGGGGTTATGATCGTTTGTTGATAAAACTGACGTTATTGTATGCGTAGACCGCATAATTTTGATCCTTGCATGTCATTCCTGCACAGCTAGCATGCCACCCACGACAAAGCGTTTAAACGAGAAAAACGTCATGCGCGCTCTTTCTGGCATACGTAAAATAATAGAGATGTAGGCACATCTCGATTTTTATCGTTTTCTCGGGAGCGGCATGCAAGGCCTACTGCATGTTTAGTTTATCTTCACTGCGACTAGTTAATATTTTATCGATTACATACTTTTTTTTTATCGTTTTCAGGAAAACATTTATATCGAAAAAAAATTCTGTCCGGAATGCATCGATAAAAAAACTGCCATGCCTAGAAATAGAAATCTTAAATAGAAGAAATGTAAATATCAGATCTACGAAAATACGAAAATAGTAAACATCGTATTCAAAAACAAATAATTTCAAAAGTACAATATAAAGTAATATGCGTTTTCATTATTTTCTTCTAGAACTAGAATACAGGAGGCGTACGTAGCATGTTACACGTGATATGGCTATATCATGCCTTTTATTTCGTTCGTTTGCGCGCAAATAGAAAGAGAGCGAAGGTGTGATAGCGCTATATCACGCTGCCATGCTAGCCATGTAGTTGCCGAAATTTAAAATGTATATTGGGTGTAAAATTTAGCTGCTGTCAAAGCCAAATTTAGCTAAACATAGATAACGTTTTGCATAAACTTTCGGAGTAAATACAGCAAGTATCAAAATAGTTTAGGTCGTAGTGTAGTGTTGCCGTGTAAAGCGACAGTGGCGCCCTCATTTAATTTCTACTCTTTCTGGTCGGGCTGTACCTACTTGTTTATCAATTTAATTAATTATTTTAATATCAATTAAATAATAAACAAACAAACAAATAATACACATTACACACACACACATTGTTTACAAATAAATAATTTAAACAAAAATCCACTGCTGGACATATGCGTCCACGTCCACTGCTGGACATAGGCCTCCCCAAGGACTGTCCTAAAGGACAGTAGTAGTAGGTAGGTAGGTAGACAGTAATGGTAGTAGGTAAACCTACCTCAAAATATTTGTTGATCCCGGTTTAGGAAAACGATGGAATTTCACTGAACCATCTTGAGCAGCCTTAGCTCCACATTTAGCACACTTCTTGTTTGCATTTAGTATCTTCTTCTTCGCGTATGTAAACATCTCACAATGAATAATTTGTCTCAAGTTCAACTAGTTTAATGTTTAAAAATCACAACAAGAAATTGTGCGATTACTGTGTAGGCGTATGTAGACATCTCAAAATGAATTTGTCTCAAGTTCAAGTAGTAAACTGTATACTTAGTATAATAATTTACGCAACAAATCACAATAATAAATTTAGCGTTTACGAAATATTAATAACAAAAAACATAAATTATATCAAAATTAAATAATTTTCAAAATATCAAAATGACGGGTTAGATAGTGTTGCCAAATCAAAATTACACAATACTGCTATAAATATCTTTTTCTCAAATTATCAAATAACATGATTCGTTTCGACCACGTTTACGATTATGTTTAATTAATAATACGTGCAATTTTAACCGTAATAATTAGTATCTTAATTATTTTGAGCATCATTTTATTATCTTGACTCTTCTAAACTGGTAAATTTGGTAGGTTATTAAAGTTGAAATACGCACTCATAGACATTTTGTAAGGAGACTACAGACCTTAGCAAAGATAACAGACCTTGTCGTTCATTCTTTCCCAAAGAAGCTGACCTATGATTGCCTATGATCCGCTAAAAAAGTGTAAAGTCAAATATTCCCATAACCTGCGAATTTTAAACAAATTCTCTGGCATGGCATATACAAAACTGAATCTCATATTAACACCAATGGATGTATAGGTATTTAAGCTGATTTTTTTTTGCGATTGATTTGATCAGCTGTTCAATACGAAACTGCAAACCTACTTGAGCCAAATGTTTGGTGGACAGATGAATTTTTTTTCGCGATTTAGAAGTTTGTTCTATAGAGAAAGTTGTTCAGTTTGGTGGTCTGATCATCCCCTTAAAAAAGTGTCCGCGTAAGGACCCTATAATACACATAGAGACGTGTAGGTACAACTCAATCGAACTCCTCGTAAGCCTTAGCAGTGTGGATTGCATCGATATTGGCGTCGCCGTCGTCGTCGTTGACGCGCCAGTACCGACGGTCCTGCTCCACACAGTTTGAAGCTACCTACATACATAACATACACATAGAGACGTGTAGGTACAACTCACGCGAACTCCTCGTAAGTCCTGGCAGTGTGGATCGCGTCGATCTTGACGTCGTTGACGCGCCAGTACCGACGGTCTTGCTCCACACAGTTCCGGAGCTGACCCTCCATGGCTGCTATGTCATCCTGGTCAAGCGGCTTGTTCATGTTGCTGTTAATATTCATAAAATTGTTCACATTCCTGCTATATTTCTATCTATGATCAATGGCACCCCTGCAGCCACTAAGCTCTAGCGACTCTTCCAAAGAAAATTACAACGGTACGTACACGAGACGCGAGAACAATCAAATGGAGGGCACAACTGTAGTCTTTGGGAGGGCAAACTGTAGTCTTTGTGGAGGGCATCCAAAACGTAGTGATTATATTCTCTTTGAGCATCGATAAAGCAGGCACTACACTCTCGCGAGAACTTCTCGCCGAGAATTCTCTACATTCTCGCCGAGAACGAGTGTTGATGCCCTTCATTGTTCTCGTGGCGTCATCATAATTTTCCTTGAAAGTTCTCGCCGAGAAGTTCTCGCGAGAGTGAAGCGTGCCTGCTTTAGAACCTGCTCTCGTTCTCGGTCCTTCTCGGCGAGTGTTCCTAGCGAGAATGTTGTGTAGGCTCTACAAAATAGTTCCCTTCTCAAGAAGGTGAGTCTCTCGCACAGAGTACTTTTTTATTTATGTACCTAATAGTCCTTGAGGCCATGATTATTAATATCATTGCCTTGAGGTGAGTTAGTACATAGGTGTGACGTAGGTAGGTATAATAGAAAACGTTAGGTACCTGCTATTTTGGTTTTCCTTCGATTATCTAAACAGCAAAAAGTACCACTTAGGTAAGTCTGTGAAGCAATAAACAAACTAGTATTACGTACCGACAGCAAAAATCCAGTTTACTGAGAACATTGACTGAGAAACGCTAAACTGTAGTCTTTGCGCTAAAATCAATGACAAACTTACAAATTGCTTACAAAGAGTAGTACCAGTAGTACAAATAGTAAACAAAAATGGTAACTATGGTTACCTAGGCTCGTTGTACGATGATTTTTTACTAGTTTTTTTTACCGTTTTCCGGTTTTCCGAAACTATCATGATATTTCCTGTGATATTTCCTGACAAAATACCTGAATTTTTAATCAATTTCTTGAAATTCCGTTTCAATATTGTATTCTGGTATACGGTATGATCAGGTATCTTTGCAAAAATGAAACGAGTAGACAGGTACCCATCAGCTACACACCGGGAAATAATTTTAAAAACCATAAGCGTGGAGTAACTGGCGGAATTGTACATTTGCAATCCAAGAACAAAATGAGTAGAGTTCTCATTTAATGGGAACGCAGTGGACTACGGGGGAAAAGAGACGGCCATTGTTACTGTTAAGGCTGTCTTCTTGAGAATATTCATTTAAAAGAGCACATTTTAATCATTATATTTTCGTCTATGAATTTCAAAAATTCCTGACAAATTAAAATATTCCCCGTTTCTCTGACAGAGGGCCAAAATTCCGGACATATCAGGAAAATTCCTGTCGTCTGGTAACCCTAATCAGAGGTGGTTCAGATCATAGATTCAGACCGCCAAACATATTTTCTTTGGCCAAACTATGGTCAAACTGAAGAACTTTTACTATGGGAGTATGGGATTCTGACACCTAAAATCGCAAAAAAAAATTAGCTAAATAGCTGTTCCCAGGCTGTTCCATACTAAACTGCAATGCCTACTCGAGTCAAATGTATGAGGCAACAGTTTTTTTTTTACGAATGCATGTCAGTAGACTCGAATACTAGCCTTAAGTTACGAAAACGTGAATAATATTTTGTAAACATTCTTATATACGTAATCGTTTGATAGTACGTAGGTACTTAATGCTACCGATTAAATCAAAATTGTGGTTTTGCATTTATTTTTATTTGTTTGCCCTGTGGATCGAAGAAATCACTCAATTTCTTCCGTGAAAGTAAAAAGGCTATCAGATTTACTCAACTTGACACGGTGGTGCCACCCTATTCCTTCAAGCGTAAATCTGGGTAAGATAGGTACTTGGTAAGTATAGGTAACTATAGAAAAAATATATAAGTACTTACCTTCTAGTACTGTACTAGAACCAAAAAAAATATATATACATATATACAGGGTTAAATTGATACCATTGGCATCCTTTTAAACTTAGAGTCTACCCATCAAACTGAACAACTTTTACTATGAGAGCAAACCGATCGGAGCAACTAAAAAATCAGCTGTCCCTCTAAGGCTGTCCCATACTAAACTGCAATGCCTACTCGACTCAAATGCTGGTTTGGAAGATTGCGGGTTCAACTACCGCCCGAAACTAACTATTTGATTTGAAATAGCATAAAACGGCGCTGTAACATATTTGAAAAAAATCTTGATTTATTTTACTTACTTACCCAGTACAAAAAGTTTGCAAAACGTGACATTTTAGAGTTGTTATGTTTCACCCAGTCACAGCATTATGAAAAGACTGCCTACCTAACTAGTACTGTAGTTTGACTGTAGTAGGTACTAGATAGGTACCTTGACATAAAAAGTTTAAAATCACTCTACATTACCACAGTATAAGAAAGGATTCGGAACTGTAAAACAAATCATCCGGTATATTTGACTCCAGCTCCATGTGGTGTGACTACTAGTAACTATAAAAAAAAACAGATAAAAAACAGATGACATAGAAAGAACAGATATAGAAGGTAACTACACATACAGGGTGAAATTGATATCATTGGCATCCTTTTAAACTAAGAGTCTACCCATCAAACTGAACAACTTTTACTATGGGAGCAAACCGATCGGAGCAACTAAAAAATCAGCTGTTGCATACTAAACTGCAATGCCTACGCAACACAAATGTATGCAACAGCTGATATTTGTTTTGCTCTGATTGGTTTGCTCCTATAGTAAAAGTTGTTCAGTTTGATGGGTAGACTCTTAGTTTAAAAGGATGCTAATGATATCAATTTCACCTTGTATATTTTTCCCGAATTTGCCGCCCCTAGTAAAGTGCCGCCCGGGGCATTTGCCCCCCTGCCCCCCCCCCCCCTCGCTACGCTACTGCTCTTTCTCGAAGTTGACCCTACTTAATTTTGTCCCAGGTAAG
Source organism: Agonopterix subpropinquella (assembly GCA_922987775.1). Taxonomy (NCBI): domain Eukaryota; kingdom Metazoa; phylum Arthropoda; class Insecta; order Lepidoptera; family Depressariidae; genus Agonopterix; species Agonopterix subpropinquella. The sequence goes on along the minus strand of OV277694.1, from coordinate 8,633,116 downwards.
CAATCGTCAACATCTTCGAGCGCAGAGTTTCCGATCTCCACCGGAGGTTATTCTATTGAATGTAAAGAAAGTCGCACGGTCACAAAATCAGCACGGTCGAATTCAAATCCCATGTTTATGGATTTAATTTTTAAACAACTGCAGTTGCGATTGCAGTTATAAAGTGCAAGCGTGCCGTAGCGGGCGCACCACGGCTTTTGACAAACAAGTTACATAAAGTTTACGCAGAGTTTCATAGTTACAGCGACCAATATGTACACATGTGAGTTCTATTGTGTAAGAAAGGCTTTAGAAGCCTTCGTTCTCTTTTAGTTCCAACGTTCCAACTGCCAAAATTATGTCCAGTATTCGTTACCCTCAGATAAAACATCGTGAGAAAGCATGCGCGGAGACTGATATCCAAAACCGGAAGATCTTAGGCAATATCTTCTATCTTTTTATTTTTAATCATCAGTAAATCCTAAACCGACTGGAGTTATGCAGGCAGACCTGGTTCATCCCCATCACAGATATGCTCTACACCCCATAAACATTGAATCAGCCTTGCTGCTGATGGTTGCAAAAAGTACACTTATCTCTCGGAATATAAGAAGCATACGCTATAGAAATAAAGAATTTCTGATGCGTATAATTATTTGAAAAAACTGACGACTGTGACTTAATTTTTTCGATCTTTAATTTGATTCGTATATGTGAAGTCTATTAACCAATCCGCATTGGGCACGCGTGGTGGACTAACGCCCTAGCCCATATACTTTCCCTGAGGGCAGGACTGTGCCCTGCAGTGGGACGTAGGTATAATTAGACTGATAATGATGAAGTTAATAAATACAATTAATTAACACTAGCGATAGTGGCGCCGGCGCTCGTAACTTCGTACGCGCAGACCAATGACTTTAAATACATACTCATAACTTTTGATTGCATGAACCGATTGCGATGAAACAAACCTTAAATGTTAATTCAAACTAGGCCCTATGTTTCTGTGAAAATCCCATCAAAATCGTTTCAATAGTTTTTAAGTGATGCATGCACAAACAAAATAAACAAAAATTCATTCCATTACCTACGTATCCTAAATCCTAAACTAAACGCTTTTTTTGCATTGCACATCATCATCATCATCTCAGCCGCTAGACGTCGACTGCTGCACATATAGATATAGGTATAAGTAGATAACTCTTTATATTACAGACCTGGTCATCATAACCCTGAGTTTCTCAAACTGTTTGGGTGAAGCAGAATACGAGTTGTTCACCGGTTTCGACACCTCCACTTCGATAGATGACGCCACTGCAGTCTCCGCCACCTCCGCCACCTCCGCCACCACCCACACCGCCGCCACCACCGCCATGTTTGAAAAACATATCGTAATTTACCTTGCATCTAGATTTACTAGCATTGGTCTGCTACTAATTTTTACGATAGGACGTCAATCATTGACAAACTATTGACACTACACTAATATACAGGGTGTAAACTTTACATACCTAACACTTTCGCTGCTAAGCTCAAAACCATGATCCTCGCGCAGTGCTAATAGCCTAAAAGTGACGCCCCTCGTGGGTCGTGCGCACAGTCGTAACGTAAAAAGACCAATGCGGCTCACCTCGTGGGTCAGCCTCACAGGCGTAAGGGTTGAGTGACTCAATCTGTAGGTCATGAGCACAGGCGAAATGTAATAGAACATGACCCCCCTCGTAGGTCGTGCGCACATTCGTTATGTTGAAACGATAAATGTGGCTCGCGTCGTTGGTCACCCGCGTAGGCGTAAGGTTGTCGGTGACTCGCGCGGTAGGTAGGTCATGAGCGTAGGCGAAATGCAATTGAACCGGCTTGTTACGTGGGTTCTTCAGCACTGCGGCCAATTTGTCGCCGACCTACGGCGTAGGTCGTCAGCAGTTAAAGTGTTAAGAGAGTGCTTCAGTCAGACCATCAAACTGAACATCCAGTATACAAGATATCAATGTGGACAACGCTATTGAAAAGAGTGCAGGTTGAACCCGCAGAAGTTAAAATGGCACCTGGTTCATTGGAGAAGCCTATAGATAGATATTGTCGTGGCTTAGATGGCAATATTCTGACCGTACCGTAGCGTGATGTGATCTAACCTGACTTACAAAGATTTTTAGTACTTACATGAAATCTCGAAACTGTGCTTTTTAGGGTTCCGTACCCGAAGGGTGAAAACGGGACCCTATTTACTAAGCCTACATTGTCCGTCCGTCTGTCCTACCTATTTACGGCTGTAAATTTTGAACCGTAAGAGCTAGATAGTTGAAATTTTCACAGAATGTGCGTAATTACGGCGGATTTGCTAAAAAATAATGAAAATGAAAAAAAGGTAAAAATTAAGGGTCTTCATACAAGGAACTAGTTTTTGTCAAAGTTTTTTCTTCTCGCTCTATCGTAAAAACGCTAACTTACATACAAGCTTGAAACTTGGTGTAATTATAGAGCAAACTTTACAGTATAACATCAAATAATAAAAACCTGCCAAGTGTGGCTCGGTCTAGTGCTAAAGGTCCCGGAGAAAAAAAAATTGTGTAAGTTAATGTGTATTGTATGGAACCTTCGGTGCGCGAGTAGCCCGACTCGCACTTGACCGATTTTATTGTAGTTACGGTTATCTTAGTTAGGAGGGCAGAATAGGTAACTACAGGGTCTAGGTAAACTAAAATGCATTTCGTAAATAAAGATTTTAGTCTATCAAACTACAAAAGTAGCTTGTCGGTCTTCTACAGATTGTACTTCGGTGAGTGTGCCCAAGAGCTACATGAGCTCATCCCACCTTCCCCTTTCTACTATCGGACTTTCACACGCACCGCGGAATACCATCGCTTCTTGGTTGACATCCCACATATCCGCACCAAGCGCCTTTCCGATTCTTTTATAATGCGCACAGCCAAGGAGTGGAATGCCCTGCCGGCGTCAGTATTTCCGAGCACTTACAACCCGAATTCCTTTAAAGTACGAGTGAATAGGCTTCTTCTGGGTAAGCTCGCTTCGACCCCATCTTCGTCCTGAGGTCTGGATTGAGGTCAAGAGCAAACACATCGTTAATAAAAAAATTAAAAAAAAAGTTGCAGTTTTCTATAAAACACCACCTTTTTTCTAAGATTTCGATTTGGACTTTCATAGCGAAAAATTTTCAGTATGATCGATGAACCGGATGATTTACATGTTGCATATTTTAATTTGGTCACAGGTCAACATAGCTCGAATGCGGCGCAAAGCGTCCAAATGTCCCGAGGAAGAAAAACCGTCGAACATAGGTCCGTACGAGGTGCCCACCCAGAGAGACCTGGTGAAGCACATGAAGAACGTATTGATGAAGAGGTTCAACAGCTACCACCAGAAGACCCTCAGATTCCTTGGGGATATCAAAAAGGTGGATTTGACAGTTTTGGTTTAGTTCGATCCCTAGTGGTACCGATTCGAACTGTGCCACGACTTAATTAACTAAATTTATTTCTGTCACTTTCTAAAATAAGATTAAGAAAAGAGACAGAAAACCAACAACTGACTTTAGTGCTGTCAAAGTGACGTTACACGCCCAAAATAAGATGCCATCATAATGTATTGGGCGTGTAACGTCACTTTGACAGCACTAAAGCCAGTTGTTGGTTTTCTGTCTCTTTTCTTAATCTTATTTTAGAAAGTGACAGGAATAAATTTAGTTAAGTCGTGGCACAGTTCGAGTCGACACCAGTTTCTTTTTATAGGGTCATCGTGGAAGGAAATATTGGTAGAGGCAGATCTAGGAGGACGAACTTAGACCAGATTAAGTGTATCGCTAAAATTGACAGGTTAAAAGTAGCGATATGGTTCCGGCTTAGAATGGTCCACCCCACAATTCATCCCGGGTGCTATACGAGGCGACTAAGGGATTAAATAGGTTTCTTAATGCAGTGTTTATGTGGGCGAAAGGCTCCATCTCTTACCACTTAAATTAGGTAACACCTCATTCCATCCTGAAATATAAATTGGTAAATGCGAGCATTTGATTACCGCCAACATGTTTGTCCTGTAATTTTTAGGGTTCCGTACCCAAAGGGTGAAAACGGGACCCTATTACTAAGTCTACGATGTCCGTCCGTACCTATTTAGGGCTGTAACTTTTGAACCGTAATAGCTAGACAGTTGAAATTTTCACGGAATATGCGTCATAACGGCGGATTTGTTACCAAATCATAAAAATAACTAAACGTTAAAATTTAAGGGGGGTTCTCAACAAGAAACTAGTTTTTATCAAAGTTTTTTCTTCTCGCTCTATCTTAAAAACGGTAATACATTCAAGCGTCAAACTTAGTGTGATTATAGAGCTAACTCTACAGAATAACAACAAATACTAAAAACTGACCAAATGTGAGTCGGTCTTGCGCTAAGGGTCCCGGACAAAAAACATTTTTTTTTCTAAGTTAATAATGTTGTGTTCTGTGGTGGTAACCCTCGGTGCGCCCGACTCGCACTTGACCGGTTTTATTTACTTTGTACCAGGCTAGCAGAGCTACAGTGGAAGTGGAGAATAAATGCAAAGAAAATAAGGCTACATACAAACAGTGCGTCAAACACGTTGGGAACCAATGCGAAGCCATCATCAAGAATCTCGTCACTTCGCTGGAGCAGCAGAGGCATGACGTCAACACTTTCACTGAGGTACCTCCTACCTGAAAGACTTAACTGGGTATTTATTTCGTTAAAAAGAAGCGGTCAGCAGATGGACTCTTGGGGCTGAAGAAGGAATCTAAAAAATATGAAATATTTTGGCCGACTGTACTACACTACACTACAGGGTGTACCTACATTTAAATTCGTTACATACTTTAGGGGATGCTTCAGATCATCAAAGAAAGTGAACAACTTTCACTATGGGACCAACATTGAAATCGTAAAAAAGATATCAGCATCTCCATACGTTTGGGTCGAGAAGTCGTTGACGTTTTCTATGAAACAGCTGATTTTCAAACAGCTTGATACCTTCAAACTCCCGTCTGTGATGATTAGCTTAACTTATTGTAGGTATGGCACCTGGCTCGCACGTGGCTCGGAATTCGACAACCCCCTGCTACCCCCCGCGGGACCCCGCCGTCGCCGTGCGAGGCCAGTAGCATAGCATCTCAGTTACCGTTGCACGTGTCCCTGCGCTTTAGCATTTTCGATTTATTCTTTTGCTGTTATTTGTCATTGTTATTGGGATTTTCGTTCGAGCCAGGTGTCAAGTTAAGTCGCGCGTGTTGTAGGTAGGTAAAGAACCTAACCATATTTTCTAACTTTCAGGGACAAGTATGTAATTTGACTTCAATGAAACAAGACCCAGTGAATCTGATAAAAATATTAGCGATGGAGAGTGCAGCCCTAGATTTTGCATTACCAGGCTTTTTGCGACTCCTCAGTGCATGCTCTCGGTATTGTGTAAGGTAAGTTAGGTTTGCACTCATCTCGTAGAGTTCCAATATCGTGCAGACAAGTGTTGCGCAGATTCCACGGGCAATAAATATTGTCCGGATTTGTCCGTCGTCGGTCTGCTAAGGGACTAACATTCACAAACCTGCCAACTGAGCTTTTTCTTTTGGTTTACTAGGGGATCGATAGATGGTGTATGCTACTGTCTGCGCGAATAAAGGTTGAAGATCCACAATGTGTTTGTTTAAAATAATATAGAGAGAACAGATGATCAAAAAGATGCCAACGCATCTTTTAATGGCATGTTTTATTATTTTAGTTTTATGAATCATTTTAATCGAAAATTTTATATTGTATACGTTTGAAATGGCTGTATAGGCTCAATCCCTTGCCTTTTAAAAAGGCAGGCACTGTCTTAACCTTAGGTTTTCCTGTGGGTCCTTGTGGGTCTTCCAAACTTTGCCAAAGATCTTGCTCAACTCAAGTCTTGCTCACATCACAGATAGGTATGCGATGAATATCTTTGGCCCATCTGACGAGTTTTTTAATTTAAAAAAGAAAATAAAAACGCTCGCTCTTTAGATAAAACCAAAAGTTAAAGTGCGAGTACCTACCTACTCAATGCATTTATTATTACATAGGTAAGCTATAAATACTTATATTTTGTTAATTTCAGCTCCTATCACAATCATTTTAAGCCAATTCGTCACATGACTGATCAAGATCTTGTGATCAAACATTTTCTGACTCAAAAAAGCTATAAACAACTTTTGATGGACTCTTAAAATGGTTAATTCACATGAATGAAAAGAAAACGGCAGTTGAACAAAGACCCAAGAGATAAATAAGTAAAATAAAATGAGCTTTTTTTTGCGTTGTAAAAGAAAAGAAGCAAATCCGAAGAATTTGAACGCATTCAAAAACACGAACGCACGCGAAACGATCGACCGAGCTTTCAAGTTCCGCATTCCTACCGCTAGATGGCGTAACTATACGTTGAACTTTTGACGTGAACTTGATTGCAACTTGAATAACTTAACCAAAATATCTAAGCTTTTTTGTGTGATGGGAATAGTGATAACCGTGTGAACTGATTTAGAACTGTAATCTCATTATAATACAATAAGTGAAACAAGTATGTGTTGGTTTATATCCTAGAATAACGCTTTTGTCCCTATGAGGTCCTGTCTGGCATTTCTATGGAATTCCTTTCGATAAGGTGAGTAATACACATTTTTGAGCATTTCTATAGCTATAATTAATAGTTATCAATGATTTTCGTAATCAGTACAGTCGGTTAGGATAGTAGTTGATAATAAAATATAGGGGAAAGCTAATACCAAGCAACTTTCTACTTTGCATGCCTTAGTAACTTGACATAACATTCCATTCTGCTTTTGAGTGTTTTTATAAAAAGCATTTCACAAAATACGTATAAGCTATTCTTTTAGTTTGCTATTCAAAATGTAATAAAACAAGAAAATATCTACTTACTAGGTACTTCAACCTTAAACTGTCTAATTAAATCTATCAAAAACATAAAAGTTGACTCCATAGGTTTTGGTAAGTGTACCTATGTAGTTTGTAAATGAACTAGTTACTGATATCCTCAAAGTCACCACATGAATATTAAACTTATATTACCTAACTTTTAATAGGCACACAAAAGAGCTGGAGTGCGATTTTTGAATCTCATTCACTGAGTTCAGCAGTTGAAAATGTCAAAATTACTGTGGAGATACGCAAACATCTTTCTACTGCTTATTTGACTTTCAAAAATCGTACTCCTGAAGCATGATTTTTGAAAGTCAAATCAGCAGTAGAAAGATGCATATCTCCACAGTAATTTTGACATTTTCAACTGCTAAACTCAGCAGTAGAAAATGTATGGACATACGCATCTTTCTACTGCTGATTTGACTTTCAAAAATCGTACTCCTGAAGTATGATTTTTGAAAGTCAAATCAGCAGCTGTAGAAAGATGCATATCTCCACAGTAATTTTGACATTTTCAACTGCTAAACTCAGCAGTAGAAAATGTATGGACATCTCACTATCACGCATCTTTCTACTGTTGATTTGACTTTCAAAAATGGAGTATGATTTATGAATGTCAAATCAGCAGTAGAAAGATGCATATCTCCATAGTAATATTGACATTTTCAACTGCTGTGTTCAACGAATGAGTTTCAAAAATCGCAGTCCTGATCTCTATTCTATAATGTAGGTATCTATTTTTGGTACATAAAAACAACAATTGTCTTTTTTCATACACCATGAACTAGGTACAGAAAAAGAGGAATAAGAACACCACATATTGAAGCCAAGATTTGTTCTAGACAACAAGGTTTTGTATGAAAAATATTATTGAAAAAAGTTAAGAATTTAATTAACAAATCATTACTAAAGAGATGGTATATGTCCCATATTTCTGAACACAGGCTGAGTTTCCTTGAAGAAAATGTTCTTATAGCCTTATAATGTTAAAAAAAACAAGCATTTTTCTTCTTCATCATCTAAAGGCTGACACACATTTTTTTAATGCATCATCTTGCCAGGTATTTTAAATAAACAGAATACAATCTTTTTTGGAGAAAATATTTTAAACTTTTTTGTATGTTTTAGAAATGTTTATTTGATTATCAGAATTTAATCCTCTGGATAAAAGATACTTTTATCTGCGAAAATCGTAGATAGTGTATTACATAGTCTAAGGCGAAAATAGTGGCTTATTTTTTTTTTTTAAGATTGATGTGAAGCAGAAAACAAAAAGAGAATAAAATCTTAGGAACAAACAAACACTTCTGAATAAGTTTCACTTCATAGCCTAGCCCAACGCCGCAGCCTGCCCGCCGTAGCTTGCTTGTCGGTCTTCTATAGATTGTACTTTGGTGAGTGTGCCCAAGAGCTACATGAGCTCATCCCGCCTTCCCCTTTCTACTATCGAACTTCCAGACGCACCGCGGAATACCATCGCTTCTTGGTTGACATCCCACATATCCGCACCAAGCGCCATTCCGATTCTTTTATAATGCGCACAGCCAAGGAGTGGAATGCCTTGCCTGCGTCAGTATTTCCGAGCGCTTACAACCCGAATTCCTTTAAAGTACGAGTGAATCTTCTGGGTAAGCTCGCTACATCTACGACCCCATCTTCGTCCTGAGGACTAGATTGAGGTCAAGAGCAAACCCATCCTTAAGCTCCGGTCGAACCGTACGGTTCGAAAAAGTAGGCTAAACCTAAAGGCTCAATACCTTATTAAAAAAGAAAGTTTCTTTTATCTTAAAGCTTTTTTATAGGTTGGTGCTCGACGGGTTAGTAAAAAGAAAAAAGTTGGTAGCTTATTTCATTCAAGGTAGTATAATAATGTCTATGCATTCAACAGATTATTTGACATATTTTTCATACAAAATGTGTCAAACAAACTGGCAGATAAGCTAACAAGAACTCATTCAGAAGTGGTTAATTGGGCCCTTAGTAAAGACATTTTGTAAGGTAGGGCAAATATCTGACATAATGTGTTTTGTGTCAAAATCATAGCATATATAGCCAGCGTGGCCATCCATGGTCTCCACACACCCTTGCTATATCATGGCATGAACATAATTACATATGTAAAGTCTTGAGTAGTACTACACAGCATGGCCAAAAAGAATAGAAAATTTAACAGAAAGAAGTAAATATAAAATGTTGGTCGATCTAGCCAAGGGATGGGGAAATTGTAGCCTACAGGTCAAACTTGTCACGCATTTGTCTTTGTTACAAACTAAAAAAATATCAAACTTGATAAAGTATGTTTGTGTTTTTATACGAGTGCTAGGGATGTCCCTAGTCTAGCAAAGCTATACATGATTTAGAAAAAAAATATTTATGACAACATTGTTGTTGCATTTAAAAAAAAAGACTACTTCCTTACGCTAAATGTTGAGAGTGTTCCCACGTGTTACTTTTCTTTTAACATGAAACAGCCAATTAAAACAAATTCTTTGTAGATTATTGCTTTATTTATTGAAGATTTGTAAAACATATCATTAATAAAAAAAGATCTCATGATAAAATACCACTTATTCTAAATTGTCAGCCTTTTTCTAAACGCTCTAATTAAACAGTTATTTTGATTTTTTACTCTTTTTTTTATGAGATTTCTTGGATTTTTTAGACTTTTTCTTCTTGTGTTTCTTCTTCCTCTCTTGTTCAGAGTCGCTACTGTCAGATGAACTACTACTGGTTGATGATGTACTTGATGATCTGTAAAGATAAAACGTAAAAGTTTACATTGATTTCAATTTTCACCGTTACTTATGCTACACACCATCATCATCATCATTACAGCCTATACAAGATGTTACAAAAATACAAATAATAAACATTTATGGAGGTTGTTTAGACCATCAAACTGAACAACTTTTACTATAGGACCAATATCGAAATCGTGAAAAAAAAAACCGGATTTTCTTTCCATAGGGTCTAACAATACGGTAGTTGACTACATAAAATTATATTTTAATTTATCTTCTCAGTAAAAATATTTTTAAAATAATGCTTAACTCACATTTTCAGTAATTCTGTAGCTGGAATACTATTTTTAGAAACATTACAGAAACACTATGCATTATTTAGTACAAATTGTTCATACTAAGGACACATTTGGGGGGTTCCCTTTGGTCATCACTCATCACTACCTTTAGCTAGCACAAAATATCAGAAGCGCGATTTTTTACAATTATATGAGCGAATTGGCAGTAGAAAGATGCATAATCTTAATCTCCATAGTAATTTTGACATTTTCTACTGCCAAGTCGCTCGTATGATTTTCAAAAATCGCACTTCAGTGCTAAAGTTGTGAGTGACGGTTGAATATAGTGGTAATAATAATTTAATTAACATTATTTATTATTGTTGGCTGGGCTAAGGCAAGCAAGGTTCATTTTGTAACACCATTGCTGGTCTATTGGGTTAGACCCAAGCTCACCCACATTTGACACATACATTCGAACAAATTTTTTTCCCATTCGCGGGTATGCAGGTTTCCTCACAATGTTTTCCTTCACCGCCTAGCTAGTGATAAAGATTCTATTCTATTTTTTTAAATATGGCTGCCATCTTGGTTATGATGATTTTTCCAATGTCTAGTTTATGTAGCGAGAGTGCTTCATACGGTAGTTTATGTACTTTGGTGACTTCAAGGATTGTTTTTCGAAAAGAACACTATCTTGAGCCACCACTGGAGCTTCGTTGTAGGCCCAGAAGGGGGCAACCAACAATCATATACAATGCGACTCAGTTATAATGATAAATACAACCATATACAGGATGTTATAAAAGAAAAAATAAACATTTCAATCTTTTATGGGGGTTGTTGAGACCATCAAACTGAACTTTCACTATGGGACCAACATCGAAATAGCGAAAAAAAAAATTTTTTTTGTCCCATTTGTTGTCGTAATTTTTTGTTTTTGTTGTGTTTTAGCTTGAGTAGATGTGTAGTTTAGTATGGAACATCACAAACGCATTGCATCTTGGCGATAATGGCAAATCTCCCCATTTTGGGGGAGGCCTATGTCCAGCAGTGGACGTCTATCGGCTGATATGATAATGATGATGATAGAACAAAAGATATATTTTTCGCGATTTCGATATTGGTCCCATAGTGAAAGTTGTTCAGTTTGACGGTCTTAACCACCGCCTAAAATACTTATTTGTGTTTTTGTAACATTCTGTATAAATTCCGTAGTACTTAGAGGTACAGGCCAGGAATCGAACTGCCACCTCATGATTGATTGCATGTAATGTTTCAGCTCTTTTCCGTAATCAGCCATACCTAGAGCGTTTCCTCTTCTTCTTCTCCTCTTTGCTCTTCTTGAGTTTCTCATGCAACTTCTGCCGCAGCTCGGCCTCCCGGAGGTTCTGCAGCGGTGTAGCGTAGTCTGTCTCGCTGTCACTGCTCGTACTGCTCACGTCTAGCACGATCTCCTTGTTCGGGTCTACCTGGAGAGGAGAGAACACTAATGTTATAAAACCAGTCACTCTAGCATGTGTGCCTTCACTGCCACTTCATCGCAAAGGACTTCATCCTTTTTAGAAAGTGAAAACCGAACTTTTTTAACAGCACTGATATTTAAGTTGATTTTTTAGATAAAAGTAGAAGAAAAAGAAATCAAATTTTGTTAAACATTGGTTGATATACTGATATAACATAATTTACCTACACTACATATAAATATTAAAAAGCACATTTGTCACATTGTAGACACTCAATCATGAAGGTCTGGATTCATATCTGCTCGGATGACATGCCATGTACCAATGAGTTCTTCTAATTTATGTATGTAATACCAACCCTTCGGAGCATAACAACAGCTCTCAAACGGTAAAGGAAAAAATTGTGAGGAAACCTGCATACTCTGAAGACGAAATTCTGATGCGTATGTGAAGTTTACCAATCCGCACTGGGCACGGCATGTGATGGATTCATGCCCTTTTACCCTCTCTGAGGGTAGGCCTGTGCCCTGCAGTGGGACATGTATAGGTGATGATGAAATATTCTATTTTATTCCTTATGAATGAAATGAAGTACAACCCGGGCAAATTAACTAGACACCTGGCTAGCACGTGGCTCGAAATTTGACACCCCTCCTGCTAACCCCCCGCTGGACCCCGCCGCCGCCGTGCGAGGCCGAAGCATAGCATTTCAGTTACCGTTGCACGTGTCTGTGCGCTTTAGCATTTTCGAGTTATTCTTTCCGAGTTTTTTATTCCGAGCCACCTGCGAGCCAGGTGCCTAGTTATTGCGCCCGTGTTGTACGTTTTTTTAAGTACCTTAATTAACATAAGATACCTATACCCCACGTAGGGGTCACAGGAATAGAAGAAGAATAAGAAGAAAGTAACATAAGTGTAGTAAGAAGTAAGTAAATTAAAAAGAAACTTTTGCAGTAGTTAATATAAATAAATACTAGGTTTAACACTATAAGTACTTCTTCCTAGTAGACCATTACCTATATAGCCCTATTATACCATTATAAAACTTACTTTTATAAAGTTTCGACACTGGAAAGTTAGATGACCAGCATAACCACACTTTTTGCACGCCGCCCTCGACGTGTCCTTGCCGATTTTGCTCACTAAATCTGTGTAATTAGACATTATTGTTCAGTAATATTTTTTTGGTTTCATAAAAGAAATTGCATGATAATAATACAAAACTAGCTCAAAACAACTTGCTGGCTTGTGAAACGTCAACAACTCAATAACAAAAGAATGCGTTCCGTTCTACGCATCTTACGTTGAGTTTAAGCATCACTATGCGTCTAGTTTTGTTGATGTAAATCTTAAATAAATGGCTAATTTGAACAATAGGCTGAACTTTTACAAGTTTATTACATTTTTTTACGTAATTTTTCAACTTATTTTCATTTCCTTTTTGCGCAAGTTTTTTTTTTCAACTTCAACACAATGATGTAACGGAACGTTATTAAAACGTTCCCATCCACGCAGCATCATTTACAAACAAAACTTTTCTGATTTTACAGCAAATGAGGAACCCGCGAAAAAGTTGGAGCAAAACAAAATAAAATCTTGAAATGTTCGGCGATGGCGGAGTTCCTGCCACTTTGCGACGTGCTGTTCAACGTGATCTCGCTGGCCGGGTACTTCTGCGACGTGGTGTTCGATGTGGTCATGGGCTACGCTCTGCTGGAGCGCGGCTATAAGGGCTCGTTCGCCGCCGCTATTTCTATTGTCATCACTTCGCTGCTTATTTCACAGGTAATTTTTGACCTTAATTATACAGGGTGTAACAAACAATGGTCTAAGGTCTAGTAATATTTAATCTTTGGTAGGTATAATTTTAGCCATAAGCTCATTAGATCGGAGCGGCGGCCAAATAATAATATTTTTTTACAATACTTAGGTATTAGCCTAGCCTATTGTAAAAATTAATTATGTTTTATAAACCCAGTCAAAACAGCAACTGTATAAAACGCGCGCTTTGTAAGATTTTTTTTGTGCTCTTTTTTGGGATGGGTAAAAAATGTTAAACTCGCGTCAGGACCGTGAACTCACGTGACCTGATCGAAAATTTGTAAGCATAGATATAGTCAGACTGTGATGTCACGTTACGTAAGACGTAAGATCTCTTAATTTTCACTTCTGCCGGCACTCCCGGAGTGCAACCTGTTTTTTTTTTTTTACTAAAATGAGTGAGTGATATCGCGTCATAAGTACTCATCAGTCATCAATCATCATACTTTTTATAGTTTATCCTCCTGCCCTGTTAAAAAAATAGAATTCAAGCTAAAAATTACTGAAAATGTGAGTTTAGCGTTATTTTTGAACTTTTTTTTAATGAGAAGAGTATATTTTTCTTGTTGGCAAATACTGTATTTAAACATTTTGAATCATTTTTGTTGTCTTACCATTAAACTATTACGCCACGATAGCATTATTTTGGACTCTGAATATGCCTCCCCAGGTGCTCTCCCTCCGCTGGTATCTACACGTGTGCAGCTCAGAGGGTCGCAAGGGCCGGCCTCCGTGGCTACCCATCATGCTCCACTGCCTGCAGCTCGGCGTGCTGTGGCGGTACGCGAGGTTACTGGTGCCCGTCGAGCTGAGGAGGGTCAAGCACCAAGTTAGGGACCTGTGTGAGTATTTCTAAGGAGTATTTACACTCAGTTAAATACCTGGGTGACCAAGCATCGAAAAATCTTGGGTTGTAACTATTAAATAATCTGTGCTCTTGGGCCTTCCTCCACTCACGCGGGCGCACGCATTTTGCGTACATGGCTCGTTACATTCGATGTGTCAAATCAAAATGTTATATCTTATAGTACTCTGTGGTAATATGAAGCGGTATAATGTATGTAAGACTAATATCCCGCCCGCAGTACTAGGGAAAAAGACCTTAAAGTTGTACCTAACAATAATGACCCTTATGCCCCCCGACACAAGGCATGCTGCGGCTAGTCCACGCGTTCTGCGAGGCGGCTCCGATGTTGCTCCTCCAGCTGCACATCCTCTTCAAGGAGACCGACGAGCTTCCCGAGCTGGCCGAGCCAAGCATCGACGAGCCAGCAGGTACACTTCTATTATCAACTATATTACGTGCTGCATAAGGCTGAGGTTCTATTGATACGAAGATGAGGGATCCACGGAGCAAATTGTTCTATTTCGTCCCTGCATCTCAAGTCTTAATTTTACTGGAACTTAAACTTTGCAGTCTTAAAGGTGTATTATCGAATCGACTTCAAGATATTAATAGAAAGGAAGTTTTCTTTAGTTATGCGAAAATTTGATGCTGAAATCGTAGACGCGTATTATGCTTTATTTAAAATGATAAAACCTTAATTGCATGCATATAATCACAACTATATTCCTCAAGAAGGTAGTTGGAGATATTCTGAAAACTCAGAACATCCACGTTTCACTAGTAGTACTGAAACTCTGTCCAGTGTCGGGAGTGAGCCCGTCGTTACTTATAAGGGTCAGCGCACACCCAGCGTAAAACTGGTCGAGCATGCGCGAGCAGATTTCATTGATTCAATTGATAATGAACTCTATTCCCATTGAAATAAAGTTGAAAATAGCTTGCAAGTGATTAATTCCCTTTAGCGTCTGTTCGAGTATGCTCGCGTATGCTCCTCGCGGCGACGGGAGCAGTCGCGAGCATGCTCGCGCATGCTCGAGCATGTTCGAGCATACGCCCGTGTCGATGCTTGCGATCCGTCGTAAGTGTTGCCACCTCGGCCGGTTTCGGACTAAATCTAGCATATTTTTTAACTACTTTATCCCGAAAAGGGCAATTTACTACAGATAATATTATATAATAATCGAACTCTTTTTGAAAATACAAAGAAAATCTAAAAGGTCGAAACAGATTTAGTAGGTTTTCAAATTGTTCATATTCCATTTTATAGTACCTAGCCATAAAATAACTGTCCCTAGAACTTTAAACCGTTGCACAGCACAGGACGTAGTATTTCCCAAATATAAGTACAACTTTCTTGCCTCTTTTCATCTTATTGATGTGCTCTTCTTGCTCCTCTTCCTTTGCTAGTAACTCAATAAATACCAAATCGCAGTCTACCATACTTTAAAATTGTTGTTATCGCACGTCTTTGCTATAAAATATTGTAAACACAACGCAAAATTCACTACGTCAACTGTAGCAACACGGGAGCATCCGCGAGACTGTTCGAACACGCGCGAGCATGCTCCGCCGCTGCCGCCGGCGGATTTTGCCGCTAGGTGTGCGCGACTGCAAAGAACATGCTCGAGCATGCGCGAGCAGTTCTACGCTGGGTGTGCGCTGACCCTAATGGGTACAATAGATGTATCGGAATTGAGTCATTTTTTCCTTCACCGAAAAGCCAATGGTGTTGCAAATCGTACCCTACATAAAATCCGTAAAACCTTTTCGTACGAGTCGACCTGGAGTGCGAAATTTAAAAGTCAGTAGTAGAAAATGACTAAATTACTATGGAGATTATGCATCATTCTATCATGATTTTGAACGAGTGACTTTCAAAAACCGCACTCCTGGACAGAGATCGAACCATCGCCTCCTGCACTACAAGCATGATTACTCGCCACTAGACCGCCACGGCAACTCATAATTCAGCTTGAATTAAATATGCCATAATTTGCGGTCCTTCTCGCCGGATCTAACGCAACTGTTTTCCAACAGCAAACAAAGCGTTCGCGGAGTTGAACGTGATATCGGCGTCCCTCTCGCTGTTCTCCGTGTGCTGGGCGCTCGCCAGCTTCAGCAAGAACGTGCGCGCGCAGAACGTGCACCGCCTCGTGCTGACGTGGCTGGGGGTCATATTTCAGGTAACATATTCATCATCATCTGCCTACGTCCCACTGCAGGGTCTACCTCCCAAGGAGATGGGCGTTAGTCAACCACGAGCGCCCAATGTTGATTGGTAGACTTCACATACGGATCAGAATTTCATTTTCAGCGTTTGCTGGTTTCCTCGCGATGTCTTCCTTCACCGTTTCAGAGCAGTCGGTATTGCGTGCATAAGTTAGAAAAACTCATTGTTACATGGCATGTCGTCCGTGCGGATTTTAAACCCGCGGCCCCTCATGATCATGATTGAGTGTTCATGTCCGCAATGCGCCACTGACGCTCTTAACATATTGAAATGAATCAATCAAACCTAATAATTATTTGTTATACTTACAACAAACCGTAAAAATCTTACATCTAAACTATTATAAAACTGTAACAGAAATGTGTCTGTACATTGAAGATATTTACAAAAAAAAATTACGACATGGTTTTTACCTGTCCCTGATTCCAAATAACCATTTTTTTTATTTTTTGTCCGTCTGTTTGTTTGTTTGTATGTTTGTTTGTTTGTTCGAGTATCACGCATAAACTACTGAACCGATTTTGATGAAACTTTTTTTGTTTGATAGCTTATTATCTGACTTAAAATCTGGTATATAATTTATGCGGACGAAGTCTCGGGTAAAAGCTCGTAAATGATAATTTTACGGGACCAACGCCGAAATCGCGAAAGTAAAATCAGCTGTTCCATACAACGAATGTTCCATACCAAACCGCAAAGCTGCTCGACCTAAATGTATGTTTTCTCTCGCGATTTTGCTATTGCTTCCCTACATACATAAACTCACGACCGTAATCTCTTTCGGGGTGGTGCAGGTGGTGCTGTTGCTCTCGTAGATAAATAATGACAACTGTTTGCAGTTCCTGTGGCGGCTGGGCACGATATCGGCGCGGATATGCGCGCTCACCGTCTACGCTCTAGTCTACGAGTATTGGGTGTTCTTAGTTATAGGTGAGTTTATATCTTTTATTTTATCTAGCTTTGAAACGGCAAGCTTGAGCATGTCTAGTTCTGCGGTGGAAATGAATGGTCATCTTGTATTTATTGCTGTTCCTTAAATATCATCGTGATACTTTTTTTTTTTTTTTTTATTATAATTTATTTCTCTCAATACTTGTTACATGCTATATTTTGAAAACTTCCCTTTGCCTTAGAGCAATTCGAGAATAATACTTATACATTATAATGATTGTTTGTGTATAAATTTAAAAACAGAAAATATTTTTCACCTCACAAGCTCGGAAAGATTCTGTTTGTCATTCGAAATCTGAGTATAAAGTACTCTTTGATCTGAGTGCAAAAGTGCATTTTATCCGCTAGCGTGGAAAGAGTTTTTAAAATTGTAGAGAGTAGTTATATTCCTTGATTCGGATCTTTCTATTCAATAAAGAAAAACCAAGAACATTGTATATAGTATCCTATAGGTGGACCAAACTCTCGAATTTCGTGGAGAATGCAAAATAAACTCTAATTTTACGTAATAAGTATTAATTTCCTTCAATGTTATTGTAGGCTGACAACCAAGCAAATGTGAGATAACCAGAATACTCGTGTGTCTCTTTCTAACGTGTTGCCAACTTATTAAGCTACCACTTTAGAATTTACTGTAACAAAAGATGTATGTAAATTAAAAAAATATTTTTGTTTTGAAAATTCATAATTTAAAGTATATTAGGTATTGATAATTTTTATTTGTTTGACACTAATTTTGTTCAATTTATGACAAAACAAATAAGGTAAGTACAATACTTTAGTGTATTATTTCAAAACTTTTTAATGGCAACTCTTTGGTGTTATGAAAAAATATTATTATGGCGGACATATTTGAAAAGTCATAAAATAACAAATTAAATTGTTGTGATAACTGATAATAACATTGTAAACCTTCGAAATGGTCAATTTTTGTTGTGTTACTGGATGCAAAAATGAAATTTACCCTGGCTGTGGGTTTTCTTTCCACAGGTTAGATATTTTATTGTTTCGCTAAACTTTTCTTAACTAGGGTGACCATTGACCATTTTGGCGACCTATGTATTAAACACAAAATGTGTGTTGCTTGTAGATTTCCCAGGGATGAAACGCTGAGAGAAAAATGGTTGACAGTAGTCCCTTTAGTCTGAGTTTACCCCTAAAAACATTTTCAGAATAAAAAGATAATATTGAATCCTCAACGAGATGGTAAGAAACAGGCTTTAACAAATGCATATTAGGTATCCCGTCAAATTTGAGAATGAATGGACTCCCTAGTTAGAAAGGGACACACGAGGATTTAGGTAATCTCACTTGCCCCGGTGCCAGCACCGTAATGTACAATCTAGTTACTATACAAAATTTTTGAGAAAAACAGCCGGAACAAGTTTTTTTTTCATGCTGTTTTCGTGCTGGCCAGTGCGGTTATTCTAAAAATGAGGTTGGCGCATTGACATTTTCCTCGCTGTAGTGATGTGAAAAGTTGTGTGTTGCGCTCGGCAGCAAAGTTATTCTGCGTCTCGTACCTTTGAAACCCTCGCGACGCTCAGGATTCTATATTTGAACCACTTGCTTCGCTCGTGGTTCAATCCTAGAATCCTTCGCTTGCTCAGGTTTCAATACAAGTACTCGCGCCAAAAAGCAACTTTGCAGCCTTGCATAACAAATAACTATTGCTATTGAATTTTTTATCATGAACAGCTCGGTAAAACTCACCACTGCTGGCACAGAGAAATGGTACAGATTCTTCACTCTCAAGCCACTCACACACACATTTACATCAGACAACCACCAACTCGGGCCATTTTTGTACTACCAACTTTTTCTACGGCGTTATAAAATTATGGGAATAATAGTTCGCATACTCATATTACTAAAACTAATTATTTCAACGTTATATTTTATGGTACAAACGAGATATCTTGAATTGAATTTGGATATTTTATTTACGAAATGTGAAAAAATGGCGAAAAAAACACTGAAAAAGTAATCACAAACTTTTCGAAAAAAGAAGGCCTTGACAATAAATTGATTGACAACTTGACATTTGACATGGACATAAAAGCATTTTTTTTAAGTCGACAGAAGAGAAGATCGCTGCGACCGACGTCGCGTTCGCCAAAAATAAAAAAAGTACTCTTTGGCGTTCGCGTGCCGCGACCTGGCGTAAGAAATAGTATTAGAGACTACATTACATTTCTTAACGACTTTCCGTCTGCAAACTGAGATTTTTTCTATGAAACTGAGAGTGAATATACCTTAACTTCTTTCACGTTTCCAGCTGCAGTATTATCATGGCTATTGTGTGCATGACGTGATGGATGATATTGTGTTGATTATAAATACACCTACAAAGCCTAAATTATGTGTCCTAATTGTGTGTATGTGTGTAATTATGTGTATTATGTAATTATGTGTGTGTGTGTGTGTGTGTGTGTTTGTTGAAAAGGGTGAAATAAAACAGTATTTGGTTATTAAACATAAGTATTATTCATTTTCCCCATCTTCTCAAACAATTAAATATCATCCACAAATGCAGCAGGAGGCTCAATATTTGTCTGGTGTCGTGCACGACCCATGTACCAGATTATCGTCATTATATTATGTGCACAACGGGCTACCTACGTAACATCTAAACATGCAGTTCCTTTACCACTAACACAGCTACAATAATAACCACAAATGCTATCTTCCCGCGACTGTATCACACTTTCATTGAAAAACTAAAGCGTAGCCGAATCGAACGAAAACATTGACTTGTTTACATTACTCTATGACATTGACATACTGTAATGAATATAGGTAATACTCCAAAGAAATCCTATTTCTTCTGTGTAAAAGATCGTTTTTTTATATTGCTAACTGCGCTATTTGTAATTACTTCGAACTGTCAAAATATTACTTTAAATATTTTGTAACACGAAACGACTTTATTTATAGCTATTTTTGCAAATGGTTTGTACTTCTATCATATTCACCTATATTAAAATGCATATATAAAAGCTATTAAATGCATATCACAATTTGGCCGAACGGCCCATAACTTGGTGACTGATATCCTTTGAATGCATTCTCACACTCATTAAAATGTATAGGCAGCATAGGGCAGCGTGTCATTTCTCTGTGGGCAGCACGCGCAGCACGCATTTAATAGTAGGTACGTTTACACGCTTGCATAAGCTTAGGCAAGTTTGCTGTACTGTAAAGCGATTGTTACTATTTAACTTCATAGGAAGCGTCAATGTATAGCGAACTTGCCTAAGCTTGCGCAAGCGTGTGAATTAAGTAAGTTTTTACGGGGCTATAATAATTGATCTGGAGTGCGATTCCTTTTTAAAGTCACACGATCAAATCAGTAGAAGAAAATATCAAAATTACAACGGAGATTATGCCTCATCCGACCATGATGTTGAATCTCACGAAAAATATCACTTCAGATTCAATTTGGAAATCGCCCAGATTCAATAAGTCAAGCCCTAGTATCCATTCGTCTCTCACTCTTTTTTCAATATAATAATAATAACCAATCTATCATACATCGGTAGGTCTACACTGGGTGTCGATGTTCCTGTGGCTGATATCTCCAAAGAACGTGTTCCACGGGGAGCGCATCAGTCGGCCGCGCAAGGCGTACCTCTCCGCCCTGATCGCGTTCGTCTACGTGTTCGCGTACATCAACCTGCAGGAGCTGAACCACAGGCAGAAGATGGTCAGTTATTTATGAACATGTTCCCGCTGGTCTCTATAAGGAATGTGTACCACGGGGAGCGCAACGTTGCACAAAAAAACCGGCTAGAACCGGCCGGCCGGTCGTTGTTATACTCACCCATTAAAACCGTTCGGTTTTAATATTTTTTCCGACTCTGAATATGCTGCAGCATCCGTTATAATTTTCAAAGATTTTATCTGGTATTCGTTGCGCTCCTATAAAAAAAACGTAGAATATTACTTTAATTGAGCTATATTTGTGAATATTTTCAAATTATTCATTCAATATTTGAAAAATTAGAGGGTGGAATCAATACCAGATGATTATAAAATACAATGTTGTCCATTGACAGGCAGACTTGCTGTAGAAACTTACTGCGGAAACCAGTCAGCCTCTGTCAAAACAATAGGGGAGCGGACTGCATAAAATGTATTTTAGTTTTATCTTCTTAGTAAAAAAAAACATTTGAAAATAACGCTATACTCACATTTTTGTTTTTTTAAGCTTGTTAGTATACTATAATAAATAAGTAATTAAATGTTGATGACGTCACTTGTGGGTATTTAGTACAATTTTTCATACATCGCGCGCGTTTTGAAGTTCGATTAAAAGTTGCTAATTTGACTAATTGTCCCGGACTGTCCGATCCCCTATTGTTAAATCGTACAGGATGATGTTATCATGTAGTGACCCAGTTCCGTCCTCCCGCAGGTGACGTTCTACATGGTGATGTTCGTGGAGAACTGGCTGCTGCTGGTGGCGTGGTGGTGGTCGGGCCGCGCGCCCCGCCCCGCGCCCCTCGCCGCCGCCGCCGCCGCCTGCTTCCTCGCCGGCCTCGCCTTCATGCTGCTCTACTACAGGTACCGCACTGTACCAGGTACCAGCCAGCGAGTACATAACTGTTTTACGAAAACCTATTCGTCGAAATCACGGTTCACAACTGGACCTCTACCCGCACATTCGAACATCGCAATTGCGTGAACGTTTTCTTTCCAATGTCAACTCTTTTACAATGAAGTGCGGACCGAAACAGTGGCGATATATCGAACATCGAAAGTCCGGGTACAGGGCCTGTTTCGTTCGTCTTTCGAACTGTTCATCGAAACCACGGTTCGCCGAAGTATGAAAACTTACACGCTTCGACGAACCGTGCTGTCGATGAACATTTCTTTCGTCGAACGAAACAGTTGTGAACCGTGATTTCGACGAACAGGTTTTCGTAAAACAGTTATGCACTCCCAGCCAGCGGCCGTAGCATAATACAAGCGATAAGACTTTATCACGCCATTTATCTCGTTCGTTGGAGAGAGATAAGTATATCACGCTGCCATGCTAAGGCCGCAGGTAACAAAACACAGATTAAAAAATAGAGAGAGATAAAACGATCGATATTATTGCAATCTTTCGGCTATCGATCAGCAATATCAACATACCTCCTGACCACCGAGGGGGTGAAGTTAACAAGGGCAGGGATTGTCCGTATACAGTACGACAATCCCTGCCCTCCACCTTGTTAACT
Source organism: Agonopterix subpropinquella (assembly GCA_922987775.1). NCBI lineage: Eukaryota > Metazoa > Arthropoda > Insecta > Lepidoptera > Depressariidae > Agonopterix > Agonopterix subpropinquella. The sequence continues at coordinate 8,610,654 of OV277694.1, read as the reverse complement.
TCACCCCCTCGATTGTACGGGAGGTGTTCGACAGCAATAGTAAGTAATTGGTTTAGTCCTCTCACTCCTGCTAGGCTCGAACCCGTTTACAATAAGTGTCCAATTAGTAATAAATAATGTTATCTTGCAGATATTTCCACGTGCGCCGACTCGGCTACATGCTCGGTGAACATCAGCAGGGCACCAACAGCACCAACGCTTCATCACAGAACAAAAACGGTACGTAACTAGTAAAGGCCAGACTCAAAATAACATAAATAATCTTTATTTACAAACCATAAATACACAATAGTAAATTGTTGTTATTTGCTTCGGTGAGGGATTTTATACGTTCGAAAAATAAGGCTTATAGCAAGCACGTATCCAGACTTTTCATCTGATGATTATGTGTTACCTACCCACCATAAAGTTATTATACCTAAGTATAATAACTTTATGCTACCCACATTCTTGTATGACCCAGCAATTGATCATGCTACCGTAAGTCCTTATTAAATAGTAAATAATTATTTTAATAGGGAAGCAGTCAAATCAAACTGATAATGCAGCCATACCTGGAGTGTTCAACTGTCGCTTCACCAATCCTGTTAACAGGTACGTATCAAAATCATACTTACTGTGAGTATCATACTCATAGTAAGTATGATTTTGTAAGTGTATTGTTGTCTAGAAATACCGTAGAACCTTATAGCAAGACATTTCGAGCAACGTCAAAGAATCTACACTATTATAAAAATGTAGGAGAAGTGTCTGTACATTGAAGATATAAAAAAAAATACGGTATGGTATCTAACTGTGTAGGTGACTCCAAACCACAGATTTTTTGTTTTCTGTTTGTTCGAGCCTCACGCAAAAACTACTGGATAGATTTTGATGTATTTTTTTGTGTTTAAACTATACTTTGCCCTGCATCCGGTAGTTTAGATTATACTATAACCCACCCTGAGGGTAGCCCTGCAGTGGGATGTATATAGGCTGTGATGGTAAAGTAATATTAATATGTTTTTAACCTCTCGTCCAACAGTGCGGCGAACGGGCGTAAGAAAAAGAAGCCGACGTCGTTCGTGCCTCCCCCCGCCGCCCCCGCCGCTGCCTTCTGGAGGCGCCCCCTGCCGGCCGTTCATAATCACCATGTAAGTTTAGTACAGGGGGTAAGTTTAACCAGTTGCATTAAAGTAATTATTACGTTAACCCTTTAAAGGGCAACTTTTTTTTTTTGGCATGTCGTTTTGGTGCTATTCTGCAAAGAAACTATAACGATTTTTGAATTGATAATACTCAGTGAGAATAACTTTTACTTTGAAGAAAAGTAATTTCAATTACGATTAAGATATTAAATTAACATATTTCGTACCTTATTGTGATATTTATCACATTTTTTCACATAAAAACCGCGTTAGAAAACCGGCGGTATGATTTTTTTTCGGGATCGTTCAAAGGTCGCGATATCGACCGCATACCTTGTATTCTAAATTAAGCGGTCGTTTTCAGGACCTGAGATCATTCACGAACATCCGAAAAAATCATAAGAGTCAAGTTAAATGTCACTTTATACAGAACGAGCTTTTACCCGCGACTTTGTCCGCATAAATTATATACCAGATTTTAAGTCAGATCATAAGCTATTTCTCAAAAAAAGTTTCATCAAAATCGGTTCAGTAGTTTTTGCGTGATACTCGAACAAACAAACACACAAACAAACAAACAAACAGACAAAAAATAAAAAAATTTGTGATTTGGAATCAGAGAAGCCTAAAAACCATATCGTAATCTTTTTTTTGTAAATATCTTCAATGTACAGACACAATTCTGTTACAGTTTTATAATAGTTTAGATATGAGCTTTACGAACACATAGGTGTCAGCGGTCAACTGGGTGGTCGTTGTTGGCTTATGATCATCTTATGATAAAGGGTTAAATGGTGATTGTACTCATGATACTGATACTGAACAACTATCCCCAAGGAAGGAAAGAAATTCACAAAAAAATGCTTTTATACAAATGATCAGCTGATTGCATTTAGTAGACTAGGCCATTTTTTATATTTACACATGTTATTTGGACACTTGTGGATAAAAGGGAAGATCTTCCTTCAGCCAGGTAGAATAAGAACAACCATGTATTTTAATATGAAAATTATTATGAAATTCGCAGGGCGGTTCATCTGAGAACGAAGGCTCCAGCGTCGGCTCCCGAGTCAACATCCAACAGAAACTCCAAGAGAAAAAACAAAAACAACTTGCCGAACTACGAGTCATCGAGGAAGAAATAAAACAAGGCAAACTCGCCAAAACCACACCCGTAGCCGCCGAGGAAATATACAGCAGCCTCCAACGACAGCCCATACCACGGGCGAAGACCCACGCCGAACCACCAGCGTGGCCCAGCATAGAAATGACCCACTCATACCAAAACTACCCAGTGTTACCCCACACCTGCAACCTCTACCCCACATACACAGAAATAAAACCAGAATACACCGTACAGAACTTCCAAAATGAAAACCAAACTGATCTGAACGATCCACTCAAACTAAGAAGACTTAATATTAACCGCTACGAACAAAACACACGAACGTTTTATGAAAATCCGGCTAGTATAAGAAACGATGTCAATCGAACGCCTATCAGATCACCAAACTACTTAATAGGTGAAACTAGGAATTACGACGGCTGCGGAAGCCCTCGCAACGTAATAAATAGCAGCCCTAGAAACGTATACAACATCACTGATACGACAAACTACGAGACAAACTTAGATAAACCTCGAATAACAAACCCAGCTATATACTCGGAAGATCATCGTCAAAACATAGGGGAATACTCTGGTTATTGTGAAAGCCAGCAATACGCGAGTAAAGAAGAGTATGTGTCGGCATTGCATAATGCTTTAGCGAATGTACAGAGTATAGATAACATCCGTAGTACGTACAACGAGGGTTGTGGGCAGTACAGTCAGAACTGTGATAGGTTCCCGTACCCGGGGCTGGCGGGGAGGAAGATGGAGCAGATGCGGAAGATGCAGCGGTGTCGCACGCCAGAGATACTACTGGCTCCGCATTATTTAGAGGGGTGCAGTAGACAGGTCTGCTGTCATTGGGGACCGCCTTATACGTAAGTATTTTAGGAGTTACACTCTCATTACTTATCAACGGTTTTGTGCTCATTCTACATAATAAATAGGTACCTATATTTTATATGCGTTATGATGGGAGATTTTTTACCGGGTCGATTTTTTTTTTAAATTGCAGTTTAGTCTGGAACAACTGAATATTTTTTTGTTATTTTAAGTTTGCTGCCATAGTTAAAAGTTGTTCAGTTTGATGGTCTAAACCAGGGTTTCCCAACCTTTTTTGCGTCACGCCTCCCCTGGTATAATAATTAATAAGTAATATTCGCATGCCCCCCTTATGGAAATTTTAACGACAAGTGCGGCTGGAAAGGTGCTATCTGAGACCTGCTGAGCCTGAACATGCCAGTAACAACAAACGAATGGGTGAATTAGTAACTGAATGAATGAGTTAATTAATAAAATGAATTAATGAGTAGAATTTATGTCGTTAACTGGATTTTTCTTTTCAAAATGTAAACGCATTGTGCCCCTCCTGCGATATCACTACGCCCCCCTTGGGGGGCGCGCCCCACTGGTTGGGAAGTCCTGGTCTAAACATTCGTGTAAATTTTCTATGGGTTGAACAACCTCTGAAAATCGAAACATATATGAAAATCGCGAAAAAAAACAGCTGTAACATTTAAGTCGAGTAGGTTTGCAGTATTGTATGAATCAGCAATTTTTTTTCTCCTTTTCTGTTTTAGTCCCATAAACTTTTACAGTTTGATGTTCTTTTTTATCCCCATAAAACACCGTCAACATTATTAATTAAGGACCCTGTACGAAACATTACCCTACTTCTGGGGCAGTCTGGTAAATATTCAATTGACATATTACCCAGAAGCTTTGGTTTAAATCCATGGATAACACTCGTGAACATTGTCTCATCCAGGAACAGAAAGAAAGAGGAGGGTGTGGGAGGAAGTAGCGGGGAGGAGTCGAGTCCAGAGGGACCTGCGCGGGAGACGCCGCGCCCTCCCAGCGATATCGATAGTCAGGTTTGTGATACACGTTTTGCTGATTTTGAGGGTTCCGTTCCCAAAGGTGAAAACGGGACCCTATTAGCTAAGCCTACGTTGTCCTCCCGTCCGTCCGTCCGTCTGTCCTACCTATTTAGGACTGTAACTTTTGAACCGTAATAGCTAGATACTTGAAATTTTCTCAGATTATGCGTTATTACGGCGGATTTGTTAACAAGTAATAAAAATGTCAAAAAGTTAAAAATTAAGGGGGGTTCTCAACAAGAAACTAGTTTTTATCAACGTTTTTTCTTCACGCTCTATCGTAAAAACGGTAATACACACAAGCGTCAAACTTAGTGTGATTATAGAGAAAACTCTACAGAATAACAACAAATACTAAAAACCGGCCAAGTGTGAGTCGGTCTTGCGCTAAAGGTCCCTAACAAAAAAAGTTATTGTGTTCTGTGGTGGTGGTGCGGAACCCTCCACTGAACAAATAATCGTAATCGTAGTGATTATTTGTTCAGTGGAACCCTCGGTGCGCTAATAGCCCGACTCGCACTTGACCGGTAAAATTTTTTATGTAGTCCCTTCCTCTTACGTGGTCTAATGTGACACGGAGGTCGTGGGTTCGATTCCTGCAGTGGGATCCTACAGCCTATAACTTACATTTTGATTAGCAATGTGCTCTATTTTACTAATAACAATAACATAATCATTAGATATCGCTGCCCCGGTCGTACACGCTGCCGCGCGAGTTTCGCTACTGGAGGCGACGGCCGCGGCTTAGGGACTCGCACGTGCCCAGCAATAACAGTAGTGATGGTAAGTCTCAGAAAAAATAGATAAAACCTTTACCTAAGCAGACACTTTAAACCTACGCCTACGATACTTTTGCCGTAATTTTCCCATGATACAATCCCTCAATTTCACGCAGATAATGTCGCGGGCAAAACATTCAAATGCAGAAGAATTTCAGTGCTCATGAGCAATCGAAGGATGCAAGAACATTGAACCTTTGACTTGGAGCCTGGTGCCCAGTAAGGGTCAGCGCACACCCAGCGTAGAACTGCTCGCGCATGCTCGAGCATGTTCTTTGCAGTCGCGCACACCTAGCGGCAAAATCCGCCGGCGGCAGCGGCGGAGCATGCTCGCGCGTGTTCGAACAGTCTCGCGGATGCTCCCGTGTTGCTACAGTTGACGTAGTGAATTTTGCGTTGTGTTTACAATATTTTATAGCAAAGACGTGCGATAACAACAATTTTAAAGTATGGTAGACTGGGATTTGGTATTTATTGGGTTACTAGCAAAGGAAGAGGAGCAAGAAGAGCACATCAATAAGATGAAAAGAGGCAAGAAAGATGTACTTATATTTGGGAAATACTACGCCCTGTGCTGTGTTACGGTTTAAAGTTCTAGGGACAGTTATTTTATGGCTAGGAACTATAAAATGGAATATGAACAATTTGAAAACCTACTAAATCTGCTTCGACCTATCAGATTTTCTTTGTATTTTCAAAAAGAGTTCGATTATTATATAATATTATCTGTAGTAAATTGCCCTTTTCGGGCTAAAGTAGTTAAAAAATATGCTAGATTTAGTCCGAAACCGGCCGAGGCGGCAACACTTACGACGGATCGTAAGCGACACGGGCGTATGCTCGAACATGCTCGAGCATGCGCGAGCATCCGCGCGCATGCTCGCGACTGCTCCCGTCGCCGCGAGCATACTCGAACAGACGCTGAAGGGATTTAATCACTTGCAAGCTATTTTCAACTTTATTTCAATGGAAATAGAGTTCATTATCAATTGAATCAATGAAACCTGCTCGCGCATGCTCGAACAGTTTTACGCTGGGTGTGCGCTGACCCTAAGGAGTGCTTGCTACGGACCCCTTAGCTCTCGTCTTGGCCACGTTATTTAGTAATAGATAATCTTTCTTAAGGTGCGTACGGACTAGAGGCAGCCTCAGGGTGAGCAGCCTCGGCACGCACGGCTCGTGTGGAGGCTGCCTCGGTAAATAATTAAAACAACATGAGGCAGCAGGCTGAGGCAACGTGCCTCGGGTCGAGCCACGAAAAACAAAATGGGGGCGCGACAAAAAGGCGCCGCGCCGGATCGACAGCTGATCTGCGTCTGTTCACGTCCACACTTGCGAGGCACGTACGCCGAGGCGCCTTTGAGCACAGTCAAAAAAACCGACACCAAATGGCTCGCGCCGCGGCAGCCTCGCGTGAGGCACGTACGCACTTGAGGCAACAGGGCGAGCCGTGCGTGCCTCAGGCGAGGCTGCCTCTAGTCCGTACGCACCTTTATACTGTGGCCACGTTGTAGTAGTACCTAGCACAGTATAAGAAAGGTAGTACTTATCCACTTTTCTCTAATGATTTATCTTCAATATTCGCAGGAGACGTGGACAGCTGTGACAACGACAGCGACCACCGTTCCAACTGTTCCGCGACGTCGCAGATCCACAGCCCGACCTACGACTTCCAGTACCACAGGCACGACGGCTTCAACGACATGTACGCCTGCCACGACCGCCGCCGGCGCCCCGGCTTTAGGAAACAGGGCCCCAAGCCTGAGACTAAGCTATGACGAGCTTTCATAAGCGGAGACGATGGGAAGCCTGAGAAGCTATTTTCAGGGTTGCTATACACGTAAGTGAATCGGCACTTTCGGTTCGGCAGTATTTGTCGGTCAGCAAAGCCGACCCGAAGTAATCACTACACTTGTTCGGCTTGTGCCGATCGTTTAGTTCGTTCGAGTAGACGCATCATAAAATTGTTGCCAAAAGCCAACCGGCATAAATCGAGCGGCTTTTTTCATGAACATTCATCTACACATATCCGATTTTACCGCCTGGCTGTGCCGATTAATGCCGGCCCGCTTATGTGTATAGCAACCCTCACGGAAAACGCCGCGGGCTTTCATCGTCTGTGTTGACCCTTAGACTGATTGATTGATTGAGTATAGGTCAAAAGACCTTGATAGAAAACAGGGATATAATTAAATAATTATTTCTTCATTAATATTAATTAAAAATTGAATGTGCTAACTTGAGGATGTGTGTAGATTATTATAATATTGATATTGTTTATGAGACTAACAAATCCGTCCATCGAATTGGATCTCAATTTCATCGAAGTTGAACTGTATTATAGTAGATAATTATAACGTTAAGCCATGTGAATTACATTGTATTTTTGTATAAAATGTATACATATTTATTGTAATAGGAAAGGAGAAGAAATAAAAAAGACATTTCAAACTTTTATTTACTTTATTATCTATATTCCAATTGTAAAAGGGGAACCAGTCACTCGCTATCACTCCGTGTCCACTACTCTGCTACTGATCTCAGCCATTTACACATATAAAGAAAACATCAACCAAAATAAGGTTAAAAATTCACAAATACACATTTAATGTTGATTATAACCTATCTTAAAATTAAACGGTTCGGACGCGCGGAGAGGTCTTGGGGATAAACTTATGCAAGTTGGAACTAAAAAGATACAAGTTTCGGGACTGAAAAGTGACCGTATTTCCAGAAATAACAAATCATTAATCTGAATTATCTTAGTCATTCAACTTGCAATGGATTGCAAAAATAGTTATACTGCAATAAAACTTTCATACTAAAATTCGTTACTCGCGAAATATGGTCACAAATCAATAGTGCCAATAAAAATAACCCTAATCAATAAGAGTTTACGGAGCAGGGTTACGACAATGCAACTCGGGCAAGAGATCGAATATAGACATTATTAAAACAGGCCGCCTCGAGCGCGGGCTGCATTGTCTGCGTCTCGACGGGCCCGAACCGCCCTAACCTACAGTTAGCTCAACCACGGACGTAGCGACAATATCGGCCACAAGTATTTAAAAGAATATCAATTTCCGAAAAATGCTTTACGAGCACCTAATTGAAAGTTTGTAATAAGAAGAACGAAAATACATTAAGTTTACAACACTTGAAAGCTAGTTCTGAAAGAGTTGATATGATCGTAAATGTTGAATGTTTCGTTATTGCACTAGTATATCTGTCCTCATTAACATTACAATATGAGATTTAATTATAAATCAGCTAGACACTTACACTGTGTAATTAAAATAAGTGCTAAACAATCATACATCTTGACGCTTAATATTGAACACAATGACTAAGGTCAGCAGACGCTACTCTGCTTATATTAGCTGTGTAATTTACATTTTGATACTCTCGTCTCATGTGATGCTAGATTGAATATACGCAGTAATAAATGATGGATTCAATCTTCGTCGGTAGTCTGACGCTTCCTAGAATAATTTTGATATTCTCCAATACATTTGTAGTGAAAGTAACACAACATAACTCCAAAGTTCAAACATTGCATGTCCTGTGTATTTATTTACACATCTTAAAATTACACTTAATCAAATCTTAATCGAATAGTATTTTGCGATAGTGCCAGACTGCGAGAAAATACGATTACAAACTACTTTCAGTTACTATTTAGAAAAATAATTATTTTCAAACCCTTCTTTAAACCAATTAATAACAATTTAAAACTAAAATTTAGCCGAATATTTATAATGTTGGGAGCAGATGACACAAAGGCTGACTTAGGGCAATTTACAAGAACATGTCATATACATTTTTTACTAACATTTAATTTCCAAAGTTTATTAGTTTATGCTTCAATCTTGACGCCAAAACATCATATTTTCAAAAGTTTACTTGATTGAAAAAATATATTTTATACCGACATTATTATGTCGTTTTAATATTAAAATCTGCAATTACACATTGGGACGAATTTATTATCAAATTAATTGTTGATGTTGCACTATCACATCTGCCAGCACAGCACCAATTCATTTTGACTAATACTGACATTTACAAATTTTTAAACACTTGATTGTATTGATGATTTATCCTGAAAAAATTATTACGTATCTCCCCAATTTGTGTCTAATCTGCCTGTAAAACACGCGTCTTATTTTTCGATCGAATTATACTCAATTCAAAATTACTATTTAGAATTTTGTACAGTTGTCGCCGCTTAAAAACAATCTATGTACTTGAATCTAACGACATGTTGACAAAAAGCTCGCGCGCCTACATAAGATAACATAAACAAAATGGTCCCGACAAGCTAATCTTCAAAATGTCAAAAAAATATAATAAATGTAGTTTTGGGTGTATGAGAGCGCGCGAGCCACAAGTGTCGCTTATATATAAATTATATTCACGTCAACAAAAAAATGAAAACAAAGGAACGAACGTGACAATCCAAAGTAGGCACAGTGAAAAATAAAACGTCCTTAAAAATTCTAGAGCTGTTTACTTTTATTATCCTTACGCTAGAGGGAATTATTCCTACAACATAAAATTACATATACCCGCCGAGTCGCACGCTCCTCGCAGAAAACAATACATACTTGTAGTAACAAAACATGTGGAAATGATAACGTACTGTACTAGTGTGATACGATGGGGAGGCGGTGTCTCCGGCGGGATTTAGTCTAGTTTTAAGTGGTGTAGCTTACTTCTCTATGTATGTTTGCGGCCGAGTGGTCACTGCTCACGACGATATGAGCTGCAAGGGAAAGGGTTTGAGTTACTACTGTGAACAGGGATTCAATAAGGTCCTGTAAAGAGGACAGCCACACCGCGGCTACTTGCTTAGTTTACGGACAGAAGAGAAAGTATTAAATTCAACGCACAAGAAGTATGAGTTTTATCGTTTGTGGTCTGACGAACTAAATCGTCGGCCACGGGCTGTCCGTCGAAAGAGCATAGGTGCTTATTAAGCCAGATTTACACTTCGAAAAGTACAGTATCGAGCATGGAGAGCGTAGTAGAAACCGAAGTTCGGTTCTTAACTCGCCACGCTCGCAAGTTACAGTAGTACCCAGGTAGTACCACATTTATAAGACTTACAGATGCATCTGTGCAGTTGACTATAATTGAAACCGCGCATGGCAGATGGACAAGGGCAGTGACAGAGTGGCGGTCGTGGGAGGGGGAGCGGTCAGTGGGCAGACCAGCAACCAGGTGGTCGGATGACATTTGTAGAGTGGCCGGCAAAAAGTGGATGAGACTAGCGTGGGACCGTTCTTGTTGGCGTCAAAATGGCCTATACCCAGCAGTGGGGTATACCAGGCTGGTGATGAACAAATCACTCAATCAGCCTTACTGTAACTCGCTACTGTACTTGTGGAGGTGTAAAACAAGCGTGGTGCGGTAAGCAATGTACTTTGATTTGGTGACTTATTTGCCATCGACCTTAGGATAAAAACAAAATACCATTGTGTCTACATTACAGATAAAATATTGTTTAAAAATGATAAAGAAACATGCAAAAATAAAACAAAAATTCTACCTTTTAAAGTAAAGCGGGCGTTTCCTTTCCACTTCATGTCAGATATTAAATTTTTCATAATATATTATTATTGTAATAATATATAACTATGCTCCTTTTATTATAAACTATAGGTATACTATGTAGACATCTACACTCCGCCCTTAACTCCTAAACATCTTAAATACACTGCAACAAACGAAAATATCAAATTATAATAAAAATAATACAAAACATGCACTAGGCTGGAAACATGCAAGAGAAATAATTAAGTCTATAATAAATATATTGGAGCATTGGAGTATATAACTACTGGCAATTACTTTTTATTATGAAAATCATACAACAATGCACAGACATTAGTGAACGCAAATACAGACATACATATAACATCCATGACCGAACCGGGATTCGAACCCAGGACTCTGGTTTTGCAGTCCGGCGTGGTAACCATTATACCCACCGGGTCGTCCAACTGAAATGCTAAGCATTCAGGCGATGGTTTTTTACATGATCATAACTTTAATAACTTTTCGGGTTATCTATTTTTATTAAATGTTATTTTTATGTATTTTGATACAATAGCTGTACAGAATTCAGTAAAAAGAAATCATAAGTACACATCTCAGACTACGCGCCCAGATTGAAAGGGATGTTGCTTGTTTAAATCCGTGCGTCCACGGCACGCACACATACAAACCGCGATGAATACCTATCTATCTATGAAGATTGTTTTCAATATGCCTAACCTGGGCCACAGGTCCGGCACTTCAAACAACGTTTTAGATTTGACATGATGAAGTTCGCACATGCGGACCTTGCGAATATTGTGCATGACATATGTGTAGGGTTGACTTAACACGCATCGTATAAACTACATTATACATTTCGTTACTTTTTAGGGTCAGCGCACACCCAGCGTAGAACTGCTCGCGCATGCTCGAGCATGTTCTTTGCAGTCGCGCACACCTAGCGGCAAAATCCGCCGGCGGCAGCGGCGGAGCGCTCGCGCGTGTTCGAACAGTCTCGCGGATGCTCCCGTGTTGCTACAGTTGACGTAGTGAATTTTGCGTTGTGTTTACAATATTTAATAGTAAAGACGTGCGATAACAACAATTTTAAAGTATGGTAGACTGGGATTTGGTAATTATTGGGTTACTAGCAAAGGAAGATGAGCAAGAAGAGCACATCAATAAGATGAAAAGAGGCAAGAAAGATGTACTTATATTTGGGAAATACTACGCCCTGTGCTGTGTTACGGTTTAAAGTTCTAGGGACAGTTATTTTATGGCTAGGAACTATAAAATGGAATATGAACAATTTGAAAACCTACTAAATCTGCTTCGACCTTTCAGATTTTCTTTGTATTTTCAAAAAGAGTTCGATTATTATAAAATATTATCTGTAGTAAATTGCCCTTTTCGGGCTAAAGTAGTTAAAAAATATGCTAGATTTAGTCCGAAACCGGCCGAGGCGGCAACACTTACGACGGATCGCAAGCATCGACACGGGCGTATGCTCGAACATGCTCGAGCATGCGCGAGCATCCGCGCGCATGCTCGCGACTGCTCCCGTCGCCGCGAGGAGCATACGCGAGCATACTCGAACAGACGCTGAAGGGATTTAATCACTTGCAAGCTATTTTCAACTATATTTCAATGGAAATAGAGTTCATTATCAATTGAATCAATGAAACCTGCTCGCGCATGCTCGAACAGTTTTACGCTGGGTGTGCGCTGACCCTTATAGTTCATTCTGTGATTAAAAATAGTTTTTACTAAAGAATCACAGAAAATTACAATTTAGCGTTATTTTCCAACGTTTATTTTTATTGTGAGGAGAAAAATAAAATATATTTTATGTAGTCAAATCCAACGGGTGCACGCGCCTGACTGCATTCCCTTGCTCGGCTTCCCTCAAGTTACCACAGAGAGTGTGAGGGGAGGTGAGGTATCTGAAGTCAGAGGGGGGCGGGTAGTGGCCGTTCTGTATGTAGAACTATATACTATTACCTATTCTGTGCCTGGGCTATGTTTAAAAACATTGAAACGTTTGAAATTCGCTCAGAATGCGAATTCGAAAGAGATCTAGAGTGAGATAGATAGTCCTAGAGTAATTTTTACATTTTGATATGCAAGTACTCGAGTTTACCCGCGACGTCCGATGGGTCCCGTCAACGTAGCGAGATAAATGATATACCAGATTTTAAGTCTGATCATAAGCTTTCAAACAAAAAAATTTCATCGAAATCGGTTCATTAGTTTTCATGTGATGCGCGAACAAAAAACAGACACAAAAAATTTGTGATTTGCGAATCAGGGACATCAAAAACCATATTGTAACTTTTTTTGTATCTTCAATGTGCGGACACATCTGTTACAGTTTTATAAAGCTCTATTCACATTACGACGGGCGGGCGCGGATAGAGGACGGAGGGTGCAATGTAAAATAATACATATTTCAATACCGATAGAGTTCACAGAGAAAGCTCCATGTGGCTCCGTCCTCCGCCCGTGGGGCTCGTATGGGCGTTCTCTTTATCAACTCTTTTATCAGTATTGAAATAGGTATTATTTTATAATGAACGAGCATTTACCCGCGACTCCATCCAAACAAATTATATACCAGATTTTAAGTCAGATCATAAGCTATCAAATAAAAAAAAATTCATCAATATCGGTTCAGTAGGTTTCACGTGATGCTCGTTCAAACACACAAACAAATAGACAGACAAAAAATCAAAACATTGTTGATTTGGAATCAGGGACACCTAAAAACCATATATACCGTAATCTTTTTTTTGTAAATATCTTCAATGTACAGACACACTTCTGTTACAGTTTTATAATAGTTTAGATAAAGTGTTTTAGTAGGGAAGATATACTGACCGACTTGACAGTGGCCTTGATGAAGTCCTTCTTGTGCGCGAGGTCGAAGTCTGGGTAGTGGTTGTACACCTGCTTGCACACCGTCTTCATCGTGATCTGCTCCAAGTTGGCGCCCTCTAGGATCTGCTTCACGTACTTCTTTATCTCGTCGTCCTACAAACATTCTTATTATTAAACACCGCTCAGAGGCATCCAGGCAGCGCCATTAAACAACTGGTGGGGTGGAGTGGGTTCTGGTGTCTGCATCTGACCCAAAGAGTAATATAAGTATATTAGAAAAGAGAACCCACTCGTGGCAACATTATGCATCCACCTTATGTCAAATTGAAGGCTAGCTAGCGCCATCTGTGTTTCTCTGAAAATAATTCTACCTATACTATACATACCTACTTATATATATATATGCTTATATACTCATACCGTTGTTTGGATGCTAGTTTTCGTTCAATCCCGCACCGATCGAGTGAAATTCCAGTATCCTTACTATTCCTGTAATCTGTACATTGGTAAGAGAACAACTGAAACTCCAAAACATCACTAAATCGGCACAAAATTGAACAAAAACTACAAACAACACGCACATTATGCAAGGAAGGTCGCCATTTTGTAAATTTGTCAATTTGACAATGACATAGACAATATAATCTTTTTTTTCATAGTAAAAGATATATTTAACAGATGGCAGCACATTCTATGCAAACTGAATCGGAAAAACCACCAAAAGGCAAATGTCCTCCGCCTGATCTGACCCCTCACACTAGTATATTTTTCTATGAAAAACAGGTATTCTAAATATACCATATTCTACAGTTTACTAACAGTTTCCCTTCCATTTATTAACAGTAGCGTACACATAGTCTACTAAGGGACAGACTAAGGGATTCAAGGTTTCTTATGCACTGTCTATGAAACGCTAGCCACCTCTTACCACTTGACACTTCATTCCATCCTGAACATAACGAACCATGGGTTAATATACGAATATTTTCTATGAGAAACGCGGTTGCCCAGCCCTCCGAAAAATGCGTGCGCGTGCCGTATTTTCGATTAAAAAGAGTTAACACAAACACTTTTTATATATATTTTTTTATGATTTCACTAGATAAACTAATGGTGAATAAGTGAGTATAAATACCAAAAATCGGACACTATTTTAAGTTCTTCTAACACAAGAAAAATGTTTAAAAATACAAGAAAATAAATACGTCATCTTTGTGACGATTTTCTATCGAGTGAAGTAATTTCAATAGTGTATTCAATTGATAATTTCACTTGATAAACTATCCAAAAACACTGAGGTATGACTTTGGTTTCGGTAAATTGTATGAATCTAATTAAAACGTGAAAAACAAAAGATGCCTCCAGGGTGTTTCGTCCGACCGGTCCTATCGTAGGGCCTTAACTCTTTCGCGGACACTGACCGGCTATAGCATTGATAACAATAAAAGTTCTATTCTGTCTCGTTCAGTGTCCGCGAATGTGTTAAATTGCTAAATGTGAGCATTTCTACAGCTACATTCTTAAACAGAGAGTTGTTAGTTGTAGCAATGTTTCTGACCACCCCGAAAGGGATTACGGTCGTGAGTATATGTATGTATGTGTACTCACAGTGGGCGGCCGCTTGGCCTTCTTGTCGGAGGGCTCGTCGGACTCCTCCTCGCTGCCCTCCTCCTCCTCCTCCTCGCTCCCCTCGCCGGACTCCTCCTCTGAGGAAGCCTTCTTGCCCTTCTTTGCTGGTTTCGCTGCTGGCTTGGCGCCGGCTTTCTTTTTAGCTGTCGGGTTAGATTGATCTTTAGTTACAGAACAGATTTACAACTAATTTATGAGGACATCTATTGTTGTTTGTACGCTTTCACGAATAATCAATTATCTGCAAACTAAAACGAGATAATAACACATACACGAGTCTTAGTTAATATGCTGATAGTTTTTAAGGGGATGATTAGACCATCAAACTGAACAACTTTATCTATGGGACCAACATCGATATCACGAAAAAAAAAAACTGTTGTCCCATACATAATGGGTCGAGTAAGATAGAAGTTTTGAATAAGAAGGACACTCTATTTATATTGATTCGTTTTAAATAAGATTCTTACTTTTCATTGGAAATCATAATAATTATGTCCTGTGTCATTCTCCGATAGGTATAAAATATTGTAGATTTTATTTCAAGAACATTATGTGATAACAAACTCACCGGGCGGCGTAGGGGGTTTCCGTTTGACGGGCGTGGCCTTGGCGTTGGTCTTCGCGACGGGCCCCTTGCGACCCTTCGCGGCCACCACCGGCCGGCCTCGCTTCGACTTGGGTTCCTGTCCCATAAATCATTACACTCATTCATTAATATTATGTTTTTATTTTATAGTTGTTGTTTACTTATAGAAAGAAAGAACGAAGAACTAAGAACGAAGATGGGAGTTGGCGCATAAGGAAAAATAGGGAAATAGAAGGCCTAGTTTCCACTCCCAACATACTAGGATATAAAATCTGCTTGACTACGCTGGCTCAGGCACATAGAACGGATGGGGGAAAATCGGGCGGTGAAGAGAGCGTATCTGGGGCGACCTTCTGGGCGTCGCCCGGTGGGCAGGCCCAGGTATCACTGGATATACCAGATTACCAAGGATCTCGAGGAGCTAGAGGTGCCCAACTGGACTGAGATGACACGGAAAAGAGATGAATGGCGTGCTTTGTTGTCGGAGGCCAAGACCCACTTCGGGTCCCAGAACCAGCATATATATATATATTTTTTTTTTTTTTTTTTTTTTTTTATATCTTGGACAATGTCACACAAATTATCTAGTCACATTTAAAGTACCAGAATCTAGCCTGGACTTGTATTATGATAACTAGACAACGATATACAGGGTGTACAATAAAATGGGACAGCCACTTAAAGGGGTGCTTCAGACCATCAAACTGAACAACTTTCTCTATGGGACCAATATCGAAATCGCGAAAAAAAAATCCGCTCTCCCATACAAAACTGCAAACATAACTCGACTGAAATGTATGGGACAGCAGATTTTTTTTTCGCGATTTCGATATTGGTCCCATAGAGAAAGTTGTTCAGTTTGATGGTCTGAAGCACCTCTTTAAGTAGCTGTCCTATTTTAATTTACACCCTGTAGAATACATATACAACGTGTTAATAAATTAGCGCAAAACCTCATACACCCCAACTGATTTATAACAAAATAATTAGATTGAAACAATAATTTCTTTATTTTGATAGTTAAAATTTAAAGTTATTCGCATTTTAAGTTTTGAGGTTAAAATGATTTGTTATCATTTCAGCAATGAATGAAAGCGCTAACGTACTCATGGATACATTTTAAGAATCTTTTTTCGGTAGTAAGTAGGGTGAGTGTGCCCGTGCGGTGGGTTGACATCGGGTTCAGAAAATTTATAATTTTTATAAAAAATTATTTAATATTTTGAAAAAAATTACCTATGTTGAAACCATGATAATTCGATTCTGCTCTCGATTCTAAACAAACTACTTTCTAGTTTTGCGTTAATTCATTAACACGTTGTATAAATACAAACATCCATGACTCGAGTACAAATATTCATATTCATCATACAAATATTTGTCCCTTACGGGATTCGAACCCGCGACCCTCGGCACAGCAAGCAGGTTCACTACCGACTGTGCTACCGGGCTGTCAATATTAGTAAGTAAGTTTACTTATGGAGCAACAGCCCGTGACGATCAGATCTTCGTTATTTTATAAAAGCTGAAAGAAAGCGCATGCTCCCAACACAGGTAGGAATGATGGGCAACTATGAAGTTTGAGTCATGGTTGCTTTGGCAGGTAGCAGGTTAACATTTTCTGGCCGGCGGTTGGAAGTATCACTGAGGAAACATCTTATAGTTACCAAAGTAACATGTAACTACGCACTCACAAAATCACGCTCGTTTGGATTAAATTGTATATTGTAGTAGAGGAAACTATACTTACGTCAGATTCTTCAGCGTCACTCGCGGATTCGTTCTCGCTCTCGCTCTCAGACTTCTCGCTCTCCTCTTCACTGTCGGAGCGCGCCTTGCGTCCGCGCGTGGGTTTGCTTGGCTAAGGAACATAAGTACTATTAGTTGATGCTATCATACGGATTTTTGTTGACTGACCGACTTGGCGATATCATGGTAGATTAAACCTACATCTTATAACAAATAATCGGTTCATGAAAGTATCAATGATCTCCAAGGCTTTTATGCTAAGTGATTTTATTATCACTCCAAATCAAGGATGGTTCAGACCATCAAACTGAACAACTTTAATTATGGGAGCAAAAATGTTTTCGCAAAAATATAATCTGCTGTTCCAATATACCAATGCCCCTGAAAACATAGTCCATAATCAAGTGCTGACACGTTCTTGATCCCTTTCTGACGCTACTACGAGACCTAAGAACCACGCTCGCGCCCGGTCGCGCGGTCGAAGTGTGACTACATACCTTAGCCTTCTTGCCTCCCTTGCTCTTGCGGCCTCGCTTGCCCTGCTTGGCGGACGAGCGGCGTCTTGCTACTCCGCTCTTGCGCTTGCGAGTGACCCCGCTCGCGCCCTCCCCGGCTTCCGGGTCGAAGTCTGAATCACCCTCCTCGGAACCGCTCGGGTTGAATGAACCCTGCACATTATCATGTAGTTGTAATATACAATAGTCGGAATGATAAGGTGATTAGATTAAAATTGGTCTGTAAATTCAATTAATTTATGAAAATATCAATAGATACGTTATTTGGGTGTCTAAAGTCTCTAATCTAATGGTTGAATCTGCATCTACATAGTTACATACATACTCACAACCATAATTAAAACCTTTCTGGGTTGTCATATACCTTTGTTTTTCTGAATTGCATCATGAAGCTTTAAATATTTAATTGAATCAGACGTTACATTGCGGAAATCCATGATTTTAGACAATTTAATAGGGACGAGTTACGCGTGTCATTCTACTGAGAAACATTTCTGCCACTTTTGGCGGGGGGCGAGGTAACATGAAATCCACAACTTTGGAGTTTATTCCCCATAAGTTTTGATTCTAATTTTGAATGTTAAAAATCATGAAAAGTAGTCTCGTGTAAACCCCAAACATTCTAAGTTCAAAATTATTGTTTCGCTATTATAGGCTGTCTCGTTTAGTGATATAAAATTGAGTGTAAATGCGCAAGATTAATTGATCTAATACCGTGGCAGAGGGGAAATGCTACCGCAAGGCGAGTCCCTATTAAATTGTCTAAGTCCATGATCAATATGCTTATTTGACAGATCACAAATCAGAAAGCTAACAAGAACTTATCCAAAAGTTAAAAGGTGAAACAAGCCATAAATATGCTAATTTAATATTTGCACCCTTAAAAGTTTCTTGGCAGTTATAACCAACTTTCTAACCATCCCAAAAGGAAATACGGCAGTGAAGAAAAGTAGACTAAATTCCTTAGCGAGTTTGCGCCTTCTAGACAAGGTCTGAGTATGAATTAACATAGGGATCAATTAAGAGACATGAACTAAAGAGCTGGTTAATAAAATAGTAATTTACTCACATCTGAATCTTCCGATCCATCTTTGATCGGTTTGGGGCCCTTCACTTTTGTCTGTGGATCACTTTCGTACTCTTCGTCGGAATAACCTGTCGACAAACGTGCTTGTTTCATATAGGTACAATAATTTGGTAGGCGGTAAGGATATACCCCGTATGGTTTGACATAGACATAGCGGCGACAGCATCTATGATGTTTCGCCACGACTCGACAGATTTTCCTTAGGGAAAGTTGTTTAGTTTCATTTTTTAACCGACTTCAAAAAAGGAGGAGGTTTCTCAGTTCGACCGTATATATATTTTTTTATGTTTGTTCGCGGATAACTTCGTCGTTTATGAACCGATTTTGATGATTCTTTTTTTGTTGGAAAGGAGATGTCCCGAGGGTGGTACCATGATAAGGAAACCAGGATCTGATGATGGCATCCCAGAGAAATCGAGGGGAACCTTCGAAAATCGTAGTGCCGACTAGTGCGGTTGTTAATTTAAAGCACTCTTATTAAATCGAACTAATGAATTCACCACTGAAAATTGTGAAATAAACAAAATATTAACAAAAAATTAAAACCGCCTTCAAAAAAACTAAAAAGTTAAAAAATAATATTGCAGCCTATGACTTTTTCGTTCGCATCATAAGAACATTAATTTGTTTTATAGAAGTCGGTGTCAAGCCAAACCAAAAAATGCAAGCCCTGTCGCGAATCGTACCAGCTTGACAGCGACTCCAATAAAACAAATAAATGTTCTTATGATGCGAACGAAAAAGTCATAGGCTGCAATATTATTTTTTTACTTTTTAGTTTTTGAATACACCCTTATTTGTTAGTAATAATCTCAGAAGAAGGATTTCTTTATATAACCTCTTTGGTAATAGTAGTAATTAATAAAACCGGTCAAGTGCGAGTCGGGCTACTCGCGCATTGAGGGTTCCGTACCACACCACCAAAGAATACAACATTATTAACTTAGAAAAAAAACTTTTTTTGTCCGGGACCTTTAAGGTGGACTTCCGATGCTAGCGGCCGACGCGTCTGACGCGCGCGGCTCGCGGCCGACGGCCGATGCGGCCATACTAGTTACTATGAAAACGTATGGCGCCGCTTCCGATGCCAGCGACTGACGCGCGCGTCAGACGCGCGCGGCCGATGTCTATCGCGTCGGCCGCGGCCGCGCGCGGCTATGCTCTGACGTCACGCAGAACAAGAATGTTTGCCAGACCTATTACGAAGTTTTTACCGAAAACTTGCTTAATTTTTACTATTTTTTATTTGTATTTTATTATCTGCAAGGTCGCTCATCCGCGTTGCGATAACACCATCTATCGAGCCACTTGAAACTTATTAATTTTTTTCGGAAAATCAGAGGGATTTTGATGAATAAGTTGTCTACATAATTATTAGCTAGACAGCGATCCATATTATATAGGTTTAAAAGCCAAGGGGACGCAACGCATCCCTGTCTAATTATAATTACTCATAAAAATGTATTTAATCAAAAATCCTGTAAAAAAATGCATTCATATATTCTCTAAACCTATCAATCTATCAATCAATCAAATATTCTTTATTAAAATATGAATTGGTTTTTATTTGTTTGTGTTTTTATGTTTTTGTTTAAACACCAAAACATAAAAACATACCCTAAATTTCGGGGAAAATACCCTAAAGTGATAACACTCTGCACAATAGGCACGCGTCAGTCGCTGACCTCGGAAGTGAGGTCTGTCGTCGGCCGCGCGCGTCTGACGCGAGGTTCTGTCAAATTTGACAGAACCTCGCGTCAGACGCGCGCGTTAGTCGCATCGGCCGCTGGCATCGGAAGTCCACCTTTAGCGCGAGACCGACTCACATTTGGCCGGTTTTTAGTATTTGTTTTTATTCTGTAGAGTTTGCTCTATAATCACACTTAGTTTGACGCTTGTATGTATTACCATTTTTACGATAGAGCGAGAAGAAAAAACGTTGATAAAAACTAGTTTCTTGTTAAGAACCCCCCTTAATTTTTAACTTTTTGACATTTTTATTATTTGGTAACTTCAACTATTTAGCTATTACGGTTCAAATGATAGAGCCTTAAATAGGTAGGACAGACGGACGGACAGACGGACAGACGGACGGACGGACGGACGGACAACGTAGGCTTAGTAATAGGGTCCCGTTTTCACACTTTGGGTACGGAACCCTAAAAACTAGTAGTGTATATTCTACGAAGGATGTAAGGTTGTAGGGGTGCACTAAGGATTTTTCTAAAATCGACCCTAAATTGATAATCCACGCGGATGAAGTCGCGGGCAAAAGCTCGTAATACTATAACAGGCCCCAACAGCGTGGGCATACATTATAGTATTTTACTTTAATTCCTACGTTTTTCTAAGATTGGTTTCTTATTCGGTAGCATAGCTACCGACAACAGTTTTATTTTGGAATTTACGTATTTTACTTCAAAAATTGCCTTTGTTCCGTTGCTTTTGAAGGGGACCAGATTATTATAATGGTACGTAAAATATATAAACAGCGGGCACGTACCTCGGTTGTGAACCTTGACGGCGGCGGAGCGGCGCGGGCGGCCGCCGGGCGTGGCGGAGGCGGCGGCGGGCGGCGGCCGCACCGAGCCGCGCGCGTGCGGAGAGTTCGCCGCCGGCTGCTGCAGGAACCCCACCAGCCGCGCCGACAGGTCCGACGGCGAGCCTGCACCACACGACCACACGACGTTATGAAAGTCTACACATTGAGCTTATGTATGGAATGGAGGGAACATCGCGCTTCATGACGTTGTCCCATTCAACTGCTGCGATATAGTACTCTGGCGTTTAGTCTCTCTCTCACTGCGGACACGTGTAGCAGTTTGATTGAAAAAAAAATCTCCATAAAAAATGCCGTGGTGTGTTCTGAGATACTGCACATACAAGTCAAGAAATATAAGCAAATGTAAAGGAATATCTTATCATAGGTAAGCAAGATGAATTAATTAAGAATTTTTAATATTATTTCAAACAATATTTTTTTCCCGCCCTCGAAAATATATTAAGCAAATGCAAATAAGAACAAACCTGTACGCGAAAAAGAGAAGACAATAGATATTGCCAGTCATACAGGGTTATTTGTAATTCGACGTATTCCTTTCAGGACGTTAAAGGGCAGCCTAAATACAATTATTTGAACCCCTACAACTTTGATATGGGGTCGGAAATTAATAGTTTTAGAGATATTTGGAATTTAAGGTTTTTTACCAAAAAAAAAATTTCAAATTATTTCCTAAATAAAAAATAATAATACTTATTCTATGGCGTCGATTTGAATTTTATTTCATAGCTAACACTTTTTCCGAGATTTTTTTCGTAAATCAATGTCCGATCATACCGAGCAATCCAAAATAAATCAATAACAATGACGGTTAATTTTTGAAAAAAATTAGAAAGTCTTGAAATCATGCGTTTTTTCTCAAAAAAATTGTATGACAAAAAGTGCGCGTTTTACTGAAATAACTTCCTCGTTTTGTTAGCTTTCTAAAAAGGTATAAAAATTCTAGGAATAAAGGGAATCACAATGTCAAAAAAGGTTTTTACTTAGTACGTGATACGTAGAGGCTGTGGTAGAGGCAAAATTCTCTTGGAGAAAAAATTTACGAAAATTCTTTAGATGACATTATTAATAATTTACTTACTCAGAGTGAGCCCCTCGGTTCTGAACACATCCACGCAAGCACTTTCTTAGTTTACTTTTAGTTACTCTTGAAGTAAAGGTAAAATCTCATTATCTCCGCTGCATTTATTATACGATAGGATAGGTTACGAGGTCGAGCGACGACCTGGTGAAGGTCTTGGGAACCTGTTGGATAAAGGCAGCGCAGGCCCAGTCATTGTGGCGACCTTGGGAGGAGGACTATGTTCAGCAGTGGACGACCATCGGCTTAGATGATGATGATGAACTCTATACATAGTGTAGAAAGATGAAGCAACTACGTACCCTTCTTGTCAAGGTCTAGCATCTCGCACATGGTCCGCAGCTGCTTGGGCTCCATCTTGGTGGTCTCCTCAAGCTTGGCCTTGTAGTCTGACGAGCCGATGGACCACTCGTACCCTTTGAACTTCTTTATGTTGCGCTTCACATTCCGGTCCAGGCATAGTTGCTACAAAGAACAAGTACTAAGTTACTAATTGACAAACAAGTATGGGTTACTTTAGAGATTTAAGGTAGTCAGCTACGAACTTGTACCTTTATGTTGTAATCGCATAGACTTTATGCTATTTCTGCAGCAAAACAGATCCCATAGTTCAAAGACATCACACTCCGCAGTTTCCAAGAAAAGCTGAGAGAAAATGTGACTCCATGCCTGTAAGTCCACTTTACCTCTAAGCAATTGTACCATGTATTTATTCGGTTAAGGAATACCACATCAAGCGCAGTCAACTGGTTACACAGACTTTTTACAATCTTGAAAGTACAATATCACTGTTTTCCTAGTACCTTTTAACCCCTTGTGCTTTGAACATTCCAGCGAAACATTAATGAATAGGAAGCAGAATGAAAGACTAACCCCATATAGATATTGATGTAGCAGCTTCTGGTCCTGGGTCTTGAACCGTGAGAGGGATATCTCCACGTTGCTGATGTGACCGAGCGGGATGCCCTTGCCGGCCGGCAGCGGCACCGGGGGCTCTGTGGGCTGCGGACAAACGTTACACTTTGAATACAGCCTTCCACAGTAGTACGTGTACGTGACAGAGATACCATCTATCATGATAGATAATTAGGCACATGACCACTAACTTACAAACTAATGGTCTAATACAAAATTCTCGAAAAAAGTGTCCCAGGTGTACAGGACACATAAGTACGTTTTTTAAATAAAAACAAACTAACCACGATAAAACTGTAGAAATTCGTTGGCAAATGTGTCTCAACCCTAACTCGACTAAAATGTATGGGACAGCTGATTTTTTTTCGTAATTTTGATGTTGGTCCCATAGCTAAGTTGTTCAGTTTGAAGGTCTGATCATCCCCTTAAAAAAGTGTCAGCATATAAAGAAGGACCCTATATGTATACTAGAAGCTTTATAGGACATAATCTTTGGAGATGGTTTTCGAATTTTGGTACCTTTCCTAAAATGAAATGTCCATTAGGCCTCCGCTCCGCAGCTCCGTAAACAACAATGACGCACTATAGTACTAGTACTAACCTCTCTTTTGGGCTTGGGTTTGGGCGCCTCCGCCTCCGCCTCCTCCCCCTCCGCTTCCTCACTCTTCGACTTATATTAATAAACTAATTTGAAATTTGAAATTTGAAAAAAAAATTTGACTTCCTCGTCCTCCTCGTCGTCACACTCATTAGCTAAGAAACATGACGAGTGTAGTGATAGTACTAACCTCTCTCTTGGGCTTGGGTTTGGGCGCCTCCGCTTCCTCCTCCTCCTCCTCTTCCTCCTCTTCCTCTTCACCTTCTTCTTCGTCTTCTTCGTCCTCCTCGTCGTCACCCTCTTTAGCTTTCTTGGCCGGTTTCTTTGCCCTGATGGAATATAACAATATAAATAGTGCTCAAGTGTATTATAAATATATAACATTTTCAGAGGGTTATCCGAGCCTGTAGTGTTGCCCTCAATCGTATTTTTTAAATTTCTAAACAATTATACAATTCTATAAAACAAGAATGTCATATTGTAGTCATTGATTGTTTTCAATTTATAGAAACATTAAAGAACTTTGGCGAATTTGGACCCAGCCATTTTTACGAAAACTAAAAGCCCTTCAGGAAGGCGGCGGCGGAAAATTATAATAAAAAGAAAAAATTAAGGCATTTTTTAAAAAAACTTCCTCGTCTCTAGAAGTCCGGGTTCAAAAATAGAAATTACTAGTAAAATAGACAAATCATCAAAAAAGCAGTAGCAAAACGCAACCATGACAGCTATTTTCATCTAATATTATCACTGAGGTAGTTTTTGGACGTTACGGAACGTTTTTTGTTTTGTTGAACTAATAGTGCGTGTGATTTCGTTTGATTCCATTATCATAATATTGTACGGTACTCGTGAATTTTCATTAAAACAAACACAATTGATGCGTAGAAGATTGAGTGGGCTATCTAATAAGAAAGATTATGAGTTTCACACACTTGATACAAAAGGTATCATAAGGAAAAATACCTTTCCCCCAACTTCTACAGATTACAACCAATTTCCTTTTTTGTTAGTTTTGTTTCACTCTACACGTATTACTAAGTTTCATTCATGTATGGGACCTATATGTCTGGATCTCACATTATATGGCCTTCCGCCAAACTTCTTTATTTTTAAATATTTCGTCAAAGTCAAAACAAGTCAAAACTTTTATGCTAAAAGACCACCTTATATATGTTTTAAGTCCGTGTCGTATTTATTATACTTTTTTTGTGTATTTGGTGTATGCATTACTGTAAAAGTTCAGAATACGGTAAGTCCTAACATTTTCCGATAAAACCCAAAACAACCTAACCTAACCTATCTTAGGTTTTACCATAAAACCTTAAGATTTACAATACTTCGGGCTTTCACAGTGACATATTATATTATGTATTAATAAAATAATAGTGTAAACTAACTTTTCCTTGGGTTTCTTCACTTGCTTCTCTTCCTCCTCTCCGTCCTCGTCTTCCTCCTCTTCTTCTTCCTCTTCATCCTCGTCCTCTTCCTCAGTATCCTGTTAATAAAAGACTCACTCAACAAAATGTCTCATCGACGACCATTGACTTAGTAACTTATGGACAATGGACGCCAGGTCTAATACAAAATTCTCGAAAAAAGTGTCCCATACTAATCTATGTAAACGAAAGTACGTGTTAGTAATATAATCCAACTAAAAACACTGAAACTGATGTGATGACATTTTAATTTTATTTTGCTTGAGTAGTTCGGGACACTTTTGAGCGTGGACCTTACGTCTAGTAGTTGGTAAGTCAATTACGATGACAAATAAAAATCTCCTCTTTTAGATGCTTCTAAAAATATGTCTCAGTAAATTTGACAAAGCAGGTAAACCAGCCCTCGTAGTTGATTTCTCTGCTTGCGCGCGACTCCGCTTTTTTCCATACTACATCGCAGCAAGCTACGTTCGCTCTCCGAAAAGCGCGGGTCATTTTCTATGCAGTGAAGGTGCGTCGCCCACGTGCAGTCATCATATTAGAGCCACCCACCCATAAGCACTAACCCATTTTTTTCACTCTGACCTACACAATTTGACAAAAACAGTAAGACTTTTATACCGTACGAGCTTTTGCCCGTGACTTCGTCCAATTTTCGTAAAATCCTTTCTTAGTGCACCCCCTACATCTTCCGTAAAATATGTATTCCAAATTCATGTGTCTATCTTCAGCGGTTTAGTTTGTGCGTTGTCTGTCAGTAATTCAGTCATTCACGGAACTCTTATAAGTATAGAATACTTGGTGTATTTAATATGGTTATGGAATGAAGAGAAACGGCACTTACCTCTTTCTTAGCCGCCTTCTTTTTAGGCGCAGGCTTCTTGGCCGCCTTGTCGTTGTCCTTCACGTCATCCTTATCATCGTCATCGTGTGTCTCTCCATTCTCCTCCTAAACAAGGACAAACTTAAATGTAGCACTTTATCTTATACATGTCAAAGTATCGCAAAAAGAACAGTTGACTGATTGTATTAGGTATAGTAGGGTATTTGACAGGTTCTTAAAAACTGTTCTTCGTTAATCACTGATGTCTAAGGACTCTATAGAAAATGTATTTTTTTCATTCCATTACATATAGTGCAAGAAAAAACGAAAACAAAAAATATTATTCCCGTGAAAACGCCTTTCCTGACAATATACGTGGAAACAGGCAGGTGACGTCACCGTGACGTCAACTTTGTACGACACTTACACTCTACACGCAACTGTTTACAAGCAGTTAACGTCATCACATCAACCATTCGGCCAATCACAGTCGTTAACGATTACGTGACTAAAGTAGACAAAAAGAATATTTTCTTTGTCGATTTTCTCTTCAAATATCCAGTATTTTTCTTAACTGACTACATAGTTGGTTTCCAAAATACATAATCAATATGGATGCCATCAATAGATCCTATATTTTACATGCTGTCAAATACGCTATTATGTATGTAATTAATTAGATCACAGATGGGAAAATCTTAACTTCAGCCTACGATCAGAGCCTACATTTAAAACTAAACATGGCCAGGGTAAAAACTGGCTGGACAAATAATTTATATTTATCGTAAAGTCAAATTCGTCGGTACCACTATCATAGTGGCACTATGGTACTACTCCTATTCTGTTCATGTAGCGGTAGGACGAGAAGGTGCATAATGCATCGGCGCGTACGAAGTCGGAAGTTGTGCATCTAAAAAATATTTCCTGTGCACTTGACAGATTTACTTTGTCAATCATTATTATGTTACTAGTCATTCACTTCGAGTTGGCCGCTACCTCCCTTCCCGCTTCCCCGCACAGCACCCCTAAGAGACCCTAATAAACGCAATTTTATAACCTTTAGCAACGCAACCACGTACGGCACATCCATGCCGGTCACTAATATCGCTTTTAATTTTAAATTTTTATTTGCCTTTTATATTATTTTTTGTCGACGGGACCAATTAATGTGCCTGTGAGGAAATTTTGTAACGGTCATCGACGGCCAACTGGTCGTGAACGGGTAGTACTCATAAACATATTATACTTCCGAGTAGACTGAGGAACTCCTCAATATCGCATCACCGAAACCGAAATGTCAATATGTGCGAAATTGATACGTGTGTGAGTTCTAGTGATGTGACATTGACGTATTCGCGATTATCGATATCAAAATCATCGATATCAGATTATCGACTACTTAGTAGTCGATGTGATTTTGATACCGATAATAGCGAATATGTCAATGTTACATCACTAATTTATAGTAGTCACTACTACTATTATATTTTAATATTACGAAGTCTAAATCGGCTAGGCTTACAATCCATCTACCTACACTGCTTTAAAACTGTTACTTAGGTCATAGGTCATAGGTCGACGAATATTTTCTATGAAAAACGCAATTGCCCAGCCCCACGAAAAGTGCGCGCATCACGTGCGTGTGCCGTTTTTTCGATTTAAAAGATACTACCGAGTAGACCAAGCCCTGTACCCGCACTTTCGATGTTCGCTATATCGCCACTGTTTCGGTCCGCGCTTCATTGTAATAGAGTTGAATTTGGAATGAAAATGTTCCCGGAATTGCGAAGTTCGAATGTGCGGCTAGAGGCTCAAGTGACTCCTCATTATCGCATCACCGAAACCGAAATGTCAGTATGTGCGAAATTGGTATGTGTGTGAGTTTTTGTGATGTGACATTGACGTATCCGCATTATTGATATCATAATCACACCGACTTCTATAAGGTTTTAATCTGCTGGGTTATAATTTGTCTACATACACTACTTATTATAAAACTGAAATGTGTGTCTGAGCATTGAAAATATTTTGTAATAAAAGCATATGACTATAGTGTTTAGGGGTCCCTGAATCAAAGATTTCTTTATTTTTGATATGGAATCGAATTTATGAAAATAATAAAAACCTGCTGTAGTAGCCAGGACTTAAAAACCTATCCTGTTTTTTCACAGAATGTACAGGTGCAATATAATTTCGAAGAATTTTGCGATACATAATTGAAACTAGCAGCGTTTCAAAGAGAAAAGAACCACGGTTCTCATGATTAAGTATGATAAATTATGCTGATTTTGATTCCATGCATTTACGTATATGTTCCGCCGTAGCACCTAAACTACTGAGCCGATGTTGATGAATGAGGTGGCAATCGATTCGTTATTATTTATGGTCTGGGTGACATAGAGGATACATTTTATACGAACAAAATCAATATGACGGGGATGTTACATCCGATTATGATGAAACTTATTGTGTGAAACCAATGTGTTGTTCAGTTTCAGGCCGCATCTTCTCTACAGCGAAACACTCCCGACGCGGTGATAGAGTCAAAAACATGACTTCAGAAAGCTATTTGATATTATTTTGAACAAAAATACATTGTTTTGAAGAAAAAAAATTGGACTTGAGTGAGTTTAAAATCTAATAATTAGACCTAAAAAACTGGTATGTATTTTATCTCGCTAAACTACTGAACCGATTTTGATGAAACTTTATTTGTTTGATAGCTTATCATCTGACTTAAAATCAATAACCGTACACACATTGAAAAACGAAACTCTCGAGTCTCAAAATCTGGTATATAATTTATGCGGACGAAGTCACGGGTTAAAGCTCGTAATATCTAAATTTTAAAATTGGAACTGTTGCTGTCGTGATATTTTTTTAATTTTGGTACATTTCCAAGCTCAAATTAGCTCTTCAATATTATAGCAAAAAAAAAATTCAATTATCAATTAGTCCCGGCTCCAACCGTAAAATGACTGGGCTATAAATCAGCCTTTCAATACCTACGTTTAAAAACAATACCAGAATCTGACGAGACATGAACGGAGGGAGCTAGGTGGTAGTACAGAAAAACATATTTCAAAAATATCGACATATCGATAGATTTTGTGCAATATCTATGCGAAACGGTTCCTTTTTCACGTACACAATAATTTTTTATCTTACACATAATTATTTAAAATTACACATTATTTAGAAAATAGGATGTTTACTGCATTTAATGAATGTATTACTAAATCATTTTAATAAAAACATATGTGAAAACAAGCCTCATGAAAGTGGTATTGTACTGATCGTATTTACCTGTGAAACGTTTCTTTATTTGGGTTGTTGGTGTAAGTTACACTACATTCCAACACGGAACACGACACCATTATGATTTTTTATATTTCTCTTATGAAACACAAAATGAATTTAAATTAAATCACTAAAATAACGAGAAATAATTTTTTGACAGGGCTCCAAAAGACTCCGATTTGTTTCAAAATGGTTTTACGGCAATTATATTATAATCTCTTTCGCACACGTAGCTTTTTTCATTATGATCGGAATCTCATTCACACACTTACTAGGTCTACTCACGGTAGTAGAATAATAATGTCTATGGTAGTACTATACATTAGAGTAGCCTAGTTATAAGTGATGAAACAAAATTTTAAAACAACCTTTTTGAGCTGAGTCAATTTTTTTATCAGCCTATGACAGTAAAATGCCCGGGCGAATGCTAAGGTCCCGCTACATACATACGGAATTCCGATCCAGAATCCGAAACGAAATCTTAAAATTAAATCCAAAATTTAAAGCAGCACAAAACGGCTATAACATATTCCTCATCATCATCTCAGCCGATCGACATCCACTGCTGGACATAGGCCTTCCCCATTCCCCAAGTATCGCCACAACGACCGGGCCTGCGCTGCCCTCATATCAACTGGTTCCCGCCGCTTTCACCAGGTCGTCGGTCCACCTTATGGTGGTCCTACCCACGCTGCGCTTTCCGGTACGCAATCGCCTCTCGAGAACTCTTCTGCCTTGGGGCCGATATGGCGACCGGCAATCACCAATAGGTTATGGTAAATTAGGTATCATTGAAGCATCATTAACTAGGATTAATTTTACAAGTGTTTATCTCTTAATGTTAATTGTTATTAAATAAATCTGTTTGGAAATTAAAACAAAAATACTCTTTATAATAATAAAATGTGGTCTAATGGTTAAGAGCATTGGCTCTCGATACGGAGGTCGTGGGTTCGATTCCCACGGGGGACACCTAGTGATATGTCACTTTGTGCGTTTTTCCCCAGTTGGTCAGGACATTGCAGGCTGAATCACCTGATTGTCCAAAAAGAAAAATGACTCCGTGCTTCGGATGGCACGTTAAGCCGTTAGTCCCGGCTACTATCTCTGGTGGTAGTAGTCGTTACATAAAAACCACGTCAGAGGCCGTAAGGCGGTCTGAAAAAACTCTGGACACCAGGGCTCTGCCCACACGATAAGAAGAAGAAAACAAAATTGGTCCTGTCAAAGTACAAACGAGCAAATAAGACAACTGACCTTCTTTACATCGTCTGCCTTGGCATCTTTTTCATCCTTGGAGTCATCGCCGGCCGCGTCGTCGTCTTTCCCGTTAGCAGTCGTCGACTTTGCGTCCCCTGTGACAACAATGCAACAATAAAAACTTAGATTAACTTGCCATCTTTGCATGGATTTAAATTCCACCCTCTATGGACACCTATGAAATGAACCAGACACACGCTCAGTTGCAGAAACGCTCATTAAGGTTAATCCTTCATTATATCCAAAGAGATTATACCTAAAGGCATAGAGGAAGCCATAACATTGCAAGTATGTCCACTTTTTTTTGACGTTTGTGTTTTAGTGTGTGGTGTCAAGTAGTATGGAAAAAAGAGACCAATTAGACCAAAGTGACATTTGCCCTAATGTTTACGGTCACTTTTCACACACACTAGCATTAAAAAAGTGGACAGCCGCATTAACAAATATCTATAGTTCCGTCTCCTTCTACTATTAAAGGTACGTCATAAGACAAAAGAGACTAACTACAATCGTAAATTGATGCGGTCTCTATGCTTTAGAATAAAGAGATCCTTGCTCTGAGTTAAATTTCAGGTCACTTTTTGTGTTGTTGGCGTAGTTAAATCTAGCAAGAGATTTAGTGGAGGATTAACTCTAAGTGAGTGAATGTTAGAACATAAACAATGAGGTGAGTTTTGTTATTAGTCTTCCTCATTTCCAAGTTAGATCTTATCTCCGCTGTGATCTTAAACTGGGTTATTTTGTAAACACTTAAAATTTTCAGGGGTGGTAATTGAACAACTTTTACAATGTGAGCAAATCGGACATCGTAAAATGAAACTGCTGTTCAATACTAAACTGCAATGCCTATGCCTGACTTACCAACTACTGGACGTAGGGTCCGCGCTGAAAAGTGTCCGAACCAAAAGAGCACTAAAACGTAAGAGAACCAATTACGCGGCAGTCTTCGTTTGATCGGCCGACTTCGCGCACGCGCGGGCGCGCCCTAATGGGGGAGTGGGATGAAAA
Source organism: Agonopterix subpropinquella (assembly GCA_922987775.1). Classification (NCBI taxonomy): domain Eukaryota; kingdom Metazoa; phylum Arthropoda; class Insecta; order Lepidoptera; family Depressariidae; genus Agonopterix; species Agonopterix subpropinquella. The sequence continues at coordinate 8,578,792 of OV277694.1, read as the reverse complement.
ATAATTTTAGCATTTTTAATTTCATGTTTTTAGTTGGTTTATATTACTACACGTACTTAGGTTTGTGTAGTTTAGTCTCGGATACTTTTTTCGAGAATTTTATACTAGACCCGGTGTCCATAGTATTCTACGTCAATGGAAACAACAGATTTTTTTTACAATTTCAGTTATGCTCCTTTAGTATGATGGCCTGGAGTGCGATTTTTGAATCTCATTCACTGAGTTCTGCTGAGTTCAGCAGTTGAAAATGTCAAAATTACTGTGGAGATACGCATCTTTCTACTGCTGATTTGTCTTTCAAATATCGCACTCCTGAAGTATGATTTTTGAAAGTCAAATCAGCAGTAGAAAGATGCATATCTCCACAGTAATTTTGACATTTTCAACTGCTGAACTCAGGGAATGAGATTCAAAAATTGCACTCCTGGACCAACCCGGAATAATTAATAAATCACCCAGTATAAAGGAACTGCTATAAAGTACATAATACACCCACTTGCTTCATACAACGCAAATCACAAAGCGGAGGTCCGTAAGAACGAACTGTCTAGCATATTTTTTCTGTAGTTTAGAACTTTTTAATTGGATAAGTTGAAAGGAACAAGATCAAAAAGGTGCTGCGAAACGGTGAGTGAATGAATGATGTTGATTATCAAACCAATCAATGGAACGTTACGTAAGCGGATCCCATTCAAAATGTAAATGAGTGAATTGTTAATTTCAGACGGCTCAATGTCAATGTTTTTTTGGTAACTACCATAAGCAGACATTTAGTGTGATAGCGGAGTAAAACGATGCGGGGTCAAGTGACACTGGTCTGTAAAGATAATCTTGTGAAGATAATATGAACACTATAGTTGTTTAAATAAGATGCAAATTAATAAAACAAAGACATCTATAGTACAAAGATTATAAGATACAGTTTCTAAACAGTGAAATTAATACAAAATGTACAACCAGTTGACCTTTATATTCACGGAGGTAGAGCGGCGATCTATTTAAAAAGTTGATTCTATAACAAAGCCGTAATGTAGCAGCCGTCCAGTATCGATAGATATACCATTTTAACGGATTCCTAGGTCCAAGACACAGACACGATTTTTTAGGGTTCCGTACCCAAAGGGTGAAAACGGGACACTATTCATAAGCCTACGGTGTCCGTCCGTCCGTCTGTCCTAAAATAAATTTACACAGAATGTGCGTTATTACGGCGAATTTGCTAACAAATAATAAAAATAACAAAAAGTAAAAAATTAAGGGGTCTCATACAAGAAACTGGAGTACGATTTTTTAATGTCAAATCAGCAGTAGAAAGATGCACGTCTCCATAGTAATATTGAAATTTTCAACTGCCGAGTTCAAAGAATGAGTTTCAAAAATCGCACTCTTGGAGTGCGATTTTTGAATCTCATTCGCTGAGTTCAGCATTTGAAAATGTCAAAATTACCATGGAGACGTGCATCTTTCTACTGCTGATTTGACTTTCAAAAATCGCACTCCTGAAGTATGATTTTTGAAAGTCAAATCAGAAGTAGAAAGATGCATATCTCCACAGTAATTTCGACATTTTCAACTTCTGAAGTGCGATTTTTAAAAATCATACGAGCGACTTGGCAGTAGAAAGATGCATAATCTCCATAGGAATTTTGACATTATCTACTGAAAAGTCGCTCGTATGATTTTCAAAAATCGCACTTCAGAACTCAGCGATTGAGATTCAAAAATCGCACTCCTGGTTTTTATAAACGTTTTTTCTTCTCGCTCTATCGTAAAAACGGTAATCGCAAAAAAGTTAAACAAATTGCACATTGCTCTTTTGAGAATCGGACTATCTGCGAATAGGACATTTTGTGCTTATGACTTTTTGCGAATCGGACGAATCGCATCAGAAACAATTGCACCTATACAGGCTCCAACTTATTATGCTGACGGTTTATTAATGGGATTATCAGACTATTAAACTGAACAATTTTATCTATGGGACCACGGTTGAAATCGCGAAAAAAATCATCTGTCCCATACATTTGGGTCGAGTAGGATTGCAGGTGATTTTTTTCGCGATTTCGACCTTGGTCCCATAGAGAAAGTTGTTCAGTATCATGGTCTGATCATGCCCAAAAAAATATAAACATATTCGCGGACACTGAACGAGACACAATAGAACTTTTAATGTTATCACTGCTATAGCCGCTCAGTGTCCGCGAATGTCAGAAAAACCCTATCATGAACACTTCAAATTCAAACTAACAGTTTATCAGTTTCATGGGCGGAAATCTCACTTTTGTATTTGGATCAGGTCAGTTACGTCCTTTTCCCCGAACGTCCACTATGGACCCGAACGTTTACATGCAACTCTACGTCATAAACAAAAGCTCGAAAAGACATTGCCCAATCCCATTTCGCGTACAGAACTGGTGAATTTGAATTTTATAAGAAACGAGTTTTTACCCGCGACTTCGTCCGCATAAATTATATACCAGATTTTAAGTCAGATGATAAGCTATCAAACAAAAAAAGTTTCATCAAAATCGGTTCAGTAGTTTTTGCGTGATACTCGAACAAACAAACACCCAAACAAACAAACATACAAACAAACAGACAGACAAAAAATTGGTTATTTGGAATCAGGGACACCTAAAAACCATATCGTAACTTTTTTTTGTAAATATCTTCAATGTACAGACACACTTCTGTTACAGTTTTATAATAGTTTAGATGCCATGATAGAAAAGGATAATTTCCAATTCCTTAGGTAGTATGATATTCCTCCTATTTTGTGTATAATTTTAGCTATCGTACTCTTTGTATTTGTTCTTTGATCATACTCATTCGTTAGTTGTGAAACAATTTGAAACGAATACAGTTCGTCACGTAGGCAATGTCTTTTCGGCATATTAAACCTTTGTTACATAATAAATGTTTCAAGTTATTTTTATTCATGAAGTTTACACCTCAGTTGTCTCTAGGCCACTCCTCTTTACTCAGCGCAAACCGGTTCAGAGGTATTTGTTAATAGTTTTTTTATACGATTCAAAGAGCTAGAATTAGGTAGCGCATTTTGTCTATTATAAATCATTCTTTGAATTGAGTGGATTGGAGGGGGATGTCTTTGTCAGTTGTACTTCAACCCTTAGCGGCCACATGGGGTAACTCATTACCCCACACTGAAAAACCTAGTTGTACATGTACAAAACATTTTGGATGTGTTAAGACTATTATTTCATGTTCGTGGAAGTTCTTCAACATTTCTAATGGTTTTTATCGGTCAATTCATAGATGGCGTTCTAAAAACTGCACTGGTAGCATGCCAACCCGCGATAGCCGTGATACGGCTTTATCACGTCTTTTATCTCGTTCTTTTGCTCGCGAAAGAACGAGATAAAAGACGTGATAAAGCCGTTTCACGGCTATCGCGGGTGTGCATGCTACCAGCACTGGTCATAAGTATATTATGTGGAAAGGTTTTAGACTAAAAAAGGTTTTACTCTAATTTCACTTTTCTGAGCTTGGGGTAACTATTTACCCCGTGTGGCCGCTAAAGGTTAAGAAGGTTATAATTATAGGGTGTAACAAAACACCAGCATTATTTAAAGGTGTCATTTGGTTAATACCATCAAACTGAACAACTTTCACTATAGAGACGTCGAAAATAAACGAATAAAAATCCCTATACCTACATTTGATTCGATTTACCTAGACTAGAGGGTAATGCAGTTTTGTATGAAACAGATTTAGTTTTTTCTTGATATTGGTTCCATACTTCCATAGTGAAACTTGTTCAGTTTGATGGTCTTAACTAAACCTTTAAATAAGTTTTCCTTGCGAGCCAAAAGAACAAAAACCCTATCAGCCTTTATTTTGTAATTAGGGGTTGAATTTCGAGAAATATATTCTTATTACAAAAATATCTACATCTACGTCGCGTCGTGCGTGTCGCACGCGGAAGTCGTCAAGTTTAAAAGGTTTCCCGGATTTAAAACTTGAAGATTTCCGCTTCCGCTCCCGCCGGGGTAAAAGGTGGTTATTGTATTGAGTCATATCGTAACCGACACCTATTGTTCGACTGCGGACGAGCGCAAAAAGAGGATAATGTTTTTAATGTATTGCCTAACCCAAAAACTATTTTTTTTTTCGAAGGTTCTATTCAGATACTGCCCGAAAATCTTGTTTTAGTACACCCCTAGGTACATCCTTAATAGAATCCTTAATAGTATTCCAAGTTTCTATGAATATCCCCCCGAAAAGGGGCCGACACTATCGTTCATGGTAACTGTCGCAGACCCATGAGATAAAACCTGATTCGATGCAGCGAATTATTATACGCGTGTCTAAGATTCTGACACTTTCCCGTCAACTTTCCTTTTCGAAGCTAGCTTTTATGTCGTACGTTGTGTAATGTAAGTAAACTAAGCTTAAACATTAAAGTACTCAAATGAATGCATCGTGATAACGCATTGCTCCTGAGCATTGGTTTCCAAAGTGCTGGGCTTTCAAAGAGGGGCGCGCCCCTCGAGGGATGCACTTCTACATCCAAGGGGAGAAAGGAGGGGGAGGAGGGAGGACATTCTGGCCACCGTAAGAAATTCTTAGATTCAATTTGGTATTCAATTCAATTTGGTATTCTTACTAAGAATACCAAATTGACATAAAGTCAATCTCATACCATACCGAAAATTAACTTTGTTCAGTATCAGTAGACCTGCACGACTAGCATGCCACCCCCGAGAAAACGACAAAAATCGAGATGTGCCTCCATCTTTATTATTTTACGTATGCTAGAAATAGCGCGCATGACGTTTTACTCGTTTAAACGCTTTGTCGTGGCTGGCATGCTAGCCGTGCTGCACGACTAGCATGCCACCCACGGCATTGCTTTAAAACGAGAAAAACGTCATGCGCGCTCTTTCTGGCCTACGTAAAATAATAAAGATGTAGACACACCTCGATTTTTATCGTTTTCTCGGGGGTGGCATGCGAGGCCTATAGGAGACGTCAAATCGGCACTCTTTCGACTATTTGTTTACACAAAGACGTGAGGAAGACGTTTTGGAACCACTGCTCCAGAGTAATCTAGAAATAGATCAGTCTGTCTATTTTTGGAACTGAATTAATTTCAAAATTAATTATTCTGTCTTCAGATGCGTAAGAATAGAATAGAATAGAATTATTTATTTCATATTATCAAATTCATAATTACATGTTACATAAAAATAAAAATGTCAAAGGATAATATGATCGTCAAGAATAAAAAATAAAAAAATAAAATAGAACAATAAAATGTCAACATCACTAATATAGAGAGTAACAATGTCAAATAAATAATGTAATACATAAGAAAATACAATTCAATTTAAATAAAATGTCGCTACAATTACTTATTGTAGTCTACTTAAAGTCAAACAAAAGAAATTCGTTTACAGAATAAAATTCACCATCCAGCAAAAGACTTTTTAGTTGGCGATAAAATGATTCGTCATTGGTTACATTCCTCAGATGTTCAGGAAGTCGCTCATAATAAGTCGGACCTATTATTCGTGGGTTTTTAGAAGCCATTTCTGTACGACGGGACACGCTAGCCAGTCTTCCCGCGTTGCGTAGTGAATGGCCTCCACCTACACGACGATTGAAATGGGTAATATTCCGACGGACATATGAAGTATTAATTATTTATTTCGCATAATTTACAACGTTGCTACGAAGATTTTTGATAAGAGCACAACTTAACAATAACTTGGGAGATAAGGAATGATATGCGTTTATGGGTTGTGTAGTCGTTGGTTTATACCGTGAGGCATATAGGTTTCTGTCTGTATAGATATTATTACGAGTACATTAACTATCCACTTATGAACCTACCGCAATAGGATTATGTTCTGATGGCTTTTTTTCATCGATAGAGCAATTAGGTATGCTATGCAATATTCCAAGTACACACAGCGATACATCAAGCTATATCCTAGGTCCAGTAACATATAACGTAGCGCGGCTAATTTATTTTGGTTTTGTATAGCTTGATGTGTCGCCGTGTGTTACACATATTTTAATGACCACAGAAGGCTAACATGGACTTAATTATCGAAACGTATAATATAATTCATTACCGAACCGAGAACCTTTGTTTTGACAGTCCGGGTGGTAACCACTAACCATCACACCGACCTACTCGTGAGGGTTCCCGTTCGCGCAGTTCCCGCCAATAAGGCAGAGTTACGCTACGCTACATAACCTCAACATGGTTTGCGCGGGAGATCGTCGACCTTTACCTGCGGCAAGATTGCGCGGCAAACTCACTCATCCCTTTTGAAAGTATAAAAACTAAACGTGTAACGAATTAGGGACTTTTTGGCGGGTTCTCGGAAGATAAAGGTGTTAAAATAAATTTTCACTAGTAATTTTTTCCGGGTTTTAAGGCAAGATCGGTTTAAAATAACAATGTGCATGACCTCGCTCGCAAATGTGACGTCACTCAATCACACGAACTTCACTCGAGTCATTCAAATGATTGTTTCCTTTGCATAGTCTACATTCCTTTGTCTACCGAGTGAAGTTATCCAACGGCCCTTCAAGGTCATGCAAATTGTTATTTTAAACTGATAGTATAGTCTGGTGCTACAGTCCAAAACGCGCAAATATGCATCGCATCGGTAGAGATAGCATGCACACAATCGGTTCATAATGTGCGAATGTGCGGATAGTTTGCTGTCTGACGTCATCAGTGACGTCACTAACTTGCGCTTACGCCGCACACGAAAAATAGGTAGTGCAAATTGACAGCTGTTTCAAATTGTACAAATTGTTTAGCAGTGTATTCGTAGTTACTAATTTGGACCGACCGGTAAAGCATAGCGTTTGCACTATTGGCATAATTCGAACCGTTGCATCTGTCATAGAGTATTATAATTACTACTAAGGTATAATCCCCGCAAGTTGATATTGCGACTGGCGGCCATCTTGGTGACGTAATTTTGACGTAGTCGACTGTGCACCATCCGTACCGTTCGCAAGGTTAGCCCGTGCTTGATGACGTCACTTAGCGGTTATTGTGACAAGGTTCCATCGCAATATCAACTTGCGGGGATTATAAGAACAGTATTATGCGGCAGTGATTTTTGTGAGGTGCAAACATGATTTCCAAATAAACGTCTATGATAATAGGTATACATTATTTGAGTTCCTATCAAGTCCGAAGGTTATAATCACAGATTAATGCAGTTATCATTTTTTAGTTTATGTTTCTATCACTTTACTGAAGAAAAAATCTTATTTTATCTAGAAAAAAGTACCATAGTACGTACGGAATAGGTGTGATTAAGTACCTAATGGAATTTAAAAACCTAAACAGATTAGATTATACTTTTGAGCTAAACGATATTACCTACCGCCTTATTTGGAACTCTGTTTTTATTTTTTCTGTACCTATATTGAAGTGTAGTACGATTATTATTTATGAGTGCAATGTATTGTAAAATTAATTATGTCATTTATGTCATGCTAATGTTATGGGTCCACAAATTGTGTTATTTAAAAGCGATTATCACAAACTTGTTATCAATCACACAACACAAATATACTAACCGTTAGCTTAGGGTTAAAGCTAATGATCTTTTAACTATACGCTTTACAAATAAAAATGTCCAAGGGTATAAATAAAACAATAACCTCAAAACAGTACCTAATACTTCATTGTCTGTTTTTAAATATCTTAGAGAACCCCGGGGAAACGATAAAAAGATGTCATGTGCCTCCTTCACGTATGTCAATAAGAGCGCGCATGACTTTTTTTTATCATTTTGTCTCGCGTTGTCGTGGTTGGCATGCTAGCCATGCAGATTAATTTTAACCGACAAAGAAGTGTTATCAACATCAAGTTGTTCACTGCAAATGCTTAGAAACATTCCCTGACTTTGCCTAACCATTCTCAAGAGGGTTGGTTGGTCAGGGAAATGTGGTAAAATGGTTAGGAAAAGTCGGGAATTTTTTTTTCATTGAACACCTTGGTAACCTCAATATTGTGGGGGTTACCTCAATATTTATGGAGGGATGGGGAACCTCAATATACTTATCATAGTGTTTTATTTGACTGTTCCGTGTTTCGTTTTTTTATAACATCCTAATCCTAAGACATTTCTACCATTGTAGCATAGAATATAACTTGTAATTTGTAATATTTTTTTTTTTATAGATGTACAGGAAAACATATTAACAAAATCCGATTGACTAAACAATTTTGGTGCACTAATATTTTATCATGATAACCTTAAACCAATCGATCAGCCCATAAATGTTTCAAAACCGAAAAGTTATTAAATATTTAATCATATCAATGGTTTAGCCCAAAGTTGTTTTGATGTTTTTAATAATAAGCGTTTTAGTATATTTTTTATTCCGAAGTCATTGTTTACATATTTAGACTGTCCTATTGAAGTAAAGTCGACTATACAGTGAGTTCAGAAAATGTCAAGGCACCAAAGAAGTTTAGCTATGATTGACAAACCACTTACCTTCGTTCCCAAACCATGGACAAACAAGATGGATATGAGTGCACACTCGACAGACGCAGGCGAGACGCTCACATTAGGGGACAGATGGACTCGCTCGTACAAGCAACCGAACCAGGAAGTAAAAATTTCTGATTTGTTCATAATTATTAGACTCCATATGAATACCTTTTGAAATTTGCATAATTATCTTTCGTGAAAACTTCAGAGTTCTTTCGTTCGTAATATAGTGTATACAGGGTGTACAGTAAAATGGGACAGCTACTTAAAGGGGTGCTACAGACCATCAAACTGAACAACTTTCTCTATGGGACCAATATCGAAATCGCGAAAAAAAAATCTGCTGTCCCATACATTTCAGTCGAGTTATGTTTGCAGTTTTGTATGGGAGAGCGGATTTTTTTTTCGCGATTTCTATATTGGTCCCATAGAGAAAGTTGTTCAATTTGATGGTCTGAAGCATCCCTTTGAGTAGCTGTCCCATTTTATTGTACACCCTGTAGATGTACTACTTTAACGCACGCAAGATGCCAATAGCTTTCTCTCACTTGCACAGGAATGAGACAAGCTTATGTCATTTGTATGCGTTAGAAAAGTACAACCTAAGCTTTATTATACTGAACTACATTATAACTTCATTGTGTTATGGGTATGGACTTAGTTTTCGAGTTTATATGAAAAGTTTAAAAAGTTTTATATTCAATTAAATGTGTTTTTTATTCTAATTCTGTTAAAAGTTGTGACAGTCTTTATAACTAAAATATTTTTTTAATTTTTATTGCTATCTTATCTTTGCACAAGACGATATTAGTGACGCAGTTATAAGTCAATGATTGAAATTAGTTCATATTTTTCCCGCAACATGGCGAGTTTTTCTTTTCTTAAAATATTTTTTTATTTTGAAGATCGTTTAAGAAAGAGACATGTTGTATGTATTATAATTATAACTGTCTGGTTTATTTTAAACATTCTTTAGTTTGTGTTTTCATTTAACATACTTTCTGTATTATCTTTTAATATGGTGTGTCAATGTTTCAAACACAAAGTACCTGTAAGCAGACACATAGGTGTCATGCTGATGCATGCATGATTGTAATATTGCAAAAATCTAATTTGTTCTACATTATTTTTTTAATCAATGTCACCTTATTACCGCATTTGTGTGTGACGTGGCATATTTTAAAGACAATCTTTTTTTTATAGTTTGGGGTTCGCGTGATTAGAGGATTCACGGTCGGTGTGTCGCTTGCGCGTGGTTTAGGTGGCCACGTGGCTCCATTTTATGGTGGCTCAAGCGTGATTTTACAAAAGAAATGTCTATTACGGAACAATGTCTAGCACATTAGCTATTTAAACAAGACATTGGCTAAATCATCGACACTGATGGAGAGAATTTTATGGTTTAAAGTTTATGTAATAATGTGTAATTAATTATACATCAACCGTCGTTTGTTATTTTTTTCTTTTTCTTGTTTTAGAGTTAATTTTTCATAATAATGTTGTTTTTGTGTGCAATAAAGAATCTAAGATTAGATTTATGTAATTTTTTATACTTTATTTAGTAAAGTTTTTTGTAGGTACCTAAAAATAAAATAGTTACATACTTTCAAATGGTATCTTTTATACCAATTTCAACAACTCGTCAATCTGTCCCCAAAACATGCTTAAACAGACCCAAGGTTAGTTGCCATGTAGATGAACGGATGAACACAGCGTTGTAAACAACATTTCTGACCTTCTGTCGTGTCTGGTGGTTTCTCTTCGCTGTTCGGTTGATCAAGTTGATCTACATCGGCGTTACCTGGGCTCTCCTTGACTTCTGAGATGGGCTGGGACTCACCCTTGGAATCTTGCGATGACTCATCTTCTGTCGTCTGCCCGTCTCCTGCTCCGGATTTCTTGTCTTCATCCTGTTTAGAAAATTGTGTGTTAGGAAGTACATTTTTGCACACACTTTGTATTTTGTACAATTGGTTCATACATTTTTTTATTGATTAACTTAACACATATTTAAATATAAAGGGTGTTTTTATTTAATAACAATAGTATTATAAAACATTATATTTATTTTGTTACCAAATACACAATGACATAGTACACAATAACCAAATGACATAGTCACAAGTTTTTTATCTTTTTTATTTTGCAATGTCTTTTTTCTTTTTTGACATTCAGCTAAAGGTGACAAGTAATTAATGATGGCTTGCTTGGTATGCACAGTGATGCGTCCAAATTCAAACACTTGCAGTAGATTGTCCTGTGGTATCTTTTGCTTAAGTCGGTGTGCCTGAGTATCTTCCCTCATTAGAAGGTGGCATATGGAAGCAGATAAACATTTCAGTAGGTATGGTGGTCTTGCCAGTTGGTGTGATTTTGACGTTCTTGCAAATGGGATTTTATATCTTGTCATTTTGCAACTGTAAGAGCATAACTTCCAGACTTTTTGTTATAAGTATTAGGTTTGTTTTTAACTTTGATAATCTTGTCAATCAGTGTGGTTTCATCCCTTTAAACTTCAATAATTGTCTTGCGAGGTGGTCTTAGACATACCACAGAGTCGGTACCTAATATAATTCCTACACTATGGATCCTGCAAACTTACTTTTTCAACTTTGAGAGTTAAGTACTTACTTTTTGTAGATACCATTTTCTAAGTACAGTTACAATTTCCATACAAAAGTTGGTTACTTACAAAGTATTTCTCTTTAACAGGTAAGACAAATCTTTTAATGAATGACAATTGTTGTTTCAAACTAAAATTACAAGAATTATTAACAAAATTTAAAAATTCAAATGCTTCATTATTTTAAATCTAACCTAAGCCTTGGATCAATGGGCGTTACTTCGTTCAAAACCCTTCAATCAAATAGCAACCTTATTTCAATGCCATAAGTCACATATTGCATTGTACATCAATGTTAAAACTACAGTATAGATAGCCACAACTGAGTACATATAGCAATACTGTAGGTACATGTTAGTGTGCCTTGAGTGAATGTTCTATGCATTTTATACAAATCAATTTTCATAAATGTTGATACACATTATATCGACACAAAACAGCATTGTTTAAGATTCGTATTACGCCATAATCGAGTATTGACGCAAAAAATACCATCCTGCAAAAATAAGAGGTCAGCAATAAAGGCCCCCGAAATGATACTCTAGTTTTATTTACATCGCTTGCTCCGTGTGGAACGAGCGCAATGAGGCGCGAGCCAGCTACTCAGTGGAAAGACGACGAAAAAATGATACTTTTGAATAGAATAATCGCAATAAACCAAATATCAAGGTCATGCGGATTTCCTATCAATGTCGTATTATATCGTGCACACTAACAAAGGCCCTGCAACCAAATGCAAAGGGGCGGGGGTGGCGAAAATATGCGAAATCTTGAAAAATATCCCATTAGAATCAGTTTCCGTAACTGATCGAGATGGCATTCACAGTTTTCATCGTGAAAAGTTGACTAATATCACAACCCTCTGTGGCGTAATTCCCGCGTTTAGCGGGAAGCAAACGTTCTGTCAGCCATGTTGAGACGCAGGCAAACATTAGTGATATAACACGAAAATAACATCACTTCACCACTCAAAATGTACTTATTAGACGCGCACCATCATGTAGAAAATTAATATAATTACATATTTCACAACAATACCTGATTATCACTGATTTTTGCTTTATCGGTATCACCCGACATTTTTCCTTTGAAGAAATTGAAAGCGAATTTCCAAGCGTCTTCAAACACCGGACAACACAAATGCACGCATAGATAGAAAAAAAGTTAAGCGTTTAGTTTCTCGGCAGAAGCATGGACTAAACAAAAAGGTTAAAATTATGTGTTCGTACTTTAGCAGTTTATTTGTAGCTTGATTTGTATATAAAATCACGTATTTAATTTAGATTTATTTGTATAAAGTGCGAGTTATTAAAATTATGGGCTATTAAGAAAAAAAAATGTATTTCCACGTGCACTAACAAACATCAATATTATTAAAATGCGCCTGGAACAAGATCTTGCATACAATATTAATATGCTTTACTTTTTTTGATAATATTATCAAATAAGGTAAAGTAATTCATGCTTAGAATTATTTTTATTTATTTTTTACTTTTCTGTTAACTTTTCAATAACCAAACGCCAAGGAACGCGTTTGCAACCAGAGACAATATTTTGGCAGCTATTAGGTCTTTTATCGTACAAATGAAAGTGTTTTTTACTAAAATTCGTATTTAAATTAGAGAGCTTATGAATGACTAAATTAAATGGTGTAATTATTATAAATAGAGATTAAATTACTTTTAAATTTGAATACTCAGTAGTTCTCGAGGATCGTATAGCCCAAAATCTTTGAAAAATAATGGTAAATTCTGTGTGTGACGCGTCTGCTACCTAAAATTGTTCACATAAAACACCCGTTTGTCTATAGACCGCGTCTTTCGCTCGCAAGTTTTGCGAGACAAAACCGTCGAATAAATTTTTGGGATCTTTTGATCCTTTTTGATGGCTGCCGTATTGCTCGGTTGAATGTGTACTTCAGTTCAAACATGAGTGATTATTCTTCTATGGCTACGCTTCAAAACAATAGCCAAACGGCGGGATTTGCTGCTGCTTTACAACGTGCGAAATTGGTGAGCGGAACACGAATCTGCATAATCGCTCATCTCCACACCCTCCGATTTCTTTACTGTTTTTGTGTTCATACCTTCGTCATGAACATCATTTATTATCAATCACCCTCTTTTCAAATTACCGTAATTATAATCTCCGATAGTTTTTTTTGCTACGTCTATAACCTACTTTTCTCTTGTACTTTTTTTGCTATTTTCTCTTATTTTCCTGTTCGTGTTATTCATGGTGTACCTGAATTCTGTAGGTTGCTGCGAAACTTGAGGGCGGTGGTAGCAAGAGGCCACTAGAAGAGGGATCTGAGCCAAGTGCGAAAAAACTAGCATCTGTAGATACTGCATATCAACAACAACAGCAAAGTATGAGGTAAGGGTCTAAACATCTTACTTAACATATTTACCACTATTTTTATTAAATCAAAATATTTGGGATCTGTTTCTAAACATGTAAAAATCACTCGGGTATTCTCACTCTAGCATAGATATCTTTGTATGCCTTTTCTCCTTCGTTTTGGCACCCCGAGTGATTTTCACACGTAATGAAACTGACTCTAGAATTAATTCCGTCCAAGAAACTTGTAAACTACTTGATAGATGTCCAATAAAGACAAGAACTGTCTCAACGTTCCAAAGTCTTAAAATCTTTTGTATAAACTACAGAAACAGGCTAGTATTTAGAAAACTTGTTTATTTTGATGTAGAACAGAATCGGTAAATTAAATTTCGAAATTCTTTTGAAGGACTTATAAATCAGTATCCATAGAGAGCTCATTTCATTAAAAATTCCATGTGTTCCATTTACTTACCAACTACTGGACGTCGGGTCCGCGCTCAAAAGTGTCCAAACCAAAATAGTAACAATTTGTATGAAGAGTAACAATTGCGCGCCAGTCTTTATGTCTTTAATGCAGTGCCATGGTGATGTAAGAATTTTTAAAAACTATGCAAGCAAAATGAACAGCTGTTTCAATATTTTTAGTTGGGTTATATTACTAACACGTACTTACGTTTATGTAAGTTAGTCTTGGACACTTTTCGAGAATTTTGTATTAGACCTGACGTCTATTAGTTTGTAAATCAAACTTAAATTCTGTATGGCACACTCTTGTTGTAGGGTGGATTAAATGGAAATTCATATTCATACATTTAGTGCTTTTCTACATGGTCTTCAGCTTCATCACAATATCTGATACTCATTAAACAGTTCTGTGACTGACTTATAGACAATGCACAGCCTAAACCACTGAAGAAAGAAACATGAACACTATGAAAGAATTTTACAATATTCTATTTCACGGGAACAAAGTCGCAGGCAAAAGCTAGTAAACAAATAAACATTCCATTTCAATAACAAATGACTGCAAAGTCTAAGAACCTATTATCATATAAAACTCGGCAGACCTGAATATTATCTGTACCAATTTGCAACATTAGTTTACATTAGTTATTAATTCCATATGAACTTTGAATGCATTATTTTGTTTATTAATGTTCGAGTCGATATGAACCGTCTTGAATCATTTTGTCACCAGACCTCCAGCTGGAAGACTCAGCTATTTCCTTACGTTAAGAACAAATTTTGCTTGAATTTGCTTAAAAAGTGGTGACATTTGTTTAACAGACGTAACAGATTAACGTCTAATCTAGCTCTGGCAATCTGTGTGCGACTGTAAGGAATGACTATACATGTTTTTGTACAGTTTGATATTTGGTAGACCTGAGTATAGGTGTTTAACAGTTAAACATAATGCCTCATTATAAGCACTTGTATTCTGTCAGAAGATGGTGCAATATGTATAATGCTATCTACATACCTACTTGTTTATTAGTCATTATACTATTTGTGTGAGTACTAAACATATGATTTTGTGCTTATTAGGGTCGAACCCCATCTGTCAGCATGTATATTTTTATGTATACTTTCTTGTGAGAAGCTGATGAACACATCCGACTTGATCAACATGCCTAGAGCAACACCTTTCAACTAACCCACTCTTACTCACCTTGTAAACTAACAAGTAGTACCAGGTTTATAAGTCTTACCGATGTGCCTGCACAGTTGAACAATTTTAATAGCATGCAAAATATATTGACCAATCAGGATGTGCCAGCTTCAATCCCTTGCTGCTGTTGGTTAATTGATTTCGCACCCTTTTCGCTGCTATTCGACTTTGCTCCCTTTGCTTACTAAATAACTTTGGGTTTTGACTGGGACTCGGGTCGGTTTTAACGGGGACAAAGATTAACAGAATGATTTTCTTTGTACCTATACAGGGTGTCTGGTAAGTAATGGATAACCCTGCACCGGCTGATAGAGGACCTCAAACCAGTCCAGAAACTGGACTTTTATGTCCAGTAAAAGTGCCACGGTTATCAAGATATTTGGACTTAAACATTTTTTCTGAAATTTGGTACCTTTGTTACTCTTATGACCACCATGGCCACAAAAGAAGATATTTTTACAGTCTACTTTTTGCATAATATTCTCTAAGAGTGGTGCTATCAGACCTGCATGAGAAAGTTAGTATTGCCAGGGTTGTTCTATTAAAAAAAGAATCTTAAAGTCAACTTTAAACTTTTCCTCGAATTTTTACCTAAGTTTGAGCATGAGCATGTGTGGTCTAAAAAAAATGTATGGCGACCAGGGTGGCCAACTTTACCAAAAATGTCCTATTTAGTGCTGATTTTAAAATTGTACAGCACATGCTATTTGTTTGTTTAAAAATAAAGATACTGCTATTCAAACTGAACTGGAGCTATTTTTGCAGTATCTGAGTTTTTCAAAATTAAGACTTACAAGGCGGTAATGGATTTGACAATTATGTTGGAAGGTGGGGTAAAGCCTTAATAGAGTCATGGCCAAGATTAGGCTAATGAGGAGAGGCTGGTATGGCAGCCAGAAATTTTGACTTCATCAAGAGAAGCGTCGGTAAGACCTGGATATAATTGACGCAGGATCGACAAAGATGGCGAAATGGGAAGGAGGCTTATGTCGTGGGTGGATACGGGCTGATGATGACGACGACGACGAGGGTAACATTAATGAAAAAGTAACAGAAATTGTTGAAAATTATTTAATTAGTACCTATAGTAAATGTTCAAATTGCTTTCCTTCTGCCCTGATACACGCTATACATCTTCTAATAAAAGCCCGTTTGAGTGTCCCTGCGTATCTTCGTTCACTATTTTTTTTGAGCGGCGGTTTGGACGCGTTGACGCAACTTTTGTAATGAGCAGATAGGTCTGGAGTACACTTTTTCTTTTATGCAGCCCCAATAAAAAAAAATCTAGTTCAAGGCCGGGGACCTCGGAGGCCATAATATTGGGCCCGCACGGCCGATCCATCTGCTGGGATACGTCTCAGGAAGAATACCTGGTCGAGGTGTAGGCGGCTACGGTGAAGGAAGACCCCGAGACGAAGAAAATGACATAGTGCTGCTTGAAGCCGATTTTTCTACTTCTACGCGTGTTATAGCACAGAACACTGGGATCGGAAAGTCGAAAGAAAAAGTGTACTCCAGACCTATCAACTCATTACAAGAGTTGCGTCAACGCGTCAAAATCGCCGCTCAACAAATTAGTGAACAAAGATACGCAAGGACAGTCAAACGGGCTTTTATTAGAAGATGTAGAGCGTGTATCAGGGCAGAAAGAAAGCAATTTGAACATTTACTATACTAATTAAATAATTTTAAACAATTTCTGCTACTTTTTCATTAATGTTACCCTCGTCGTCGTCGTCATCATCAGCCCGTATCCACCCACGACATAAGCCTCCTTCCCATTTCGCCATCTTTGTCGATCCTGCGTCAATAGTATCCAGGTCTTACCGACGATTCTCTTAATGAAGTCAAAATTTCTGGCTGCCATACTACCCTCTCCTGATTAGCCTAATCTTGGCCATGACTCTATTAAGGGGTAGCTTTACCCTACCTTCCAACATAATTTTCAAATCAATTACCGGCTTGTAAGTCTTAATTTTGAAAAACTCAGATACTGCAAAAATAGCTCCAGTTCAGTTTGAATAGCAGTATCTTTATTTTTAAACCAACAAATAGCATGTGCTGTACCATTTTAAAATCAGGACTAAATAGGGCATTTTTGGTAAAGTTGGCCACCCTGGTCGCCATACATTTTTTTTAGACCACACATGCTCATACTTAGGTGAAAATTCCGGGAAAAGTTTAAAGTTGACTTTAAGATTCTTTTTTTAATAGAACAACCCTAGCTATACTAACTTTCTCATGCAGGTCTGATAGCACCACTCTTAGAGAATATTATTCAAAAAGTGGACTGTATAAATCTCTTCTTTTGTGGCCATGGTGGTCAAAAGAGTAACAAAGGTACCAAATTTCAGAAAAAATGTTTAAGTCCAAATATCTTGATAACCGTGGCACTTTTACTGGACATAAAAGTCCAGTTTCTGGACTGGTTTGAGGTCCTCTATCAGCCGGTGCAGGGTTATCCATTACTTACCAGACACCCTGTATATAATCATAATATTCCACACCATGTTAACAATTTCATTTTAAGTAATTTATAGACTTCCTTGGGGAAAATAGTTCACTGTCATGAGTACAATCACCATTTGTGTCTACACTTACACGGCAAACATTTAAACCAATGGGGAGGGGTGTGCGACAGCGCTTTCGTTTACAAATTGTGTTCTTTAGCGGCTATTATAGTATTAACTAATCTGTGCATCTATTAAACTATGTCTTTCTTTTTTTCACGTAGTATGATAAGAAGACCATCCATTGATGAGTTTGACGCTTGCAGCGCGACGGCAGCGGCGGCCGCTGCAGCGGCAGCAGCGGCCCGCATCGCGGCCGCCAACGCGGGCCCCCCGGCGGGGCCCCCGGGCGGCCCGCCCAACCTCATGCCCGACCAGGCCATCAATGAGTACATCAGGGTACCTGACAAAATGGTCGGACTAAGTAAGTTATACACATCACCTTTTTAATTATGGTGTGTCTAATAAAAAAATAAAATTAAAAAAAAACAACGGGTTGCACTCCGGTAGTGCTGGCAAAAGTGAACAATAACAGATCTTACATCTTACGAATTTTCGATCAGGTCACGTGACGTCACGGTCCTGACGCGAGTTTAAAATTTTTTACCCATCCCATAAAGTGCACAACGCCGCTAAAGAAGTTTGCACTTCAAAAATGAAATAATTATGTCCAGGAAATAATTATTTTCGTTTCCGTGATTGAAAGTACAGACTGCGCAACGAATCATGAGCGATGACCTTGAATGCGCAGAAATTAAATTGGAGCCTATTTGGCGGGGGGAAGTGGGAGGCAGTAGACGCGTGAACGCTATTGGCCGATCAGTCTCCTTTTACGTCATCAACCTGCGCGAAAATCCCTTCCCCTTTCCCCCAGCGCTCATCATCCGTAGCGCGACCTGTCTGTACCACATATTATATTTTTTTTTGTTTGTATCTTTAAATGTATTGTATATCGTTGTCTAGTCATCATAATACAAGTCCAGGCTAGATTCTGGTACTTTAAATGTGGCTAGATAATTTGTGTGACATTGTCCAAGATATTTATTTATTTATTTTATTTTATTTATTTTATTATGATACTCAAAACTGAGTAGAGTTTGCTTGTGGGATCTAAAGTCTCATAGGTCCTTTCTCATTCACAATTTCACATATCTAATCCTATTCGTTATTTGTATAGGATTGTAGAGAAATACCAATAATTCTATTGTATTATTGCCATTCACAAAAGCCAATAAGCTTATAATGAACCAAATTAAACTGTTTTTAAACCCCCTTTTACGCAAACTAAAACATAAACTCAAGAAACTGCAACTGACTTGGAATTTGTTTATCAATATGGGCCCTAGTTCCTAAACTTATTATTATCCTATCCCTTTATCATAATATAGTTGCTAACAGATAATTTTGCATAGTAATTGGTCGTGGAGGGGAGCAGATCACGAGGCTGCAGGCGGAATCGGGCTGCAAGATCCAGATGGCCCCAGACTCGGGCGGCCAGCCCGACAGGCTGTGCACACTCACCGGTTCCAGGGAAGCTATCACACGTGCTAAGTTAGTTCTATTCTATACTATTATTTATTCTATTAGGAACTTTATCTCCAACATTGGTTTCAATAAGCAAATATTTGACCAGAAATTTGGACAATATAGAGATGTACATACAGCTACAATTACTGGTCACATCTTTAAATAATTCTTACTCCACAAAGTGAAAAATTTAGAAAAATCTAATTTAATCATCACAGAACGTTCAAGTTTCCAACTTTATGGCCTAATTTATGGCTTTTTGACAAAGGCCTCCACCTTTTTCATTTTTCTCTATCATTCACGTAGTCTAGCAAGTTGTACAATCATCATCATCAGCCGAAGTTGTACAATACTCAAAATAAAATATATACAGGGTGTAAGTGACAGCCTAGCAAAAACTGAAATGGTGAACTCAGACCATGAACTGAACAACTTTCACTAAGGAGCCTAGTATTCTCAAGTTGGCTAGTTTGTAATAACTTCCAGTAGATGGCGCACACGTCCCCTCAAGACGCAACAGATTGAAAATTTCATTCTCTGGCTAGTGGACTCGGTAGCGAAATTGGATAACGCACTTCCCCGGTTTGGAAGGGTGTCAGTTGGAGTTCTATCAATGTTTCTGACCACCCCGGAAAGGATTAGGGTCGTGAGTTTATGTATCTATGTCCCATTCCCCAAAGGGGATAGTCAAGGGATATTCTGGAAACTTAGAACATCCACCTTTCGCTATTAATACCGAAAGTGATAGGTAGTGAGCCCGTCTCCACTCATAATGGACAGTGGCTCAATATATGCCCCGAAATTGAACCATGCAGGTTTCCTCACGATTTTTTCCTTCACTTTAAAGTCAGCGGAGTTACAAAACATCACATAGCATAAGCATATGCTCACGACTATATTTCCCGAGGGGGTAGTCAGAGATATTCAGAACCTGAACCTGAAACCTCAGAACATCCATGTTTCACTAGTACCAAAACTCTGACCAGTGTGACAGGGAGTGAGCCCGTCGCCACATCACAAACAATACATCACATATCAACCAATATTTCTCTACAAAGTATCTACTCATCCACCAGGGACCTAGTTAACCAAATAGTAAACCACCGCGGTCGAGAGAACGCGCCGAACCATCAGGATGGTCCGGGCGGCATGATGGGCGGCGGTGGCGGTGGTATGCTCGGCGGCGGCGGCGGCGGCCCCATGCCGCCCATGGCTAGAGGAGGCGGCGGGGGCGGGGGCGGCGGCGGTGGCGGACTCGGTACCACGGTAAGTTCCACGAAGTTAGGGTAGGGGCAGGCACAGTAAACCACCGCGGTCGAGAGAACGCGCCGAACCATCGGGATGGTCCTGGAGGCATGATCGACGGCGGCGGCGATATGCTCGACGGCGGGCCCATGCCGCTCTTGGCTAGATGAGGCGGCGGCGGTGGAAACGGCGAATATCTGAGCCCGACACACACTTGGCCGATTTTTATTGTTTTGTTTTTTTTTAATTTTGTGTATGTTCTACTCTTAGATTTTACTTTGATCTAAGGTTCTACTATGATCAGTGATCACACCAAGTTTGACGCTTGTATTGCCGATTTAACAAAATAGAGCAAAAACAAAAAACTTAACAAAAAACATGTTTGTTGTATAGGGAAGGGACCACCCTTCATTTTTACCCGACAGGCGCTAGAAGGAGTGTAATGTTTCTCGAGTGTATGATTTACTTTTTGTTACTATTGTTAGCAAATCCTAAATAATAATTAATAACATATTCTGTGATAATTACAACTCTGAAACTATTATGGTTCAAAAGATACAGTCACCCTTTGGGTACGGAACCCTAAAAACTAAATACCTATATCGCGATATAAGCTAATAATAATAAATTAGTTCGAGATTAGTTCGAACTTTCTGCTTCATTAGAAACCTCAATCTTGCACAAGTTGTGTTAAAATCTTTTTGGAGGAATTTTTAAAAGCTAAAAACTTTTTGGTAACTAGAATTTAAAAAAGGAACAAAAAGTTTTATCACAAATCTCTTTGCTGTAAAATTGCCATTAAATCTATTGTCATGTCAGTTTTTCGTCAATAAACAAGAAATACTGAAATTATATTGATATGGAGGTTATTCAAATTGTTTTCTAATCAAATCTTTATTTTCCATAACAAATTATCGTGTTTTTAAACTGTATTTTTGTTTTACTAGGAGGAAATAATGCTGCCCGGTCCCAAAGTGGGTCTGATCATCGGCAAGAATGGAAAGACGATAAAACAGTTGCAGGAGCAGTCTGGTGCTAAGATGGTCGTCATACAAGACGGGCCGAACACGGAATATGTAAGTTCTGTAAGAAATGATTTTTTCTTTTTATATCATCATCATAAATTAATATCATCTGTTTGTAACGTCAGATCATTTTAAAATACATTACAAATCTGTCCAGGTGTCAAGTAATGTGCTCACCAACGAACAGCATTTCATTATTATTTTATACAGGGCTTTTTATACATTCTGAATAAGCATAGTATATGGTCACGACTATATTCCCCGAGGGGGTAGTCAGAGATATTCTGAAACTTCAGAACATCCACGTTTCACTAGTAGTACCGAAACTCTGTCCAGTGTGACGGGGAGTGAGCCTGTCGCCACTTGTAATGGACAGTGGGTACAATACATGCCTCGAAACTGAAGCATGCAGGTTTCCTCACGATGTTTTCCTTCACCGAAAAGCCAGTGGTGTTACAAATCGTACATAAATTTCGAAAAACTCATTGGTACGAGACGGACTGGACGAGGATCGAACCATCGCCTCCTGCACGGCAGGCAATGCTACTCGCCACTGGACCACCACGACTTCTTCTGAATAAGCTGATGGTTATTCAGGTGATGATCAGATCATCAAACTGAACAACTTTCTCTATGGGACCAACATCGTAAAAGCGAAGAAACAAATCTGCTGTCCCTCAACATTTGGGTTGGCTAGGTTTACAGTTTGTATGGAACAGCAGATTCGCGATTTCAATGTTATTCCTATAGAGAATGTTTTTCAGTTTGATGGTCTGATCATCCCCTTAAAAAGCCGTCAGCGTATTAAGGACCCTATCCAGATAGACTACACTGAGAGTAAGCTAAAAATATCATGTTTTGACCCCAAAATGGAACTAAAAATCGTTTATTGTAGGAATTATAATAATTGTTGTTTTGACAGTCTGGCGTAAAAAATTGTTGTCATTAGTCAATATTTTATCAAATATACCATCAGTCACCATTTCATAGTTATATATTTTATTGCTTTGTTACCAAAAAGGTCATGCTTTTAAAATTTGTTCACTATATGGCCGTGAGCTTAGGTATGTATGTAAAATAATAATTATGAAACATATTTTTGTATATTTCATTCTACGAATGTTTATGTTTAGACATTGCTTTGAATAGAACACTTAAGTACTTAAACAATATTTGTAAGTACATAAATTGAATCAATTTTTCGTTATTGCACAACAACAAGAAAATTAAATAAGTAACTGGAGTGCGATTTTTGAAACTCATACGTTGAACTCAGCAGTTGAAAATGGCAAAATTACTACGGAGATATGCATCTTTCTACTGCTGATTTGACTTTTACAGGAGTGTGATTTTTGAAAGCCAAATTTGCAGTATATTTAACATTAACATAAATTTGCCTATCTCACTATCTCCAACGTAATTTAGACATTTTTAACTGCTGAGTTCAATGTGAGCTTCAAAAATCGCACTCCTTTTTGAATCTCATACGTTGAACTCAGCAGTTGAAAATGTATGGAGATACGCATCTTTCTACTGCTGATTTGACTTTCAAAAATCATACTTGGGAATTCTATTTTTGAAAGTCAAATCAGCAGTAGACAGATGCATATCTCCATAGTAATTGTGATATTAAACAACTGCTGAGTTCAACAAACGTCTTTAATCTTCAGTAAAAACAACAAAGTTTCAAATCGAGTTAAAAATGTTTTAAACCTCTTTATTTCCAACAAATCTTTTGATTTTCATTGTGGAATCACACCCGTACACAATACAACCAGTTCGAACCATTGTGGTACATGCGCGCTCGCAAATATAATTGTTGACGCTGCTGCCGGCGAGTACCCCAAGTCTCAGTTGAGTTGCGGTACGGCGCGCAGGCAGAGGGGGCCGAGTTGCGCTCCTCCCGCGGCCATAGAGCGCTCTCACTTTATTATATTTACGCTATGGTAGAACTTACTTGGACAGGCCAGGAATCGAACAGCCGCCTCGTGATTGAGTTGCTAGGTCTGTTCCGTAGGCTGTCACTGCTCAAAAACCCAACCAACCAAGTTAATACTCATTACAGTTTAAAAACTTATATACTTCGCAAGCAGGAAAAGCCGCTGCGCATCTCAGGCGACCCGTCGAAGGTGGAGCACGCTAAGCAGCTGGTCTACGAACTGCTGTGTGACAAGGAGATGCAGCAGGGAGGCGGCGGCGGCGGCGGAGGCGGACAGAGACAGCAATACGATGAAGTGTACTCGCCTCAGGACCAGGGCAATGGACTCGCCACAAACTCTACTGAGGTAAGAATCAAGTCCTATTCGATATTATGTTTTATTCGAGTCTAAATCTAAAATATTATAAAACTGTAACAGAAGTGTATCTGAGAAAAGATTACGCTATTGTTTTTAGGTGTCCCTGACTCCTGACCATTTTTAATTTTTTTGTCTATCTGTTTGTATGTTCGAGCATCACGCAAAAACTATTGAAACGATTTTGACGAAACTTTTCTTTGAAAGCTTATACTTGTAGTTTGACTTAAAATCTGGTATATAATTTCTGCGGACGAAGTCGCGGGTAAAAGCTGGTATAGATTGTTATGGTGAGATCAAACGTAAAAACTTTTACTACACAACTGTTTTTGCTTCTTAACCTCACTTGAAAATGTAGCAAATCATATTCATAACAAACAACACTCTTCTTGGTGGAAGACTAATGGGATTCTAATTTTCGGCAAGGTCATCACATAAGTGAAGGTACTTACTCTTTAACAAAAAATTTTGTTACTAGATTGTATTATGTTATGTGGTCTCAATGTTAGGAGAGAACTGTTGTTATAAATATACAAAACAATTCTCGTCACTCTGTCAGGTATTAGTGCCAAAAATAGCGGTGGGTGTGGTCATCGGCCGCGGCGGAGACATGATCAAGAAGATCCAGGCTGAGACCGGCTGCAGAGTGCAGTTCCACCAGGAGAGAGATGATGGTCCCGGAGACAAGAGGTAGACCTCCATCTGTTTTTATTATTATTATTGCTCTGTACACCACATAGCAGGACACTGCCTTTCTACAGCTTCTGTACTCGACTCGGATTTTTGAAGTGAAAACTTCTTTAGCACCGTTGTGATTTGAAACTTGATGAAACGAAAAAGCGACACTAAATAATTTCTGACTAAGAAGGTGACATGTTTTTTCCATATTACAAGCGCGACTTTCGCCGGCTGTATATGAAATAGAGATAAAGCGTGTCTTGCTGCCATGCTCCCTCTATCGGAGCAAAACTTCGTTTGACTGGTAGCCAAGGGAAACCAAGCGAAGCGATGCGTGTGTCATCCGGTGTAGATGAGTTGGGGGAGCTACATGAATCCGAAATGCTCAGGACGGAAGGTGGCATAAACAAATGGAGGCCTATATCCATCAGTCGGTGGGTTCGGCTGATTATGACGAAGTCCGGCTTTGCATAGCACCAACCCAGATGTCGGCGATCACATAGGCAATTGATCTCTTCAGGCATCTTAAACTTCAATACATGATGCACACACCGTGTGGCTACGGATTAGTTTCTGTCAAATAATTAATTTTATTAACATGAATCGTTTTCTCTAGATGTTACTTACAAGGCAAGCCTCACCAAGTGGAGCAAGCGAGACAGATGATAGAGGACCTTATCGCTAGTGTAAATGTGAGTATATAAAATGTTTACATAATACACATTATTTCTTTGATGAGTTTTTAAGAATTAAACACATTGTTGATATTACAGGAACTATGTTCTTTTTGTTGTTGTTTGTTTGACAGAAATATGCTGTAAATATGATCGAAACGTTTGAATTTCATATAACAGTTTAAGTTACACACGGAAACAGTGAAACTGAATAAATTAGACAAATAAACAAAGAGTGTGCTTATTTTCAAAGAGAGAGTCTCTCAAAACTGACCGTTTTAAGTACCTATATCTTGAATATACGTCGATAAAACTGTATAAATGTATTTTGTCTGTCTATTACGTTTTCACGGCTAAACCGCTTTACCGATTTTGATGAAACGCACTATACTAGAGTAACCTTGAACCCTGAGGAAGGACAATTATGTTTAAAATTCAATGCAGACGAAGTCGAGAAACTATTAATTGTATAAACATAAACTCATATTCCCTTTCTATGTTAACAGAAAGATATGTGTAACCCATTTGACCGTGTAACATTGACTCCAGCAGAGGAGAGACCAGGAGGTGAGGTCTGGTGGCCGAGGGCGGGGAGGCTCCGGGCAGCGGAATGGCGACCGCGGCGACTTCCAACAGTGGCAGGACACGCAGGAGATACGCGTCACGTTCACCGTCTCCAACGTCAAGTGCGGGCTCATCATCGGCAGAGGTGAGCTATCATTAAAGCCTTAGTACTGTAAATACCAGTAAAAACAAGCTACTGACATTTGTGTCGAGATTCTGCCCGTAACTCCAGGTAATTCCTCTGCCATATCATACCAGGAAATCGCAAGCGGTTAACCTACCTCAACACTTCCCCGCAAGGGGACCAGCTACAGGCACGCGAAACATGTCGTTTATTTTCTAGGCATTGTCCGCGACTTTGTCTGCGTGGATTTCGGATACGATTTATTTTAAACTGTAAAGTTTCTGTTTTTTTTTAAGAGTATGTATCTCAAGTTGATAAACACAAGCAATACTATGTTCCATACAAATATTTACACTCTGTTTGATGTTTCACTTTTAGGGGTTGAATAGATTTTTGAAAAATCCTTTTGTTACTATCTTCAGTGATTAAAAGCTATGCATATGAACGTACCCAATTGGGGAATGGACAGATGGAAGACAAAAAAGGCTGGTCTGTTTTAACTTTAAGCAAAACATTCACTGAAGTCAATTATTTTAATATTTCAAGTAGAATTTTTGCAGTTGCATGTAGAATTCATGCTAAAACAAAGTGTCTACCGCAGGTGGTGAAGTGATAAAGCAGATCAACGCTCAGTCCGGCGCGCACTGCGAACTGGACCGCCGCGCGCAGGGCTCGGACCGCAACAACCGCACCTTCTACATCCGCGGACACCCCGACGCGGTCGAGCACTGCAAGCGCATCATCTGCGAGAAAGTGGGCATGGTCAGTCAATCAACTTGATTTTATTTAGGCACAAAGTAGCTTGAACCGAGATTCGCGACGTATAGGGCCCTGTTTGGCCTCTCACCGCGTAGGAGCGAAGCTCTGGAACCTGGTGAACCTGCCTGGTCTCCGGGGTCCACTGCCGGCCACGCTCGGCCTGCGGCTGTATACTTGGACAGTAAACAGGTAGTAGTAAAATATTAGTAGGTAGTAGTAGTACAGGTAATGGACAGTCGAAATTACCAAGATACATAATTGCATTAATCAAATCAAGAATATTCTTTGATAATTGAATTTTTGACTAAAATTTTGTTTTGTTTGCATATCCTCGCATTCAGACCAAAATGTATCTAGTCTTCGGCATTTTTGTTTCTTAAGAAAATTAATAACAAATAATGAGAACAAAAATTTTTACAAAGCATTCTGCGTTTGAGACTGTTTTTTTTTCGTTTTCAAATCGTGTTCGAATACACATGGCATGACATTGCTAGCACAAGCACATCTCGATCCTTCTCGTTTTCTCAGAGGTGTCATGCTAAGCCTGCTGCAATCAGAAGTTCCTCTCGCCTCGCCAAAGAACCCTGCGAAATTTATCTTTCCCATATAAAATGTAGTCTACCTACCATTATTGTTGGATCTAAAACATATTATTTCTTCAGCCGGTGAACTTCATCCAAGAGGGCGGCAGCAACGGTAACGGGGGCGGTAACGGAGGCAACGGGGGCGGCGGCGGTGGTGGCGGGGGCGGTGGCGGCGGTGGGGGCGACTACTACGGCGGCGGGGGCGCTGGCGGCCCGCCCGCCTGGGGCTACAACCCGCACTGGCACCAGCCCAGCCCGCAGCAACAACCACAGGTCTGTCCCTCTTTACTACTGTATTGTACTGTGCACTGTCACTCTTTAACCTCTGTATGTTAAAGAGTGACAGTGTACATAGCCAAAATATATAAAATTAGCGACGCGCCCTGGCTTCGCACGAGTGGTGCAATGCCGATATAAACCTTCCTTTTGAATCTCTATTAAAAAAAACTGCATCAAAATCCGTTGCGTAGTTTTAAAGATATAAGATATTTTTATACTATGTAGTGATAGTGAAGCCGCAAATCGATTTACAGGTTAGCAATTTAGTATGCAGATACGTTAGGTTACTACAATCCTTTTGACCGGCATCGGCAGTTCTTAAAAACATTTCTCTTAGGATGCTCTTAGGAGTTATGACGTCATCATTTGTGGACGTCCAAGTTGTCGGCATTTTAACCCAACTTTTTTTATTATTCCATGTCACTGATCTAGATGTCATTGCAGCAACAAGTTCAAATAAACCCGTCGACGGGCCAGCCCGACTACTCGCAGCAATGGATCGACTACTACCGCTCGCTCGGACTCATGCGGGAGGCGGAAGCCATCGAGCAGCAGGCCAAGCAGCAGCAAGGTAATTTATTAGTTTATTAATACGAGTCACACTTGTTGGTCCTTCTTAAATAAAAGCTAACCTAGTTCAGCTAACTTCAAAGTGGCTGAGATGTTTAGAGGTGATTGTTCTGATTATGAGAATTATACATAGTTATTACATAAATCCCACCTATCCCCTGGATAATACTAATATTTCAACGATGGATAAAACATAATCATTTTATTAAAGTTAGCAAACTATTAGGAGATTACGTGATTCAAAGCTAATTGTGGGGTACCCAAATTTACATTTAATTCGGCGGTTCAGTTTTTTCTCGCATCCATTCATTTCTACAGATCAAGGAGTTTAGCGTGTACAGCCATGAATCCCAACTTTTTCTCAACAATAGAAATATCAATCAAAAATTAAATCGGCAAAATACGTATCTGTTATTTTTAACGTATTTTTATATTTTAGAATATAAATTGGTGATTAAAAAGGTTGTATGTTGTGTTCATCATTCTCTTGTCTATTTCCCATTATTTGGGGTCGGCGCAAACATTCGTCTCTCCTAGCCGTCCGTCGTTTCGGCACTCACTTGTTGTGTTTGTTGTCTACTGGGATTAAATAAAATATAGAGTGTGACAACGCCCTCAATATGAACGAAATGATGTTTGAATGTAGCGGCGGCGACAGGGGGTCCGGCGCCGGGCGGAGTGGGCGGCGCGCCGGGCGGCGGCGGCGCGGGTCCGCCGGGCGGCGCCGCCGCGCCCGGCGCCCAGGCGCAGGCGCAGGCCGGCTCGGCCGACTACAGCGCGCAGTGGGCAGAGTACTACCGCAGCATCGGCAAGGTCAAGGAGGCCGAGGCCATCGAGGCGCAGATCAAACTCAAGGTTACTATCTAACACTTGCTTTGCTCATTTATCATCATTGTAAGGCTATTTGTGTAAAATTCCGATCATCGAAAGAAACAAAATCGGTATGTGTTTTTGTCTATACAGATAACTTAGCGAGTGTTGAACTTTAGGTGGACACACTACTCTCAAAGACATAATTAAAATCGAAATCGCAATTAAATCGCGCTATTCCATAAAAAACTGCAAACCTATTCGACCCAAAAGTTTAGTTTATTTTTTCGTGATTTCGATGGTGGCCCAAATGAAAAGTTGTTTAGGTTTAGGTTGAACCTCATCTGGCAACACCGCATCGCCTTTTTCTGCCGCTCCATCCTTTTCAGTCATTTAGGAACGTCATTTGCTAGAGCAAATAAGACGCGACGCGACGAAGAACGCGATCGTGTTCCGTCTATCTTATTTGCTCTAGCAAATAACATTCCTGAGTGACAAAAAAGGATGGAGCAACGGAACAAGGCGATGCCGTGCTGCCAGATGAGGTTCAACCCTTAGTTTGATCATCCCTTTAAAAACCATCAACATATTAAGAAAAACCTAATACAGGCTGTAAACCTAAATGCATTAATACTTTAAGGGGTTTTTCGCGATTTAAATTTTGGTTTCATAATAAAAGTTGCTCAATTTGATGGCGTATGTTATGTAACGCATTTATGTTTACATTCTGTATTCTGATAATATAATTCACCTGTATTTGCTTAAAATATTACAATCTGTGATAAAGACCTCGAACTAACTCGCTTATCACCGCCAGCAGCAAGGCGGAGGCCAACCGCCACAGCCACCACAGCAGTCAACGCCGACCCCTAACCCGACGCCGCCGTCCTCGACGCCCGGCGCGGCGCCCATGATGAACCCCGCGCAGTACGCCGCGCCCCAGTACCCCATGTACCCCGGCGGCGGCATGTACCCCGGCTACCAGCCGTACCCCTACCCAGGCGGCAACGTACCCGCCTCTAACGCGCCCGACCACCAGCAGTGAACGTGAGTTTACTACCTTATGTCTATAGGTGCTTTGTTGGGTAGCCTATTCTATTCTATTGTAATATAAAGTTGTAGCTCCATGTGACTATAACACGGCGATCCATGGCGGGTCCGTACTAAACGTGGCCCGCCGTCGATCAATGTGTCTCAACCCTAGATAGCAAAAGTGCTTGACGTTGCACGGTTATACAGAGGAACAAAGAGAATGTAACTCACTACGTTATAGGAGTCGGGAATTCCATACTACAAACTGGCCGTGACACATATCCACAATGTTTGAAACGTGTGCAACAGGAATTTTATGGCGTCTATGCACGTTTCATATAATTTTTTCGAAAGAGAGTTGCGCGACCCTGCAGAGGAAAATAATTGTAGGACCTAACCAGACTATAACAGCCTAGTCATATCATCGCTTTTCTTACGAAGGTGACCTAACTAACATCGAGTATATTGTTCAGGACAAGCTTTTTTCGATTGCGAGCTCTACACTTTTTTAAGCAAATAAAGATCTGCAGCTTGCTCAAATAAAGTATTATGAAAATAAAATAAATACTTTATAATCTGTGATTCAAGACCGTTTTGCAAATGTAGATAGTATTATTAAAAATTTTGTATTTATTGAATTAAAAATAGGTAAAACAGATACGACACTTCGTAAGAATAATTGTATTTCTGAAATAACTAGTAAATGGTAGAAGATATCCAAACGTCGATTAGATAGATCGATAGAGCTTCAAAAGTACATTATCATAGTATTTTTAGTGCAGGTTCGTCAAAAATGTCAGATAGGTCACTTCGTAAAGAAAAGCGACGATATTTAAAGGGGTGGTTTAGACCGTCAAACTGAACAACTTTCACTTTGGAGCCAATATCAAGAGAAAATAAAATAATCTGCTGATTCATACGAAACAGCAGTGTCTTAAATGTATGGGGCAGCAGTTTTTTTTTTCGATGTTGTCTCTATAGTAAAAGTTTTCAGTTTGATGGTCTACACCGCCCCTCTAAATTATTGGGGTGTTTTGTTACACCCTGTAAATATGTATTGACATCAAGGTTTTTGTAATGCACAAAACACACACTTCAGCTACCATAAAACGGTGAAGCTTCGTTGCAAGTCCGGGAGTAGGCAACCGACGCGCGGCCACCCAATAACAGACTTGCGACGCAACTCTAGTCTCTATAGATTTTATTTTGTTACACGTCACATGTATCTCGGTGTGCAATTATTAAATTTTGTTTAAAATGTTTACTAATTAATGTAACGAAAGTTGATATAACCCTGGATTATTTTTGAGGTGATAATTAGGCTCGAAAGTCATCACCAAAATATGATGGCTGTGAACACAGTTTTTAGATATATTTACGACCATATACTAGGGCATACTTCAAATTCTCTTAGCTGTATTTATTTCGCTATTTTGAGTGGAACTAAAGAGTAATATTTGGCCATGATATGACGGTTTAATGTTATTAGAGCTTTGTTTACTTTGATAGATATATGCATGCTTTATTATAATTTGTGTATCTCCCTTATTTATGTTTACTACATGGTTGTGGGATCCTTTACACTGTACGAATTAATTTTACACCACGTAAAATGTTTATTTTACAGGTATATTATTTTATATTTATCTACCATATTTTTTAACTGCCATACTTTACATGCATGTGTTAATTTGTGACGATTCTCTTTCAGTTCCTTGCATGACTGACATTATGTAGATATTGCCAAAGATATAAATTGTCAGCAAATTTGTTTAGAGCGGCAATGAATGTATATGTGACGTAGTATAACACTGCAGCTATGTAAACATGTATTGTAACTATTTAGTGTGTGTAGTGTTGCAGATGTAGGCTCGCCAGTGCCGGGGTGCCTGCTACCGAGAGCCCAAACTGTACTAGCCGTGTGTTGCCATGTTCGTTTTGTCTGATTGCAGAGCGCAGAGCGGCCGAGCGATCGCAGCGACACGCCAACCCCCTTGTAGATTGTAAATGTTATCTTAAGCTATCCAGTCTCGATGACTTCGAGTAGTTCGACGCCCACAGGTCCTTCAAATAACCACAGTATTCACCTAACAAACAATACTTTACATATCATAAGTTTATTTCTCGTGGGTTCACCAGCAGTTACGAATTGTCAATTGTAGAACATTTCATATAACGTTGACTGCTTTTAATTTAATTCTGTGAGACGGCTGTGTGGTCTATTAATATTTTTATTGTGTATATTTTCTTGTATGTACTGTTACTGATCTGATCACTGATATAATTATGTGTCGATATTGATCGTTTGAAATGCCAGTCTGTCCAGGTTAAAAGTATAGCCACACTGCCTTTAAAGTAACCGAAAGATACATCGTCCGGAGCTATTGAGAGAGAAAGAGATACAAAACAGAGAGCGGTACATCTCGCCGCGAGGACTCGAGGTAACTGCACTGTATTGAGTGATTAGAACACCATGTATATGACTTATTGGGTACCTCTATGTGTAATAAATATCTAAGGGCGGAGGGAGGTTTTAGTTGTCGCTCTTTTTAAATCGTTCTTAGTCGGTTGTTCTTAAAGTTTGAATTGCGTTAAACTAAAATCGAACTCAACTCTCGTATAAAGTTAGTTTTCGTACGGGCAACACTTTGAAACGTTAGAATGTGAACTATTGTGCAAAATGTTGCGAGTACGGAAATAAGTAACAGTTAATCTATAACATAATATGAATTCTACGTAGATGTAAGTTAGGCTTACTATTGTCAATCAGATAGGTTCGTCGCCTCTCTTAACAGCTCGCTAGGGCTCTAAAACGTCGTCGAACACATTTTATTAATTACATAAAATACCTTAGAATATGTATTTTTTAAATCTTAGCTTTGATTAACGAATTAGGTGTTAGTGTATTCGAAAATCATAAAAGGTAATGTAACAATCTACATTCCCTGATATATTGTGCAACAGCGCGAGTCTTACTCATCGCTTCACGGGGTATCCCGAGTCATTCTTGTATTAATTTTTAAGATATAAAGTGTATGTTGATTGATATGCGTGTTCATTTTATTTATAATCGTGGTTTCTCTTCACAGAGCGGGAGGTAAGTCACCCTAACTACATACTGAACTATAACTATCGTGCACTATACGTTATTTATACAATTATCTTGTGCTTTTCATGATTTTATTTTTAATCTGACTTTATTATTGATGATTTTATTCTTTGCAATGTCATGCCTACATTTTAAGATGCCGTTTTCCCACCTGATACAATGTTTCGTTATTATGGGATACCACAGTTTTTAGTGTCATTTCTCATGTGTTATTTTTCACAACATACTCGTAATAAATCTAGTAACATTTCTCACATGTCTACATTGAATGGATACGTCATGTAATAGTGTTTTCTTTCTCTACGGTTTATTTTATATTTGCATACCTAAAATGTGCTTTCCACAGCATCTCTAGATACTACAGCAATACGGCAAAGAGTAAAGGCAACATTCAGCGCGGATATAAAACACCCACCGCCTGGATAATAACATCTAAACTGTCATTTTCGATGTGTACTTCTTATCTAATTGATACGAAATGTGACTTTATGACCTATTCCTTGCATACTCGTTCTATTGGTGTTATTGTTAGGCCAGTCATTTTACGGAGTTTTGTTAGGCGGGGTAGGGAGTAATTATAAATTGGACTTTTAAAGTGTAACCGGCACCATTTAGTGACAAAAATACTATCCTAAAACATATTTAAAAAAAAATTGCTACGCAACATAGAAATCAAAATTGTGTGTCCCATAAGGCTTTTAAATTAATAATATTAATTAATACCAATGCACTCATTTGAATTATATTTAATATACATTATTTTTGAGCAAAGAAAGTCATTAAAATTTTTAAAATGAGGTATCTAAACTATTATAAAACTGTAACAGAAGTGTGTCTGTACACTGAAGATATTTGCAAAAAAAAGATTACGATATGATTTTTAGATATCCCTGATTCCAAATCACCAATTTTTGGATTTTTTGTCTGTCTGTTTGTTTGTTTGTTCGTTTGTTTGTTTGTTTGTTTGGGTGTTTGTTTGTTCGAGTATCACGCAAAAACTACTGAATCGATTTTGATGAAACTTTTTTTGTTTGATAGCTTATCATCTGACTTAAAATCTGGTATATAATTTATGCGGACGAAGTCGCGGGTAAAAGCTGGTTTATTATAAATTACAAATGTATTTTTCAAAACCTTCTAAGTAGACAAAAATATTTACACCATGTTTGAAGTATAGCTTTAAATATGTGCAAAAAAAATTATCTTTAGGTTTTTTAGAACGAGATAATATCTAAATTTTAAAATTTGAACTGTTGCTGACGTGATTTTTTTTTTATTTTGGTACATTTTTAAGCTCAAATTGGCTCTTAAATACTATACCGAAAAAAATATCAATTACTAATTAGTCCCGGCTCAAATCGTAAAATGACTGGGCTATGTGGCCTGACCTAGTTTTAAATTAAACACCTGTCATGATGATACTGCTTTCGGGTTTAATATAGAAACAAACTCTGATCTGATTTACAAAAAAAACATTTTTGTACTTGTTTAAAAATGCATATTATTGACAATTATTTTATTGAAGTAAAGACACATTCGATTCACAATCATCTCATAAAATATGTTACTTCTCATCGATCATAATGTTTGCAGTTATTTTAATAACCTTTCGGACTACAATGACAACTTCCCATAATGACCACTCCCAATAGACCACTTTTCAAAATGCCCACTTCCCATTATGACCACTCCCAATATGGACTACTTCTCAAAATGTCCACCAATGTGGATCACTTCTCAAAATGTCCACTTGCTATAATGACCAGTGCCAATATGAATATTTCTCAAAATGCCCACTTCCCGATAATAATATTTCTCAAAATGCCCACTTCCCGATAATAACCATTTCCCAAAAATTTTCATGATTCTGAATAGTTTCGGTAAATTCAAATCAACATAATATTGCTTACGTTAGTAACTATTAAATAATCTGTGATATTTTCGAGACCCCAGACACGAACTGGCAATTTTATTTTAGTCAGGGTCCGTTTCAAAACGTGGCAGTCTATATCTATCTCAATCTTAGCATACATTTCTTCGTATGCATTTTCTCTTTCTTATACACACCCTAAATGATTTCCAAATGTTTTGAAACGTAGCCTTGATAATTTCGTTCGAATTAAAGTTATCATTTCGGGAAGTGGTCATTATAGTCCGAAAATTTTGATAACATTGAATTAATTTTATCAAAATGGCGAGGTTTTTAAAATCTGGTCGGGCTATACATACTTCTGTGTACTTTTTACATGACTATGTATTGCCACTGATTTTGATATGATCTGTTTTTTATTGCCATGTCGTAATTTGATCGTCGTGATTATATCACTTGTTCTTCTTGTTGTCGCTCTGTTGAAGGTGGGAGAAAATATCCTTACCCCGAGGAGGATGCACACTCCTAAATATACACTACAAATATATTAAATACTATATGAATGCAGTATTCTCTGGATTATTGGTGGAACGCGGAGCGTAAT
The DNA here is from genome assembly GCA_922987775.1 of Agonopterix subpropinquella. Taxonomy (NCBI): domain Eukaryota; kingdom Metazoa; phylum Arthropoda; class Insecta; order Lepidoptera; family Depressariidae; genus Agonopterix; species Agonopterix subpropinquella. The sequence continues at coordinate 8,543,401 of OV277694.1, read as the reverse complement.
GGAGAAACAAAGGAAGGAAAAGGTGGTATTTATCTGGGAATAGGTGAGTGAGATTTGAATAAAAGTAACATCTACAGTGTTGAACTACAATCTGTAAGACGTGTAATGAATCTAACCAAGTAATATAAAATTTCGAAATATTAGGGGAGTACATGTGGAAAGTTTTGGAATACTATTAGATCAGAAGAACGTTAATTTCGTAGCATGGGATTGTCGCCAGTAGTTGACTTTTTTCTAATATGTTATCGTAAAATCGGTAATGACAATAATATTATGAAACACTCGATACATCTACTTCATCGAAAACCACCAAGAACCAAGGACGTGTCTTGTTTAGAAGAAGGGTAGACAATAATTTGGTCTTGCAGAGCGGATCCTGGGTTTTGGTTGAAACTCGTAGTCCCAGTAATTCCATTGACTTAGGACCTGTTTCACCACTTCTAGTGATTTCTTGTTGGTTTATCTGACAGATCGTTTGACATATCTTTCATACATAATGTGTCAAACGATCTGTCACATAAGCTAACAAGACCTTATAGTAAGAAGTAGTGAAACAGGCCCTTAGTTTCGAAGTCAGTGATTTGATTCTTAATTTTTCCACTTTTTCCATTTTAACTTATTTTTACATTATTTTGTATCTTTTACCGTTATCTATCCGTTATCACCTTTGATTAATTATGTCAAGATAGAGCCTCTCGCTTCTAATGTACTAAAACAAACATGCCAACGTTATTGTTTTTGTGTGCGTGAGGCGTCATACAACTCATCTCTGTGTGCGTGCGAAGTGAATCCGCCTTGACTGGCTGATATTTTTTCGACGCGTTCGAAGCTTCGATTGTCTACCTTGACATATACTTATCAAAGGTTATCATATTGTTTCGTGCTGGTAGTCGATGAGGTACTGTCGGTGCCGTCAACTTCCTGTGTTTAATTAATTACTATAATGACCTCTTAGCAAAATGTCCACTTCCGGTAATGACTACTTCCAAAAAGGTCACCTAATAATAATGACCACTTTTTTTTGACGGGTATCATGTTTATGGCAAAGTTGCAAAGAAATATTTATGATAAATCCTCTGCTTCGCCTCGGCCCACATTTACACGTTCGTCCATCAATGCCTCTTGCTAGCCGCGCTGCAGTAATGTACTATTCCCCGCATAAATTTATTACGACTATTTAAATAAACGAATGTAAACATATTTCACTACAAATTAAAATAATAGAGTGTAAAATTTAATGCGATACATACCTATCGAGCATGTTGATGGTCTGAACCCATCAATCTGAACAACTTTCACTACGGAGCCAACATCAGAATAGCAAAATTAATGTTTTGGTAAATGTTTACAGACCAGTGTGACAGTCAGCGGATAATTCACATAGATAAAAGTGGTCATTTACGGAAGTGATCATTTTGAGAATGGTTATTATTGTCCAAATGGATTCCCACAATATGAATTTTCATCAATCAAGGACATGTTGATTAATACAATTCTTAGAAAAATCATTTAAAGTGCTTAACTTACCATTTCGGTCATTTGTCATAACGGAATACAATACTTATAACAGGGAAATATTTTAATTATGTTTTTCTGAAGGGAATTTATCATGAATGTTAGGAATGATACTGAATTTTATTATTGAACGATTTTTATTTATGTATTTTTCGCCGTTTGTGATTTGCAAATGAAACAAGACAACTTTACTGGAAATTATTTAATTTCTTACTGATTTGACTATCGTGATTTTTATTTGATATGCTTTATTTTTTTTATTTTACGATACTCGAATAGGTTGCAAATTGGTAATAAACAGTTTTTGAAATCAAAACCGAGGTTTTATTTCTGTACTAGCGGTCCTAATATTAAAATCTGTAGATATTTTAAAATCTAAAAACATTATTATTGGTTAACAATACAACTTTAGTTAAGATAGGTGGTTTAATTTAGGTCCCTAGGGTCGTCTTTGTCTCCCTGAATCTCAGATCAATAATGCCTGACCTAAGCATTAAAGAAAAACCTGCTTAGTAGTCCGTTTTCTATTGGGATCCGTTGTATGGAGAGGTCTACAATTTTGAGTAAAGCAATGCCACTTGGTACAGGTGTAATACACGTCAAACTGAGCCCAAAGAGCCTGGTAGGCAGATATAACTCCGTGTCTGGTAGGGGGGAGGGGGGGTTAAAGTACTGGACTACCAGTACTCAGAACAAAAATTCTAGCGGATGTATTTGAACTCTTGGGTCAAGTTTGGTATCGTTTTCGGGTAAATCGATGATGTCCGATTCATTACTCATACCAGTTTTTTAGGGTTCCGTAGCAAAAAATTAAGTAAGCCCTAAAATTTTAAAATTTCAGTACTTAAATAATGCAAATAAACCCTTATATTTTCAGATTTAATTATGAAAGTGATATTAAAAAAAATACTTTCTGAAAGCCCATTTAATGCCAATTTTAAAAACATTAACATTATTCTTTTTTTTTTTTTTTTTGATATCAATATATCTATTTTCAGTGTAGAATTAAATATTGATCGTACTGCAGCGTTCGGCTGTGGTACGAAAAAACACTTGAAAAATGCATTCTAGCCAGTTGTGTGATTAAGATTAACAAAAAACCAGTCAAGTGCGAGTCGAACTTATGCTGCGAGGGTTCCGTACTACACACAATACATTTGTGTTAATGTATTTAGAAAAAAAAAATTTTTTTCTTTCATTCAATACCGGCTCTTTAGCGCGAGTTCGACTCACACTTGACCAGTTTTTACTCATTGTTGTTTTACTTAAGAGTTAATTTTGACGCTTTTGATGTATTGTCGTTTTCACGATAGGGAAAAAAAGTTGTAAAAAACCCTTGCCTTTTACCACCATAATAACAGGTACTTACCTATTTTGTGAAAATGTCAACCAACTGTATTTTACGATTCAAAAGATACAGCCCTTTGCAGCCCCTGCATCATACCTACTTACCAACTACTGGACGTAGGGTCTGTGCTCAAAAGTGTTCAAAAGAGAAACAAACCACATAAAGAGAAAAAATTACGCACTAGCCTTCGTTAGTTTGACTAACTCCGCGCACGTTTGCATGCCGTGCTGCTATGTGCTGTAAGAATTTGTAAAAACTACACAAGAAAAACAAAATTAAAATTTTAGCAGTTTTAATAGAGTTTTTAGTTGGATTTTACTAACACGTACTTTTGATTATGTAAGTTAGTCTGGGACTCTTTTTTCGAGCATTTTTTATTAGACTCGGCGCGTCCATAACTTAGTAAATCAATGCTCTACATAAAAAAGGACTTGCAGATAGAGAACTTACCCTCTACATAAAACAACATACTTACCTTAATACCGTTTTTAAGGGCGTTCGTGTTTGGAGGCAATACGATCTATCTCTATATTATTAGTAGGTACATGTATACTACCTACTTAAGTACATAATGCTCACCCCTATGTCCTTCTGTGGTAGGCAGAGACAATAGATCGTCACATGCTGATACACATCTCACGCCTTTTCAACATCCATAAGTCTCTTCATACATAATATGCTCGTCGGTTCCGGGTACATTTTTTTGGCCCTTCTTTAGTACACTACACTGTTCTTCATCGTATTTGGTCAGCGTACGTGCATCTAGCCCCTTTAACCCTTCATTCACACATGACTTGTAAATTTCATACGTCTACTTTAGCTCTTTCTTTCCACATGGCCAAACCACCTCAACATGTCACTACATCTTCATTCAGACCACATCTTTCTCTAATCACACTATTCCGTGAGTGGTCATTAAAAGTCACAACACATCTACTACGCAGGGAGCGCATTTCAATAGCATTTATTCTAGATTCATGCTTTTTCTGCCATTAATACCCAACCATTCATTCATACATTAAAGTTGGTGCATCACATCCTCGTGATACACCAACTCTAATGTTTGAATCGTCGTCGCAGAACGAGTCTTCTTAGACATAGTTTGACTTTTCATGAAGATGTAAAAGGGCACATTAATCATATTTCCTGCTTTAACTCTTCTCTCTATGTCTCCGTCGTACTTTACGTCTCTTGTGAACAAACAACCCAAGTACACAAACTCAATCGTTGACTTGCTCTGCCCACCATCCCACCACCATCTCTATTGCTCTTGCTTGGCCTTTTATCACCTATCATAATCTTACATTCAGTCACTGCTACGTCTCGCTCAATAACCATAACTTATTCATTCATACATGTAACTTATTCGTTCATATCTCAAATTATTCATTCATACGTGATACCAACTCTTGTAAGTAATTTACAGATGATACAACTGGACACCGCTCGAGATACCAAACCAATCGTGCCTGTGTCAGGATAAACGGTTCTAACACAGCACAGATCACAAAAACTAAATGGTATCAAGTTACCCTTCACCCCATACAAGACATGGCCACAGTATCCCATACAAAATTTATCCCTCCTCACTCTGTCATAATCATAAGTTTTCTCTAAATCTACGAAGGCGTCTTTTAGGTTTTTAGCCAAATATTTTCAGAAATGCACCACAATGCGTAAACTTGATCAACGCATATCCCATCCCCTTCCGAAAACCTGTTTGCACATCCCAGATTTGTGCTACCGTAGCGTAGCTGTCAATATTCTCTCAATTAAAGCCTTGGCGTACAATCGCCAACGACACTGAGTAGACTGATGCCTTACTCCTGCTGAGAACCTTTGCCCTATTATTACATAATATTAAAAACATAATGTATTAACAGCTCTTCTCTCTTTTCTTATTTTTAGGGTTACGTACCCAAAGGGGGCCAACGGGACCCTGTTTACTAACGCTATCGCCCTACGCTGTCCGTTCGTCCGTCTGTCCATGCTAACGCTACGTTCAAAACCCTGTATCTTTTGAATCGAAATAGGCAGTCGGTTGAAATTTTCACATTAAAGGTACCTGTTATAATGATGGTAAAACTTAAGGGGCACCCCTTAGGTATACAAGAATGGTTTTTTCAACGTTTTTTTATTATGTTCTATCGTGAAAACGACAATACATAAATACGTCAAACTTGTAGTTATTATAGTTCAAACTATAAAGTAAAATAAAAATGAATAAAAACTGGTCAAGTGTGAGTTGAACTCGCGCTAAGCAGCCGGAACTGTTTGAAAGAAAAAATTTTTTTTTTGCTTAATACATTAACACAAATGTATTGTGTGTGGTACGGAACCCTCGCAGCATAAGTTCGACTCGCACTTGACTGGTTTTTTGTTAATCTTAATCACACAACTGGCTACAATGCATTTTTCAATTTTTTTTTTCGTACCGCAGCCGAACGCCGCAGTACGATCAATATTTAATTCCACACTGAAAATAGATATATTGATATCAAATGTTAATGTTTTTAAAATTGGCATTAAATGGGCTTTCAGAAAGTATTTTTTTTAATATCACTTTCATAATTAAATCTGAAAATATAAGGGTTTATTTGCATTATTTAAGTACTGAAATTTTAAAATATTAGGGCTTACTTAATTTTTTGCTACGGAACCCTAAAAAACTGGTATGAGGAATGAATCGGCCATCATCGATTTACCCGAAAACGACACCAAACTTGACCCAAGAGTTCAAATACATCCGCTAGAATTTTTGTTCTGAGTACTGGCAGTCCAGTACTTTAACCCCCCCTCCCCCCTACCAGACACGGAGTTATATCTGCCTACCAGGCTCTTTGGGCTCAGTTTGACGTGGATTACACCTGTACCAAGTGGCATTGCTTTACTCAAAATTGTTGCACTTTTCCCAATAGAAAACGGACTATAGGGGGCGCTACAATCTATACAATGTTCATGTTGCAAGTAAACAGGGCCGGATTAAGTCATGTAGAGGCCCCAATCCCCATGGGACAAAAATAGGTAGTTTCAATTTAGATTAAAATTAGTTCTTATTATTCCGCAACATGGTGCATTTTTTTATTGTTCTGGTCAGGCTTTTTTGATCGACATTATTGTATTCTGATACAAAAATCGTTGAATAAAATGATATAAACACAAAGTACATAACTAATAACTACACTAATATTTACAAAAAAATCTTCAGGTAATCGTATAATACCGGTATAAAATCAAGAGCAAAACGTCTTTAGAATATGGAATAATTAGGTAGGAAGTTAAAACTGCGATTTAGCGTAGGTAAATTTCTGGAGACGCTTTAAGACGCCCGTGTGCTACTCTAAAATCACTACACTTAAATTTACCTACTTGTGATATTCTTAGTTAAAGCTATAAAAGACACTTTATACGGCTAACAGCCTGACTAGAGGTATCGCTTACATAATTTATTGGAGACGAGACAAGAGGCGCTGGAAAATTTCCAGTCAGTGCCTGACTTCGTACAGTAGGGCGCATAGTACCAACTTCTGCATACTATCAACTTTTCAATGTCAACTCTTAGTGTGATGAGATGACACATATCTGCCAATTTTATGCGACGTAAAATACGCGTGCAATACCAGTATTTTTCCTATGAGACACGTAAATTACGTCGCGTAAATTCGGCAGATATATCATCATCACACCTAAAATCATGATTGTTTATTTCAACAGCACATTAATTTTAAAGTTGGCATACCTATACCTACATACTTGTGAGAAGTTGGTGTTTTTGGCATGAGAAGTTTGCATTATGCGCAATAGCTGGGTCGTATAAACCGGTTTAAAAGTTTATATCGTTACCGAATGCCTCTTGAGTTGCATGGCAGTTTTTAGCCTCTATAATGTTTCCTGCCCTTTGCCAGCTCCATTACATCTATTTTGTCCTTTATTGACAGTACCGATTGACGGGTTTGAGTGAGTGTGCTTGCGTGTATGTACGTGCACACACATTCATGCTCTCTCTCTCTATCACACAAGTATAACGTTTGCTTTGCTGTAGGTGAAAACATTTTAAAAATCTTATCTGTAGGGGAATGTGGCAATTTGTAATTTTGCAAATAAAGGACAAATTCAATGTAACGGCTACTAAAACGAGGATCCTAATATCTCTGCGGCGAGGAGTCCGGCGAGGCAGTGGAGGTGGGGGACCCGGTGGCGGAGCGGATGAGGCGAGAAAGCCTCGCGAGAGGCGCCGTGGCCCACGGCTCTAGCGGGCTGCCTGCCCCTGGCTCCGGCACTGGTGACACTCTGTGAGGAATGCGTGTGAGAAGTCGACATTTTGTTTAGGTTTGCTGGGTCCGTCGTCGATCCGATAAGAATAAGACCCTTAGCGAATAGAATACACAAGTGCGGACAGGACAATGTCAATGAACCTTAGCGTTTGATACGCAGACACGGAATATATAAGAGTACAAATCAGGGATCCAGGCATCCTGGTGCCCGAACACATCAGTGTGTCTAGGAGAATTTTCTGCATAAAAAGAAATAGTTCTGACACCTACTAGATGGCGTTACGTGTAGGCGAACATTTTTATTGAGCATTTTTTCTCTCTATTTTAGGGAGAGTGTCGCTTTGGAGATTTAACCTAGATGGCGTTGTACGTAGCCGAAAAATTTTGGCGTTGAACGCTTTGGAGATTTAGTTCCCCTAGTGTCCCCTAGTCCCTTGACGACATTTTCTCAACGGTGTCTTCATGTCCCGACAACGTATTCTCTACTGTGCTCTGTTTTAATGGTAGGTTGTGTTCATCTTAGGGTCAGCGCACACCCAGCGTAAAACTGTTCGAGCATGCGCGAGCAGGTTTCATTGATTCAATTGATAATGAACTCTATTTCCATTGAAATAAAGTTGAATATAGCTTGCAAGTGATTAAATCCCTTCAGCGTCTGTTCGAGTATGCTCGCGTATGCTCCTCGCGGCGACGGGAGCAGTCGCGAGCATGCGCGCGGATGCTCGCGCATGCTCGAGCATGTTCGAGCATACGCCCGTGTCGATGCTTGCAATCCGTCGTAAATGTTGCCACCTCGGCCGGTTTCGGACTAAATCTAGCATATTTTTTAACTACTTTAGCCCGAAAAGGGCAATTTACTACAGATAATATATAATAATCTAACTCTTTTTGAAAATACAAAGAAAATCTAAAAGGTCGAAGCAGATTTAGTAGGTTTTCAAATTGTTCATATTCCATTTTACATAAAATAACTGTCCCTAGAACTTTAAACCGTAACACAGCACAGGGCGTAGTATTTCCCAAATATAAGTACATCTTTCTTGCCTCTTTTCATCTTATTGATGTGCTCTTCTTGCTCCTCTTCCTTTGCTAGTAACCCAATAATTACCAAATCCCAGTCTACCATACTTTAAAATTGTTGTTATCGCATGTCTTTACTATAAAATATTGTAAACACAACGGCAAAATTCACTACGTCAACTGTAGCAACACGGGAGCATCCGCGAGACTGTTCGAACACGCGCGAGCATGCTCCGCCGCTGCCGCCGCGCCGGCGGATTTTGCCGCTAGGTGTGCGCGACTGCAAAGAACATGCGCGAGCAGTTCTACGCTGGGTGTGCGCTGACCCTTACCAAAGAAAATATACACTACGCGAACCCTTACCGTTCACTTTACCAATGTGGGCATGCCCACAACCCTAATTCAGGTCGATAATAGGCTTTCACTCTGTAAATGTTTCATCAAAATAGGATCAGCAGTTAAGTGTAGATTGTGATGTGGAAACAAAGACACATTTACTTTTGTAATTTTCGTGAGCAAACGGACTAGGTAACCATTTACAGGTTTATTAAAGTACTTAATTTATTTAGCGCCATTTTGTAAACGTCTGTAGAAATGTCATGTATTTATTGTAAGCGACTCCGCAGTCCGACTCGCACTTGGCCGATGTTTGGGTGGCCCACAACCTATTTTGAGGGCTGGATCCGCCCCTGGTTACATTGAGTATCTAAATATAGAATATTTTATTTATGAGTATTGACCTGTTACGCCGTGATCGAGCAGTCTTGGGGCGCACTCTCCGTCGCTCGTGCTTCACCGTCAGCTGGGCTGGCGGCGCACTCTCCACTTCCGCCCCGCTTCCCGCACCTGCACACGTTAATAAAAATAAGTACCTATACAGTAGAGGTCAGGCTTGTTCCTCTCATGGAAAGCCTCCCCTCAGGAACGGAACTGGGGATGGACCAGCTCTGAAACCGAGGCAGATCTGGTCCATCCCCATCACAGAGAAGCTCTACACCCCATAAACACTGAATCAGCCTTGCTGCTGATGGTTGCAAAAAGGACACTTATATCTCTTATGCTATCAGGTTGGCCGGAGTAAATGCGGTGTTACTCCTCAGACTTGGCTCATCTCGTGTCCTGTCCGGACACCTGCATGCGAACGGAGCTTATGTACGCTGCCGATAATGCTATCTGTGTGGCGAAATACTGGACTGGAAAGATTTAGAATGCCATGCCATCGACTGGATAGAAGAAGTAGAGGTCAGAGTCTAAGACCTGTCCAGGCCCGGTAATTGGTCCTGGAAAATCTTATCCGAGGAAACCTGCATACCTACGCTGAAGAAGAAATAATGATGTGTATGTGAAATCTACCAATACCCATTGGGGCACGCGCGATGGACTAACGCCCGTACGTCTTTGAGGGTAGGTATCTGCTCTACTGCGGGACGTTTATAGGCTGATGATGATGAAAGTCCGAAGTGTGTGTTGGATGAGGCGGCTTGAAAGTATAATCTGACGGGCTTTACCACTTAGCATGACACAGTTTGCCTGCACTACATTGGGCCAAAGTCGTGGAGTAGATGTAGTCTACCTATGAGGAAGGATCCATTCTAGTCCATTTGCCGCTGCAATCGAATTTGTGGCATAACTTAAAGGTGTTACGCTTACCTACTACGAATAAGGAGTGTTCGACGAGGGGAGCCTGGCCCATGGCGTGCTGGATGCAGTGGGGCCGCGCCGCTCGTATTCTTGCTGATTCGCTTCGACCTCCTATCGCCCTGTTTATCATGCAATAGTTAGTATGTGTAATGTATAACCCACTAAATGATTCCTTACAAATTACTGGGAAAATTTTCGGTGGATTTTCTACTTAGGGCTCTTACAGACGAGCGACACTTTGCTGTCGCAGAGCGCCGCGCTCATACATTTTACGGTCGCGCGACCCTCTGCGACACCCGGCGACCGTAAAGTGTCGCTCGTCTGTGAGAGCGCTTAGACTGGGTATCAATATCAATCAATCAAAGAACATTCTATGGGAGTCGAGTTTCAGATTTGTATGGAAGAGCTGTTTTTTTTTTCGATTTTGGTGTTGATCCCGTAGAGAAAGGTTTTTTTGATAGTCTAGTCTAAACATCGTGCCGCCGCCGCTTAAGTTACTACGAGCTCCCAATGAACACCAGAGTGGAAATTGCAGCCTGTCATTGCAACTTCAAGATGCATAGCAACGCCATAAGGGTTCAAGATAAAGTTTTAAGAGCTATAACATCTTCCGCAAACTCCTATAGCTGCACGGGGAGCTTATAGTTGCAGTAAGGAAATAGAATACAGCTTATGCCTACATATAAGTTCATTCTTGTACCTATTTACCACTTAAGCCTATAGTGAGAACCAGAAAGTGCATTTTGACACTAATAGCTGTGTATGGTATATACTTGGAACTCTAAAGCGCCTTATACCTGTAAAGAGGATATATTTTTAGACTATTTAAAGCAGTTGCTTAAGAGTTCAAATAGGCACTACTTTTTTACTAGCAGTTGCATTAAAGAGAAAATAAAATAATCAGTGCAGCCTTTAGTTGCTTATGAGTGATCGGAACGATGGGATTTAAACTTGTCGTGTGGGGGTTTATCATGGAGTTGTTAAAACCACAAAATTTGAATCCCGTGATACCGGGAACTGTCGCATTAGTCAGCAGTACATTGTATCGAAGTAGTTATATCAATTTTAATGATCTAAATAAAAATTAAGGTAATATAATTTTTTTTCCGAATCCCGGGATTTTTTTTTTCTTTCCAAATTTTCATAAGTTGTCTAGTTTGATGGTCTGAACCAACTATGGAAATTTGGAAAGAAAAAAAATCCCGGGATTCGGAAAAAAATTATATTACCGTAATATGAATAATAATTAAATTAAACTTTTATCGATGGATTTCCCAACGAGCACCAGAGTGAAAATTGCAGCCTGTCTTGCAACTTTAAGTTGCATAGCAACGCTATAAGGGTTCAAGATAAAGAAATCCCGGGATTCGGAAAAAAATTATTTTACCATAATTTTTTTGAGATCATTAAAATTGATATAAATAGCTTCTTCGATCCAATATACTGCTGACTAATACGACAGTTCCCGGGATCACGGGATTCAAATTAAATAAAACAAAAAATTTTGTGGTTTTAACAACTATGTTATACCCACGGCAAGTTTAGGTATTTGCAATCCCATTGTTCCGATCACTGGTTATAAGATATGAATATCTAAAAAAAATAATTCAAAGAATAAAATTATAACTAGATCAAACATCTGCATCGTTTATGTTAAATCAATAACAATGATTTTAACGCACAGTAAAATAGAATAGGATAAGATTATACAGGGTGTAATATAAAATAGGACAGTCACTTAAAGGGGTGCTTCAGACCATCAAACTGAACAACTTTTTCTATGGGACCAATATTGAAATCGCGAAAAAAAATCGGCTGTAACATACATTTCAGTCGAGTTAAGTTTGCAGTTTTGTATGGGATAGCCGATTTTTTTTTCGCGATTTCAATATTGGTGCCATAGCGAAAGTTGTTCAGTTTGATGGTCTGAAGCACCCCTTTAAGTAACTGTCCCATTTTATGTTACACCCTGTATAGTAACACAATCTATGAAAATATGAATAATAATTAAATTAAACTTTAATCGATGATTATCAATTATTCAAGTCTTTGCTGTATTTATAGAAATTCTTTTCCTCGCCCTGTCCTATATCTCTGACTACCACCTCGGGGACTATAGTTGTGAGCATATACTATACTGTATTTCCACGCCGATTATTTTTTTAATATTTATATTGGATTTTTTCAATATTTATATTAGATTTATTTCAATATAAATATAAATATTGAAAAAAATAATCGGCGTGGAAATACATAGCATATGCTCACGACTATAGTCCCCGAGGGGGTAGTCAGAGGTATAGGACAGGGCGTGGAAAAGAATTTCTATAAATACAGCAAAGACTTGAATCATTGATAATCCATCGATAAAAGTTTAATTTAATTATTATTGATATTTTCAATGATTGTGTTACTACAAAATCTTATCCTATTCTATTTTACTGTGCATCAAAACAATTGTTATTGATTTTACATAAACGATGTTTAAACTTGCCATGTGGGTATAACATAGAGTTGTTAAAACCACAAAATGTATTGTGTAACGAAGTGCCCCTGTGGCGGGATGGCCAGAGGGCCTCGTTGTAAAAATATATAAATCCCTTTAGAAGGGTTGACCTATCTTTAGGTAGGATGTCTGTAGTTCTGAGGTTGCTAATAAAAAGATAGAATTATAAACAAACATACAAGTTTTATTACTGAATAACCTAATCTCGTTTACAGGTTGTTTCCCTAGCTATCTTAATTCCTATTCACTCCCACTTTTTACTTACAACCCAAGCCGAGCTGAAAAGAGGGAATAAGGACCCGGCACGAGGGGGGACGTATCGTGAAGGGTTATTTCCTTCAGGAGAATTGGCTCAAACTGTAAGACCTGACAACACTACCCGAGGAACCTCGAGCCACGCCTGGTCAGATCTTCAGGAGCTACCTGCGTCCTGGTTGATCTAGAACACAGCTGCGTCCACGACCCCTCAGGTCGAGGTGTTCAAAAATGAGGGGAGGTTGGGGAGAGGAGGAGGGGAGGGACACCCGATAGTAGACCTCTGTGGTTGAGCTTCTGCCCAGTCGCCTAATACCTCAAGCCACCGTGCTTCCACTCTCGGACGCCAACTATCGAGTCCCGGCCTAATCAATCAATCAGTCTCGCGGCAACGGCCTCTTTACTATGGTTTCTAGCGCCAGCTGCTGAAGCAGCCGGGTCATCGGGGTTGGCACCTGGTGGTGTCTCGTAGTTGTCCAGGTGTCTGCCGGCGCGGTCTAGCCCACCGAGTGGGACCCCGTTGGGGGAGGCCCGGTGAGCGAACTGCGGTCGGCAGTGTGGCCAATCAGGGGGGTTTTGTGCTGCGGAGTAGCCTACAGTCCGGCGGTTCACCCTCGGTCCGCCCCACGGTCCAAGGGGATCTACAGCCGTTAGCAGTTCCCGCAGCGGGGTGAGTCCTTAAAAGGGCTCAGGCATCAGGGGGTCAATTTCCGGGAGGGGATCGTCTGTGGAGAGCTCCGTAGCGAGGGTGCAGTTGCCGAGGTCAGTTCGGCAGTGACGTCAGTCCGGGGGGTGCTGCGGAGAGCACACGAAGCTGGCGGCATGCCAGGGTGTGTGCAGGCTCCAATGCGGTGGTATTTCTTGTGGTGCTGCCGGTGAGGTCAAGCTCACCGAGTGGGACCCTGTTGGGGGAGGCCCGGTGAGCGACCTACACGCCGGCAGTGTGGTTATCCGGGGTGCTTGAGGAGGGGCCCACGGTCCTGACGACTCGCTGAGGAGTCGAGGACGTGGGCGGGCTCCGAAGCGGTGTGTGGGCGCGACACAGATGGTCGCGGGAGGCGGGTGCGCTGCTGGTCGCACCTACGCGAGGCCAGCTTTATGTTGGTTTTTATAGCTTGATGTGTCGCTGTGTGTACATTGGATCGAAATAGTTATATCAATTTTAATGATCTGAAACAAAATTACGGTAATATAATTTTTTTTTTCGAATCCCGGGATTTTTTCTTTCCAAATTTTCATAGGTGGTTCAGACCATCAAATTGGACAACTTATGAAAATTTGGCACCGTTCAGTTCAGTTGTTACTATATTTGTGTAGGCGAACCATCGAAATCTTTTTAAAATGTGAAATGCGCAGGCGGACATCATCAAATTAAATAAGTAAGTAATTAATTCATGGTTTCTTGTTATTCAGTACAGTACATGAAAAAAATAAACGGCGTGGAAATACATAGCATATGCTCACGACTATAGTCCCGAGGGGGTAGTCATAGATATAGGACAGGGCGTGGGAAAGAATTTCTATAAATACAGCAAAGACTTGAATCATTGATAATCCATCGATAAAAGTTCAATTTAATTATTATTCATATTCACAAAGATTGTGTTACTACATAATCTTATCCTATTCTATTTTATTGTGCGTCAAAATCATTGTTATTGATTTTACATAAACGATATTTGATCTCTCTCTGGGGGTAGGCCCCTCACACGGTGGACCGATGTCCTGGTGAAGGCGGCGGAAAAACGTTGGATGAGGGCGGCGCAGGAACGGTCGTTATGGCGATCCTCGGGGGAGGCCTATGTCCAGCAGTGGACGTCCATTGGCTGAGATGATGATGATGATGATGATGTTTTCTCTAGTTATAATTTTACTCTTTGAATAATTTTTTTTAGATATTCATATGTAACCAGTGATCGGAACGATGGGATTGTTAGGGTTGTTAAAACCACAAAATTTGGTGTTTTATTTTATTTGAATCCCGTGATCCCCGGAACTGTCGTATTAGTCAGCAGTACATTGGATCGAAGTAGTTATTATCAATTTAAATGATCTTAAACAAAATTACGGTAGTATAATTTTTTTCCGAATCCCGGGATTCCCGGGAACTGAACTGGACGGTGCCAAATTTTCATAAGTTGTCCAATTTGATGGTCTGAACCACCTATGAAAATTTGGGATGAAAAAAAAATCCCGGGATTCGGAAAAAAAATATATTACTGTAATTTTGTTTCAGATCATTAAAATGGATATAACTAATTCGATCCAATGTACTGCTGACTAATACGACAGTTCCCGGGATCACGGGATTCAAATTAAATAAAACAATAAATTTTAAAACAACTCTAACAATCCCATCGTTCCGATCACTGGTTACATATGAATATCTAAAAAAAAATATTCAAAGAGTAAAAATTTTAACTAGAGAAAACATCATCATCATCATCATCATCATCTCAGCCGATGGACGTCCACTGCTGGACATAGGCATCCCCCGAGGATCGGGATCAGATCAGATTAATCTGCACTATGAAATCCCTATGAAATCCAAACAATTCGACATATTGTAACCTTGAACTTATGCCTGCATAAAGAATGAAATTGGAGCCTATTAGCAGTTATGAACTGCAATTACAGTAATAAAAATCACTCTGAGGTCTACAAAAGTTAAAATAAGCGCCTAAAGCCGCTTAAGGGAAGCATTGAGGAAGATACTACGGCTATAGGCTGCCCACGAGCAAGCGCCATGTTTATGATCTTTTTAGGTTATCCAAGCAAATATTTGTCAACAAATAACGTAAACAGAACTTAATTTTTAAGGATTGGGACGTTGTCTCCAAACCAGTGTATCATTAAATCGACCTCAAATGATTTTATTACATAAAAAGTTGAAAAGACTGTATTCTAATACACATAATTAATTGCTTATTTGGATTATATCAAGAGCGCATCAAAATTACTCCAATAAGTGATATTTACATTATCAGTAAACTAATATGCGTTTTTAATTGCATGTACTGTACTGAATAACAAGAAACCATGAATTAATTACTTACTTATTTAATTTGATGATGGCCGCCACCGCACTTCAATTTCACATTTTTATAAAAAGATTTCGATATTTTGATGGTGCGCCTACACAAATATAGGAACAACTGAACTGAACGGTGTGCTGTCAAAACAAGATTCATTCATTTCAATCGGTCATTCGTTCACGAATGTAGTGCTATATGAGTGAATCTTATTACTTAATCTTCCATTGCAGCTACTATGGCGCTCTTAAGCAGCTACTATTATAGCTCTTCTGAAGCTTAAGGCCGCATAAAATTGTGCCTATTTGGCTATAGTGCTGCTGCATAAGGCCTGCTGAGCACGCTCTATAGCTTACGCCTAGCAGCTTAAAGGAATAATTGCATTGGCTCTAAAGCCTGTATGCAGCAATTTTGTGCCCGTTGGGCTTTTATTTTTTAATTCTAGGATCGAGGGCCCCGCTGGGCCTACCTACACACATGCCTTGCCTACACATGCCACATTGATTATTGTAAGAATAGGTAGGTACTAACAAACTGTTCTCAGAACTAGGCTGATCTTCGCGGGGCGCGTCGCTTTCCATAGCACTGCTCTCCGATGCCACCAGGTACATTGACCTGCACAAATAAGCATAGCAATTACAAACTACTAGCTAACATAAGCAGAGAATTAACTCAGGACGACTTAAGACGTGACGGACCCACCATACCCCTGGTGGTAGGGGTGGGACCAAACCATACCTCTATAGTTATCGGATCGGAGGTACTTATAGGTAAGTATATAATTAACAAAATGAAAAACAGCCATCCACTAATCGCCAAACTAGTGGAAGGATGTTTTTCATTTGTCAAAGCCTTCTTTTTAATATGGATAGATGTAGGACCATACCAAAGTATATTACGCTATGACCATACCTTTTGCGCTGATCCCAAATAATGGGAGAAAAAGGCACAATGTGATTACCTAGTGAGAAGAGATGCCTGTGTCCTGCAGTGGGACAAGTACATGGAGGCCACGCACAGTCATATTGATTGGGTGGGATTTATCAGCCTTCTGCGCGATTTTGTAACACCACTGTTGAGGAATTATCATCACACCACACCATTCCCATTCAGATTAGTGAGAATAGTTATACTATCAGTTTAAAATAACAATGTGCATGACCTCGCCTGCAAATGTGACGTCACTCAATCGCACGAACTTCACTCGAGTCATTCAAATGATTATTTCCTTTACATAGAGTCTATATTCCTTTACAACAGAGTGAAGTTATCGAACGGCCCTTCAAGGTCATGCACATTGTTATTTTAAACCGATAGTAGTCTCACTAGTTCCATGATATTGGGCCGGCCGTCGTCGCAATAAAACCAGTGAAACATTGAAGTTTCTCTAACTAAAGAAACTTCTTATATCGCCTGCAACAGACGAATCGATCAAGTTGAGAGTTGAAACGTCAGCTTCTCTGAATATAATTTCATAGGTAGAGTACCAATACCATAGAATAACTAATTTCTTATTGCCACCAACCTACCAGTTGGCTATTATAGGCTTAGGTGATAGTTACCTGGCAGGTACGTAGAGGTGAGGGGGCGGGACGGCGCGGCGGGAGGCCGACTTGGCGCGTCGGGCACGCGACGCTCGACCCAACAGCACGGACTCTATGTGCAAAAACAGTAAAGTAATACAGGTTTTATGTTGCTATTAAAAGGATTAAGATCAAGCTACCAACATTACCGCTGTTGAAATAACGTCTCCAGTGGGAATTGAATAGGAGGCAATATCATTTGCCACCCACTGGCAGTCATATCGCCTACAAAAACAATAGTGGGAGTGTGACCACGGTTAATTTTTAAATAAGCTACTCACAGGCCCACTATAATGCAGTGGGACCACCGTCCTGCCAAGCACGTATCCAGACTTTAGTTTCGGGGGGGGGGGGGGGGGGGGGGGACTAATCCCGCCTCCCCCCCCCCCCCCTTGGATACGTGCCTGCGCACCTCTTTTTTCATGGAATGAAAGTTCTTTTTTTGATAGTTCACTATAGGTTCCTTTGGGATAGTTGTTTAGTATCATGAACATACAATCACTCTTCAACAAGTGCACTGCTGACCTACGTTGTAGGGACTCGTAGGTGGCCCGGTCCAGCGGTTCATGCTTGCGCTTCGCGTTTTGAGTTTAGCAGTGACTGTGTTCAAGTAATGCAACTGTCTACAACACTTAGGGAGCGTTTAAACAGAAGTGACGTGGCGTGGACATTTCGCGGGCGGGGAGCGGCAATATAAACCTTATAGTACGTAGCATAGAGTCGTTTGGAGAATTACGCCCGCGCCTCCAGGCGACGTCGCCTGGTGGCGGGGGCGCGATTTTTCTTTACGTCAAAAAACGACGCTATGCTACGTAATATAAGGTTTATATTGGTGTTACTTTGACTACGCGCCACCGCCACGCGTCTCTTCTGTATAAACCCTACCTTACACTCTGTATTATCACTGCAAAAGGAAGCTCACCGGATATGGGGTCGCTGTCGCTGTGCTCCTGCCGCTCGCGGCGCCAGCTCGCGTCG
This sequence comes from Agonopterix subpropinquella, assembly GCA_922987775.1. Taxonomy (NCBI): domain Eukaryota; kingdom Metazoa; phylum Arthropoda; class Insecta; order Lepidoptera; family Depressariidae; genus Agonopterix; species Agonopterix subpropinquella. Next base: position 8,525,249 of record OV277694.1, on the reverse strand, counting down.
GCGGCGGGCCCGTCGGCCGCCACGCCGAACAGACCGGACACCGCGCCCGCCACCATCTTCTTTGCTGACTTCGCTTGCATCTGCAACTCATCATAGGTAATTAATGTCAAGCTCCATGCTTCGGAAGGCACGCTAAATAGTTGATCCCGAAGTGCTGCTTGAAATACCGAGCAAAGTTACAATTCAATAACTAAGACTGGTTTTAGAGCATGCCGATGATGGTTCATACAAGGTCAGTCTTCTTATCGTGTGGAAGCAAGCCCTGGTATCAGATTTTTCAAACCGCCTTACGGCATCTGACGTGATTTTTTAATGTAACAACTACTACTACCAGAGATAGTAGCCGGGACTAACGAGCCATCCGAAGCATGGAATCATCTATCTTTTCAGACAATCAGGTGATTCAGCCTGCAATGACCTAAACAACTGGAGAAAAATGCAAAAAGTAACATTTCACTAGGTGCCCCCCGTGGGAATCGAACCCACGACCTCCGTGTCAAGAGCCCAATGATGCTCTTAACCATTAGGCCACACAGGCAGTGCAGCGGCCGCAGCATGATGCGCGGGATAATACTTTAATACTATATCGCGCATTTCATCACGTTCGTTCGCGCGCAAATACAGAGTGTAACAAAACACCCTAGTAATACTTAAGGGGGTGCTTCAGACCATCAAACTGAACAACTTTCACTATGGAGCCAACTTCGAAATCGCGAAATAAAAATCAACTGTTTCATACAAAACTACAATACGGCTTTTTATTTCGCGATTTCGAAGTTGGCTCCATAATGAAAAAAAATCAGCCGTCCCATACATATTGGGACGGCTGATTTTTTTATTTTTTCTCGATGTTGGCTCAATTGTGAAAGTTGTTCAGTTTGATGGTCTGAAGCACCTCCTTAAGTATTACTAGGGTGTATTGTTACACCCTGTAGAAAGAGCCAAGGCGCGTAGCGCTATTTCATGCTGCCGGCGCAGGTAGGTACTTACGCTGACGTTAATGTCGATCTCAGGTATATCGCCGAGGTTGGCCGCCTGCTTCGCCAACGCTTTTAATTCAACATCTCTAGGTCGCTCTGTCTCCGCCAAAACCACCAGCTCGAAGAGATAATCACGGAACACTTCTTCTGGAGGAGCTAAAACAGGTACATGTTATTTTAATTTAGTAGGTACTTAAGTAGTTAACTAGAGCTAGACCTAGACACCACCATCCTTTGGTACCTAAGGGAAAAAATTCATAGGCAATAGTAGAGGTAGGCATACCTACTAAGTATGTAAAGTATGCAACTATTGGGTCTAGTCTTGTGGAGTACCTAGGGCAAGCAGTGTTCGGAAAGCGACGTAATTTCTTCTCGTCCCAAATACCGCAGTGTCTCAAGACGAAAGTCTTTGACCCAGTGCCTTTTACTGCCAGTGATGACATGGAACTGAGACGTGATCGCTCACTAAAGTATGCATATGCTTACGACTTTATTCCTCGGGGGTAGACAGATATATTCTGAACTTTCTGAAGACCCAGAACGTTTGGACGTCTATCGGCTGATATGATGATGATAGTTTTGTGGAGGTTTTTTTTACTGAATGATGATGTCTAATTGATTCGTTATAGACCTAGTTGTATTGTAAGTATTCCAATAGGTATACTGGTACATTATACTTACGAGGCATCTGAGGACTAATCACGGTAAGACTCTGACCATCCATGACAATCATTCCGCTATTTAGGCCCAACAATTGATCTCCTGTAACATTCTGGACGCCTGGTACACCCAGTGTATTCACAGTTGCAGGTCGTCTTCCAGTGGTAGGACCAGTTGACGTTAGACCAGCTGGCGGTAAACCAGTTGGCATTAGACCAGTTGACGTTAGACCAGCTGGCGTTACACCAGTTGGTGTTAGACCAGTTGACGTTAGACCAACTGGTGTTAGACCCGTTGACGTTAGACCAGCTGGGGTTAAACCAGTTGGCGTTAGACCCGTTGACGTTAGACCAGCTGGCGTAAGACCCGTTGACGTTAGACCAGTACCAGGTCTTACTTCTAAAGCGCCTTTACCAGGAGTTTGAGATAGTTGAGGCATTGTTGGGGATATCATTTGGCTTTGCGCTTGGGTTTGCGGTGTAGTTGGCTTTGGAGTAACTTTCCCTCCTACCAGTAAATCTGGCGTTGGTAGTTTCTGGTTTGGATCTGAAACTAAATGATGGGTTACTTTATTATGAGGTAGATGAGGGAGGCAGTTAGTTAAATAATAAATTAGGTACCTAAGTAGTTACATGTTATTCATACGCTGAAAACTATGTCTAATCTAATAACTATTAAAAAAAATGGTTCAATATTAATTCTTTAACCCTTACTTACTACCTATTTCCCAGGTAGCAATTATCGTAGATAACGACGTCATAATGACATTTCTGACCTAAAATTGACCTTGAAACTCATAAAGTTTTCGTCGTTGACGTTAGCTTGCTACCTGGGTTGTTTTACATACCACCGGCACCGGTCCCTGTGCCGCCAACGTCAAATTCAGTGAATGCCATGACATTCAAGGCGGACGACAAAGCTGTTCCCACTCCTTTCACTGGTTCTCCACCTATACCGATGTCTGTCACACAGTCAGGCGGTGGTGCTTTCCTGTTTAGGGCAATATAATGTTCATTGTTAGGGAATAGACACATCTAGTAGGTATAGGACCGAAATGCTAAGGTAGGTAACCAAGTACTTCAATCGAATTTATTGACTTTACATGTCTGCCATGTTAGCTTAATCAAATTAAAGATTGAAAAAGTCGGCCCGCCCGCGCATCCCGCTCGCCGCCCGACTTTTTCAATCTTTAATTTAACCAAGTACTTCTTACACTAGAGGAGCTTTGGTGGGTGTAGATATAGAAACGCGTCCCCACATCAGCCGCCGCAAGTCTTCGCCGGTCATACCTCTTCTTCGTAACTCTGCTATTGTTACTTTGCCGACGCGCTGTAAAATATAATGAATTGTAATAATCAATCCGCTGTTCCATACTAAACATCAACCGAGCCTTGGTTGCAGTTTAGCGTGGAACAGTTTTTTTTTGCGTTTTCTGGATTTCTCCGAAAGTAATAGTTTTTTTTAAATTAATATTTATTACAGATGGGTTTGCTCTTGACCTTAAGTTGTTCTGTTTAAAGCAGGAGTACCTTCCAATTAGTCAGAGCTCCCTTCCTCTGCCTCGCCCTAGTCTTGGCCTTGCTCTTGATGACCATAACGGCTCTCTGCTCGTAGCGAGGGTCGTCTGAAGGGCCCAACCCGATGGAATACTCTTGAAGGTAACGGTGCGCGTCCTCTTGAGCCACTGAACGCTCCAAGGATACCACGATTTTTGCCCACTGGAAAAAGTGAGAGTCGTTAGGTATGTAATAATTCTGAGCGACTAATCGCCCACTTTTGCCCACTGGAAAAAGTAAGCGTCGTTGTAATTTGTTGCCCTTGTAGATACACGATTTCGGAGGTTTCTAGACTTATTTGACTTATGAACAGTTCTGTTCGAACATTGTGTTCAATATCAAATTCCAGATAGATACATACCGGTCTAACTTAGGTAACCAAAAAATTTCTAAATTCCAAGGTCAATTTAGGGTCAGTACTGACACTATGACGTCAGATGTCATTATATTAGGACGATGATTTGCTATCTGGGATGATTTTTTGTTTTCTGTGATAAAAATAACAAGATTTTTGAAGATGCTAGCCCTAGGTAACTATCTTTTATTAACCTGTTTAACCCATTCCTTCTCCGACTGTTCAATGACGTGCGCGTACGTGTTGCCCATCATGGCGATCAGCATGTTGAGGAGCAGGATCGGCACAAACACCATGAACACCGCGAACACTGTCTTAGCCAGGTTCGGATACGTCGTCATGCCGAGGTCGGTGTACTGGAAGCAACAATAAAATTATGTACTACTATTTGATAATAGGAACCTACAGTCAGTCAATAAGTTGACTGAAATGCTCATTCTATGGGATGTTTTGCGGAAACTGGTAACCATCTTAATTTTGTTTGTGCAATCTCTTGGTATTTTCGAAGGAACTTAGGCTATAACAGATTAATTATTAAGCTTTAAGCTGGGTAGGTACAAAGTTAAATCAAATTAAAACAGTAACCTTGAGGTAGGTACTTAGACGGCACACAGTGGGCTGGAATTCGACTTTCATAGACATTTTCATTTGATTTTTTTAAGTGTCATTTTTTTTGCTTGGATATGCTTTGGCAGGCTAAGCACATACTTAAAAATATAAAATTTACTGAATATAAGTGCAAACGGCCCAGATATAATTTTATTGTGGAAAATTTGTATGGAGTCGACTTTTAAATTTGCGTTTTTTTTTCTAAATTTCCCAAATTACTGTTTTTTATTGTTCACGCGCATGAATTATTACTAACACATAAAGAATTTGAATAGCTGATTAACTGTAAAAGTTTTTAAAATAATGGTCCAGTTCAGTGTAGTACATTTTTTTACGGGAGATTTATTTAAAGTTTGAGTTCGTCAAGCGGAATTAGAGTAACTATTCAATTTGAGATTTTTTTCGTCAGTCACGAAAAACGTGAGACACGAACATAACGTATCCTCACCTAATGTATCCTCATACGGATATTGTGTCTCACGTTTGTCGTGACTGACGAAAAAAATCTCAAATTGAATAGTTACTCTAATTCCGCTTGACGAACTCAAACTTTAAATAAATCTCCTGTAAAAAAAATGTACTACACTGAACTGGACCATTATTTTAAAAACTTGTACAATTGCTCAGCTATTCAAATTCGTATAAAACTTACGTCTAGGCCTTGTCATTACAAAGTTATTGCTATTTATCTGAAAGAGGCGCTAATTTTCATAGTAAAAGTTAAAAAGTAGAATGTGACTTAGGTGTATTGTACTATTTTAAACACCTACCAATGCACCTAAATTAGTAATTTAGTCATTATTTTGGGTAACAAATTTCCCAAATTACTGTTTTTTATTGTTCACGCGCATGAATTATTACTAACACATAAAGAATTTGAATAGCTGATTAACTGTAAAAGTTTTTAAAATAATGGTCCAGTTCAGTGTAGTACATTTTTTTTACGGGAGATTTATTTAAAGTTTGAGTTCGTCAAGCGGAATTAGAGTAACTATTCAATTTGAGATTTTTTTCGTCAGTCACGAAAAACGTGAGACACGAACATAACGTATCCTCACCTAATGTATCCTCATACGGATATTGTGTCTCACGTTTTTCGTGACTGACGAAAAAAATCTCAAATTGAATAGTTACTCTAATTCCGCTTGACGAACTCAAACTTTAAATAAATCTCCTGTAAAAAAAATGTACTACACTGAACTGGACCATTATTTTAAAAACTTGTACAATTGCTCAGCTATTCAAATTCGTATAAAACTTATAGTATAAGAGATAAGTGTACTTTTTGCAACCACAAGCAGCAAGGCTGATTCAGTGTTTATGGGGTGTAGAGCATCTCTGTGATGGGGTTGACGTCGGTCTGCCTGCATATCGTCAGTCGGTTTAGGAGATACAGCCGTTCAAAGGTGAGTTATGGGTGCAAAAAACGGCCGATCAGCAGCAAGGCTGATCGTATGGTACTATTGTAATATGCACTGAACCTATGTGAACAGTACAAAAACTGACGTGGTTCATCAGTCGGTTTAGGAGATACAGCCGTTCAAAGGTCAGTTATGTGTGCAAAAAACGGCCGATCAGCAGCAAGGCTGATCATAGGATACTATTGTAATATGCACTGTAGCTAAGTGAACAGTACAAAAACTGACGTGATCCGTCAGTCGGTTTAGTAGGTACAGCCGTTCAAAGTTTCAAAAATTAATGGTAAAAAAAAATAATGATCTCCCGAAAGGATGATCATAGCATATTATTTTAATATGCACTGTAGTTATGTGAACAGTAAAAAAACTGACATGATCCGTCACTCATTTTAGTAGGTACAGCCGTTCAAAGTTGCAAAAATTAATGGTTACAAAAAAAATATGATTTCCCGAAAGGATGATCATAGGATATTATTGTAATATGCACTGTAGTTACTATACACTCTAGCTATGTTAACACTATTTAAACTGACATGATAATGTCGGTCAGTTTAACAGTTATTACCGGTAGTTAAAAAGAAAGTTGCTGCTAAAAATTATTAGAAGTAGTTTAGTGGTTATGATTTTCGTTAGGTACTAGTATTGAAAAGTGAATGTTCAGAGTTTTATCTCTTTGATATCTTCCTGATTTGTATCTCTGACTATCCCCTCGGGGAATATAGTCAAAAGCACTATGCTATATTGTGCTTGTAATGAACATGATTCGTCAATCAGATTACATACAGTCGTTCAAAGCTCATGGTTGCAAAAGAATAACGATTATGCGGTGTAGCTATGTAAGTACTGTTAAACTGACATGCTAATTATGTCAGTCCGTCAGTAGTTATCAAGGAACATACTACTCGTAGGATGATTGTAGGATTTTATTGTAATATGCACTGCAGTTATGTGAACAGCAAAAAAACTGACATGATCCGTTACTCAGTTTAGTAGGTACAGCCGTTCAAAGTTGCAACAATTTATGGTTACAAAAAAATAATGATCTCCCGAAAGGATGATTATAGGATATTATTGTAATATGCAGTAGTTATGTGAACACGATAAAAACTGAGATAATCCGTCACTTGGTTTAGTAGGTACAGTCAGCAGCAATAAGTTGCATACACTTTTGTTCTACGCCGTAGTTCTAAAGTGTATAATAACATATTGCTGCTGACTTAACAGCCGTTCAAAGTTGAACAAATTAATGTTTATAAAGATGTTATGACTACCAGAAAGCCTGATTATATGAAAGTATTGTCATATACGCAGTAGATATGTAGACACTATTAAAACTGACATCATTGTCTAACTGTCTAACAATTCACCGGTTATAAACGCTGAAATGAAAAAAAAAACAACGGGTTGCACTCCGGGAGTGCCGGTAGAAGTGAAAAATTGAACACTTACGTTGTGCATTTTTGATATTTTTCAAAGGTTAGGGAATAATTTCGTGCAAATTGCTTTAATTATCAATATGAAAGTTTTTATGAGGTTAAATACAATATTCTTTTATTTGCGCTACCGTACACAAACATGACAATTTATGCCGCTTAAACGAAACAGCAGGAACAGGTATACATTTTCGGGTTAGGTGACAACTCGCCAGTAAAAAATCTCGTCTTGCGGCGAGTTGCCATTCTTTAGAAATAGGAAGGGGACATGTCGCCTTCAACACAGGGCGAGTTGGGCGTTCAGAAAAAAGGTAGACCCGCCCGGACTTGTGAAAAGGGCAAATTATGAAGGGGGAGGGGTAGGTAGGTTTGTAGGTATGTATGCAGGTAGCTAGGTTTGTAAGTATGTATGTTATGTAGGTAGGTATGTATGCAGGAAGATATGTAGGTATATAATGTAGGTAGGTATGTATGTAGGTAGCAGTGTGGGTGTGTGTATTCGTTAATTTAAGTAACGATTAAAAAGTTTACCATGTCATTATAAATTAATCCAAGAATCCACCGAAAACCTGGGCTGGGTGGACAGGATCGATTGCTTCCTAAATCGATTTTTTTTTCTCAACCGCTTGCTTCCAAAATCAATATCTGAGGGTCCGCGTGACTCCAAATACGAATCTGATGTCGAATTTGAGAAAAGTGGCCGCCAGAAGCAATCAGTCGAGAAACAAAAAAGTTCAAGACGGCAACCACGTGATTCAGACATGTGCGTTCATGAGTGTGTGCGGGTAGGGGGGACGAATTTAGCGTCGCGAATTTGTTTTTCTAAGTTCAATATCATGGAAACTACTTGATGTATCTAAATAATTTTTTCACTGACATTTTTAATTTTTAATAGGGAATACAAAATCAAAATGTGTGAACTTTCTCCATTACATCAAATGCCTATAACTTTTGTTCTATAAGGTCTTATCCAGTAGGTTAAGAAAAATCACATTTATTTGATAACTACCTACCCACACAGTCATTACTGCTGAATAAAAGCTTATAGGACAAAAGTTATAGCAATTTGATGTAATTATCCCTCTGACGGAATTGCCCACTCAGCTATAAATTATTGTATTTCTGAAGCCAAACAAAATAAATACCTGATCGCTATTACTTTTAGGTTTGATGGAGTACCAGTCTTGTTTTTACGTGAATTTCAAAAATACAAACGACTATTTAAAAACCCGTAAAGACTAAAGTACCATTAAAAAAAAACCTTAATAAGTATAATTTATAACAGTCAAGTCAAAGTTGTAATTCAGTAAAATAAAAGATCCTATCCTTAACTATAAAAAATTCTGTGTAAAAACATTATAGATGGTAAAATTTACACTGTTTAGCTTTATTTCACCCCTTTAAAACAAAAATAAATCAATAAAATGCATTTTATTGCCACACAAAAATACAAAATAGGTACCAAAAAAATTAACAGATTCATCCATCAAATAGAAAAATTAAAAGTAAAGGAACCTTAAATCACCATGTATGATCATGTAGAGCGGATATTCGATCTCCGGTTTAGGTAAATACCTAACTTCATTTTTCACAAGATTAATTTGTGTACAAGTCTTAATTTATTTATTTTATGAAACAATCCCAGGATCGTTTCGAAGTACCAGTATGGCTAAAATATAGCTATTAGAACTTGATCGTGGTCGTGGTGTTCAAATGAACAACTAGAACAACATTAACAACTCGAACTACATGAAAATCTCGGGCAACGTAAACAGCTCTGACGATTTGGTCAACTTATACAATGTTGTCAGAGTTGTCCAAGTTAACCAAGTTTTTCATGTTGTCCGAGATGTTTTATTGTCAAAAGTGCTTAATTGGACAACATGAACAACTTGAACAAGTCAAATCATTTCACCAAGTTGTCCGAGTTGTCCAAGTCGACCGAGTTGTTCATGTTGTCCAAGTTATTCTACCTACTGTTGACTACCTACGAAGTATGCTCGGATCATATCTAAAAGCGACGGACCTTCAAAAAGGATAGACTAAGTTTTCACTCCAAAATTTCCTTCGGCACTGTCCTCGGTTGTGTTGTGCCCTTGATTTTTTCAACGTAATCGTAACTCACCTCTCTCTGCTAGCAGTGATTAATACTACAGTTTACGTTAGTATATGTATATAATTATTCTTTGACTACGAGTAGTATGTTCCTTGATAACTACTGACGGACTGACATAATTAGCATGTCAGTTTAACAGTACTTACATAGCTACACCGCATAATCGTTATTCTTTTGCAACCATGAGCTTTGAACGACTGTATGTAATCTGATTGACGAATCATGTTCATTACAAGCACAATATAGCATAGTGCTTTTGACTATATTCCCCGAGGGGATAGTCAGAGATACAAATCAGGAAGATATCAAAGAGATAAAACTCTGAACATTCACTTTTCAATACTAGTACCTAACGAAAATCATAACCACTAAACTACTTCTAATAATTTTTAGTAGCAACTTTCTTTTTAACTACCGGTAATAACTGTTAAACTGACCGACATTATCATGTCAGTTTAAATAGTGTTAACATAGCTAGAGTGTATAGTAACTACAGTGCATATTACAATAATATCCTATGATCATCCTTTCGGGAGATCATTATTTTTTATTGTAAAAAATAATTTTTGCAACTTTGAACGGCTGTACCTACTAAACCGACTGACAGATCATGTCAGTTTTTGTACTGTTCACATAACTACAGTGCATATTACAATAATATCCTATAATCATCCTTTCGGGAGATCATTATTTTTTTGTAACCATTAATTTTTGCAACTTTGAACGGCTGTACCTACTAAACAGAGTGACGGATCATGTTAGTTTTTTTGCTGTTCACATAACTGCAGTGCATATTACAATAATATCCTACAGTCATCCTTTCGGAAGATCACAATTTTTTTGTAACCATGAATTTTTGCAACTTTGAACGGCTGTACCTACTAAAATGAGTGACGGATCATGTCAGTTTTTTTACTGTTCACATAACTACAGTGCATATTAAAATAATATGCTATGATCGTCCTTTCGGGAGATCACTATTTTTTTTTTACCATTAATTTTTGATACTTTGAACGGCTGTACCTACTAAACCGACTGACGGATCATGTCAGTTTTTGTACTGTTCACTTAGCTACAGTGCATATTACAATAGAATCCTATGATCAGCCTTGCTGCTGATCGGCCGTTTTTTGCACACATAACTGACCTTTGAACGGCTGTATCTCCTAAACCGACTGATGAACCACGTCAGTTTTTGTACTGTTCACATACCCTCAGTGCATATTATAATAGTATCATACGATCAGCCTTGCTGCTGATCGGCCGATTTTTGCACCCATAACTCACATTTGAACGGCTGTATTGTAAAAATTCCCTACCTATCTTAAACTATCCTAAACTAGATCCTGGGCAACCGGCACCCAATTGTAAAGACTTCTAAACCTATCCTACTTAAAGCACTAGTTTGTAATAGATACCTAACTTAAACTAAAATCCCTAACGGATGACTTTTAAACTAATTTGCCTAACTAAATAAAGGTTTTAAATCTACTATGAACTAAACTTGATTATGATTTTATTTTGAGTTGAAGATGTTGTTTTGGCCAATTGTGATCTCTAGTGGTTAGAACTAACGTTGTGAACCGCCTAACAGTAACCTAGGTTGCAACAGACTCGAGGTTTATCTAGTATTCTATCAAACAGTGACATGGGAATACCTAAACTTATTATCAACATAGTTTAAACAGTCATACCTAACTTAGCCTATCCAACTTAACCTATTGATAAGTAAAACCTGATCCTATTATAATATGCCTAACCAAAGTACTACTTCATGATAACTGACTTAAATGTTCTTGAGCTTAGATCTGAACTTAAACTAGGTATTGGCTAAAAGATGTGATCGTCTAGGAACCCACATTGCTTAGTAACAACTCAGATTTGCTTAGAAGGACTTAGTGACCTAGATCTTATCTGTAATGAACCTAGAAATAAACCTAACCTGAATAAACTTACCTAAACAGTATAATTATACAGGGTGTAAGTTTTAAATTAATTAAATGTTATAAGAAAATGGTAAGCATATCTTGATTAGTTAACATTGTGATTGTTTTTATGGGGACACCCCAACCTAGTGAGTGAGGTCGGTTACAAGGAGTAATGGAGAACGATTATTATACTCTTATATTATAAATACCATGATTTTGTACCATGATTAATTAAGACATAGATATTTTCAGCTTTATCTTTCGAAGTGTAACGTCTCCAATCATCTTAGTATGGAGATTAGCTACGGGCTGCTCTTTGCTCACCCAAAGACAAACCAAAACTATCAGAACCTCAAGTTGACTTTTCCAAGAGGATTATTTGTTATATAAATAATTATAATTCTCATAAAATTAGTACCCTTTTAGTACCTTGTAAAACTTTAAAATACAAAATCCTTCTCAAATACTTCTTTCGGATAGGGTATGACCTCAAAAAGACTCTACCACCACGTCACTAGGGGTCCTAACTGCAGAGAAGATGTGGCCAGAAACTCTACAGTGATATCTTCAAAAATTCAGTAAGTATGAGCAAGTATTTAAAATAAAGAGGACAAGTGAATTTACTTTCATTCATTAGTCTTAGTCAGTTTGTTATAGTCTATAAGACAACTGGGATAAAAATAGAAAATATTCTATGAAACTAAAACAAGTAAATTAGGTTTTCTTTCCTAATAGTATGCTTAACATTCTCTATCAACAAGTCATCAGCTTTGATGTAAAATTCATACTAATTATTCTTAACATAGTTCCATTCTTTCATGAAACCAATATTGTAAATAAGATATTATCAGCTAAACCAATATTTTCCTTCTAACTGTACAAGTATAGAAAATATGATTTCCCTATGAAAACTTTAATCATTCCCTCCCAATAATCTAGAAAAGTTACCTATCCTATCCTAGCCTACTTCTAAAATAAAACGCGGACTTTAAAATCTAACCAATGTCTAAAATATTCCTATTCTAAAGAAGTTTCCCTAGTGTTAAGATAACCCCGGTGTAAGGGCATCTGCAAAGCTAGGGGCAGACCCCACATTTACATTTAATCGTGTAGGTGTGTAATGTAGATTTTCCCGTGTTGTCTAGGGAAGAACCTTCTGAATAGCTAAATTAGGTGTGCGAGTAAGTCAACTCTAGTGTACCTAGTTCCTATGGACTTGTGTTTTATGGGAACTCCGTGCGGCCGAAGCTTAGAGATCAGGAGTACCCAAGGTGAGTAATATAAGTGTGTGAAATATATAAATAAGGGGACTGAATTTTGCACCCCAGAAACAAAGTACTTGGCCCCCTAAAGGACATCCTCCTCTTGGACGGTGGATTACCAAGCAGCATTTGGCCCAGGTTACAAAACTCAGGTGGCTAAGAATCGCTATGTAGGTAAAAAACGATCGCCGGCGCACCACAAAGCCAGGCTATGAAAATGGAAGTTAATGACACTTTCACAGTATAGCACTGCTAGTCGTGAAAGCACCAAAAACCCACGATACTTCATCGTGTACCAAAACATTCCTCGAGCTCGCAATTTAAATATTAACTCCCCAATAAAAGAATTTACAAACGATTAAAAATATGAAACTCCCAGAATTTATCCCAAAAATCAATAAAGAAAGCTTACTACTTCCCCTTAAATTACTTTACAATTATCCCAAATTATAAACAAAACCTCCCAAAAATACTTAGAAAATTTAACTAAAATCAAAACGCAAACCGGCAGCGAGACAGTGAGCTCTTAGAATAAAATTGAAGAAAAGACCCGATCTCCTATCGCTCCCGCCTATTTATACTCAATCCCACGCGTCCCTGAACTCCTTGACCTCCGTGGCATCCACACGAACCGTAGTTTCCGTAATGTCCGCCATTTCCCTGCGATCCTCAATGACCAAGCCTGCCTCGACTTTCAAATACACAATATTGAGCTCTATCTTGATGAAAATAAAGTTGCGTTCAGTTATGCCTGATGATATTTACTTAATAAAAGATTTGACCTCTATTTACTTTTCATTAAAGATGAATTTCATTTGTACTACTATCCATAATTTTAGTTTCTTAATTAAATGGTCTTACAGCCCGATGCGCAGACTACCTATAGTAAAAACTTAGTCAATTAAGCTTTCTTCCCCTGACATAAGATTCATTTTTGGCTAGCGAAATCCTCCTCGCGCCAATTTTCACTCCTTGCATTTTTAACTTTTCCGCGCAGCGTCCCCAAGCTATCTTGCCAAACAATGTGGTACGCTCTCATTAGAACCTAATATCAACTACGCATGCGTTAGATGTATCAGCTGTTTTCTGCTAACTCGTATTTCCGCCATTTTTTGCCCTTTTTATGATGCTTGATTTATATTACCATTTTTAATAATGAAAGTAATTTTCTAATGAAATATTAGTTAATTATGTCTGAAATATCGAATTCTTCCTCTATTTTTTTATAATAATTCAAATGAAATGAATTCCCTCTCTCAAAAGCTAGTTAACATTATTATTTGAGCTTTAAATAAAACTTCTAATTTCGAGTTTTGCTAAATTTTATCAGTAATTATTTTATAATTATGGTTCTATTGTTTGAAACAATATATTAAGATGTGTGTGATGACTAGAGAGTAGCATATTCATTACTGGTGACTACCTAAACCAGTACATTTCTTCCCCCAAAATTTACGCAGATAAAAATCAGATCAAACAGGAGTGATTTTTGAATCTCACTCGCTGATCAGATTGGTTCGGATTTCAATCGGAGCTAAATTTTCCTTAACTTAAAATAGTAACAAAAAAATAGTTTATTAATATTCTTCCTTGAAATGTTCTCAGTGTGGTGTGTATTTAAACCGCACAAATACCAATCATAAGAGAAATAACTTTTAGTGCTTCAACATAAGTATCAATTAATGCCCAAAAATTAGCTTCAGCCTACTTCGTCAGTTCTGACTAGGGATCGTATTTGTGAGATACAACAATCCTGTGATAACAAACCAGACATTCCATTACCGATCTCTTTCTATGTGAGATTGAGCATATGGGTGCCCGATAAGTCCCCGTTTCCCTAACTAATTTAACAGCCTCCAAAAATATCTGTGCACCAATTAACATAACTCACACTAAACTCTCTCCCGTCTCACAACCAATAAAAGCACGGAGTATGTAGAGTGTTCTCGTATTTGCATATCCTACCAGTGGAGTAAAAGCTTTCTTGTGGACAGTATTTCCTACTGTAACTAATTAATAATCTTAATCATCGTCCCAGCCATTAAAAACAGCTGTCGCGACAACTAAAACCCTCCTAACAGATCTACACAAGAAATCTTTTTGTATGGTGTAATGTGTCCAATTCAGAATACAAATAACCTAATTTTCATGTCCCTGATTTCTGCTAATTCCAAAAGGCCCACTTTCCTCATACTGATAAGTTTTTTTTTTTTTATTATAATATAAAATAAAATATAATAATGGTATAAAGATTTTAATGTCTCATAAACATTCTGCTTGTCAACATACTTTTTTTTCCCACATTCATCTCTTTTGCATTACAATCAAAACCCCAATGAAATCAACAGATCATTGACACGAAAGGTAAAAGAAATATAATTTATCCCGAACAAGATATCTTTACATTGTAAAGAGGTTCTAAATCAAATTATTATAAATGATTCAAATACCTTTTGAAATTCGAACATTTGCTTCCCCCATTCCCGATTATTCGAATAATTAACTAATAATTCTTGTCACCATCACTCACATATTACTTCAATCTTTATGTCCAATATAACTCTTAAGTTTTTTCTTATATATTTTTTTTTTTATTTATTATTGTTTACTAATAAAAATTCTTCCGCGAATCTAACCTCTTTGAGTCTAATTTTGACAGATCAACTTAATTTTCTAGATGTAGTCTTTGAAGGCAAGTGGAATCAGCCTAACAGCTAACTCTTCTGTGATTGTCCGTTTCCTTATATTTATTTTAATTTTATTTTATCGAAGTTCTAGGTTTTACTATTATTTTAATTATTAAATTAAGGTTTTATTTTAATTATTGTTTTTATCCGAAAAGATAATAAAATCGCGATCCCACAGTAGCTATCCTTAACATTTCTCCTTTAGTTTAATGCTTAACCTTAACCTAACCTATAATGTAAATAACCCTATTAGCAGTGAAGTTCTCTAAAAGTTACGCAACAACCCCATGACTCGGCAATATGACAGTAATAATATAAAATATATAATAGTAGGTATAAATAAGAATACCCCAAAATAATAAATTTTAAAATGTACATAGTAATTAAGGACACCAGAGGCAAGCGCATCACACCTTTGAGTTCGCTTCGCTTGGTAATTTTTTTTTCAAAATAGTACAATTAACCGGTTACCTAAAAATCATCATAATTAGGAAATCTGACATCTCTCACTAAACACATTCTCTTCCTAAATAACTTAGGTACTCCCTGAAAGACGCACTTCCCCCCTATCCATAATCTTTTTTTTCGATAAAATAAATGTCTCCTCATTCGTCCCGCATCTTACCAAGCTCAGACCCCGACTTCGACTCTTGATAGCAGTTTATTCAAATTAATGTTTAGTGTCTGAACCCCTTGAAACTTGAAGCATCCATCTTGTTGGCATCCACCTATTTCTCCCGACTCCAATTAATTCTAACTTTCTTCTATAACATAAAATATATTCATTCATTGATGTTATCAACTACCCTATATGACAACTCCCCATTTTCCTCTGCCCAGATGTTATGACTCGCAGACAGAAAAGTCCCCTATCTTCGACTCCTTACGCACGATTGACCATTAGATGTATCTAACGTAACTACTAAAACATTAACATATACCAAAAAGAATATTTATTATAACAAGCAAGTACTAAATCAAATGCGTGAAAGTGCTAGACTAATTAATTTTCGTATTTTCATTCCCAACCCATCTATTACCAGAAGTGTGCTAACACAATAGTGTATGAAAATCTAATATTATTAGTGACTCATGTCATAAGATACATGATGCTACAGACTTCCATTACAGTCGACATACGCGAGCGATAGAACCCCGAACCAATACTTAAGCCTAGAGAACCCTACACTAGAATTAATTTTAAAACTAACAATAACTAAAAAGCCGTAATAACTGTCCTCCTGGCGCAGACTCGTTACTATTAAAATACGTATCTCCCACCTTTTTAAGAAATTTTAGCAAATAACAACTCTAAAATAAAGATATAGCGCAGACCTCCAACTGGATCCAAGTTGACCCAGCTTCAAAACATCACTCATTCTACTGACAACTACTTCATTCCATATGAACGACCTTCACTGTGCGACCGAATGACAAATACCACTCATAAACCATTCTTGTACTCTATATTTGTTAGTTAAGGGCCCCTTTTTTTTTTCCACTTTATATTTACCATCCATACTTTGCAGATAAAGACAGAGACAAATACAAACATGTATGAAAATTTTCGACCCTCTTCTTAACTAATGTAGACCCTTCAAACTAACCTCGTCCCTCGTCATCATCACAAACAAAGCATATAGTACAGATAAAGACAAGCATCACAGACACTCTCCCACTCACTCACTAAGTCCAATGTATAATCCCATCTCACTCTCACAATCATTAACATTCCAAATCCTTCTACAATCTTTCTTTTCCTACACCTATTCTATAACTATACCACAGTATAAGATAGAGCATCAACTACCATACACAGTACGGACCCTACCTTTCCTTCCAACAACTTTTTACCTCATCTCTCTATCGCACTCTGCTTACCTCGCACTAGCTACTTGTTACCAACGAAGAAGACCTAAGGTTCAATTTCTTTGATTTTGCATGTGCTGACGTCATCCTGTCAACCCCAAATTCCTGTACGCAGTGTCCGGGCTGTGACTATACTATACTGTTTTATTTACTGACAGTTATCATAAAACTTTCTGCTATCACTTTTATTTCAGGTTGTACCTGCCCATTATAATTAAGTTTTATTTTATAAAAAAATTTCTGAAATCCTTTTGAATGACTTTTGAAGTTTTGAAGTACTTGGTATAAAAACTCTTCCTAAAAAAAAAGAATCCTATAAGTATAAGATAATCCTACTTTTGTTCATAAAAAATGACTATGACTGAATAAAATTATTATTATTTGCTTTATTAATTATTGTTTTCCACACTTGATTTACTCAGCATTGAAATTAACTAATTTATGATTCAAAACATAACAAACCCTCCTTCCCCATGTCTTATTTATTTAAACCTATAATAATGTTCCTGCCTATTAATCTTAATGTACAATCATCTTAACAACCCTATTTCTATAATTTAGTTAAATTAAAATCTTAATTGGTGACAACATACTTAGATACTTTTACCCCTTATTATAAATATTTTACTTTAAAATTTAGGTAGTCTAAACTATGACAATGACATCTCTATCACAATTAACAAACTCTCATTGATCAATCTCCGACAATGCCTCTCACTAAGATATAAAAGTTTGAACCGTGTTATGCTTCTAGGTGTAGGTTCTTGTTCTTAACTCCTAGGATAAAAATAGACAACATAATATTCAAATTAAAGATTGAAAAAATCAGTCTCGGGCAGGATTCGAACCCGCACTCTTCCAAACCAGGTAAATGTGTTATTCAATAGCACAACATGGCCGCAACATGTCCAAAAGTCAATAATGTTTGAAACATAATATTCAATTTCATTTGTACCTAATTTTCTTTTTATTTGATTAGGTAGGTACTCTAATATTTGACTCAAAACTTATAATCCTCTTTCACTCCCTACGTTATCTCTAAGCTCTACTAAATGAATAGTGGGCTGCGTTCAGGACGTTTGGTGCAGTTGTTTTTTTTTCAACTCGCTAGGCAGAACGTCTTTCACCGAGGCTCTGAATGGAGTCTAGTGCAAAAAGTTGCACTCGGGGTGCTCTCTGGGTGTAGGTTCGGAACGCAGCTCAACTCTAGCTCATGTTACTATTTCCTAATATGATAAGCTTTTAGTTTCCCATACTTACTTTAAAATAGTCCTAAACTACTAACTTCAATCACATTATTCCCCATTGAATTGTTTGTTGTACCTATTATAACACAGTCAAACTTCATTTTACTATATTATTTTTATTTAACTACAAGACCTAAACTAAACTAACTAAATATGTCTGAACACCCGCTCGAGAAACACTCGTGAGTATATGCTACGATGATATGCTACCTAAAGAGTCCTATTTTAGCACGACCTGGCTCAGATTCTGCATAAAGATATTTGATAAATAACCGACCTGACTGATGAGGGCTTCGATTCATGGATCATGTTTTCCTCTTATAGAAGGACCTCTCACTTTCGGAAGAAGAGGTAAAAGAATCTGAACTCGGTGCATCGGGTCCGCCGACCTCGATGTTCTGAGCAATTAGTGTTTCGTTATCATCACTCATATTTTAATGTAGAACTACTGTGCACTGCCAAAGAAAATATACACTACCGCGAAAAGAAGCGACACTCATGCATGTGTGCTCGTAAAACCGCTCGCGGCTATGTGTGCGGGTCGGGCGAGCGAGGGGGGGTGCGCAGTATGCGAGCGGGTGGGAAAACAGGTCATTGACCGCTTGAATTACATGGTTGCTCTTGCTCGCACCGTGCGAGTCGCACGACTGCACGACTCGGCCGTTGAAATAGGTAAATATTTTCTATGATTCTGCGAGCGAAGCGTGCGACGCCGACCAATATGTTATATTTAAGTTTTAGGATAATTATGTTCAGTTTGCTTTGTAACTGATTTATAATACCGAACATAAATAATATAATGACACAGGCTTAGATTAAAAACTGTTTACTATATCTATGGACACAGGTTAGTTCAGGGCAGGTTCAGGGTTAGTTTAATTCCAAAGCACAGCACAAAAGAGTAGGTATACAATTAGAAGGAGTAGGTACTTAAAGAGGTAGTTACTTTTCTCAAATAAATAAATGAGAAAATTATATCGTAATTTGTCGATAAAAATACTATTGTAAGGCGCTGTCCTATTGCCATCGCACGCGCGATCATGCGTCCGTCCGATGAAAATGATCGTGCGATCGTGCGATCAAACATAGGAATCAGTATTGACTGTCCTAATTTCGATCGCGCGATCATGCGATGCGTTCGAATTGTTCTATTTTCGACGCACGATCGTGCGATCGTGCGATCAAACATAGGAATCAGTATTGACTGTCCTAATTTCGATCGCGCGATCGAGGAGCGCGACGAGGCAAGGGTGTACCTACACTCAGCGGGACCCCGTGTCCTAGAACTTGTTCTATAGAATTTGTTCTAATTTCAAATATTATTGATTTCAAACATATTACAGCCTTTGGATAACGCACTTCCCCGGTTTGGAAGGGTGCGGGTTCAAGTCCGGCTCGAGACTTAATTTTTCAATCTTTAATTTGATTAGAATTTGTTCTATCGAATCCAATTAGAAATAAAATGTGTTCCGTCAAAATGGGAGAATGGCATAGGCAAAGATTTTTTTTGGTCTTTACGACTAGAATTCGAGTTTCAACAACAACAAAAAATGAAAACCGACTTCAAAGTAAAAAAGTTAAAAAATAATATTTCAGTTTGACTTTTACGTTCGAATCTATAAGAAAATTAATATTTTGTTTTATCGAAGTTTGATAAAGGTGAGAAATAAAACCTTTGGCCTTAATAATTAAACTCAAGTTGTTTTATTAAAATAATCAAGCACTGTTGTACAAGTAAGAACATAACATTGTCTACAATTGTATCATGGACAAACTTTTTCTATCATCAACCGTTGTCGAGATATCTGTCTATTACTATTTTAATTAATAATTTTTTGCAAATATCTCGTTTCGTATGCATCAAATCGTGAATAAAGTTATTACAAAACTTCTAGAACATAACATTATCTACAATTGTATCTTTGAGAAACTTTTTCTATCATCAACCGTTGTCGAGATATCTGTCTATTACTATTTTAATTAATTCGTTTTTGCAAATATCTCATTTCGTATGCATCAAATCGTGAATAAAGTTATAACAAAACCTGTAGTACATAACATTATCTACAATTGTATGCTACACAAACTTTTCCTATCATCAACAATTTTCGAGATATCTGTCTATTACTATTTAATTAATTCGTTTTTGCAAATATCTCTTTTCGTATGCATCAAATCGTGAACAAAGTTAGAACAAAACTTGTAAAACATAATATTGTCTACAATTGTTTTTCAGACAAACTTTTTCTATCATGAACCGTTTTCGAGATATCTGTCTATTACTATTTTAATTAATAATTTTTTGCAAATATCTCGTTTCGTATGCATCAAATCGTGAACAAAGTTATAACAAAACTTGTAGGACATAACTTTATCTACAATTATATGCTACACAACCTTTTCCTAACATCAACAATTTTCGAGATATCTGTCTATTACTATTTAATTAATTCGTTTTTGCAAATATCTCTTTTCGTATGCATCAAATCGTGAACAAAGTTAGAATAAAACTTGTAGAACATAACATTGTCTATAATTGTATCAAAAAGAAACTTTTTCTATCATCAACCGTTGTCGAGATATCTGTCTATTACTATTTTAATTAATTCGTTTTTGCAAATATCTCGATTCGTATGCATCAAATCGTGAACAAAGTTAGAACAAAACTTGTAGTACATAACATTATCTAGAATTGTATTCTTGACAAACTATTCCTATCATCAACAATTTTCGAGATATCTGTCTATTACTATTTTAATTTATTCGTTTTTGCAAATTTCTCTTTTCGTATGCTTCAAATCGTGAACAAAGTTATTACAAAACTTGTAAAACATAATATTGTCTACAATTGTTTTTCAGACAAACTTTTTCTATCATCAACAATTTTCTAGATATCTGTCTATTACTATTTTAATTTATTCGTTTTTGCAAATATCTCTTTTCGTATGCATCAAATCGTGAACAAAGTTAAAACAAAACATGTAGAACATAACATTGTCGATAATTGTATCTTTAAGAAACTTTTTTTATCATGAACCGT
The DNA here is from genome assembly GCA_922987775.1 of Agonopterix subpropinquella. NCBI lineage: Eukaryota > Metazoa > Arthropoda > Insecta > Lepidoptera > Depressariidae > Agonopterix > Agonopterix subpropinquella. Next base: position 8,504,089 of record OV277694.1, on the reverse strand, counting down.
TGTCGAGATATCTGTCTATTACTATTTTAATTAATTATTTTTTGCAAATATCTCGTTTTGTATGGATGAAATCGTGAACAAAGTTATTACAAAACTTGTAGTACATAACATTATCTACAATTTTATGCTACACAAACTTTTCCTATCATCAAAAATTTTCGAGATATCTGTCTATTACTATTTTAATTAATTCGTTTTTGCAAATATCTCTTTTCGTATGCATCAAATCGTGAACAAAGTTAAAACAATACATTACAATACACACACACACACACATGCATACATACACACACCCCCCCCCCCCCACACACACACATACACACATCTCCACCCACACATACGCACACACGAAAACTGACATACACTGTAAATCCTTTGTAAAACCTACAAATAGTTACCTTGTTTATGTTCCTTTATAACATATTTCTTCAGATTTTTGTAAACATTTCATTTTGTTTAATATATTTCATAAGCAGATTATGTATCACGTGTACTCTTATCTTATCTTATCTTGTTGTGGGGGCTGGCAAGCCAGCAACACTTCGACCCAGTGGGATCTTTTGTGTTAGCCCCAATACTTTTTACTTTCTTCACCCTTCAAATACATGGTCAATGAAGGAGGCAATACCATTGAGGGGAAGAAGCCTAAGATCTCCCGGTTTTGGATATCCATCACCGAGGAGGCACATGCGTTTTGCCGCCAAGACATCACAGTCACAGAGAATGTGCTCCATGGTCTCCTCATCCTCTCCGCACGCTCGGCAGCTGGGATCCAGGGTGAGTTTCATCTTGTGCATCATCGTGCCTGTGGCGTAGTGCCCAGTGAGGGCTCCGACGATGGCACGAGCCTTGCTCCTGCTGTTGTTCAGTATGAACTTTGAGACACGAGTTGTCGCATTGCTGATAAATTTCTTGGAGTGCTGTAGACCTGTAAGGCTAGACCACTCCAGCTTGTGTGTTTTATCAGCCCAATCCCTAATGGCCATTCTTATGTTGCATGCCGGGATTCCCACACTTGGTTCTGGGCCAACCATCTTTCGTTCTGACCCAGCCCTTGCCAGCTCGTCAGCATTCTCATTACCCCGAACACCGGTATGCCCCGGGACCCAGACTAATCTCACGGTATTGTGTAGACCAAGCTTGTTGAGGGTCTTTACTCCGTTTAGGATTAGCCTGGAGCTCACATAATAGGAGTTCAAGGCTTTGAGAGCTGCTTGGCTGTCGCTAAGAATATATATAGTCTTGTTGGTTACCTTCCTATATATATTCTCCTGCGCGCAGGCTATGATAGCGTACGTCTCAGTTTGAAAAACAGTTGCAAACTCCCCTAGACTGATACTCTCGTTGTAGTCATTGGAGTGTATGCCTGCACCCGTACCCGAATCGGTTTTTGAACCGTCAGTGTACCAAACAAGAGTGTTCGCGTCCGGGGTACGCAGTCCACGCTTCCATTCATCCCTTGAAGGGACATGTGTTTTGTAATTCCTCTTGAAGATTCGTATGCTCGGCATTGTGTCACCGATCATGTTGAACCCTCTTTCAAGCTCACTGCTCAGTTTCAGTGCAGTGTGCCTTATTTTGGGCATATCATTATGCCACGTTTCGGTCACCTTCATTCTGTAAAGAGCCTTCGCCGCTTCAGCTTGTATGAATATATGAAGCGGTTTAAGGTCCAGTATTATGTCTAGTGCCGCGGTGGGTGTCGACCTAAATGCACCAGTCATAGCCATACAGGCCATGCGTTGTAGTTTCCCAAGCTCTTTCTCACATGTTTGCATTTTGGTTCTCGTCCACCAAACTATGCTGCCGTAAGAAAGTATTGGTCTAACCATAGTTGTGTAGATCCAGTATATAACCTTGGGGTTTAGGCCCCAGGTTTTACCGTAGGCTGATCTGCACATATTGAAAGCCCTTGCGGCTTTCCTTGTAACCATTTCAGCATGTGATTTCCACGTCAGTTCTTTATCTAGGGTCATCCCCAGATATTTAACCTCTGTGGACCAGGTTAACTCCTTATTATAGAGGAATGGATTCCTAAGTCTTGTCAGGTTTCTCATCCTCGTGAACGGCACAATTGTCGTTTTCCCTGGATTTATAGACAAATGATGCTCATTACACCATTCCTCTACATCATCCAAGGCTTTCTGCAGAAATCCAGACACTGTGTCTGGAAATTTGCCATTGATTAAAATGACAATGTCATCTGCATACCCCACTGTGTACAGTGACTTTTTGTTTAGCTTTTCCAGGAGCGAGATCACGTGTACTCACGAAAGAGCCTAGCCTTCACACACCAGGGAATCCTCGTGTGAAGTCTAGTGTACACCCATTATGTAACAAACTTTTTTGATACAATAAATGATTATTATTATTATTATTGTATGTCTTACGTTCCATAATCACGGGCAATTAAGTCCCGGACCTTTGGAAGGCGTGCATGGGGCCGAAGCCAACATGTAGAGGCCCGTTCAAAAGACAAGTTAATCTAAATGTAAGGGATACACAAATGGCGGATACCATCTCCGAGCGTACAACGTGATACCCACGGGGATGGTCCCCGCCATTTGTGTAAAGACTATTGGAGTACGGCGCTATGGCCGCGATGGAAAAATAAGGTCTTGGGCTATGGAGGTGAAAGTTGGATGGATGGATACTGGGCTATGGGAGGAGACTAACGGACGCCTGCCATGACAACTAGTCTCAAAATTGTAAATAGGGCAGGCGGTGACTCGCCGACTCGTCGAGTGGGCCCCATAAAACGGCCGCACGCACAAAGTGCGACAATGGGGCAACATCTCATTGAGCGGCTGAAGGTTGTCGAGAGGTGCGGCTCCGGTTTCACCATCTCGGGGTTTACCCCCGTGAGCGGGTTTCCCCGTTATTACGCCATTACGTGCAATACACTTCCAACCTGGAGCATAGGTTCTGCTCTTGCGATTCCACTCTGGACGGCCAATTAAGGCAAGCCAGAGGTAGGGGGGTGTGTTACTGTGTGTGTGGGTATGGGGGTGTGTGTGTGTGTGTGTGAGCGCATGTCTGTATGGTCCCCCTGGATAGGGGTCCGCGGTGTCGCCACTCACCGTCAGCTCGCCACAAGCTGCCCCCGCGGGGTTATTATTATTATTATTACATGTAGAACATAACATTGTCTATAATTGTATTTTTAAGAAACTTTTTATATCATCAACCGTTGTCGAGATATCTGTCTATTACTATTTTAATTAATAATTTTTTGCAAATATCTCGTTTCGTATGCATCAAATCGTGAACAAAGTTATAACAAAACTTGTAGTACATAACATTATCTACAATTGTATGCTACGCAAATTTTTCCTATCATCAACAATTTTCGAGATATCTGTCTATTACTATTTTAATTAATTCGTTTTTGCAAATATCTCTTTTCGTATGCATCAAATCGTGAACAAAGTTAAAACAAAACATGTAGAACATAACATTGTCTATAATTGTATCTGAAGGAAACTTTTTCTATCATCAACCGTTGTCGAGATATCTGTCTATTACTATTTTAATTAATTCGTTTTTGCAAATATCTCGTTTCGTATGCATCAAATCGTGAACAAAATTATGACAAAACTTGTAGTACATAACATTATCTAGAATTGTATGCTACACAAACTATTCCTGTCATCCACAATTTTCGAGATATCTGTCTATTACTATTTTAATTAATTCGTTTTTGCAAATATCTCTTTTCGTATGCATCAAATCGTGAACAAAGTTAAAACAAAACATGTAGAACATAACATTGTCTATAATTGTATCTTAAGAAACTTTTTCTATCATGAACCGTTGTCGAGATATCTGTCTATTACTATTTAATTAATTCGTTTTTGCAAATATCTCTTTTCGTATGCATCAAATCGTGAACAAAGTTATAACAAAACTTGTAGAACATAACATTGCCTATAATTGTATCTTTAAAAAACTTTTTCTATCATGAACCGTTTTCAAGATATCTGTCTATTACTATTTTAATTAATTATTTTTTGCAAATATCTCGTTTCGTATGCATCAAATCGTGAACAAAGTTAAAACAAAACTTGTAGTACATAACATTATCTACAATTGTATGCTACACAAACTTTTCCTATCATCAACAATTTTCTAGATATCTGTCTATTACTATTTTAATTTATTCGTTTTTGCAAATATCTCTTTTCATATGCTTCAAATCGTGAACAAAGTTATTACAAAACTTGTAAAACATAATATTGTCTACAATTGTTTTTTTAGACAATATTTTTCTATCATTATCCGTTTTCGGGATATCTGTCTATTACTATTTTAATTAATAATTTTTTGCAAATATCTCGTTTCGTATGCATCAAATCGTGAACAAAGTTATGACAAAACTTGTAGAACATAACATTGCCTATAATTGTATCCTTAAAAAACTTTTTCTATCATGAACCGTTTTCGAGATATCTGTCTATTACTATTTTAATTAATTATTTTTTGCAAATATCTCGTTTCGTATGCATCAAATCGTGAACAAAGTTAAAACAAAACTTGTAGCACATAACATTATCTACAATTGTATGCAACACAAACTTTTCCTATCATCAACAATTTTCGAGATATCTGTCTATTACTATTTAATTAATTCGTTTTTGCAAATATCTCTTTTCGTATGCATCAAATCGTGAACAAAGTTAGAACAAAACTTGTAGAACATAACATTGTCTATAATTGTATTTTTAAGAAACTTTTTCTATCATCAACAATTTTCGAGATATCTGTCTATTACTATTTTAATTTATTCGTTTTTGCAAATATCTCTTTTCGTATGCTTGAAATCGTGAATAAAGTTATTACAAAACTTGTAGAACATAATATTATCTAGAATTGTATTCTACACAAACTTTTCCTATGATCAACAATTTTCGAGATATCTGTCTATTACTATTTAATTAATTCGTTTTTGCAAATATCTCTTTTCGTATGCATCAAATCGTGAACAAAGTTAAAACAAAACATGTAGAACATAACATTGTCTATAATTGTATCTTAAGAAACTTTTTCTATCATGAACCGTTGTCGAGATATCTGTCTATTACTATTTAATTAATTCGTTTTTGCAAATATCTCTTTTCGTATGCATCAAATCGTGAACAAAGTTATAACAAAACTTGTAGAACATAATATTTTCTATGATTGTATCTGTAAGAAACTTTTTCTATCATGAACCGTTGTCGAGATATCTGTCTATTACTATTTTAATTAATTATTTTTTGCAAATATCTCGTTTCGTATGGATGAAATCGTGAACAAAGTTATAACAAAACTTGTAGTACATAATATTATCTACAATTGTATGCTGCACAAACTATTCCTATCATCAAAAAATTTCGAGATATCTGTCTATTACTATTTAATTAATTCGTTTTTGCAAATATCTCTTTTCGTATGCATTAAATCGTGAACAAAGTTAGAACAAAACTTGTAGAACATAACATTGTCTATAATTGTATTTTTAAGAAACTTTTTCTATCATCAACAATTTTCTAGATATCTGTCTATTACTATTTTAATTTATTCGTTTTTGCAAATATCTCTTTTCGTATGCATCAAATCGTGAACAAAGTTAAAACAAAACATGTAGAACATAATATTTTCTATGATTGTATCTGTAAGAAACTTTTTCTATCATGAACCGTTGTCGAGATATCTGTCTATTACTATTTTAATTAATTATTTTTTGCAAATATCTCGTTTCGTATGGATGAAATCGTGAACAAAGTTATAACAAAACTTGTAGTACATAATATTATCTACAATTGTATGCTGCACAAACTATTCCTATTATCAAAAAATTTCGAGATATCTGTCTATTACTATTTAATTAATTCGTTTTTGCAAATATCTCTTTTCGTATGCATTAAATCGTGAACAAAGTTAGAACAAAACTTGTAGAACATAACATTGTCTATAATTGTTTTTCAGATAAACTTTTTCTTTCATGAACCGTTTTCTAGATATCGGTCTATTACTATTTTAATTTATTCGGTTTTGCAAATATATCTTTTCGTATGCTTCAAATCGTGAACAAAGTTGTAAACTTGTAGAACATAACATTATCTACAATTTTATTTTTCAAAAACTTTTCCTATCATCAACCGTTGTCGATATATCTGTCTGTTACTATTTTAATTATTCAGTTTTTACAAATATCTCGTCTCCTATGCATAGGATTGTAAACAAAGTTTATACAAGTGTGAAGACCATTAAATTTCCAACAATTTTGTTCATAACAATTTTTTTTCTATCACTTACTATTGTCGAGATATCTGTCATTTTTGTTATATTATAAAAGTGGTCTGATTCTGGAAAGGTGACCGATCCGCCATGTAAGACCGGGTTTTTCGTGATGGGTAAAGTGTGTTCTTTCGATCCAAGTTGGTTTCACATTTCCTATATGTTTAGGCCTAAGACCTATTTTTTTTTATTTTCAACCCCAGTCTGATTTTGAACGGTGACCGATTTGAGAATAACTAAATCTGCTGTGGTGTTCTCCTAAGAGGGCTCTTTCTTAAAATGCGTCCAGTTCGTATCCTATATATTTAGGCCCAGACCCCATTTTTTCGCGATTGTCTTACCGCTGTAAAAAAAATCAGTGACCGCTTTGAGTCATAAGACCGAGGCTAAATGATGTACTTTGGCGTCTATTTTCGAGCTAGACTGAATCCAGCTTTCCTATTATTATAATACGTTTAGGCCCTAGACCGTTGGTGGCTCTGGATCTAATTCTTCCATTTTGACGGATTTTTTTTTATTTCTAATTGAATTCGATAGAACAAATTCGGAACTAAATCCCATACATACTCGCATCGTTCTAGGACACGGGGTCCCGCTGAGTGCAGGTACACGAAGCAAGGGAGGGTGATCGATCGCATCGATCGCATCGCACCAAATTAGGACACACGTTTTTTGATCGCGCGATCGGTTTCATCGCGCGATGAGATCGCATCGCACCATCGCGCGTGCGATGGCAATAGGACACCGCCTAATACATAGTTACAAGAACGATTTTAATTATTCATTTTATCGTAAGTGACAAGGTATTCATTTTATCGTAAGTGACAAGGCGTGTATGACCGACGCTCAACTTACGATAAATTAAATATTCAACAATTTCATTGTAACCGACATGTACTGACATGTACAAATGAACATGTTTTGCAACTTACGATAAAATTTTCTCAATTTAATAAAATCGTAAATATCTGTGCCTTAGCCGTCTGTGTAAAAATATGGATATCATAATCTAGAGATTACTTGAATAAACCATATTTGTCACTTACGAGGAACTTAGTTCTTACCCAGGAACTGTTTGTGTGAAGTTAAAAAGGACATTAAAAAAATATACCTATAGCTTTTTGTTGTTAGTATAATCATAATCAGTGCTCCGTCACTCTTGTTTGACAGCTGCGAAAAGTACCTACAGCGTCGGCGCCAATTAGGTTTGTCAAAATATTTTTGGGAGGCCTAAATCGAAAACTATTTCGAGATAATTGTCTCAATAATTGTCGCGGGATATCACAATTTCTTGGTTGACATTCCACATATCCGCACCAAGCGCCTTTCTGAATCTTTTTTACCCGACTGCGCCAGAAGGAGGGTTATGTTTTTCGAGCGTATGTATGTATGTTTGTATGTCTATTTCTTTGGCACGGCCTACAGCCTAAGCGGCTCGATGGATTTTGACGTATGATGTGTCGTTAGATTTGTAAAAATCGTGAGAGTGACTTAGGCTATATTTTTTTATTATGGCATCTGGGAATTAAAAAAAAGAGGGGGAATAAATAATTTTTATTTGTAAAAATTTACAATATGGGTATCAAATGAAAGCTAGTAAACAGACGATTCCAAATATGTATACAACGTCTTAATGAATAAACTAAAAAGTAGTTTGTTTAGAATCAAGAGCAGAATCGAATTATCATGGTTTCAAAACAGGTAATTTTTGACAAAATATTAATTTATTTGTTTTTAAAATTTTTAATTTACCGAACCCGATGTCAGACCACCTCAAAAGCACACTCACCTTACTAACTACCAATACTAGATTATTAAAATATATCCATGAGTACGTTAGGTAGCGCTTTCATTTATTGCTGAAATGACAACAAATCATTTTTGCCTCAAAACTTAAAATGCAAATAACTTTAAATTTTAACTATCAAAATAATGAAATTATTGTTTCAATCTAATTATTTTGTTATAAATCAGTTGGGTTGTATGAGGTTTTGCGTTAATTCATTAACACGTTGTATATTGTAGTACTTTTATGCTACCATTTCGACATAGGACTAAAAAGTATGAAATAAACCAAATTATTACGAAAAACAAAAAAACCCGACTGCATAAAAAAACTGTTAGCTGAAAAGAGAAAAACAAGCTCTATAATCACTAATCAGCTATAACAACATTAATTAAATATAATTTGAATGTTATTAGGTAGGTATTGCAGGCGAGGACAAACCAAAGGAAGGTACCTAGGTATGTATTATACTTAATTCATCTTTGGAATGCCTTGCCTGTGTCAGTATTTCCGAGCACTTACAACCCGAATTCCATTAAAGTACGAGTGAATAGGCATCTTTTGGGTAAGTTCGCTACATCTTCGACCCCATCTTTGTCTTGAGGACTGGCTTGAGGTCAAGAGCAAACCAATCAGTAATAAAAAAGAAAAATATTTTCTATGTTAGAAATTTCAAAATGAAAAGATTACAGATATTTTTAATAAAATAAAGTCGTTTTTCGGTCCGACTAGTGACGTCATTCGTTGGACCTGTAAACTTCTAGGTAAAATAAAAATCAACTTAAAATAACTGGCCATTGAGAAAAAAATATAATTATATTCAATGATTCAATATGTCAGAATTTGACATTTGATGTTGCCGTTTCTGTTTCCAGTTGTAAATAAGTAAATTTAAAAATGACGTACTTTACCTATATTTAATGACGATTTTACAAATGACTAAATACGAGTTATAAATTCTTTGCGACATCAATATGTATTAAATTCAACCTGATTATATTAGTATCCAAATTATTGTCAAATTTTAAGGCATTATTCTAAACCTAGAAATCGATGAATGTAACACACAAACTATTTATTTTATTTTGAAACAATCGAATGAAAATTAATTACTTTAAATTTTAATGAATTGGAATTTACATACTACATGTTTATTCTAATCGTAACTTCTTACTCATTACTTCAAATTAAAATACATTTATCCCTTAGGTACGATGTGATTTTAACGTTTTATCGTGTCGCTTGTAAGAAACAATATTTTTGTAGGAATACCTACTCGATTCAAACGTAAGAGACAGCAGATTTTTTTTGTTCTGAAAGGTTTGCTCACATAGTAAAAGTTGTTCAGTTTGATGGGTAGAGTATGTGGTTTAGAGGTTTAATGATACTTTTCCTTACACCCCGTATACACCACTAGTTTTAATTACTAACTACATTTTAAGGGTATTTTCATTCGAATATATAAAAAACCTTTCGTGCACCCCTACGCAGAAAATTTATTTCATAATTCTGTCTTCAGCGATTAAGGCTGTGAGCTATTTGTCGGTCAGTCAGCGGAACTGTTTTATAAGTATAGATGAATAAACAACTAAACGCAAAAGACAGCAATAAAATTTTATTTTGAGTGACAAATTCAGCGGGCAAAGCTCAGCTTACGATCTTCCTAAAAACGCTCGATAGAAGCGATAAATATGTTCCATACCTTCTATTGATTTTAATGTAAGTGCCTAAGCGTACAGTGAATTTGTTTAATCAGAGAAAAAAAATCGGAGTTCAGTGGTATTTTCAGGGGACTTACGACAAAATGTCCCTTACGACAATTGAAACGCAACTTGAGAGTTGTGCGCGTCGTATGCTGAATTTGTCGCTTACGATAAAAACATCAACAGTGGAAATTGCAAATGTCGTAAGGGACATTTTGTCGTAAGTCCCCTGAAAATACCACTGAACTTCGAATTTTTTTCTCTATCGATCTGTATTAAATCATGTTTTGATATCCCTTAAAATGAATGAGATACGAGGCCCATCATTTTGTAGTAAGTTAAACTTTATGTCGTATAAGCAAGGAAAATTTCAACCTTCTTGCATATAAGTAAAAGTTTAGGTTCAAGCTCTAATGTAATTTTTTGAAACGTCTTAAGTCTTTATAGTTACCAGCTGTAATACACAAACTAATTAGAAAGAACTACCTGTAATACGTTGTAAGTAACCCACCTACAAAATAATTATATTCTTTACAACATAAATTCTGTTAAAATAATTTTAAACTTGAAATGAACATTATTAACAATTCTAATTACTTAGTGTCATCCCCAGAGTATTAGTACCTATGTCTTTTATTATTTCCTTGCACCAGTGTAAATAAGGTTGTCTGGAAGAAATCGCTTTTTAGCGATAAGACCACCTTATTTGTAATTCTATATCTTTATTCAAATGTATATTCTGTTTTTTTCTGTTTCTGTTGTCTTGTTGTGTGTTGTCTCTGACTATCCCCTCGGGGAATATAGTCGTGAGCATATGCTTATGCTTATATTCTGTTTTGGTGTGCAATAAAGTATAAATGAATTGAATTGAATATTCGTTTTCCGCAAGTATCAACCCTATAGGTCACCGACGCGGGGGCTCACACGTACGAGGAGTGTCGTGGCTGTGGCACTGCACAAATACACTACTTTGGCACACACTTTTGCTCACTTTGTAACCTTTTTACCAACTTTTTACACTAAAATTATCAAATTGAAAACTTTTATCGCGCCGCCTTGTGACAACCACTTGACAAAATCATGACAGTTGGTTTCACGTCCGGAAAGCAGAAATTCGTTCAGAAACCGTAAGCAAAAGGCTGGAAATATGGTATCTACACTACACTGCTTCTTTACTTAAGAAAGCTGCGTTTTAGACAGGCTTTCAAACTTATGATTTGACCATAAAATATAAGCTTTTTTAATTTGACATTACTAATGTTTTAGCACGACTTTCTAGTGAGAACTTCGAGTTCCATTGCACTCGTATGTCCATCGAACTGAACTAAGATTGATTGCATCCCACAAGGTTGTCTAAATTGTTTTCATTTTATCTTAAAGTTGTCTAGCATGATTTTAGAGTCCCTTTTCTTTCTAAAATTATGAAAACATAAAATCCCATTCTATTTTATATAATTCTAAAATACTGTACTGTAAGAAAGTTTAGTTTTGTATACCGTTATTGGATCAAAACTCTAGTTTAATTAAAATAAAAATAATATAATTTTGCTATCCGTTTCCTGTTCGTCTTAGTTCTTTTGGACAACTCGCGCCATCTACCAAGCTCTACTGCGAAACTTTCTATGCCTAAAATCAAAATAAACCTAAGAAATTCTTAAATTTCCCCTTTTAACTTCTTATTCCCATTATAAAATAAGTGAGCTACCTCTTTTATCTATTTAGTATAATTACTGACTACTTTGGACAACAAAATTATACGTAAATCCGATTCTAAGATAATTATAATAGTACCATTTGATACACCCAGCGCCATCTAGTTATCGAAACTTTTACTATATTACAACAAACCACCCATTCACAGAAAACGCCAATGATTCATTCATTCAATCTTCCAATCAATTCAGTCATTCAATTCGTTTACCTACTTAATTAAATATAACAAACATTTCGAATTATTTTAATATTAGCTTGTAAATCACAAATGATAATTCGATTTATTTTAGTTTTTACGTTATTCAAATAATAATTTAAATACTTAAATTACAATTTTGGCTTTAAAAGTAGGTATCATGACAATTTTATTCTCCACCCTTGGACATGCCGCTTATTGGCCGCTTAGCTTAGGTACTTATTAGCCAATCAAATTAGACGTAGTCCTAATGAACTTTGCAATCAACCAATAGAATCAATAGAATTTTTATACGTTCAGAATTTATCAACTTCCGTTCCGTTCATTCATTCTTTTCAAACAACAAAACTTACAAAACAAAGCGTAAAGAAAACATGGCCGATTTGCCGTAAAACTTTCAAACTTTCAAGAATTTCCTCGTCACGCATCCAGACATTTACATCATTGACATTTACGTCTTTGCTACGAAAACATAACAAAAGAGAAGAAGTTAATCTAACTCAATTCAGAACCTACGTTCCCGTCTACTTGAAAAAAGAAAACAAGAAAATCCAACAGAAAACGCTTCCCCCAGCGTCCTTATAGCATCAAGAACCCGCCAAATTTCATCTCCACGCTACGCTCATGGCTACGCCTCTATGGATAACGAAAAAGAAGATATTGCAAACTTAACATTCCAAATTCCACGCTCCTGTAACCATCTACTCAAGGAATATACCATCTACTCGAAAAAGAAAACTACCAGAACCCATTTCAAAACCTGACGCTTCTTTCTCGACGCGTCCTCCAGTGGCATCGAAACTCCAAGATCTTCATTCTACGCTACACTACTATGACAGAAGAAAAGAAGATATTCAAAACACTAAATTTCCTATCTCCACGCGCCTGCAACGAAAAGAAAACTCGAAAAGTGAAAATTTACCTCACTCAACATCAAAGATCACCCTAAAATGCAATCCCTACAACCCTTCTGCTTCATCACCTGGAATCTTGAAACGCAGCCCTCAGTCAAACAACTTAGTGAAACAGCAAATAACCCCAGTGAACCAAAATTTACAGTGCAGTGCTCAATAAAATATCTAGTGAACAGTGCCTTTTTAGACAAAGTGAAAATCCAAATCAAATACCAATATAACCCTATTGTGAATGTAAACAATTAACCCATGTTATCAAAAATTAAAGCATATTCCCCATTTTTAAATAAACTAATTATTTACCCTGCATTTCTAAGAAAAACTAACTACATCCCACGAATACCTACAACCTCAAGAATGCATATCGTTCTTCACAGTACCAAATTGTAGCCCAAAAGGCTAGCTAAATAATTAGATTCCAACTCAAAATAAAATCACAACATTTCAAACCCTATTTTCTTAACAATCCTTGTCACGGAACACCAAATTGTAATGAAAATCTATCCTGGTCATGCGCACACCAAATTGTAAAAATTCCCTACCTATCACTATCCTAAACTAGATCCTGGGCAACCGGCACCCAATTGTAAAGACTTCTAAACCTATCCTACTTAAAGCACTAGTTTGTAATAGATACCTAACTTAAACTAAAATCCCTAACGGATGACTTTTAAACTAATTTGCCTAACTAAATAAAGGTTTTAAATCTACTATGAACTAAACTTGATTATGATTTTATTTTGAGTTGAAGATGTTGTTTTGGCCAATTGTGATCTCTAGTGGTTAGAACTAACGTTGTGAACCGCCTAACAGTAACCTAGGTTGCAACAGACTCGAGGTTTATCTAGTATTCTATCAAACAGTGACATGGGAATACCTAAACTTATTATCAACATAGTTTAAACAGTCATACCTAACTTAGCCTATCCAACTTAACCTATTGATAAGTAAAACCTGATCCTATTATAATATGCCTAACCAAAGTACTACTTCATGATAACTGACTTAAATGTTCTTGAGCTTAGATCTGAACTTAAACTAGGTATTGGCTAAAAGATGTGATCGTCTAGGAACCCACATTGCTTAGTAACAACTCAGATTTGCTTAGAAGGACTTAGTGACCTAGATCTTATCTGTAATGAACCTAGAAATAAACCTAACCTGAATAAACTTACCTAAACAGTATAATTATACAGGGTGTAAGTTTTAAATTAATTAAATGTTATAAGAAAATGGTAAGCATATCTTGATTAGTTAACATTGTGATTGTTTTTATGGGGACACCCCAACCTAGTGAGTGAGGTCGGTTACAAGGAGTAATGGAGAACGATTATTATACTCTTATATTATAAATACCATGATTTTGTACCATGATTAATTAAGACATAGATATTTTCAGCTTTATCTTTCGAAGTGTAACGTCTCCAATCATCTTAGTATGGAGATTAGCTACGGGCTGCTCTTTGCTCACCCAAAGACAAACCAAAACTATCAGAACCTCAAGTTGACTTTTCCAAGAGGATTATTTGTTATATAAATAATTATAATTCTCATAAAATTAGTACCCTTTTAGTACCTTGTAAAACTTTAAAATACAAAATCCTTCTCAAATACTTCTTTCGGATAGGGTATGACCTCAAAAAGACTCTACCACCACGTCACTAGGGGTCCTAACTGCAGAGAAGATGTGGCCAGAAACTCTACAGTGATATCTTCAAAAATTCAGTAAGTATGAGCAAGTATTTAAAATAAAGAGGACAAGTGAATTTACTTTCATTCATTAGTCTTAGTCAGTTTGTTATAGTCTATAAGACAACTGGGATAAAAATAGAAAATATTCTATGAAACTAAAACAAGTAAATTAGGTTTTCTTTCCTAATAGTATGCTTAACATTCTCTATCAACAAGTCATCAGCTTTGATGTAAAATTCATACTAATTATTCTTAACATAGTTCCATTCTTTCATGAAACCAATATTGTAAATAAGATATTATCAGCTAAACCAATATTTTCCTTCTAACTGTACAAGTATAGAAAATATGATTTCCCTATGAAAACTTTAATCATTCCCTCCCAATAATCTAGAAAAGTTACCTATCCTATCCTAGCCTACTTCTAAAATAAAACGCGGACTTTAAAATCTAACCAATGTCTAAAATATTCCTATTCTAAAGAAGTTTCCCTAGTGTTAAGATAACCCCGGTGTAAGGGCATCTGCAAAGCTAGGGGCAGACCCCACATTTACATTTAATCGTGTAGGTGTGTAATGTAGATTTTCCCGTGTTGTCTAGGGAAGAACCTTCTGAATAGCTAAATTAGGTGTGCGAGTAAGTCAACTCTAGTGTACCTAGTTCCTATGGACTTGTGTTTTATGGGAACTCCGTGCGGCCGAAGCTTAGAGATCAGGAGTACCCAAGGTGAGTAATATAAGTGTGTGAAATATATAAATAAGGGGACTGAATTTTGCACCCCAGAAACAAAGTACTTGGCCCCTAAAGGACATCCTCCTCTTGGACGGTGGATTACCAAGCAGCATTTGGCCCAGGTTACAAAACTCAGGTGGCTAAGAATCGCTATGTAGGTAAAAAACGATCGCCGGCGCACCACAAAGCCAGGCTATGAAAATGGAAGTTAATGACACTTTCACAGTATAGCACTGCTAGTCGTGAAAGCACCAAAAACCCACGATACTTCATCGTGTACCAAAACATTCCTCGAGCTCGCAATTTAAATATTAACTCCCCAATAAAAGAATTTACAAACGATTAAAAATATGAAACTCCCAGAATTTATCCCAAAAATCAATAAAGAAAGCTTACTACTTCCCCTTAAATTACTTTACAATTATCCCAAATTATAAACAAAACCTCCCAAAAATACTTAGAAAATTTAACTAAAATCAAAACGCAAACCGGCAGCGAGACAGTGAGCTCTTAGAATAAAATTGAAGAAAAGACCCGATCTCCTATCGCTCCCGCCTATTTATACTCAATCCCACGCGTCCCTGAACTCCTTGACCTCCGTGGCATCCACACGAACCGTAGTTTCCGTAATGTCCGCCATTTCCCTGCGATCCTCAATGACCAAGCCTGCCTCGACTTTCAAATACACAATATTGAGCTCTATCTTGATGAAAATAAAGTTGCGTTCAGTTATGCCTGATGATATTTACTTAATAAAAGATTTGACCTCTATTTACTTTTCATTAAAGATGAATTTCATTTGTACTACTATCCATAATTTTAGTTTCTTAATTAAATGGTCTTACAGCCCGATGCGCAGACTACCTATAGTAAAAACTTAGTCAATTAAGCTTTCTTCCCCTGACATAAGATTCATTTTTGGCTAGCGAAATCCTCCTCGCGCCAATTTTCACTCCTTGCATTTTTAACTTTTCCGCGCAGCGTCCCCAAGCTATCTTGCCAAACAATGTGGTACGCTCTCATTAGAACCTAATATCAACTACGCATGCGTTAGATGTATCAGCTGTTTTCTGCTAACTCGTATTTCCGCCATTTTTTGCCCTTTTTATGATGCTTGATTTATATTACCATTTTTAATAATGAAAGTAATTTTCTAATGAAATATTAGTTAATTATGTCTGAAATATCGAATTCTTCCTCTATTTTTTTATAATAATTCAAATGAAATGAATTCCCTCTCTCAAAAGCTAGTTAACATTATTATTTGAGCTTTAAATAAAACTTCTAATTTCGAGTTTTGCTAAATTTTATCAGTAATTATTTTATAATTATGGTTCTATTGTTTGAAACAATATATTAAGATGTGTGTGATGACTAGAGAGTAGCATATTCATTACTGGTGACTACCTAAACCAGTACAGTATCTCCTAAACCGACTGACGATATGCAGGCAGACCGACGTCAACCCCATCACAGAGATGCTCTACACCCTATAAACACTGAATCAGCCTTGCTGCTTATGGTTGCAAAAAGTACACTTATCTCTCGTAATATTACGTCTAGGCCTTGTCATTACAAAGTTATTGCTATTTATCTGAAAGAGGCGCTAATTTTCATAGTAAAAGTTAAAAAGTAGAATGTGACTTAGGTGTATTGTACTATTTTAAACACCTACCAATGCACCTAAATTAGTAATTTAGTCATTATTTTGGGTAACAAATTTCCCAAATTACTGTTTTTTATTGTTCACGCGCATGAATTATTACTAACACATAAAGAATTTGAATAGCTGATTAACTGTAAAAGTTTTTAAAATAATGGTCCAGTTCAGTGTAGTACATTTTTTTTACGGAAGATTTATTTAAAGTTTGAGTTCGTCAAGCGGAATTAGAGTAACTATTCAATTTGAGATTTTTTTCGTCAGTCACGAAAAACGTGAGACACAATATCCGTATGAGGATACATTAGGTGAGGATACGTTATGTTCGTGTCTCACGTTTTTCGTGACTGACGAAAAAAATCTCAAATTGAATAGTTACTCTAATTCCGCTTGACGAACTCAAACTTTAAATAAATCTCCCGTAAAAAAAATGTACTACACTGAACTGGACCATTATTTTAAAAACTTTTACAGTTAATCAGCTATTCAAATTCTTTATGTGTTAGTAATAATTCATGCGTGTGAACAATAAAAAACAGTAATTTGGGAAATTTGTTACCCAAAATAATGACTAAATTACTAATTTAGGTGCATTGGTAGGTGTTTAAAATAGTACAATACACCTAAGTCACATTCTACTTTTTAACTTTTACTATGAAAATTAGCGCCTCTTTCAGATAAATAGCAATAACTTTGTAATGACAAGGCCTAGACGTAAGTTTTATACGAATTTGAATAGCTGAGCAATTGTACAAGTTTTTAAAATAATGGTCCAGTTCAGTGTAGTACATTTTTTTTACAGGAGATTTATTTAAAGTTTGAGTTCGTCAAGCGGAATTAGAGTAACTATTCAATTTGAGATTTTTTTCGTCAGTCACGAAAAACATAAGACACAATATTCGTATGAGGATACATTAGGGAACTATTCAGCGTTCATTATCAAAAATCAGATCTTAAAAATGTTATCATTTGCAGCGACAGCACTAAAAAAACTGAGTCCTGGTAGAGAAATAGAACAAATCCCTAAAAAATAAAAAATCGTGGTAACCCTAGGTTTTTTTTGAAAACTATTTAAATTAGTTTTAGACAATTATGTAAGCTATCATCCCCTTAACGTTGATCCATTATTTACCGGACACCCTGTATAACGTTGAGAGAGTCAGCTATCCGAGAAGGTTTAAAGAATATGTACCCTTCCTATTAACTGTAATAGGAAGGGTACATATTCTTTAAACCTTCTCGGATAGCTGACACTGAACACTGGTTCAGAATGAAAAATACGAGTGCTATCCACCAAAAAATGACATAACAGTTACAGACTCCTCTGCTAGAATTACTCTGCAAGCTCTTTTAGACTTAACAGTGAAAAGGATTACGAAAACTTTGCCGGAAAATATACAAAACAAACAATGTCAATTGATCAGCAAGTGGGGTTTTGATGGTGCATCAAGCCAAAGCAGATACAAGCAGAAGATGGATTCTGAACATGATGACGACTCCAGTATATTCATGACGTCATTAGCACCATTAAAGATGACTTGTGAAGGAA
This sequence comes from Agonopterix subpropinquella, assembly GCA_922987775.1. NCBI lineage: Eukaryota > Metazoa > Arthropoda > Insecta > Lepidoptera > Depressariidae > Agonopterix > Agonopterix subpropinquella. The sequence goes on along the minus strand of OV277694.1, from coordinate 8,485,865 downwards.
AAACTGTGTGGGAGAATCCAAAACCTTGCTCGGCAGCATTTTGTCGTCCAGTACAGTTCACCTTCGTTAAAGAAAGTGAAGCAGTGGTGAAGGAAGAAGAAAGTAAAATGAAAAACGAAATCGCTACTCTCAGGCCATCTGTATGCGGTAGCAATACAATTGACCATAAGCTTATGTTAACCATGGTTGACGGTAAGATATGCACATACCTTTCAGCAACATGCTATCTTTGTCGAACGAAACCATCTCAGATGAACAAGTTGACTGAAGTTAAAGACAAGCCAATACCAGATAATATGATGGAGCTTGGTCTTTCTTCACTCCATGCGCGTATAAATATGATGGGGTGCCTCTTGCATATCGCATACAGATTGGACTTCAAGAAATGGGCTGCTAGAGGTGCTGACCAGGAGCTAATGAAGCAAAGGAAGGAGGCGATTCAAAAACGGTTTCATGATGAACTTAATTTGCTTATAGATGTGGTAAAACAAGGTTTCGGAACCACCAACGATGGCAACACAGCCAGAAGATTTTTTGAGTACCCTGAAAAAACTGCTAACATAACAGGGTTGGATGAAGAACTTATTCGCAGATTCGCTGTAATTTTACAGGCTATAACATCAGGTGAACACATAATTGTAGAAAAGTTCAAGGAGTACGCATCGCAGACTGCTGAGAGATTCGTGGCATTATATGGTTGGTACAATATGCCTGTTACTGTACATAAGATATTGATACATGGAGCAGATATTATCGCTCATAACGCAATCGTACCAATGGGAATTCTTTCTGAAGAAGCATCGGAGGCTCGCAATAAGGATTTCCGAAGATTCCGAGAACACCATTCCCGTAAGAAGAGCAGAGTGTGTTCGAACGAGGATATTTTCAATTTCCTAATTCTTTCTTCGGATCCACTTATCTCAGCTACAAGGCCCACCATGGATGCAAAGAAGAAAAAAGCCCGCTTTGACGAAGTGTGCGGTCTGCTGAATCTTCAAGAGTCTGACCATAAAATCGAGTTCTGCGATGTCTCTCATTTGGATCTTGAATCTGACTCTGAATCAGACTCTACCGACAGTGACTCGGAATAAATACTAATAAACAATTTAAGTATTTTTTAAATAGTTACTTTTACAATAGATCTCACTGGGTTGCAGTGTTCTGAACAAAATGTAAATTTAGAGTATTTTTTTAAATTACAATTTATTATTTTATTTATTGTTTAAAATCTTTTTATAATATAATTATAAGCACTTCCTAATAAAATATTTCGGATTTCAATCTAATTTGTAAATTATTGACCTGACTAACTTAGACACTTCACATCAGGTTTAGCTTATATACGGTGAAGCAGAAATATGTAGCTAATTAACTAACTGCTCTCGACATCATTGTACCATTAGCTAGGCTAATACCACAGTATTACAATATAATTATCTAATACTCTGCTCATTAGTGAATTTCTCCGATCTATGAAAACATAATGAGCGTCACATTAAAAATACTTAATTATTGCAGTTAATTGATTGCGCCGCAAAAATATCGATTAGCGTAAGAATTATCATTTTAATACCATAAAATTTACTTATTTTTTAGGCAAAATAGTAGCCAGACACTTAAATTAGACACAAACTTACTTCGTTATTCCTTGTTTACTGTAGAAATATACTTATTTATTGAATTATTAATTTTGTATCTAAGTTTCCCAACATTTTCAGTAGAATAAATTATAATCGATGATCTAGTCATAGTTTAGGTACTTCACATTAGGTTAAGATTTGATATAGACTTGAAATATAGTACTAAAATAAAAACAAAAAATTTCAAAAATTCTTACTATTAAAAAAAAAAAACCGCACCTTTGCCCGGTTTATGTAGTATGCCAAAAAATCCTAAATATATCATAGAAAAATAACCTATAAAGAAATAAGGCGCAATTGTGCGATAGCTGAGTTATCGCCGATTTTAAAGTCAACTCCATACAAATTTTCCACAATAAAATTATATCTGGGCCGTTTGCACTTATATTCAGTATATTTTATATATTTAAGTATGTACTTAGCCTGCCAAAGCATACCCAAGCAAAAAAAATGACACTTAAAAAATCAAATGAAAATGTATATGAAAGTCGAATTCCAGCCCACTGTGCGGCAGGATGAGACGTCAGTGACGCAAAAAAGACGACGTTGTAAGGTCAATTTAGGGTCAGTACTATCATTACGTTACGACGTAAGTAGGACGAAGATTTGCTACTTGGGATAGGTGTGTTGGATTCTACATTGTGGTAGAGATAGGTATTTATGTTATCATTAATTAAGGGTGCAGGAGATACCAGGAAAATATAAGTATGAAACTTACGCTGTAATCACCCAATGTGATTTGAAATAAAGCCATCCAAGTGCTTGGGTAACTTGAGAATAATGTTGATTGTACATTTGGGAAACCTGAAACAATAAATATCGTTACCAACTGGGTTGTTACTTACAGGTTTACACTATACAGGGTATTGAAAAGGATGATCCGTCCGATCATCAAACTTGATAACTTTCTCTATGGGACCAACGATCATCGAAATTGCGAAAAAATCTGCTGTTCAATACAAAACTGCAATCCTTCTCGACCTAAATGTTTAGGACAATAATTTTTTTTTTCTATATTTCGATGTTGGTTTCTGATCATCCCCTTAAAAAACCGACAGCATATTAAATTGGACTCTAAATTATGTTAAGCGCTTAAACTGAAAGCGGAGCATGCAGGATGGGATAAAATGTGACGTCTCCCGAGTCCCGACGTCTCTCTATGTATGCATTATGCAGCTGCAAGTGAAATACCCTCTACCCTCCCTTGGCAACGCCATTGTGCATGGGCTTCACTCTCTACATGAAAGTAATAATCCATCTACCATCGTAGATTCTACACTATTATAAGTAAGTTTTCTACCAACCTCTATAAAGAAAGAAGAATGATTGAGAGAAGCCGAAGAGTACGATGCAGTAGATGATGCCAAAAGTGAACATATCTCCCGTGATCATGCTGTATATCATTGTCACGAACGGCCCCGTCAGTTTCACTGCCCTAAAGAATATACGTTGGTTATAGAAAATGGTAATTTAGGTCTTCCTCTGCCTCTCTTCTTCTCTATTAGGTAGGTACTTAATGTTATTACTTACCCAGCAAAGAACATCAACAAGAACCAAGAGCCTGGCAGCAGGAAGATCAGTAAAGCCTCCTCCAACATCGCCTGACCAGAAAGCCTCGCTGGTATACAGATCAGGAGCAGGATGTTCGATGCCAGGAATATGAATTTAGCTGGTTCGTGGATCTAAAACATATTATTGTACAAAGATTCATCATCATAAATACCGGTGGGTGCAGTGTTGTTCAAATGTTGATGCGATTGAAAAACATAATCTTCGATAAGAACGCCGCTTTCAATCTTCTAGTTTAGTTCTCTATCCTAAGGAAGTAATTGCTTTTTAGCGATGAGGCCGTCTTATTTGTTAGCCGTGCTGGACTATCTGGTAATGTCAACCACAAAATTCTTATTTAAACAATCACATATAGGTAGATGGCTTTTTGACGCAATTTTATGACTCTACCGCCACCTTGGAAGGTGTTACGCTGTAGAGAAGATGAGGCCAAGATATCTTACTTCCTGAGGATTAATCAAAACAAAGAGAGAAGCTCCGTAGGAAGCTGACGTTAGCGACAAATAAAAGACGACATTTTAAGGTCAGTTTAGGGTCAATCGCATCATTATGACGCCATTGACGCTTGCTACAAGGGAAATAATTAACACAAAACTAACCAGCTGCTTAAAATAAGCCACAAGTCCTTGGTTCTTCAGCTCGTCGCCTTGCTGAAGGATAATGTAACATAGGGTGCTGACAATAGTGCCCAGTTCGCTGGCAAGCCTCACGCCGCTCCTTGCGTCATTGATCTCCAGACCCCAGTTCGGGTTGGAGTCGGCTTCAGCGCTGCTGTGGCGGAGGTACACCGACACGGAGAGGAGGATCAGATGCAGCATTAGGATTAGGAGGCGTTTTAAGAACTTTGTCTGAAATGGAAACGGTTTATTCAGAGCATAAAGATACATAGACCGTAGACGGCTAACAGAAGATGGAGCTACTTACCCTAGCGAATGTCTTCCACTTCTCTTCCAGTAACCTCTGTATAATGCCTCCGTCCAACATGTTCAGATGTTCCTGTTTAGTACCATTCAGGATTATGAACAGCGCTGAATTCCAGTCTGCAAACGATTTTACCAACGTTATAGTTAGCTTACCTATCTAATGGTTTCGATAGTATTTTTTGTTTCTTATGTTCATTACTTCACCAATTAGCATTGGGCTCGCATGGTGGAGTAAGGCACAATCCCTCTCATAATTATTATTCTTTAGAGGCCCTTGCCCTGCAGTCGGATCCTGCAGGCTATTATAATTATTACTCACTTTTTTATACCTTCACGAGCTTTTACCCGCGACTTCGTCCGCATAAATTATATACCAGATTTTAAGTCAGATAAGCTATCAAACAAAAAAAGTTTCATCAAAATCGGTTCAGTAGTTTTTGCGTGATACTCGAACAAACAAACACCCAAACAAACAAACAAACAAACAGACAGACAAAAAATCCAAAAATTGGTGATTTGGAATCAGGGACATCTAAAAATCATATCGTAATCTTTTTTTGTAAATATCTTCAATGTACAGACACACTTCTGTTACAGTTTTATAATAGTTTAGATTTGTCACATAGTGTTTTAGTACGTATGTGACAATTGTATAAAAAGGTGCCGTATGGCGATGACGTTTTCTGGCTCTCCTGAACGAGATTAGCATAGCAAAGAAGTACTCACTCGTCCTTCCATCAGGTAACAATGTATCCAGCGCATTCAAAGGGTAAGCGGAGCACGTGATATTGGAGTATCTCCAGAACTCCCTCGCAGATAATTCCAGCATCTCCCTGAAGACCGACGCGCGGCCCAACTGGCAGGACAGGGTGAGCGGCGTGTACCCCGCCTTGTTCAAACGTCCGTTGCTAGCTGGGAGCTTTGGGTGACGGAGGGCGTAGCCGAACATGTCCTGGATTCAACGCTTTTATTATACACAGTCCATTATTCGTTCTCTACAGTGCCGTATTAATCTAGTAAGCAGCTGCCTAGGGCCCCGCACCGATGCCCCGATGCGGGCCCCGAAGGAAAAGTAATTTAATGATTTCTTTTCAAAAAGATTTCGAAAAATCTTTGGACCACAAGGTGATTTCAAAAATACGTACCAATTTATCACCAACTACAACCATATGCAGCACCATGTTCCCAAACGAGTCCTGCATGTCAGGGTCAGCCCCTGACTCCAGCAGCAGGTTGTAGACAGCCTCGTTGGCGCAGCAGGCGGCCCAGGCCAGTGGATACTCTCCTAAGTACGCGAGACCCTCATAGTTGGTCTGCCGAGCCGGTGGAACCTTCTGCTGATCACGGGGCAGGAAGAAACTGCCTGGAAGAACGACTGTAAACTTAGAAGCAGGAGAAATAGAGTTGGATACAGTAGGGCATAGTAGCTTGCGAAGGTGGCTTAGAGGATGTGTGTGGTGTTATTCAAATTGTATTTACGAAACACAATAGTTTTACCAATAGCTCTCTGGTTCACGTTGGCACCGGCTTCGACTAAATCTTGGACCAACTCGTTGTTGCTGTACGCTATTGCCAAATGCATGGAACTTGCCCCTGAAAATGATAGGATAGATAGTTTATACAATAAATTATTGAATAAGTATACAGTTACTAACGTAAACTCACGACTGTATTCCATTTCCAGTTGGTTAGAAACATTGACATTATTAGGTATGACACTAATCACACAATTGGAGATAAGTAGAGAGTAACATTTAACTAACTTTACCTAAGTATTCTTCACCTTCCACAACGTCCAGCGAAAGCTTCGGATAACACTTAACAAGGGTCCTTGCCAATCTTGTATGGATCTGAAAATATTGAAAAATAAATTAAGACTCTAGCTCGTCTCGGCTATGAAAGTCAAAAGAATGACTAATCCTAAAACCTGCTGACTTGGGTGATAAACTTCAATCTTCTATCTCATTTGGAGTCACCAAAATAATAACTTAACTTAAACACCAAATTATGGGAAGGGAAATCGTTGGGGGGGCTCGAGGCCTGAGGGCCTCTATTAGGTCATAATCTGGCTCTCTCGAACACATTGGCCCCGATTCGGACTGTGCCACGACTTAGCTTAACTAAATTTATACCTGTCACTTTCTAAAATAAGATTAAGAAAAGAGACAGAAAACCAACGGCTGACTTTAGTGCTGTCAAAGTGACGTTACACGCCCAAAATAAGATGCCATCATAATGTACGCCATCTTATTTAAGGCGTTTTTGGGCGTGTAACGTCACTTTGACAGCACTAAAGTCAGCTGTTGGTTTTCTGTCTCTTTTCTTAATCTTATTTTAGAAAGTGACAGGAATAAATTTAGTTAAGTCGTGGCACAGTCCGAATCGGGGCCAATGAACAAGTAATAGAGTCAACTAATCTCCTATAAATAATATTTATTTGTACAATATCACCATTAACGTAAAAGCGAGTGCATTAACGTCCATACTCGATCAAACTGGCCAGTTTGTGGAGGTGATCGAAGTAATTGGAAACTCACTTTAGTGTCACAAATGATGAGGACATGTAGGAGTGACTCGCCGAGAGCGCCGCGGTAGCACATCTGCCAGCAGGCAGTGTGGTCCTCCCACTTCGCCAGGGGGTCGTGGGGGGACAGCGATGCTTCGATCGGCAGCACCACCTGTGGGTTCCAAGACAGATTAGAGACAACCTCTGGGCTCGTTGACATTAATTGTCTTTGTGTTGTTAGATGTCGCCGCTGTCAAAGAAAATATACCTACTACGCGAATCGCTGTTGTGTTGATCCTGGTTAACAGGAATTACCAATACAGCAGTGAGGCTTGTTGGCTGGTAAAACGCAAAACCTATATTTTATAACAGTGTCCGTATGATGGGAAACGCGATATTCTCACATACATAAACTCAGCTACTTAAGGCAAGCTGACGTCTCGGTGACGAAAAAAATGACAAATTTAGAAGATCAATTTTAGGGTCAATATTGTCATTATGACGTCTCAGGACGAAAGATTTGCTACCTGGGATGGGACGCTGCGCCACAAACGGTAAAATTTGGAAAACAAGCCCTTTGTTGACTCTAGTCTATTTGCTGAAGGGATAGCTCCTGAAGATAGGTATTGTATGTAAAGAGTTGTACTTATACAGGATAAAATGATATCAATCATTATCATCCTTTTAAACTAAGAGTCTACCCATCAAACTGAACAACTTTTACTATAGGAGCAAACCGATCGGAGCAAAAAAAAATCTGCTGTTCCATACTTAACTGCAACGCTTACTCGACTCAAATGTATGCAACAGCTGATTTTCTTTTTGCTCCGATCTGTTTGCTACCATAGTAAAAGTTGTTCAGTTAAATGTGTAGACTCTTAGTTTAAAAGGATTAGCAATCCCACTTCTGATATTCGACGAAACTTTAGTGATGAACAAGTAAAGCTCAGACCTGCTTCTGATCCCTGAACTTCCACCGCAGGTACTCGGCTCTGTTGATTACTCGTCCTCGGCCCCCGGCGTACATGTAGGCTGAGAACTCTTCCCTGATCAGCTTCTCGGCCGCCAGTATCCCGCCTTTCGTATACGTCTCCAGTAGCAGACCACCTTTGGAGCACATTGGGAATTGAATTATTTTTTATTTTTCTGGAAACATGGCGAAATAAAAAGGTATCGCATAGCGTCGCGCTCATACATTTTACGGTCGCGCGTCCCTCAGCGACACCCGGCGACCGCAAAGTGTCGCTCGTCTGTGAGAGCCTCCCCCCCCTTATTACTTTACTCTTTGGTGAGAGCGCTTACCCTTTTTGTAGTCGGCTAGCTTGTACAAGACGGTGTGCGCCTCGCTGTCCGGCTGAGAGATGACCCGATCGAGCACCGAACCCGCAGCTTGCACGCTGCCAGACGACGCGCAAAGTTTGCCGAGCTTGCCGCCCATCGCACTGTGTCTGTGTGAAGCAAAGACATTCAAATATACTAAGTAGTATTATGTTAAATCTCTTTGGTGTGAAGAGAAATATTACGCTGGTTACGGAATCCGCTTCTACTTTCCTGTATGAAAAAAACCCGGTTTTAAACTGATTCTTCTACCGTGGTTTTTGTAAGATAGTAGGTAGGTAATCGTACCTAAGATTTAGGTTAAAATGTAGAGCATATATTTTCAAAATAACAGTGGCTCAAAATATTTACCAACTTACATTAAGTTGGTAAATATTTTGAGCCACTGTTATTAAAATATGTTATTTTGAACTTAATGTAAGTAGGTAAATATTTTGAGCCACCGTTATTTTGAAAATATATACTCTACATTTTAACCTAAATCTTAGGTACGAAAACGACAGGCAGGCATTGTTTAAAAATTTCATTTATTTTTATGGATTTAGGTATACGAAAGAATCTTTTGGGCCTTTTGTTATTATCTTAGCAATTTCATACGACGACGTACGTATATCATCATCACAAGCCATACCTTACATCCCACTGCAGGGCACGGCTTACTTTCACGAATATCTGTGATTCATCATTATCATCAGCTCTTCCTTCATGTTACATTATAATCAGCCTATAAGTAGGTAAATAGCCTTTTCTCAAACATGCTTGGAAATGTGAGCATTATTTTGACAACCTACTTCGAGATAAATCGAAATTGCTGTACTATCAGTTTAAAATAACAATGTGCATGACCTCGCTCGCAAATGTGACGTCACTCAATCACACGAACTTCACTCGAATCATTCAAATGATTGTTTCCTTTGCATAGAGTCTACATTCCTTTGTCAACTGAGTGAAGTTATCCAACGGCCCTTAAAGGTCATGCACATTGTTATTTTAAACTGATAGTACTGGCCAAATACATGCGCGCAGCGGCCGGCAATGTTGTATGAAAATCCATATCTGTCGTGTTTTGCGGCCAAATAAATTACATACTAAACTCATATCTGTCGTGTAATTTAAAAATGGAACGATCTTTTACTCCGAAACATGGCGACCAAGGAGGTAACTCATCAAAGTTTTTATTTAAATTTCGAACTGGCTTGCAAATAGAAAGCTGTTTATTGAAAAAAAAAAAAAATGTTGTTCGTTGTTCGTCATTGATTTTGAAAAGAGTTTTAATTTCCGCGAATTATTTGAGAAAATTTATTGTTTTCATTTCCGCGCATTATTTGAGAAAAGTACTATACAAGCCTTGGCCACAACTAGGCATTGATGAACTTACGTATGTATGCCTCGGCTTCGCCTCGGCCCACATTTACACGTTCGTCCATCAATGCCTCTGTTGCTGGCCGCTGCAGTAATGTACTAATAAAGTATAAATTATGATTTAAACGTCCCATAAAAAGAAATACGGAATATAATTTTAACACTTACCTACTTTAATTACGGACTTCTCAACTTCTTCACATTTCTGCCACTCCAAAAGTAAACACACTTTGTCCTCAAGAACATTCTAGAGGTGTGTCATAGAATGTAACTCAAAATTTCACAGCGTCATTAGTTAGACGTCATAGTCATTATCATTATTTAGGTCATCTTCTAACGAACTCAGTAGCGTAGCGAGGGGGGGGCAAATGCCCCGGGCGGCACTTTACTAGGGGCGGCAAATTCGGGAAAAATATAGATTGATTGAGCTCTGTGTTTAATCAATTCGTAGACAAAAAAAAGTCGAGCTCGCTTCGCTCGCTCAAGTTTCTGTTTTAATTATTGTACCTTACCTAGACAGTCATAATCCTAAAGATTTTTTACTGAGACATGGGGCTAAAAATTTGCTTCGATCGATCCATAGCGTTTACCTAATGTTACATTGCACATATTGTGTGTAAAAAGCTCTGGCTCCAACTGATTCGTAATTGCACATATCTAATCTAGACTATTACAAAACTGTAACAGAAGTGTGTCTGTATGTACATTGAAGATATTTACAAAAAACGATTACGATAATGGTTTTTAGATGTCCCTGATTCCAAATCACCAATTTTTTTATTTTTTGTCTGTCTATTTGTTTGTTTGTTTATGTGCTTGGTTGTTCGAGCATCACGCAAAAACTACTGAACCGATTTTGATGAAACTTTTTTGTTTGATAGTTTATGATCTGACTTAAAATCTGGTACTATAATTTATGCGGACGAAGTCGCGGGTAAATGCTCGTTGTATATAAAAAGCTCTGGCTCCAACTAATTCGTTTCGTATTGAGAAGAAAAGTCGAGCTCACTTCGCTCAAACCATTATTTTTCGTATAGGTCTTCTTACAAAGATAAGGGGGCGGCAAAAACGGTCTGTGCCCCGGGCGACAGAAACACACGCTACGCCACTGAATGAACTAGGTACTTAGGTCAAATTACTTGAATAACGTGTTTGTATTTCTAGCGTACCTACACATGAAACGGACCAGGCTAGGATAGGATTAGAACCAATAAATAGTGCCTAAAACTAAATAGTGCCTAATCAGTACCTAGGTCAAATAAATAGTTCCTCTGTACTGTGATACTATCAGTTTAAAATAACAATGTGCATGACCTTGAAGGGCCGTAGGCTAACTTCACTCGGTTGATAAAGGAATGTAGACTCTATGCAAAGGAAATAATCATATTTTGAATGACTCGAGTGAAGTTCGTTTGATTGAGTGACGTCACATTTGCGAGCGAGGTCATGCACATTGTTATTTTATTTTAAACCGATAGTAGGTAGATTTTTTTTACCTGAGACCTGTTTAATAAACGCGACAAGTGTCAATTAACAATGACAATTCAGAGTACATTACTGGTTACTAATGACGCTAAACTTGTAGTGCTTCATGTGTCCTAGAATTCTCATGTACTCTGAATTGTCATTGAAATTATTGTTTCAATGCAATTATTTCGTTATTAAATCAGTTGGGGTGTAGACGGTAGGCACGCACGGCGACACATCAAGCTATACAAAACCAATATAAGCTGGTCGCGAGACGTTATACGTTACTCGTCCTACGCGCGGCCAGCTTATTTTGGTTTTGTATAGCATGATGTGTCGCCGTGTGTACTTACCTATTATAAGTAAGTTTTTGCGCTTATTTATTAACAACACGTAGGTAAAAGGTTATTTCAAATTAGTTGGCGAAACTGAACCAGGGCACTTGTTTATGATAACAGATTGCATTATTTTATTTTATTTATTTTATTTTTATTTTATTTCTTTAGGATCGCCGACAAGGTGAACACAATATTAATCACAAATACATAGACAGACAAAAGGCGTGTGCCACCTCAATTAAAGGCAACCACGGCATGCATTATCAATGTTTATAATTGGTATTGATGATTAACAATATTAACTCACACCCGCACGCACTTTATCGTACAGGCTCGCGGGGCGCGGGCGGACCGAGCAGAGGTTAAAAACCCGAAGCCGTGTCGCCCCGCGCCGCGGCCGCCCCGCAACGCAACGCAAGCCAGTCTGACTGATTACATCGGTTCGCGAGCGCGCACGTAACGCGTACGCAGCTTAAGCTGCCAGTTTTGGTTTTTTCAATCTTTTAAAAATGCCGTACGGGTACAGCGATGCCGAGTACCTAGATATGGCAATGTGTTACTCTTTGGGCGGCTATGTCCTGGACAGTGCTCGTGAGCTGTATCGCAAACTCCATCCGTCCGGCCCAGTACCTGCCCGGGGCACCATCCAGGGAGCCGTGCAGCGTTTCCGGGACTTCAAAAGCTTCCGACGTCCTAATGTAGACGCGGGCCGGCCGCGACGGAATTGGGGAGTCGAGGAGGCCGTCCTCGATTACTTCGATGATAATCCGATGGCGAGCACAAATGATGCTGCCCAGCAGTTCGGTGTTAGCCAGTACTACGCGTGGAGACTGGCACAAGAAAGCGACAAGTCCCAATGCGGAGCTCCAGCCGACCCTGAGAGTATGTATGGGCGTTAGTCCTCCATCCGTGCCCAATGGCAGACATTACACCATCAGTCAAGATCGAGATCCGCGGATCGCGTTGATTGACGGAAAAAATCAATCAATCGAGATCACATCACAATCAGAAACCGTAGCATGTTGCGCGTGATACGGCTATATTCGGCGTTTTATCTCGTTCGTTCGCGCGCAAATAGAAAGAGAAGGCGCTATAGCGTATAATCATTTCATTCGTTGCTCTTGCCACCGTGAGATGAATACGTAATAAACAGAAATAAAATGCTTATAGAATTTAAGTAGGTACATAGAAAAAAATATCCTATTATTAGCTGAAGGTGAAGGTCATAAGTTATACTTAACTATAAGAATAACTGAAGATTCAAGTAGAGTTAAAATCAGACTCTGAAATTATTGCATATGGATTCGCCACAAGGCTAAAACATATCAGCCCAAACTCGATGTACACCTACCTTCGAAATTGTTTGTAAAGGAATTAGTCATCATCATCATCAGACTCTGAAGATATGTAAACCCAGCAATGATACTTTAGAAACTGTATTTTTTATTATGGCTGAGATCCTTTCAAAGCTGATAATATAGAAAACTGCTCAACCAAACTTCATGAAAAATAACTAATAAAATAAAAAAAATGCTGACTATAAAAAATCCTATTGAAATCGGTCCAATGCCACGAAAATCGGCGTGATAGTTATAACACTTGTTAGATGACATTCATAGCACTGAAGACGAAGGCAGCAGGCCCTGTACCCGCACTTTCGATGTTCGCTATATCGCCACTGTTTCGGTCCGCACTTGATAGGAATAGAGTTGACATTGGAACGAAAATGTTCACGCAATTGCGAAGTTCGTATGTGCGGGTAGAGGCCCAGGACTATGCAAATTGTCGATGTTATAGTAAACTTCCATCGCGATGTGAACGCTGACTTGACTGAAATTGATTGATGTAACGTTAGACGCCCAATCAGTATCGCGATCATCGGATCACGAAATATCTAGATATTTGCGATCAGGGCCTCTAAGCGCACATTTGAATTTCGTAATTGCGTGAACGTTTTCGTTCCAATGTCAACTCTATTACAGTGAAGTGCGGACCGAAACAGTGGCGATATATCGAACATCGAAAGACCGGGTGATCATGTCATGATCACTGAATCACGATCTTGATTGATGGTGTAATGTCTGCCAATGCGGTTGCAGAAAAAATAACATGAATAATAAAAACCTGGTTCACATTTTTTTCCACTCATCCAAGAATGCCAAATACGACAGCTTTGAGCCTACTGGTAACGAAACTTCCCGCAATAGCCTCTCGCTTTGTGTTAGTAGGCTTGACGTATTATAAATAGGGCTTTGTAAAGAAAATCTAAATTGCGTCTTACATTATCACTGAAAATCGTAAATTGTAAAGAATTCCCGGGATCCCAAGAATTCAGACAAATTTTTCCGGGCAAGGAAATCCCGGGACCCCAGGAAATTAACCCTGTAGGTAAAGTGACGCAAAAGTTTGGGCAACGGTAATGCAACAGTAGCGCAACAATTTGCGCCACGGTGACGCAATAGTGACGCAAATAGTAGTGCAGAACTATAAGGGTTGGAGCCTGTTAAACAAAAATAACAGTCTTCCTAAATATTTTCAGGCCCGCCGCGACGGAATTCGACGGGAGTCGAGGACGCCATCATCGATTACTTCGATGATAATCCGATGGCGAGTACAAATGATGCTGCCCAGCAGATCCGTGTTAGCCAGTACTACGCGTGGAGACTGGCACAAGAAAGCGACAAGTCCCAATGCAGAGCGACAGCCTACCCTCAGAGTATGTATAAACGTTAGTCCACCATCCGTGCCCTATGCGGTTGCGGAAAAAATTACATCTACACTAATACAGGGTGTAAATTAAAATAGGACAGCTACTTAAAGAGGTGCTTCAGACCATCAAACTGAACAACTTTCTCTATGGGACCAATATCGAAATCGCGAAAAAAAAATCTGCTGTCCCATACATTTCAGTCGAGTTATGTTTGCAGTTTTGTATGGGAGAGCGGATTTTTTTTTCGCGATTTCGATATTGGTCCCATAGAGAAAGTTGTTCAGTTTAATGGTCTGAAGCACCCCTTTAAGTAGCTGTCCCATTTTATTGTACACCCTGTATTATAAAGAGGAAAGATTTGTACCTATTTTTGTATGTTTGTAATGAATAGGCTCAAAAAGTACTAGGTCGATTTAAAAAATTCTTTCACCATTAGAAAGCTGCATTCACCCTGAGTAACATAGGCTATATTTATTGCTAGAAAAGATTAGACGTCCACCCGTGCGAAGCCGGGACGGGCCGCTAGTGAATAATAAAAACCTGGTTCAAATTTTCCCGGGAGTCCGAGAAAAAACCCAAACCTCGAGAAATAAGCAAAAAACTGAAAAAAGTTACCTTTAGAGGCCCTTGCTCGAGCTCTCCCCCCCCCCCCTCACCAGGACTTTTTTTTTTCTTCAATATTACGTACCAAAGGAACGTTTAAAAAAAGTACGAAAACTCCGTAAATTATTTCTTCTGATTTATCTAATTTTACTGGGATGGTCCTATAGGTAGGACAACTGCGATCTAGGACAAGGTTAAACAAGGTACGTACCTAGGTAAAAGGTACCTAATCGGTGATTTTGCTGACAAACAAATAAGATAGGTCTAGTCAAGTTAGGTACCTAGTCTTTATGTTAATGTTGGTACAATTGGAATTATTTTAACCTAAGTACCTACGTTTTATTCTTAATCTTAATAGGTACCTTAGAAAAAGTATATGTCTAGAATGAGCCTCATTCTTCTACCGTAGGTATAAAACAAAAGGGGCCAACTTTTTTAGGTTGGTGTGCGTGAGGCGTCATACAAATTATGTATGTGCGCGTGTATATGGATAGGGTTTGGAGGGCAGTACAGGCTGCAATATTTTTCTACGCTTTCGTAGCGTCGACTATCTATCTTGACATATAATGATTTATAACTTATCCATCTTATGAATTTAAAATACCGTAAAACCTATATCGTCTTAAAAGATAGATTTAAGTCAATTTTGTCACGTTTTTATTTACCTACACCACTGTTTTTAATAACACTCAAAATAACACTTTTTATTTTATTAAATAAAGGAAAAGCAAAACAATAGAATGTGGTCACGTTTTTGCGCGTGTGGTTATCAAAGCAAATAAATAGTTTCTGTTGCTATGGCAACAATCTTTATTAAGGGGCGATTACACTGCATGAGGCCCGATTTCGACATACATTGCCTGATTTGTTCTCTCTATTTAAAATGCTGAATGGTCCCATTAATTGGGTAAGTAAAGGAGAGATTACATTTTCCTACATGTGGGGCCGATTTCGGTATACATTGCTTGCTTTGATCGCTACACTTTAAAATATCGAGAACAAATCAGGCAATGTATGCTGAAATCGGGCCACGAAACTCTAGAAAATAGTGTATAGTGCCTTGTACACAATACGGTCAGCGCATTCAAGGTCAGCGCTAGGGATTCGTGCCGCGATTTATTAATTATACAGGGTGTAACAAAACACCCTAGTAATACTTAAGGGGATGCTTCAGCCCATGAAACTGAACAACTTTCACTATGGAGCCAACTTCGAAATCGCGAAAAAAAAATCAGCTCTTTCATACCAAACTGCAGTACCGTCTCGCTCGATTCAAATGTATGGGATTGCGGATTTTTTTTATTTTTTCTCGACATAGGCTCCATAGTGAAAGTTGTTCAGATTGATAGTCTGAAGCACCCCCTTAAGTATTACTAGGGTGTTTTGTTACACCCTGTAATGTAATCGCTGCTTAATTAAAATCGCAATTCGCACTATTAATAGAAAGACAGGTGAATTTTTATTATCATGATCATGCCAATTATTAAGTATCATACTATCAGTTTAAAATAACAACGTGCATGACCTCGCTCGCAAATGTGACGTCACTCAATCAAACGAACTTCACTCGAGTCATTCAAATTATTATTTCCTTTGCATAGAGTCTACATTCCTTTATCAACCGAGTGAAGTTAGCCAACGGCCCTTCAAGGTCATGCACATTGTTATTTTAAACTGATAGTATCACCAAGTATCACGTATCATATCACCAAGTATTCAGGGTGCAAAGCAAAGTCGGATAGCAGCGAAGGGCGCGAAAAGAATGAAGGTGGCAATTGGTGGCCAATGGTGGATTGGTCAATATATAAGTACGTAATGTTATCATGTCACGTCTATCATTGCGAGCTGGGCGGGTTGCGGGACGCGGGCGGCAGGAAGCTGTCACGTCACGGCGCGGCGGCGGCAGGTGTCGAAGGGGGAGAGGTTCCTCACCCCGCGCTCCGCAATCCTTTGCGACCGCGATCCTGCGCATGCGCATGCAGCATGGGCACGGCAGACGCGGGAGGGGCGGGACGTAGCGTGCAGGGCTGCCAGATTGTATAATTGAATACAAAAACTGTATAATTGGGGTTCTGTTTGTATCCTGGACTTTCATGTATAATTGGATATACCGTAAAACGGGGCTAATTGGGATTCGCGAGGCTATTTTAGACACTTTAAATTATAATATTTGTTGGCAATTATTTTCGACGGTAGCATTAGTAGTAACGTTATGTTTACTTCTGGCAACACTTTAGTTCATGTGGCAACACTAATTGACACTTTTGAGGTTATAACGCATGTTGTTGGCAGAAATTTTCTCAGATGAAAAAAAGTGCAAAAAACACGGTGTTTTTGTACCCGTCCAAATTTACTTCGGAACTCTATGGATTTAAAACTACTAGTCATTTGCTTCGAGTTGGCCGCTCCCTCCCTTCCCGCTTCACCGTACCGCACCCCTAAGAGACCCTATTAAACGCAATTTTATAACCTTTAGCAACGCAACCACGTACGGCACGTCCGTCCCGATCACTAATATCGCTTATAATTTTAAATTTGTATTTGCTTGTTATATTATTTTTTGTCGACGGGTCCAGTTAATGTGCCTGTGACGAAATTTTGTAACGGTCATCGACGGCCAACTCCAAACAAACGGGTAGTAAGTGTATATTATGTTTTACTATCAAAATGCAGGATATTTCGTGATAATAGTTCAGTATTTAAACTTAGAAAAACCCTATATTTGAATATGTTTTCACGCGCATTTGTAACATGGGGCTATTTGAGACTGCATTCGGGGGTTATTTTGGACACCTCATTAGCTGGCCTCGTTCGGAAATTTATGATGGTAGGTAAAGGTTTTTTGTTTGTTTCAGATTTGTTAATTGATAATTTAAAAAAAATGCATGGTTCGTGAGTACAAAAGAACGTATCGCCATGTAAGAATGGGCAAAACTCATAGGCCTTATGAGAGTTACAGTAAAGAAAATTTACAAAAAGCGATTGCCGACGTAAAATCGGGAATAATTACAATACGGAAAGCAGCTGTTAAAATATGATGTGCCTAAAAGTACTATAGCCCGATACTGCAATGAGAATAAAAAACCCTTTCGAAAGAAAAGTGGGCATCCTACTCTGTTTTTTGAAGAAGAGGAAGAAGGTTTTATAAAATACTGCCTGGTAGTGGCACAAGGCCTAAAATGTTTGCGTTTTGTTTTTTTAGGACATGTCTAGTTGCTATGTGAATTCAAGTGCCTTAAAACGTACCAAAAAATAATATTTAAGCTTAGTAAACAAATTGGTTGATAAAAACACGATGATTTTTTAAATTGTATTTTTTTTATACCAAAATACCAACAAAAAATTAACAAAAAATTGTTTAGTATGTTTCCGAACATGCTTAGAATCGTCTCAAATATCGCACAGGCCTCTAAATTCAGTCCTTCTATCGAAAAAGTACGCCAAAATGTCTAGGTCCCAAAAAACCCCAAATGCGAGGCTATTTTGACAGCTCTTAAAAATATTCTGTACGGTTTATTTCAACTTCTAGACGAAAAGTTATCAGTGCAAACGATGTATCCAAACCAATTACATATTTAAAAAAATATTATGTTGTTGTAATATCATCAACGAATTGTCAGGACACATTTTTCTTGAAAAATTGACCCAATTAGCCCCGTTTTACGGTACATGAAAGTCCAGGATATAATTGGATAGGAAACAAACAAAAAACTAATTTAATAAAATTGACTGACAAGCTCTGCTAGAGTCGTAACGTAACACCGCAAACCAGTAGTAACAAACATAATATTATATTATAGGGTCCTTATTAATATGCTAAAGGTTTTTCAAATAAGTAGGTAAGTATCAGATCATCAAACTGAAATCGATTCTATCGAACATCCATAGGATTTTCTTCCTAAAGTCATATTACCCTCCCTTTACCTATGTTGTCTCACTCGACTATCGACTACATAGATTCTTCAGAAAAGTTAGCGAAAAAATTCCTGTTGTAATTAAAAAAATCATCCTAGCCTAGCTAGATTTAGATTCAATAATGGTAATGAAAAGTAAAAGAAAAAATATATTGTTTTACTTTTTCGGATTTTTTTACCCTTTTGTATCCTGCAAGTCAATTTTGTATAATTTTTGGGCCGTGACTAGAGAATACAATCCCGAAGACATTTTTCAATCCCGGGATTACGGGATTTTTGATGCCCAATCTCGGGATCCCGGGATTATCCCGGGATTTGGTCATGTAGTTATGACGTGGTTCAAATTTTGAAAATCAATGTATTTTGATAAAGTATATTTTCAAAAACCTTTAGCAACCACTTATTATTAAAGCCGATATCTTTTACCTTCTCATATAAACATTTATTTGTTTTACTCGAGTCGCTATCAAGATCAAGCCAATGCATTCAATTTTACACCCTGGATATTTGGAGTTTCGAAAATAAAAGCGCAGAAATATAAAAGCATTTAACGTTTTTTCATTTATAAATAAGCCTCATGCTCTCTAATTCTCTGAGAATTAAATAAACAAGCAGCTGAAATGGTTCGCTCAGGTTCTAACACTCGAGGAATACAATTAAAGACCTATAACATTGTTAAGGAGGCACAATGGAATGCAAACAACACCTGTTAGTGTTAGTGGCAATCCCGAAAATCCCGAGATTAGCCCAGTTTAATCCCGGGATTTTCGGGACTAGAAAACGGTCGGGATCCCGGGATTGTATTCTCTAGCCGTGACTGAATAATTATAAAAAAACCTACTGGCAGCCCTGGTGGCGTGTTGTTGTTGACTTTCTATGTCGATTTACAATGATCATGATCACATACCTACCTAAGTAATTACTAATGATAGATAATACTTATTGCAGCAGCAGATTGGCTAGTTTGTAATAACTTCCAGTAGATGGCGCACACGTCCCCTCAAGACGCAACAGATTGAAAAATTCGTTCTCTGGCTAGTGGGCGCGGTAGCGAAATTGGATAACGCACTTCCCCGGTTTGGAAGGGTGCGGGTTCAAGTCCCGCCCGAGACTGAATTATTCAATCTTTAATTTGATTCGAAATAGCACAACATGGCTGTAACATGTTCAAAATCAATAATATTTGAAAGCAGATTGGCGTTCAATATTAATTAATTATTTAAATTACCTACCAGGTATCCCTATTTATAGTCAGTCTGCTAAAAATAGGTACAAACCTATTGTAAGGATGTAGGTATATCCGAAGATAATTGGGAGTTGTACCTAGTTGTAGAAGAGTTTCTGATCAGCCCCGCCCCGATAGGATTATTACCTAAGTATAATCTTAAATCCTATCTACCTAATAAAGGCGCGACCGGCAGTGTAAATGCACCATAAACTTAATTATATATGAAATGCACCATAAGCAACATAAGTAGGTTAGGTATACCTACCTACTCAATCTCATACTAGTTTATCGGTCTCGATGTTCGAGTTTATCGATAGAAATAGAACACAAGACACAACACAACCAAATAGATAGTAGGTAGGTACTCTTTCTTATAGGTACTACCTACCTAGTACCTACCTACGCTACGTCCTACCTACTGTGGCTAAGCTGAGCTGAGATAGAGTAACCTACTCACGAACGTGGGCTTTTAGTAGGTACCTACCTACTTTTACAAAATCTGCGACAAGCCCTAAAATGGTGTCAAATCACCCAATCAAAAGATATTTAATAGAATAATGTAGGTATTCACCATTTTTTTAGGCTTCGATACAGTAGTGAACCTCGAGAATTATTAGTCAATTTTTACCCGACTGCCCAGAAGGAGGGTAATGTTTTTCGAAGCAACATTCCAGTAACCAATCAGGAACAAGGTCACTGACATCACGCGCTTTGCGTGTTGCGGAGCCAGTGCGGAGCGGAGCGCGCGAGCGGAGGGAGGGAATTCTTTTGTACTTGGTCGGACTGTAGCAGCACTAGCGTGTGCTCGTGGTTTACTTGCGGGTTTTATTATATTTTCAGATAATGATAGTTTTTCTAGAGGATCAGTAGATGGCGTCACGGTCTTTGCGAGCAAAGGTTAAAATACGCTACGCTACTTATTTAAGTTATAGATATAGCTGAGTTATTGTACATTTACACTACCGTTTATGCTCTCCTTATGTTAATAAAATAAAATAAATAAAATAAAATGTGTTTCTTTAAAACAATAAAGAGGGAAAAATCGCAATCCTGAAGTATAATTTTTGAAAGTTAAATCAGCATTAAAAAGATGCATATCTCTATAGTAATTTTGTCATTTTTAACTGCTGAGTTTAAAAAATCGCACTCCCGATCTTTTAATGGAATATTTAATTATTTACGAATCATTTTTGAAACTGTTTACATCTGACATGGCTGTCTCGATCCCTTGGCCTTAAAAAAGAAAAATATTATTTCAGTCCTTTTGATACGTAGTGATTACTTGCTCAGTGATTTTGATTTTAGCAAAAAGGAAGTAGGTACCTACTATCAGTTTAAAATAACAATGTGCATGACCTTGAAGGGCCGTTGGATAACTTCACTCGATTGTAAAGGAATATAGACTATGCAAAGGCAACAATCATTTGAATGACTCGAGTGAAGTTCGTGTGATTGAGTGACGTCACATTTGCGAGCGTGGTCATACACATTGTTATTTTAAACCAATAGTAGGTACTTATACTTACCTGCCTACCGTAATTTATGTGGTAGGCATTTTTAAGTACTCAACTGCCCCAGAAAGAGGATAAATGTTTTTATACGAATTTATTCGAATACCTACAACAGTTTTTCTCAGATCGATTCAGATATTTAAACAAAGCCAGTACAATCCCACTGCAGGGCAAACGCCTCCTCTCACGAATAAGGGTGAGAAGAAATATACCCTACTCCACGACACACAAGGGCCACCCAGCCGGAAGGCCTTTGTAACTTCATACAATTCGATCAAAATTATCTTTAAACTTTATCAACAAACTGACAAACAACTTTAGCATATTAACACACGCACACATATGCAATCGAACAGCGCCATCTATGTTAAACAAAATGGCCGTCGTTGATTGGTAGAAAGTGGAACGCCGACACGAGACGCGGGGAGGAAGAGGCGCGCCCTCCCCCCGCTGCCCCGCGCCGGCACCCGTTCACTCCATACCCCGCCGTCCCCACTTCATTCCCCAGTGGAGAAAAACGGTTGCCGCCCGCGCGTCCCGCAGTGATGTTTCTTTCTATTTATCACAAACGTTATAAAACTACTAATTTTGCAATCATAGCGTTCTAATAAAAAAATGAGATAACATCATTCACAAGAGACCGGAAGGTTCAAAATAGTGTGACCAATGAACTGACAGTGAAGTGAAACCACAGATAAAGTAAAAGTGAATAATTTTGTTTTGTACGAGACAGTGATAGTGAAAAACATGTCAGATTTAGAAAAGGATCCGCTGTCATTAGGTATTTATTCGTATAACTATAAATCACACGTATTTTTTAAGTAAAAACTCGTGTGAAAATGTATTATTGACGTTGGAAACGTAATAATTTCGTGTGATGTTGGCCGTCCTACGTTCTTCGGTTAGTTCTGTCAGGTGGGTACTACCATGGTACCCACAACTCACGCACTTTTCGCTTGTTTTCTCGATTCATACTCGATTGCGATTTTGTATTTTCCTATATCCTAATTACCTACTAGGTACTAGACTACGAATAATAATAACTATAGAAGAATAACTCTAAACAAAAGCGACATAAATTTTTGGCACCTAAAGCTTTAATCATACTACAACGGCGCGGAGACGGACGGAGGACGGACGGAGACGGGACGGCAACGGACGGAGACGGGACGGCAACGGACGGAGCACGGGCGCGGACGGAGGACGGACGGAGACGGGACGGCAACGGACGGAGACGGGACGGCGACGGACGGGCGCGGGCGGAGGACGGGCGGGCACGACGCGAAACCGACACCTAGTGTTGCCAGACGTACTTTAATTATCGAATTTTAACGGTAATTTCATACCCCGCACGGTAGGACAGTCAGTACCCGGCAAACAGGCTTGAAAAATGCGGAAGAGTGCGGCAGCAGTTGAAAATGTATGGAGATATTTCTACTGCTGATTTGACTTTCGAAAATCACTCTCCTGGAGTATGATTTTTTAATGTTAAATCAGCAGTAGAAAGATGCACGTCTCCATAGTAGGTACCTAACTGCCTCCGTGGTCTAGTGGTTAAGAGCATTGGCTCTCGATACGGAGGTCGTGGGTTCGGATCCCACGGGCGACACCTAGTGATATGTCACTTTGTGCGTTTTTCCCTAGTTGGTTAGGACATTGCAGGCTGAATCGCCTGATTGTCCGAAAAGAAAAATGATTCCGTGCTTCGGATGGCACGCTAAGCCGTTGGTCCCGGCTACTATCTCTGGTGGTAGTAGTCGTTACATAAAAACCACGTCAGAGGCCGTAAGGCGGTCTGAACCAGGGCCTGCCCACACGATAAGAAGAAACTCTGACACCAGGGCCTGCCCACACGATAAGAAGAAGACCTAATATTAAATTTTTCAACTGCTGATTTCAAAGAGTTTCTATGAGTTTCAAAAATCGCACTCCTCTGGGAAGAAGAACAAGACACAAATCGCGCAAGAACTAACTTATATTATAGAGACTCCGGTGGTATAGGTACAGAGTGTACATTTAAATGCGCTATTACAGGGGTGCTTCAGATAATCAAACTGAACAACGTTCACTATGATCTAAGTTAAAAAAAAAATAAAGATTTTGTTTTTCAACCGATTGATTCCAAAATCGATAACTGAGGGTCCGCGACCGCGTGGACTCCGAACACGAATCCGATGTCAGATTTGAGAAAAGTGACCGCCATCTTGAACTTTTTTGTTTCTCAACCGATTGCTTCCAAAATCGATATCTGATGGTCCGCGTGGACTCCGAACACGAATCCGATGTCAGATTTGAGAAAAGTGACCGCCATCTTGAACTTTTTTGTTTCTCAACCGATTGCTTCCAAAATCGATATCTGAGGGTCCGCGTGGACTCTAAACAGGAATCTGATGTCAGATTTGAGAAAAGTGGCCGCCATTTTGAACTTTTTTGTTTCTCAACCGATTGCTTCCAAAATCGATATCTGGGGGTCCGCGTGGACTCCGAACACGAATCCGATGTCAGATTTGAGAAAAGTGGCCGCCATCTTGAACTTTTTTGTTTCTCAACCGATTGCTTCCAAAATCGATATCTGGGGGTCCGCGTGGACTCCGAACACGAATCCGATGTCAGATTTGAGAAAAGTGGCCGCCATTTTGAACTTTTTTGTTTCTTAACCGATTGCTTCCAAAATCGATATCTGGGGATCTGCGTGGACTCCAAACACGAATCCGATGTCAGATTTGAGAAAAGTGGCCGCCATCTTGAACTTTTTTGTTTCTTAACCGATTGCTTCCAAAATCGATATCCGGGGGTCTGCGTGGTCTTTGAACACGAATCCGATGTCAGATTTGAGAAAAATGGCCGCCATCTTGAACTTTTTTGTTTCTCAACCGATTGCTTCCAAAATCGATATCTGGGGGTCCGCGTGGACTCCGAACACGAACCCGATGTCAGATTTGAGAAAAGTGGCCGCCATCTTGAACTTTTTTGTTTCTCAACCGATTGCTTCCAAAATCGATATCTGGGGATCTGCGTGGACTATAAACACGAATCCGATGTCAGATTTGAGAAAAGTGGCCGCCATTTTGAACTTTTTTGTTTCTCAACCGATTGCTTCCAAAATCGATATCTGGGGGTCCGCGTGGACTCCGAACACGAATCCGATGTCAGATCTGAGAAAAGTGGCCGCCATCTTGAACTTTTTTGTTTCTTAACCGATTGCTTCCAAAATCGATATCTGGGGATCTGCGTGGACTATAAACACGAATCCGATGTCAGATTTGAGAAAAGTGGCCGCCATTTTGAACTTTTTTGTTTCTCAACCGATTGCTTCCAAAATCGATATCTGGGGGTCCGCGTGGACTCCGAACACGAATCCGATGTCAGATTTGAGAAAAGTGGCCGCCATTTTGAACTTTTTTGTTTCTAAACAGATTGATTCCAAAATCGATATCTGGGGATCTGCGTGGACTCCAAACACGAATCCGACCGATCTCAGATTTGAGGAAAGTGGCCGCCGTCTTGAACTTTTTTGTTTCTCAACCGATTGCTTCCAAAATCGATATCTGAGGGTACGCGAGGACTCAAAACACGAATCCAATGTCAGATTTGAGAAAAGTGGCCGCCATTTTGAACTTTTTTGTTTCTCAACCGATTGCTTCCTAAATCGATATCTGGGGGTCCGCGTGGACTCCAAACACGAATCCGATGGCAGATTGGAGAAAAGTGGCCGCCATCTTGAACTTTTTTGTTTCTCAACTGATTGCTTCCAAAATCGATATCTGGGGGTCCGCGTGGACTCCGAACACGAATCCGATGTCAGATTTGAGAAAAGTGGCCGCCATCTTGAACTTTTTTGTTTCTTAACCGATTGCTTCCAAAATCGATATCCGGGGGTCCGCGTGGTCTCTGAACACGAATCCGATGTCAGATTTGAGAAAAATGGCCGCCATCTTGAACTTTTTTGTTTCTCAACCGATTGCTTCCAAAATCGATATCTGGGGGTCCACGTGGACTCCGAACACGGATCCGATGTCAGAGTTGAAAAAAGTGGCCGCCATCTTGAACTTTTTTGTTTCTTAACCGATTGCTTCCAAAATCGATATCTGGGGATCTGCGTGGACTATAAACACGAATCCGATGTCAGATTTGAGAAAAGTGGCCGCCATTTTGAACTTTTTTGTTTCTCAACCGATTGCTTCCAAAATCGATATCTGGGGGTCCGCGTGGACTCCGAACACGAATCCGATGTCAGATTTGAGAAAAGTGGCCGCCATTTTGAACTTTTTTGTTTCTTAACCGATTGATTCCAAAATCGATATCTGGGGATCTGCGTGGACTCCAAACACGAATCCGACCGATCTCAGATTTGAGGAAAGTGGCCGCCGTCTTGAACTTTTTTGTTTCTCAACCGATTGCTTCCAAAATCGATATCTGAGGGTACGCGAGGACTCAAAACACGAATCCAATGTCAGATTTGAGAAAAGTGGCCGCCATTTTGAACTTTTTTGTTTCTCAACCGATTGCTTCCTAAATCGATATCTGGGGGTCCGCGTGGACTCCAAACACGAATCCGATGGCAGATTGGAGAAAAGTGGCCGCCATCTTGAACTTTTTTGTTTCTCAACTGATTGCTTCCAAAATCGATATCTGGGGGTCCGCGTGGACTCCGAACACGAATCCGATGTCAGATTTGAGAAAAGTGGCCGCCATCTTGAACTTTTTTGTTTCTTAACCGATTGCTTCCAAAATCGATATCCGGGGGTCCGCGTGGTCTCTGAACACGAATCCGATGTCAGATTTGAGAAAAATGGCCGCCATCTTGAACTTTTTTGTTTCTCAACCGATTGCTTCCAAAATCGATATCTGGGGGTCCACGTGGACTCCGAACACGGATCCGATGTCAGAGTTGAAAAAAGTGGCCGCCATCTTGAACTTTTTTGTTTCTCAACCGATTGCTTCCAAAATCGATAACAGACTAACTGATAACTCCTCAAATCTGACATCAGATTCGTGTTCGGATTCCACGCGGACCCTCAGATATCGATTTTGGAAGCAATCGGTTGAGAAACAAAAAGTTCAAGATGGC
The DNA here is from genome assembly GCA_922987775.1 of Agonopterix subpropinquella. Lineage (NCBI taxonomy): Eukaryota > Metazoa > Arthropoda > Insecta > Lepidoptera > Depressariidae > Agonopterix > Agonopterix subpropinquella. The sequence continues at coordinate 8,459,685 of OV277694.1, read as the reverse complement.
GGCCACTTTTCTCAAATCTAACATCAGATTTGTGTTCGGAGTTCACGCGGACCCCCAGATATCGAATTTGGAAGCAATCGATTGAGAAACAAACTAGTTCAAGATGGCGGCCACTTTTCTCAAATCTGACATTGGATTCGTGTTTTGAGTCCTCGCGTACCCTCAGATATCGATTTTGGAAGCAATCGGTTGAGAAACAAAAAAGTTCAAGACGGCGGCCACTTTCCTCAAATCTGAGATCGGTCGGATTCGTGTTTGGAGTCCACGCGGATCATCAGATATCGATTTTGGAAGCAATCGGTTGAGAAACAAAAAAGTTCAAGATGGCGGCCACTTTTCTCAAATCTGACATCGGATTCGTGTTTGGAGTCCACGCGGACCCCCAGATATCGATTTTGGAAGCAATCGGTTGAGAAACAAAAAAGTTCAAGATGGCGGCCACTTTTCTCAAATCTGACATCGGATTCGTGTTCAGAGATCACGCGGACCCCCGGATATCGATTTTGGAAGCAATCGGTTAAGAAACAAAAAAGTTCAAGATGGCGGCCACTTTTCTCAAATCTGACATCGGATTCGTGTTCGGAGTCCACGCGGACCCCCAGATATCGATTTTGGAAGCAATCAGTTGAGAAACAAAAAAGTTCAAGATGGCGGCCACTTTTCTCAAATCTGACATCGGGTTCGTGTTCGGAGTCCACGCGGACCCCCAGATATCGATTTTGGAAGCAATCGGTTGAGAAACAAAAAAGTTCAAGATGGCGGCCACTTTTCTCAAATCTGACATCGGATTCGTGTTCAGAGACCACGCGGACCCCCGGATATCGATTTTGGAAGCAATCGGTTAAGAAACAAAAAAGTTCAAGATGGCGGCCACTTTTCTCAAATCTGACATCGGATTCGAGTTCGGAGTCCACGCGGACCCCCAGATATCGATTTTGGAAGCAATCAGTTGAGAAACAAAAAAGTTCAAGATGGCGGCCACTTTTCTCAAATCTGACATCGGATTCGTGTTCGGAGTCCACGCGGACCCCCAGATATCGATTTTGGAAGCAATCGGTTAAGAAACAAAAAAGTTCAAAATGGCGGCCACTTTTCTCAAATCTGACATCGGATTCGTGTTTATAGTCCACGCAGATCCCCAGATATCGATTTTGGAAGCAATCGGTTAAGAAACAAAAAAGTTCAAGATGGCGGCCACTTTTCTCAAATCTGACATCGGATTCGTGTTCGGAGTCCACGCGGACCCCCAGATATCGATTTTGGAAGCAATCAGTTGAGAAACAAAAAAGTTCAAGATGGCGGCCACTTTTCTCAAATCTGACATCGGGTTCGTGTTCGGAGTCCACGCGGACCCCCAGATATCGATTTTGGAAGCAATCGGTTGAGAAACAAAAAAGTTCAAGATGGCGGCCACTTTTCTCAAATCTGACATCGGATTCGTGTTCAGAGACCACGCGGACCCCCGGATATCGATTTTGGAAGCAATCGGTTAAGAAACAAAAAAGTTCAAGATGGCGGCCACTTTTCTCAAATCTGACATCGGATTCGTGTTCGGAGTCCACGCGGACCCCCAGATATCGATTTTGGAAGCAATCAGTTGAGAAACAAAAAAGTTCAAGATGGCGGCCACTTTTCTCAAATCTGACATCGGATTCGTGTTCGGAGTCCACGCGGACCCCCAGATATCGATTTTGGAAGCAATCGGTTGAGAAACAAAAAAGTTCAAGATGGCGGCCATTTTTCTCAAATCTGACATCGGATTCGTGTTCAGAGACCACGCGGACCCCCGGATATCGATTTTGGAAGCAATCGGTTAAGAAACAAAAAAGTTCAAGATGGCGGCCACTTTTCTCAAATCTGACATCGGATTCGTGTTCGGAGTCCACGCGGACCCCCAGATATCGATTTTTGAAGCAATCAGTTGAGAAACAAAAAAGTTCAAGATGGCGGCCACTTTTCTCAAATCTGACATCGGATTCGTGTTCGGAGTCCACGCGGACCCCCAGATATCGATTTAGGAAGCAATCGGTTGAGAAACAAAAAAGTTCAAAATGGCGGCCACTTTTCTCAAATCTGACATCGGATTCGTGATTGGAGTCCACGCAGATCCCCAGATATCGATTTTGGAAGCAATCGGTTAAGAAACAAAAAAGTTCAAAATGGCGGCCACTTTTCTCAAATCTGACATCGGATTCGTGTTCGGAGTCCACGCGGACCCCCAGATATCGATTTTGGAAGCAATCGGTTGAGAAACAAAAAAGTTCAAGATGGCGGCCACTTTTCTCAAATCTGACATCGGATTCGTGTTCGGAGTCCACGCGGACCCCCAGATATCGATTTTGGAAGCAATCGGTTGAGAAACAAAAAAGTTCAAAATGGCGGCCACTTTTCTCAAATCTGACATCGGATTCGTGTTTATAGTCCACGCAGATCCCCAGATATCGATTTTGGAAGCAATCGGTTTAGAAACAAAAAAGTTCAAGATGGCGGCCACTTTTCTCAAATCTGACATCGGATTCGTGTTCGGAGTCCACGCGGACCCCCAGATATCGATTTTGGAAGCAATCAGTTGTGAAACAAAAAAGTTCAAGATGGCGGCCACTTTTCTCAAATCTGACATCGGGTTCGTGTTCGGAGTCCACGCGGACCCCCAGATATCTATTTTGGAAGCAATCGGTTGAGAAACAAAAAAGTTCAAGATGGCGGCCACTTTTCTCAAATCTGACATCGGATTCGTGTTCAGAGACCACGCGGACCCCCGGTTATCGATTTTGGAAGCAATCGGTTAAGAAACAAAAAAGTTCAAGATGGCGGCCACTTTTCTCAAATCTGACATCGGATTCGTGTTCGGAGTCCACGCGGACCCCCAGATATCGATTTTGGAAGCAATCAGTTGAGAAACAAAAAAGTTCAAGATGGCGGCCACTTTTCTCAAATCTGACATCGGATTCGTGTTCGGAGTCCACGCGGACCCCCAGATATCGATTTTGGAAGCAATCGGTTGAGAAACAAAATAGTTCAAGATGGCGGCCATTTTTCTCAAATCTGACATCGGATTCGTGTTCAGAGACCACGCGGACCCCCGGATATCGATTTTGGAAGCAATCGGTTAAGAAACAAAAAAGTTCAAGATGGCGGCCACTTTTCTCAAATCTGACATCGGATTCGTGTTCGGAGTCCACGCGGACCCCCAGATATCGATTTTGGAAGCAATCAGTTGAGAAACAAAAAAGTTCAAGATGGCGGCCACTTTTCTCAAATCTGACATCGGATTCGTGTTCGGAGTCCACGCGGACCCACAGATATCGATTTTGGAAGCAATCGGTTGAGAAACAAAAAAGTTCAAAATGGCGGCCACTTTTCTCAAATCTGACATCGGATTAGTGTTTATAGTCCACGCAGATCCCCAGATATCGATTTTGGAAGCAATCGGTTAAGAAACAAAAAAGTTCAAGATGGCGGCTACTTTTCTCAGATCTGACATCGGATTCGTGTTCGGAGTCCACGCGGACCCCCAGATATCGATTTTGGAAGCAATCGGTTAAGAAACAAAAAAGTTCAAGATGGCGGCCACTTTTCTCAAATCTGACATCGGGTTCGTGTTCGGAGTCCACGCGGACCCCCAGATATCGATTTTGGAAGCAATCGGTTGAGAAACAAAAAAGTTCAAGATGGCGGCCACTTTTCTCAAATCTGACATCGGATTCGTGTTCGGAGTCCACGCGGACCCCCAGATATCGATTTTGGAAGCAATCGGTTGAGAAACAAAAAAGTTCAAAATGGCGGCCACTTTTCTCAAGTCTGACATCGGATTCGTGTTTGGAGTCCACGCAGATCCCCAGATATCGATTTTGGAAGCAATCGGTTGAGAAACAAAAAAGTTCAAGATGGCGGCCACTGTTCTCAACTCTGACATCGGTTTCGTGTTCGGAGTCCAGGTGGAGCCCCAGATATCGATTTTGGAAGCAATCGGTTGAGAAACAAAAAAGTTCAAGATGGCGGCCACTTTTCTCAAATCTGACATCGGATTCGTGTTCGAAGTCCACGCGGACCCCCAGATATCGATTTCGGAAGCAATCGGTTGAGAAACAAAAAAGTTCAAGATGGCGGCCACTTTTCTCAAATCTGACATCGGATTCGTGTTCGGAGTCCATGCGGGCCCCCAGATATCGATTTTGGAAGCAATCGGTTGAGTAACAAAAAAGTTCAAGATGGCGGCCACTTTTCTCAAATCTGACATCGGATTCGTGTTCGGAGTCCACGCGGACCCCCGGATATCGATTTTGGAAGCAATCGGTTGAGAAACAAAAAAGTTCGAGATGGCGGCCGTTTTTCTCAAATCTGACATCGGATTCGTGTTCGGAGTCCACGCGGACCCCCGGATATCGATTTTGGAAGCAATCGGTTAAGAAACAAAAAAGTTCAAGATGGCGGCCACTTTTCTCAAATCTAACATTGTATTCGTGTTCGGGGTCCACGCGGCCTGTCAGATATCGATTTTGGAGGCAATCGGTTGAAAAACAAAGAAGTTACTTAAGTACTACTACAAACGGGTACTGTTATGTAACTCGCTTCAGCGCCATCTATCGAGCCATTTTGAACTGTCACCTTCACCATATCAAATTCTTTTCTCCATAAAATTTTCCTCGATTTTTCGAGATCAACTATTGGCAGCACCGCGCGGGCGGAGGACGGACGGAGACGGGACGGCGACGGACGGAGACGGGACGGCGACGGACGGAGACGGGACGGCAACGGACGGAGCACGGGCGGTGGACGGACGGAGACGGGACGGCGACGGACGGAGACGGGACGGCGACGGACGGAGACGGGACGGCAACGGACGGAGCACGGAGGCCGTTGGCCGTCAAAGGATTTAATACTCTCCTACTATGTAAATAAGGTTCATTTTTCATTGCCCTCGCTGGCTCCGTCCCGTCCCGTGCCCGTCCCGTCCCGTCAAATATGAATAGAGCTTAACTCTTTTAGAGTTAAGCTCGTCTTTGTACATCTCGACTTATTGTAATTCTTTTCATAACTATGTTTTTGTGTACCTACAATAAAGAATCTATGACCTAATGAAAAATGACATTTTGTATGAGTTTTAGCGGCAAGGTAGAGTTTTTAAAGAACAAAATTAGAACACGGTGTAGTTTTTTTTTGTGCCACTTTTTGAGCTTGATTTACATTTCTATAAATTCTTATTCGTACGTAGCTACTACATTTTTAACTTAAATAAATAGTATAATTTCCTATTTTTCATTTAGTTACCTACTTATTAAGCTAAACTAACGAATAGGCCAAGCCAACTATGTTTCTGTTCCTTTTTTGTTTGATGAGACGTTTTCCAAGATTACAGAAATGAAAAATTATTACATTACGACATAAAAGAGTACAAAAATTGAGGGCGCCACTTTATACATAAACGTACAGTCACGTTCATTTTATGTTTTATGGATTATGAAATTTAGGAATTCCGAATCATTATTGTGATTTTGTATAGGACTTGGTAGGTACCGAACGGTATATCTAATGGAGGGGGAAAATCCGTACGAAATCGTTATCCTGATTCGGAATTCCGTATTTATGTCGCGGACCTTAGGAATGGAGAACACGAAACACTATCAATCTGACAGGTATTCGTATCTAAGAATAAAACGCCATGGCCATCCATCCAGTTCCAGTGTCAATGAACTTTTTCTTTTTTATTTAAAACGCCATAAAACGCCACATAGGTATTCTATTTCTGTTCTTTTTCTATTCTAATTCACCTTTTTTCAAATCACACCTTCTTAATTTCTAGAGTGAGAGTGAGTTTGTAAACACGAAGTACCGCAACGTAGTAGTGGTAGTAGGGCAGGGAGGGACAGCTGTGCTGTCGTCTCTCTCGAGTCTCGACCCCGGCCGCCGCCCGCTCGAAGCCCCGCCAAGTACACGCGTCCAAGCGATTACCTGCTTTAAAACGACCTGCTAACAGGCTATTTTTGCGTGCAGTATAAATTTGAATCACAAGTACAGTTTGCTACAATAAAATTGTTTCGTAAATAATAAATAAGTTCTATAACGTCGTTAGTAGTAGTAGGTAGGTAGGTACTGTTTTTTATACTGTAGTGGTAGGTTTAGACGATGACAATTTCGCAGCGCCTACTTTTTTAAGCACGAAAAAAAAACACGGCACGCTTTCGTTTCACGCTGCTAATTTCCAGCGATAATTTGTTCGCATGCGAATGGATTTGCTAGAGAAAACCGTGCTAACGATTAGCACGACGCGTTTACACGAGTCTAAAAATTAGCAAGGGGGTTGCGAGAAACGCGGGCGGAGGTCACTTGCGACGCGTGCTTTTTTCCTTGCTAAGTTCGCATGCCGTAAAATAGTCGTGCGAAAAGGGTTTATACTGTGCTTTTTTTGAGGCCCCGCCGCAGAATTGGCGCCGCGAAATTGTCATCGTCTAAACCTACCATAGTCCTAATAAAGAAACGAGACCATATAATAAAGATTTAGGTACTTGCTTCAGGAAGAGGTTCCTAGAATAGAAGAAGAGTAAGATCATGTCGTTGGGTATTTGATTTAGGAACAGACGGCGGCAGTCACCAAGCTATACAAAACTAACATAAGCAACGAACAACAGCATAACATTGTTAGAAAAAAGTATTTTTATTTACATTTTATTGTTTCATCTGATGACATTATTGCGAACCTAGCTGGAAAAGCTAGGATGCGACTATTACAATCAGGTCCCGGTCCGATGGAGATAGTAACAAAAAATTAAAATTTCGCACAGAGGATTCCGTACCGCACCACCACACAAAATATTACTACAAAAATGTTTTGTTTTTTCCGGGACCTTTAGCGAGAGTCCGACTCACACTTGGCCGGTTTTTATTATTTGTTGTTATACTTACTCTAGAGTCTGTTTTATAATCACACCAAGTTTAACGCTTGTATGTGTGTGTTACCGTTTTTACGATAGAATAGAACGCGAAGAAAAAACGTTATATAAGTTTCTTGTATGAAGATTGAAGACCCCCTTTAATTTTTAACTTTTTCTCATTTTTATTATTAGTTAGCAAATCCGCCGTAATAACGCACATAGCTATTTCCGTTTAAAAGTTACAGCACTTAATAGGTAGGACAGACGGACGGACGGACGGACAACGTAGGCTTAGTAATAGGGCCCCGTTTTCACCCTTTGGGTAAGGAACCCTAAAAATGAAGGTTCCATGTTATCTTCCAGAATTTGTGTAGGTAAGGTTACTACTGATAACCATAGACAACCAACCTTTTTTACCTAGCTTTTTTAGCGTTCAAATTGACAGGTGACCATCTGCAGATTTTTATTTTACTGCATTTTGAAAAGAACTCATTAATAATTAGCATGTTAACTTTACATATATGAAACTAACAGTTATTTATTTTTAATTTCAGACGTGATTAAAATGGAAATTAAAGAAGAGGATAGCGATGAGAACAAGGCCGATGAGGAGGGCGATGAGGAGGACAAGAACGATGAGGAGCACGAGGAGGACAAAGACGACGAGGACGATGACGTGCACGAGGAGGAAAATGACAATGAGGATGATGACGTGCACGAGGAGGACAGTCACGATGAGGACGATGACGTGCACGAGGAGGACAGTGACGATGATGAGGACGAGGAGAAGAAGGGTGAAGAGGAGATAAAGAAGGAGGAGTCCTTTCAAGAATTAGAGCCGGCTCTTGTCGAGATCACCGCCGTCATTCCAGCGGTATTCACGACGAGGCTTGAAGACATGTGCATTTTTAATAGACCTCTCCACGGCTTGACCATCGAACACATCACCGACCGCATCTTGATCGATAGCAAACCAGTCCCTTTTGACACACCCAAACCACCAAAACATGACAAAAATGAAGCTGCTTTTAATAAAGTTATGACTAAACTTAATGAAATAAATGATATAGCTCGAAATTCAGTAAACAATACAATAGTTAAAGAAGAAAACCTAGAAACCAATACCGATCTGAATATTGAATCCAATGTAGTCGATAACACTATAGTTACTATTAAAATAGAAGATGATGAAGATATTGATGAGAGTAATAGCGATCTATTAAAAACTATTGATGATGATAAAATACTGAAACCGATTAAAGAATTAAGTAATGTTGATAACACCATAGTTACTATTAAAATAGAAGATGATGAAGAGATTGATCAGAGTAATATGAATCTATTCAATACTAATACTGGTAATAATACTATAGTGACTGACAAAGATAAAAAATATGAAGAAATTGTAAAAAGGAATAAAGAACTATTAAGAATGTGTAAACCATTGAAAATCGTACTAGAACGAATATTGCCCTGTGAGCAAGCATCCAAATCAACTCTAGTTTCTTCCTTGATCCAAGTACCCAAACTGGTGCCAAGAACTTTCTGGGACGAAGGACCCAAACTACAGCCAAAACCTGCCTGGGACCAAGTACCCAAACTAGCGCCAGAACCATCCAAGGTCCACAAACCCAAACCAAGGCCAGAACCACCCAGGTTTCAAGTAGCCAAACCAACGCTAGAACCTGGGTCCCAAGTAGCCAAACCAGTAACTCAGCCAGTAAACAAACAACTTAATATTGGACAGAATCCAGGAAAGTGGTCGTCTATATCATCAATGGACTCTGCGTTTAAAACGTATGAGGACATTTTGATATCTGAACATAAAGGAAAAATAGGAGGTGGACCGAATTGTTTAAAGAATATAGTTTTAATGTTTGTTAATAATAACGGTGAAGTTGATGGTTACTGCCTAGATTCAACAGGTGTTGTAGCCGAATTTTTAATGATAACTGTAAATGATGATTATGAATCTATAGTACGCACGACTAAAACGAACAATTTCGTTAAAATTATGTGTTGTTGCTGGTTTAAACGAGAAGAAGTAATCCACGAATTGTGTATAAAGTTGATTCCTCATGCAACTGCGAAATTTATGAGAAAACCACATAAATGCTTCCATGAGGAGTGCAAATGTTGTTGTAGAAACAAGAAGTCGGGTATTGAGGCAAGTGTATCAACTGTTGATATGACGAAGGAAGTAACTTCGCCGATAACGGAACCACAAAGCTTAACCGAAGAGCTATTGGACATCAGTGACAAGGCTCAAATTGCTATCGATTCAAATCAGGAAGAAAGCTATTGGTTAAAAGAATTATTGAAAACTAATGACTCTAGTACTTTGATCAACAAAGCTTTGAGTTATACCAGAGCAAAATGTAAAGAAATAACTACAAAATGTGCTACAAATATTCCTGTAGATTTATTGTTTTTGAAGAACCATATGAAACACGAAATAAATTGCTACGAATTAGCACAAGAAGGAAATGTAGTGACGTATGTAAGAGAAAAATGGTCCCGCGATTCAAACTACATGGAAACAGAAAGTGCTGTATTACAAAGAGTAAGCGCAAAATACATAAAGCGAACTTTGATTGAAATAGCGTGTTGCTGGCACTCGCTAGAAAAGTGTATAAAAAAGGTAACCGATACCCTTGAGTTGCCAAAGCCATCGACGTTCATGAAAAATCCACACAATTGTCCCATAGGAAGCTGTTCGTGTTGTTGCAATCCAGCAAAAAATACTAAAACTCTTCCCTCTATGTCAAAAATTTCATTGCCCGAACATAAAAGGTATGGGAAAAATTACGTTCAAAGAAAAGAACCACAAATGTCAAAACACATCCAAAAGAAGAGTCCAGTTACTGCCCCTGGTATTGTTACAACGAAAGATTCTTCAACATCATTTGATGCAAGACCACCAATTAGTACTGCATCACAACAGCAGAAAAGGACGGAACCGCAGCCAATACCGGATACGTCAAATGCAGCACAAAATTCGGTTGTAGATTCATTAATCAGCACTATTTTGAATAGGTTTCAAGATGTTCGTCTAACTATAAACGATGATGGAAAAGTTGCAGCTGCACTTTCAACGCCTGTAAATAAGCTGTCTACTGCTGAACTAAAAGTTCTTGCTAATATCCTTTCGCACGCACAAGAACAAGTTAAAGCTTTGGGCTTGAGGCCAGGTACTAATTTAAATCAACACATGAATGTTAACCAAAATATTTTAAATACTATTAAATCAGATAACATTATCGCAACGCCTCCGCCTGTCGAACCAAACCTCAATATTTTGAATCCAGCTAACGCTTCAATGCAACCAATATTACATTTTAATAACAGATTTATGATACCTAATAACATAAATGCCAATCTTATGAGACCGCAACAAACAAATTTTGTTCCACTTAGCGTAGCGAATACAAATACGTCTGTTCCCATTACAAATACCCCTGTACAAGACATTTATAAATCGTTTTCAAATTTAATGTATAAAAAAACGCAAAGTTTTACTAACTCATTTCAAAATCACACGCAAAAATCCACGGAACCCAGTCAAAATTTTGCGCCTCGGATAGAAAATGTTTTTTCATTGCAAGAAAGTGAAAATAAAAGTCAGCAGTCAACTGGGTCGAAACGAAAGTCAGAGAATCAGGTATCGAAACAAAACAAAAAAATCCGAATTATGTCTCCAACAAAACTTGGTGCAACGACACAAACACAACCGCTACTGTTAGGAAATGGGTTACAGATGCCCCAAAATAGTATTTCCGAAGCCGGAACTTCTGCAGTGAACCAATCATTGCCATTGATCATGGTGGACACAGGGAGCGTCCAAGGGTTGTCAAGAAATAACATGCTACAGCAAATGTTAATACATGGCACTAATTTAGCTAGGCCTAATTTTACGGCAGCGTTCCCTCAACAATTTGTACTCACACCTACTATTCCGGTAAGCAACGCGACTAATCCACCGGTTAGCATTATGAACACGGGTATTAATTATGGCAGATTCCCTAATCCAGTTCAAACCTTCAGCAATATTCAGATGATGCCACTACCGACTCAAATTTTGCCCCAGCCTGTATTCTCCGTCAATCAATCTCTGGTCGACAATAATGCGCAACCGACACCAGTTTTAATAAATCAGCAATCGAACACAGAAACGTCGAGTCTACGACAATTTAGACCTGCTCCTTCATCGACAAGTGCCACTCAAATAGAAATTGAAATTGATCCGGTAAAAATTGAGTCTGACCATAGTGATGACAGTTCTGACAGTGAGGTTGTTGCTGAAAATATGGCTACTGATGAAACCGTGGTTGAAGATGAATTAAAATTAGAATTAGAGGAGGGTGATGAATCTGCATGTATCTTAGGCATGTAACGAACTGCCCGAAGTCTTAGACAATTTAAATATGGACGAGTTACGCGTGTAATTCTATTAACAATCTTTTCTGCCACTTTTTGCAGGGGACGAGGTAGCATTAAATACAATGCAACTTTGGGGTTTATTCCGTTACGTTAGAGTCCAATTCGGAATGTCAAAATGTCGTTTGAACCCCAAAAAAGACTAGTTGTTCCGCAATTATAGGTTTTCTCGTTTAGTGATAATGATAAGGTATAAAATTGTATGCAAATGTACATGATCATTTTGATCTTTTACCTTGGCAGAGGGGAATGCTAACGTAAGGCATGTCCCATATTTAAATGGTCTAAGCCCGAAGTAGATGGCTAGGTAGGTATTTATTCAATTTAAATGTTAAATTGGTTAAGTTCCAAAGTATTGCACAGTAATCGACATCGTTATTTGAACAATAACACAATTCATGATAATTTTTATGTTTAAGTATTTAATTTAATAAAAGAACGTAGGATTTATTTGTTTTGATAAAAATGTGATTTATGGTTAAAGTGAAGACAAACTCATAATTTTAACGAGTTTATATGGCGGTCAAACCCTGGTGTAACTTAATAGTATGTTTAATTAATACAGTACTGAACCGTTTCTAATTTTAATTTTGTTTATAGGTACAGGGTTAAATGGAAATCATTGGCATCCTTTTCAACTAAAGCGTGAAACATACACATAAGTCATAAAGCGAAGGTACGGGACAGACGCGGCGTAGATATCGAGCGAGTTTGTGCCGCTTCAAAACGTTTTCATACGAATTGTATGCAAGCGACGCTAATTATACTCAAGCGGCGCGGCACGGATGTCTGCGCGCCGCGTCCGTCCCGCACCTTCGCCTGACATCTCTTCTGTATGTAAAATGAACAACTTTTAATATGGAGGCAAAATGATCGTAGCAAAAAAAAATCGACTGTTGCATACATTTTGAGTCGACTCAAATGTTATACATATACAACAGCTGATTTTTTTGGAGTGTGGCGCAGCAATTTTTTTTTTACTGACGTTTTGCTCCCATAGTAAAAGTTGTTCAGTTTGATGGCCGATTATATAAATTTCACCCTATCCCTCAATAATTTTGTGATAATAATAATTAAGTTTGATTTATTTGTCTACAATGCTTAGTACCTAATGTGTTTAACAACATAATAACATTTGAAAGAAAATTTATTGTTAAAGCTCTATTCACATTACGACTGACGGGCGCGGACGAGCGTTACAGTGAGAGTCAGAGAGCTCAGAGTTCACAGAGAAAGCCCCGTCCGTCCTCCGCCCGAGAGGGCGTCTCTGTCAACTCTATCGGAATGGAAATAGGTATTATTTTACATTGCACCCTCCGCGCCCGTCCTCGCTTGTCCGTCGTAATGTGAATAGACCTTTTGAAATGTTATCACTTATGTTAATAAGCCTAGGTAGGAGAAGATACAATACAAAAATATTGTAATATTAAAACTGATTCTGATTATATTTTTGTCTTTATTTTAAATAAGATAATGATGTAAAATGAAAAAAAAATTGAATGAATGTGTATGAATGAATGATGTGATGTTGATGTTTGGTCCGGAATTTTCGTAGCACTTTTGAATACTTAGTCAAAGGGATTGCACATTTATTGACTTTGATTGTATCGATACTTCTCACCATTTCTATTTCGTATAAACTATAAATAAAATAGGTACATTAAATACTGTAGTGTGACTGTCCCTACGTATTTAATAGAAAAATAATATCAAAATTCATCAATTTTATTGAATGGAATGCATGAGTAATTTGTATACGTTAATATAATTTTATGTTCACAAAACAGAAGTGGAGACAAATATCGATAGGTTTAATCAACAATGTCGATAATTTTATTATGAATACCCATCGATAGTAAAAAAAAAAAAAAAAAAAAAAATCATAAGTGCTAATAAAATTCCGGACCTTGATTATTACAAATAAACACGCACTTACCTACCTATACTTACATAGGTAGGTACATACACTCACGAGTCACGACCACAATCCCAATCAAGTCAAAAACGTAACTACAAGTACAGTCAAGAGCACATCACGCACACTTGCAGTTCGCTTATGGCGCACTAAATAAGAACGGTACAAAGTCCAAAGTGTCAAGCTTGACGTGCTCTTGACTGTACCTACCTACCAGCTGTCTTGCATGCAGTTGTAATGTAACTTGGCTCTCTTTTAGCGTAGCGCAGGTATTGATTGTTTCAGGATGGTAGAGCAACATGTAGATGGTGAGCCTATTTTTAGGGTTCCGTACCCAAAGGGTAAAAACGGGTCCCTATTAATAAGCCTACGTTGTCCGTCCGTCCGTCCGTCCGTCCGTCCGTCTGTCCGTCCGTCTGTCCTACCTATTTGGGGCTGTAACTTTTGAACCGTAATAGCTAGATAGTTGTTCTCAGATTATGCGTTATTGCGGCCGATTTGTTAACAAATAATAAATATGTCAAAAAGTTAAAAATTAAGGGGGTTCTCAACAAGAAACTAGTTTTTATCAACGTTTTTTCTTCACGCTCTATCGTAAAAACGATAATACATACAAGTAGTGTGCATACTCTACAGAATAACAACAAATACTAAAAACCGGCCAAGTGTGAGTCGGTCTCGCGCTAAAGGTCCCGGACAAAAAAAGTTTTTTTTTCTAAGTTAATAATGTTATGTTTTGTAGTGGTGTGGTACGGAACCCTCGGCGCGCGAGTAGCCCGACTCGCACTTGACCGCTTTTATTTTCATTTGCAATATCTTTCTGGGCAGACAGAATATTTATTGCGTTGGTTATTATATTTATAGCTATATTTCACTCCCCTATTTTCTTATTAAGTAGGTAGGTACCTACAAAAAAATTATAAGGATAAGTAATCAAACTAAACAACTTTCAAGGAACATCGGTCAACAAAAGAGAAAAATAATTGGACCTTCCATTCAAAAGTGCAGATCAGCCGATCCATTTTCTATGGGAGATCCAAATATTATGTGATTTATGTGTCTTTCTTGATTAGTTTCATTATCTGAATGCACTCTTAAAATTATGTTGGTAATTAAAAAATAGGAGTGTAATGAATAAATGCAAAACTAGAAAACAGTTTTTTTTTAAACGAGAGCAGAATCGAGTTATCAAGGTTTCAACATAGGATTTTTATTTCAAAATTTTAAATAATTTTCTTTGTATAATTATATGTATAATGGCAGCAGTTGTAACACTGCCGAAATATCGGAAACTCACAATTACCAAAACGCGGTAAGAACCCGTTAAAATGTTTAATTCTAGATTAAATAATAACCGCGTAACTCTCAAAAACTGTATTTCTTTGTATAATTTAAAATTTAGATACCTACTGAACTCGATGTCAACTACGGCTACTTACCTACTACTAAAACAAGATTCTTAAAATGTATCCATTCATTGCTGAAATAAAAGGAAATTATGTTAGCTTAAAAATTTCAAATGCAAATAGGTATATTTTTAATTGAAAAAATCATGAAATTCTTATTTTAATGCAATTATCTCGTTATACATCAGTTGAGATGTATGAGGTTTTGCGCTTGTTCATTAAAACGTTGCATACCTACATAATACATGAGTAATAAATTATCGAATTACAAAAAAAATAGTTTCGAAGTGTGTGAGGCCAACTGTACTTCAGTAGCAACACACACAGAAGCAATTCTCTCGTAGGCGACATTCGGTGACGACCACAGACGCGACGGGACGAGCGGAGCAGCGACACAATGATACAATAATCCTTATTGTTATACTAATAGAGAATAGAATACCTTGCTTGATAGATAGAGCTTTGTCCGTCGCCGTTCATCAGCTGTCGTGCCACGCCACACGACTTGACGTTATGATATGAATAAACTTATAATAATATAAACAAGTGTTTTACAAAAATACAAATAAACATTTAATGGGGTGTTTTATACCATCAAACTGAACAACTTTCACTATTGGACCACTACCGAAATCGCGAAAAAAAAAACGGATGTTCTCAACGATATCAATGTACTGTACCAGGATGTTCTATACTATGCCATATATTCCGTGACTAAACTACAAATCTACTCGAGCTAAATGGGACATGGGCATCCCCATGGGATATGGGATAGCAGATTTTTTTTTTCGCGATTTCGATGTTGGTCCCATGTCCCATGGTGAAAGTTGTTCAGTTTGATGGTCTACAGCTAAACGACCCCATTAAAAGTTTAAAATTTTTACTTCTGTCACATTCTGTATAGCATCTGTGGGGGTGACTTAATTGTTGCAGTACGGTGATAGAAAAGAGTTCTTGATTGACATATTTATTGAAGTGCACTTATTCGACGACCCGGTTGGTTACCACGCCGGACTGCCAAACCAGGGTCCTGGGTTCGAATCCCGGTTCGGTCATGGATGTTTATATGTTTGTGCCGTTGTTGTATGGTTTCCATAATAAACAGCCTATTAATAGTGCTTTCTTGGGATCATTACAATGTATGTGCCTGTGAGCGTTATTTATTTATTTATTATTTATTTATTATTCGGAGTTACATTTGACCTAGCGATATGGTGGTACGGGACAATGTGTCCCCTACACATCCTTTTAAGAATCTACCCATCAAACTGAACAACTTTTACGATGGGAGCAAACCGATCGAAGTAAAAAAAAAGCAGCTGTTACATAGGTTGCATTTGAGTCGAGCGAGTAGGCATGTTTATAATCCCCGCAAGTTGATATTGCGACTGGCGGCCATCTTGGTGACGTAATTTTGACGTAGTCGACTGTGCACCACAGTACCGTTCGCAAGGTTAGCCCGTGCTTGATGACGTCACTCAGCGGTTATTGTGACAAGGTTCCATCGCAATATCAACGTGCGGGGATTATAATATGGAACAGCAGATTTTTTTTTACTCCTATCGGTTTGCTCCTAGTTGCTCCTAGTTTGATAAGTAGACTGTTGGTTTATAAAAGGATGTTTAATGATTTAAGTAGGTACCTATACATTTTTTCATTTTGTTTTTTTTTTTTGTATGTGTTGGAGACCAAAAAAAAATTTTGGTACACAAGGCGAAAATAATCTTTGTTTCTGTATGATCTACTAGGTACTACACTATACAGGGTGTAACAAAACACCCTAGTAATACTTAAGGGAGTGCTTCAGACCATCAAACTGAACAACTTTCACTAATGGGGCCAACATCGAGAAAAAATAAAAAAAATCAGCTGTCCCATACAAAACTGTAGTACCGACTCGACTAAAATGTATGGGACAGGTGATTTTCTTTATTTTTTCTCGACGTTGGCCCCATAGTGAAAGTGGTTCAGTTTGATGGTCTGAAGCTCCCCCTTAAGTGTGTTTTCGGGTGTTTCGGGTGTTTTTTCTAGGGTGTTTTGTTACACCCTGTACTTTATCAGGTTTTGTCGTTTCCGTTAAAAGATTTCCATAAAAATCTTAAATGGAATACCTGATACTATAAACGGAAAACAGACAAAATACAGACAGAGATTATTTCATAGATCGTGTTAAAAAATGACATAGACTTTAAATAGGACGAAACTTTGTGTCTACATACGGCGACACATACAGTTACGCAAAACAAACATAAGCCGGCCGCGCGACGTTATATATTACTCTACCTACTCTACCTATACGCGCGGTCAGATTATTTTGGTTTTGCGTAGCTTATGTGTCGGCGACACATGTGTACCTATTACCTACAAGGTGTTAGCGTAAACAGTTGCATTACTTTAAGGGGTGATTCTACTCATGAGACTGAACAACTTTCCCAAAGAAACTAAGAAGTTAGGGAAAGTTGTTCAGTTTCATGTCAACACCCTGTATATAGCCTATATTGCTTGTATCAAACTGCGGCCATAGCATAGCAGCGCGATAGATATAACGCTATCGCACCTTAGCTCATTAGCTCTCCTTCTATTTCCACACTAACCTGCAGTTTCATCCTGTAGAAAGTTGATCAGTTTGATCGTCTGACTGATCATATCGCCTTAAAAAATCGTCGGCATTACTAAGACAGGTAAGTAGGTACCACCTTCAGGCTGCATGCGATTGGCAGCATAATGTAAAGCCGCTATCGCATGCAATCAGAAGTACCTACTAAGTGCTATTTTTAAGCCGCGACGCAATAGTGTGTTATAAGTTAGACGCCTATGTCGGTCTGTCTGTTAATGTTGTTTCGTAATTTTTAAAGTTACTTGAAAACTGCTGAACCAATTTTCATGAAACAAAGCTAATAACACTCCCGCAAAAATTAGCATCCTATTAAAAAAAAACGCATTTAAATTGGTTCACCCGTTTGGGAGCTACTATGTCACAGACAGACAGACCGACGATAGTCGTCAAACTTATAACACCCATGGTACAATAATATACTGCGCCTGGTACTCTCTTCCGATCACGTGACTGACACAAGCCTACGTCATCATACCCTTTTTCCATGTTTAGCGGCCATTTTTTTGTGACGTAGGCTTGTGTCACTCTGGGAATAGAAGACCTTGTTTTTTTAGACTGATAACACCCCTCTTTTTGCGACGCGGCGGCCACGCTTGCCGCATCACTCCAAATAAATTTGACCTTTATTCACTAGTGATAAGATTGCCGCTGCGAGCAAATGCGCTTCACTGCTTATTTGGTGTGAATCGACCCTACGCTCACGCAGTAATGTACTTCAAATTGCACTAATTATAAAGCGGGTTTTAAACTTGCTCACCCAGCAATGCTATTATAAGTACTCAGGAATTCAGGATTGCATGCGATCGGTTGCATAATGTAAAGGGGCTGTAGCTAGGTTCCCTCCTATCCTGTCCTACATTCTATTCCAAAAGGATTGTCTCGAGGTGTAATTACATACCTACCTACCTAAGCAAAAAAATACCTTTCCAGCGCGCTTCTTTTTTATTATTACTAATAGGTAGGCACTAACCTATTAAAGTCAATCAATGACAATGAAATTGTATAAGTAAACATCAAAATCTAAACCATCCTTCTAAATTAAGTGTTTTGTTACATTCTGTAGGTAGGTATATGAAAAAAACTTACCGTAAAAAGTACTTACCGAGATCACAAAATTAATACAAATAGGTAATAACCATAGGTAATAAATAATCCAATTGGTATTCAAGCAAGTAGGTAGGTATCTATAGGGTCCTTCTTAATATGCTGACACTTTTTTAAGGGGATGATCAGACCATCAAACTAAACAACTTTCTCTATGGGACCAACATCGAAATCGCGAAAAAAAAATCTGCTGTCCCATACATTTGGCTCGATTTTGAGGTTTGCCGTTTTGTATGGACGAGCAGATTTTTTTTTCGCGATTTCGATGTTGGTCCCATAGAGAAAGTTGTTAAGTTTGATGGTCTGATCATCCCCTTAAAAAAGTGTCAGCATATTAAGAAGGACCCTGTATTTTTATTTATGCCCATACAAAAATTTATGATTAGATAAGTTAAGTAACTAGGTAAAATTACCAAAAATAAACGTCTCGATTTCTCGATGGACGGGCGTGAAATCATTTATAATGGTGCATATTATTTTAATTAATTATGGTTGTACGACCTAGGTACCTACCTAATTTTTAGCTTTCCAAAGAGTGTTTTACTTTTAATTTCCTTTGAAAATAGCTCGAACTATGATCATAAGAAATGAATACTTACCTACCTCGAATAAAGTTAGCCTAATTATTTACTACTGAAGTTCTTGGGCATTATTTACGAATTTCATAAGCCGTGCGTTGTTTACGAAGACAAAACCACAAATGAAAATTATCGACCGCGAACGAAGCGAAGTCAGTCGACATCGACAAGTTCTCGTTTCGTCTTCCCCTGCAAGTGCGACAAGGGGCAAGATAGTCGTTCTCTTTTCCACTCGCATGATGGTACTGGTTGACGTTTCCCGCGCCACGCGAAGGCCAAATTTCGCCATTTTGTTTTCAATCGTCGAACAGTGCACGACTCGTGGTGTTTATTCAACGCGAAATGTTTTTAGTGATTGTGAAGTTATAGTGAATAACTACGATTAAAGACAAACGTTAGTGCTATGTTAATATTACGTACTGTTAGTCTATAGCTGTTTAAATAGGTAATTATTCGTGTTTTTAATGCAATATGGGTATAAAAGTATGATATTATTTAATGTCGACGTTGTCATGCGTACACAATTCCAAAATAATTGGAGTATTTTTCGCTTTGTGATTCTCTGTCTGCGATACGTCCGCTCGCCGGAGACGCTATGATTGTAATGAATATTTCGCTCGCGTTTTTAGGTCGTGGCGTATCGAAATTAGAATTATGAGCGGAGTGCAGTTCCAGACGTGCGTTGCGTTCGGCTGCCATTTTAGTTATGCATCTTGCGACTGCGCATTCGGTGCGTCTGTCAGTGTTGCCATTTTTCGACCGGGTTCCGTATAGGTATTATTAAACTTAATAAAAATTAAAATTTAGCAAGTAGGGAAGTAGGTATTTGAATTATTACCTTATTATTCAAGCGTTATGTTATCAAATTGGAAAACATTAATAATAACAATCATATTGCTTTGCGTTATTGCGTTACAAAAGTAAAAATAAACATTTAAAACTTTTAAGCGGGTTGTTTAGTTAGACCATCAAACTGAACAACTTTCACTATACTATAGGACAAATATTGAAATAAAGAGAAAAAATCTGCCATCCCATACATTTAGCTCGAGTAGATTTATAGTTTAATATGGAACATCCGATTTTTTTTCGCGATTTCGGTATTGGTCCCATAGTGAAAGTTGTTCAGTTTGATGGTCTAAAGTCTAAACCACCCCCTTAAATGTTTATTGTTGTAACACCTTGTAAGTATAATAATAGGTAGGTATGTTTAAATGCCTGGATTAAATTTCATGAATACAAACTGCCTAGAATAGGTATAATTATACTCAATTTATTATAACTTCATTTAAATCGTTACAATGAGCGTTTTCCCAGCAATTTTCCTGGCGATCGCTAGATGGCGCCACAGTTTCGTTCCAATCTTTATCGAGCTTTCAAAATGTTGTCTCTTAAAATAAAAAAGAGGGGGAAAAATGCAAATCGTGATAAGTGTAATATTTAATTATTTACGAATCAGTTGAATTAAAAATCAGAAACTACGTCTGACTGATAGTAGGCAAGGTATGGGCTCGACCCTTTGCCCATGTTTTGTTTGACATTAAGGCCCACCACACACATACGGAATTGCAATCCGGAATTCCGAATCAGGATTACGATTTCGTATGGATTTTCCCCTGAGTGGTACCTGCTTGCGCCATCGCATGAGTCGGACCACTCGGGCACTGAGGGTTCCGTACAACAATACAATATGTGCAGTCAAGAGCACGTCAAGCTTGACACTTTGGACTTTGTACCGTTCTTATTTAGTGCGCCATAAGCGTAACAATCGAACTGCAAGTGTAAAGCTTGATATGCTCTTGACTGTACCTAATATATTTACAAAATGTCTTTTCTCGTTGATCCTTCTCCGCGAGCCCGAGTCACACTTGCACGGCGGTTGATTTATTTGATATTTTATTTTAAGTACAGTTTAGTACTTGTGTTTATACTTAATCGTTTTTACGATGGAGCAGTAACAAAAACGTAGAAAAATAACTACGTACACACGGCGATACATCAACCTGTACAAAACCAAAATAAGCTGGCCGCGCGACGTTAAACGTTACTCGGCCTACGCGCGGCCAGGTTATGTTGGTTTGCATAGCTTGATGTGTTGCCGTGTGTACGCACGGCGACACATCAAGCTATACAAAACCAACATAAGCTGGCCGCGCGACGTTATACGTTACTCGATCTACGCGCGGCCAGCTTATGTTGGTTTTGTATAGCTTGATGTGTCGCCGTGTGTACATAGTTTCTTATATGGAGAGCCGAGCAAACCCTCCTTCATTTTTTCTATTAATTTTTTTAGGGTTCCGTACTGCGAAAGGAAAAATACGGAACCGATATAGGATCACTTTGTTGTCAGTCCGTCTGTCAAGAGTCAAGACTCTTATTATCAATAACTGCCCTCAATATACAAATTGAAAAGTTTTTGACTTAATTTATTTGATTAAGTAATTTATTGCCAAATTTCAGCTTCACGGTCTCTGAGAAAAATGCATGGACAGACAGAGGGGATTCCATAAATGTTTCGTTCACTAAAACGATTTTTTTCGATGAGTTACAAACATAAATTTTCAGTTGGAACATCGCCCGTGATGTAGACAGGTGTAATGAGAATATATTTTTCCACTGCAAAGTTTAGTAAAAGTTTGTACCTACTTCATAATTAAGTTTGAACGCAAGCCTCAGGGCGCGAGGGATCGGTTATTTTTACTTATTATATTAATAGGATAGGAAGTACCTACTTTTTTTCGTACTCTCTAGAAGAGGATCTAATTTAAACCTTATAACGAATTGTTCCGAAACAATGAAATGGTAATTACCTAACTAGGTACTTATTCATTATTTACTACATAGACTCATCCATTACACATATTAGTACATATTAAGTAAGTATTTGATCAATTTATCATACACGAGCCCGCGACTTCGACCGCATAAATTATATGTATACTTACCAGATTTTAAGTCAGATCATCATAAGCTATCAACCAAAAAAGTTTCATCAAAATCGGTTCAGTGGTTTTTGCGTGATGCTCGATCAAACAAACAAACACACAAACCAACAGACAAAAAATCCAAAAATTTTTGATTTGGAATGACGTACCTACACTTAGAAACCATATCGTAATCTTTTTTTTTAAATATCTTCTATTTACAGACACACTTCTGTTACAGTTTTATAATAGTTTAGATAACATAATAGAACCATCTCAAGATTTTTTAAGTCGAGCGAGCCATTCATCGGATTTGTGTGTCCACAAAGTGATTTTTTGCGAAATGTCTAAATGACTGTAGACCTAAGTATTTGATATTAATTTTAACTTGACACCTTTACCCGTTTCTAAAAAAAAGGTTTTGACTTGACGGATGGACAACGAAGTGATCCTATAACGGTTCCGTGTTTTTGCTCTTGAGGTACGGAACCCTAAAAAAATGAAGTGGGGTCTGCTCTCCACTCCATACACGAAAATATGTAGTTATTTTTCAACGTTTTTTGTTTCTGCTCTATCGTAACAACAGTTAAAATATTAAACACAAGCACCAAAGTGTAACAAGTGACACAGGATTATAATAAAACACTCAAACACAAAAAAGAGGGAACAGTGTTGTTGCGATGAGTCTGGTTACGCTTAAAAAATTTAACCTGGTTGCTTGGTGCATTTTTAAACTTCTAGACAACTAGCGAGTTCAAAATCTGGTAGGTACAATATGTATCAGATAAATAAATAAAAATATGCTTACTTAAAAACAATATTTTTTTCTATTTTATTTGTATTTTATTATCTGTTAGGTTGCTCATCCATCTTGCGTCAACGCCATCTATCTTGATAGATTCGAACAATTATTTCTTTTTTTTTGGCTTTCGAAAATCCCTGGATGATACTGTAATTAATAGTAGGTAATGTATTCTATTACCCTCTACACATATTATAAATACTCACATACCTACTAGGTATCGAATGTCACAAAAACCAAACCTACTAGTTAGTAAAAATTATCCACAGCCTGTTTCGGGGGTCGAGTTATGTAAGGTTTTCGATCGCGGAACCCTAAAAACATCGCGCGATTATGCCTATTCCGGTCGCTTGTATCTCTATGAAATGTGAGATCGAACAGCCGCATTATAAATGCCAACAATTATTTCAACATTTTAAAAAAATATGTTATGTGATTAACTGATTATGATTAGGTTATTTTGGATTATTTTTATGTAACACATTGCATTGCTACAACAACATTCAAGCGAAGTTTATTCCGAGAGCGTAAATTATGCGCGCTGCATACAAACGAAGTCTGGCGATATTTTCAACTATCCAATTAAAGTTAATAAAATTTTTCAGAAACAATCTAGAAACTAATCTATGTTTGTATGAAGTCAGATGTTCGTTAAAACTACTGTTTTAAATGCTAGGATTAATTTCTCTTTGAGGCACTGTAGGTACATTTTAACGAAAATCTGACTTCATACAAACATAGAGATTAGTTTCTAGATTGTTTCTGAAAATTTTCATTGATTTTAATTGGTTTGTAATTGAAAATATCACAGACTTCGTTTCGTCGAGCCAAATCTCACAACATCAGGGGGGTCGAAAAATCGCCAAAATTACCTCACGTAATTAATGGACGCTCCCTAACAAAATATCCTAGACTACTGCTTGACGCGATGTTTTGGGACAGCCTGTAATAAAATATTGCATTGTGTCCAAAAAGAATTTTTTTTTTTTTTTTTTTGCGTTGTGTGCAAATAAAAGGGTCGGAACTTACTTGGAACATTTATGGAGTCGTCAGTCGGGCGCCGCCGAATTTTTTTTTTCAAGTCTGCGTTGCATAATAAATTAATAAAACCTATAAGTATAGAGTGTAATAAAACACCCTAGTAATTAATATTTAGTGAACTGGTTCAGACCAACAAATTCAACAACATTCACTATGGAACTAATATCGAAATAAAATAAAAAATCTGCTCTTCATGTTAATCTGCATAAAATAAAACAAACATTCAAACCATGGGACTCGAATACTAGTCTAAAAATATACAACGTGTTAATGAATTAGCGCAAAACTTCATACACCCCAACTGATTTATAGGAAAATAATTAGATTGAAACAATAATTTAATTATTTTGATACTTAACTCATTTTAAGATTGGAGGCAAAAATGATTTTCTATCATTCCAGCACTGAAAGAAAGCGCTAACCTAAATTGGTTTTTACTGCACTATTTTTTGTCAATTCTGTAACGTTTTCTTTCATAAATAAAAATATACAGGGTGTTTGGTGCATCGTTGGCCAAATTGAAATGGTGGATAGGAGGGGTCGACGGCTATCTCGCCACGTCCCCAAAAAAAATTCCCGCATCATAAATTTTTTTAGGTGATTTTTTTAGGGGTTTTCTCAAAAAAGACCGAAAGTCAGCATTTAAGCTTGAATAAAAAAAAAAGTTGTAAGTACAAACCCCAACATTTTTTTTTATTTGAGTGTCCAATGTTTTACGAATCTACTAAAATATAAATTACATGAATAGGACTACTAGTTTTTTTTTATTGACCTTAACTTTTTTTGAAAGAGGAAAAATAAAATTTTAGACTCAACTTTGAATTACAATTTAAAAAAAAACTAAAAGCGATCGAGTTCTTCAGATTTTTTAAAAACTTCTCTATTCTATCTTCTTTCTAACGATATGCCATATGCCATGAAATCCGTCCTCTAACTTAGTTTATTTAATAATTTTGCGTGTCGGGGCGCGTTTTGGCCGATATTCGATATGCAGGATAAAAACTTAAAACACACGCGTAGTAGGTCGGAATTGCATCTTCCTTCTGCGCAGTCATCTCTGATGGCCATCTCTTCCTTACATTGGGTTCTAATGGACCTAGGACATGAAATAAAAAATAAAATCTTAATAATCACATTTGTATTTAAAAAAAAAATATTACAAATCTTGCTCGAAATGTGCTCCCTAATAGCAATGCAAGATTAATAATTTAATTTTTTTTTATAATAAATATGTGATTATTAAGATTTTATTTTTTATTTCAAGTCCTAGGTCCGTTAGAACCTTATGAAAGGAAGAGATGGCAATCAGAGTTCACTGCGCAGAAGGGAGATGCAATTCCGACCTACTATGCGTGTGTTTTAAGTTTTTATCCTGCATATCGAATATCGGCCAAAACGCGCCCCGACACGCAAAATTATTAAATAAACTAAGTTAGAGGACGGATTTCATGGCATATGGCATATCGTTAGAAAGAAGATAGAATAGAGAAGTTTTTAAAAAATCTGAAGAACTCGATCGCTTTTAGTTTTTTTTTAAATTGTAATTCAAAGTTGAGTCTAAAATTTTATTTTTCCTCTTTCAAAAAAAGTTAAGGTCAATAAAAAAAAACTAGTAGTCCTATTCATGTAATTTATATTTTAGTAGATTCGTAAAACATTGGACACTCAAATAAAAAAAAATGTTGGGGTTTGTACTTACAACTTTTTTTTTTATTCAAGCTTAAATGCTGACTTTCGGTCTTTTTTGAGAAAACCCCTAAAAAAATCACCTAAAAAAATTTATGATGCGGGAATTTTTTTTGGGGACGTGGCGAGATAGCCGTCGACCCCTCCTATCCACCATTTCAATTTGGCCAACGATGCACCAAACACCCTGTATAATAATATATAATAACATACTCATGTATACATTTTTATAATCTTGTTTTGGTAGTAAGTAGGGTGAGGGTGCCCGTGCGGTGGTTTGACATCGGGTTCAGAAAATTTAAAATTTTGCAAACAAATTAATTAATATTTTGAAAAAAATTCCTATGTTGAAACCATGATAATTCGACTCTGCTCTCGATTCTAAACAAACTACTTTCTAGTTTTGCTTTAATTCATTAACACGTTGTATTTTTCTTTGTCATTAGAACTTTGTAAAATTTTTAGTGTTCCGTACCAAAAATGGCAAAACGGAACACTTATGTCCGTCCGTCCCTCTGTCACAGGCATTTTTCTCGGAGACCCCAAGGTAAGACCTTAGTAGGTCCTACCTACAGTAATAGTAGGTAACGAGCATTTACCCGCGACTTCGTCCGCATAAATTATACAGAGTGAAATTGATATCATTAGCATCCTCTTAAACTAAGAGTCTAACCATCAAACTGAACAACTTTTACAATGGGCAAACCAACCGGCCGGAGCAAAAAAAAAATCAGCTGTTGCATTTGTGTCGCGTAGGCAGCATTGCAGTTTAGTATGGGACAGCTGATTTTTTTGTTGCTCCGATCGGTTTGCTCCTATAGTAAAAGTTGTTCAGTTTGATGGGTAGACTCTTAGTTTAAAAGGATGCCAATGATATCAATTTCACCCTTTATACCAGATTTTAAGTCAGATCATAAGCTATCAAACAAAAAAAGTTTCATCAAAATCGGTTCAGTAGTTTCTGTGTGATGCTCGAACAAACAAACACACAAACAAAGAAACAAACAGACAGACAAAAAATCAATGTAAAATTACAAAAAATCAAAAAATCATACGGGTTGAGAACCTCCTCCTTTTTCGTCGGCTAAAAAGTAGTATTAATTTTTGCGAATTTTCCTTATGTCTTTGGGGAAAGTTGTTCAGTGTCATGAGTACAATCAGTCACCCTATATTTTACCGTGCGCAGCAGATATGAAAAAAAGTGACCGTCGCGGGACGCCCGGTAGATGTGAAACAACAAAATACCGCACTCTCCCCGATTATTTTGCGCGCATTTTTCGATACAGCACTCGCCGATTTCGCGCACCTTTTTTTGGAACTTTCGCAGCTGCCAAATGGCGTGATTTTTTTTAAATTCATCCTTTCGGAAAGGCAATGGGAACTAGCCCTTACAGCCGTTTTGAGATCCATTTCCGGCACGGTATACGAATTACGAGTCGACTGCCAAGGCGCGCCAATAGATGTTTCCCATTAAAAATCCAATGACGGCCTTGACGGCCGATGATTACATACGCCAACCTCCATAGTCAAATGTTTCAAATTCTTTAATGTTTTAACGTGGTATATTAAAACAGGTAGCAGACAATATGTCGGAGCTAGACAAGTACAAGCGGCGACTGATCCGGTCGGTGGCCCGTCTGCTTCTAGAGCAGAAGAAGCCGGAGGATGAGGTGTGGGAGCTACTTAGTAAGGAGATGAAGTGCGACTGCAAGCTGCTGTGGTGAGTCTCATCTTATATTAACAGACGAGCTACAAGTAGAAGCGGTGACTGATCCGGTCGGCGGCCCGTCTGCTTCTAGAGCAGAAGAAGCCGGAGGATGAGGTGTGGGAGCTACTCAGTAAGGAGATGAAGTGCGACTGCAAGCTGCTGTGGTGAGTGTCATACTATATTACAGACGAGCTACAAGTAGAAGCGGCGACTGATACGGTCGGTGGCCCGTCTGCTTCTGGAGCAGAAGAAGCTGGAGGACGAAGTGTGGGAGCTACTCAGTAAGGAGATAAAGTGCGACTACAAGCTGCTGTGGTGAGTGTCATCCTATACAGGGTGTAAAAAAAAAACCCTAGTAATACTTAAGGAGGTGCTTCAGACCATCAAACTGAACAACTTTCACTATGGAGCCAACATCGAGGAAAAAAAAATCTGCTGTCCCATACATTTGAGTCGAGCCGGTATTGCAGTTTTGTATGACACAGCTAATTTTTATTTCGCAATTTCGATGTTGGCTTCATAGTGAAAGTTGTTCAGTTTGATGGTCTGAAGCACTGGCCTGGATCTAGAACGATCCTGGATACCACATTTAAATCGACTAAATGATAGATTGATTAAGCTCTATTTAAATTTGAAGTGCGTTGATTCGACCCATCTCGAAAATGAGTTATTAGGGAGTGTCGGTTATACCTTATTTGTTTTGTTCAAATAAATAATACCATTATTGTCCACCAGGAAGCGAATGCGGGCCATAGCAATAAAGAAGATAAACCGCCTCCTGCCCGTGGACGACCGACCGGAGAGCATCGCGCAGATAGCGCGGCTGTCGTTCACCGACTGGCTGCTGTTCGACCTTGTGCTGGTCCACGAGGACATCGACGTCATCGACCGGGTACTGTACATCACCGTCAGCCCCCACCGTGTCACTAGCGCGCCGCAGCGCTTTCAACTTCATCTGAATAGGTTCTGTAGTATTTGCTTGATGCCGTGCACACACAAACAGGCTTCAGCATCAGCCTACATACATCCCACTGCAGGGCACAGGCTTAGCTTTTGTCAAGAAGGGTGTGTGGGCGTTCTTTGTGGCCTCACGATGTTTTTCTCCACTGTTTGAAAGCAGTCGGTATTACGTACATAAGTTAAAAAACTCATTGGTACATGAATTCCAATTTATTCCATGCCACTGAGAGCGTCCGTCGGTGGCGCATTACCTGAAGGACATTTGATCATGGGGGTCTTGGTACTAATCCGTTCGAACGAAATGTCATGTGTAGAGTTTTAAATTAAAGAGGTGACTAAAAATGCATTCTGTATTTTCAAGTTCAGACACAGGGCTGACAATGACATAACTTCAGGTTTAAAAGCTCCAACATAAAAGTGATTTAGGCTGGGCATTGTCTGACTGTCTGTCAGTCAGTCACGGAACTGTTTTACAAGTATATATAAAGATCTGGTGTTCCAGGATCGAATGCAGGAGGTGAAGGGTCAGTGGAAGTCTCTGATGGACCTGTTCACGCTGGTGCAGCGGTTCAACGTGGAGTTCCTCAGCGGACCTCCGCTGGTCGAGGCCTGGTCGTCCGTCGCCTTCATATACAATAGCACGTGAGTCTGAAGGGTCAAGGGTCAGTGGAAGTCTCTGATGGACCTGTTCACGCTGGTGCAGCGGTTCAACGTGGAGTTCCTGAGCGGACCTCCGCTGGTCGAGGCCTGGTCGTCCGTCGCCTTCATATGTGTTCAACATGTAAATCAACAACAGGCGAACAGCGGGGGAAAAATGAAATCCGGTGCCTTTTTGCATATTATTTATTTTTTCCTCGCAACTGTGTTGAAATACGTCGTATGAAATGCGTGAGCATTGGTCATTACTGAATCGGCTGTTTACCGCTCTCGCCTTCAACTTGAGCTTGGAATTCAGCCTCGACTGTTATGCCTATAACTAAGCTCACTTGTATCATAATAATTCTTGAATTAGGGAAACTGGGAAACATAGCATTAGGTACCTATAATGAATTTAGCTATAGTTAATTAAATCAGAAGAAGAAGAAGATTAAGAAAATCTTGAATCGTATAATAACATTTTTCAATTACTTAATAATTTGTTCAATTTCAATTTTAATAAAAGCGTATGCCTAAAAATGGCGCCTTTTTTCTTTATTTAGCGCGGCCATCAATCAAACTTGAATATTATAGTTTAGAATAAAGTTAAGAACAAAACTTGTTTTTACAAATATCTCGGAACTCAGTCCGAACTAAGATATAAAGGCTTGAAGTGCACGTAATGGTAATATTTTCAACTTCAAGCCTTTATATCTCCGTCCGGACTGAGTTTAGGGATATACATGTTAATAAGTTTTGTTTGCTACTTTAGTCTGAAATAAAATATTCAAGTTTAGTTGCTGGCCGCGCCAAAAACAACGGCGAAAAATAAGGCGCCAACCTTACATACAAAACCTGTATTGTCTTTTGTATTTAGACATTTTATTTCCCTAGGTATTTTACTAAATACTTATTTTAGGGGCCAGTGCAAAAACGCTCTTTGACATCATTGTAGTTTTTACGTGACGCAAAGCAGTGGACGTTTATCGGCTGATATGATGATGATGATGGTTAATTGTTTATTCCAGTGGTCGTCAATGCTCTCCGATGATGCTGCAGCGGCGCTGGTACCAGCTGAAGGAGCTGACGCGCACCAACTTCTACAACCTCTGGTTCAACTACCGCGGCAACCAAAAGCTCTGGGAAACCGCCAAGCAGCACACTCCCTCCAAACTGCAGATGGCTATCGCTAAACGGTACTTTTAACATTTTATATCTACGAATAAGAATGTATAGAAATGTAAATCAAGCTCAAAAAGTGACCCCAAAAAAAGTCCTTGCCGCCAAAACTCATACAAAATGTCATTTTTCAAAGGGTGCCAAAAATTATGTTGCTTTTGTTTAGAGTTATTCTTCCATAGATTATTTAGAATATCAATTTTAAGACAATTTTAAGACGCTACCTGCATACAGAATGCAAAATTTAATGGGACACTTACCTAAAGTCCTTACCATCAAACTGAACGACTTTCTCTATCCTCCTGCGTACATTTGTACTTCTCATGGGACATAAGAAATAATCAAATCTATTCTTCTTCTTCTTATCGTGTGGGCAGGCCCTGGTGTCAGAGTTTTTTCGGACCGCCTTACGGCCTCTGACGTGGTTTTTATGTAACGACTACTACCACCAGAGATAGTAGCCGGTGCCAACGGCTTAACGTGCCATCAAAAGCATTAAGCATTTTAACGTGCCATTAAAGCACGAAAAAATCAAAATCAAATCAAATCTATTGTTAGTGTTTTAGTTGCCAACCAAAACACCAACAATATATTTTATTATTTTTTATGTCCTATGAGAAGTACAAATTGTACGCAGGAGGTTATGGCACCAAGATCGAAATCGCGAAAAAAAACTGCTGTCCCATACATTTGGGTCGAGTAGCTTTGCAGTTTTGTATGGAGCGGCAGATTTTTTTTTTGCGATTTCGAGGTTGATCCCATAGGGAAAGTAGTTCAGTTAGATGGTTTGAGCCACAGAACATTATAGGGAGGTTAGAAATGTTAACAAATAATAAAAATGTCAAAAAAATGGAAATTAAACCTCATACAAGAAATTAGTCTTTACCAACGTTTTTTATTCTCGCTCTATCGTAAAAACAATAATACATAAAAGCGCCAAACTTGGTGTGATTATAGAGCACACTCTACAGTATAACAACAAATAATGAAAACCGGCCAGGTGTGAGTCGGTCTCTTGCTATAGGTCCCGGAGTAAAACATTTTTTTTTGTAAGATAGGTAGGTTGCGTGGTGGTGTGGTACGGAACCCTTGGTGCGCCAGTAGCCCGACTCGCACTTGACCATGTGACGTCAACGCCATCTATCGAGGCATGTTGAACTAAGTTTTAACTCGCAGTCAGGAAATCGTCTACTGAAGAAACGTGTGTTATTTTCAGATATCCACACGTCGTCACACAAACGTTCACGGAGTGGGAGCAACTTATTAAAGAGAGAAAAGTTATATTACCTGAAGAATTTGTAAGTACCCTACAAATGACAGCTACCACCGAGCTGTAGGTTACGACAACTATATACATACATCATCATCATCATCTCAGCCGATGGACATCCACTGCTGGACATCGGCCTCCCCCAAGGATCACCATAATGATCGGTCCTGCGCTGCCCTCATCCAATGTTTTCCCGCCGCCTTCACCAGGTCGTCGATCCACCGTGTGAGGGGCCTACCCACGCTGCGCTTTCCCGTACGCGGTCGCCAAACGAGAACTTTTCGGCCCCATTGGCCATCGGTTCTGCGTGCAATGTGCGCCGCCCACTGCCACTTAAGTTTAGCAATTCTTTGGGCTATGTCAGTTACTCTGGTTCTTCTGCGGATCTCTTAACCCATTCACCGCCCATAACGACACGTTGTCGTCATCGGCAAACGCACCTGAGGCGCCCACGACGACTATACGCGTCATTGATTTTTTTATCATAAAATATTTTCAGATACTTATTTCGAGCTGAAATCATCATAACATTATATTTAAGGGTCTAATCTTTATCTCTTCTAAAGTAATCAGATCTAAATTGTTTGTCTTTTTGCCTTGAATAGCAAGCTGAAAGAAAGGTTTTGTTTAATGACGTGTTTTTTATTATTTTGTCAAGAAATTGATAACACGTGGTCTTTACGCATGATAAATTCTCATGATATATTAATTTGCTCTTAAAAATTTAATTTTGATTCATTTTAGACATGACGCAGGGTTGTCGTGATTTGGCGTCTAGCATGTGCTAAAGTTTTATGTTTTACAATTTTAAGCCATAAAACAATCCTATAGAGTCCTTTTTGAGCTTGGCAAGTCTAGTAGTGTGGTTCGGATGGGATTATTCCAAATGTTTTGTTGTCAAGCAATCCCTCCGAGCATAGCCCTCTCCATTGCCCTTTGAGTGACTTTCCGCCTTTTTATGAGGCCTTGAGTGAACGACCATGTCTCTGTTCCACATGTCATCACTGGCAACACACACTGATCGAAGACTTTCGTTTTAAGAAAGTCCTGAAGTGCGATTTTTGAAAATCATACGAGCGACTTGGCAGTAGAAAGATGCATAATCTCCATAGTAATTTTCACATTTTCTACTGCCAAGTCGCTCGTATGATTTTCAAAAATCGCACTTCTGGCCTGTACCACTATGTTCTAAAGAATTTATGTACGGTTGTATTTATCATTATCACGGCGGTGAAGTAAAACATCGTGAGGAAACCTGCATACCCGAGAATGAGAAAAAAAATTAAATCGGATGTATGTGTAAAATATGGGCACACCTTGGACACTGTCAGCTGATAGCTGTCATTTCATACAAATGGTAAAAGCGAGACAGGAATACGCATTTGCTTAAGAGGAACCAAGATTCAACCAGAGGGGGTGAGGTAAAAAATCGGTGAGAGGCAGGGAGTGTCCATACCACAGATTACCCCCAAATAGATACCGCATACAAGGCCGCCGACGCGCGCCACACATCTATGATTTTGCACTGATATAAGCAACGCGAGCTCGAACTAGTGCGACCTTGAAATGGCCAATCACGTTGCATCGTTTCGTGCCCCACTACCCGCACCTACCGCCAAAAATGGTGACTTAGGGCGTGTACAAAATTTTCATCATGCGGTATCTATAGGGGGTAATCTGTGGTCCATACCTACTGTATGTAGTTTTACTCTTTCTTATAATTACTGCGCCGCTATCAGAGGTGTTCGATATATGCAGTGAGCCACACTTTGTGCTTCATAAATCATAATATAGAATTGGATTGACTGATGATTCTCTTCTAGAAATGTTAACTTATTCTTTTTTTTCTTTTCAGGGTACCAGATTAACTAAAGAAAATGAGTCCAAGTCTAATGGTAAGTAAGTCTTTGATATTTACTGGGGTAATTATTCCTAAACGCGTTATTTGAGATCTTAAATTTTAATTTTAGTTTAATAACAAGTACAAAATCAGTAGTTCGAAAATAAAACAATTCACCTTTTATTGCTGTTTCTATCGCGTTACAAATAAATTCGGGTAAAACCTGAACACCGTAGGTATCTGCAGTGAGACATGGGCATTATATGATGATGATAAAGCAAATACTGTTTAATTTATTCCATAAAAAAAAACAGATTTCACGCTAACCTCACTTATTACCTTATTAGTATTAGAAGAAAAACTAAACCTTTGCAATAGTACTGATGTGATATTTTACTAATTTCAGCACCAGATCTTATCGTCATAGAACCAGAAATAGAAACCATCGACCTTGGACTAGATTCAGATCCAGAAGAAGCCGAACAAAACCAGGAAGAAGCTTTAGTCGAAAACTCAGAAACCATACATCAAGAAGATCCTCCTGAAGGAAACGACGACCAAAACAATGATGAATCAAACTATGACGACCTAAAAATAGACGTAGACCTAACAACTGTTAAATCTGAACCCGAAATAGACGGTTTATCTAACGTACAAATAATGGAAACAACACACTTAGACAATGTAGACAAAGATGTAGATAAACGATTAGAACTACAATCCAATTTTTTAACAGCTAAAAGGAATTTAGCTTTGCAAGTCTCTAAATTTATTGAAGAAACCGAAGATTTAGTTGAAGATAATTCAGCTAATGGAAATGAAACAATAGAAGATGTAAGTGATGATATAGAAATGAATGATGATGAAATAACTGATACTACAGAAGAAATGATTCAAGAAAAGATCAACGCATACCTAAATAGTACGGAAAAAACCAATTTAACGGAACAAGAATCAATAGAAGACCTCGCAGATGAAATTGTACCATTAAATTTAGATGAAGAACTAAATACAACTACAGATATTTTATCAGATGATACAGAAGAATTAATAAAACAGAAAGCTAAAGAATTCACGAGTCGGACAGAGAAGCCCGTACAAAACCCAGAAATATTAATAGAGGAAGAAATTGATGAAATGGACGACATTATAAAGCAAAAAGCAGACGATTTTGTTAGTAAATCTGATACGAAGAAGGCAGATGTTGTGGCTGATGTAGAGTTGTCAACTGATAGTTTTGTCGATGAAGGAATAGAATTTGCTGACGATGGCATCGAATTTGTGGACGATGGCATTGAATATATTGAAGATGATGATGGAGGTAGGTGCAATTTTTCACAGAATCCTATTACCTTTTCTTTGGGAACTTTTTTTTTTTTTTTTTAATTTATTTAACTTTTACAAAAAAAAAAAATTATAATCTAGAATAAACAATTTCTCTCCAA
Source organism: Agonopterix subpropinquella (assembly GCA_922987775.1). Classification (NCBI taxonomy): domain Eukaryota; kingdom Metazoa; phylum Arthropoda; class Insecta; order Lepidoptera; family Depressariidae; genus Agonopterix; species Agonopterix subpropinquella. The sequence goes on along the minus strand of OV277694.1, from coordinate 8,425,265 downwards.
AACTCCTTAAAGAGTTTAGCGGGAGATCCACAGTTGCTGCGTGACGTTAACTAATTCAAAAGTACAGTTACAGGTCTGATTTTAATTTTTGACTACAAAACAATTTTAATTTAAAACAAAACAACATTTTTTTTAAGATAAATTAGTTTAAGTCTTTATCGATAACAATACCAACAATAACAACAATGAGGGCATGCACAGAATAGATTTAACTTTCTGGTATTAATTTAACCTCCTGCCTAGCCCTTCGACGGAGTCTTGGGTTCGGATTACACTGACACAGGGGGTTATACTGGACCACTAGGCAGGAGAATTCAAATATGGCATAACAACTTACCGTAATGTCGCTTGTCCTTTTCTGTGGCAGGTTAAGACCCTTTTCTACATCTCTTCCCTTGTACTTCCTTGCTTGCTTGTACTATTTATACGTTATTTTATGTATACGTTGTTATAGTGTATGTTTTATTTTCAGAACCCGGAGTTCCAAAACCTATACTAGTCGAAGCTGTGAAGGAAGAAATTTCAGATCAATCCGATGCCAGCGAAGGTTCAGCTGAAGATACGCCGAAATTTGACCTCAAACTTCTTATGGATCCGGTAGTATTTACTATAAAATTAGATGATATGAAAGTTTATAAAAATAACGAAGAATTTTTTCCTGTTAGAAGTAAGGACATATTAGACGAAATTATTGCTGAAAATATTCCAGTAAAGAAAGCTGAAAATATACCAATAGTAGGAACTGAGCCTGAAAATGTTCATGAAGCATCTTTGTCTGAACCTGAACATGTTGACGAAATTATTTCTGAAAATAAGTCGACAGAGATATCTGTAGTAGTAAAAACTGAGCCTGAAATTGTTCAGGACGCATCAATGAATGAGCCTGAAATTATTCAGGAAACTCAGGAAACAGCAATAAATAGTGTCGATGATGATATAGCTCATACAGATGACGAATATTCTGATTCTAGTGATGACAATATCATTACCGATGAACAAAAAGTTAAAGTATCCAGTCATTTGTTGCAAAAGCCTAGAAGTCGCAATTATAATCCAATATTATTGTGCAAAAATCCAGATTTTAATACTAGACTCAAAAGGTTGACTACAGGATTTTTTTGTTCGCCTCGCAATTGTCAATTGATTAAAGCCTGTAAACCTATGACTATTGATTTAGATAAAGCATTTGAACGTAAACTTGTGAACGGCACAATGTATTTAAAAACAGATGGAAAAGCAACACAGCCAATCCAAAACGATGATAACAGTAGCCAAACCACATCTGTTATACCATCAGCTATGCCTATACAAAGTTTAATAGATAATACTAAAATGGACATCAACGCACTAATCGGCTCATCTTCGACAACCGCATCTACTGTTGATCTTACTAAGAGGACAGATGAAGAAATAGCACAAAGAAATAAAGTAATTAATCTGCGTGATATTACTGAAATACGTCGTATCAATCAAAAGTTATTAACAGCTGAAGTTACACCGATACAGGTGCAAAATAATGATAATACTAATGTGAATTTCTTGGAACAACCGGTTCAGATAGCTAAAGGTAAAGGGAATGACATTCGTTTAGCAGAACAGCAAAATCCGCCAACACTCGTCTCCATCGATCCTCCTAGTTTGGTACCGATTTCTAGCGGAAAATGGAGTTCGATTCATGGTTCAAAAGTCAACAAGAACCAAGGTCCTGCGCTCACAAACAAATTACCAACATACTTTTCAAAGCCAGGTCCGGCGACAAAAACGTTAAGAAGGCCTAATGTAAAAACAGATAAGCCAGCTCCGAAGCCCAAAACTTTACCCGTTTATTCTCAACTCACTAGGGGACCGCTGGCTTGGAATAATCCGAAACCTTTACCGTCCCCTAAAAATGATTTCCTATTAACCATTGATACGCTTAACAAAATGATCGTAAAACTATCCGGGTACGAAGAGTGCACGACTGTTTCTAAAAAATCTAAAAAAAGGAAACCTTGGGTTGTCAACCAGCCACTAGACCAAGACCAAGACCAAGAGAAACCACAAAAGGAAGATGACGGGGAAAAAGAAGATGCTAATAAAAACGAGGAAGAAGTGAACAAACATGAAAAGAAGTCAACAAAGAAAAAATACTGTTGTTGGTGTCACGAGAAAATAGAAAAGATGCGTACGAGAGGACGTACGTATCAAGCCCACAAGTGTCCGCTTCCACAGTGCAACTGCTGTTGCAGAGACGAACTTATAGATGCTCTGAAGGAAGCAAATACAAAGAATAGAACTCTGATGCAGGGTCATCAGCAGAACTTGTATAATGCCATAGAAAGTGTGGTCCAACAGTCTAATCACGTTGATCAATCTTGTCAAACTGTACCTACTCCTTTAGTTAGAGTCCTACCTAATGACGAGAACGATTCTGCTCAACTTACGCCAAGTACATCTAACTCAGGAAAAACTGTGGTTGAAGCTGTTTTAAACACAGATTTAGCTCAAACTTTAGTTGTCGAAACAGGGACAAATGTAGGTTTTAACTATGAACCCGAAGATGACGATGCTTTTCCTATTGTAGGTCAAGAAATAGTTGTCAGTACCGACCGGAGTGATGAACTACGAACTAAGGAGTTTGATAACAACGATCTCCGCCCTGTCCTCAGAATAAATATAACTACTGATCCACCAGCGCCCGAGGAATATGTACCGGTGCCTAAGTCAAAGAAATCGCTTAACGATTCTATTCCTTCTGAGACACAAAAAATGCCATTACTCCAAAGTCTAGATATCAATCCCGTTGTTAGAATACGCCCGAAGACGAGACGGGACTATAACCAACCCATTTTAGTGCAGAGCAAACCATTTAGGGCAGAAGTTGATACAACAATAGTATTGGACGGATCTAAAAGTTGCCCCTCCATTCCGAAAACTGTTGTTCGCGAAAATAATACCCCAATAGCGATTGCTCCGAGGCATGAGAAAGTTATATACTTGGATACTAAAAACGTAGCTGCAAAGCCTAGCGAAAGTCCTATTTATCTAGGAAAGAATAAGATTTTGCTAACAACAGTGAAATTTCCACCGAATTTTGCGCGTAAACCAGAAAAAGTTCAAAATCCTACAGTGACACCAACCTTACCTTTGCCTGAGGGTGTGGTCCTTGTGCTTATGCCGAATGGTGATCTGACGTATAATCTTGAACCAGGAGTCAAACTAGATGATGCACAGATGGCTGCGCTCCCCAATATCATAGCTGCCGTAAAACAACAATTAAATGCAAATATACTGCCACTTCAGCCAGCCAATTCAACTCCACTAAATAATACAGATTCGCAAAATGTTATTGTAATTGGTGACGATGAAAATGCGACTGAGAAATCTGTAGAATCAACAAACAATACTCAAGAAAAAAGTGATGATTTGCTAGCTAAACCTTGTGACGTGACAGATAAGCCAGAAGGTGGTAAATCTTGTGATGAAAACCCAGAAAGTAATCATGCTAATGACGAAAACCTTGACGGTAATCATACTAGTTATAAAAAGCAAGAAAGCCATCAAACTAGCAATAAAAACCTTGAAGGTCATAAAACTAGTGACGAAAACTTAGAAGGTAATATAACCAGTATAGAAAACTCAGACAGTAATCAAATTAGTAACGAAAACCTAGCTGGCAATCTAACTAGATGTGAACTTACACCGAATACAGAAAATATTCATAATCAAGACGATAAGGATATTTCTACAGAAAACGCAGCTAAAACTGATATCGAAGACCCAGAAACAATATCTCAAACAGCAGACTTGAACAGTTCAAAGGAATCGAACGAGATTATTGAAATCAATGAAGACACAGAAAGTTCTTCTGAAGATGTAATAGAAAACACTGATAAGGAAGTTGAGAAATCGGGCGAAACTGCAGGTACAAGATCGCTACTCTCCGACCTAATGGAAATGTCTGGAATATCTGCCGAAGACACGAAACCGACACAAGAGAGTACGACGCAAGCTGTCCATACCATACCAGAAACAATAATTAATGTAGATCTTGGAGCAGAAACAGACGCCACAAATGTGAAATCCGTAGATAATGCTATCCCATCTCTAGGTGAACCCTACCCATCTTCAGATGTAGTAAATCTTCCTGAATTAACTCCAGTGACTTCGCTTGCTGAACTAAAATACGCTTGTGCTAACGATGGGTCTTTCTTCAAGCTGGATCTAGAAACCGGACTCATTGTTCCCATAAATGTATGCATTAAGAAAAACACAAGGAATAAAAACGCAATTCCATCTGTTAAAGCCGTTATTGATTTAACTGATGACGCTGATGCCACAGAGCCTGCAACTGCGGCAAATGATAATGCGGTGAGAGTTACTATGGTAAAAGCTGTTACGGCGAATGCTACTAGAAAAATAGAGTGGAATAAATATCATAAGCAAATAAAACCAAATATATTATCAGTAAATAAAGTGTATCGGATTCCAGAATGTGCAAAACCCGTTAAGCTGTTCAAAGCTGTACATCGACCTGCACTAAATACATTTACAATACACAACAATAAAATACGTAAATCTCAGGAAAAGAATAAAAGAAAGGTTAACTCTGATATTAGAATAGATATGATTGATTCAGACGCACCAATGGAGGAGGAATATCTTGATAACAGTCTTGATTCGGACGATGAAGCAATAGCTGTAAATAAAACCAAATGGGTTTCTATATTGGCTAATAGAATGGATCAAACTAGTGAAACAAATATATCTGAAGATTCTGATGACTCTGACGACGAGCCTTTAGCGAAAAAGGTGAAGAGAAAAGAGACGCAGAACGAAAATGTCGCTGTTAATGTTGAAAGTGGCACAACAAACAGTCAAGAAACTGAAAAGACTCCCGAGGATCTTCCAGTCGCAGCTATGGAAGCAGAACCTATGGATATCTCAAACGAAATAGCTTTAGAAGACGTAGATCCAGCTAATGCAGATGGTGGAGAGCGAGAACCAACACCAACTCTAGATTTCTTTGACGATGAAAGTGAAGGATCACAAGATGATTGCATTCTAGGAGTTTAAATTGAAACGTGTGCAGCAAGAAGAAAGTAAAAACTGTTAGATTATAATAATCAAAATTTTTTACTGCCGGATTATTGTCAATATATTTTTTATTTTATTAATATCTGGAGCTAGTTTAGGTAAATCCTGGAATGATTTTCAGTTACGGTAAATACCTGATACAGTATACTAAACATTGATCAAGATTGCTTAGCATTTGCATGTTACTGTGGTAAGTACAGGGGGCATTGAAGGTTTAAGGTGTTGTTTAAACGGAAGTGACGTGGCGCGGACGTGACGCGGGCGGGGTGCGGCAATATAAACCTTATAGTATGTAGCATAGCGTCGTTTGGAGAATTACGCCCGCGCCTCCAGGGGGCGCGATTTTCCTATACGACAAAAACGCGACGCTATGCTACGTAATATACCTAAGGTTTAGATTGGTGTTGCTTTGACTATCCGCCACCGCCAAACGTCTCTTCTGTATAAACAGCACCTAATGTCGGCTATATTATTTAGCTAACAACTAACTCGATAAACTAAGCCGTTTTACAATAATCCATCAGTTCATTTATTTTGAGGATTTTTAAATTACAATCTTGTGGTTTTTACAATCTCCTACGACATAATCTATTAAAATAAAATGTTGATCTCAGGCATCACAAGAATGACTTAAACAGGTTTTATGATACCCATAGTGGGTACCTAACTAGGTACAAACATACCCAAGTCTCTATAACATTAACCTATTAAATAGAAAATACAGCGCCTCAATAAGCATAGAGCGAGTCAGGGATCTCTAGGACCTTAAGTATGTCAATCCGTGATAAAAGGTACCTTTTGGACGGTCGTAGCCTTGTCGTAGCTTATGTTATGATGTTTTTTGGCTTCTCTATGAGATAACCGTCCTGCGGGGTACAGCTATAAAGACGTTACGAGAGACGAGGTGCGGGAGAGTGTCGTTTCGGGACCCAGAAATAAGGAGCAGTTTGAGGTATGTTGCACTCGGCGTTTATTGCTGAAAAGGTTCGATTGGTTGGTTAGACCTCACCACCCGGTGAGGTCTAACCAACCAATCGCACTTCGAATTTAAAGGGATTTTACAAAGCTCTGTCTTCAAAACAGATCGGTTTCGGGTCAGAGGTGCCATCTAACATACATTTTGTTACCCAACATGCAGGGCCGATTTCGGCATACATTGCCGGATTTGTTCTCTCTATTTTAAAGTGTAGAGATCAAAGCAAGCAATGTATGCCGAAATCGGCCCTAAATGTAATGTAATCGCTGATTTAGGTTGATCGCAGATCACATAAACAAAGGCAGATGGCGCTGTCGTAAACACGAGGTAGCACGGTGTGTGAATGCCTTCTTTTGTTAGGTACCGGTGAGCGGAGCAAGCTTCCCTTCCCGCTATGCTACCCGCGCCCATCGCGCCTCGCCTCCTCCAAACCGTCTACTATATATACCGAGGGACCTGTTTGACTGAATTAACAGGGTGGTAAATTTAATGCGTTACATATCAAAGGGGATGCTTCAGACCATCAAACTAAACAACTTTCACTAAGGACCCAACATCGGAATAGTGAAAAAAAAAATCTATGTCGGCCCCATATTGAAAGTTGTTCACTTTGATGGTCTGAAACATCCTGTTTAATATGTAACGCATTTAATGTTTAGTTTGAAGGCATCCTTAGACCGTCAATGAGGTACCTTTTCATTTACACATGTAGTTAAGATAAAATTACCCTCTTTGTCTGTGATATAGATAATTGTTTTATCTGTAGAGTGATTAGATAGGTAACCTCGTAATTATGCTAAGTAATTTGGAAAATTTGTGTTGATTGTGTGTATACGAGTTTTATTTAAATACAGTCAGTTTCATAAGTAGCTGCATCTTTTCTTACCTATTATTATTTATGTTATAATTTATAAACTTTATAGAATCTACTAAGTAAGTAGTAAAAGCTTTTTCATCACTCATACTCTGAAAGTAGGTTATTGTTTATCTAAGAAGCGGGTTGAAAGTGATACATTTCTTCCCTAGGGCGGAAAAGTAATGAGGGATTTTCCAAAAGCAAAAAAAAGTAAAAAGTTAGTTCCAAATTTCTCGATAGATGGCGCTGACAAGAGAGGGGTCGATTAGGTATGACCAGCACTGCTAGCATGCCAACCCGCGATAGCCGTGATACGGCTTTATCACGTCTTTTATATCGTTCTTTTGCGCGCGAACGAACGAGATAAAAGACGCGATAAAGCCGTAACACGGCTATCTCGGGTTGGCATGCTACCAGTGCTGGTCTACCCAATATCAAACTGTACAAAAAACATGTATAGTCATTCCTTACAGTCGCACACAGATTGCCACAAGAGTGACAGAGCTAGATTAGACGTAAATCTGTTAAACAAATGTCACCACTTTTTAAGCAAATTCAAGCAAAATTCGTTCTTAACGTAAGGAAATAGCGGAGTCTTCCAGCTGGAGGTCTGGTGACAAAATGGTTCAAGATGGTATCTGCACTGGTAGCATGCACACCCGCGATAGCCGTGATACGGCTTTATCACGTCTTTTATCTCGTTCCTTTGCGCGCGAAAGAACGAGATAAAAGACGTGATAAAGCCGTATCACGGCTATCGCGGGTGTGCATGCTACCAGTGCTGTTTACTATTGACATTTCACTTATTCTAATGGGCGGTTGTCATAAGTGTGAATGGATGTCAAGTAGCGTTTCTATGTCTTGCTTTATATTATTTATCTACCCCTATATTTTATCTTTGAGTATGACCAATATAAGCTGACCGCGCAGGGTGAATAACGTATAACGTCGCGCGACCACCTTATTTTGGTTTTGCTTAGCTTGATGTGTCGCCGTGTGTACAAACAAACCCTTTCTTATTGTTGTTGGTTTATTATAAACTATCTGCGGGGCTAGTATGCCAACCCACTATAGCGTGATATATCGCTATCACGCTTCCGCTCTCTTTCTATTTTCGCACGACACGAACGAACTAGATAAAAGATTTGACAGATGGATGTGTTAAATATCGCAATCGCGGGTTGGCGTGCGTACTAGCCCCGCTGTTAATGAAGTAGCGATTACAAGTTTCCCGGTTTATTTGTGTTTTTCTGTTAAGCCGGGTCCGCTGCGCCATGTTTTCGTGTTACGATGTTAGCAAACACGAAAACATGGCGCAGCGGACCCGGCTTTAGGTTTTTGTAGTTTGTTATTGTCGTTATATTCAAAATGGATACAAAGCCCATACAGCCACGTCCGATACTTGATTCATTGTTGACAGACAATAACACCGAGATTGTTAATAATAAACCGACAATAATTATAGTGCGTCTTTTTATTAATAATATTCATAAATATACTATAGGTACCTAATCGACCCCTCTCTGTTCAACGCCATCTATCGAGAAATTATGAACTAGCTTTTTTTTTTCTCTGGAAAATCCCCCATTTAAAAAAATCTACGTCTATACTGAGCAAAGGCAGAAACCTATACAGCCACACTTCGATAACATTATATTAAAATTATTAATTTTTATAATTATTATAAACAGAAACATTTGAATTTAGTAATAATAACAATAATTTGTAACATTTCGATACTTTTGTATAAGTTATATGCATTTTGTTTTCTGCGTGAAGAAACAGGTGAAGAAAAAGTACCTAATTTAAAAAACAGGCTAGTTTAAAAAAAAAAGGTTTTTCTTTTTTTCGCAAGACTGCGTTCAGGACCTTTGGGTGCGGTTGTTTTTTCAACTCGCACTATGGTAGAACGTTTTTCACTGAGGCTCTGAAGTGCGATTTTTGAACATCATATGAGCGAATCGGCAGTAGAAAGATGCATAATCTCGTAGTAATTATGACATTTTCGACTGCCGAGTCGCTCGTATAATGTTCAAAAATCGCACTCCTGAACGGCGTTGGTGCGAAAATTTGCGGTCGGGGTGCACCTGGGGCGTAGGTTCGGAATGCAGCCTTGCGCGAAAAAGAAAAAAACTTGAAAAAAAAAAACGGAGGGAAAGCCACATGTTGCAAATTTTGCGGATCTTTTTCAAAACGTGTAAAAATCACTAGGGAAGTATATCTGTGTCACTCTAGCATCCACAATCTTCGTATGTTTTTTTTCTACTTCCTATTGGTCCCCGAGTGATTTTCAAACGTTTTGAAACGTAGCCTAAAATGAATTCATCGAGCGAATATCAATTCAGAAATTGATTTTGCATTATCTGGTTTTGGTTAATTTCCTCGTAATCGTGATGAAAAGCAGAGTGTTTAACTCGGGTGAAAGTACCCATTTCACACTCGAACTATGGGCGCCCCTCACGTTCGTTCGGGGCGCCAAACATCTCGTGCGAAATGGGTCACTTTCATCCCTTGGTTAACAATCTACTATTTTTCGTTCTAATGTTAAGACGGTACCTAAGGAGGGTACATAGGTGGTTCTATAAGAAATGGTGTAAGGTGTAAACAAAACTAACTAAAAACATCGAATTCTGTACAAATCACTAGCGTTTTGGACAAACTTGAACGATTAAAAATATAAACATTATTGATTTGACGTCAACATACATAATCCTGTATCATTTCCACCTTTATGTTTCCACCACACATGTTTCTTCACATTTTTTTTTTCTTATGTGGAATAAAAAAGTTTTGTTTTGTTTTGAAAAACATCGCGCGGATCTGCTATATGCAGAGTGAAATTGATATCATTAGCATCCTTTTAAACTAAGAGTCCACCCATCAAACTGAACAACTTTTACTATAGGAGCAAACAGATAGGAGAAAAAAAAAACTGCTGTTGCATACATTTGAGTCGAGTAGGCGATGCAGTTTATTATGGAAGAGCAGATTTTTTTTTGCTCCGATCGTTTTGCTCCCGTAGTGAAAGTTGTTCAGCTTGATGGGTAGACTCTTAGTTTAAAAGGATGCCAATAATATCCATTTCACCCTGTGTTCTAGCTGGATGTTCCTGTAATACTTACCTATACCTACTGATTATCCACCACTAATTTTTAATTACTAACATAACTCAGACCATGAATCTAAACAACTTTCCCAAAGAAACATGGGTCGAAAAACGAGAAAAATTTTTGGACCTCCCATACAAAATCGATCGGCCGATCCGCACTTTTGTATGGAAGGTCCAAAAAAATTTCTCATTTTTCGACCCATGTTTCTTTGGGAAAGTTGTTCAGATTCATGGTCTGAATACACCCTTAAAGTTATGTTAGTAACTAAAAACTAGTGGTGTCTAAGCCTATACTGCCTATACAAACATAGTATAACGGTATACGTAGGTATACCTAGACATTTAAATTATCTTTATAAACGTGTGATTGGTATAAAATAAGTGAAAAGTTTTATTTTTGTATGAAAGTCATTGTTTTAGACTGGAAATAAAAGAACTTGTAACACATAATAAGTCAGTACTTGCTTGTAAGTATAAATATTAAAGAGTGTGTTTCGTAAAAGCAAAAACTATACATGAAATATACAGGGTGCAAAATTTAAGGTGTTACATATTAAAGATTGAGAAGGTTAGACCATCAAACTGAACAACTTTCACTATGGGACCAAGACTGAAATTGCAAAAAAAATCACCTGTTCCATACAATTTGGGTCCAACTGACTTCTTCTATGGAACAACCAATTTTTTTTCGCCGTTTCAATATCGGTCCCATTATGGGACTCCCATAGTGAAAGTTGTTGAGTAATAAAATGTTTTAGTTGGTCTAAAGCAAACTAAGTAAATTTAAGTATACAGGGTGAAATTGATATCATTAGTATCCTTTTAAACTAAGAGTCTAACCATCAATCTGAACAACTTTTGCTATGGAAGCAAACCGATCGGTGCAACTAAAAAATCTGCTGTCCCATACTAAACTGCAATGTCTACTCGACTTAAATGTATGCAACAGCAGATTTTTTAGTTGCTCCGATCGGTTTGCTCCCATAGTAAAAGTTGTTCAGTTTGATGGGTAGACTCTTAGTTTAAAAGGATGCTAATGATATCAATTTCATCCTGTATAACGCATTAAATACACTTTTTGCATATTTTTTACACCCTGTCTATTCTCTATATGCTCAACAAACTGTTTTTGTTGTTGTGAAAGTTATTGTTTTTAATTTGTGATTTTAAATAAGTAGTTAAGTTTAGAGTACCTAGGAATTTTCCGTTCTAAAGAATTTAGAGCGTACCTTGTATATATTTATAATTAAGCACCTTACAAACACATAAATAGCAATATGATTGCTATTTCAGTTTGTCAGTTCGAAAATGTTTCTCGACGAGATATTATCGTCCACAAATAATTTAATTCTATGAGTAAATAAGTAATTTATTTTATTTCTGTTATTCTCGAGTCCTCGCAAATCTACGAAGCGGCAGCGATTGCACCTGTTTTTGACAGTATATTGAACTTAATTTCTAACGAAATACAGTTCATAATCAATCGCGGCTCTTCTTTCGAGGTAGCAAAAAATATTCAGAGTTAATTTTGTAACTTATTTTGATCATGCAACTTTAAGCTCTCTGACCAGAACAATTAAGTTACATATCAAAAGACTCCAGCAGTTTATCTTTCATATATTATGTATAAAAGAAGTTAAGTATGGTATAGTCACTTCCATACTCTATAAGGTGTAACAAAATTAGCTGAAACTATTTTAAGGGGATGATCAGACCATCAAACTGAACAACTTTCTCTCAATATCAAAATCCCGAAACAAAATCTGCTCTCTCATACAAAACTGCAAACATAACTCGACTCAAATGTATGAGACACTAGACTTTTTTTCGCGACTTCGATATTGGTCCCATAGAGAAAGTTGTTCAGTTTGATGGTCTGATCATCCCCTTAAAGCTATTTTTTTTAGATTTTATTATAATAATTAATAACAGTAAGTGAAGGACTCCATTTCTACATTATTCTTATGCAAAACTGTATTTGACTGATTGCTCTTGGATTGTTGAATTTTATTCGTGTCACTAAAATAAATTATCGAAGTAAAGGATGTTTCCAAATAAACATTTTGTTTTTATTTTGTCATTAATTCGTAATTAGTCTTAGTTTAATTGATCTGATTGCAGATATTAGGCTATTGTAGTTAAAACAGCGATTGCACTTGACATAAATATGTTAAGACTAGTCCCTGCAACGTGCTCCATTCAAAGGAAGTTTCATCAGTTTATAATTTTTTTAAATACGATGTTATAACTAATATTTGTTTCTGTATGATCTACTACTTTATCACGTACTATCAGTTTAAAATAACAATGTGCATGACCTCGCTCGCAAATGTGACGTCACTCAATCACACGAACTTCACTCGAATCATTCAAATGATTATTTCCTTGACATAGAGTCTACATTCCTTTATCAACAGAGTGAAGTTATCCAACGGCCCTTCAAGGTCATGCACATTGTTATTTTAAACTGATAGTACTTTATCAGGTTTTGTCGATTCCGTTAAAAGATTTCCATAAAAATCTTAAATGGAATACTATAAACGGAAAACAGACAAAATACAGACAGAGATTATTTCCTAAAAAAATGATATTGACTTTAAATAGAACGAAACTTCTTTTGTACACACGGCGACACATCAAGAGAAGAAACACTTCACTCACTTGAGAAGTGAATAAATTATTATCTTATCTCTTATCAAGCTACGCAAAACAAACATAAGCTGGCCGCGCGACGTTATACATTAATCTACCTTCGCGTGGCCAACTTATTTTGGCTTTGCGTAGTCTCGATGTGTCGCCCTATGTGCCTATGCAACGCGCTCGGGCATTTTATTCAATATCTGTGAATGCAGAAGTAAAATACTCCAAAAGTTAGGGTTAGTCTCCTAACAACGTTTTCTTGTAGCTATACTGCTTCTGGTAGTGGCCCTTGGTGACCCATCTCACCGTAACCCAAAAGAATTTTGGCGGCCGGCCCTGTAATTTGAGACCCAGACTTAGAGGTCCCGTACATGAATGAAACTTAGTAATACGTGTAGAGTGAAACAAAACTAAAAAAAAAAATTGGTTGTAACCTGTAAAAGTTGGGGGAAAGTTATTCTCCCTATGATACCTTTTGTAGCAAGTGTGTGAAAGTCATAATCTTTGTTATTAGATAGTCCATTCAATCTTCTACGGATTCATTATGTTTATTTTAATGAAAATTCACGATAACTGTATAATATTATGATAATGGAAGAAAACGAAATCACCAAATATCAGTTCAACCAAGTCAAATACATTCCGTAACAACCAAAAAATACCTCAGTGATACTGCTTTTTGGATGATTTGTCTATTTTACTAGTAATTTCTACTTTTGAATCCGGACTTCTGGAGATGTGGGAGCTTTTTAAAAAATGCCTTAATTTTTACTGTTTATAATAATTATGACCGCCGTCCAGAAGACCTTTTAGTTTTCGTAAAAATGGCTGGGTCCAAATCTGCACATCTTCTTTCTACACTGTATATCAAATGTTAGGTATTGTTCTTTGCACATCATGTATAGTAAAATGATAATCTAGTTTATCGTTTTTTTTTTCACTGATTTCATCTGCAATCGGCCAGCGGTGGCCATAATCAGATAGGAGTATCTCTGTTCTAGCTCGTGAGTTTCGTCTATGGGTGATTCTTCACCAAGCCTCATGCCAATTTTATGACTATCTCGATTCGACATCTAGGATGTGCCACCTCTTAAGCCGTGTCTTTAGATTATGATTGCACAGACTTCTGGCCAATCTATTTTTGTGTCCCTTGACCCTTTTTTTGTATCTTATACATAATTTTTTGACCTCCTCCTTGATAGTTGGGATTTCCATGTATTCATGTATTTCATTATATCTTGTGTAGTTAGTTTATCCTTAGCATACAGCCAAATAAAACATACTCCTCGATAATAATTAACCGATATAATAAATAACTAAAATAACTATAAATTATCTGATAACAACATCGAACGCGTCAACGATAGCTTTCTCAATGTCCTGATGAACTCTGTTGACTTCCACTTGAGTAAGGGTCCGTTCCAGGTGCCGGTATACTATGGAGTAGCATAAACTGTGCTTCTTCGTCTTCGGATGCACGAATTTGTCTTTCAGACGAACCTGGAAGTGATAAAGTCTTAGTTAAATGGAGGCTAGTGATGTGCCAAGTCAGGTAGGATTCGAGTACTGACTGATTCAAATACCTTGTTATAATAAAACGGGTCAAGTGCGAGTCGGGATACTCGCGCACCGAGGGTTCTGTACCACACCACCACAGAACACAACATTATTAAGTTAGAAAAATTTTTTTTTTGCTCAGGACCTTTAGCGCAAGACCAACTCACACTTTCCCGGTTTTTAGTATTTGTTGTTATTCTGTAGAGTTTTTTTCTATAATCACACTAAGTTTGACGCTTTAACTTTTTGACATTTTTATTATTTGTTAACAAATCCGCCGTAATAACGCATAATCTGTGAAAATTTCAACTATCCAGCTATCACGGTTCAAAAGTTACAGCCCTAAATAGGTAGGACAGACGGGCGGACGGACGGACGCAAAATAAAGTATTCGGATTCACAATACTCGAAAACAGGATTTGATAGCTGAACGTTACTTTACTTATGTAAATCACAACTTTATTCTCTCATTTTTTATCAAACAATTACAATATTAAGAGCATGTTCCACCGTTTCCGATTAAGTTCTTGATAGCTAATCTAACAGATCATTTGTCGTACTTATTTTTTATATGATCAGTCAGATATGCTATTAAGAATATATCCAGAAGAAGTGAAACAGGCCGAAAGAGAAGATTAGGATAGTTAAAATGTTTTCCAAGCTAAGCTATCGTCATAAGTACTCAAATTATCCTACTTGAATACAATGAAAATAATTATAATGCTCCACTCTGAATGTTCATAACTCTAGTTCCAATTTGATTATTTTTTAATGACTAATATAGAATTTGAATACTAAAAACAGTCTACTCTGCTCATCACAGGGAGGCGCTAATTGGCGCAGTGGAGTTTTAGTATTGGAAACAATCACAGAAGTAATGCAATATCTGGTCCAGTTAGTACCATCAGATGGCAGTGTAACTTATTTTTTGTTAAGCCATATCAGACGCCTATTAGTGTAAGGTTACACGCTCATCAGTCTGGTCACTTATATCTGATTTGAAGGGAAACTGACGCGAGACTGACCCAACTAACATGGTGCTTCAGAATATCAGTTTCCCTTCAAATCAAATACATGTGACCAGACTGACGCGAGAATGAATGTGTAAGGTGGCTTGAAAATTATCTGACACTAAGGTGTGACCACTGGTATGGCCCACTCCCTCTCAACCTTATTCGTGAGAGGAGGCCATTGTCATGCGATTTTCCTGTTCACTCCTTTCCATGTCAAAATAGTAAATAGAATAAAAAACGTACAAACCTGTTCAATAATATCACCACCAACATCTCTGACTAGATCATAGAAGTCATTGCTCACAAACGTATCAGTTGTTAGATTAGATGGTAGCCAAAATGATATATCATTCACACACTGTGGGTACGAGGAAACTGGCTTATAAGTTATCTTCGCATTCACATTCTTGGTCTCAAACTGCGATAAAAATCCAGTATCTGTGCTCCACATCAGTCTTATATCTGGGATTTTGTATAACGCCATTGCAAGACGTTCTAAACCCAATCCAAATGCGTAAGCTATGGTAATATTCGGGCCAGCGCTAGCTAAGATTTCGTTCCTAACGATACCGCAGCCCAGCACCTCCATCCATTTATTTTCGTAAAATATTTCGAGCTCCCACGAAGGATGAGTAAATGGGAAATATTCTTCGACCCATCTGTGCTTTATATCCTTTCCGAATAATGCTCTGACTAGACCAATTAAATGGTTCTTCAATTGTTGTTCCATCAGTTTCGTAGCTTCTAACGTATGGCAACTTTGTTTCATAGGATCTGTTATTGAGTTTTTGTGTAAGTGTGGATTTGTCGGATCGAACGATGGCTCAAATATTTCGAGGTCAGGCTTGTCTAGGAACAATTGGTCTCTGGTTTGTGATCTCACTGCGTCTACCTGGAATTAGGGATTACTTTGATTAGATTTAAACCGTATTGCCACAAACAATGTTAAGGTCATCATCATCTTCAGCCAGTATTCATTCAGTTGAGTGCATAAGTCTGCGTTTTCGGTTCAATTTGAAAGTATTTGTGTTGTTACCTTTTCACATCTACACTGCAGGGGCCTAGCATACCATTCCCAAGGACATAAGTAAGATCAATATTTGAATCTGTTTTTGTTACTGACGCATGCCAATGCATATGACGGTTTTATTGGAGTTGCATGTGGCATGATAGCCCTAAAAATCTGACATTATTTATAGGTACAGAGGTTGCCTGTATTGTAAGAAAGGCTTATTTTTTGTACACTATACGAAAGCTGTTTTACTATAAAATTCAATATTATAATCTTCCTTCATTCTGGCTGGCTAAACAGACTTTGATGTAATTTTTTTAGGTGTCGACACACAGAACCATGTCTGCGACGCAGCCTGAAGATACAAATTGATATAGTAGATATGGTCGAGTCACCAACATGTCGGCGGTTTTGGTGTGTAGCCACCTGTTGCTTGCTTATTGTGTCGACTTCAACACAACAAAGTTGCTAAATAGTACCTTGCCAGAATTGGGCAACCGATACTGCACCGTCGCTAGCGGTCATGAGCTCCTCCTGCGTGCAGGTGTTAGGGCATGCAGGGCACGATGTGAGATGGTAGGGTTGCTATATACACAAGCAGGTTGGCACTGTCGGTTCGGCAGTATTTGTCGATCAACAAAGCCGACCCGAAGCAATCGCTGCACTTGTTCAGCTTGTGCCGATCGGGTAGTTTGGTAGGTAAATTGTTGCCAAAAGCCAGTTTTTCCAGAATTCATCTACACATATTCGATTTTACCAGCCCGGCCCGGCTGTGCCGATTAAGGCTGGCCCACTTAACCCTTACATTGCGAACCTGTACATTTTTATCATTGGGCTATCAATCATGCAATACAAAAGTACCTCAGTAGAAAAATTCAAAATAAATGTAAAAGGTAACTTTCAACTTACTTGGTGAAACACCGGGAAATGTGTACCGTCAATTTCATCTCTTCTATACACATCTCCAATCATCAGGAAATTGTCTAAACCAGCTCTCAGCAGCTCGCTCTGGTGGGCCGTCATATGAGCTCTCAATAGCATGTCTTTATTTACATAATAACAGTCGGATTTCGCCCGACTCGGGTGGTCGACTGGTATCAACAAATCATCAAAGTTCTGTTTGATAGTCACTATCGGAGATAGATTGTCGTACACGCTGAATGCAGGGTTACCTCTCTGGGTAAATGAGGAATAGAAATAATTGACAATTCGTTGTCGTACCATTGATAAAGGATTCCCTTTCTGAAGATGCAGGTTTCGGTTCAAGTAGGATATAATTTTGGGTGTTACGTTAGTGTATTCATCTGTTACGAATTCTTTGTTGTTCAGGCGAACTGTGGAGACGGATTGTGGGGCTGTACTGTATTTGCATTTGAATATAATTGATGAAAATATTCGGTTTGTTATGAATAATTTTGTCATGTTTTCGCGGAGTGAGTTGTCCTCTTTGAAGCTTGTTGTCTTGTATCACTAATTGTTACACAATAAAATGCAACTAATTGTAAATAATTGTTTTTATTTTTAGAAGAAGGACGATAACCTCACTTACACTTTTTTTGACTTTGACCATAGTCTCTGACTTTGACAATTTGAAAGAAACGTTCCGTTCCGTTACATTTTGATGCAGTCACAACTATTGATTCATTGGGATAATGAACGCGAGTCATCCATCATTCATACGCAGACGAATTATTTGCTAAAGCCACCTATTTTCAAACCAATCTTCTCTTTATTCTCACTCAAAGAAGAATAATCTAGTCACGTTTCGTTTTACGTACATTATACTACATTAGTCATGTCATGTCGGCAAGATCGATTTTTTACGATCAGCTGTTTATATCATCTCTACTTAGTCTGTGGTTTATATCAAAGTCAAACAGTGTTTTGGGCAAGTTTTGGGATTCTAACCTCTCTAACCTAACTTTGCAAATTGCAGCAAATTTCACAAAATTTTCACAAATCAACTAATCCACTTTGCATACGTACCTAGTTTTAAAACCACAAATGTTCAAAAAGCGCCTCCTTCACTTGACCCAACTAGGGGCAGTAGGTTTGACCGGTTATTACTTGGGCCAGTATGGGCTCAAAGATCGGGACGAGGCCCTTATGGGGTCTAGTGTGAGAAGAATGCCTGGGCTGCCGATATTCGGCACCGTGTCAGCGGCTACTGCTTACACCGAGACTGGGGCTGGCAGCAAAGATAGGGTTGGTTATCTTTGTTATGTAAACAATTTCCAATTAAAAACCGGCCAAGTGTGAGTCGGTCTCGCGGACAGAGGGCTACGTACCATTATACAATATTACAACAAAATAATTGTTTTCTACGATACCCTTAGCGCGAGCCCGACACACACTTTGCCGGTTTTTATTATTTATTTTCTTACCTTGTATGTACTATAATCACACTGATCTTCATGCTTTTATGTATTTCCGTTTTTACGATCAAGCAAAAACAAAAAAAACCTTGAAAAAAACAGGTTTCTCGTATGCAGAGTGCGGACCCCCCTTAATTTTTTCCATTTTGTATTTTTATTATTTGTTAGCAAATCCAAAATAATAGCACATATTCTCTGAAAATTTCAACTCTCTACCCATTACTATTATTAGTAATAGGTACATAGTATTCTGTGCTATTACGGTTCAATAGATCCTGCCCTTTAAAGCTAGAATGGATGGATGGACAGACGTACAGACAGCATAGGCCTGTTGGTACCATTTGAAAGAAATGACCGAGACAACACAACAGGCCAGCATACACCGGGCTCAAGATCGAGCGGCCTGGAGAGCGGTGGTGGCACAAGCGGCCCACAATGGTCACGTCCCTCAGCCATGAGGTTACGAACAAGAAGAAGGTATCTTTTATGGGTACGGAGCCCTAAAAAGGGATTATAAAAAAAAGTGTCAGAAGTATATTATAGCCTGTTATAATCCCACTGTAAGGCAAAAGGGGTTGGGTTTAGAGACATACAACCTTAATCTAGGGGCAGGGAGGGGCGGTTCAATGTTCACCTCACTACGCCCACCGCCACAAACCCCCTCCCTTTGATTTTTTGGTTAATGTGTAACATCATTATTAAAATCCTCATCCCCCGTCACTTATCACTTATTTTATTTTTATTTTATTTTATTCATTTTAGGAAAACTTACGGATTAATTACAAGATAGTACGGTATCAACATTTTTATAAAACAAAATTGCCAACTAAAAGTTTCCACAGATAAATATTATTCATTCTACATACTTGGAATCAATAATATTTATAAAAAGTTACATTACAAAAAGCTCCAAGTTTGCTGGTACTTCAAACCATCCACAAAAGAAAAAAAATAATACAAACTAAAAATAAAGAGGTGCCTAGTTACTCTAGAATAAAGTAGCATTTTTAGAAACTTTAACTGGCATAAGCCCATAGACGAAGAATTTTTCGCTTATGCTCGTAGACGGAATGTCTGTGTTACCGGGTATGAGATAGCGATACTCATAAAATCCTATACAATTTATATGAAGTGACAGTTTTGAGTCAGGTGGCCGTAGTACAAAAAAGTGGTTACGCCGATAAGGACAGCAATAAGGTAGCGATCTCCTTTTTTAACTAGAGCGAATTTGATATGTGCATCTCTTATTTAGTGAATATTACAAGACATGTGCTTCCTTCTAGTACCTTCTCTTTCTACGCATAAGCCTTTTCTCAAGTAGGCCCAAACAAAAAAAAAGAATAAAAAGCAAAAAAAAAAAAAACATTAATAACAAATGAATATGGTTTTCTTTTTTCTTTTACAGATATCACAAATAATGAAATACGGTTTCCCCGGCATGGACACAATACGATCCTATGATGACTTTGTGTTATCATATGACCGTCGCAACAGGGTGCCTCATTGGGTTTTCGAACACATCACCAAAGATCATATAGCTAAGAATGATAAGGTTGACCGAAGCAAGTGCGATTTTACTGAAGATGACAGCATTCATCCGTTTTTCAGGTATGATTACAAGGTGTCAGCTTCAGGTAAACCTGACCCCTCTATCTTCATCTTTATAAGCGCAAGGGGGTTAGATTTGTGGAGAAATTACTGTGGAAGGTTCCTCCAGTGAAAAGGGAAGATCTTCCGCCAGGCTAGGTGTGAAGGGACTGGCCGTGGTACAACAGTAGTTTTTAATTGGACCTTGTATTTAGATTGATTCTCTGAGATTATTTATTCCTCTTGCGCAATTCATGTCTTGCATTCGATTTTATGTGCAGCAGGTTACGTATAGTATATCACAATGAAAGTTGTCTTTGTATGGACCATATTTCCGAGGACGATAGTATTACCATAGTATATCTATTGGCTTTGCAGCTATAACTTGTGGGTGTTGGCATCTGTGGCAAGTCCCCACAGATTTCTGTGATGCTGACTGTACTGACATTCTGGTCAAGGCGGCAGGAACCCATTGGATGAGGGCAGCAACTGACCGGTCATTGTGGCAATCCTTGGGAGAGGCCTATGTCCAGCATTGGACATCTATCGGCTGAGAAAAGGGCTGAGATGATGATGTAAAGGGGAGGCTTTTGCCCAGAAATGGGACGGACTCAACTATACATCAGACAATGGATCTTCACTTTGGGTATTCCTAGCACCTACTACTCTCGGTTTCTTTAGATTCACACACCCACACACCAATATATCACTAACACCCATATTACCTACTGTTTACTCAACCATCTGTTTTTAATTAAGTATTTTTTCCCCTTTAATATTTAGCCGGGAATATCCGGAAATTTTCTTGCTAAAAAGGAGATTCCATAAACTATTTTGTATTGTAGATAAGTACTAAGTAAGCATTAAGTACTTATGTAAAAAAAAGTGTTATGTTATTGTTCTAGATCGCACAACAGTGACTACAAGAGGTCAGGGTTTGACCGGGGTCACATGGCGGCGGCCGGCAACCACAGACTAACACAGAAACACGTCGAACAGACGTTCTTCCTAACCAATATGGCTCCACAGGTGGGATCACAACTCCTTGCCAAAAGACATGCTGTCGAAACCCATTTGTTCGAACTTCGACGCCACGCAATCGAAGTTCCATTTAAGCGATAGGACATTTGATCGAAATGCAATTTTTTCGATAGGTCAGTTCATTGAAAGCCGAGTGATCAACTTCCGTTTAAGCGGATTGTGAAGCTAGCAGTCACCATACAAAAAGGCCGAAAACATTAAACCTTATTTTTTATATTGTACGCGTTCGGGAGTGTCCGTACTTTATGTAATACCTAATAGCTACTAAGGTATACTCTTTCTTATACTTTAGTATAACGGACCCTTTATTGTTTCACAGGTTGGAGAGGGCTTCAACAGACACGCGTGGAACAAATTAGAGAAGCATGTTAGAAAGCTGACCAAAGTTTACGAGAATGTCTACTGCTGCACTGGTCCACTTTATCTGCCTAGGTAATATCTTTATAATAGTATGGACAACTTTGGGGATGCTTGACTGATTAGTGGTATTTCATCTCGATCGTCTCCGTACTTCGGAAGGCACGTTAACGTCGACGTTCGGTCAGATGGCGGTGAATATGTATAAATCTTTGACCTCGCACCAGGCTTGCCTCGTTTTTTCCTCGAAAAGATAAAATTCAACAATTATCTTAACTTTTCGTTAAACAAGGTCTGTCAAACGCTTTTTAAGGGTACCACATCTGGCAGCACCGCATCGCCTTTTTCTGTCGCTCCATCCTTTTCTGTCACTATGGAACGTCATTTGCTAGAGTAAATAAGATAGACGGAACGCGATCGCGCGCGGCGGTGCTGCGGTGTGCGTATTTTGGGCCACCACTTCTGGGATACACTGTATAACATACTTTTACATCTATTTCAGGAAAGAATCGGACGGTAAACTATACGTAAAGTATCAAGTGATCGGCGCGAACACAGTAGCGGTACCGACGCACTTCTACAAGGTGGTGGTGGGCGAGGCAATGGACGGCACGCTGGACATGGAGGCCTACGTGATGCCCAACCAGAAGATACCCGACGAAACGCCCGTGTCCTCCTTCATGGTGAGAGCACGACCAAGCAATACGTAAGCTGTATAGTAGCTGAATAAACGAAATAACAGTTATTCAGCTATTATACAGCTTACGTGTTGCTCGACCATTGGTGTATTTATTGCACAGATATACTGGATCCCACCTTTCCATCCATCAAATTAAACAACTTTAAGAACGGAGCCAACACCGAAGTCGCGAAAAAAAATCCGCAGTTCTTTGTTCAGTTTAGTAGTATTGTATGCCCTAAAGTACAGCGTAATTATAATAATAGTGGGTGCGCTCAGCAGTCGCACCGGCAGTATTTTGGTACCGCGCGCATGTATTTTGGTACTGAGACACCCGCTCACGGCGCACGATTGGCCTGTCGCGACTGCCAAGCGCGATCACTAGTTTAATTACACTATGGCTAATAACGCATTTAAGCTTGCATCCTGTATAAGAACGAGTGAGTGCGTGAGTTTTTTTAGCGCGTACACTTATGCACTTGAAAATATCCTGCGTACCTAATTGCTTTTCTAAGACCTAAGCAGTCACCGTGGTCGAAATCGACAAGGAATCCATCATCATCATCATTAATTGAATAACGTTTTGTTGCAGGTACCGCCAGAGACAATAGAGAAAGCTGCAGGTTTACTATTCTTCGATAAAGTGCAAAAGAACAAACTACAAAGGATAAATGGACGGAAAGTCTAGATCTAGATTTTTATCATGGGCGTAGCAATTACTTTTTCCCAGGGGCCAAGCCCAGGTTAGGTCTTTCCGATAATATCTAAAACCTGGTGCGAACGAAGCGAGCTCAAGATTTAACTGAATTCTGGAGCGAGCGAAGTTAGTTCGCGGTTTTATTGCAATGCATCTGGAATGTTGACATACAGTCATAGCCAGGATCGAGATTTTACTACAAAGTAGTGAGATAAATGCAGTATGATCCAAGAAAACAGGAGCGAGCGAAGCGAGCGCGAGATTTTGCGTTATTATAACTCGATTTCCAGCTCATGCCGAAATCGAGGCGTTCATGTATCAAACAAATAGCTGAAACGAGCTTATGATTGCTCATGCTGAAATAGAGTAGATTTGTGTAGGAAACAAAAGCTGCAGCAGGTGAAGAGAGCTTTAAAATGTATACCAAGATACTCGATGGTAATAAGAGCTCAGTTTCAGTTCAGCGCAGAATCCTGTCATAAAAACTGAACGAGCGAAGCGAGCTCGAATTTTCGATGTACATTCTGAAGTGCGATTTTTGAAAATCATACGAGCGAATTGGCAGTAGAAAGATGCATAATCTCCATAGTAATTTTGACATTTTCTACTGCCAAGTCGCTCGTATAATTTTCAAAAATCGCACTTCAGGCCCAATCAAGAAAATGTAACTACTTATACGAGAAATAATCTCAAGAAAATAATATTGTGTTTGTTGTTATAGTCTCTTATTTATAGTAAGTGATTAATTTGATTTCTGTGGCCGGGCCCTCTCACCCTTGCTTGCTAGTCTTGCTACGCCTACGATATTAATTGAAATACCTAGGTCTGAAATTTAGTGCAATTTTAGCATAGTTTTAGGTTAGTTAGACATTTTTAATTTAACTGTGACATGCCATGTTTGATGAAATTGTAAATATTGTATTATGTGAATAAATGAATTTCTGATAGTGAATTCTCTTTTTTTTATTGTGAAAAGCTTTTTTTTAATTATGTACTAACAACATCGGAACCGTAGAATCGGAACAAAAGGCTATATCATCATCATCATCAACATAATTTTAAGGGTGTGTTCTGTATCGGATCAAAGAGAATATAATAATAATCACTACCGATAATGAGTTGTATCTCATCTGAAGTGCGATTTTTGAATATCATACGAGCGAATCGGCAGTAGAAATATGCATAATCTCCATAGTAATTTTGACATTTTCTACTGCCAAGTCGCTCTTATGATGTTCAAAAATCGCACTCCTGGCAGCACGGAATCGCATTTTTTTACGCTCTTATAATTTTCTATCGCTCCGGAACGTCATTTGCTAGAGCGAGAAAGATCGCAGCACTGTCGGTGCTGTCGCCTTCTCGTCAGCGTAAGCGAAAAGTTTTTAATCTAAGCATTCCCGCTATGTTTCTCGCTCTAGCAAATGACGTTCCTGAGCGACAGAAAAGGATGGAGCGTGAAAAAATGAGATTCTGAGCTGCCAGATGATGTTGATGTTCAACAAATCGTTCTGGTGTTTAACCCTAAACTTTCCCCAAGGAAAATGGCTTGTGAAAACGAGAAAAATGTTTGAACGTCCGACCTAAAATTTATCGGGTTATCCGCTCTTTTGTATGTTTCCGTATATCTTTGTATGGAACTAAGAGCAAGAATCTCCTTTATTGCCTTTAGAATAAAGGAGATTCTTGCTCTTAGGTATGGTATGGAAGGTCCGAAAAAAATCTCGTTTTCGACCCATGTTCTTTAGGGAAAGTGGATTAGTTTCATTGTCTGAATACACCCTTAAAGTTATGTTGGCAATTAAAAACTACACATCCTTAGGCGATGTCCTATTGCCATCGCACGCGCGATGGTGCGATGCGATATATGTGATCGTACTGATGGTAATTCTCCGAAATTTTTCAAATTTTCAAATTTTTCTATGGAAATATTTCAACGATTTGTAAAATTTCGGAGAATTACCCATCAGTACGATTACATCGCATCGCACCATCGCGCGTGCGATGGCAATAGGACACCGCCTTAGAGATTGAAGATGGATGGATGGATCGATGGGAATTTTTTTGGAACAAAAAATCGAAAGGTTTGTATAAAATATGTGTATATTTATTATTACGGAGTAACAAGACGCGGGCATAATAATGTAAGATGTGGATAGAGTACTATACATAATACAGGGTGTTCAGTTTTCTTCATCCTCGTCGGAAGCGCCACCGTTCTGCTGCGGTTCGTCCACGTTCGCGTCGCCCATACCTGGTTGACAATTATTAACATAAGTTTGGAAGAAATAGCTTTTTAGCGTTAAGATCACCTTATTTTTTTCTCCTGTATTTTTTTCAAGTTCATTTTGCTGTCTATTATGTTTTGAAGTAAAATAAAGTTATTTGATTTATTTACAACCTTTTTAGGAAAACATCGTGAGGAAACCTGCATGCTTCATTTTCGAGGCATGTATTGTACCTACTGTCCATTACAAGTGGCGACGGGCTCACTCCCCGTCACACTGGACAGAGTTTCGGTACTACTAGTGAAACGTGGATGTTCTGAAGTTTCAGAAAATCTCTGACTACCCCCTCGGGGAATATAGTCGTGAGCATATGCTTATGCTACAACCTTTTTTTATGGGAATATCATCGAAATCGTGAAAAATTTGCTTGCAAATCAAATCATACAAGGTGTAACAAAACACCCTAGTAATACTTAAGGGGGTGCTTCAGCCGATCAATCTGAACAACATTCACTATGGAGCCAACATCGAAATCGCGTTAAAAACCGCTCTTTCATACAAAACTGCAGTACCGTCTCAACTCAAATGTATGGGACAGCAGAGTTTTTTAATTTATTCTCGACGTTGGCTCCATCACGCTCCATAGTTAAAGTTGTTCAGATTGATGGGCTGAAGCACCCCCTTAAGTATTACTAGGGTGTTTTGTTATACACACTGTATAGGTCGAGTAGGTTTGCAGTTTTCTATGAATCGCGATTTCCATGTTTCTCTAGAAAACGATATATAATATGGTACCTATAGATAATTATTGTGCACTATTTCAGAAATAAGTAGTTTCGTATATATACGACGTACACGACCATTAGCTCCAGTACAAGATCTAAGAATACTGACCGTTGTCTTCGTCCTCCTCGGCGGAGTCTCCGGCCACCTCCGCGTTCTCGGCCTCCGCGCGCTCCATCTGCCGCGCCAGCTCGGCCTCGTCCGTCGCTGTCACCACCTTAGGCTGTAGGGTTACATTAATATAAATAAACGAGCTTTTACCCGCGACTTCGTCCGCATAAATTATATACCAGATTTTAAGTCATATGTTACGCTACCAAACAAAAAAAGTTTCATCAAAATCGGTTGAGTAGTTTTTGCGTGATACTCGAACAAACAAACACCCAAACAAACAAACTAAATTCTTTTTTCAAATTTACAGTTTTATAATAGTCAAGATGTGCTTACGATTTTTTTCTCTGTGGACTTAGTCTCATAATATTCCAATTCAGAATATCGACATAACACAAGTAATATTTAAGAAATAAACCCCGTTTTACAGGCAGTCGCCACTTTTAATGAAGAAATATAAATCTTCGTTTATTTTATGTTGCTTTGAAACACTTTAAAGTTAGTAATTCAAGTAAGTGGGGATAATTATTCCCGAAATCCCTACTGGATTTGCGTTCTCTGAGCAATGAGGATTTCGAAAAAAAAAAACATGTTTTCCCCATCGGGAATAGCTTGATATTATTACGTCCACCAGCGTTCGTCCATCGGTATTACCATTGTTGTTGTCTTCTACAGACAAACACACGGAAAAAACAAGATAGGTACTAGAATGAATCATACTAATATGATTCTTTAGTCGATATTGATATCCAGTTATGTGAATATATATTAGGTGTGCAGTTACGTACCGCCATTTGCACGTTGAACACGCCGCCGGCCTGGGTAATGTTCTCCTCTATTTTGTCGATGGCGTCCTGCAGAGCTTTGAGACCGTCTGTCTTCTCGGGCGTTGACGTCGTCATTACTGTAACGTTAACAACAAATGTGAGATTATTTTTAATAAAGACATCAGCCTAAACAAGTGGCAACGGGCTCACTCCCTGTCAAACTAGCATTGAATAGGTAATAGTATATAGTTCTATATACAGAATGGCCACTCCCCGCCCCCTCTGACTTCAGATACCCCACCTCCCCTCACACTTTCTGGGGACACTTTAGGGGAGCCGAACAATGGAAAGCAGTGCGTGCACATGGAACTGATTTTTGCGTGTTGCATCGTGAGATAAAGGTACAGTGGTCAACTATGGTTTGGTCAATCTAATTATTTTATTTCACTTTGTTGTAAGCCTGTACATGGACATAGGTAAAAGTATATTTATGAAACACATCTATCTAAACTATTATAAAACTGTAAATGTTAGTTTATTTGTTTGTAACAGCATCACGCAAAAAACTACTGAACCGATTTTGATGAAAATTTTTTGTTTGATACCCTATGATTTGATCTATATAATTTTTGCGGACAAAGTGGCGGGTAAACTCTAGTAATAAATAAATTCACTGGTCTGGTACAAATTTGGGAGTCACATTGCAGGTTATGACACGAGCACTTGTCTCGCGTGATGTTCGCGCGTCGCGTTTTTGCCTGCCACGTGGCTCCACAATCATCAATCTCTTGTTCTGAGATTGGGATAGATACTCCCACAAACTACTTGACACTGGCGGAAATACAGTGCTAACGCACAAGCAAGAGTCCATTAATTATAAATAAAAAAAGTACAAATTCAACAAACAATTAATCTTACCATACAAAGGTGGAGCAATGAGATTGATTTTAATAGGCATCTCAACGGTGGAGAGTGCCAGGCCGGTCTTCAAAGCAGCCCTGACCGCGTCAATGCCTTCGTACCCGTAGCATGCGCACTCTATGTCTGCTCGGATCTTGACCGCCTGCGAGGTGAGCTTCCTCTTGATATTGGCTAGCAGGACTTCCTTTGTTTCCTCATCTAGGCCACACTCGTTCAGTACTGATGGGTCTCTGGAATGTTTTGTTAAGATCTGTTAGTTAGAAGCC
This sequence comes from Agonopterix subpropinquella, assembly GCA_922987775.1. Classification (NCBI taxonomy): domain Eukaryota; kingdom Metazoa; phylum Arthropoda; class Insecta; order Lepidoptera; family Depressariidae; genus Agonopterix; species Agonopterix subpropinquella. Next base: position 8,397,217 of record OV277694.1, on the reverse strand, counting down.
TTGCTGGGCTAGCACATGTAATACGGCTATATCACTCTGGCATACTAGCTAGGCTCATCTCAGTCAGAATCAAACATTTGCGTAAAGGACAACCGCCGCTCTCCCTTGAAAAAATACCTTAAAATGTATAGAAGTTTTGACTGAAGTCAAATGTGTAATAAATTATGAGGTTTTATAAAAACGACTCAGATAGTATCATTTATTTTTATTTAACGAGTTATTTAATCATTTATTATTAATAAATTATAAAAAAGCAGCAACCCCAACATGGCTGTCAATGTTGTTTAGTAGGAGGAGGTAGGAGGTGTTGCAAGCACAATGATTTTTTTATATAAAAATGATTAAAACTAATAAATCATTATAAAATAAACTAATGCCTGCAGTTAGTTTCTAGTGTTCCATAGTCCATAATAAAAATAGAAGGACGGTTATACATTTTTGGGTATTATGTGCCAGATGTCCTTTGTGTTTATACTATTTTATTTTTTTAATAAAACTTATTGATGAAGTTCAAGGAAATATACAATTTACTACACCAAAAAAAAACTAAGTTGCGTAAAACGGATCAGCAATGCCTCACTAAAATTTTAATAATTAGTGCATGAACAGAGCCTGACCCTGAGGTTAAGCAGAGCAGTGAGCCTATACTGGTTTGGGGGCGTCCATTAATTACGTGATTTTTTGGGATTTTTCGACCCCTAATGGTGAGATGTCATGATATTTGGCTCTACCCCCCTCCTCCCCTAATCTCACATGAGATTTTTCATAATGTAAATATGTTAATCTGTTTGAGTTAGCAGAACCGCGGCACAAAGCTGATGCGTGAATTGTATATCACTGCACTTGTTTAGTTTTTAAATATTTGTCAGGTCTACTTTTGAAAGAGTTCACGCTGGAGCAGGCCTATGCGTCTCTGGATGCACAGAGTGAAGATGATAACTAATCAAAGAGTGTAACATTGCAACTAATGTGTCTCTACAAAAGGGTAATAAATAATAATAAAAAAAAAATTTGAAGACTTCCCTAGTCTATTGTTTAGGATCTACCCATATTTTTGAAAAGAATGTTTTACTTAATTTAACCCAGTTTTCTCACAATTTTGCACTGCTTCTTGTTTGACTGATTATGTGATATTGGCAGAGACCATGTTGGCAAAATCTCAGATGTGAGATTTTGCCAATATAGTCTCTTTGCTCGACCCCCTCCCCCATCTAAACACCTCACGTAATTAATGGACGCCCCCTTTATGCAGTGTATTTATAAGTTATATTTTTATGTATTTTAGGATAAGGTATTTATAATATGGGCCCGTGATAATTTTATATTGTATGGTTGCCTGAATCAGATAAATAATAAAAAAAAAAATTATGGGTGAAAGGCTAGCCACCTGTCACTACCATACACATCATTTCAGCTTGACACCTTAAATATGCTAAAAGTGAGTTTTGTTACAAATTGATGCAAGATGGTTAGTAGTTGCAGCACTGCGGACCACCCCTAAAGTGATTATGTTCATGAATTTATGTATCTATCAGTTTAAGAGCAAACTTACACAGCAGCCTGTTTGAAGAAGTCGTAAGCGGAAGCTTTCTTTTTATATTTCTCCTCGAACAGCCAAGCGGTTCTCTTGTAGAGTTCCTCCAGCTGCTCGGAGCTCTCGTAGTGCAGGAGCTCGGCCACGTGACGCAGGATTGAGTTCACCGCCTTCGCTTTAGCGTACCTCTCTGTGCACTTGTCTATGTCCTCTGCAGAGACTCGACGTTTTGACAAGTCTATGTAACCTGGGGATGTAAGAATTTTTGTAACTATGCATGCACGACTATATTCCCCGAGGGGATAGTAAGAGATATTCTGAAACCTTAGAACATTCACTTTACACTAGTTAGTAGTACTGAAACTCTGTCCAGTGTGATGGGGAGTGAGCCCGTCGCCACTTGTAATGGACAGTGGGTACAATACATGCCTCGAAAATGAAGCATGCAGGTTTCCTCACAATGTTTTCCTTCACCGAAAAGCCAGTGGCGTTACAAATCGTATATAAATTCCAAAATACTCTTTGGTATGAGTAAGCCTGGAAGGCGACACCTCCCTCACCTCCTTCACGGAAGGCAAGGTTATTGGCCACGGGACCAAGGCGGTCTATTAAGTAAATTAAAACGTAAACGTAACCTCAAATACCTGTTTATAGAAAAGGTATTTAGAAAAAAAAAACAAACAGGATGTTAATGATTTGAACAATTAATGTTTTGTTTATTTGCAATAATTTGCTGCAATTAAATGCACTAACCTTTTTCTTTATCAACTCTTATGACAACAACGGGTTCAGTTTTGCCAACTCTGATCAATTTGTTGATGGACCTGATACGTCTTCTGGACAACTCGGACAACAATATCATGCCCTCTATATTGTTGTACTCCAGCAGGTGGACGTAGGCGCCCATCTCGGCGATCGACCTCACGTTCACCATCACCACATCCTCCACCTCCGGATATTTCTCTTGATAAAACCGACACGAAAGTGGCATCTGAAAAAGTTGCAATATAACCTATAAACTTAACTAAAACTTTAAATATAATGCTTTTTTTAAGAGAATCAGGCGTCAAATTTACCTTTGATTTGTGTTTACAATCCTTCTATTATAAATTGTAAGAAATTTTAAAGAAAATGATGAAATAGTCCACTTGTTCACGTTGACCGACGACAACTTTTGCGTTTTGTTTCACGCAGACTTTGACATATTGGATGTGTTCAGGGTTGGATTTAGGGACGTTGAAAAAGATAGCACAAAAAAAGGAAAAGGATAGTATTTATAAAAAATTATAGTACACTTTAATTATTTTTATATTTAACATAATATTCATTAAACTCAACACCAGTCAAGGCAAAGTTTACATACTCCTCTTCTACTAAGTTCATCAGTTCTTGAATATTACTGTTAGTTCTATCTTCATACGTGGCGGTTTCGTATCTTAGTCTTGGTAAGTAGGTAGTCTGGGAAAAATACGTTTTGAAATTGCATTAAAGACACTTTAGTAAATTGTTTGAACTAATAATTTAGGACATGAATTCATAATATAGCTTCATGTATGGGTCTCTTAGCAAATCAAGAATTATTTGGCCAGATATCAAGCGCTCTCAAAGTGCCATATCAGTGAAATAGAGCTTGAGAGCTTCCCAATGATCCAAACTTGAAATTATAGTATTTTAGCGTACTATCCTTTGATGTGGATAGTATATAGTATCAAGGGCGAAATTATAGTATAAATACTATAATTATAGTACAAAATCCAACCCTGGATGTGTTCCAAAAATAAACGTCACAAAAAAATAATGAATAGTTTGCGTAAAATGAAACGTTTATAATGTTGCCAGGAGTATGAATAACGTTGAATAACGTGTTAATTTCTCAATAACGGTTAATTATTTGGCGCCATTTTATAAAATTCCCAATTTCGATTTCGGGAGATCTATTATTTTAATGGGTACCTAACGTATTTTCTCTTTAGTTACTTTTATGTACTTGTCAAGAACCACAAGTATTACGAAAATAAGGAAAAGTTACAGTTCTAATATACATATATTGAGTTACTCTTTGAGTTACAGGTAACCAAAGTTTTTGTTGAAAAGATCCTACGCGATAAAGTACGGCCGACAACGAAAGATGAGAAAACCTTACTCTCATTGAAATGAAGGTGAAACTGATGCCAGCCGTCAACCGTAATCCATCGCCTTTTTAATAGTTTCATAAAAGTTTACCACCACAAAATATTACTAGGCAGCTTCTATAGGTAGGTAATTAAGCAAAGGTATTAGCCTACTTACAACACATTACCTAGGTACCTACCTACCTACTGCTCAAATTACAAAGCGTTCTTTCTAGGAAGATGTCCTACATTTTATCAGACCATTCTTTCAGCCCATGACTATCCTTGACAATGTAACAGTTAGGTACAACTAATACGATGGACTAGGGTGCAATACATAGTCTAAAAAACCGGTCAAGTTCGAGTCGGGCTACTCGCGCACCGAGGGTTCCGTACCACACCACCACAGAACACAACATTATTAACTTAGAAAAAAAATTTTTTTTTGTCCGGGACCTTTAGCGCGAGACCGACTCACACTTGGCCGGTTTTTAGTATTTGTTGTTATTTTGTAGAGTTTGCTCTATAATCACACTAAGTTTAACGCTTGTATGTATTACCGTTTTTACTATAGAGCGTGAAGAAAAAACGTTGATAAAAACTAGTTTCTTGGTGAGAACCCCCCTTAATTTTTAACTTTCTGCCATTTTTATTATTTGTCAACAAATCCGCCGCAATAATCTGAGAAAATTTCAACTATCTAGCTATTACGGTTCAAAAGTTACAGCCCTAAATAGGTAGGATAGACGGACGGACGGACGGACAACGTAGGCTTAGTAATAGGGTCCCGTTTTCACCCTTTGGGTACGGAACCCTAAAAAACAAGGTCTTCTATTCCCAGAGTGACACAAGCCTACGTCACAAAAAAATGGCCGCTAAACATGGTAAAAGGGTATGATGACGTAGGCTTGTGTCAGTCACGTGATCAGAAGAGAATACCAGGCGCAGTATATTATTGTACCATGGGTGCAATACAATAATAAAGCTAATGGCGATGATGATGGTTAAAGAAATTGGTAGGAAGGCGAGCAAAAAAGATGCAACGTAAATCCTATAGTCCTAAAGTTAGAAACTAAAATGCGTTAGTTAGGTACCTACCTTGTAACTACATACTACAGGGCCATCAGGAGTGCGATTTTTGAAAGTCATTCTTTGAACTCAGCAGTTGTAAATGTCAAAATTACTATGGACACACGCATCTTTCTACTGCTGATTTGACTTTCAAAAATCGCACTCCTGAAGTATAATTTTTGAAAGTCAAATCAGCAGTAGAAAGATGCTTATCTCCACAGTAATTTTGTCATTTTTAACTGCTGAACTCAGCGAATGAGATTAAAAAATTGCACTCCTGATTGAACAACTTTTACTATACTTGTTTGATCAATATTACCTATAGAAATCGAAAAAGAAAATCGATGGGTGGGTGTGGGAAGGGTACTCAACCCAAAATGTATGGAAAAGCGGATTTGAAATTATTAAACTTTAAAAAGTTTGACCTAGGTACCTACCCTACCCATTTACCTTCTGAATAGATAGGTAGATCGATCCAAGGCTAGATTGAGTAAATTCTAGATTGAGTAAATTCTAGATAGGTTGCATTGCGTTGGTCCATTGCAGAACCATTTTTTTAGTGTGACGCCTCAGAGGAAGGATCTCTTTATTGTGATGCTAAGCATAGATAGCATAGGACTAGGTATAGTTACTTTATTTTACTTTCCGTGTCGCTAACGACCCTTGGTGGGCCTGGCCTGCTCTACAATTGAATTGCATCTGTCACGAACCCTGGCTTTCCTTCGCCAGATGGTAAAGTTGCTCATGGCCGTCAGATCTTCCCCAAGATAGATGATTCTTCTCTTTTTCGGCCTGCCGCGAGGTCTTTTCTGCTGCTGTGATTTCCAGTGGGTCACTGTTTTAGGCGCCATGTTCTCCTCGGTTGTTATGCATTCGGTGGCGCGTTGCGGAGAGATATGGACTCTTAAATTCCTAATCATGAGATCAGGAGTGTGATTTTTGAACATCACACATTCAAACGAGTAGTAGAAAGATGCATAATCTCCATAGTAATTTTGACATTTTCTACTGCTGATTACTTGTGATGTTCAAAAATCGCTCTCCAGGGTTAGAATCAGCAAGGACAACATGACATGTAGGTGTACAATGAGTTCTTCTAACTGTTGTAATGCTTATTGCAGAATGTTCCCGTATTTGTGGGTCGGACGACGCTACTTCTGGCAGAAAAATTTAGATTTTTAGTGTGGCATGCATGACGAAACGTGCTGTGGATTGTTTCCTATGTACCTACCAATTTGCGCAATAAATATTTGACAGGTCTATTTTAATTGTAAATAATATTGACTGCTCTCAAACGGTGAAGGAAAACATCGTGAGGAAACCTGCATACGCTGAAGAAGAAATTCTAATGCGTATGTGAAGTCTACCAATCCGCATTGGGCACGCGTGGTGGACAGGTGTTAACCTAGGACACCCTCACTGAGGGCAGGCATGTGCCCTGCAGTGGGACGTATACAGGCTGATGATGACTCTTTGATTCCAACATTGTTTGTTTCGATTCGAGACTGCGCTTACATAAGCCGAATGTCCTCTACAAAACGTATCCACGCAATTGTGGTACATTAAAAAGGCTGTCATGCAAAGAATTAATTGATATATCACTCCCGCATTGAACTGGAGAAATCTCGGGCGATTGATTAGCCAGCGCGGCTCCTGGCCTATCGTTCGTCATCGTCTCAGTTGTTAGGACGTCGGCTCTTGGTCTATAGTGGAAGAAAAGTTTATCGAAATTATGTTTAGTTGTTTTAGTGGTTTAATAACTTAGCTGTTAATATGAAGCAGTATCGGTGAGTAGATATAAATAAGGAAGCTTATCGAAAGTTCAGGATGAAGACTTTTACGTAACTTATACAACTTTGAAATTTTATTAGTTAGGTATTTCGTATTATGTGCCAGATAAGATATAAGTAGGTATAATTATATCTAAACAGAAAAAAAATTGTGGCAACTATTTAGAAGATTTTGGCTAAATCTACCAAAGTGAAATCAAACAACAAACTTTCTAGTAAAGTCTACTAAAATAGATTATAAAATAGTTAGTTGTCACAGAAACCTTTGTTTTTCCGTGTCATACCTACTCACCTCAAACTTTTAGAACTTAGGTTTTCGAATTAGAAAACCTACTACATAGGTAATTACTTTTTGAGAGACCTAGCACTTACTTAAATTCGCGGCCCACGGCCATAATCCCTTTTCAAATCCAGGGTTCGGTAGGTTTACCAACAATCTTTTTAACTTGCACTAATGGTTGGTAGAATTACGTGATTAGTCAGATTTAGCCAGAGCTAAGGGCAGATCCCAAGAAAGCCAAGGCTCTCCCGAAAATCGTAAATAAGTACCTAGTGTAATAGATTTGTTAGATCATGAGATGGGAACGCCCTATCCTGCTGTACCTAAACCCTCAAAAATATAAGATGACGCCCCAACCGAAATCCTTTATCTGACCACCCCAAGAAGGTATAAGTAGGTAGGTGCCTAAGATTAGGTATTCTTTTTTCAACAACTTTTACCTATCTCATCTCACTACATGTGAAAGTTTGTGACGATTTTTAGATGTTTGTGACTCAATCACGCATAAATGGCTAAACGGATTTGGATGAAATTTTTCATACAGATAGAACATGGTCTGGATTAACATCGTTAACGCAGACGAAGTCGCGGGTAACAGCTAGTTATCCATACTTCAGATTCAAAAGTTGTTTATTCTAATAAACGCTGCACTTTATAGTTATATTTACGCTTATTAAAGCGACAATTTCGATGTCAACGATCGATTTGAACCCTAACCGATCGTCTGCAAAGTTTCGCACAGCTGACATCAATATGCTAAACGACTGTAACGATTGTAAATATGAAAGTTAAATTGATCTAATCAAAACAGATCGAAAAGTTTCGATCACTTGTCGCGTTTTGTTGATAGAAGAGATTCGTAAAGCTATTAAAAAGAATTTAATGGTATTTTAAACAGCTTGGGTGTTTAACTATTCTGTTTGTTTTATTAAGTTGAGATAGGCGTCAGATTAGAAAATTTTAAACCCTTTATCTCCTCGCTCGAGAATAAATCCAGCGCTCCGAGAGGTCCCGATTTTTTTTATCTTTTTCATTTATTTTGCAGTTCAAGTATGAATTTTCTGCCGTACCATTCTTCTAACCCTGAGATCTGACTGCATCAAAATAATTAACTCATCATCATTCATAATTAGCTTCTAATAGGTTTCGATATGCATAACCACATGGTGAAGGTATATCTAGGTTCCTTATTAATGACCCACTGGTCAATGCGGATTAGTTGACTTCACATTTCTTTAGCGCAGGTTTCACGATGTTTTTCTTAAGAGCCAGTGTTCTTCTTTCGATTCAATGGCAGTGTTTGATTTATCACAGGAAGAGATTTGCTTGCTGATTATCTATCGTGTGTCGAGCCTATCTGGGGTTCAGTGGGTAACGTCGTTCTTCGTGAACCGAAGAAGCCAGTAATGTAACATCGCGACAATAGACTTAATACGGGAAAAATATGTAAATTATGAATTTTATATTGACTTGTTGTAAATTTCAAATGTTTCAATTGTTTAATATGTAACTTATTAGGTTTTTCTTTAGCTTTTATTTCAAACACAATGTAATTTGTATATCTAAACTATTATAAAACTGTAACGAAGAGTGTCTGTACATTGAAGATATTTACAAAAAAAATATTACGATATGATTTTTAGATGTCCCTGATTCCAAATCACCAATTTTTGGATTTTTTGTCTGTCTGTTTGTTTGTTTGGGTGTTTGTTTGATCGAGTATCACGCAAAAACTACTCAAGCGATTTTGATGAAACTTTTTTTGTTTGATAGCTTATCAATCTTATCATCTGGCTTAAAATCTGGTATATAATTTATGCGGACGAAGTCGCGGGTAAAAGCTCGTGAATAAATAAATATGATATGATATGATAATAAAAAGCTCAATAGACCACTGACTCAATGAACAACAGAGAAATGCTGCGTAATTGGTCATTGGGTGAAATCGTCTATCTAGGCATTAAGTTTAAGGGCAAAAAAACTGCGTTGCGAGCTCGAAATTTCAAAGCGTTTGCAGCAAGAATTTGTCAGTTTGAAAATTCAACTAAAAGTCGGAGTTGGAGTCAGTTGAACTACACTGAAAATTTCAATCCGCAACACAGGTCAGTCAGTCTTACTCTTTACTATCATGATTTCCGTTACAAAGTGGCAACTGATCAGATTGGCCATCAACAGATTGACTTATGAAGGTCGTCGGAACTGGGCCGAGAGGAGCAATTATTTGTTGACCTACTCTACCATCGAGATTTGATCCTATATGCAAGTGGGACAGACTGATTGACTTGTATTGACAGGTTTTCGTTACGGTCAATGTTAGTGGGCATGTGGAATGCCTTTAAATAGGCGAAATTCCACTCAATGACGATGCAAAAGGATCGCCCCCTTTGCAAATAAATTTCACGATTTTCAATTCACTTAGGTACCTACCTACCTACTTAATTACATCAATTCTCGGGATCGTGATTTTATAATCAATCATATACTTAAAGATTTTTGCTAGGCAAATTAAAAAAGTACTACATATATTGACTTATTGGTTCTTTTGTTGTAAATATATTATGCTCATAGTACCTATTCATTAGAGTTGGATATAAGAGTTTATTCTGAAACTAGAGTAGGGTATATGTTTAGCCCGTAGGTTGGTACGTATTGATTAGAAACAATATTAGAAAGCCGAAAATAGTCACGCTTTTCAGATCTTACCGAGGCTCAATCGTATTTTTTTTTTAATTTTTATCATTTCCAAAAACCAATAACACTCACGTTGTAATCATTGCACATTTTAAATTTATCGGGACAATATTTCGACCCTCTTAATCTACATTCTATGGTTTAATATTTTCTTTCCAGGTTCACATTGTTAGCATTCCTAATATCAACACAAGGGATCAATGGACAACAATCAGGTAAATAATTTTACTTAACTTACCAGTTTTGGGTCTGGCTGCTTTAGGTATAAATCCGCTGTGTACAAGACCTAAAATAGGGCAACGACAATAATACAAGGTAATATAATAAAATACGCAGCGTGGGTAGGCCCCGCACACGGTGGACCGACGACCTGGTGAAGGCGGCGGGAACCCGTTGGATGAGGGCAGCGCAGGACCAGTTGTTATGGCGATCCCCAAGGATCGATAGGAGGAAGGATATTACTAACATAGGCCTCCCCCAAGGGATGTTAGTAATAGATACTCTTTCTTATAATGTGCCTATGTCCAGCAGTGGACGTCCATCGGTTGAGATGATGATGATGATGATGAATATAAAATAGGAGGAATACCTACCTAGAATACCTAGGTAGGTAGGTAATTTAGTTGAATAAAACAAAAATATTTATTTTTAGATTTACTTAAAAATATACAGGGTGTAACAAAACACCCTAGGTAATTTCACTATACAGGGTGTACAATAAAATGGGACAGCTACTTAAAGGGGTGTTTCAGACCATCAAACTGAACAACTTTCTCTATGGGACCAATATCGAAATCGCGAAAAAAAAATCTGCTGTCCCATACATTTCAGTCGAGTTATGTTTGCAGTTTTGTATGGGAGAGCGGATTTTTTTTTCGCGATTTCGATATTGGTCCCATAGAGAAAGTTGTTCAGTTTGATGGTCTGAAGCACCCCTTTGAGTAGCTGTTCCATTTTATTGTACACCCTGTAGAGCCAACGTCGAGAAAAAATAAAAAAAATCTGCTGTCCCATACATTTGAGTAGAGACGGTACAGCAGTTTTGTATGAAAGAGCTGATTTTTTTTTCGCGATTTCGATGTTGGCTCCATAGTGAAAGTTGTTTAGTTTGAGAGTCTGAAGCACCGCCTTAAGTATTACTAGGGAGTAGGGTGTTTTGTTACACTCCGTATAAAAAAAAGTAGTAACGCACTTTTATCATAACCCAGTAAAATTAAGCTGAAATATACCAATCAGGAGAAGTAATTTCCGGAGTTCTGAAACTTTTTTTAAACGTTCCTTCGGTAAGTAATATTGAAGAAAAAAAAAAGTCCTGGTGACGGGGGGGGGGGGGGGGGGGGGGTGAGCTCGAGGAAGGGGGGGCTCTAAAGGTGACTTTTTTCAGTTTTTCGCTTATTTCTCGAAATCTGCAAGTCGTACAGAAATGTTTTGTATAGAAAAATTAAACCTGACAAAATTTCCTACAAAACAAGTGGTATGCATTTTTGCCATAGGACTTAACCTTTGAGGGCTACGACGGGGCCGAGAAAGTAACAGCATTTCAAAAATTATGAAATTTGTATGGCGACCCTCATGAAAGTTGAAGATAAAAACAAAATGATTTCATATTCTTAATCAGCAATCCCGAAAACCCCCAGATACAAATTTTCTGTCGGTTCGGAGAACCCTTAAAAGCTGCATTGGCGTTTGAAATTTCCATGGCAGCCATCTTGGATATCGCAATTTTGGATTTTTTTCACCGCCAACCAAATCTGACCAGGGTCCTCTATGACAATTGTTCAAGGTCCATAACCCTAACCCTATCTGGGTCCAAGGTCCATAACCCTATCTGTCATAGTTTCCGCGGGCCGTTGACCTCATCCGTCAGGAGTCGACCTTCTGAGGAAGTCGAAATATTATTTTTATCGCCAGGGCATCCTAATGATGATCCCTAAAATCATTTTACTATACGTTGAATGGGGGAAACCCGGTGAACAATTATACGGGTATTTATCTAATATCTATGTGGGGGGGGGAGGGGGCGGGGTCAACCAGATACCTCCAATTGATCTCCGGGTTCACCTTACGGTACAAGGATGACATTTGGGGATCATCATATGGATGCCTTGGTGATACAGGGAAAACTTTCACTTCCTCGGAAGGTCGACTCCTGATGGATGGGGTCAACGGCCCGCGGAAACTATGACAGATAGGGTTATGGACCTCGACAAATATCATAGAGGACCCTGGTCAGATTTGGTTGGCGGTGAAAAAAATCGAAAATTGTGATATCCAAGATGGCTACCATGGAAATTTCAAACGCCAAAGCAGCTTTTAAGGGTTCCCCGAACCGACTGAAAATTTGTATCTGGGGGTTTTTTGGGCTGCTGATTAAGAATATGAAATCATTTTGTTTTTATCTTCAACTTTCATGAGGGTCGCCATACAAATTTCTAAATTTTTGAAATGCCCTTACTTTCTTGGCCCCGTAGCCCTCAAAGTTTAAGTCTTATTACAAAAATGCATACCACTTGTTTTGTAGGAAATTTTGTTAGGTTTAATTTGTCCATACAAAGTATTTCAATACGACTTTTAGATTTCAAGAAATAAGCGAAAAACTGAAAAAAGTCACCTTTAGAGCCCCCCCCCCCTTCCTCGAGCTCACCCCCCCCTCCTCACCAGGACTTTTTTTTTCTTCAATATTACGTACCAAAGGAACGTTTAAAAAAAGTTCCAAAACTCCGGAAATTATTTCTTCTGATTTATCTAATTTTACAAGTGCATGCAGGTTTCCAATTTCTTTACGATGTTTACCACCATCGAACAGCGTAGGTTATGTTATATCTACAGTAAAATTTTTCGTCTCATCCACAACAGCCACGCCAGCAACACTTTTCACAACAAATACAATTTTTACACGTTTAACTTATATTTATTGCATCGATGATGATGATGATGACATTTTTTACAGAAAACTTCACAACGGTGTCCCCCCTCGCTGACCAACCCATGTCCCCATGCTCACCCCTCAGCCCTGGAGACATAGACTTTCAAACAGTGGACCTCATAGCGGTGTACCGGCTGGACCACTCGGACACCACGGGGGTGACGCTGGTCCAGGGGTCCCAGGAGTTGCAGAGGGCTTACAGGATCGGTGATGGGGCTAACCTGACGCTGCCACTACAGTAAGATTCATTTGTTTTCATATAGGTCCATTTTCTTCCGTGAGAAGTGGCGTTTGCTTTAGCATGATTAACACAAATACTGATGGGTGATTTTGTAAACACTTTCCAAAGAACTTTGGCGAATTTAGACCCAGCCATTTTTACGAAAACTAAAAGCCCTTCAGGACGGCGGTCATAATTATTATAAACAGAAAAAATTAAGGCATTTTTAAAAAAAACTTCTCATCTCTAGAGATGAGATGAGGACTTCTAGAAGTCCGGGTTCAAAAGTAGAAATTACTAGTAAAATAGACAAATCATCCAAAAATCAGTAGCAAAACGCAACCATAACAGCTATTTTCATCTACTATTATCACTGAGGTAGTTTTTGGACGTTACGGAACGTATTTGGCTTTATTGAACTGATAGTGTGTGTGATTTCGTTTGATTCCATTATGATAATATTGTACGGTTATCGTGAATTTCCATTAAAACAAATACAATGAATGCGTAGAAGATTGAGTGGACTGTCTAATTAGAAATATTATGAGTTTCACACACTTAATACAAAAGGTATCATAAGGAGAAATACCTTTCCCCCAACTTCTACAGATACCAATTAACATTTTTGTTAGTTTTCTTTCACTCTACACGTATTACTAAGTTTCATTCATGTATGGGACCTCTATGTCTGGGTCTCAAATTATATGACCTTCCGCCAATCTTCTTTGAATCATACTCCCTCCCACACACCCTGTATGGACGTTAGTCCAACTCACGTGCCCAATGTGGATTGGTGGACTTTATTAACACTGCAACCTTATTACTGCATGTTAAATTAATATTTATTTAAGATATTTTAGGCCAGGTTTCATTGGAATGCATCCAGGCGACAAGCTTAGGAAGATACGGTATCAATATCCACACATTCATTTTCGCGAGTCGTCAAGACCATAGAATTAAATAATCTGTGCCATAGATACAATAGTTCTTATCAGACTCAACGATAATTTACTGTAGATGAATTATTATACCTACGCCAATTGCAGGAAGAATTCTTCTAAGTTTTGAGTCACCATGCAGTTACGATTTGCATCAGATTGGGATCATTCCGTCATTGTCATTGCCAGACATGATTCATAATGTTTAAATTAGTAGTATTTAGTTATTTATTTTGTTTATTAGGAAGCCAACATGACACATATAGTGGTATCATATGTATACTTACACTACTAACTTAACTACCACTATTCTTGCTTACAAGTAGGTAGATTAGAATATTATTACAAAGAAACCACTGGCATAATTAAATCACGACTCTAATCTCTTTCGGGTGGCCAGTCGTTGCAGTGCTGCCCTCAATCGTATTTTTTACTTTCTTAACATTCATTGAATATTTCCAAAAAACTAAAATGTTACATTGTAGTCATTTCGAAACGAGTTATTCTGCTGAATATTTAGATTTTTAAGATATTAAATACAAACCATTGACTTACCAACCACAGTCCCGCTAAACCCAACCCAAAGGGTAAAAACGGGACCCTATTACTAAGCCTATGTTGTCCATCCGTCCGTCCGTCCGTCCGGTCCGTCCGTCCGTCCGTCCGTCCGTCCGTCCGTCTGTCCTACCTATTTAGGGCTGTAACTTTAGAACCGTAATAGCTAGATAGTTGAAATTTTCTCAGATTATGCGTTATTACGGCGGAAAAATTTCAAAAAGTTAGAAATTAAGCTGGGTTCTCAACAAGAAACTAGTTTTTATCAACGTTTTTTTTTCACGCGTCAAACTTAGTGTGATTATAGAGCAAACTCTACAGAATAACAACAAATACAAACCGGCCAAGTGTGAGTCGGTCTCGCGTTAAAGGTCCCGGACAAAAAAAAGATTTTTTTTCAAAGTTGTGTAATGTTGTGTTCTGTAGTTGTGTAGTACGGAACCCTCGGTGCGTGAGTAGCCCGACTCGCACTTGACCGCTTTTATTTGGAAATGCTGTAGGTATGACTGAGGGCATCAATGGATGTTTAATCTTTAAGTTGGTAGTAGGAGCATTGTTTCTTGATTACCCCGAAAGGGACTATGGGCATGAGTTCGTATGAGTATGTATGTATTTGCCTTGGTAAAACTGCACGCATAACTGCACGCTAACACCAAACTTTCTGCCCACTTTGAAAAGGAATATACGCACAAAAATGTATTCACTGATGAAGTGATGAAAGACAAAGATATAATTTGACACCACTCATCTATGAGTTCATAACGTCTAAAATATCGTATGTAAACCGTCTCAGTCTTAACCAATTAACCGATGCGATGACGCTATCTCATCAGAATCTACATCTAGTTACAAAGATACCGCGATTCGATTACTTAGAGCTTGTTAGTGCATTTAGTTCGGAGAATGCCGTCATTTAGTTGCATCTGGAATCTGGATCCTACATGTGTGAGACACACCCATCATTCAGTTTTGACACAGATTGATGGTCCTTTGGCGTGCCGACAACACGTAGCGATGCCAATAATTTAGGGCTCGCTTACTAAAGCACAGATGGACGGTTACGGACTTACGGATTCAAGTCAGTTTAATGGTCTTATCACCCTCTTAAAAAACTGTCAGCTTCCCCCTTCCTCGAGCTCACGCCCCCGTCACCAGGACTTTCTTTTTCTTCAATATTATATACCAAAGGACGTTCCTTTCCGTTTTTAAAAAAGTTCCAAAACTCCGGAAATTATTTCTTCTGATTTATCTAATTTTACTGGGTTATAGCTTTCTTAGGGAAAGTTGTTCGGTATCATGGGTACAATCGTCCCTTAAAGTAATGCAACTGTTTACCCTAAAACCCTGTATATGATCTTAATAGTACATTACTGCAGCGGCCAGCAACAGAGGCATTGATGGACGAACGTGTAAATGTGGGCCGAGGCGAAGCCGAGGCACACATACGTAAGTCCATCAATGCCTAGTTGTGGCCAAGGCTTGTATAGTACTTTTCTCAAATAATGCGCGGAAATTAAAACAGTAAATTTTCTCAAATAATTCGCGGAAATTAAAACTCTTTTCAAAATCAATGTCGAACATCGAACAACAATTAGTTTATTTTTTTTCAATAAACAGCTTTCTATTTGCAAGCCAGGACGAAATTTAAATAAAACCTTTGATAAGTTACCTCCTTGGTCGCCGTGTTTCGGAGAAAAAGATCGTTCCATTTTTAAATTACACGAAAGATATGAGTTTAGTATGTAATTTATTTGGTCGCTAAACACGACAGATATGGATTTTCATACAACATTGCCGGCCGCTGTGCGCATGTATTTGGCCAGTACTGCAATTTCGATTTATCTCGAAGAAGGTTGTCAAAATAATGCTCACATTTCCAAGCATGTTTGAGAAAATGACTTTTAGACGATATAGGTACAGGGTGTATTGTGTGACTACATTGTTTTTTTTTTTTCACGATTTCAATTTTGGTCCCATAGTGAAAGTTGTTCAAAGTTTAGAAGTTCAATGGTGCATTTTCAATTCGGCTTCAATTTTAATACTATTGGGCGTCTAAGTTTAATGACGGCTACTAATAAATATTGACGGTAAACACGTCAAAATTATAAAGATCATTTTATCGCGTTGGTTCTATCTATTAAATTAAAATCTTAGAGAAGACTTTCAACCAGTAAATAATTTCAGACGTGTATTCCCAACCGGGCTGCCAGCTGACTTCAGCGTGGTGGGCACATTCAACGCGCAGGGGCAGCGTCGACCGTGGAGCCTGGTGAAGGCCAGGTCGGAAGCCCTGCAGTTCTCCGTGACCCTGCTGCCTCATACAAAAAGGCTGGCTGTCTTTGTCAAGGGCTCTAGGGCTCTCTTTAGGTGCCCTGAGGTAAGAGTACTACGGCTTGCAGTGGCGTAATTAGCTTTGTTTTTCTTCTTCTTCTTATCGTGTGGGCAGACACCTTAAGAGGCTCCCCATAAGTAAACGCTAGCTCGGGCCATATTTTACTGGTTTTTAGAAGCTATCTTCTCGTTATTTGAAGGACATACAAATAATTAAAAAGTGTAGCAATATTCTTCAACATCTCGGCTTTATTTGCTATAGATCATATTTCTTATTTTTCTATAAAATACATATGAAACCTGTGTTCAAAGGAAAGCCTAAATATTGGAAAAAATCTGTATTATGTGCATCTACTTTTTAAGTTGAAGTCACATCTACTTGAGACACACCTTTGTGTAGACAATATTAAGATCTAAAATTGCTAGTTAGCAAATTTTTTTTAAGACCAATATTTAATGAGTTAATTAGATAATTGTTAAATTTGGGGCGAATTCTTATGATTTTAGAATGTGATTTCCTTGGATAAGAAGGCTCCACTGTGACATAATGAAGGACAAGCTAGTCAAAAATAGGTATACCTACTAAAATGACGTAGTTTAGTAGAGGTGAGGTGGCTCTGAAATAGTCAAGGTCGTTCGGTCAGGGAAACCCCTTAAGGACTTTGATCGTGGTGACTATTCAAGCTTGAATGAATGAGGAGCAGCTCATTTCTTCCGTACAAATGACTACGGGATAAAGTTTCTATTATTGCATTGTTGATATTCGCAAACTGCTACAAAATTTATCATAACATTGATTTGTAGGAAATCAAGACGTAAATTTTTCTTGTAATTTGTATGATGACCTTTATGATTGACCTTAGTCATCATCCCGAGCCAAATGATTCTAAATTCACTCATTTTTAATGTTTTTAATCATTTTATAATCAAAATAATAAATGTTCGTATTGCAGCTATTCTCTTCGGGTTGGCACAAGCTGCACGTGGCTGTGACAAACAATACGGTCCATGCTGCTGTCGACTGTGCTGAAGTAAGCTCACCTTTAGACCTTTATTAGATCATTTGTGGACCCTTTCTCCTTTTTAGGGGTGATTCAGACTGACACCTTTTTAATTTACGAATTTCAGTGACTTGACCAGTCTATTGGAACCTTCAAACAAAAGACTATTAAACTTATTATTCATTCAGTCGCCGATTATATCTTTTACTAGATCGGTAACGTACCTACATGCCTATGATTGTACACTAGGCTGTTGTTCAGTAATTTTTTGTTTATGTGATTATCATAAAATATCCTTTGTGTGAAATCAATTAATTAACTAAGTAGGACTGCAATTGCAGTCAAAAGTGGTTTTGATCGGTTATTGAGTTTAGAACCCCAGATCTTATTCAGTAGGTTAGGTTAGCGAGGAGCGAAGCGCCGAGCATGTTAGGTTTTTGGCGACCACAGCGCATGAGCCGAGCAAGCACAGCGAGCTTGCCGCGGCAGGGACGGCGAGTGCCAGAACCGAACTCCAAAATACAATTTTGACTATGGCCATCGGTCAAAATCATTTTTGCCTGATTTTTGCAGTCGAAATTAGTTTTGACCGGTTATGGGTTAAGACTGGATGAGAAAGGCTGAGGACAGAATTTTGTGGCGCGCCTTGGGAGAGGCCTGTGTTCAGCAGTGTACGAGGATAGGCTGATGATAAGTTTTGACCGTAACATGTTACAACTAATTATAGTCAATAACGTTGCAGTTGAAGGCGGAGAGCATACAGCACCATGATCTAAGCAACGCTACGTCACTCACGATCGTTACCAAGGACGACGGGACACCGGCACCTGTAAGTCTAACACGTAATCTAGTCTTTATGGCCTTGTCTTGTGATATCATTTTGCTTTACTGTTGATTATTTCAGATAGACCTTCAATGGCTCTCCATGAGTTGCAGCCGTTACAATCTTACCGAAGAGAGTTGCGAAGAAATTGTAAGTTACATTTAATCACAGAACATTATAATAGGGGTTAGAAATGCAAATTAGCGCTTTCGCTTCGGAGACGGCCTGTCACCACTTGACTTCCCGCTCACGCTGCTACAATAACTCATGCGTCATGCCCTCTCGCTCACACCGTATGGTGTTTGCATAACCTGCACGGCTAGCATGCCACAGAGAAAAACGTCATGCGCGCTTTTTCTGGCATACGTAAAATAATAAAGATGGAGGCACATCTCGATTTTTATCGTTTTCTCGGGGGTGGCATGCGAGACCTACTGTAGCGACACGTTCCACGCCTACTTTGCACTTCTAACCCTTCTTATAATGTTCTGTGCATTTAATACAACCCTTTTTTATCACTAGAATTTTTTAAAATAAATTAATTTTGAATCTTATAAAATATAATTTATCTATATATATATTTATATATCTATATAGATAGATAAATTTTCTTTGATGATAAAAATGTACGTTCTTATGATTTCAGGAAGCACCACTTCCACTGATTGTCACTGCTTCTCCACCTTTGGTATGTACGAACTTAAAAAAACCGGCCAAGTGCGAGTCGGACTTGCACACCGAGTTTATGTTTTATTATGTTTCCGGAACAATACCTGTTAACATTATTTTCATACTAATTATATTGTTCGAGTACCTAATTCAAATAATAAAGTGTCACGTTACGGAGATAATTAGCCATAAAAATTATTCAGGAGTAATTTTGCAATCTTTTGAGGAAAAAAAACGGGTCTACCTAAGTAACTATGGCAATAGTTTTCAACCCCCTTTCGCTTGCCTAATTATTTTAATTCAATAAACTTATGTTGTACTTATTATTATTACTTAGGTTTTGCATTAGTTCATTTCTAAATATATATTTTTTTTAATTTATAATTAACTAGCGGCCCGTCCCGGCTTCGCACGGGTGGACATCTAATCTTTTCTAGCAATAAATATAGCCTATGTTACTCAGGGTGAATGTAGCTTTCTAATGGTGAAAGAATTTTTGAAATCGGCACTGTAGTTTTTGAGTTTATTCATTACAAACATACAAACATACAAAAATAGGTACAAATCTTTCCTCTTTATAATATTAGTATAGATGGACTCTTGCTTGTGCGGTATCACTGCATTTCCGCCAGTGTCAAGTATTTTATGGGAGAATCAATCCCAATCTCAGGGATTGTTTTTGGACAAGAATAATAAGAGATTGCGGAGCTTCGTGGATGGTAAAAACGCGACTATAAACCACGCGATACAAGTGCTCGGGTTAGAACCTGCAACTGTGACTCTCCTTTTATACTTTAGTGCAGTCCAAAGTATAGTCCAATAACTTTGACTACTTTGTAATTGACCTATAATAATAAGATTGATTGCAGTTCGGTGCGGAGTCTTCGTCGGTCTCGTATCCATCAGGTTCTTCTTGCAATGCTACGTGCCCTGCTGTAAGTACCATACAAAGATACCTATAGGTAAACCATATAACTCGCGGCAAGAGGGGGGTGGGCCCGGGTATCGATACACACGTAATTCCTTGTTCCGAGAAACGTCACTTGTACTCCCTGCCGCGCGCGCGCGCCTTCACCCCCGAAACGCCTGTAAAGCCCCTGCGCCCACCTACCTCTTCCCCCGCGGGCGTCCCGCGAGATAAATGGTTTACCTACTTAGACAATTTAATAGGGACTCGCCTTGCGGTAGCATTTCCCCTCTGCCACGGTATTAGATCAATTAATCTTGTGCATTTACACCCAATTTTATACCTTATCACTAAACGAGACAGCCTTAATATTCTATAATTTTGAACTTAGAACGTTTGGGGTTCACACGAGACTACTTTCATGATTTTTAACATTCAAAATTTGAATCTAAACTTATGGGGAATAAAATCCAAAGTTGCGGATTTCATGTTACCTTGCCACCCGCAAAAAGTGGCAGAAATGTTTCTTAGTAGAATGACACGCGTAACTCGTCCCTATTAAATAAGCGCTCCCACACATAACTGCGAATTTGCATCGCATCGCAAAATATCCACGAGCGCTCGATGATCATTATCAGGATGACTTATGTATGATTTTCAATCGTAGCGCTCGCAGATATTTGCATGCGATGCGAATTCGCAGTTATGTGTGGGAGCCCTGACCTACGCTCTTTGACCCAAAAGAAAATACGCTGTCCCCCCCCCCACCAGTAGGGGTAAAATACGTTACTTGGCTAATAATGATGTAATTACACAGGGCCCAGTGGGGCCGCCTGGACCGCAAGGAGATCAAGGGCCAAGAGGATTTACAGGACTACCGGTAAGCTTACACTATCATCATCATCACTACATCACAACAGCTTATATGGCTTTTAACGAGTTATAATATCAAATTAAAGATTGAAAAATTAAGTCTCGGGCAGGGCTTGAACCCGCACTTTTTCCAGACCGGGGAACTGCGTTATCCAATTCCGCAACCGAGGCCACTAACCAGAGAACGAAATTTTCAATGTGTTGGGACGTTATAATGTTTTTACACTACGGGTGTAAATAATTTCATTACGGTTGTTCCAAAATAAAATAATTGGATATGGATATGAAATACGTCATTTAACATTTTACGCCAGAGCCACTTTCAAGAATTTATTTTACTACTAGCTTTTGCCCGCGACTCCGTCTGCGTGGACGTATAATAATATGTAGCCTATGTGTTATTCTGGGCTATGAACTATCTACAGGGTGTAACAAATCACCTTAGTAATACTTAAGGGGGTTCTTCAGACCATCAAACTGAACAACTTTCACTATCACTTCGAAATCGCGAAATAAAAATCAACTGTTTCATACAAAACTGCAATACCACCGGCTCGACTCAAATGTATGGGACAGCAGTTTTTTTATTTTTTCTCGATGTTTGCTCCATAGTGAAAGTTGTTCAGTTTGATGGTCTGAAGCACCTCCTTAAGTATTACTAGACTGTTTTGTTACACCCTGTATATGCCAAGTTTTACCGAAATCGGTCCAGCCGAACAAACATCCATCCATCCATACAAACTTTCTCGTTTATAATATTAGTAGGATAGGATAGTAGGATATCAATTACTTACTCGTTTGTGTTTTTTAGTTAAGTTAATATATTATCTATATCCCAAATGTTTAAAAAAGGATCCTCAATTCTGTTACATTTCAACGAGGTGGATCAATTAGTAAAAAGGGGCAAACATTTTTTAAATGGCGTATTCAGTGTTTTATTTAGTTACTTAAAAGAGCTTAAACGGTGATTGTACTTATGATACTGAACAACTTCCCCCAAGGAACCTACGAAACACTATGTTCATCTCACACATTATACTTGTTTATGAATTTTCCTATCGGAAAATCCTGCCCACCAATCAGAATCGTATATTCGTCCAATTTCTTACAGTGTGTATGTACTACACTACTCCTCCCCCAGTCGGTCTATTACAAAAATGTATGCACAGAGTGTCTTGAGGCGAGCGTTAGAACTGTTCTATTACTTTCTCATAATTACCTAAACTGCGAAAAATTGCATACTGATAATCAAATATTTTCAGGGCGTCAGGGGCGAGGGAGGATTCCCAGGACTGAACGGTACACAAGGGTTGAAGGGAGACAAGGGAGACCCAGGGATACCAGGAGAATTTTACAACGTTAGTGCATTTATAGTATACAGGGTGTAAAATTAAATGGGACACTTATTTAAAAGGGTGCTTCAGACCATCAAACAGAACAACTTTTAACAACATTCAAATCGCGAAAAAAAATTCAGCTGTTCCATAAAAAAATGCAAACATACCTCGACTGAAATGTATGGGACAGCAGATTTATTTTTCGCGATTTCGATATTGGACCCACAGAGAAAGTTGATCAGTGTGATGGTCTGAAGCACACATTTAGGTAAGTGTCCCATTTAATTTTACACCCTGCATAATTATATTTTTTATACTTTTACCTTGGACCACTACTTGCCTCCACTAATCCACAATGGCCCAAAATTGACATGATTTACAAACTTTTGTTTTGGATGGTACTTGACTTGACAATTTTCAGGCGACCCTGGGCCCTGGGCTCACAGGCGTACCTGGGCCCCCGGGACGGCGGGGCCCTAGAGGAGAAAAGGGTGATACTGGACAAAAAGGTACAGTCTACAAATCTACATGAATGTATTTTAAGCCCTAATCTAATCATTGTTTTATTATACCTACACTTACTTACATAAAATCTCGTAGTCTTCGGTAGGCAAGGCAGGGTACAGGGTGTAAGTGACAGCCTAGCAAATACTGAAACGGTGAACTCAGACCATCAAACTGAACAACTTTCACTATGGAGCCTACCTCAGGAAACGCGAAAAAAATCCGCTGTCCCAAACAAAACTGCTGTATCTACACGATTAAAATGTATGGGACAGTTGATTTTTTTCTCGTTTCCTTAGGTAGGCTCCATAGTGAAAGTTTATCAGTTTAATGGTCTGAGTTCACCGAATTCGAATTCGAATAACCACCCAGAATTAAGAATTTTCTAATATTACCTACAGGAGAACCGGGGGATATTGGTCCAGTTGGGTTAAATGGATTTAATGGCGTCGACGGAAAAGATGTGAGTATATACCTAAGCAATTATTCTATAGGGTGACATAGAATTAACTTTTACTATCTTTGAGAGGGTTTTCACCTTTTCGAGTAGGTACTAGTGTTATGCGGGATGTTAGGGTAAACAGTTGCATTATTTACTTTAGGGGTGATTGTACCCATGGTACTGAACAATTTTCCCTAAGAAAGATATAGAAAATTCGCTAAAAAAATGTACTTCATACAAACATATGTATATATATATGGGTAGATTAGATTCAGATTAGATTCATTTATTTCATATTATAACATGTCACAGTATTACATAAATATTTTACATAAAATGTCCATTCATAATATGATCGTCATATTGTATATTGTATAATAAAATTAAAATAAAATAGTAATGTCAAATAAAATAATGTCAAAACAATATAACCTTAAAGTTAAAAATAGTCTATTGACTATTTTAAGAATAGAAAAAATGTCAACAACAACAAACAAATTAAAAATGAATATTAAAAAAAAAACTTAAAAACTTTTTTTCAAGAATTCGTCAACAGAGTAGAACTCATTATCCAATAAAAAGTTTTTCAATCGGCGATCGAATGTTTCGTCGTTTGTTTCATTTCTTAGATCAGTGGGTAGGTGTTCGTAGTACGTGGGACCGATGACGCGCGGGTTGCTCTCAGCTAGTGCGGTACGCCGCGGCACGGATTTCAGTCGCCCAGTGTTCCGTAGCTGGCGGGTAGGACCTCCAGTACGGCGTCCGAACTCGGACAGGTTACGCCTTACGTAAGTCATGACTTCAAATAGGTACAAAGAACAGAGTGTCATTATTCCATATTGTACGAAGCGCGTTCTGCACGATGTCGTTGGTTTAATACCTGCGAGTATCCGTATGGCACGTTTTTGTAAAACAAATACACTATTGCACTCGGTGGAGTTACCCCAGAGGATAGCACCATAGGACATCAAGGAGTGGAAGTGTGCGAAGTAGGTTTGCTTTAGTTTGTATGATTAAGGACTCATTTTTTTAAAGTTGAGAGTAATGTCTTTCGCGAACAAACTGTTCTGCAGTTTGGCGTAATGTAATGTAATTTGTAACGTTTGTAATTCTGAAAATTAAAAAAAAAGGAAAATAAAAACGTTCGATCAGCTGATTGCATTCAGTATGGAAAATGCAAAAATGTTTTTGAGAATTTCCTATAGGTTTCTTAGGGAAAGTTGTTCAATATCATGGGTACAATCAACCCTTAATATATTGCAACTGTTTACCCTAACACCCTGTAGAATGAACAACTTTTACTATCTTTAAAATGAGGAGAGGGTTTTCGCCTTTTCGACTCCCTACTAGTGTTACATACAGATACAATACAATATACTATACATCTAGGATAGATTTTTAGTCAGTGCGGAAACTTTAGCAATTAATCCTACTCGTCAAGCTGAACAACTTTGTCAACTTTCACTATTATACAGGGTGTAGCAAAACACCCTAGTAATACTTAAGGGGGTGTGCTTCAGACCATCAATGTGAACAACTTTAACTATGGAGCCAACGTCAAGAAAAAATAAAAAAATCTGCTGTGCCATACATTTGAGTTGAGACGGTAGTTGACGGTACTGCAGTTTTGTATGAAAGACATTGAAGTTTTTTTTTCGCGATATCGATGTTGGCTCCATAGTGAAAGTTGTAAAGTTTGATGGTCTGAAGCACCCCCTCAAGTATTACTAGGGTGTTTTGTTACATCCTGTATACTGAAGCAAACTTGGATATTACGAAATTCTTCGAAATGCATGTTTTTTCCGACTGACTAAAAATGTAGGTATCCATGTTTTTTGTTATACCTATATTATTTTCGGAATGCAGGGCCGGCCTGGTTCACCTGGGCCACGTGGGCCACCAGGCGAGGTGGGCCCACCCGGACCACCGGGGACTGCAGCCAACGTAAACGCTTCACTTATTGCCGGTCTGTAATAACTACAATATATATTCTTGACATGTCATTCCATCCTGAAAAAATAACTAAATGTGAGCAGTACACCTACATTAATAAACAGAAAGTTGTAGCAATGTTACTGACCACCCCGAAAAGGACTAAGGTCGTGCGTATGTATGTATGTATGTTTTGTGTTAAAATAAACATTTATCTTGACGACCCGGTTGGTGTAATGGTTACCACGCCGGACTGCCAAGCCAGGGTCCTGGGTTCGAATCCCGGTTCGGTCATGGATGTTATATGTGTGTGCCGTTGTTGTATATGGTTCCCATAACAAAAAGCTTTAGGCTTAATTTGGGATCATTACAATGTATGTGCCTGTAAGCGGTATTTATTTTATTTATTTTTTATTTTATCTATAGGTTTTTTTTTTTTTTACAAGCCTTACAATAGTACATTATTGCAGCGGCCAGCAACAGAGGCATTGATGGACGAACGTGTAAATGTGGGCCGAGGTTCGCCTCGCCTCGGCACACATCCGTAAGTCCATGAATGCCTAGTTGTGGCCAAGGCTAGTATAGTACTTTTCTCAAAAAATGCGCGGAAATTAAAACAGTAAATTTTCTCAAATAATTCGCGGAAATTAAAACTCTTTTCGAAATCAATGACGAACATCGAACAACAATTAGTTTTTTTTTTTCAATAAATAGTATTACATAGTCTAAGATAAATAGCTTTCTATTTGCAAGAGAGTTCGAAATTTAAATAAAACCTTTGTTAAGTTACCTCCTTGGTCGCCATGTTTCGGAGAAAAAGATCGTTCCATTTTTAAATTACACGACAGATAAATAAATAAATAAATAAATATCTTGGACAATGTCACACAAATTATCTAGTCACATTTAAAGTACCAGAATCTAGCCTGGATATGAGTTTAGATGGAGTTTAGTATGTAATTTATTTGGTCGCTAAACACGACAGATATGGATTTTCATACAACATTGCCGGCCGCTGCGCGCATGTATTTGGCCAGTATTGCAATTTCGATTTAGCTCGATGAAGGTTGTCAAAATAATGCTCACATTTCCAAGCATGTTTGAGAAAACTACTTTTCAGCCTATAGATTAATAATAATTTTGTTTGTTCAATAATATTTCGTCCGTGGGTGTTAGAGGGTTAAGAGAGGCGATTAAGCCGGGTTGAACCTCATCTGGCAGCACAAAATCAATTTTTTTCACGTTTTATCCTTTTCTGCCGCTCAGGAACGTCATCTGCTAGAGCGAGAATGGTTGCATAAGTGCTATTTATAACACGCGGCAGTATCGACAGTGATGCGACCTTTCTCGCTCTAGCAAATGACGTTTCTGAGTGACAGAAAAGGATAGAGCGTGGACAAAATGCGATACCATGCTTACAGATGAGGTTCAACCCTTATATTACAGATACTTTGTAGCAAAAACCGATCATAAAAGAGTTATTTTTTCCAGGTGCAAAGGGTGAAAGAGGTCTACCTGGACGACCAGGGCACGATGGAAATCCAGGTGCTAGAGGTCTTACAGGTCCAGAAGGTCCCAGGGTAAGTTTAGAAAACTTTGACTGGCTTCAAAGTTAGACTTCTTCTACAAACAAATAATTTCTAAAAGTTAATAGGTATTTATTTATTCAAGGAAGTAAAACAGTTATAATGAAAATCTCACAATAAAACTAAAACATCCTAAAACTAAAATATCCTAAAACTAAAATATAACTAGCCTAAACAAAACAACTGATGATTGTTTCCTGTTTTGTGTGTCAAATAAATAAAATAAAATAAAATATCGTACCTGGACCAAAAGTGTCCATTATACTGGCGGCGTTTCCCCGCTGCACCGCTAAGGACACTTGTTGGACCAGATATGAACTAGAGCGGGGCACCCTTTTTCTCGCGACGTCCCAGGTCCCTAAATAAGACTTTGGCTTCGGATCCCCATGGCCCCGCTGTCTCTACGGCGACAGGCACGAACAGGTAGCTCTGCTCCAGCACCGAATAAAACAAAAATGAATCAGCTGCTTATTATATTCCCAGAGATAAGTGTACTTTTTGCAAACATCAGCAGCAAGGCTGATTCAGTGTTTATTGGGTGTAGAGCTTCTCTGTGATGGGGATGGACCAGGTCTGCCTACATAACTCCAGTCGGTTTAGGAGTTACTGAAGATTAAATGTCTGTAAAAAATTTACGTTCAGCTGCAAGGCTGATCGTATGTTATTGTTGTAGTATGCACTGTAGCTATGTGAACTGCACAAAAACTGACATGGTTCATCAGTCGGTTTAGGAGATACAGCCGTTCAAAGGTCGGAACTTTGACTGGCTGTATCTCCTAAACCGACTGACAGAACTTGACAGTTTTTGTACTGTGCACATAGCTACAGTGCATATTACAACAATATCATACGATCAGCCGTGCAGCTGATCGTTAATTTTTTACAGACCTTTAATCATCAGTAACTCCTAAACCGACTGGAGTTGTGCAGGTAGACCTGATCCATCCCCATCACAGAGATGCTCTACACCCCATAAACACTGAATCAGCCTTGCTGATGATGGTTGCAAAAAGTACACTTATCTCTTATACTATTATGTCATTAGGCGTAATGAGGGTCAGTCAGTATAAATCAAATCGCACTTTAAGTATATAAACTGGCCAAGAGCGAGTCGTATCCTCTCATGTTAGGGTTCTGAAGCTATTCTTTAGCCCTATTTTTCTAGATAGTAGCGCAAATTTCTCTAGTTTGAAGTATTATTTATTGTTTTATTATTTATTATAATAATTGCTTAGTTTCGAACCTCGAAGGATTTTTTTTCCATTTTAATAAGACCTATCCAATCTAACGGCACCTTACTCGATGGGTATTAGGCAGAACCCAAAGCAAAAAATTGTTGTTTTTCTTCTTAACTATCACATTTATGTTTCTGGGTTACTATTATTTGTCTTTAAGCCAAATTTTATTACTATAGGAGCGCAAATGAAAGAGTAATTGAGGCGGAGCTTACAGACAGACAAACAGAATGGACGAAAGATCCTTATTTCACTACGGAACCCTAAAAACGATCAATGGATTATGGAATTAGCTGGAAATTGGTGGACTTACCTAGTTTTATCAATTTTTTTTTTTAATGTCCTGTTAGATTCACGTATAAATTATCTGATGACAGGGTCCGCCAGGTCAGGAAGGTGCACCAGGGATTCCTGGTAGAAATGGAGAAAGAGGCCTACCGGGCCTCCAGGGTCCAGCGGGAGAGAGAGGCCCTGAAGGGCCACAGGTAAGATTACATTATACGGTACCTTTTACGATCAGCGCACATCTAGCGGAAAAATTCTCGAGCAGTTTTGATTGATAATGAACTCAATACCACTTGAAATAGAGTTCGTGTTATCTATTGCGCGCTATTTTCAACTCTATTTCAATTATCATCTAGTTCATTATCATTTTTCCGGTGCGCTGACTCTTTACCCTATACGCTATAAAGGCATTAGCAACATTTTCAGGGGTGATTTAGGTCATCACTCAAACTTCATCTTTGACTATGGGAGCAAACCTGAAATCGCAAAATAAAATCAGCTGTTCCATGCTATAACTACACTACAATGCCTATTCGACCTTAATGTATGAAACAATAGATAAATTTGCTGTTGATGACTTTTACAATGGGAGTAACCATGAAAATGTTTGCTTCCATTGTAAAAGTTGTTCAGTTTGATCCACTGAACCAACCCTGAAAATTTACTCAGTTCATGGTGACGGTTTTTAAGGGGATGATCGGATCAGCATACTAAACTACTTTGACTATGGAGTAAGATCCTAGTAATATTTAAATATTACTACAGTAGAGCCGAATCCTAAAGTTACGTATGACAGCTCAACCACACCTTGTTACGTCGTCATCTTTTCAAATCAAAATTCAATAATACCATAATCTCCCTAATTAATTACAAACAAAAGATATACATTATTAACTCTAAACTAAAAAAATTGTTTCCTAATATTAATATCATTTGAAATCAGTGATTTGAAATGCTAGAAATCATCACTAGTAATGCCAAATTGTACGTCATACGTAAATTTATTTATTACTGTAGAGGCTGTTTTGTTCCATCTTATACATATTTTTGTTATTTCCTAAGAGGAAGGATCTCTTTATTCTAAAGCCCCTCTATGCTTAATACATCGATATCTCGTAAAGTACAGAGGCACTATTTATTTAACCTAGGTACTATAGGCACTATTTATTGGCATCAATTCCAGCCAGATCCTTTTCATGTGTAGGCTAGCTATACGCATACGGACACATTTGTACCGATTCCTATGAAGGCTATTTAATAGTTTTCCCCCCACGTTGTTCCCAGGGTCCAGAAGGTAGACCAGGGCCGGCAGGTCTGCCAGGAGTTCCGGGTCAATCAGCGACCCTCGCACAAGGTGTCGGTGTGCCTGGTCCACCAGGGCCGCAGGGGGAAAGAGGTCCGGTATGTATGAGTTCATTGAAAAGGTATTATACCTACCTTACGGCGCCCGTTTCTTATGAAGTTTTTTGGCTCTTCTCTACTTATTATAAGTACAGAATGCCAAAAAACTTCATAGGACCAGCCTTGCAGTAGTATTTCCCCTCAGCCACATTACAAGAACAATTAAACATGTCATCAACAAACAATTTTATGCCTTATCGCTAAACGAGTCAGTCTATTGCGGAACAACTTCAAAGTAGTCATGTTTGGAGTTCACACGAGACTATTTTTAACAATCAAAACTCGAATCTAAAGTAATGGAATAAAATCTGAACTAGCGGATTTCATGCTACCGCGCTCCCTGCAAAAAGTGGCATAACTTTTTGAGTTGCGAGTCGCGTAGTTTGAGTCCGTTTTATATAAAATCCGGGAATGCATTTGTCTATTTTATAACCTCAGCCTTTATATGAAACGGACTCAAAATAATCGTTTGGCTTCACCCTAAGGTAGGGTTTATACAGAAGAGACGCGTGGCGGTGGCGGGTAGTCAAAGTAACACCAATATAAGCCTTATATTACGTAGCATAGCGTTTATTACGTAGGCGACGTCGCCTGGAGGCGCGGGCGTAATTCTCCAAACGACGCTATGCTACGTACTATAAGGTTTATATTGGTGTTACTTTGACTCCCCCCCCCCCCCCCCCCCCCCCCCCCCCCCCCCCCCCTTTTATAAGGTTTATATCAACCAATTAATAGTAGTAGTATAATTGTGTTGCAGAGGGGAGAGCCTGGTCTAGCAGGCGTCCCGGGCAAGGCGGGCATGGACGGTATCCCGGGGGCGCCCGGCCAGAGAGGACCACCCGGTCTACCCGCACCTCCCGCACAAAGTCTGCTCGTACAGGTATTATACCACCGTATTACCACGCCTTGGACACAGCTGTCATTTCATACAAATGGAAAAACTTAAAAGAGGAGGTAAGCATGTGCGATACTGAGTGAGTGCAAACGGGAAAGGAGTACGCAAATGCATTGGTAACTGCCGAGGTAACCAGAGGGCGATAGAAGGGGTGAGGTAAAAAGTTGGTGGGAGGAAGGGAGTGTCCGTACTGTATCTAGTAATAGATACTCTTTCTTACACTGTGGTATTACTATAAGCCTCACAGTATGGCGCGCCCCTGTACTTACGCTGTCATGCGCAGATATGCAAGGCAATTCCGACACCTTCATACAGATCTCGTGATGCGACCCCCGCCGCCCGCTTCCCCACAAGGCCCCTTCCATTGCTCTGCGCAAGTACATCTGTTGCCATTCTGTAAGCTGTGGTTATACTTTGATAAGTCTCCGTAGTATGGCAGCTTGATATCACGCTGCCATACTACGGAGACTTATCAAATAGAGCTATATAGCTATCGCGCCTTCTCTCTTTTTCTATTTGCGCGCGAACGAACGAGACAAAAGGCGTAATATAGCCTTATCACGCGCATCATGCCGGCTACGCTGATATGTCAATTATCTAAGGTCTATTATCATATCGCGATACAGGGTGATGGTAAACAGTTGCATACAGGATTGTACCAATGATACTGATCCACTTTCCCAAAGAGACAAACGGAAATTCCCAAAAAAATATTCAACTTTTAATACTAAACGTTCGATTAGCTAGTGATAGCATTTAGTATGGAAGTTTTTTTTTTTTTGGCGAATTTCCTATTTTCTTAGGGAAAGTTCTTCAGTATGTTTCTTCCCATTAGTACCTTCAAAGGAACTGTCAAAAAGTACTACTGGGAATTAACCTGTTTCAGTAGAGTACAATCACCCCTTAAATTAATGCAACCTGTCTACCCTAACATCCTGTATAAGTACCGCAATTTGTTTAATTACTAAGGAAATATGCGTGTATTCAAATAACGAAACTATAGTACATTACTGCAGCGGCCAGCAACAGAGGCATTGATGGACGAACGTGTAAATGTGGGCCGAGGCGAAGCCGAGGCACACATACGTAAGTCCATCAATGCCTAGTTGTGGCCAAGGCTTGTATAGTACTTTTCTCA
Organism: Agonopterix subpropinquella; assembly: GCA_922987775.1. Classification (NCBI taxonomy): domain Eukaryota; kingdom Metazoa; phylum Arthropoda; class Insecta; order Lepidoptera; family Depressariidae; genus Agonopterix; species Agonopterix subpropinquella. The sequence goes on along the minus strand of OV277694.1, from coordinate 8,365,742 downwards.
AATAATGCGCGGAAATTAAAACAAGTAAATTTTCTCAAATAAATCGCGGAAATTCAAACTCTTTTCAAAATCAATGACGAACAACGAACAACAATTTTTTTTTCAATAAGCAGCTTTCTATTTGCAAGCCAGTTCGAAATTTAAATAAAACCTTTGATGAGTTACCTCCTTGGTCGCCATGTTACGGAGTAAAAGATCGTTCCATTTTTAAATTACACGACAGATATGAGTTTAGTATGTAATTTATTTGGCCGCAAAACACGACGGATATGGATTTTCATACAACATTGCCGGCCGCTGCGCGCATGTATTTGGCCAGTACAGCAATTTCGATTTATCTCGAAGAAGGTTGTCAAAATAATGCTCACATTTCCAAGCATGTTTGAGAAAAACAACTTTCCCTATAAGGAACACGAAAGACGAACAAAAGAAAGACGTCCAGTCGGATCTGCGATCGATTTCCAAAAGGAAGTCCAACGTAATTTCTCGTTTTCGCCACACGTTCCTCAGGGATAGATTGTATATTTTCATTATCGGAACCTTAAATTTTTTCAAATAATTAAAACAATTTTTAACCGACTTCAAAAAAGGAGGAGGTTTCTCAATTCGACCGTATATGTATATATATTTTTTTGAATAATTTTGGTTGGTTCAACAAACATTCTCTTTTCAATTTCCAGACGCCTTCCATAACGGAGAATGAAGTGCGTAATATTTGCGAGGACCTGATAAGGGGTAAGTGGCTATAAACTGTAGTTTAGACCCCGTTCGTTCGCGTCCCATCCGCACTCTGCATAATAAAACCATAAGAGTGACATTACTTGTTGAATATTAGCCTTAAGGCGAAACGTCACGCAATAAAAACAATTAAAAAAAACACAATTAACATTAGTTTTAAAAATCGGTCAAGTGCGAGTCGGGCTACTCGCGCACCGAGGGTTCCGTACTAACATCACCACAGAACACAACATTATTAACTTAGAAAAAAAAACTTTTTTTGTCCGGGACCTTTAGCGCAAGACCGACTCACACTTGGCCGGTTTTTAGTATTTGTTGTTATTCTGGGCTTGTAATATCCCTCTTAAAAATATTACTACAAAACTTATTTCGTAGTAATATTTTTAAGTTCTAAGCTACACATTATAGGTTATAGGTTTGATTCGAAACGAATACCCTTAATATAATGGAGTGGGCGACTTTGGCGAGGAGATCACGTATACCTAAATGGATGTATTAAATGTTAAACGATGTCTTGATGGTAAATATTTTGTATTTTAATGGTGGTACGCGTACTTTTTACCTTTTTACCAGTACAAATATTTCGAGACTCGTAGTAGCATTTACAACGATGTAGATACTATACAGGGTGAAATTGATATCGTTAGCATCCTTTTAAAACTAAGAGTCTACCCATCAAACTGAAAAACTTTTACTATGGAAGCAAATCGATCAGAGCAAAAAAAAAACCGCTGTTGCATACATTTGAGTCGAGTAGGCAGTGGCGCGGCGGCGGGTGCAGTTTAGTACGGAAAAGCAGTTTTTTTTTTGCTCCGATCGGTTTGCTCCCGTAGGAAAAGTTGTTCAGTTTGAAAGGATGGTAATGATATCAATTTCACCCTATATACTATTACCTATTCTGTGCCTAATGGGTGTTTTTGTTCCATTTCATTTCAGACCTATACAACGACACCTCATTCGGTAATAAATCGATATTTTTTCAAACTTCTTTTCGTTGTATGGGATGAGACGGGGTGGAAAAATGTGATTCCACTTAGTTATCAAATTCCTGTTTTTGATTTATTAAATTTTATCTGTCTTCATGCCTAATCTACAAACCGAAGAAAATACCAAAAACTGTCTTAAATTGTAATTCTATTACAAAATAATCATACTAGATGATTTTACTAACAGTTTCCAAATATTCAGGGTGGTTCAGACCAAAATGAAAAACTTTTACTATGCGAGTAGGTAAACTTATTTTTTTGAGTTTTCATAGTTGGTCCCATATTGGTCCCTTAGTAAAAGTTGTTTATATTGATGTATACCTACTTTTACCCTGTAACCGGAATGAAATGGTAACCATTTTGTGTCCATCAGCGCGCCTACAAGAGCTGACGGCGAGTTTATCATCGTCAACACCACAGGGTGTTGCCAAACGTGGACCACCTGGCAGACCTGGGCCTCCTGGACAACCTGGTAAGAGACCGCCATACCACCACTGTGCGATCATTTGCCACAAATAATGCATTGAGCTGACGGTTTACCACATAATTGATTATAGACTGTAACACCCCACTGCCAATGCCAAAGAAAATATACTCTACTAAGAAAATATACTGCTGAGTAAAATCTTACTAAATACACGTTCACGATAGGGTTCCATAGCCATTGGCCTCGATTCGGAGTGTACCACGATTAAACTAAACTAAATGTATTCCTGTCACTTTCTAAAATAAGATTAAGAAAAGAGACAGAAAACCAACAGCTGACTTTAGTGCTGTCAAAGTGACGTTAAATGCGCAAAATAAGATGCCATCATAATGTACGCCATCTTATTTAAGTCGTTTTTGGGCGTTTAACGTCACTTTGACCGCACTAAAGTCAGCTGTTGGTTTTCTGTCTCTTTTCTTAATCTTATTTTAGAAAGTGACAGGAATACATTTAGTTTAGTTTAGTCGTGGTACACTCCGAATCGAGGCCATTGTTAAGTAGTGGCTGCTTAACTTTGGTTTGCTCACACTTTGTGAAGAAGAGGTTTTTAATTTTTATTTCGAACACTGGTTGCGCTATAGCATCCGTTATAATTTTCTTGAATATTCTTAGACTTTTTACTTCAGAATTTTTTCTTCCATTGTTTACTAAAGTTGGGGGATCGAGGGTACGGAACTACGGATAAAGAGAGAATGGACAAAAGTAAAAGGGTTCCTTGTTTGACGATGGAACCCTAAAAAGGTTGTGAAGGGATTGCCATACCTAATTTTGAGAGATGTTATGGCGATCCCTTCTCATCTTGGAATACCTATAATTATGAATATTTCCTAAAGCATCATCCATTCACCATCAACCATCAAACTGAACAACTTTAACTATGGAGCCAACTTCGAAATCGACAAAAAAAACAACTGTTTCTTAAGAAACTGCCAACCAATCCGAGTAAAATGTATAGGACAGTTTTCTTTTTTGTGATTTCGATGTTGGCATAGTGAAAGTTGTTCAGTTTGATGGTGTGAAGTAGTACTAGGGTGGTGTTTTGTATTACACTCTGTATAAGTATGTCACAAGAAAGTCTTACTGCCTATGTTTCCAGTAATAATTTCAATTCCTCCAGGTGTACAAGGTGACGCAGGAGACCCGGGCCCTCGGGGATACCCGGGTGAAACGGGAGAGCCTGGTCGACCCGGCACCCCGGGGTCCTCTGGGTCTAAGGGAGACAAGGGAGAGCGGGGCCTTGAAGGTGTCGGTGTGCCAGGTGCTGAGGGGCCAAGGGGGTCACCTGGTTAGTCGCTTCTGGTTTACAATCTACAACTTTGCATACAGGGTCCTTTTTAATAATTATGCTGATGATTTTTTAAGGGGATGATCAGGCCATCAAACTGAACAATTTTCTCTATGGGACCAACATCGAAATGGCAAAAAAAAACCTCGGCTGTCTCACACATTTGGCTCCAGTAGGTTTGCAGTTTTGTATGGAACCGCGCCTTAGAAACAATCAAATGCGATAAAAGAGCAATGCTACGAGAACCGAGCGCTACGAGCGCTACGTTCTGACTACGCCGTAGCATAGTGCAAATGTAGCGATTTTAGGGTACCTAAGGGCTTTTTACAGTCGAGCGACACTTTGCTGTCGCGGTGGGTCGCAGAGCGTTGCGCTCATACATTTTAAAAAACAAACAAAGTGTCGCTCGTCTGTGAGAGCGCTAAGAAAGCAATGCGATAGAATGGGGCTTTTGCATGAAAGTTTACAAAGTTCATCGCGCTTAGACTCAAAGTCGAAAGAAAATAATGAAAACATTGACTTACCAATTATACTGGACGTAGGGTCCGGCGCGCTAGAGATAAAAACTTCCAGGAAAGTTTCCATTTCTGAGGAAGTATTCCGGAATTTTCACCTCTAGTCCGCGCTCAAGTGTCCGAACCAAAAGAGAAACAAAACACAAAGAGAAACAATTAAGCGCCAAGTCTTCGTCTGATTGACGGACTACGCACATGTCGTGAATTTGTAAAAACTACGCAAGCAAAATAAAAAATTAATTTCATCAGTTTCAGTGTTATTACTTGGATTATATTGCTAACACGTACTTTTGTTTAATGTAGGTTAATCTGAGACACTTTTTTTTCGAGAATTTTGTATTAGACACGGCGTCCGTAACTTAGTAAGTCAGTACATAATAATGTTAACCTCTATTCCTTAAATCCAGGTCCAGTAGGTCCACCGGGTCCTGAAGGAAGAATGGGAGAAAGAGGAGACCCTGGTAGAGAAGGTATGTCTTGCTTTATTTTAGACACGATGTTTTAACGACCTGGTGAAGGCGGCGGGAACCCGTTGGATGAGGGCACCGCAGGACCGGTCGTTATGGCGATCCTTGGGGGAGGCCTATGTCCAGCAGTGGACGGCCATAGGCTGAGATGATGATGATATTTTAACTAGGCTAACAACTCTATAAGTACACCACTATTTTTAATTAAGTAAGTAAGTACTAGAAAAATGTAATTCAAATAATGAAACTAAATACAACTTTCCCTAAGGGACATAAATCGAAAAACGAGACAAATTGATGCTCCTTCCATTCAAAAGATGTTCAGTGAAAGTTGTTTAGTTTCATTATTTGAATTCACCCTTAAAATTGACAAAATAAAATTTTTTTAACCACCTGTTTTTAATGAAAAATTTCGCTGTGAAAAATTTAAAAATACTTAGGTTAAAAAATAAGAGATACAACCTGGGCGAATTAACTTGGCACCTGGCTCGCACGTGGCTCGGAATTTGACACCCCTCCTGCTACCCCCCGCGGGACCCCGTCGTCGCCGTGCGAGGCCGTAGCAAAGCATTTCAGTTACCGTTGCACGTGTCCCTGCGCTTTAGCATTTTCGAGTTATTCTTTCCAAGTTTTCCGAGATTTTTATTCCGAGCCACGTGCGAGCCAGGTGCCAAGTTAATACGCCCTTTTTGTATCCTTCAGCTTTGTTTTCAGTTATTTATATGTAGGTAATAAAAAACAAGTTATTGATGAATTTTTATAATTTTGATGGCAGGTGCTATAGGGCCCCGCGGAGTGCAGGGACCCAGGGGCACTTGTGACTGCCCCATGGCTAACTACTACGCGTTCGCGGCTCAGGGGAACAACAAGGGGCCCTGAAGATTATACTGCTTAGTTTTAGGTCCCTTGACGATGTTTATACAGTGACAGTGTAACAAAACACCCTAGTTATACTTAAGGCTGCACAGGCTCGGTGCAGCCTTAAGTATAACTGTATAATTGTGCTACTCCCAATCTTTTTTTTTAATTTCTTAACATTAAACTACATTTCCAAAAAACAAGTAGTAAAAACAAGTACAATTGTAGTCATTGCTGATTTTCAATTTATCGTGTCACTGCGGATTTTTTTTATAATGTTTGTATTTATTATCTTTAAAACCGTCAAAAGTGGCCACTATTGGCGGTTTTATTTTAAAGATAATAGCTACAAGAATAAAACATAATAATCCGTAATGTTTCGATAAATTGAAAGCCAATTAGGACTACAATGTGACATTCTTGTTTTTTGGAAATGTTGTTTAATTGTTTAGAAGTAAAAAATACGATTGAGGGCAGCACAATAGGCTCGGTACCCTCTTAAGGAAGTGCTTTAGTTAGACCATCAAACTGAACAACTTTCACTATGGAGCCACCTTCGCAATCCCGACAAAAAAATCTGCTGTTTCATACAAAACTACCCCTGTTTACCTAATTTCGACAAATAAATGATTGTTTAATTGCAGTACTGACTTGACTCAAATGTATGGGACAGCAGATTTTTTTTGCGATTTCGATTTTGGCTCCATAGTGAAAGTTGTTCAGTTTGATGGTATGAAGCACTTCCATAAGTATTACTAGAGGGTTTTGTTACACCCTGTAGAGTTGTGGTCATCCGTGTCAAAATTGTCGGCTAGCCTACTTATAATCTTAAGCCGTAACCACACCACAGGATAAGAAAGAGTATCTCCGTAACTTAATTTATTAGGTAATTAATAATAGGTTAACTAATGTCAAATTTTCATACCGTATTAGTTAAATGTACTTAAAAACTTAAGCATTAAAGTATTTAAAAAACATTTCATCGTGTGTTATTTTTATACAGGTGTAAATTTAAAAGCGTTTGATTTTTAAGGAGCTCCATAGTAAAAAAAAACTGTTTGATGGTCTGAACCACCCTCTAAATTAAAATATAAAATGAATTTAAGTTAAGGCTGCAACGAGCCTATTGTGCTGCCCCCAATCGTATTTTTTTTATTTCATAACAATTAAACATTACTTCCAAAAACAAGAATGTAACATTGTAGTCACTGCTGATTTTCCGTTTTTTACCCCTGTTACTCTGACTACGGTAGAACTACCGGCAAATATTTTTTTACTATAGTACTACTCTAAAAAACAAAAATAAAAGATAGCATTAAATATAATATTTCAATTTATCGTGTCACTGCGGATTTGTTTTTATAATGTTTGTAGTTATTATCTTTAAAACCGCCAAAAGTGACCGTTAATAGCTACAAGTATAAAACATAATAATCCGTAATGTTTCGATAAATTGAAAGCCAATCATAACTACAATGTGACATTCTTGTTTTTTGGAAATGTTATTTAATTGTTTAGAAATAAAAAAAATACGATCGGCGGCAGCACAATAGGCTCGGCGCAGCCTTGTGCAATTGAAAAATCTATTTTCAGTTTGAAGCGTTTATTAATTAGTTAGGTAACTGATTCAATAAAAATTACATTTAAGTATAGAAAAATTGTAATTTACGAACTAAAAGTTAAAGCTCATATCAAAGTAACATCCTGAAATATTGCCTTTTTAGGAAAAGATGTTGGGTGAATCTTCAGGGGGTTTCTACGCCATACTTTATACCGAACATTTATCCTGTTTATAAGAAAAGGCATAATACAATTTTAAAGCGCTAATATAAAGATCCTGAACTGTGCTATAATATTGTATGTTTTTTCATATAAATAAGATAAAAATGTTTGGCAAGGCCAGGTAAAATGCGTTGAAAATTCACCCTAGTCTCAAGGATTATAGATTTTCACACAGAACATTATAAGAGGGGTTAGAAATGCAAAGTAGCACTTTTGCTTCGGAGACAGCTGTCGCCACTTGTCTTCCCGCTCACGCTGCTACAATTAATCATGCCCTCTCGCTTGCACCACGCCGCGCGCCTTATGGTGTTAGGGTTAAACCTCACCTGGCAGCACCGCTGCACTTTTTCTGTCGCTCCATCCTTTTCTGTCACTCAGGAACGTCATTTGCTAGAGCAAATAAGATAAACGGAACGCGACTGCCCGCCGCAGCACCGCCACGTGCGATCGCGTTCCGTCTATCTTATTTCCTCTAGCAAATGACGTTCCTGAGTGACAAAAAAGGATGGAGTGACGGAAAAGTGCGATGCGGCGCTGCCAGGTGAGGTTCAACCCTTATGCAAATCATTACATCACCTGAGCTGCGTTCTGAACCTTTTTTTGCGGTTGTTTTTTCAACTCGCTTTATAAGGCTCTGAACGGCGTTTAGTGCGAAAAGTTGCGCTCGGGGTGCACTTTGGGTGCACATAGGGTGTAGGTTTGGAACGCAGCTCTGTGTCGGCATGTTCCACGCCTGCTTTGCACTTCTAACCCCTCTTATAATGTTCTATGGATTTTCATATAAAACACATTACAGATGCATTAATCAATCACAAAATACTTTGAAGATCATCGCAAATTGCATCAGCGGAAAGGTTTTACTGGCAGAGTTTATTTTTAAAAGTGTTCCAGGAATGTCTTGCTGAATTCATCCTCAATAGCTCATATACAGGTTGTAAACTTAGATGTGTCACGTTTTTTTTAGGGGTGCTTCAGACCATCAAACAACAAATTTCACTATTGGATCATACCTACTAGCTTTAGCATTTTTGTCAACATTGAACGAGGGAAAAAATGCTATAGCTATTGATATTTTCTATGGAACAACAGATGATTTTTCCGGCATTTTAAAGTTGTTAAAGTTATTCAGTTTGATTAATTATAGTACTCTGTGGTTTGATGGTCTGAAGTACACAAGGAAGTGAAGTAACGAATTTAAGTTTACACCCTGTATAAACCTATAATTCTAAACGTAACAAATAATGCCTTATCGATGATAAACATTCACAGACAGTGAAACCACAAAGACGCAGCTTTCAACCTTAAAAACATACGGTCTGCGTATTTCTAAGGTCCTAATAGTCCGAGATCCGACCGTAAAATTATGCACCTATTTCATAGGCGAACGGAATGTGATTCTAGTGTATGTTTACACAGGGGTTAATTCAACGCCACCAAGTTGCCTAGAAAAATCATGCCGCAAGTACCTTTTCCATTATAATTTTTGGTATAACTTTTTCCACCTGTCTTTTAGGGAAGTAAATGAGGTGCCATCGGAAGGAGTCTGATCTAAAGTACTGGAAAAACTAGGGTTGCCACCTCTCAGTCTGCCGTAACTATAGGGTTGCCAGGTTCAAAAATGACTTCTTTGAACCTGGCAATCCTATAGTTGCAGCCAATTAGGAGGTGGCCACCCTAGTTTTTCCAGTACATTAGATCAGTCTCCTTCCGATGGCACCTCATTTACTTCCCTAATAGACAGGTGGAAAAAGTTATTCCAAAAATTATAATGGAAAAGCTACTTGCGGCAAGAATTTTTTAGGCAACTTGGAGGCGTTGAGTTAACCCCTGTGTAAACATACACTAGAATCACATTTCCTTCGCCTATGAAATAGGTGCATAATTTTACGGTCGGATCTCGGTCTATAAGGCGTACAGATGTAATCTTTAGATAAAACCTAAGAGCAAGGATCGCCTTTATTCTAATGCATAGAGACCGGCATCAATTTACGATTGTAGTTAGTCTCTTTTGTCTTATGACGTGACTTTAAGAGTAGAAGGAGACGGAACCATAGATCTTTTTTTTTTTTTTTTTTTGGGTTCAATTCAAGGTAAAGCGATTACAGTATCGCATACAACCGATGTCAGGAATAAATACTCTCATTTATAGCAAATAAAACGTTGGTGTTCGACGTTTCAACGCTTCTTTGGAGTTTTTGGAGGCAATCGAGAAACGCAGGAAACGCAGAGAAGTCCACAGGAAAGAGGTGAACCGACCGCTTGCCGCGCTACAAAAGAACGGAACACTTTTCCTGTTCACGACCCACACCAACATATTTCACTGAACTGTATATTGTTCACTTGCACGACACTTTGTTACGCAAAACAACACCAATTTTACGAACCAAAACTCACTATAAACAATAAAAATTCGATGAAATATGAGGACTCCAAACGTATCTGTTCAAATCCCGCCAAAAACTCCGGAACCATAGATCTTTGTTTATGCGGCTGTCCACTTTTCACTTGTCACTTTTGTGCTAGTGTGTGTGAAAAGTGACCGTAAACATTAGGGGAGTAGTCACTTTGGTCTAATTGGTCTCTTTTGTCCATGGACTTGTCCTTTTGGACATTCTTGCAATGGTATGGCTCCCTCTATGCTTTAGAATAAAGGAGATCGTTGCTCTTAAGATAAAACACAAGTAAAATCCAACGAGATTCAATAGGCACTAAGTAGTAACAACAACCGCTTGTTCGGTAGCAGGTTCTATTTCCCGCACCGCTTCGATCTCAGCTTTACAGAAGAAACATTGTTTGCTGTTCAGAAGATGCTGCATTACGCACGCTCTGGAAAAAGGTAATTAAAAGAACGATTATCAAAATGAGTTCAAAACTATCCCTAGATACATAGAGTAGCAGCTTAAACAGGTAGCCTGTCATGCTAACAAAAAAAGCATAAGTGCATAGGAAACTAAGCTTTTACAGGGTTCTTTTAGACGTATTCCTTTTAATTTTAAGGGCCGACCTTATATTATAATAAATATCAACTAACACAATAGAATAAGAATAAACCGGTGATATTAAGTCCATCACGCGTGCCCAATGCGAATTAATGGACTTAATATTCGCATCAGAATTTCTTTAGCACGTTTCCTCACCAAGTTTTTCTTCACCGAAAAGAACAAACACTACAAACACTCATTGACTCGAGTCTGAGCTTGGGATCGAATTGCCCCCTCTGCACGAATGTTAGAGGACTGCGAGTGTGTAGCCACTTATTCGTCCAAGGTAGCCAAATATAGATCTTCGTTGATTTACTTTGCATATCATCATGGGCCTTATTCCATCTAAGAAGATGATTCAAACAGTGTCTGTTTGGATGAGACTTGTTTACAAAGCATGCGTTTTGAGCCGGCATTAATCGGCACAGCCGGACGGTTAAATCGAATATGTGTAGAAGAATGTTCGAGAAAAAAGCCGCTCGACTACGCCGGTCGGGTTTTAGCAACAATTTTATGATGCGTCTACTCGAACGAACTACCCGATCGGCACAAGCCGAATGAAGCCGAACAAGTGCAGTGATTGCTTCGGGTCGGCTTTGTTGATCGACAAATACTTCCGAACCGACAGTGCCGACCCGCTTATGTCTACAGCAACCCTCACAGAACAAGCTACCGTTGTCGCTACCGATTTGGCGCATCTATACGGCCACTTTGCATATATCGCTGGTACAATAAGCAATGGTATGGTCAACCTGCAAGAGTGGTGTCCACAAGGCACGAAGGCGGTGTCGGCGGGCCTCGCGTAGCATATGGTGCAGAGTAGGTCGGACTGCGCCCCGCTGGAGCCCGGCGACACCACCGCCGCATCCCGGGCGAGGCGCAGTCTATCCACCACCACCTCCAGTGCTCTTATCTCTTCCACTGTCACGTCGTCTGGGTCTGGTGAACATCACATAATGTTTTGAAGGAATATCATATACAACATGTTAATTAATTAACGCAAAACTAGAAAGTAGTTTGTTTAGAATCGAGAGCAGAATCGAATTATCATGGTTTCAACATAGGTAATTTTTTTCATAATATTAAATAATTTGTTTGTATAATTTAAAATTTACTGAACCTCATGTCTACCCACCGCCACCGCACGGGCACATCCACCCTACTTTCTATCAAAACAAGATTCTTAAAATGAATTCATGAGTTCGTTAGCGCTTTCATTCATTGCTGAAATGATAACAAAAAATGTTTGCCTCAAAACTTAAAATGTGAATAACTTGTTTTAATTTTAAAAATAATGTAATTATTGTTGTATAGGGTCATCGAAATCGCGAAAAAAATCTGTCCCATACATTTGGCTCGAGTCAAGTTCGAGTAGGTTTGCAGTTTTGATTTCAATGTTGATGCCATAGAGAAAGTTGTTTAGTTTGACGATCTGATCATCCCCTTAAAAATGTGTCAGCATATTCATAAGGACCCTGAACTTTTACGGCTATTTAGATTATGGGTTAAAATAAATATGAACAATAAACCTAGCGAAGGTTTCAAAGGACTAGGTCAGACCTCTTTCAGTTTAAGCATTCAGACGTTCAAGAAAGGATTCTAAAATGTCCCTTCGTAATAAATGTATCTTGGCCCTAAAATAAGGTCAATTACACTATCTTTCAACGAATAATTTGTCCAGATTATTTTAACAGAATCAATAAGAAGTATACTAACATTTATGAAATGAGAACTGTTTATTATCCCTGCTCATCCCCAGCATGAACTCGACGGCGTCCAAGCGAAACAGTGGCTCCGTCACCAACGCCTTCGTCACCTTGTCTAGATGCTAAAACAAAACGAAACATAATATACGGTGTAGTTGCAATACCAATACAATATACTTATAAAAGAGTTTCGTATCTGACTGACTGATTGACAGACAACGCATAGCCTAAAACGCTGAAGCAAAGAGATTATACCTAAAGGCATAGAGGGAGTCATACCATTGCAAGACTGTCCTCTTTTTTGAGGTTTGTGTTTGAGTGTGTGGTGTCAAGTAGTATGGACAAAAGATGACCAAGTGACATTTGCCCTTATGTTTACGGTCACTTTTAACACACATTAGCACAAAAAAAAGAGGAAAGCCGCATAAACAAACATTTATAGTTCCGTCTCCTTCTACTATTAAAAGAACGTCATAAGATAAAAGAGACTACCAACAATCGTAAATTGATGCGATCTCTATGCTTTAGAATAAAGATATCCTTCCTCTGAGCGCTGAAGATAGAAACAATTATATTCTACAGAGGATGTGCACTAAAAATGAGCCCTAAAGTGGTAAGTAAATCACACGAACGAAGTCGCGGGCAAAAGCTCGTTCTATCATGAGTCAATTTTGTAAATTGACCTCTATGTCGAAAATTATTATAACAGGTAACTCAGAGGCGTTTGATAGACCGACAAAGCACTGGTCAAGCACTGAACACTCACATCAGTTGGTAACTTTGGGTTCAGCATCCTGATCAAGCAGCCGGCTACCGGTGCAAGCGCAACGTAGTAGTGCACTCTGTCCGTATCGGGAAGTCCCCTCGCCACCAGCCGAGCAAACCCCGCCCCGCCACCTCCTTTGACACACACTCGTGACACTACCGCCATCAGGATCTGTTGAGGTTGATTTTGACTTCATATCACTTAACGGAATTTGCACTATTGAAACTGAGGATGAAGCGAGCTTGTCTAACTTAGTAGCGCCAATTCGTCTTCTGTCAGACAAATAGAGTAGAGTGGAAAGTAGAGGCAAAGTAAAGTGATTAGGTAGGTATGATGATGATGAGGCAAAAAGTTTTGTGCAAATTGGAGGAATTTTCACCACTTGAAAGTAGATTCACACTGCGTCCTAATTTTCCAATGATAAAAACAACAAGGCGGAATAGATTAGCCTAATTCCTGCGCACTTGCGCACTCATCATCATCATCATCATCTCTGCCGATGGACGTCCACTTCTGGACATAGGCCTCCCCCAAGGATCGCCATAACGACCGGTCCCGCGCTGCCCTCATCCAACGGGTTCCCGCCACCTTCACCAGGTCGTCGGTCCACCGTGTGAGGGGCCTACCCACTCGGGGCTTTCCGGTACGCGGTTGCCACTCGAGATCTTTTCGGCCCCATCGGCCATCGGTTCTACGAGCAATGTGCACCGCCCAATGCCACTTAAGTTTGGCAATTCTTTGGGCTATGTCAGTTACTCTGGTTCTTCTGCGGATCTCTTCATTTCTGATTCGATCTAGCAGTGAAACTCCGAGCATAGCCCTCTCCATTGCCCTTTGGGTGACTATCTGCCTTTTTATGAGGCCATGAGTAAACGACCACGTTACTTGCGCACTCTCATACTTGAATACAAAACTGTTGGCTGTATCTCTTAATAATTCATCATCCTAGTCGTCAGTTTCCAATCACCTTTTGATCACAATCTGTGTGCGTTGAAGCACATCTTCAGAATGGATTTGATTTTAGAGAGGGGTCTATCAGTTATTTCCATTTACCTGACAAGTCCTCCCCAATAGTAGTTCATTCTGATTATCGCAAGCTTCAGGCTTCGTCAGCAAGTTGGGCGCCAGGCACAGTACCATCTCCAATGCTCTCGCCAGACCGTGGTAGAGATCGAAGCAAGTCGCACACAGTTTGATCTGTCTCGATTCCAGGTGCAAATCTACGTTTACTCTGTCCATCTGTTTTGTTACACAATCGGTATTAAAATTGATAAAAACGCACTTTATAACCTGTAGGATCCCACTGCAGGACAAAGGCATGATCTCACAAATAAGGTTAATTTTCCAGCACGCGGGTCCAATGCGTATTGGTGGAGGCAAGTTAGAATGGTCAACTGATTGTCGCTGGTTAGCTTCGGTGATCATTTCCAATACCGAAACTCTACTACGCCAGAGAGCGTAAAATTGATATACTTACAACAATAATGAAGACAAATCAGCTCGCATAGTCGAACTCTGGTCCTTCTTACCCTTGATACAGGAAGAAACATTTTAGCTGCAGTGGTACCTATACAGGCTGGTAAGTATCAAGAAGGCAAGAAGAAGATGAATAAATTATTCGCGGGAAAGGATTGTAAACGCAACATACACAGCGTGCCTGCCTGCAGAATATGACTGCAACGCTTACTTGTCGCGACCGCCATTTGTGCCCTTACGTTCTTTTTATTCTGTTTTTGTTGCTGTATGTCTTTGGTGTGCAAATAAAGAATATTTATGTTATGTTATGTTATGTGGTACCTAAATCTAAGTTGCTGGTGCAATCTAAGAACCTGTGAAATATCATAGGGTATAACATTATCTTACATCAAGAAGGGATACTACCTACTGAAGAGTTTTAAAATTTGAAACAGGTTTAATTACTGAAGGATTCGAGAGGCAAAATTACGAAAGGATTAAAGAAACCGATATAAAGATTTACTGACATTTACCTCTTGCATCATAGTGATGAACTCGGAGAAGGCCCAGTTAAGCTGACTCAGCAGGGAGTTGAGGAAAGACGCCGCCTCCTTAGGATTGGATGCCAAATATTCACGCACGCGGTCCTGGATGACTTCCGATGGACACGGACCTAGCAGATCAATTTAGAACTATCTATGAAGAATGTGATGCTATTGGCTTACTGATTAGTAATTATTACCCATGGTGTGCCGGACATATTATTGATAAGTAGTTTATTACCTCAGGCGAAGAGGCGGTAAAAAGGTAGAGGCTGAAATTCTTACCAAAACATTGACTCATTAATCCAGCATCAACTTTAGCTCCCAAATTATTGACAGTGGGCTCTCTGTCTCCATATCTGTTAAACGAAAATAAGTATTAGAAACACCTCTGGCACACAAAGATCACTTATCATATTTTGTAGTTGGTGAAATCATCCTTTAGGTTAGTGAGAGGTATTTAGCTTAGAGTTTATTGCCATCAGTCCCAATGTCACGATCTCTTATGTACTGGAAACGCTTTAAACTTTAGGAAGAAATCCGAAGCACAGTCCGAGGATACCTAACAGTGAATTAGTGAGCTATGAACTTAATTCTAGACAGTTCCATACCCTCATTGCAATATGGTCTTATCTACTACCCCATTTTAACATCTTCAAGGGTTGAATTTCGAAAACAGGAGTCAAGACCAAACGGATACGTGCTCGCCATATTCCAAGTTCGTAGACTACCTAGTTCTGGATATTTCTTGATGAGACAGTCATTTAGTGAGAGAACACGTCTCGTGTTAGCTGTACATACTTAGCAGCAAGATGAGGCCACTGCCGGTGTCTGAACCCAAAGCCGGAGCCATGCCAGAACCTGACCAGCACCCAGTTGGACTGCGCCCACGCACGATTCTGGTACGGACGCACCAGCTCCTGCACCATGCACATCTGTCTGAAAAACCAGGATGAGATAACCAAACTCTGATTGCAAAAAAATACTAAAGTAGGTAAATAGGTTAGGATAATGATTATCTTTTTGAAATTGGGAGATCCTTAAGTTTTCTCAGATCTAGTGTTAGTTTTATAGAAAAATCTGGCAGCTACTGTCCTCAACTACCCCACCCGGGTACGCCCATGGATGAAGATATAGATCTTAGGCAT
This sequence comes from Agonopterix subpropinquella, assembly GCA_922987775.1. NCBI lineage: Eukaryota > Metazoa > Arthropoda > Insecta > Lepidoptera > Depressariidae > Agonopterix > Agonopterix subpropinquella. The sequence continues at coordinate 8,350,026 of OV277694.1, read as the reverse complement.
CTTACTGTTTCACAGGTACTCTCTCGATTGCTCTCATGGTGGTAGGTTGTGTGGCGAACGAAGCTAAAGTCTGAACAAGGGATTCTCTCGTACTCGCCAGCACTATGCGCTGGTCTGCAAACTCTGCGCAGAGGAAAGCTGCGCAAGATACGACGAGTTCTTCCCATTCTGTTGGGAAATGAAACCTTGTGAATAACAGAAAAATTTACTAATTTTATGAAGTTTTTTGAATTGTATGGGTGTAACAAAAGTAAAAATGAACATTTCAAACTTTTATGGGGGTTGTTGAGACCATCAAACTGAACAACTTTCAGTATGGGACCAATATAGAAAACGCGAAAAAAAAAATCTATTGTCCCATACATTAACCTCGAGTAGATCTGTAGTTTAGTACGGAACATCGCAAACGCATCGCATTATGGCGATTATGGCCAATCTCCCCATTTTGGGGAGGTCTATGTCCAGCAGTGGACGTCTATCGGCTGATATGATGTTGATGATGTCGAACATCAGATTTTTTTTTCGCGATTTCGATATTGGTCGTATAGTGAAAGTTGTTCAGTTTGATGGTCTTAACCACCCCGTTAAATGTTTATTTGTATTTTTGTAACACCTTGTATATTATATCTATAGAATTATAAAATCACAGATTTTTCATTTCTTTTTCTGAAAGGAACTTTGCTACAACTGCAACCTTAAAAATATAGTTACAAGATGTACGAACCAGGTATTTGTTGTACGGGAACCGTAGGATGCATGTACAGCCTTATAGTATTGCACAGCTCGAGCATCGCATCAACGTGGTACTCTGGTACGAAGGCGAACAGTGACTCCGCAAACTCCTGGTTACATCCTGCATTAAAATATACAACGATGAGCTAGGCTACATTAAGGTCGTGAAACCGGACAAAAAGCTTGAGGGTTGAGACTAATCTGACTTGTGATGGATGAATGTGTCAGTGCTAGTCTTTTAGCGATCTAGAACAAATTATCAAAAAAATCTAGTTATTATAAAAGGAGCACTGGTCTTTCTGGAGGAGCTGTGATATGATAGCAAGAGTAAGGGTCGCTATACATATAAGGGAGCCGGCATTAATCGGCACAGCCGAATATGTGTAGGTGAATGTTCGGGAAAAAAGCCGCTCGACTTATGCCGGTCGGCTTTTGGCAACAATTTTATGAGCGTCTACTCGAACGAACTATCCGATCGGCACAAGCCGAATGAAGCCGAACAAGTGCAGTGATTGCTTCGGGTAGGCTTGATCGACAAATACTGCCAAACCGAGAGTGCCGGCCCGCTTATGTGTATAACAACCCTAACTTCATTTCCACCCATTTTCCACCATAATAATATACAAAATAGGATCTTCGGTTCTGTTATTCGACGTCACAACAACGTAATCGCCAACTCGCAACTGCGTCGTCGTAACAAGAGTAGGCTCGTCTCGTAACAATTTTCGGAATAAAAGTATTCTTTTTATTCCAATAGTCTGTGTGAGAGAAAAACTATACTTCCGAACGAATTTTATAAATTTTTTACAAACAGTGATTTACTAACGGCCTTGTCCACTCATCTGTGTATGTGACCCGATGCGTGGAGTAGTAACCCTGGACGTAGGGCTCTGGGGGCTGGAAGTTTTCAGACGCCTACATTTGAAAGTGACGTGGTATTCAGGGCCGGGTATCGACAATTTGGGGTCTTGGAAGAAGGATGAAAGCCGCATGGTAGGTCATAGACTCCGGATAGTTATAAAATCTGCATGGTACGCTCCTCTTATAAATATGGATGCGAATCTCGATGTAAGAGAATTTTGACATTTAAAAGAGAGCTCTTTTATGATAGAGCTGTTATAAATTCCTAATACCTGATATTATTTAATGAAAACCACCGTCAAACTAATTAGCTAAGTGTTTCCAATCTTTGTTCCAAATTTTTTCCAAGTTTTCCAACCAAGATGGAAAGAAAAAGTCTTTCCATCTTACATGGCATCTTTCTAATCCAAGCCTATATAGGTCCTTTCGGCGATGCTCTACGTAAAAATTTGAACTAAGTACCTACCTACTTTAAGAGGGTACCGAGCTTAGAAATAGAAGGTACTAGAAGGAAGCACGTGTCTTGTCATATATTCACTCAATAAGAGATGCACATAGCAAATTCGCTCCAGTTAAAAAAGGAGATCGCTACCTTATTGCTGTCCTTATCGCCGTAACCTTTTTTGTACTGACTCCAGCTGATTCCAAGGTTGTCACTTCATATAAATTGTATAGGATTTTATGACTATCGCTATCTCATACCCGCTGACATTCCGTCTACCAGCGTAAGCCAAAAATTCTTCGTCTATGGTACCGAGCCTATACCGAGCCTATTGTGCTGCCCTCAATCGTATTTTTTATTTCTAAACAATTAAGTACATTTCCAAAAAACAAGAATGTCACGTAGTCTTGGCCCTGCACCCGGACTTTCGATGTTCCATATATCGCCACTGTTTCGGTCCGCACTTCATTGTAATAGAGTTGACATTGGAAAGAAAACGTTCACGCAATTGCGAAGTTCGAATGTGCGGGTAGAGGCCCTGATTGGCATTCAATTTATCGAAACATTACCGATTATTCTGTTTTATCTTATAGCTATTATCGTTGAAAGATAGAAAGAAAGAAAAATTATTTATTTGGATCTCCGACACACATACAATCTTTTACATTATCACGGATATATTTTTGTCGTTAAAACCGCCAAAAGTTTTAAAGATAATAAATTGAAATTCAGCAATGACAATGTGATATTCTAGATTTTTGGAAATATTGATTAATTGTAGAGAAATAAAAAAAATACGATTGAGGGCAGCACAATAGGCTCGGTGCAGCGTCTTTGAACTGGTCACCTCGATATCAACACTCATCGCAACTTCATCTGTAGAGTATTTGACAGAACTGTCCATCCTTCTTCCAAATAAAAACCGGCCCTGTCTAAACTGGGGCAGTTTTTCGTTTAAAGAAACCGATGTACCTCTGATCTGAACTCGAAGTGTACTCTAACTGCAATGAAGCGTAGCTGCCAGGTCCTAGTAACGAACTTTTACCTGGTAGGATTTCTTTACTGGGCACCTGCAAAAAAATGTTTAGCCTGTAGCATCCCACTGCAGAATCAAAGAGAGGATAGAAGAAAGAGGGTCAGAAGGATTAGTACTCTACCTCTACGGCTCAATTCCCACTGGCGCAGAGTCGAAGCGTCGCGACGCGACGTGAAGCGTCACGTTTTTCAACCGTTCTAAATTCATCTCTATTTCTCTATTAATACGGTACGAATTTGTGTTGCCAAAATTTTAAAACGCTCAGCGACGCGCGTCTTCGCGCGAATGAACGTGTCTTCGCCTGCAAGGGTCGCTCGGGTTCGCGCGCCACCGCGCGACGCGCGTCAGCCGGCGCTGACATCGGACGAAGGACAGGGCTCTACGTTATCCGGACGCGCCGATTCAAGCGTCGACGCGCGCAGACGCGCGCATTCACGCGTCAATGGGGCAGCGGCGGACTAAGCCCGTCGGAGGCCCGGGGCGGCAAAACTAAAGGAGGCCCCCCGGTCTTTCCAGAAATTGATATCTACAATTCTTTCGAACCGTGGCAAAAACTTAACATCGGAGCCCCTTCCTTCCATGGTCATAGGTAGCAAGTATTTTGTCCCAGGGAGATCCAGAACCTACAACATGGAGCGAGCGAAGCGAGCCCGAGATTCGTACAATGTAAAATCTAGCGAGCAAAGTAAAGCCGAGATTTTACAGCAATATGAAAATATATAGGACCGAAAACCAAGAGCGAGCGATGCGAGCTCGAGATTTCACTGAATTCTGGAGCGAGCGAAGCTATGTGAGTTCGAGATTTTACTGCAATATAATGAGATCAGTGGATTAAGATTAAAATCCTGGAGCGAGCTCAACAAAGTAAGCTCAAGATTTAACTATACTATGAAAAGACATACCATCCAAAACCAAAAGCGAGCGAAGCGAGCTCGAAATTTCACTGAATTCTGGAGCAAGCGAAGTGAGCTCAAGATCTTAGTGCAATGTGTCTAGCCAGGAGCGAGCGAAGCGAGCTCGAAATTTTGCTTCATTATACCTAAATTTTTTTCAGCTCATGCCGAAATCGAGGCGATTTATGTATTAAACAAATAGCTGAAATGAGCTTATGCTTATAATAACTCGATTGTAGAGCTCATCTTGAAATAGAGTAGTTAGGTGAGTATACTGTATATTGGTGTATAAAATAAAACCAGAGCGAACGAATAGAGTTCTATAATTATGACTGGGTAGTAGCAAGAACTCAGTCTCAAAGCACAGAAAGCTATCAAAAAAGTCAAGCGAGCGAAGTAAGCTCACATTTTTGAAATACATTCTAATTCCTACCACATTGACTTTTCAAGAAGCGAGCTCATAATTATACTAACTGCATAACAACTTGAAAAAGATTGAGCGAGCGAAGCGAGCTCGCAAATTCGCAATATTTTTTACTCTATTTCTTTCTTTGACTCTCAATGTCTAACGTACGGGGCCTCCAGATTCAAACTGCAGTCCCAGTACCGGAGGCCCGGGCCTGAGAGCGAGCGAAGCGAACTGATAATTATGCTAACTGCATAACAAATTGAAAAAGATTGAGCGAGCTCGCAAATTCGCAATATTTTTGACTCTATTTCTTTCTTTGACTTTCAATGAGTAACGTACGGGGGCCTTCAACTTCAAACTGCAGTCCCAGAACCTGTTCTGGCCTCCTGAGGCCCGGGCCTCCAACTCCAAACTGTGTCTTTACTTCTGTACATTGAAGATATACTATATAAACGTCATTATTTGGGATTCTCTTCTCGAGATTCGGAGGCCCCCCAGGACTGGGGGCCCGGGGCGGATCGCCCCTCCGCCCCCCCCCTTAGTCCGCCAGTGCAATGGGGCGAATTATTTCGCGTCGCGTCGCTTCGACTCTGCGCCATTGGGAATTGAGCCTAAGGCGGTGTCCTATTGCCATCGCACGCGCGATGGTGCGATGCGATGTGATCGTACTGATGGGTAATTCTCCGAAATTTTACAAATCGTTGAAATTTTTCCATAGAAAAATTTGAAAATTTGAAAATTTGAAAAATTTCGGAGAATTACCATCAGTACGATCACATCGCATCGCACCATCGCGCGTGCGATGGCAATAGGACACCGCCTAACACGATAGGGGTCAATCTGCTTTCGGAGTATTTTCAAGTTCCATTTGATTTAGCTTCATAAATAGGTTCCACCGTCCACCATTACTGCATAATTCGGGACTGAGTGTCACGAAGTTGTTTGCTGAATACATTTGACTAAGCGCTTTATTCGAACTTAGTTCTGCTACTTTACTAGTTTTGGGGGAATGAAAAACAGAGGTGCAAACGCAGATGGTTTCGTTGATATGATGCAAAGTCATTCAACACCTAATTTCTGTCAGCGTTTTATTGAAGATACCAAATATACAGGGTGAAATCGAAGACATTCGACAAATTTTGGTGGCGAGTTGTACTCCTGATTTAGATCTTATATTGCAGGGTTTTCTTGAAATCTAAATTATGAAAATAAAAGACATTCTAAGCATGCCAAAACATTCAGAAGGAGTTCATAATAAACGCTCTGTGTCATACACACTTTAAATAAAAAAAATGTTTTTTAAATTAAAATTAAATAATTCCTTAAATAAACATTTTCTCATTCGAACTGTACATTTCCACCGGCCGGCGGCCCGGTCAACGTCCATCCCCTCGCAGGCGGAGCACCCCCGCACAACTCTAGCGAGCGCATCCCCACCGCTCGGCAAGGTCGCACGCGCCTCCCGTAAACAAAACAAAACAAAAACAGTTTCCGTTTGATCGCGACCTGATTAAGAGGTTACCGCGCTCTGTAATCAATCAGTGCCCGCTTACGTATCGGAACTTGGATTTCAGTGCAGTGTCGTATTAGGTTCAACCTGAATTTGTAAAAAAAAGTCGTACACAAATCTGCAGTTTTTTGGATATGATGATAATTTATTAGTGAGAAACACGGAGGCTTCGTGAAACGCAAAGACGCTATCGCGAGATGCACCCTGCTTCTCAAGTATCATCCCTGGATAGAATTTTACGGTCTACTCAGAATTTGATAGATTTCCGACAACTTAATGTACCAGTGCGGCGCATTTTTCCAAAGGGACGTTCGCGCAGTTTCGAACGGTGAGTTTAATGACCGTTGCATAGCGCGAAGTGGGATGATCAGCTGGCCGCCGCGATCTCCGGATCTAACACCCCTAGACTTTTATTTGTGGGGTGAAATTAAAAGATGTGTGTATGAAACTGAATCGACCACAGTGAGTGAACTGAGAGAAAAAAATGTCAGTGCATTTGAAGCTGTAAATCACAACCAGCGCCGTGTCGGGCTCAATTTGTGCATACGAAATGGAGGTGGTCACTTTGAACATCTTTTAAAATTAGGTAAGGACATTTTCTTTTAGTACTTAACGGACAATGGTATACCTACCATTGATTCTTATACCATAAAAATATCGTGCTTTAAATGCTTAAATTCGCCAAAACTCAACAGATGGCGCTATTGTTTCGTACCGCTCACTCTCGCTTGCCGCGTATCGGCCGCGCATCTGTACAGTCAGTCACAAATTAAATCAGCCGCAATTAATAATTACGATATTTTAAAATCTCGGACGTTATTTAATTTGGTCTATTTGTCTAGTGGTTTTATTTGGTCTTTGGTCTGGTCGTTGTTTATTTTGGTCTTGATTTCAATTTCACCCTGTATAACTCTATAAAGCATTGAATAAGTGACAATCGATTCGGACTGTGCCACGACTTAACTAAATTTATTCCTGTCACTTTCTAAAATAAGATTAAGAAAAGAGACAGAAAACCAACAGCTGACTTTAGTGCTGTCAAAGTGACGTTACACGCCCAAAAACGCTTTAATAAGATGGCGTACATTATGATGGCATCTTATTTTGGTCGTGTAACGTCACTTTGACAGCACTAAAGTCAGCTGTTGGTTTTCTGTCTCTTTTCTTAATCTTATTTTAGAAAGTGACAGGAATAAATTTAGTTAAGTTAAGTCGTGGCACAGTCCGAATCGGTACCAATGTCTAAGTTTCGTACAATACCTGTGTATGTAATGCATATTCGGGATCAGAAGACAACCGCATGGAGTGCAGGGTCCCAGCGAAATGTTTCGCCAGCTCTGCCTGCCGCCGCTTCGTCCAGATTGCTCCTATCACCCATGACATTTGTAATGCTCCCGCCTCCAGCTTCTCCTATCAGTGTGGAATTGGTAATCTTGTTGATTATGAAAATGACTTAGAGTATTAAGAAATAAAACCGGTCAAGTGCGAGTCGGGCTACTCGCGCACCAAGGGTTCCGTACCACACCACCACAGAACACAACATTATTAACTTAGAAAAAATACCTTTTTTGTCCGGAACTTTTAGCGCAAGACCGACTCACACTTGGCCAGTTTTTATTATTTATTGTTATACTATAGAGTTTGCTCTATAGTCACACAAAGTTTGACGCTTGTATGTATTACCGTTTTTACCATAGAGCGAGAAGAAAAAACGTTGATAAAAACTTTTTATTTGTTAGCAAATCCGTCGTAACAACGCACATTCTGTGAAAATTTCAACTATATTTACTCTTTCGGTTCAAAAGTTACAGCCCTAAATAGGTCGGACAGACGGACGGACGGACGGACGGACGGACAACGTAGGCAACGTAGTAATAGGGTCCCGTTTTTACCCTTTGGGTACGGAACCCTAAAAACTACTAGGTAATGCCATCAATAGTATGCATTACATCGCGATGTAATGCATACTATCGATGAAAATGTCTTAATATGATCAGTCTTCAATTTCCTTCAACGCAAGAAGCGGCGTAACGGGAAAGCGGTGTGCCGGAATAATTCCTCTATCTGTTCTGTCCTTTGATTAAAAGCGGAAGATACGGTACTAGCTTCTAGCGCATGGACCGCTTAAATTGAGCCCCCGTCGCCTACTTTGACTTAGTCGCAATCCGACTGGCATTCGTATGACACGCGTGTAAGATTGAGATTTCGAGGCGATACATCGTCTTGCTCACAAGCCACCTGTTCGCGTAATTCAGTCTCTTTAAATTGTTTATGTATGATATTAACATACGTTTGTGTGAATTAATTGTATCTATGGTAGAAACAGGTCCATTGATCGTGTACGTAATGTAAGAGCGTAACGTATCTTCCGCTATTTTAATTTAATCAAAGGTTCTAGCCGACTAACAACAGCTTTATTTATTTATTGTCATTGCGATTTTTCTGTCTGGTGTCGGCTAAGAATAATATAATAATAATAATTTCTTTATTTTCAGGCAAAAAACCCATATTTGTACAAAACATGTCATATCAGATATCACAAAAAACAACCATATTTTAATTGAAAAGTAAAGAAAAAAATTTAAAATGTAAAGATAAAATACTTAGTTAATCAATGTTAAAATTATAAAATCACGTCTTTTTACTCGCACTACTTTCGATTCTCGCTCCGATGAACAGACAGCCAATATTTGAATATAGGACTGTCTAGCCCACTTCTGACCACCCGCAATATGCTGTTGCTAGAGCAGCACAGCATCACCCCATTTCCTCCCGTGGGTGTCGTAAAAGGCGACTAAGGTATCTACCGCGGAGGATGGGCAGCAGCATCCTCTAGTACACACATTCAATCCAACTGCGATCGCCAACCCGCCTGCCAAGCGTGGCGATTATGGCAAATCCCCCCATTTTGGGGGAGGCCTATGTCCAGCAGTTGACGTCTATCGGCTGATATGATGATGATGATGATGATGATGATTGAGATTGAGCCATTAATTGTCAAATGACCAAAAAGCCATGGAAAATCTATCTATAATCTTTTGTGACCGACGGCGTTCAACGTGTTACGGAAGAGCTACGATTCTTGAAACTTAGAAGTGGCAATGGTCAAACAAAGCAATCTATGCCTCAATATCCTTTTGTACTTCAGAAGAACATGGACAGGTATTTTTTTGGATCATATTAGTTTTTTCAAAACTTACCTCATAGACACTCTTAGATCTTTCCAATTCTTTTAAAATCTTTTCCATAATCAATTGCCGTTTAGACGTCTCTGTTTCAGACAGTTCCCCGTTTGCTCCTGTTCATAAGTTTCAAGAAAAGTGTGTTACGATTAGTTCTTGTATATTGATTGGAGTATATGATTCAGTTCAACAATACATTCTGAAGTTTATACTTACTCCCTGCCCCTTTTACGGATTGTAGCTCAGAAGATATCATGTATATTCGATACTCAATATCATGGAGACAATCTGCCATATCTAGCTGATTATCTCTTATTTCACATAGCTGAAAACAACAATAAGGCATCTAATGCTGATTGGCCAATTTCTTCACCACTATCATAGTCTAAAAAAACAAGGTCTTCTATTCCCAGAGTGACACAAGCCTACGTCACAAAAAAATGGCCGCTAAACATGGTAAAAGGGTATGATGACGTAGGCTTGTGTCAGTCACGTGATCAGTCACGTGGTCGGAAGAGAATACCAGGCGCAGTATATTATTGTACCATGACCACTATAGTTATCAAACTGAATGACATTGCCATCGATTTGAAAATCCATAGATTAATGAAGACAGTGATGGAAACCTTGAGAAGATAGACGACATGATCGATGACAAGTGGTTATACGTGATGGGAGGTTAGCACAATATACGAGTAATGTCTGACATACCAAATTAACTGAAACTATTTTAAAGGTCAGATGATTAAACTGAACAACTTTCTCTGTGGGACCAATGCAAATCAGCTGTTCCATTCGAAACTATAAACCTACTCGACCCGTTGGAACACAAGTGATTGGTAATTTGGTAGGGTTATAGAATAGATTAGAAGGAAAAGAATAATCTTTAAAAATTATAATTATAAAACAAAGTGGCTATTTGCGTCTGTCCTTATCCTTTCTGTTTCATTGCTTATTTTATTCTTAATTACGCAATGGATTTTGATACGGGTTTCACTGTCATCTACAGGGTGTAACATAACATCCTAGTAATACTTAAGGGGGTGCTTCAGACCATCAAACCGAACAACTTTCACCATGGAACGCCAACACTGAGAAGAAATAAAAAAAATGCTGTCCCATACATTTGAGACGAGCCGGTACCATGGAATTGCCGGTACTGCAGTTTTGTATGAAATAGCCATAATAGCTGATTTTTATTTCGCGATTTCGAAGTTGGCTCCATAGTGAAAGTTGTTCAGTTTGATGGTCTGAAGCACACCCTTAAGTATTACTAGGGTGTTTTGTTACACCCTGTATAGAGAATTACTGCCGGAAAATATAAACCAAATTATAAAATCTCAGCAGTGGGATAATTTGGTGGGGTAATAAATCATTAACCTTCTCGGCATGTTTGATAGCAGCGCCGTGGTACAACGCCAGCAGTCCATCCAGGAGACGCAGGTGTGCTGCTTTGACATCAATGGAGCCAGCTCCTGGCATCAATGAGCGGGTTCCTTTAAGAGCTAGTGCTGTTTCCCCAGTTGTCCTGGGAGTATGTTGTTGACATGTTAGGTTAGGTTAGGTTTGGCCAGCTGTTGTAATTTTATAAAGCAATGTATGATAATGAAGGGTAGTGATAAGGCCGGGGAAATCCAAGAGGAAAGTCCGCGTGCGGGTGTTTTTCTGAAAAATTCGAAGTACACTTTTCGTGTCGCTGGTCGTCTCGCTATATGTCCGCCTAACGTTGGGTGTAAAAGACATTTCAGAATAATCGACAATTATGTGTTTTAAACTGTTCTAGGCGATTGAGTCATATTGCTTTATCATTATCACCATTTTGATTGTTTGAAGTTGCAAACTTCAATTGCAAAGACCCAAAGAAAAAAAACTCTGACAGTATTGATGTATCATTTTGTGAGCTTAGTCCTGGGATGCCCTGAGGATGACGATGAACCTTCGAATACGGTATTGAGTTAATATACGCTTATTGATGTTATGGTAATAACTACGGAATGATGGCCAAACACCGCAGTGTCTTAAAACGAAAGTCTTCGATCAGTGTGTGTTGCCAGTGATGACATATGGAACAGAGACGTGGTCGCTCACTCAAGGCCTCATAAAAAGGCTGATAGTCACCCAAAGGGCAATGGAGAGGGCTACGCTCGGAGTTTCGCTGCGAGATCGAATCAGAAATGAAGATATCCGCAGAAGAACCAGAGTAGCTGACATAGCAGAAAGAATTGCTAAACTAAAGTGGCAGTGGGCGGGGCATATTGCTCGCAGAACCGATGGCCGATGGTGCTGAAAAGTTCTCGAGTGGCGACCGCGTACTGAAAAGCGCAGCGTGGGTAGGTACACGGTGGACCGATGACCTGGTGAAGGTAGCGGGAACACGTTGGATGACAGCGCAGGACCGGTCGTTATGGCGATCCTTGGCAAGGCCTATGTTCAGCAGTGGACGTTCATCGGCTGAGATGATGATGATGATGGCAGCGCAGGACCGGCCATTATGGCGATCCTTGGTCTATCTCCAACAGTGAACGTCTATCGGCTAAGATGATGTATAGAGGAATAGCTCACCGGTTTGGCATGGGCGTCATCGGCTGATGCAAGAACCTGGCCATCGAGGAGATGACTTGGGGCAACGTGGCCAGGCCAGGGGAGCCGGCTGCCATGTCGCTGACACCTGACAATTGCGCGAGAAATCCTACTGATGAATGTTATCATCTGCTTCGTAGTCTAGCATATCAGGACTTGAGGGGGTTGTGGCAATTTCATAACACAGCGATTTGATGGTTTTGAACTTATTCTATGTCTACCGGGTCCTTCTTAATATGCTGACACTTTTTTAAGGGGATGATCAGACCGCCAAACTGTACAACATTCTCTAGGGGACCAACATCGAAATCACGAAAAAATAATCAGCTCTTCCATAAAAAACTGCAAACCTACTCGAGCCAAATGTATCGGACAGCAGATTTTTTTCGCGATTTCGATGTTGGTCCCATAGAGAAAGTTGCTTAGCTTGATGGTCTCATCGTCCACTTAAAAAAGTGTCAGCATATTAAGAAGGACCCTGTATGTGGACTTATTTTTTGTAAATACCAGGATATCGGAAAATATCTCGTTTAATAAATTATCATAATAATATTTTTAAGTAAAATAAATGGATTTCAAACTTGATGCGCTTTGGACCACTTGCTTTATGTATAGTCAACATATTATCTTTATGTGCCTACCTACTGAGATTGAATTGTATCATTTTACAAAGCAGAGGTCACTGGTTCCAATCCCAGAGCGCGAGCGAGTGTTACAAAATTAATCGCGGTACGTGACAATAAAATAATAGTACATTACTGCAGCGGCCAGCAACAGAGGCATTGATAGACGAACGTGTAAATAAGGGCCGAGGCGAAGCCGAGGCACACATACGTAAGTCCATCAATGCCTAGTTGTGGCCAAGGCTTGTATAGTACTTTTCTCAAACAATGCGCGGAAATTAAAACAGTAAATTTTCACAAATAATTCGCGGAAATTAAAACTCTTTTCAAAATCAATGACGAACAACGAACAAAAATTTTTTTTTTTTCAGTAAACATCTTTCTATTTGCAAGCCAGTTCGAAATTTTAATAAAACCTTTGATGAGTTACCTCCTTGGTCGCCATGTTTCGGAGAAAAAGATCGTTCCATTTTTAAATTACACGACAGGATATGAGTTTACTATGTAATTTATTTGGCCGCTAAACACGACAGATATGGATTTTCATACAAACATTGCCGGCCGCTGCGCGCATGTATTTGGCCAGTACAGCAATTTTGATTTATCTCGAAGAAGGTTGTCAAAATAATGCTCACATTTCCAAGCATGTTTGAGAAAAGATTATTAAAAGTAAGTAGGTAAATTAAAACGAAATAATTAGACCGCCGCGTTAATTAGTCTGCCTACAATAGCGATTTAGGAAAACATTTCAAATTTGATAATTAAATATTTGATATATTTTTATTTTTATTCTTTTATTTTTATTTGATTATTTTTATTTTTAATTATCTTGATAGATAACAAATAAAAACATGTCTAATTTAACCAAAAAGGTTAAACATTTAACCTGTAGTTAGTTATATTATTGTTACCTATGTATCGTTACCTTGAATATTTCAAACCTACAATCAACATTTAAAAATCATCATGATTTTATTGACTGCAAAACTCATAAATTGTAAACTAAGAGAAATCTATATTTTCATTCGAAGACTAGACAGTAGGTAGGGATACCATTATTAATATCACTCATAGATTTAGAAACACAATAAAACGCTCAACTCAACCCTAGAATATTACCTAATCCTCAATGTCACCTGTCGCAAACAAAGTGTAATACACCCGATCTCAAAGTCAATAAAGAAGTAAATGAAAAAGGCATAAAGGGGGAAAAAGGGGTGGAATCGTACCTGTGTCAATACCACCTGCTCTGTTGTAATTGGGCTCGAAACTTTGGATGAAAGGGTTATCCTCCCCTAGCACATCGATTAGATCTTGTCTGAAAGTAATTTACATTTTTATTGCCGTTTTTCTTCGTAACGAAAAGTGAATACGTGGATGTTGACTTTCCATTTAGTTAAAATAACAACTGAAAACAATAGTTTAATGAATATAATAAAACCGGTCAAGTGCGAGTCGGGCTACTCGCGCACCGAGCTTCCGTACCACACCACCACAGAACACAACATTATTAAATCAGAAAAAAAAACTTTTTTTGTCCGGGACCTTTAGCGCGAGACCAACTCACACTTGGCCGGTTTTTAGTATTTGTTGTTATTCTGTAGAGTATGCTCTATAATCACACTAAGTTTGACGCTTGTATGTATTACCGTGTTTACGATAGAGCGTGAAGAAAAAACGTTGATAAAAACTAGTTTCTTGTTGAGATGAGAGTTCCCCTTAATTTTTAACTTTTTGTCATTTTTATTATTTATTAACAAATCCGCCGTAATAACGCATTATTACGGTTCAAAAGTTTCAGCCCTAAATAGGTGGGACCGACGGACGGACGGACACGACACGCACGACGGACACGACACGACGGACACGAGACGACGGACACGGCACGACGGACACGACACGAAGGACACGACACGACGGACACGACACGTCGGACACGACACGACGGACACGACACGACGGACACGACACGACGGACACGACACGACGGACACGACACGACGGACACGACACGACACGACGCACACGACACGAAGGAAACGACACGACACGACGGAAACGACGGACACGACACGAAGGACACGACACGACGGACACGACACGACGGACACGACACGACGGAAACGACGGACACGACACGACGGACACGACACGAAGGACACGACACGACGGACACGACACGACGGACACGACACGACGGACACGACACGACGGACTCGACACGACGGACACGACACGACGGAAACGACGGACACGACACGACGGACACGACACGACGGACTCGACACGAAGGACACGACACGACGGACACGACACGTCGGACACGACACGTCGGACACGACACGACGGACACGACACGACGGACACGACACGACGGACGGACAGACGGACAGACGGACAAACGGACCGACGGACCGACGGACCGACACGACGGACCGACACGACGGACCGACACGACGGACGGACACGACGGACGGACACGACGGACGGACACGACGGACGGACACGATGGACGGACACGACGGACGGACACGACGGACGGATGGACGGACGGACGGACGGACGGTCGGACGGACGGACGGACAACGTAGGCTTAGTAGGGTCCCGTTTTCACCCTTTGGGTACGGAACCCTAAAAATGACAGCTAATATACTTGATCAATAAAAAGACAATTTCCCTAACATCGTTTTATTAACCAACTGAAAAAAGCAAGATTTTAATTTTGGCTCGATCGTATCTCTTATCGACGATGACAGTACGAAACACCTTTTAATCTCAAAAACTTATTTAGTATGACTCATTCCTAGTGCATTGAAATGAGGTTAAAACATTATGTTTATACAAAAATACAACTTTAAATTATCTTTCATCGTCAGTATGAAAAATGATACGAAGAATAAAACGTACCGTAAAGTCCTGACCAAGAATGGCAGGACTCCACCAAGTCGGTCCACATTGTAGAAGTCCAGTTCTCCATCGATAAAAGTCTTGGCGGGCATGTGCGGCGGTATTTGACTGTAAAGTGAAGCTCTGTGATTATAATACTCATAAGTTCCTCTATCGCACTACTAAACAAAGCGTGGTTCTCATATCTGGCAGAGAAACGTGACAGAACACATAATGATGCTGTTACAATCCCGCCCGTCAGGGTCTTTGACTATTTATACAGGGACCAGCCTTGCGGTAGCATTTCCCCTCCGCCACGGTATGTACAACATCAAGTTGTTCATGTGCATTTACATACAATTCTATACCTTATCACTACACGAGACAGCCTATAATTGCGAAACAATATCTTCCAACTTACGACGTTTGGGGTTCACACGAGACTACTAATCATGATTTTTAACAATCAAAATTAGAATCTAAAGTTATGAGGAATAAAATCCAAAGTTGCGGATTTCATGTTACCCCAAAAAGTGGCAGAAATGTTTGATAGTAGAATTACACGCGTAACCAGTCCATATATAGGGTCCTTCTTAATATGCTGACACTTTTTTAAGGGGATGATCAGACCGTCAAACTGAACAACTTCCTCTATGGGCAGTGCTCCGTCACTCACGTCTGACAGCTGCGATAAAGTACCTACGTCACACCTACCTTGCAAGATGTTAATAACATAGGGCTATCACACGCTATCGCGATTGCGTACTTCCAGCACGGGTAGCATGCCATCCCGCGATAGCCGTGATACGGCTATATCACGTCTTTTATCTCCTTCGTTCGCGCACAAACGAAAGAGATAAAAGACGTGATATAGCTGTATCACAGCTATCGCGGGTTGGCATGCTACCCATGCTGTACTGGACGGTTTTCTTTTGGGAAAATATGCCTGCTAATAATTATTGTGATGTTTGGTAGACAATCTAACAAAATATGTCATTTTTCACATTGCCTACGGATGAAAAAAGGTACTTACTTACGTAAATTTTAATTTAGTTTTATCCAAAAGCAAACTTTTGTGTTGAAAATAATATGTGCAAAAATACTTAGAATACCGGTATAACAACGCTATTGTTTTTATCGTTTGTACAAGATACAAACAAAATAATAAATAAAGATACAAATAAACGGAATAATTTTATCAATGTTGGTAACTAGTTGTTGGTTTAAATTTTTTTCGCAAAAAAAAAATTCCTTTCAGGAGAAGTAATTCCCGTAGTCTTCGAACTTGGTTTAAACGTTATTTTGGAAAATAAGATTGAAGAAAATAAATTCCTGGTGATGGAGGGTATTTTCTGACAATAAACAACCCTAGCGTTTCGGTAGTTACGTCAGAGGCGCGTGACGGACAATGTGATATCGACTCTAGGTTAATTGACATAAGACGCGTTTAAGTTCGTCGTTCGTCGCGGTGACAGATCGTAAGACTCGGTTGTCTGTAAAAGCGCGCGAAATCAGTGTTTTCTAAGAGAGTGCAGTATCTGTTACGGTAGTAACTATTAAATAATCTGTGCTATGGGACCAACATCGAAATCGCGAAAAAAAAATCATCACTTCCATACAAAACTGCAAACCTACTCGGAGCCAAACGCATGGGACAACTGTTTTTTTTTCGCGATTTCGATGTTGATTCCATAGAGAAAGTTGTTCAGTTTCATAGTCTGGTCATCGCCTTAAAAAAGTGTCAGCATATTAAGAAGGACCCTGTATAAATAGTCAAAGGTCAGGGTGTCCAGTTACGTTGCCGAGGTTGCGGATTGTATAGCCATGAGAAAAAGTGTTTCTGTACCTCTACAACACTCCTTAAATCATTTGCAATGGATGTCTGGATAGTGATGGTGATAATATGTAACCTAGGTGTTCAATGTGGTCTCTGATGTGATCTAGATAATCCAAGATCAAGACTATGAATACTGAACTACAGCGAGCGTTTTATCATCATATCGTATGTTATTTTTTGTCTTCCTGCTTGGATCCGGGGGTGTTTAAATTGCAAGGTCAAGGTGTTTGAGCGAGCGATTGAAAAACCTAGATTAAGGGAAAGGGTACGAGCCGAGCCTGTCTATACACGCAGATGTTCTAGAGGTGACTTTTTCATACATGAGCATGAGATAATACTGCCCATACTTAAATCATTATTCGGTTTGTGTAGATCGATCGGTAAATAGCGAAGTGATTTCTAAAGAATTAAAATTTCAGTTAGGTGTTCATCCATATTTTAATGATATGAAAAAGATTGCGAATGAAAGGAAATAAAAAAAATCGGCTCTAAATTGAAAAGCGTTTAAAAGTAACTAAAATAAGACCCGGAATCCACCAAAGCGGATTAGGGTTGTGTAAAATCAAACTATCGAATTGCTAAACCTCGCTTGTCAGCAATTTTATTCGTTGGTGACACTACGTGGTATTTCTCCTTAGGGTCGGATCGGCATAACTAGGGCTGCCATCGCCAAAATTGCCGTCGTCGGACAAAGACATCAAAAACCCCGGACATTTCAGTGAAATCAGAAATTTTCCCCGGACAACCACGAAATTTTTTATTTTAACCATATAATCCAGCTTAGGTCGTTGCTGTATAATCTAAAATCATTTTTTTTTAAAGATATAAATTGGTTGTTGCAATACTAGGTAAAACCTGGCTGGAACGAGCGTATAACACGATCTAAAAATGGAACGAGCGAAAAGCGAGCTCGAGATTTTGCAATACGACTAGATCGTTTTAATACAATACAAAAGCAGGAGCGAGCGAAGCGAGCTCGAGATTTTGCCATATTATCGCGCATTTCCAGCTCATACCGAAATCGAGGCCTTCTATGAAAGAAATTACAGCTGGAGCGAGCGAAACGATCTCACTCGATTGTTAAGCTTACGCCGAAATCGAGTTCATTTTTGTGGATTTTTACCATTATGTATAAAATAATCGGGTTTTGCCGGACACAGAAAGTGTCCGGGTTTCCCCTGGACACTTTTGTGACGACCCCGCCCGGACGCCCTTCAAACTAGGACAAATCCGGGGAAAACCGGACGGATGGCAGCCCTAGGCATAACTCGATTTTACCCATCTCCGCAATGGTGAATTCAGGGCCTAAAGGAGACGTTAAACATACGGATTGCCAACTGGGTTTTCGTCCCAGAGTTTGAGGACAGCAGTCAGCAGGCGAGCATGGCAGCACCAGGAGATGGCGGGAGAGTTTCGCGATATGTTGAACAGCCTCTGTAAGATGGCGTCCTAAAACCAATACGCAACTGGGACCAGCAACTTAAACTTATAAATATATGTACTGCCAAATTATAGAACATGATCAGTTTCTACAGCTTTAACCGTAGATAGAGAATAGGAACTATAAACCATGGTTGCAATAAATAATCTGTATTTGTATTTGGCACTAAATGGAATTAGTGTATTGTTCTATTCACTCAAGTTGAGATGCAGATAAGTTCTTCCGATAAAATGGCATAGCGGGCGTTGTTGGGATACCTATATACCTTCCTACCGCAACTCAATACGAAACGTTGAATAACTGAAGAATAGTCATACCTACCATATCCAAGATGCAATTATCCATGATGTGCCTCCTGAACTTCTCCATGAAGATCTTGCGAGAAGACGGCACCAGGTCCGTGCCATCCGTGTTGTCCAACAGCATCAGGAGAAATTCCAACTGTGAGATAAAATTTAACTCAGAAAAGTTATCTTGTATAACCCTGACTATGAGAGATTCTCATAATTATCTTCCTGCCCTCTTCCCATTATTGTAGTCGTCTTCCTTCATCTTTCCTCCGTTCATCTCCTTTATCCTCAAGGTGTAAGCGGTATAAGTAAGATTTATCTGATTATTATTTCCATCAATCGCCAGAAATCACAAAAAAATGCAAATTATCACATTTAATGATTCTCTATCGATCGACCGATCGCGTCTTTTCGATTTTCCTCCAGACTACTTACCTAGGTAGGTATAATTTCGACCATGAGCAGATCTTTTGTAAGGGCATCGTGGAAGCGCGACTACCCTTTGTCATGCCTTTTATCTCGTTTGATGTACGCATTTCAAAAGGGAGTTAAGGCGCGAATCCTTATTTGTAACCTACCTGATTTTCCAATACTTCGTGTCGGATTCCGAAAAGTAATTTTTATTAAAATAGTCCTTTGATGAGTAGATTTATTGGAGGCAAGTGTCCTTTTTAGAGTATGACCCCCAGCGAGGACGGGATCTAACTTTTCAAGACGGCATCACTATTGGCAGTCATGCAGCTCTTAAATGTTCATTCACTTCAGGCGTTTTGGGTTTAACTTTGGCCGATCAATTGTGCAGCAAGTTGGATATTGGAGGCACTGACAATTTAATTGTATCTTTTTTAATAGTTCGTAAGTTGCTAATGATATTTTTCTCACCTGAATCTGCTCCAAGGGTGCTATGGCGGCGGTGATCTTGTCGCAGTCCTCTTTGTACTGCGCTTCTAAAGCAGCGTCATCCTGAGCTGTCGGCAGAAGTTTCGTTATTTTATCTACAACACGTACAATACCAATTATTAGCCGTCAATTTATAACTAGTCAGTGCTGGATTATATATGGAACCAAAACAGGTAGGTCGCTAACAACGTAGACACCGCTGTTATTAGGCTTTTTAGAAAACCCCGTGTTTGCTCCATTATTTCTGTGCTGTGGGTGCGAGAATCCTCGAGCACCCGCGGAGTCTGCGTCCCTGGCTGTAATTGTAACTCATAGGCAGAATAGGTTACTCCAACTCTCAGATTCGTGGATATTTATATGAAATCCGGGACATGAAAAGGACATTTAATTTTGGAATACAGATGCGCCTCCTGTATTAAGGATTTTCATTAGCTCATCATTCATCATCGGAGGATGATGAATGATGAGCAACTATGGACTACTATTGGACATAGTTGAACAATTTCTTCCTTAAGGCAAAAAACTGCCCTCGGCCTTTCTCATGTATATGATTAAATGTAATAAATTTTATAATAATGTTAATTTGATGTAGTTATTGCAATGTTATTATGTAGTTATTATTGAATTTGATGTAAGTAATGTATTTTATTTTATTGTATTTTATTGTATTCTAATGGAATGTGATGTATCATAATGGAATGAAATGTAATATAATGTAATGTAATTTAGTGAAATGAAATGTATATTATATAATTCCTATTGCGGTGCCCTTACAGGGTATTATATGAGTGCATGTTTTGTATTTAACATTGTATGTACTTGTGTGATGGCAATAAATGAAATATGAAATATGACATTCCGTTGTTACCACCTACCCGTTTCAGGTCGTCAATCTACTAGCCTGGAGAGTGTTCCACAGTGTAGGTATAATAACATCGAGATACATGTATGCATAAAATAACGTAACGTTTATTTCGTTTTCTGATATAAGACCTCTTCTATTTAGTTATAAACATTTGGTAAACAGAGCTTCAAAACCATTTACCCGTTCTACTCGGTACACTGCCGAGCGGAGAAGTCTTTACGTTGCCCTTTTCTGTCATTTCTGAAAGTAAAAAAGAATTTCGTAGAGACAGAGTTATAATTTTCAATCTCTGGTACCTATTAGTCTTTGCATTTCGTGTGTCAATGGGTTGCGAGCGAGAGCGAACGAGACCATTCCACCCCCAAGAAATCTACAAAAATCGAGACGTAGATCCCAAATACCTAATGGTATTTGAGTTTTGTTCCACGGAAATGAATTATATATAGATTAATTTTCTTAAAAAATTTAATAACTAATGTATTTAACACGTATTTTAAACGTAATTAAACATTGCTGTAGTACCGTTACTCACCACCTCATCTTAGTATGGGCATTGACCCTCTGTTGTGTATAATTTATTTACGCTATGATTTAACTGAACAAAATGAAATGATAGGTGACATACCAGCTATCCTTGGATCAGTTTCCCCATGGACAGAAGTAGGGCGCTGCCACCACGGTTTTTTGATGACAGTGCGCAAAACACTGTCATCTGGACATTTAACATTTAGGAAGTTGTCGAACCTGGAACACAATTAGATCTGTGAAAGACGTTAACAGGAAAAAAGAGATGAACGAAAGAGGTGGACGACCGGTAGCTCAATAAACATGATTAAAATCATCCTCGTCAGTTTATTCGTGTGCCTACTGCATCACTGCAGATCAATAACTTTCTCGTAACTACATTGACTTACTGCTACTGTTTTGGATGTCGGGTTCACGCTTAAAAGTGTCCATACCAAAAGAGTAACAAATGATTTGATTTGATTGATTTGATTTGCTGATTTTTTTCGCGTTTCCTGAGGTAGGCTCCATAGTGAAAGTTGTCCAGTTTCATGGTCTGAGTTCACCGTATCAGTATTTGCTAGGCTGTCACTTATACCCTGTATTACTAGCTTACACGTACAGTCAGCAATATGTTATTATACACTTCAGTACTGCGACGTAGAACAAAAGTATGTACAACTTATTGCTGCCGACTGTACTTAGGTTTGTGTAGGTTAGATTATATCAGACCCGGCGTTCATTATTTGGCAACAAAAGGGCGAATTAACTTGGCACCTGGCTCGCACGTGGCTCGGAATAAAAAACTCGGAAAGAATAACTCGAAACTGCTAAAGCGCAGGGACACGTGAAACGGTAACTGAAATGCTATGCTACGGCCTCACACGGCGACGACGGGGTCCCGCGGGGGGTAGCAGGAGGGGTGTCAAATTCCGAGCCACGTGCGTGCCAGGTGCCAAGTTAATTCGCCCGGGTTGTATGTCAATGCGTATAGTACGACCAACGACCAGAAGTGACCTGCGTCGCTCTCACCTCTGTTATGTTACGCAGGCTGGAAAATAATGAACCTCGTCAATCTTCGTTTGTGCCGAGTCCCCCGACTAAATCCGAAGTCATTTAGATCAAGCGACGACGTCGCCGTCGATCAAAGGGTGCAAAGTCGGATAGCAGTCAAAAAAGCCCGAAAACAATTAGCCAAATAGCGGCTAAAGGTATTGAAGGTGGCACATCCTGATTGGTCAATACATAATCTCGCGCGAGATTAAAATTTTTCAACTGCTCAGGTACACACGGCGACACATCAGGTTACGCACCCTATATACCCATAACTACACTACATACAAAACACAAAATAGTGCAGTAGAGAGCCTGCATAGACCCAACAACAACAACATACCGTACCCTCTCGCACGATTCGCAGCGTTCAACTTTTAATAGTTCAAAGTCCAAACAGGGTAACCTGACCTGTCGCCGTGTGTACATAGGGGGAACTTATAAATCTGGTACTGCCGTAACAATGAAGTTGAGAGAACTTACTTAAACACCCGGACCCAGACAAGTAGGTGGTCAACTTGTCAGAGGCCACTGATGAGGCTTAAACTAAACTACCTCAAACTAAACTACCACTAACGTGATCTTATTGAAGAAGACGTATTTGATGAGATGGTGTCTCGTTTCTCGATGCTGCATCAAACCGCACAATACGTACACTCCGTCCATTTGCTGAGTGAAGGACATGTTCTGCCAAGAAGAAGAATAAGTCAATAAAAATGTAATCTGAAGACATTATAAGAAAAAGAAAATTCTAAAACAAATGAATTACTGAAGTTCTAAAGCACAGATTTCAGAAAACAATGGTGATGTACAAACGGGCGAATTAACTTGGCTCCTGGCTCGCACGTGGCTCAGAATTCGACACCCCTTCTGCTACCCCCCGTGGAACCCCACCGTCGCTGTGCGAGGCCAGTAGCATAGCATCTCTGTTACCGTTGCACGTGTCCCTGCACTTTAGCATTTTCGAGTTATTCTTTCCGAGTTCGCAGAGTTTTTTATTCCGAGCCACGTACAGGTGCACGCCAGGTGCCAAGTTAATTCGCCCGGGTTGTAGGTATATTTTTTCCTCTATTTTCTTTAATGGCTTATTGAGAGGTCCAATGCAGATTGAACCAACCCCCGTCTCGATAAACTTCCGTGCAGTTTTGTGAAAAATCGCCACTGTCGATTCTATTTAAATTAAGTGGAAAGGTGAGCCAAAACTAGTTGTATCAATAAATTCCTCTGAAACCTCACTTACTGGTGAGACTTAATCGAACAGTAGGCACTCTCTCATTACACAAAGCTCCAGAGCATCGCACAGAGCTGATTCGTCCAGGAATATCCACTACAGGTCCAAGAGTGTGCACAGATGGAGCTGAGACTGTCCCAGGAACTTTGTTGATAAATAATGTCTTCTGAAACCTCACTTACCGGTGAGACCAAATCAAAGAGCAGGCACTCTCTAACGACACAATGCTCCAGAGCATCACACAAGGCTGATTCATCGAGGAATGTCCACAATAGGTCCAGGAGCGTGCACAGACGGAGTTGAGGTTGTGCCAGGAATTTTGTTGATAGATCCACCTGAATGTAAATGTACAGGGTCTTTGTTAATACTATCATCATTATCATCATCAGCTTTTGTCCACCCACTGCAGGGACTGCAGGGTATAAGCCTTCTCCCGATTATACCACTCTTTCCTGTCTTGTGCCAGTCTCGTCCAAGTCTTTCCAGCTGCCTTTGCAATATCATCAACCCACCTGTGCTGGACGTCCCACTTCTCACTTGCTTAATCTCGGCCACCAATCGGTCAAGGCTTTGCTCGATTTACCATCTGTTCTTCTAGCCACGTGTATTTATGCCATAGCTATTTATGAAGCCCCTATTAGATTAGTACTTTAGATATGAGAAAAATAATTCCACTATGTTACTGACGATTCGGTGCCTTACTACCTCGTACCTACACCTCATCATCATCATCATCATCTCAGCCGATGGACGTTCACTGCTGGACATAAGCCTAACCCAAGGATCGCCATAACGACCGGTCCTGCGCTGCCCTCATCCAACGGGTTCCCGCCGCCTTCACCAGGTCGTCGTTCCACCGTGTGGGGGGCTTGCCCACGCTGAGCTTTCCGGTACGCGGTCGCCACTTGAGAAGTTTTCGGCCCCATCGGTCATCGGTTCTGCGAGCAATGTGCCCCGCCCACTGCCACTTAAGTTTAGCAATTCATTGGGCTATGTCAGCTACTCTGGTTCTTCTGCGGATCTCTTCATTTCTGATTCGATCTCGCAGGGAAACTCCGATCATAGCCCTCTCCATTGCTCTACACCTACAGAACCTACACCTACAGAACTAAAATCTAATTATTTATTAGAAACATGGCTTCCACCGAAAACTACTAAACTCACAAAGTTCTCTTCCCTGGCTTTTTTGTAAAACTCCAAAGCGGCAGGTTCCTGGTGTAGTCCTCTATTCTGCACTCCCAGAGTGCCTCTAAGACGGGGCAGCAATTCGGAGACCACCACGTATGACAGCCGGAGAACTGACCCTAGTTCCACAACCACCAGTCTCGCGATAGATATTAGAAACGCCTGTCAAACAGATTATTATTATATTTTATCACCTGGTTATAAAATATACAGCTCGAATCAAAAATACTATAGTAACTGCTGTTGTTCCAAAGTGTTCGCGAGACAACACTTTTGAACAACGTTCATTCTTTGGAATGACTAAGAGTTGGCGAGACTGTAGTTTTCTTGATAGCTAGGTCTTCTTTCTTCAGTCTATCTTAATCGCCTTAAACCGAGAAAACTACCTACTAAGAAAAAAGTGGTAGATAGAAGCTTATTAGCGGCATTGTAAGCTCTTTTAAACTAAGAAGACACCTACCTATTTATTAAATGATGGAGTTGAATTTGAGTCGGTCAATCAGCTCTTCGCTTTAACTTCAGTCAATTACCTACATTCCAGTCCTACTGGACTGGAATGTCTTTGTGTTACTTCTTACTAGAAGTAAAGGAGAAATTCGTTCTTTACCGCATTCTATATCCCAACGAAACGTAGGTACACACGGCGACACATCAAGCTACGTAAAACCAACATAGGCTGGCCTCGGGACGTTATACATTACATTACTCTACCTACGCGCGGCCAGCTTATTTTGGTTTTGCGTAGCTTGATGTGTCGCCGTGTACGTACGTTAGACATTTTGAGTCTGAAGTAAAGTTAAAATTTCATCAACACACTTTACTGGACATCTTCGTGTCAGCGGTCTGGGTGTTGACCATTGCGTGGGGCGAGCCTCGCGGGCTGTACGCAGTCTCGGAGCTGTGGATGCGTAGCGCCACTTCTTCTGCAGTACCGGATGACGCTTCTGATTTAGCCTGTATGCAAGTTATCTTTCATCATATCTAAAAATGGTTCTAATTAGAAAACGTTGTGGTCTGAAAGAGTATGTCTTGACAAAGATAAAGAAAGGTATGTGAGATGGTTTGGTCAAGAATGGATGGGAGCAGATTGACGAGTGCAATCTATAAGGCAAGCGTTCGTGGAAATGTTGGAAGGGGACGGTCTAGACATACATACAGGGACCAAATTGGTGACGTGATAAAAAAGGGCCAGGTCAGAGTTTGTCAGGATCATAGCAAGTGGCGTTCTGTTTTCTCTGCCTATCCCAGTGCGAGACACGCGAGAGAACATGTATGTTCATCATCATTAGTGATTCGTCCCATGTTTCAAAAATACGGGTGAGGTACTTTCGTACCTATACTTTGATAGGATAGGTAGATAGGAGCGAAACGAAACCTGAGTTTGTCTTGCGAAACCCGAGTTCATCTTTCGCACCCTAGTCAGCTGGCGTCTTTACGATACTATCATTGCTGACTAACTAATCTTGCCACTAGAGAATGAGTGATTGTGATAACTTATGCAGACACGAAAGGACAAGATAGGATATGAAGCTAGAGGAGATGGCTTCTGCCAACCCAGACGGCGCAGAATTTATTTTATTACGAATTGTTGTTACCTTATTTGAAAATTTTGTGCAAAAAAGAGTCCCCGAGTTCTAATTTACTCGTTACCGACCGACCCGTTTCTACTCAAAGGCCACAGATATTTAAGAAAACTAGCTTTGCTTACCTTACTGCTCTTAGCAGTTAAATTAGGTTTAAGATCAGACAAGCGAGACAATTCGTCGAGGATCGCATCCAGCGATTTGAACAGCAACGTTGCGCGGGCGCCGTCTTTCGTGGGAGGTGCTTGCAGCGGAGCGTATCTTTCCACAGGAAACCTGGGGAGGAACTTGACTATTACCACAGTATAAGACAGTAATCCATCTTCATACAATGGTACTAAACGCGTCGTAGCACGCACACACTGACAATATCTCCACGTTGCCCCGTCTGGCGCTGCCTTGACTACCTGAGATATCGTCGTAAGTACGGATGACGCGAGCCAGGCGAGCACACATACAAGCCGCGATTGGTACCATTATATAAAGATGGATTATTGTTTTATACTGTGCTATTACCCCACAGAATAGACAGAGTAATCGAAGAGCCATTTATGCGGTATCCATTTTGTTCCAAAGGCCATTTATTCGACAAGCTATTTCGTCGATGGGCCAGTTCATTGAAAGCCGAGTGGTCAATGTTCCGTTTCACCGACACAATCGATTACGTGGCGTCTAACAAATGGGTTTCGACAAGGTGAGAATTCGTGATCCCTATAAACATAGCGTAATAACAATATAGTGGAACAGCTTAGTGGTCGCAGGTTAATCGAGCGTGGTGTGTGGGAGAAAGGCGTACCATTACCGTACCCTATATGAATTCACTGTTAGGGTACGCGCGCAAGCAAACGCGCTCCTCCCGCCCTCTATTGCACTCGATTGACCTGACGCGACCGCTGAGCTGTACCACTATATTATAATTACGCTATGGAATAAATATCTAGTAGATAGTACGTGCAAACGATTCGCTTCCATATAACGCGCACTCAAGTTGATAAAATATCTACGAAATATAATGCGATTCAAATTGAACGGTGCATACACCGATCGACCGCGAAACCAAGGACACGACCGCAAGTCGCGCGAAATGTATGAGTTTTTCCCGTTGAGAGGGTCGCACCGCATTCAGGAGTGCGATTTTTGAAACTTATACTTTAAACTCGGCAGTTGTAAATGTCAAAATTACTATGGAGATACGCATCATACTACTGATTTGATATTAAAAAAATCCTACTCCAGGAGAGCAATTTTTGAAAGTCAAATCAGCAGTAGAAAGATGAATATCTCCATAGTAATATTGAAATTTTCAACTGCTGAGTCATATTTCATATTTATTTATTTATGCTTTTTCATTTATTTTTTTTTGCTGTGTTCAAAGAATGAGTTTCAATCGCACTCCAGCCTGCGTAAAATGACAGAGGTGAGAGCGACACAGGTCACTTCTAAACGTCATAGTTGAGTGAGATACTGAAGATAACCGCCCATTTGTAGTATTCGTGAAAGCTTGGAAGATGGTGTTTACTGTAGGTATGTTAAATAGAAATAGTTATTAATCCACTTTTGTCATAAAGATTAAACGCTCTTAGTTAGCTCTGCTATGTTGAACGCAGTTTTGTTTGTTTCCAAACTACTTAGTTCCCTTGTGGAAACAAGAACCAACACGAAAATAGTTTCATGCAAACACACGCCCGTATTTGCCTGGACTAAGTCGCATGAGCAAAGTAATTAAGTCTTCCTTTTAGATTAAAGCTCAGAAGTTTCTTTGGGTGTGGCAGAAACATGAATCTAGCCTGATATATTTATACTTGCCTTGCTTTTATGTGTAAAACTACTACCTACAACTAACTACTCACTCGTTATCCTATCCACCACATGACAAAACCACAACAAAATCAGACCTTAACCAAACCTTAAGTGCGATTTTTGAAAATCATATGAGCGAATTGGCAGTAGAAAGATGCATAATCTCCATGGTAATTTTGACATTTTCTACTGCCAAGTCGCTCGTATGATTTTCAAAAATCGCACTTCTTTTTACTATTCAATTCAGCCAGAAATTCAGCAGACTACAAAATTTTTCTAATCGCACTATTCCGTTTCCTATCATGGGGCGTGAGCAAGAAGATTGTACAGAGAGAGAGAGAGAGATAAGAAGATAGTAAAAATTATACGCGCGAGAAAGACAAAAATATACATAGCTTCGTGCATACTATTGTCTTCTCTTTTTCGCCCATAGGTTTGTCCTTCACTATAATTTATACGACTGGCAATATCCTTTGTTTTGTTGGTGTGTCCTTATTTGCATTTGCTTAATATATTTTCGAGGGCGGGAAAAAAATATTGTTTAAAATATATTTTTTTTTTAAATAATTAATTCTTCTTGTTTACCTATGAAAAGTTATTCCTTTACTTTTACATTTCTTGAATTTTTTGTGCAGTATCTCAGTACACACAACGGCATTTTTTATGCAGGTTAATTTTTTTTCAATCAAACTGCTACACGTGACCGCAGTGAGAGAGCGAATAAATGCCAGAGCACTATATCGCCGCAGTTGAATGGGACAACGTCATGAAGCGCGATGTTCACTCTATACTTCCTTCCTCTATGAGTTGACAACATGTTCCATCGCACGTTACAGAAAAGACATCAGAAGCTTATCAAAAGGAACTTACACGAATGGGACATGGCCAAAATTAGCGTAAAGATGCTCCTGCATGGCCAGTGAAACAGCAGGGAAGTAGGCCAGGCCTGCCCCGTGGGCCACGTTGTAGAACGCCACGCCTATTGATTCACCGTTCCTGTAAAACACTTTATTGTTGAGATGTTTAGGTTCATTATTATATTCATTCATTCATTGATGTCGATCATACTCATCGAGATGTTAACAAAAATGTGGCGTATCAAGCATATTACAACTTGAAAGCAAATCTTAAATGACTGTGCAGACGCTTGTGCATGCATATGCTCACGACTATATTCCCCGAGGGCGTAGTCAGAGATATTCTGAAACCTCAGAACATCCACGTTTCACTAGTACCTTAATCTGTCCAGTATGACAGGGAGTGAGCCCATCGCCACTTCTAATAGACAGTGGGTACAATACATGTCTCGATATTGAAACATGCAGGTTTCCTCATGATGTTTTCCTTCACCGAAAAGCCGGTGGTGTTACAAATCGTACATAAATTCCGAAAAACTCATTGGTACGAGTCGGCCTGGACGGGGATCGAAACATCGCCTCCTGCACGGCCGGCAAGGATTCACTAGTGCCACTGGACCACTAGTGAATCCGGGACTCCCAGGATTCTCAGGGATTGAGTTGGGCTTACATTTGCCTCATCTATACACCGTTGAATCGGGCTAGATTTGAGGCCGGAAAAGTGTGCTTTAGTTTAGTTAGACTATCAAACATTTTTGTCGCGAAGCTATCGAAATTTTCTATGGTTCTGCTGATTTTTTATAGCGATTTCGATATAGGCTCCATAGTGAAAGTTGTTCAGTTTGATGGTCTGCAGCACCCTGTTTCGGCTTCAAAACGACCCGATTCCAAAATGTAACAGTTGCCAGAACAGTTCTCTTTTTTGAAAGGTCCCTCAAAACGGAGTGCAACCTTGTAAAGGTCCCGAGGAGCCGATGGATGCATGATATTGGTTTTGGAAATCATTCATCTAATTTACAGCAGTGGAGTACACCATCATCATCAGCCTATCATATTAACTACTGAACGTAGATCTTCCATGGTGCATTATAAAACTCTGTCCACACCACAGCCTTTTTCGTTCCATCGCTACCAGCTTTCTGTGTTTCGTCATCGGTTCAGCTAGAACAGTTGACAGCTAACATGGGAAGATCAACATCATCATCATTATCAGCCGATAGACTCCACTGCAGGACATAGGCCTCTCTCAAGGATAGCAAAAACGACCGGCCCTGCGCTACCCTTATCCAACGTGTTCCCGTCACCTTAACCAGGTCATCGGTCCACCTTGTCGGATCTACCCAAGCTATGCTTCCTGGTACGCGGCCGCTACTCGAGAACTCTTCGGCGCCGCCATCGGTGGGAATATATTATTACCTGTAATACTCCAAAGTTCCTTTATCCAGGTCAATACACGACCCGATCACATCGCCTGGTAGCCAGGCCTGGCCGTATGGCATCGTAGCAACGTTCCACTTCCTAATCCTGCCTCCATCGTAAGCATACGAGTGGGCCGTGTCTCCCACTCCTGTGTCCATAGAAAATATGCAGGCAGATGTGCACCAACCGATCTGTAGAAGATCATTTTTCAAGGTCATGCTCGATTAAGGATGTGTCCTTTAATATTCTGTTATACTGTGGTATCATATGGTCAAATTTTATGCCAGAACTGGCCACCAATGTAGGCGTAGCGTGGCGGAAAATGTAGGCAAAACACTCACTTATAGTATTGCACATGATTACCTCGTCTTGAAAATGTTTCCCATTTGTATGAAATGACAGCTAAGTGTCCGAGGTGTGATTAAGGATGTTTTTTAATACGAAAATTCTACCTTCAGATTAGGTTTGATGCCATATTGCCTTAAGCTAGCACCCTTTAGACGGGCAACTGATCGCTGCTTCCTGCCAAGGCCAAATCGCAAAAATTGTTGGAGGGGATCAACGCGCGCTCCCTATTGGCTGAGACCGGATTTGCGATAGTGCTTTCGGCCTTTATTTAATTAATTTTGCTGCCGCGCGATTCGGCCTTGGCAGGAAGCACACAATCGATTGCCCGTCTAAAGGATGCATTATTTGTATAAGCTGTGAATACAAAATTATTCCTTGAAACAAATCCGTAAAATATATCCTGATTCTTGTATTTGCCTGCCATTCATTTATCAAATTTTTCTTTAATGCTTTAGTAGAGTAGTGTCTATCAACGCACCTGCATGATCCCCTTCGTACCGAGCTGTACCTCATACATCCACTTCCCTGAGAACACGCAGGCAGTTGCCCTGATGGTCGCGAAGCTAGACAACCCTTGCACACTGACCCGCTCGTCTCCTACCAGTACCAGT
Organism: Agonopterix subpropinquella; assembly: GCA_922987775.1. Classification (NCBI taxonomy): domain Eukaryota; kingdom Metazoa; phylum Arthropoda; class Insecta; order Lepidoptera; family Depressariidae; genus Agonopterix; species Agonopterix subpropinquella. The sequence goes on along the minus strand of OV277694.1, from coordinate 8,318,948 downwards.
CGACCTGTGCCTGAAATGGAATGACATTTATTGTTTCGCCAGTATAATGGGCAATAAAAGGTTTCTGTTATGTTATATTGTAGAGGAGGAGGAAGACAGGAGGACAAGGAGGCGCTAGGCGCATCCAACTAGGATGGGATGCTTTCGGGAAACTCCGTCCAGCGTCGGTCTGGCCCCAGGGAACACCGGGACTTTTCCCGGTGGGCCGGTACCCCCGTGGGCCGGTCCGGCCCAGTTTTTCTTCCCACTTTATTTTCATCCCTTAGAAAATGGTACAGCCCACTCCAGAATCTTTCTGGCCCACCCCAGAATTAAAAAGAGTCACTTTAAAAAAAAAAAGACATCTACAATAAAATAGTCGACAATTATTGTTATATTATTTTTACTTTCTTAAAAAGTCAGGGAAATTCAGAAAAATGTGCTTATTGCAAAATTGCGAGCTCGCTTCTCTCGTTCAGGTTTGTTTTAGAAGGGGCCTCCAATGGCCTCCATACCTGGAGAAGATTTGTGATCAAATTCAAAACAAGGCCAAAATATGTTCAGTAACTGAGTCGGTCGTAGTCAAAGACAGTCTAAATATATTGCGAATCTTCGAGCTCGCTTCGCTCGCTCAATCTTTTTGATTCGCGAACATGTCTTCTCGATTTCGGTATGAACTGAAAGCTCCTGGTTTTAAATCCTGTTGCGGTGAAGCATTTTGCACGCATTCCAGCATATCGTAGGGTCCTTCTTCGTACGCTGATGGTGTTTTAAAGAGATGATCAGACCATCAAACTGAGTAACTTTTTCCATGGGACCAATATTGAAAACTGGTGATAAAAATGGTCTTATTATGACAGGATCATCAACCGTTAGCATATTATCCTGTATAATGTTGCAAATTCTCGAGCTCGCTTCGCTCGCTCCTTGTTCTTGGTGGTATTGCAGTGACCTATTCTCAGGTCACAATGCAGTAAGATCTAGAGCTTGCTTCGCTCGCTCCTAATTCCTAACCTAGTCGTATTGGTATTGCAGTAAAACGAGGTTGCTTCGCTCGCTCCTGTACTGTGTAGTCATTGCTTGCTTCAGTCGCTCTTGATTTACGATCTAGCCTTATTGGAGTGAAATCTCAAGCTCACTTTGTTCGCTTCAGGATTTTGCAGATATTGCAGATTTCGAATGGCCAAAATATCATAGTAAAATATCGAGCTCGCCACTGCCTCCTGGTTTTTAGTCGCTTATGGAACCATGTGGGTGTCAGTACGTCGGTTCGTCTGTCACACGCGTTTTTTATTGTAACGGCCTAGTCGTATTGTTGTAAAATCTCAAGCACGCTTCGCTAGCTCTGATATTTTAGATCGTGAAAAACTCGAGCTCGCTTCGCTCGCTCCGGATCTTAAATTGTTTTGCAACCTGACTTTGATCTAGACCTAGCCCTCCTACGCGCCCTGGGAAAAAATAATTGCTACGCCAATCCAAGCCCTTCCTTTTGACTTAGCCATAGTCGGGGAAAAGGTCAGTGGGCCGCTTGTATGAAAAATTCCCGGTAGTTTTTTGAGTCCCAGACCGACGCTGACTCCGTCATATATTCTCTTCGGCTATACCACAATGCCTCAAGACGAGGGTGTTCAATCAGTCTTTTTCTTATCGAGTGGGCAGAGCCCTGGTGTCAGAGTTTTTTCAGACCGCCTTACGGCCTCTGACGTGGTTTTTTATGTAACGACTACTACCACCAGAGATAGTAGCCGGGACCAACGACTTAACGTGCCATCCGAAGCACGGAATCATTTTTCTTTTCAGACAGTCAGGTGATTCAGCCTGCAATGTCCTAACCAACTGGGGAAAAACGCACAAAGTGACATATCACTAGGTGTCCCCCGTGGGAATCGAACCCACGACCTCCGTGTCGAGAGCCAGTGCTCTTAACCATTAGACCACGCGGGAGGCAGTTTTGTTCAATCAGTGCGTCTTGCCAGTAATGACCTATGGTGCGGAAACATGGACCCTGACGATAGGACTAGTTCATCAATTCAAGGTCGCTCAGCGAGCTATCCAGAGAGCTATAGAGCTATGCTCGGTGTTTCTCTGAGAGATCACATTAGAAATGAAGTGATACGTTAAGGAGCAAATTGGTAGCCGACCGCATGAGGCGTGCGGTCGCGACGTGTCGCGGCGACACGTCGCTGCGGTCGTGAATGGGAAGCCAACCGCACGCCGCAACTGCACGCCGCAGCTACAGACAGTATTGCCAACTTAGGGTATTTTTGGGGTAATAATTTTCAGTAGGGTTTTAAGATTTAGGATGATGCTTTATATCTACTATGCCGTAACTTGAGCTCTAATGAAGGGTGAATAGAAAAGATTTTCGTAAAAACGAATAAGTACTATCAGTTTAAAATAACAATGTGCATGACCTCGCCTGCAAATGTGACGTCACTCAATCGCACGAACTTCACTCGAGTCATTCAAATGATTATTTCCTTTACATAGAGTCTATATTCCTTTACAACCGAGTGAAGTTATCGAACGGCCCTTCAAGGTCATGCACATTGTTATTTTAAACCGATAGTAGAAAAAAATTCCGTAAAAAGTAAAATAATGTTTTTTTTTTATTTGTTTCCCAAAATTATCATCTCGTATTTATTATATCTAGTAACATTTAAACACTGTTTTACCAAATACCAAACGCCAGTATGATTTATTGTTGGAATTTAACGGAAAATGTGGTTGAAAATAGAAATTTCATTAAATTAAAGAAATATCGTGGAATTTGTATGAATTATCGTGTTATACCCGACTTTAATGTTCTATCGCATGCCACTCAAAAATATCGTGAATCTAAGATAATTATCGCATGCTGGCAGCACTCGGCGACACTACTGGTCTGCGGTCGAGCGTTAGTGAAGCTCGACCGCACCGCAGTGAAGTCGAGCAGCGTGTCGCCGGCTGCGCAGGGTATTTCATAGAATTACATACAAACCAGTAGTGTCGTCGCGACATGCGGTTGCGGCGTGCGGCGTGCGGTCGCCTGTCAACCGCCACCTTTAGAGAACTAAAGTTGTTGACATAGCTCAGAAAATTAGCAAGCTGAAGTGGCAATGGGCTGGTCATATCTGCCGAAGAACTGACAACCGGTGGGGTGTCAGAGTTCTAGAGTGGAGACCGCGAACTGGTAGGCGTAGTGTGTGGGACGCCCTGCTGCCCGCTGGAGAGACGACCTAAAAAAGGTAGCGGCGAGCGACTGGATGAGGAAGGCCGAGGACAGAGTTTAGTGGCGCGCCTTGGGAGAGGCCTAAGTTCAGCAGTGGACGATGATAGGCTGATGATGATGATGATGATATTGTAGAGTTTCTGGCCGCATCTTCTCTATAGCGATAAGAAAGACGTTCCGACGCGGTGGTAGCTTAAAAAAATTATTTTGAGTTTGAGTTCTGTTTTGTATTTACGATCTTAATTGTACCTAAGTAGGTATTAATTTAAATTGAATAAGGTAGGTACACACGGCGACACATCAAAGCTACGCAAAACCAAAATAAGTTGGCCGTGCGACGGTATACGTTATGCAACATCCGCGCGGCCAGCTTATGTTGGATGATGTGTACCTACTTTGAATATTATATTCTTACCAGTAGAAGCGTCAAAGACAACTATTTTTGGTCCGATGCGACCCGGTCTATCGTCCGATGTGGATTCAGCAACCTGTAATTAAAACTATTTGTAATTTTAACAAACTTCAAAAAAAGGGCTCAGGTACATAATGTTTACTTTACCAAAATGACTACTGCCCCAAATGTGTACTTTTTTGTCCGGGACCTTTAGCGCGAGACCGACTCACACTTGGCCGGTTTTTAGTATTTGTTGTTATTCTGTAGAGTTTGCTCTATAATCACACTAAGTTTGACGCTTGTATGTATTACCGTTTTTACTATAGAGCGTGAAGAAAAAACATTGATTAAAACTAGTTTCTTGTTGAAAACCCCCCTTAATTTTTAACTTTCTGCCATTTTTATTATTTGCTAACAAATCCGCCGCAATAACGCATAATCTGAGAAAATTTCGTGACGGACCCACCATACCGCTGGCCATACCCCTGGGGGTAGGGTGGGACTCAACCATACCCCTATATTATCCAATAGTGATGTGACCTGGGGTATGGTAGGCATATGGTAGGTCCATTATCCGATTTTTTCAACTATCTAGCTATTACGGTTCAAAAGTTACAGCCCTAAACAGGTAGGACAGACGGACAGACGGACGGACGGACGGACAGACGGACGGACAACGTAGGCTTAGTAATAGGGTCCCGTTTTCACCCTTTGGGTACGGAACCCTAAAAAAGAACTTCACTGAAACAAAATTACTTTTCTAAAAAGTCAACATAATAACGAAAAAAAAAAAAGAAATTGTGAACAATTCTAACAAAGTTATGCAATTTTATAACAAAAAAAAGAACGTCACTGAATCAAAATAACTTTTCTAAAAAGTCAACATAAGACCAAAAACTGAAATTGTGAACAATTCAATGTTCTGTAACAAAGATATGCAATTTTATAACAACAAAAAAAAGAACTTCTTTGAAACACAATTACTTTTCTAAAAAGTCAACATAAAATTTTCTACCTATACAGGGTATCCCAAAACTCAACGTCAAGCCGAAAATAGGAGATAGGTGAGTTTATAAATGTTCAGAAGTGCGATTTTTGAAAATCATACGAGCAACTTGGCAGTAGAAAGTGTCAAAATTACTATGGAGATTATGCATCTTTCTACTGCCAAGTCGCTCGTATGATTTTCAAAAATCGCACTTCAGGGGTGCGATTTTTGAATCTCACAAGTTGAACTCAGCAGTTGAAAATGGCAAAATAACTCTGAAGATGTGCATCTTTCTACTGCTGATTTGACTTTCACAAATCGCACTCCTGGAGTAGGATTTTTTAAAGTCAAATCAGCAGTAGAAAGATGCGTATCTCTATAATAATTTTGACGTTTTCAGCTTCATAGCCTAGCCCACCGCCGCCGCCTGCTTGTCGGTCTTCTACAGATTGTACTTCGGTGAGTGTGCCCAAGAGCTACATGAGCTCATCCCACCTTCCCCTTTCTACTATCGGACTTCCAGACGCACCGCGGGATATCACCCCTTCTTGGTTGACATCCCACATATCCGCACCAAGCGCCTTTCTGAATCTTTTATAATGCGCACAGCCAAGGAGTGGAATGCCTTACCTGCGTCAGTATTTCCGAGTACTTACAACCCGGATTCCTTTAAAGTACGAGTGAATAGGCATCTTCTGGGTAAGCTCGCTACATCTACGACCCCATCTTCGTCCTGAGGACTGGATTGAGGTCAAGAGCAAACCCATAGTTAATAAAAAAAAAAAAAAAAAAAAAAAAAAACTGCTGAACTCAGCGAATGAGATTAAAAAATGCACTCCAGGGAAAAATACAAAAACAAAATCCAGTATTCGAGATTTTAAAATTTTTTTAACATTGAAATATGTCCAACATGTCTACAAAGTAAATTTTTTCATGAAAATACTTGTTACGTAACTGAAAAACCTTTTCAGACGACCCAATTCAAAAATAAAGGATTAGTGCCATACTTTTTACAGAAAATACCATCTTCGGTCATACTTCTGCGGTAAAATTGGCATCTTCGAGATTACACCCTGTACAAAAAATGTATCGCGCTAGCCTGGCGATTTATTTCAAAAGTTGGCCCGTTTAATAAAGTATTGAAAATGGTATCACACTTGGCACTTCTACTTTTCAATAAGTAGTAATATTTTTTTCGCCGAACAACCCGATTTGAAAACAATAATTCCACACTTTAGAATTAATAAACGTGCAACGCCCTGAACTACGATGGTTTAAAACAAAGTTTACTATGGAATTATTGTTTTCAAATCAGGGTTTTTTACTACTTATTGAAAAGTAGAAGTGCCAAGTATTTTACCATTTTGAAAACTTTATTAAATTGGAAAAATTTTGAATACCAGGTGGTAACCTGTATGGCGCTAGCCATAAATTTTTTATACTTACAGGATGTGGACTCAAAATTGACATTAAGAATTTTTCTACCACAAAAGTCTGGCAGAAAAAAAGTGTTTTCTGTAAAAAGTATGATCCTAATTACTAATCCTTTATTTTTGAATTGAATTCGCTGAAAATATTGTTCTGGATTACGTAACAAGTATTTTCAAGATAGATACGAGATACGATTTACAAATTTGTAGTAACTAAATCTAAAAGTTGAGCGCAGGGTGGCGATTTTTCCAATGTTAAAAAAATTACAAAATCTCGAAAAGTATCAAACTTATATTTTTCTTCGTATTTTTCCCTGAATAGTTATAAACTCACCTATGTTTTCGGCTTGACGTTGAGTTTGGGATATTACATATTATAAGATATTTACATCCAACATAAAAGACACTGAACTCTTATAATTCTATCCTTACGATGTACCTTTTTTTTACATTTATATTTTTTCTTTCTTATGTTTCTTATGTTTTCTTCTTTATCTCAAATGATCATAAATTCATAATATATCCGTCCGTTACAAAATTTATTTAAATTTCAGCCCCATACCAAGTTTGTTTATTTATACACCGTGTTAATGAATTAACGCAAAACTAGAAACCAGTTTGTTTCGATTCGAGAGCTGAATCGAATTATCATGTTTTCAACATAGTTTTTTTTTAATTTAATTACATATGTAATTAGTTTGTAAAATTTAAAATGTAAACCCACCTCATTGGCACACTCACCCTACTTACTACCATTTTTTTGCTAATTATATCCTCAAACTTCAATTATTTAAAAAAAGGGGGCGTTTCCTCACTTTTTCCCTTTAGGGGGAGGGGGGGGGGGGGGTGGGAGCATGTGGGGACCCCCACTACCCCCAACCTCCCCCCCCCCCAAATTTGTGCCGAAGGCACAGGTCCGGCACTTCAAACAACGTTTTAGATTTGACATGATGACGTTTGCACATGCGCAGTTTGCGAAAATTGTGCATGACATATGTGTAGGGTTGACTTAACACGCATCGTATGAACTACATTATACATTTCGTTACTTTTTATAGCTCATTCTGTTATTAAAAATAGTTTTTAAGCTAAAGAATCACAGAAAATGTGAATTTAGCGTTATTTTCCAACGTTTATTTTTACTGTGTGGAGAAAAATTAAATATATTTTATGTAGTCAAATCCAACGGGTGCGCGCGCCTGACTGCATTCCCTTGCTCGGATTCCCTCAAGTTACCACAGAGAGTGTGAGGGGAGGTGAGGTAACTGAAGTCAGAGGGGGGCGGGGAGTGGCCGTTCTGTATGTAGAACTATATACTATTACCTATTCTGTGCCGAAGGATACTAAACCCAACCCCTTTTGAAAGCTCTTGTCACTTTTGATAGCTCCGTCACGTTTATTTTTTTGCAACTGTACACATTTCGTGAAAAACGGTAGTCATTATGAAAAAGAGTCATTTTTGAGAAAGTGATCATTTTGGTAAAGTAGATTTTTTGCAACTGTAGACATTTCGTGAAAAACGGTAGTCATTATGAAAAAGAAACATTTTCGGGAAAGTGGTCATTTTGGTAAAGTAAACATTATGTACCTGATCGAAAAAAAGGAGGAGGTTCTCACTTTGTCGGTATGCTTTTATTTTCCTTTTTTGTATGTTGTAAACAATAATTTCGCTATTTCTTGAATGATTTTTGGAAGATTATTTTTTGTTCTGACAGAATTCAGTATGTCAAGTTTTATTTCGTATTAATTTTATATAAAAAAAATTACTTTATTTTTTAAGATTATGTCTACCGATACGAGACATTATTTTGAGAAACAAATTATAAAAACATCCTAAAAGAAACACCTATCGACTGACGTACTAGCATTTCAGTTTATTTTAGTCTTTTCTTTATGCATTTATTTAGGCTCCGTTGGCGTTACCTCTGGCACGACGGCAGCGGGTGCATGTTTCTTCGTGGACTTGTTCTTGGGCAAGACAATCTTAGCTTCCAGCATCTTGGGCAAATGCTCTTGAACGTGGCTGACGTATCTGCTTCTCCTGTATAATTAAATTAACCTAAGTAGGTAAGTTATAAGTAAGTAGGTATAATTATAAGTTATGCGCTCCAAAACTGGAATAGCTGACGACAGGCAGCGGCCTTAAAACAGCTCAGCTAAACTGGGAGTGAGCGGGAAAAATCTGTCGCAAACCTATTTTTTTACCTTTGCTAGAACAGCCCTGAACCAAAGAAAATAAACACTACGCCATGAACCAAATTTTCAATTGCGTTTTTCTCCGAAGAGCCAAATAGGTAACAAAATGTTGTGGCTTGTTAGTGGAGAATTGTGGCTTGTTAGGTTTATAAAAAAATTCTACTGGGATGATATACGGCGGATAAAAAATGTTAACAAAAAAGTAGGAAATGTATAATTTCTCTTCAACCATGCTTATACTTATGTGTGTTACGTGTGCTTCTAATAATTATTACATTCTCTCCTAAAATGATTGCCAATTCTTAGATAATTCAGAACTTGCCTATTTAATAACTAACGAACACCCGAATTAAAGGCATTTTTACCCGATAAAAATATTTTATCTTTGATTTTTTTTCAAACTCTAAGGGCTAAACTGGCACACGGGAGTTTTACGCATGAATTTGTAATCATTACCTGTATTGAAAAATGCGATAAAAGAACGCTGTCCGAATTTAAGGGTAAATATATACAACGTGTTAATGAATTAACGCAAAATAAGAAAGTAGTTTGTTTAGAATCGAAAGCTGAATCGAATTATCATGGTTTCAACATAGGTAATTTGTTTCAAAATATTAAATAATTTGTTTGTAAAATTTTAAATTCCACCCCACGGGCACACTCACCCTAATTACTACCAAAACAAGATTCTTAAAATGTATCAATGAGTACGTTAGCGCCTTCATTCATTGCTGAAATGATAACAAATAATTTTTGCCTCAAAACTTAAAATGCGAATATCTTTAAATTTTAACTAAGTATCAAAATAATGAAATTATTGTTTCAATCTAATTATCTTGTTATAAATCAGTTGGGGTGTATGAGATTTTGCGCTTATTCATTAACACGTTGTAGAAACCACGGCACTACCAGAAAGATGGGTCAAGGATATTCAGACACGCGGGTCCCAACCCGGTGCAGAGGGCGAGGGCAGAACGTCATGGAGAAAAACGGAGGAAGCCTATGTCCGAAGGCGGACTGATCAAGGGCTGTGATGGATGTATGGGTTATAACAGTACAGAGGGAAAGAGTTGAACAAAGCTCACTGTGTATGCTTGTCGTTGTTATCCTTCAGGACCATCTCGTGACCAAAGATCCTGCGTATCATGTCGTGAACCTCGCCCTTCTCCGCGGAGCTGCTGCATACCCCGAACATGGACCGGAGGACGTTCATCTTGCTTCTTCTCGATATTACAGTCTGTCGACACATGGACACAGTATAAGAAGGACTATCAAGTTAAGTTATAGCCTGGAAAATTGACAACATTTTATTTTTAACCACCTGTTTTTAATTAACAATATAAAAATAGGTTCAAAAATAAGAGGTACGTATTTTTCCGATTTAATTTTTGATCGATATTTTCTGTTTTTAATTTACTTTTGAATTTTCTGAAAAACGTAGGATTTATGGCTATAATACCTTGGCTGCAATAAAATTTAAAATAAAAACTCAAATACAATAGAAAAGCTAATTTAATAAAGTTAATCTTTCAGTATTTTTAAATAACTCGAGTAATAATGGATAGAAAAATCTGATAATGTGCTTTGTGCCTTTCTTAAAATTAAATGTTGTAAATTGAAATTGAAAAAAAACCCTCTCCCCACCAGCACTCCACTCCACTCCATCGATTCCACTGCAGGGCAAATGCCTCTTCTCACAAATCAGACTAAGAGAAAGTGGGCCATACCCGACCATGCGAGCCCAGTGCATACTGGTGGGGGCAAGTTTGTGGTCAACTTGTTGTCAGAGAATTGTCAAGCCGCCAATATGCCTCTGGCCCGGCTTAACGAATACACCGCCATCTGACGTAATTACCCGGGACCAACTGCTTAACGTTCCTTCCGAAGCACGGAGACGCTCGAGGTGAAATACCACTAAGCTGTCACCCATCCAAAGACTGACCGGTCCTGACGTTGCTTCACTTCGGTGATCGATTCCATCCTCAGAAAGAGTATCTATAGGGTGTAATTGAAATGAGACCACAAATTTTCAGGGGTGGTTCGGACCATCAAACTGAACAACTTTTACTATGGGAGCAAATATGAAAAAGCCAAAAAAAATTGCTGTTCATTCGTTTTGAGCCAAGTAGGCATTGCCGTTTAGAATGGAACTGCAGATTTATTAGGCTTCCGTACCCAAAGGGTGAAAACGGGACCCTATTCATAAGCGTATGTTGTTCGTCCATCCGTCCGTCTGTCCTACCCATACAGCGAACTAGAATATGTAGTATACGTAGGTAATAGTTTATGTTTTACCCACATGAGAGCTTATCAATACACCAACATAGGATTTCACGCAGTCTCCGTGCTGGCCGAAATCACTCAAGAGCACACAGAGCACAGAAACAAGGAAATCATTAAATAATATAAGATATTTTACTGACCAATAAAAAAATTCCAAGAAATCCTTGTCTAAATTGATATAAAATCAGCTGGTTTAGTTCATAAAATAGTTTCAAAATTAAAATATTTTCCAAATATTGTTTTGGCGAACAAATCTGCTAGGAAAAGTCCACGAAATGTCAAATGTGTCAAAGTTAATATTTTTTTGTAATTTTCTGATATGAATAAGAAGTTTAAAATTAAATTTTAAACTTCTTGGATATCTAAAAATAAAATAAACTGAAATGCAAGAAGATTACATATTACATACCCTTGCTGAAATGCTAACTAAAATATGTTTTATTTTTTTAACTACATTTCTATATTTTTACCAAAGAGATACGAAGCTTGACCGTAAAGTCTAGAAAAATAAAATAAATCGGAACCAAGGATTTTAGAATCATAAGGCTGGGAATAGACTTCAGATTCTGTTTCCGATTGTCTGTTCAGACTATCTGATCGGTTTTACTCGATACACATCCGATTCTTGCGCCAGACTTTGTCTGAACTCAGTCGTTCTCGAGCTGTGCTTGCTTGCATACGGAGCAGAAAGAAAAGATGGACGATGAATTACTGTTACTTATTGCATATTTGCTCGTGTTAGCGATTCAACGTCCATTAAAACCCATGCTTTTTCCAATATTTCGTTACACACGTCTTCCCAAGCCAAATCTTTCATCTGTCTATCGTGATACCCTTCACTGCCTGTATCCCGTAAGCAAATATGTTTTTTATCGGCCATAATAAGCCGTTCGGTGACGAAATTTTCCGCCATCGTCCGAACCACAATCATGCGATGCGTCCGTTCAGTGTCACGCTAGAGAGTCAACTGGTAAATCGGAAGGAAGAATCGGACGTCTATTTGGTCTTTGTACAAAACTATGCAGACCGCGCCTTCAGACAATCGGATCGGAAATAAAATCGTAAACGTCTTGGCGCTGTTTCCGACTCGGACGTCCGATCCGACTATCTGATCGGATGTGTATTAAGTATTTAAACAAATTTATGGCACGAGTGCCTTCAGACAGTCTGATCAGACCATCGGATCCGACTGTCGGATGAAAAAATCTGACGTGTATTCCCAGCCTAAAGGATGCCACCATTAAAAAGGAGCAAAGCTGGGGCAAAGTAACCAAGAAGCTTGAAATTTTTTGAAAGTAACGTAGAAAACATAGACGGGAATTTACGAAAGAAGAACGATCATTACCGACCACCAAGGAGTATTATCATGTTTCCAAAGAGATTATACCTAAAGGGGTTCCCTCTATCAGGCATACTTTTCACTGTCCGAAATCCATCTTTACTAAGAATACGGGAACAGGTGTACCAATGTGGCCAATAAATTATAACTAGGTACCTTACCTACCTACTACCTAGTTTTTTATGACTAATGATCTTTTATACCTTTATTGCACATGAATTACAAAATGATGCTAAAAAACTTAAGCAACAATAGGGAAAACCGTAACAATACTCTGCGAAAAGGCAATTATGCCATACGATACCTACTTCTGAATATAAACTCTATAGAATACGATTGATCTGCCATAGAAGACTATGCGTTCTGAATGGATGCTAAACAAAAACAATGTATGCCAAGTGAGTTTATGCCTAAAGCCATGTATGCCTATAGTGATCAATGTGATAATGCATTACAAATACAACGTGTTAATGAATTAACGCAAAACCTCATACACCCCAACTGATTTATAACAAAATAATTAGATTGAAACAATAATTTTATTATTTTGATGGTTAAAATTTAAAGTTATTCGCATTTTAAGTTTTGAGGCAAAAATGATTTGTTATCATTTCAGCACTGAAAGAAAGCGCTAACGTTCTCATGGATACATTTTTATAATCTTGTTTTGGTAGTAAGTAGGGTGAGTGTGCCCGTGCGGTGGGTTGACATCGGGTTCAGAAAATTTTAAATTTCACAAAAAAATTATTGAATATTTTGAAAAAAATTACCTATGTTGAAACTATGATAATTCGATTCTGCTCTCGATTCTAAACAAACTACTTTCTAGTTTTGCGTTAATTCATTAACACGTTGTATATGCGAAAAAAGTTATGCGACAATATGGTGAACCGCCTAAAGGCATAGAGGGAGCCAAAGGGAAAAAGTGGACAGCCGCAAAAAGAAAAATCTATAGTTCCGTCTCCTTCTACTATTCAAGGTACGTCATAAGCCAAAAGAGACTAACTACAATCGTAAATTGATGCGGACTCTATGCTTTAGAATAAAGAGATCCATCCTCAGCATGTTTCACAGCATGTTAGGCAGTGTCAGGTGTGCCCTCCAAGATTTAGACAATACCACAGAATAGGTAATAGTACCTATGCCAGCTTCCTGGCTGTCTTAGATTAAAAACTTTTCACTTACGCTGACTGGCTGTATATCAAACCATCAAAACCATAGACGATTTTTTTTCGCTTCAAAGCGATATTGTTTTATTTTCGAAACAAAAATTATTTTAGATAACACCAAATCAATACCAATGGATAATACTCAATAATATTATAATATACTGAAATACGCTACCGCTACACGCTATAGGTACGTTCGGTCAAAGTAATCATATAAATTTAAATAAGTAGGTACAAATACCATGTATACCTCTATAAAGCTACTGATTTTGATTCCAACATCTAAGGTTCGTAGGATTACAAAAAGGGTTTGTGTACAAAGATGAACGAAAATGACCCACTGACTGAAGAAACAAAGAAGAACAAGGTCGAGGATGCTTCAAGTACGTAATCCACCTAAAGAATATTTTATATGGAACACTTAAAACTAAACTTAAGACCTATAGCCATACAGAAGAAAGAGATCAGAGTAGGTATTAATATATGCTCAAGATCAATCAATAGAAACATACGAAAAAGAATCATATGATATCTAACAATCCTCAAGACTCAAAGTTATTAATCTTAACTACTTCGAATCGCACAACCAGGGATGCCAATGACGAGAATATTAGAAACAACTGTGACGCAGTAATTATCACCAATAGATTAACTGAAGCCAGCAAGTAACAGAAGATACGGACCGGCAACTTCTGTTTACAATATGAGAAATCTGAAATACGCCAGTGCTTCGTGAAGGTTTTATTGGCTCCCGTTCGGTGAATACCACGATATATTACAAGAACTACATTGATGACTTAAAAAGTAAGGATGGAGAACACCCTCATTTATATTTCACATAACTCTTAATACGTTTTACCCAGTAAGGGAATACCCGGAAGCCGTTATGAGCCAAATAAATGAGAAATTTGTCACGTTCAGTCAGCAATCTTACAGATATAGTTATTACCGAGGTACTCAATTGCCATTGTTATTCGATCTACGTAATCATTTGTAATACTGGCCCATTTCAACTTAATGCAACATACAAATGCTCTGTTACATGAATATCTTGTAGATTCTTTTTACAAAACAGGTACACCAACAGGACACCCGGTTTATAGATATACAGGAGGTAATGACGTGAAACATGTTATTCATATAAACGTTTCATGTGGTCTGTTACAGCCACGAAACCCACCAATGCTACTACAACGACCACCACAACTACAACTACAACAAAAACTACAATAAAAACTACAAAGAAAACTACATCAAAAACTGCAACCACCACCGCAACCACACCACGACCTTAAAAACGACCCGTTCTAGTCGTTCTAGTCGTTCTTGGAGGTTTACTTGGACTCGTTTTGGGCGTTGTAGTTCTAGTCGTTCTAGGAGTAGATGTGGGCGTTGTAGTAGTAGTGGGAGTTGTAGTGGATAACCACTATAACGCCCACTACTACTACAACGCCGACAACTACTCCAAGAGCGACTAGAACTACAACGCCCAAATTGAGTCCAAGTAAACCTCCAAGATCAACTAGAACAGCCACAACGACTAGTACCTACTAAAAAAGTTACAATACATAAACGACATATAAAACGTGTGGTTTTAACAAACAACAAAACGAAACAAATAACGACGTTTACTGCCTTTTCGAAAACGATCATTGACTCCAAGAACAAAATCGAAAATGAATATTTGTGATAAAAAAGCGCCCCAAATACTCAGCTTGCTTCGACTGTGGGCTCAATGAAATTAAAATACCATCACCAAAAGGCATATAATATATAATTATAATGTACTTCTTGTTTTAATACAACATATTTTATTTCATGAAATAAATTTGATGAAAACAATAATAATGTACTTAACGGTTACACTAAAAAGTTTGGCTTGCTTTTATTACCAATGACGTAATGTTTTGAACTTTATAAATGATGTGTTTTATAAATAAAGTGTACAATCAAATGATTACAGTATTCGTTTTTAATTTCCATCACGTTGACGACGAGCTGGCAGGCGTAGTGTAGGACGGTCCGGCGCTGGACCGAGGACCTGACCTGAGAGAGGTAGCAGGGAGCGACTGGATGAGGAAGGTTGAGGTCAGTTTAGTCGAATCATTCCCATTACGTCGCTTTCCCCCCCGTGACCACAGTACCTATAGGACAGTGTACAGTACATTGATATCGTTGAGGACAGTAATCTATCTTCATACAATGGTGCCAATCGCGGCGTACGCCTCGTAGCACGCACACACTGATAATATCTCCGCGTAGCCCCAGAGATTTTGTATCGCGTAGCCCCGTCTGGCGCATTCTTGTCAGTCTGACATATTTTCAGTGTGTGCGTGCTACGAGGCGTACGTACTGGCGAGCACACATACAAGCCGCGTTTGGCACCATTGTATGAAGATTGAGTTATTATTGTTCTGCTGTGCCGTGACAGTTTCGTCACTCACCAAGTCCACTGAGCAAGTAATCACTACCAAGTCTATGGATCCTTCACGACGCGACGTATAGGTTTATGTTGTGGATCGGAGATCGACCGCCACGAGTATCACGGATAAAAAGGATTTCTTGAAATAAGACATATTGGCCCCGATTCGTACTGTGCCAAATTTATTCCTGTCACTTTCTAAAATAAGATTAAGAAAAGAGACGGAAAACCAACAACTGACTTTAGTGCTGTCACAGTGACGTTACACGCCCAAAATAAGATGCCGAGGAGTCACGTTGCAGGGACTGACCTTACATTATATAGTGATCTGTGGACTGACCCGAGCACACGTCTCGCGTGGTTTCGCGCGTCGCGTTTTTGCCTGAGATTGAGGATTGCGGAGCCTCCCAATCCCAATGGATTGATTCTCCCATAAAATACTTGACACTGGCGGAAATGCAGTGCTAACGCACAAGCAAGAGTCCATTATAAATAAATAAAAAAAATAAGATGACATCATAATGTACGCCATCTTATTTAAGGCGTTTTTGGGCGTGTAACGTCTACTGTTGGCACTAAAGTCAGCTGTTGGTTTTCCGTCTCTTTTCTTAATCTTATTTTAGAAAGTGACAGGAATAAATGTGGGAGATTGGCATATTATTTGCTTAATTTATGTAATTTTTACTTCTAAAAATAATCCTAATGCGTGCACAAA
Organism: Agonopterix subpropinquella; assembly: GCA_922987775.1. NCBI lineage: Eukaryota > Metazoa > Arthropoda > Insecta > Lepidoptera > Depressariidae > Agonopterix > Agonopterix subpropinquella. The sequence continues at coordinate 8,302,822 of OV277694.1, read as the reverse complement.
CAATAATAGTAGCTAAACTATGTAAATTGTTCGTGCACGTGTTCTCCCTACCACTCCCACCGTGCCGCTTGTACTATAAAAGTGCCTGCAATACCGGCGAACGAGTCAGTCGTGATTTCACTTCGGACACGGCAACACTTTGCCATTACTTAACTTGTCAGGTAATTTATGTTGAAATAACTTTATGATTTTATATAATAATTTATTATGTGGTGCTATTGCTGATAATGCTTATGTAATAAATAAATAACAGCCTAGCCTATCTTTGTTTCCTGATTTTATTTAAAGATAATGTTTACATAATATTGCTAACGATGGAATAAACTGTTTTTCTATAAAAGTTTATCTGTTTTTGATTCATTCTCCCAAATAAATTTAGTTAAGTCGTGGCACAGAATAGGTAATAGTATACATAAATAGTCGTGGCACAGTCCGAATCGGGGCCATTGTCTTGTGTGAAAGCTAATTGCACTGAATCAAAAATATGGCGCTCTCATATAATTAATTATACCTACCTATCGCTATCGTATCGACACAAATATTTTCTTGCGGAAAGAAAAAAAATGTTGAATTGATATTGATAAGTAGGTACTTACTTACGGTAAATTATTTTGTTGCAAGACAAGTGACTCTATAGACAATGTGTCTTCAACCAAAAACTATATTGGGATTATCACAATGTAGGTACCTACAACCCGGGCGAATTAACTTGGCACCTGGCTCGCACGTGGCTTGGAATAAAAAACTCGGAAAACTCGGAAAGAATAACTCGAAAATACTAAAGCGCAGGGACACGTGCAACGGTAACTGAAATGCTATGCTACGGCCTCTCACGGCGACGGCAGGGTCCCGCGGGGGGTAGCAGTACCACGGCAAATGCCTGAGCAGGAGGGGTGTCAAATTCCGAGCCACGTGCGAGCCAGGTGCCAAATTAATTCGCCCGGGTTGTACGTCATGTGCCCGTGACCGTTCTTTATTTAGTATTTCCCAACCTTATTGAGAATTGTCTCTCCTCTTGAACAAAAGATCACTATTCAAAGTTTCTTACATTACTATTTCTTTACTTACCAAGATAATCTCACATTCATAGACTTGGTCGTGAAAAACAGTTGGTTTCTTCATAAATTTTAATAGACCGTGAAAAGTGTCGACCTCCGCGGCGGTCGGGTTCCGCAGTTCATTATTTCGGCTACCCCGACGATTCCCGCCCATGTTATTTGGTATCACCATGGCTTAGGGTACCGTGGGAAATTATTATGAAACCTTTTTTAAGTTTCTTACATTATTAGGTAAATATATTTATGTTAAGTAATGTAAATACTGTTTTACACGCGACTACACCCACCTGCAAAAATTAGTATTGAATAAAAACCGGCCATGAGCGTGTCGGAGTTGGACTGGCCCAAGATAGGGTTCCGTAGTCATTCCATGAAAAGCTATATGATAGCGTAAATAACGTAAAAAAAAATCAAAAGCAAACAATATAGTGCGATTTAATATTGTTCAGCGCCGCCTTTTGACAGACGCTGGCCATCGGCTGTTTTATTGCATTTTTTCGACACTGCTTGTGCTACAGCGTTCGTTATAATTTTCATTAAAAGTAGTTATAGGGATCTACATTATCAAATAGTTTCTTCAGATTTTTATTCCAGTATTTTAGAAGTTAGAGCGGTACGCCCTTTTTTTACTTTGAGCGTAGATATCTCGAGATAGAAGCATTATAACGATTTAGTTTCTATGGCAGTTTCGTTCCATTGGACAAGATCACAAGACCTATCCAACGACACCTCACTCGATTTATTTATTAAAAAAACTAATTTTTCCAACCCCTCTTTCATTGGGGTCGAAAAAATGTGTTTCTTCGTAACTACTACATTTCTGTTTTTGGGTTACCTACTGTTATCTTTCTTCATGCCAAATTTCGAATCAATAGGCGCAAAAATGAGCGAGTTATTGAGGCGGGTCATACAGACAGACAGAATGGACGAAAATATAAGGGTTCCTTGTTGGACTACTACTGAAAACCTAGGTTTTCGTTTTCGGGATTTTAAGCGTGATGATTTAAAAATAACAGACATATTGATATCAATTAGCATCATTTTAAACTAAGAGTACCCATCAAATTGAACAACTTTTACTATGGGAGTAAACTAATCGGAGCACAAAAAAAATCTGCTGTTGCCAGTTGCATACATTTGAGTCGTGTTGGCACGGCACTGTATAGTTTAGTATGGAACAGCTGCTCTGATTATTTATTTGCTCCAATCGGTTAGCTGTAAAAGTTGTTCATTTTGATGGGTAGACTCTTAGTATAAAAGGATGCTAATGATATCAATTTCACCCTCTATATTCCAACCGGTCGATAAAGTACCTAATCAGAAATAGCTACGGAACCGCGAACCGACTAAATTATTCACGCTTCACGTTCTGTCTCCAAACAAATTTTTCACGCGAGCTTCTCGCAATTGTCGGGTCAAGGGTATTTTATTTTCGTATTTTTCTTTTTTCGTAAAAACACAAAATGTGAATAAATTCAACAAGTCAGTTGAGTATCCAATTTGGTTGAGGTCAATTCGTTAATTTGAAAAGCTCTTCTCTCTAATAATTTATTTAGTTGACTTATTATGTTTATTTAGTTGACTGACTTTCATAATACTTTTCTTTTATGTTGTTGATATCCTATACTTTTCTTTATACTTACTGTTGATTTAGTAGACCAGTTTTGTATGGTATGGAACAAGTAAGGAACAGCAGATTTTTACTGGCGATTTCACCTATTCTACCTTTTGTACTCAGGGGACGCGTAGAATCTCGAATGAATAAGATATCCCTACGGAACGAAAGCATACAAGCGGCCGCTGTATACTCACACATTGCCCGTGTTAGAGGACGTACGAACAGGTGTGCGCACATATCCGGATTGTGTGCACCGTTGTACGTCCTCCAACGCGCGCTAGGTGTGAGTGTACCGACACCGGCCGCTTGTATGAATATTTTGAATGAGATATTTATTCATGTGCTAGAACTACCTATTTATTTTGTGACCGTACGCATCCCAGTGTCCGTTCATCTGTTTCGCTCGTTATATGTAGCCGGCCTACAGTAGGTACCCTTTTATTTTGTGGTGCACGAGAACTTGTCAGTGAAAGGCCAAACATACCGCCGGCGGCGTCGCGCCTTTTATTATATATTTTGTGCTCATCGTACAGCGATTGCATGAAACTTTGTCTCTGTGGTATTTACTCAATGTAATACGGTGGAGTGTTATTTATTATTCTTATGAAAGTACTAACAAATAGACCAATAGGCCCACATTCGGTAGCAAAATAAACAGAGAAGTATGTCACGGGTGAAACAAACAGCTATAATTTCAGGTCTGAAAGGCAGGACGAGATGGTAAAATTGTTTACAGGAAACCTCTGTCTTGTTTTATTGACTCACTTTTTATTGTATTACTACTATACCTACTGCCTACCTAGTTTCTCCCCGTCGAACTCTTATTTTGATACTAACGTTGAGATTGGGGAAAACTTTGTATCATCATCATCATCAGCCTATAAACGTCTCACTAAAGGGCACAGGCCTACCCTCAAGGAGGCATAAGGCCTTAAGGAAGGCATGGGCATTAGTCCAACACGCACGCCCAATGCGGATTGGTAGACTTCACACACGCAACAGAATTTCCTCATCGTATGTAGGTTTCCTCAAGATGTTTTCCTTCCCCTCTTGAGAGCCAATAACCACAACTATATTCCGCCTAGGGTGTTGGCAGATAATTATTTTAAACATGTTTCGTCCCATTGTTGGGCAAAGGTCTCCCCCAAGCTTTTCCAGCCTTCCCTATCCTGTGACATCAGTTGCGGTGGGCAACGATCGACCATATGGAAACCGGGGCCGGGGCAAACCAAGAAAGAGATGACGCGGCGACCTGGATGCCCACGAAGCGAAATGGCAACTGATGCTAGAGAAATACCTACCTATTTATTTTTTTAACTAGTGGTGATCCACATTTCCCTACTTGCACTCATACAGCGCGCGTTGAAGTACGTACTAACAGGTGCGCACATACCCGGGTAGAGTGTGTGTTGTGCACCTGTTCGTGCGACCTCCAACCGTAGTAAATTAACATTTCTATATGTGACTGTACCGACAGCTGGCCCTTGTATGAAGCTTTCGTTCTGTAGATATATTTATTCATGTACTATTAGTGATCAAAATCTGACCAGCAGTGATACCAGTGAGGTGAGAAATGGCAACTTTTAAAGGACAGTGGACGTATTATATGCCTCGAAATTGAAGCATCACTTGTTACTATACAGGGTTTAGGGGACAGCCAGGCAAATACTGAAATGGTGAATTCAGACCATCAAACTGAACAACAACTTTTACTATGGATCGAACCTTAGAAAACGCGAAAAAAAATCAGCAGTTTCATTGGTAAATTTAAGTCGGGTAAGGTAGATATAGCAGTTTTGTATGAACAGCAGATTTTTTTTGCATTTCCTGAGGTTGGCTTTGGCTCCATAGTGAAAATTGTTCAGTTTGATGGTGCCTGGCATGGCTGTCCAATACTGTCCTGTGAAATACAGTAGGTAGGTATATCTAGTACGTCTTATAATAATTTATCAAATTTCGAGTTTATTATCTGTACCGCATGACAAATAGAGTGAGTACGGTAGGTAGGGAGCTAGGGAGATTAAATTCATTAAATCCATGTCACTTCGCCAGGCAGCTTGAAAACAATATGGGTAATAAAAGTCGAAGTGAATTTGTAGTCGCCTGCAGCTTTAAGTTTAGTTTAAGCATAGAGTAAATAAATTATACACAACAGAGGGTCAGTGCCCATACTAAGAAAGTTGACACCTTCTTATATGAAAACTCGCGCAAGTACAGCGCCGGTGGTGAGTAACCGGTACTACAGCAATGTTTAATTACGATAAAATACGTGTTAAACACATAAAAATTTGTTATTCAAAGTTTAAATCAAATCAAATCAAATCAAATCAAATCAAATAATTTGTTGCATGAATTACAGGTGAATCATAATTACATATTAATGTGAATAGAAAGCAGATGTTCGGCTACAATCAATTGGTGCTCTGCCGTAACCCTACCTTAAACAGGAGAAAAAAAAAAAAAAAAGTTAAAGAAAATTATTTCAGTGGAACAAAACTCAAATAATAGTGATCTAATAACGTTTAATTAAGATTTATCTCTCGTTCAGGCCAGTAGCGACATCTGTGTGCGCCAAGACTATACTAAATCTAAAATGTATGGAACTGTCCATATGGTTTAAGACAGGGCAAGTAGATATGTAACGAATGCCTGTCCTGTCCCATGGGTAAATACCCACATAGATAAAGCTTTGACCAATCACGCTAGTGGACAATCTATAAGGTCTAACAAAATTAGCTGAAACTATTTTAAGGGGATGATCAGATCATGAAACTGAACAACTTTCTTTAGGGGAAAAAACAGCTGTCCCATACAAAATTGCAAACACAACTCGACCGATTGCGAATTGCGCCGTAGGTGATACTTGCGCCGTCGGTGACGGAGTTACAAGACATGTTGAATGTGATGAATGACTCGTTGAAGAAGAAAGATATGAAAGTCAATGTATGCAAGACAAAGGTAATGGTTTTGGAACGTGAAGACGATGTTACAGAATGTAACATTGTTATGGAAGGAGACAGAGTGGAACAGGTGAATGAATTTGTATATCTGGGAAGTTTGTTTAAGAGAGATGGAAAGTGTGACGGGGATGTGGAGCGAAGAGTGACTGCGGGAAATAAGGTAAATGGGGCCCTGCACGCCGTGGTGAGTAGCCGGTCTGTATCAAAAAGGGCACGTCTGGCTATTCACAACGGTGTGTTGGTGCCTACGCTAATGTATGGGAGTGAATGTTGGGTATGGAATAAAAGGAATGAAAGTCGAGTGAATGCAGTTGAAATGCGCTCCTTACGAAGTATGTGTGGTATTACTTTGGTTGATCGAATCAAGAACAGTGTGATAAGGGATTGGTGTAAGTTGAAGGATGATATAGTAACAAGGATTGAGAGGGGTATGCTTAGATGGTTTGGTCACGTAGAGAGAATGAATGAAAGAAGACTTACGAATGAAATTTATCGAGCACAGGTGAGTGGAAGTGTTGGGAGAGGCCGTCCGAGGAAAACATACCACGATCAAATCAATGATCTTTTCCGAAAAGGACAAGTGCGTAGCACCCTCAATCGACGGAAGTGCATGAAAAGATGTATGAATGTCAATGAGGCTAGAGAAGTGTGTCAGAGTCGTAGCGTGTGGCGATCTGTGGTCTCTGCCTACCCCCTTGGGACAATGGCGTGAGCTTATGTATGTATGTATGTACAACTCGACCGAAATGTATGGAACATCTGTTTTTTTTTTTCACGATTTCGATATTGGTCTCATAGAAAAAGTTGTTCAGTTTGATGGTCTGATCATCTCCTTAAAATAGTTTCAGCTAATTTTGTTAGACCAAAACACCCTAGTAATACTTAAGGCTACTCCTCCCATCTGCAAGGCTCTCTTTCTTACAAGCAAACTTTTGCAATTAGCCATCCCGCTTCAATTGCGCGGCTCCGGTCAGAATTTTCCGTTTTCTTTGAAAACCTGTATGATTTTTTATGAATTTTCAAAAAATAAGAAAACCACATCATTTTATATTGCATTGTGAAGAATATTGTAAATTTTCATATTCTTCTGATAAACAATGTAAGAGTAAAACGGTTACAATTGGAAAAAAAGAGGTGACTTTGGAGTCGTTTTTCTTCAGTTTTATTAATTAAAATAGATTTCGAGAAAAACCACATCACTTCTCATATCCTGTAGATTGTTTAGTTTTGTTTTCTGCTTAAAAAGTGCCATAGTTAATGTATAAAATGGTTACAAAGTTACTCAAAACCGGGCGGACGCCCCTTAAGGGGGTGCTTCAGACCATCAAACTGAACAACTTTCAATATGGAGCCAACTTTGAAATCGCGAAAAAAAAATCAGCTGTCCCATTCATTTTAGTTGAGTCGGCACAGCAGTTTTGTATAGGACACCTTATATTTTTTTCGCGATTTAGAAGTTGTCTCCGTAGTGAAAGTTGTTCAGATTGATTGTCTGAAGCACCCGAAAAGGCAAAGCCCCGCCCCAGCTTTTAGGTGCCCACAAATAGCGCACAAAATGATCACGAGACACGCTCGCACAATGTCGCCCAGTCATTTTACGGTTTGAGCCGGGACTGATTAATAATTGATATTTTTTTTCGGTATAGTATTTAAGAGCCAATTTGAGCTTCAAAATGTACCATAATTAAAAAAATATCACGTCAGCAACAGCCCCGAATTTTATATTTAGCATTTATCTCGTTCTAAAAAACGAATGGAATTTTGATATCTATGTTGCGCAGCGATTTTTTTTAAATATGTTTTCAGTTAGTATTTTTGTCACTAAATAGTGCCGGTTACAGTTTAAGTTCAATTCATAATTACTCCCCACCCCTCCTAACAAAACTTCGTAAAATGACTGGGCTACTATACAGGGTGTACAATAAAATGGGACAGCTACTCAAAGGGGTGCTTCAGACCATCAAACTGAACAACTTTCTCTATGGGACCAATATCGAAATCGCGAATAAAAAAATCCGCTCTCCCATACAAAACTGCAAACATAACTCGACTGAAATGTATGGGACAGCAGATTTTTTTTTCGCGATTTTGATATTGGTCCCATAGAGAAAGTTGTTCAGTTTGATGGTCTGAAGCACCCCTTTAAGTAGCTGTCCCATTTTATTGTACACCTTGTACAACATGTTAATGAATTAACGCAAAACTAGAAAGTTGTTCGTTTAGAATCGAGAGCAGAATCGAATTATCATGGTTTCAACATAGGTAATTTTTTCAAAATTTTAAATATATATTTTTTTAAATGTAGACTTTACTGATCCCGATGTGAACCACGGGCACACGGTACTCACCCTACTTACTACCAAAACAAGATTAATAAAATGTATCCATGAGTACGTTAGTGCTTTCATTCATTGCTGAAATGATAACAAATCATTTTTGCCTCAGAACTTAAAATGTGAATAACTTAAAATTTTAACTATCAAAATAATGAAATTATTGTTTCAATCTAATTCTTTTGTTATAAATCAGTTGGGGTGTATGAGTTTTTGCGCTAATTTATTAACACGTTGTATAGCGCGATCGTTCAAAGCTTTTTCTCTGTGGCGTATTTATTCATGAAATTAAGCTTTACCATTTATAAAAACTGTTTCTTTGTAAAGTTCAAATTCCTCTCCCAACAAATTACAATGGTTTAACGCTTCATTCAGGGTTAAGCAGTGTTTGCGCGCGGCAATAAAACTCCAATTACGGAGGGTTCCGGATACCGTGCAAACACGAATTAATTTCCACTCATTCTTGAGTTTCTTCGCTCTTTGATATGTAAATTGAGGTGAAGTTAATGACTGTACATTATTACAATTTACATCCTATACTACTAATATTATAAACGCGAATGTTTGTTTGGATGCATGGATGTTTCTTACTCTTTCACGCTAAAACGGCTGAACCGATTTCGATGAAACTTGGCATATAGATAGTTCTTATACCAGAATAACACATAGGCTAGTATTATATGTCCACGCAGACGGAGTCGCAAGCAAACGCCAGTTCTTCATACAGGGTCTAACTTAATGCGCTGACGATTTTTTAGAAGGATGATCAAACCATCAAACCATCAAACTGAACAACTTTCTCTATGGGACCAACATCTCGCATACAGAGTGTAACAAAACACCCTAGTCATACTTAAGGAGGTGCTTCAGACCATCAAACTGAACAACTTTCACTATGGAGCCAACATTGAGAAAAAAATATAAAAAATCTGCAGTCCCATACATTTGAGTCGAGATGGTATAGCACTGCAGTTTTGTATGAAACAGCTGATTTTTATTTCGCGATTTCGAAGTTGGCTCCATAATGAAAGTTGTTCAGTTCGATGGTCTGAAGCATCCCCTTTAGTATTACTAGGGTGTTCTGTTACACCCTGTATAGGTAGGTACCCATCCTCAATAAGTAGAAAAGTAAATTAAAATAAACAGAAAACATCATCAGAAACCAATAACAAAACCACACATCCAATTCGAACTTATATTTCAATTCGGATGCGGTTAAAATTTAAGTACCAAGATCAAAGAATTCGATGTTAATTTAACTGTATGGTATTGGTATTTTTGATTAGTGATGTTCTGGGTTTTGCTATTTCGGATATTTTGTATCGAAAGATCCGAAACTGAACCTATGTATGACTAGCGATTAAGTGGAGGGCGCGATGCATTGCAAGAAGCACAGGACCTGAGTACTATTTTTGAATATCACACGTTCAAAACAGCAGTAGAAAATGTCAAAATTACTATTGAGATTATAAATTTTCAACTCAACTTTCCCAAAGAAACCTATAGGAAATTCGCAAAATTTTTTTTTTGACTTTTCATACAAAACTTCGATAAGCTGATTGCTTTTAGTATGGGAAGCCCAAAATTTTTTTTGCGAATTTCCTGAAGGTTTCTTAGGGAAAGTTGTTCAGTATCATGGGTACAATCACCCCTTAAAGTAATGCAACTGTTTACCCTAACACCCTGTAAATTGTATAGGATTTTATGACTATCGCTATCTCATACCCGGTTACACTCATATTACGTCTACCAAAAAATAAGCGAAAAATTCTTAGTCTATGGATAAATTCATGGTACAATGACAATAATATACTCCGCCTGGTACTCTCTTCCGATCACGTGACTGACACAAGTCTACGTCATCATACCCATGTAACATGTTATGTTGAAATAAAGTGGCAATGTTTTTGTGACATAGCCTTGTGTCACTCTGGGAAGAGAAGACCTGTTTTTTTAGACTATGGGATAAATTCGATTGTGCTGGGTACATCTCTATTGAAAGCAAAATAAACATAACATGGAAAGCTTGTTTACAGCGCAGAACAGTTCCGTTGCCGTGGGCTGATTACAAACCTGACTGATCGATACTTTTACGATCTACTTATATTTAGATTCACAATTTTAGTACTGCTCGCTGTTATTGTGATTTGTCGGTATCACGAGGTCATAAGAATGACGAGAATTGAAAAAAGACTTTATATTGTGAAGGTTTTGCCTACGTTTCGGGAGAAAAAGTATCCGTTCCTTTCCACGCCCGAAGAAAAATGTCAACCCCTATACACAAAGAGATTTAATATATACAATTTGAATGTCTTTGCCTATACAAGGTGTAACGAAACACCCTAAGCAAATTTTAAGGGGTGGCTTAAACCTCCAAACTGAACAACTTTCAGTACAGAAACAACGTTAAAAAAAATCTGCTGTCCCATACATTTGAGACATGTAACAAATTCTTTTGGCTCCACAGTGAACGTTGCTCAGTTTAATGGTGTAAACCACCACTTTTAAAATTACTAGGGTGTTAAACCTTGTATATAGGGTGATTTTTAATAGGTCTGTATGGCTTAAAGGGGAAAGAGTACAGCCCATTAGAAGTCTAAAACTGTATGGAACCCCTGGTCGAAAATCACTGGTTTCGGAAATAATGGACACTTTAACTTTTTTTCGAAAATTACCAAAATTTAAGGTAAAAGCAAAAAAATAAAAATAAATACTTATTGCATGCATTTTTTTTTACGTTTTCTGTTTACTGGATAAATTATTCATAAACTAAAACCAAAAATCTCATAAGTTACTACAAATTTTAAAGTTATTTTTCAGGTTTTCGACCAGGGGTTCCATACAGTTTTAGACTTCTAATGGGCTGTACTCTTTCCCCTTTAAGCCATACAGACCTATTAAAAATCACCCTGTATATACCTAATCTGGCTAGTCAATTAAAACAGCACAACATGGCTCAATAAATAGGAAATTGGAAACAGTTTCGCCACAATTGGTCACATTGTGTAACTCGGATGCGCAAAATGTGACTTGCTTGTCTTGTTGCTTGTTTTCAACTTGTTGTTGCTTGTTGCTTGTTGCTTGTTGAGCTCCACAAACGATGGCTCATCTCACATCGTGCCCTGCGTGCCCTAACACCTGCACGCAGGAGGAGCTCATGACCGCTAGCGACGGTGCAGTATCGGTTGTCCAATTCTGGCAAGGTACTATTTAGCAACTTTGTTGTGTTGAAGTTGACACGATAAGCAAGCATTGTGTAACTTTTGAAATTAATGAAATAGAAAATTGTAGCAGAATTCAGGATTGAAGATTTCATTGTAAAAGTAATAATTTCGTTTTACAATAACCTAAAAGCAGACTCATAATTTGTGATAAAGGATGTCTTTGTAATCGTTTATCATGGTAAGTGCCCTATATTTTGTGGTTATTTCACGTAATGTCCTTATAATTTATGAATAGAAGGCAGCTTTAAAAACCACAGCTGCCGTAACTAGGTAGGTACCTAGACTAAAACTGAAATATTACCGACTATGTTGTCTCATATCTAAAATCGGCTTTTTTTGCGGTTCCCCATTGATTTTCCAGTCATTTTCATTAAATTTTTTCCATCTATTTTTATTTCATGGCTTTTATCAGTTTGGATATATACCAGCTCCATAGGGCACACACAAAATACTTACACACCTTATATACAGACATTGAAATTCATTAGCATCATTTCTAACTAAGGCTAAATATACTAAATAACTTTATACTATGGGAGAATACCGACCGGAGCAAAAAAAAATCTACTGTTGCCATAAGCTGTTGCATACATTTGAGTCGAGTAGGCCTTGCATGGAAAAGCTGATTTTTTTTAACTTTTAATTAGTAACCCTATACTTTGATCTAAGCCCTATAGCAGAGAATAAATATTTATGTCTTGATGAGTTTGTAAAGTTTATAAATTTTGGAACCCTTATAGTTTCGCCATGTCCGTCCGTCCGTCTGTCCGTCCGTCCGCGGCTTAGCTCAGAGACGCTTAATACTAGAAAGCTGTAATTTGGCATGTATACATATTGATTACGCCGAAAAAGTGAAAAAATAAAATCTTGAAAAAAAAAAAATTTTAAGTGTACCCTGCCCTACACGTGAACTGGGGATGAATTTTTTTTTTCTCGTCTATCCCATGTTGTGGTATCGTTGGATAGGTCTTTTAAAAATATTATGGGTTTGGAAAAACCATTTTTCGATTTAGGGATCTGTCAGCGAAATATTAAGCTTTAAAGCGAAAATTTTCGATAGAGTCAAGTGTCCCCCCGCTCTCCCAGCTAAACGGTTGTAGTTGGAGATGTGAAAAAATTCACGACAATATATATAACGAATTTAAAAAGAAAACTATCACCGCTAAGTAGACTTTACAAGTTTCCGAGTAATAGTCGACTAACTTATAAAATGTACTTTTTAGACTTTATTAGCCGTTAAACCGTAGTATAAAACAAAAAGTCTTCTTCTAAGTCCATATTATATGTATTGTGACGGGCAACTACGGAACCCTACCCTGCGCGTGGTCCGACACGCACTTTGCCAGTTTTCTTTTTATTATTCTTTAATCAACACTCTACTTACGGTAGTAACTATTAAATAATCAGCGACTCTACTGTCCTTAAAAGTTAATTTATTAAGCATCCTATTCTAAAATAATATCCTGAAGTTGCCTCATAAAATGACACTTTCTTAGCATACAATTGTTTGTTAGTCTGTCACTCCGAAACAATCAAAACTTTGTCGAGTGAGACTACGAGAAACTTCCTTTGAATTCCAGTAATTGTACGTGTGATGGATTGACAAAGTTCCAAATAAATGAATTGTTTTCCTATTATTTTGAAATATCCTTGCAAATAATTTTCAGCTCGAGAAACGACAATGATAGTCCCAAAACCCACTCGACCCAATTCATTCAATCGACATTATACAGGGTGAAATTGATATCATAAGCATCCTTTTAAACTAAGAATCTATCCATCAAACTGAACAACTTTCACTATTGGAGCAAACAGATCGGAGCAGCAAAAAAATCAGCTGTTCCATACTAAACTGCAATGCGTACGCGACACAAATGTATGCAACAGCAGATTTTTTTTTTGCTCCGATTTGTTTTGCTCCCATAGTAAAAGTTGTTCAGTTTGATGGGCAGACTCTTAGTTTAAAAGGATGCTAATGATATCAATTTCACCCTGTATAAAGAAAGTAAAAAATTTAAATAAATCCAGTCAAGTACGAGTCGGGCTACTCGCGCATCGAGGGTTCATATTTAATTTTCTTGTTATACTGTAGAGTTTGCTCTATAATCACACCAAGTTTGACGCTTGTATCCGTTTTACGATAGAGCGGGAAGAAAAAACGTTAATAGAAAGTTTCTTGTATAAGAGGACCCTTAATTTTTTACTTTTTGACATTTTTATTAATTGTTTTAACAAATCCACCGTATAAACGAAAATTTCATCTGTCTAGCTATTACGGTTAAAAAGTTACAGCCCTAAATAGGTAGGAAGGACGGATCGACGGACAACGCAGGCTTAGTAATAGGGTTCCGCTAAAAGCTCAATGTGTATTTGAACCCTTAGTCTTGACCTGATCACAACTGCATTGCAGTTCTCTTAAATTCATGTAAGTAAGTTTCTATTTAATTTCGTGAATGCATTGCTCACTTGAAGCTTTTAAGAAATTAGCAAAAACGCAAGCTTTCAATATAAATGTACGCTAAGCACAGCTTATTTAAACTAAGTTCAGCTTCCAAGAAAACAGTGTCTTTCATTTAATAGTTGCTACGAAATACTCTTAGTATTATGTTTGCATTCCCTTTGAGCTCCAATTAATTATGTACATAATATTATTTCATGAGAGGCTTAAAGACGCGTGTCAGAAGGAAGGCGCATGAGCTTAGAAAACAATATTGTTTACGTCCGTCGCGATCCTAATTAACTCGAGACATGGATCGAGAGATGTGCTGCCAAATTCAGGGTCCTTCTTAATATGCTGACACTTTTTAGTGTTCCGTACCAAAATTGGAAAAACGGAACACTTATGGAATCAGCTCGGTGTCTGTCCGTCCGTCCGTCTGTCACAGGCATTTTTCTCAGAGACCGTAAGACATAGGAAGTTGAAGCTCGGTAAAGATATAGCAATTGGTGGTCCAATGTCATAAATGAAGTAATAAAAGCTAAATTTTTATATTGGGGGGCAATTTCGGGAATAAGAAAGGGCAACTAAAAAAAAATTTTTTTTTCTACCCTATGTTGTGGGGTATCAATTGAAAGCTTATAAAAATACGAGTCTAAAAATATACTTTTCAAATTTTTTATAAAAACTTTGTTTAACAAAATTTTCAATTCAATCCGAGAAATTGCTGTCCCCACCACTATTTCAAAAAATTTTGCCGTATAAGATCTGAAAAAAATCATGAACATCCGAAATAACGTGTAGATGGCGGGAAAATTATCAGGGTGGCTCTAACTTGGATAGTTTTTTTTCTACATCCAAAAAACTAACACCAGTGCGACCAGTGTAAAATGATCTTCAGTTACTATGTGACCACATACTAAAGTAAGTGTCAATTTATACTGGTAATTTCAATGACCCATGTTAAACAACTGGTAGTACGGAACACTAATTGCCCGAGTCCCGACTCGTACTTGGCCGGTTTTTAAGGGGATGATCAGATAATCAAACTGAACAGCTTTCTCTATGGGACCAACATTGAGCTCGCAAAAAAAAATCCACAGATTTCGTGCCTCACACGACTATCGAGCACATGAATCTACGGATTTCGAAAAAATATTGCCTCAAAAAGGTTAGGCTACAGGGCAAACCCTTAACCCGATCGTCTTTGTTTTAGGCTCAAATTGTAGCTTACTAAATTGTCCAGTGAATACGCGTCTTTTGAGTTTTTTTTTTTAATATCATATCTTCACAACTCTCTGAGATATAAGGGGATCGCACTTTTTCGTGAAATCTAGGCCTGTACTGGAGTGAACGAAAATAAACAAAATTTTAACAAAAAAATTAAAACCGCCTTCAAAAAACTAAAAAGTTAAAAAATAATATTGCAGCCGATGACTTTCCCGTTCGCATCATAAGAACATTAATTTGTTTTATTGAAGTCGCTGTCAAAGCCGGTACGATTCGCGACAGGGCTTGCATTTTTTGGCTTGGCTTGACACCGACTTCTATAAAACAAATTAATGTTCTTATGATGCGAACGGGAAAGTCATCGGCTGCAATATTATTTTTTAACTTTTTAGTTTTTTGAAGGCGGTTTTAATTTTTTTGTTAAAATTTTGTTTATTTCACAATTTTCAGTGGCAAATTCATTAGTCCGATTTAATAGTAGTGCTTTAAATTAACAAACGCACTAGTCGGCACTACCATTTTCGAAGGTTCCCCTCGATATCTCTGGGATCCATCATCAGATCCTGGTTTCCTTATCATGGGACCTCACTTGGGATATCTCCTTTCCAACAAAAAAAGAATCATCAAAATCGGTTCATAAACGACAAAGTTATCCGCGAACACACATAAAAAAAAAAAAATATATATATATATACGGTCGAATTGAGAAACCTCCTCCTTTTTTGAAGTCGGTTAAAAAGACATTTTCAATGTCCAAAGCAGCCGTCCGATGCATTTTACTTCTAGATTTTACTCGAGTCGATACTGCAGTTTTGTATGGAAAGCTGATTTTTTTCGCGACTTCGAAGTTGGTTCCATTGTGAATTCAGTTTGATGGGCTAAGGCACCCCCTTAAGTACTACTAGGTGTTTTGTATTTTGTTACATGTATATATGTAGCAACAGAATAGAGTCATCGTCATTAGCAATTCCATACATTTGGGTCGGCCATTGGCGTTTTCTATGGAACCACAATTTTTTTTCTCGATTTAGAAGAATCACCCTTTGAAGTAATGAAATGAAACTGTTTACCCTAACACCCTGTAGTGTTGTTGCTGTATAAAATAAATCATTACCATGATGAAGGAACTTTAATATGAACTTAGAACTACTATTATTAATATAAAGTGTGTTTAGTGTTAGTGTTACCAGTGTCATTTCAGAGCGGATTTTGTAATAAAACCGGTCAAGTGCGAGCCGGGCTACTCGCGCACCGAGGGTTCCCGTACCACACCACCACAGAACACAACATTTTTAGATTAGAAAAAAAACTTTTTTTACCCGGGACCTTTAGAGCAAGACCGACTCATACTTGGCCGGTTTTTAGTATTTGTTGTTATTCTGCAGAGTTTGCTCTATAATCACACTAAGTTTAACGCTTGTATGTATTACCGTTTTTACGATAGAGCGTGAAGAAAAAACGTTGATAAAAACTAGTTTCTTGTTGAGAACCCCCCCTTATTTTTAACTTTTTGACATTTTTATTACTTGTTAACAAATCCGCCGTAATAACGCATAATCTGAGAAATTTAAATTATCTAGCTATTACGGTTCAAAAGTTACAGCCCTAAATAGGTAGGACAGACGGACGGACGGACAACGTAGGCTTAGTAATAGGGTCCCGTTTTCACCCTTTGGGTACGGAACCCTAAAAACTAATTAACAGTAAGTACCACAGTTTGCAACTGGCTTTCGTAATAATTATAAGTGACAAGTTAAAATTGATGAGCATTGTAAGGTGTGGACGAGACGGTACGATGTTATAGCTCAGTAAAGTAAATAGTTATTAAATAAATACCTATTTAATACTAACTTCGTTGCCCATCAACTTAATAAGTTGACTTATAAGTCAACTTGACTTATAAGTCAACTTATTAAGTTGATGGGCAACGAAGTTAGTATTAAATAGGTATTTATTTAATAACTATAGAGTGCACATAAAACGGGGCACCGGAATTTACTTAGAACATTTAAATATGGACGAGTTTCGCGTGTAAATCTACTAAAAAACTTTTCTGTCACTTTTTGCGGGGGACGAGGTAGCATGAAATACGCAACTTTAGATTTTATTCCGTTACTTTAGAGTCTAATTTTGAATGACAAATAGTCTTGCGTGCACCCCAAACGGCTATAAGGCTGTCTCGTTTAGTGATAAGGTATAAAATTGTATGCACACGTACATGATCATTTCATCTTGTACCTTGGCAGAGGGGAATGCTAACGTAAGGCAGTTTCTATTTAAATGGTCTAAAGGTTTTTACATTGATCAAAATAATAGATCTAGATGCAGTCTCAAAATCTTAAAAATTACTGTTTTATTTTGATTTGAAAACTGTTTATATTTTATTATCTTGCTACGATGCCGATGGTGGGAGCCGGTGCGGATGAAGTCGCGGGCAAAAGTTACTATTTACCTCATATTTTTGGTCAAACGATTACACTAACAACTCGTGAACTATGACGTAACCATGACGTCACTAAAACAAATATTGACACAACACGTAATTTGGCTGTTTTATTTCGAAGAAGATCGATCTACATCAAAGTGGCTCGGCGATCAAAGGGATTTTTAATGTCGCCATCTGCTAAGTGCCACCATTAAACTGCACCATGGGATATCGTGATGTATTTCGTATTCGAGAAGCTTCAGTTTTGAACGTGAAGGTGTTTTGATTTATTATATAGTCTGATTTGTAGACAAGTTGATTTAACTTGTCTAGACATGTGATTAAACAACATTAAAACATAGAAAAAGTATACAGGATCCTTCTTACTTAATATGCTGACACTTTTTTAAGGGGATGATCAGACCGTCAAACTGAACAACTTTCTTTATGACACAAGAATCGCGACAAAAAAAATCTGCTCTTCCATACAAAACTGCAAACCTACTCGAGCCAAATGTATGGGACTGCCGATTTTTTTTCGCGTTTTCGATGTTATGTTGGTGCCATAGAGAAAGTTGTTCAGTTTGATGGTTTGATCATCCCCTTAAAAAAGTGTCAGCATATTAAGAAGGACCCTGTATGTCTAGAATGAGCCTCTTGCTTCTACCGTATTAAAACAAAAGGGGCCAACTTTCTTAGGTTGGTGTGCGTGAGGCGTCATACAAATTATGTCTGTGTGCGTGTATATAGATAGGGTTTAGAGGCCAGTACTGTTTGCAATTTTTTTCTACGCTTTCGTATCGTCGACTGTCTATTTTGAAGATAAACGCAAATTCAAGTTTTTATCATTATGTTGACAGGGACATTTTTTTTTAATTTATTACTAGTGTGTTTGCCCTTGAGCTCAATCCAGTCCTCAGGACAAAGATGGGGTCGAAGATGTAGATAGCGAGCTTACCCAGAAGAAGCCTAATCACTCGTACTTTACGGTATACATGTAGTAGATTAGCGGTAAGGTCAGCTAAACTAAACCTCTAAAACCTTTTCTAAATGATAATACTTGGGTAGGTACTTAGCGAAAATGCAAGAAACAGGTAGGTGTTATACCGACAGGGTGTAAAATCAAATGCGTCACATAGGTACTTAAGGGGGTGCTTCAGCATATAAACAACTTTCACAAAGAAACATTGAACTGTCACATTGAAATAACGAAAAAAATCTGCTGTTCCATAATGTCAATGGCGACTCGATCCAAATATATATAGAAAAGCTGTTTTTTTACGTGATTTCAATGTTGATAAAGTTACAGTCAGTCTGAGTGTTAGGGAGGTCTGAAGCAACCCTTATTATGTAACGCATTGAAGTTTACACTCTGTATAGTGAGAAATCACGCGATGCCAACGATGCTCGGCAATATGGCGAATAATATTACCATTGTAGTATGGTAATGAGGTAAAACGACACTATAGTGTGGGATCCGACCGTAAAATTATGCACCTATTTCTTAGGCGAACGAAATGTGATTCTAGTGTATGCTTACACAGGGGTTAATTCAACGCCACCAAGTTGCCTAGAAAAATCTTGCCGCAAGTATCTTTTCCATTATGATTTGTGTTATAACCTTTTTCACCTGTCTGCTAGGGAAGTAAATGAGGTGCCATCGGAAGGAAACCAGTCTAAAGAACTGGAAAAACTAGGGTTGCCACCTCTCAGTCTGCCGCAACTCTAGGGTTGCCAGGTTCAAAAATGACTTCTTTGAACCTGGCAACCCTATAGTTGCGGCAGATTGAGAGGTGGCAACCCTAGTTTTTCCAGTACTTTTAATCGGTCTCCTTCCGATGGCACCTTATTTACTTCCCTAACAGACAGGTGGAAAAAGTTATACCACAAATCATAATGGAAAAGATACTTGCGGCAAGATTTTTCTAGGCAACTTGGTGGCGTTGAATTAACCCCTGTGTAAGCATACACTAGAATCACATTTCGTTCGCCTAAGAAATAGGTGCATAATTTTACGTTCGGATCTCGGACATGCGGTACCTTTACCCCTGCGTGCATAACCTAACTGTCACGATATAATCGCCGAAATTTTACAGCACATTTATATCTTAAGGCTGCACCGAGCCTATTGTGCTGCCCCAATCATCATTTTATTTCTTGACAATTAAACAATATTTCCAAAAAACAAGAATGTCACATTGTAGTCATTGCTGATTTTCAATCTATCGGGTCACTGCGGATTTGTTTTTATAATGTGTGTAGTAATTTGTAGTTAAAAGTGGCCACTTTTGGCCGTTTTAATGATAATAGCTACAAGCATAAAATGTAATAATCTGTAATGTTTCGATAAATTGAAAGCCAATCAGCCTGCGTAACATGACAGAGGTGAGAGTGACACAGGTCACTTCTAAACGTCAAATTGGCGGTTATCTCCATAATATCTCACTCAAATTTGACGTTTAGAAGTGACCTGTGTCGCTCTCACCTCTGTCATGTTACGCATGCAGGACTACAATGTGACATCCCACATATCCGCACCAAGCGCCTTTCTGATTCTTTTATAATGCGCACAGCCAAGGAGTGGAATGCCTTACCTGCGTCAGTATTTCCGAGTACTTACAACCCGAATTCCTTTAAAGTACGAGTGAATAAGGCTTCTTCTAGGTAAGCTCGTCACATCTTCGACCCCATCTTCGTCCTGAGGATTGCGGTCAAGAGCAAACCCATCAGTAATAAAAAAAAAGAATCTTGTTTTTTGGAAATGTTGTATAATTGTTTAGAAATAAAAAAATAAGATTGAGGGCAGCACAATAGGTTCGGTAGGCTCTTAAGTTCATTCACTGGCTCGGTAGACCCTTCGTGGTTCCTCTAAATGTCCGCAGTAATAAGCACTAGCTGCTCCCTGAGCAATGCTGTAAATGTAAATAAAAAAACCGGCCAAGTACGAGTTGGGAGGGACTCGGGCAATTAGTGTTCCGTACTACCAGTTGTTTAAACATGGGTCATTGATGACACCACTATAAATTGATACTTACTTAGTATGTGGTCACATAGTAACTGAAGATCATTTTACACTGGTCAAACTGGTATTCGTTTTTTGGGTATAGATAAAAAAACTATCCAAGTTAGAGCCACCCTAATAATTTTCCCGCCATCTACACGTTATTTCTGATGTTTATGATTTTTTTCAGATCTTATACGGCTATATTTTTTTAAATAGAGGTGGGGACAGCAATTTCTCGGATTGAATTAAAAATTTTGTTAAACAAAGCTTTTTTTACTTCATTTGTGATATTGGACCACCAATTGCTATATCTGTACCGAGTTTCAACTTCCTATGTCTTACGTTCTCTGAGAAAAATGCCTGTGACAGACGGACGGACGGACGGACGGACAGACACCGAGCTGATTCCATAAGTGTTCCGTTTTTCCAATTTTGGTACGGAACACTAAAAATTAGAGCATGGCCGTACATAATAAATGTGTACTATTTTAGTTGTATGTGTATTTTTAGTAGAATGTATAAACGCGCTACGTCTTCCCCTATTCGTTTTTATTCAAATACCATTCACAAACAGCTCTCTTTTGAGCTTTTGAAGTAAAACTCTATTTTAAACTATAAAATGAATCGGACAGTCTTTTCATTCTAAGCAGAACGTTTTAATATAGAGCTCTTATATGAGAAACGAAAAGCAAAGCGTACTAAGCGAGCCAGTTTCTAAGGTTGAATATAGTACCTATACCTATCTATATATACTGTTACGAGCTACGGGTTCCGGGATTGAAGTGAAACGCTAAGTCCAATTTTACGGAGTTTATTTGGGACACACTTACAAACGGTCCACCTCGCAGAGGTTCCCCTACACGGTTCACTTCACCGGGTCCTCCCGCAGTGATTCCCCGTGCACCACTTACCGTCACTGTTCACAGTCCACTACGTCACCACTGTGACGACACTACACGCGTCACGGCTATGACGTCACGACGTACGACACTATGACGTCAAGACGTACGACACTATGACGTCACACACTACACTGACACTATGACGTCACGTACTACACCGACACTATGACGTCACGCACTACACTGACACTAGTCTACTCACTGTTCCACTCTTAGCACTTTTCTCTTCACTAGTACTTTTCCACTTTTACTTTTCTTCCTTTAGTTTCGCACTGTTCACTGTTTAACCAAGGACTGCCGCCAGTCGAAATTCGCCGCCTTTTTATATCCCGCAGAACATTCCGGAATACCCTTTTTTCGATCTTCTTTTCTTTACTCGATTGTTTTCCTCCAGATAGTTCTAACCCCGCGTTCCTTTTTCGAAACCGATCGAAGACACGCCCACTTTTCTGGTTCTTTTCAAATATTCGTAATTTCGCCTCCTTTCTCGAAGTCCCTAGACACGTTCACCTTTTTGTCCCTTTTTAAATATTCCTTCTCTCTCTTCCTTCTAGAACATTTCTAAAAACACAAAAATCTAGAAATATTTTTGGCGCGGATCGGATTCGAACCGTCACCCCCTAGCATGGGAGGCGGAACCTTAGACCACGGCGATTGTTAATGAGCCGGCCGAATTTTCGAATGCCTTCTTTACGTTTGACGTTTGACAGCGGCCGTAACACTGCCCCTCCCTTAGTTCTGCTCGTCCCGAGCATCATTACTGCTGAAATATCGAGCCAACCGGTCAACGTGCACTAACTTCAACGGGCTCCCTGGCGGACGCCGGAATCGGTATTGGCCGTCGTTCATCCTGGTCACTACCTCATATGGCCTTTTCCAACTTGATTGTAACTTCGGACGCTTCTTCTTCTTACGAGCAAACGGAATGCGCCTAAGCTGCTGATTGACTGGCGCTACGTCTCCTGTATTGTTCGCATGCTTCACCAGGTCTATTTTACCAACATGTGCGCCGTTCTTAGAGAGCGAGTTCTTCGCTATCACAGCCTGTGGCTTTGCCAGGTCCTTGTTGGAGTCTTCTACAACTTTCGATACGACATCCCTCTCAGCCTTCTGCTTCTTAGGAGGATTATCTCCACAGTGATCAACAACCTCCCCCTTCCCAATCGTCAGGTCCATATCTCCAACGTTAGGTATCAGGATCGGAGCAGAAGAAACTGGTCCAACAACTTTCCTCACCGGAATCCAACAAGTCCCAGCTTCAACCTTTTCCATCACAGCACAGCTCCCATCGTTACTCTTGGGCAAAACAACAGGTACCAAGTTCTGTGATCTAGGCTCGAGAACCGTTCTTTTCACACAGTAGACCTTTCCCGATGATCCACATCTCATCGGAACCTCCTCTGTGTTACATCGTAGCACTCTGTTCTTCATGTCTATGTCGCACTGGTGATTTTGTAAGAAATCCAAGCCAATGATGCAATCGTCCACTATCTCAGCTACAATTACCTCATGTTTGAAAAGAGTCTCGCCGATCGTAATCGAAACTCCCAACTCCCCCTTAACTGGTATGCGCTGGCCGGTCGCAGTCGTTAACTGTAGTTTGGTTCGCTGCAGAAGTCGTTTCTCCTGATAACTTTCCATTTCGCTTATCAGTCGAGCATTGACCACCGTCCTCGAAGCTCCGGTATCCACAGCTAGTTGACAGATTCTACCATTGACCTCCCCTTCAACTAGCAGACTATCTCCATCCGATATTTGCCTGACTCTAATGATTGGGTCTGCAACATAGCCGGCCAACGTCCTCCAGTTCTCCTGCTGCTCATCAGTCGAGACCCATATGTCCCGACGACCTGTACGCTTCGGGCAGGAACTGCGAATATGCCCCCGTTCACCACACTCGTAGCACACATAACGACGGCCTGTGCGCCCCGGGCAGGAGCTGCGAATATGCCCTCGTTCTCCACACTTGTAGCACACATAACGGCGGCCTGATCGGTTCGGACAGGAGCTACGAATATGCCCTTGTTCACCACACTTGTAGCATAAATAATTGTCACTCCGATTTCTCGGCGCTGACGCTCCAGTCACCACAATCTCCCTGCGTCGACCGGAACGAGGATCCTGACGTACAGCTTCCACTTCCAATGCATGAGCAACCGCGTCCCTGAGTGTAACATGGTGCCCAAGTCGCACTGCAGCTCGCACCTCCGGTTCCCATATCCCATCCGTAAAGGTCTGCAGGAGCATGTCATCGATGACTGCCGGTGATGACCGAAAAGCCTTCCGTACGAGCTTCTCCACTTCCACGGACCATTGCTGCAGACTCTCGTCAGCACGTTGGTTACGTTCCTTCAACCGCGCCCGATATACGCGTTCGAGATGTCCATCGCCGAATCTAGCCTCCAGAGCTCCAAAAAGATTGTCGAACGACAGGTTTCCTCCAGCACCCACGGCTTCTAGTACTGTGAGAGCCTGCCCCTGGAGTGCTAAGATCAACGCAGGCTCCGCCTCCTCCTTGCCCCAGCCATTAACTTTCATCGCTGCCTCAAACTGTAGCTTAAAGGCGGGCCATGACGTCAGTCCATCGTAAACCGGAGTCTTCACGCCTTTTGGTTGCATGGGTGAGTCAAAAACAGCAGCGACACGGCTATGAGATTGGCTCTGTTCAACCTCTCGCCGGATTTTGGCAAACTCCCCCTCCACGCGATCAAACCTCCCTTCGAACTCACTCTTCACACGATCCAGCCTCCCTTCTACGGCTTCGACTCTCTCCACTGCCTGCTGCAAGCCTTTCGTAATATCTTTATGAAGCGCCTCCTGCATTGTGCGCATTTGGTCTTCCTGCCGGCGCGCCTGTTCCTCCTGGCGTAGAACCTGTTCCTTCATCATGCGAGCCTGTTCCTCCTGCCGGCGAGCCTGTTCCTCCTGGCGGCGAGCTTGCTCCTCTTTCATTGCGCGCAGTTCGTGAACCTGTTCCTCCTGCCGGCGAGCCTGCGCCTCCTGCATCGTGCGCATTTGTACCTCCTGCCGGCGAGCCTGGTCCTCCATCATGCGCTGGATTTGATAGAGGAAATTTCCTGGGTTCTGCTCTGGAGTGCGCTGCACTTCACCCCCCTCAGGTCTTCTCTCCGGGGTTCGCTGCACCTCAGTAACAGGGGCCGCACCTTCCTGCCGCGCCTCCGACATGGCCCGGGTGGTGACACCCTTTAACTCCTTTGGCACCAGCGGCATCCTACTCCAATCCCACTTCTGACACCAAATGTTACGAGCTACGGGTTCCGGGATTGGAGTGAAACGCTAAGTCCAATTTTACGGAGTTTATTTGGGACACACTTACAAACGGTCCACCTCGCAGAGGTTCCCCTACACGGTTCACTTCACCGGGTCCTCCCGCAGGGATTCCCCGTGCACCACTTACTGTCACTGTTCACAGTCCACTACGTCACCACTGTGACGACACGACACGCGTCACGGCTATGACGTCACGACGTACGACACTATGACGTCAAGACGTACGACACTATGACGTCACACACTACACTGACACTATGACGTCACGTACTACACCGACACTATGACGTCACGCACTACACTGACACTAGTCTACTCACTGTTCCACTCTTAGCACTTTTC
Organism: Agonopterix subpropinquella; assembly: GCA_922987775.1. NCBI lineage: Eukaryota > Metazoa > Arthropoda > Insecta > Lepidoptera > Depressariidae > Agonopterix > Agonopterix subpropinquella. The sequence continues at coordinate 8,277,998 of OV277694.1, read as the reverse complement.
TCTTCACTAGTACTTTTCCACTTTTACTTTTCTTCCTTTAGTTTCGCACTGTTCACTGTTTAACCAAGGACTGCCGCCAGTCGAAATTCGCCGCCTTTTTATATCCCGCAGAACATTCCGGAATACCCTTTTTTCGATCTTCTTTTCTTTACTCGATTGTTTTCCTCCAGATAGTTCTAACCCCGCGTTCCTTTTTCGAAACCGATCGAAGACACGCCCACTTTTCTGGTTCTTTTCAAATATTCGTAATTTCGCCTCCTTTCTCGAAGTCCCTAGACACGTTCACCTTTTTGTCCCTTTTTAAATATTCCTTCTCTCTGAGGATAATCTTCCTTCTAGAACATTTCTAAAAACACAAAAATCTAGAAATATTTTTGGCGCGGATCGGATTCGAACCGTCACCCCCTAGCATGGGAGGCGGAACCTTAGACCGTAGGACCACGGCGATTGTTAATGAGCCGGCCGAATTTTCGAATGCCTTCTTTACGTTTGACGTTTGACAGCGGCCGTAACAATACTATATCTTTTGTCACCTACTTTGTCCGCGTGGATTTCGGATAGAAATTGCATAGAAATAGAGAGAACACAATTTTCCATAAAAAGCTTTATGTAACACTCGGTGTTGGTTTTTCCCCTACATACTCTATAATATATACAGGGTCTTTCTTAATATGCTGACAGCTTTTTATGAGGATAATCATGCGCAGACCGTCAAACTGAATTTGAAAGATCAGACCAATACAACGTGTTAATGAATTAGCGCAAAACCTCATACACCCCAACTGATTTATAATAAAATAATTTGATTGAAACAATATTATTTGATTATTTTGATATTTGGAATTTAAAGTTAATTGCATTTTAAGTTTTGAGGCAAACATTGGCCTCGATTCGGAGTGTACCACGACTAAACTAAACTAAATGTATTCCTGTCACTTTCTAAAATAAGATTAAGAAAAGAGACAGAAAACCAACAGCTGACTTTAGTGCTGTCAAAGTGACGTTAAACGCCCAAAAACGACTTAAATAAGATGGCGTACATTATGATGGCATCTTATTTTGCGCATTTAACGTCACTTTGACAGCACTAAAGTCAGCTGTTGGTTTTCTGTCTCTTTTCTTAATCTTATTTTAGAAAGTGACAGGAATACATTTAGTTTAGTTTAGTCGTGGTACACTCCGAATCGAGGCCATTATTTGTTATCATTTCAGCAATGAATGAAAGCGCTAACATACTCTTGGATACATTTTAATAATCTTATTTTGGTAGTAGGTGAGTAGGGTGCGTGTGCCCGTGTGGTGGGTTAACATCGGATTCAGTAAATTTTAACTTTTACACACAAATTATTTAATATTTTGATAAAAATTACCTCTGTTGAAACCATGATAATTCGATTCTGGAGTGCGATTTTTGAATCTCATTCGCTGAGTTCAGCAGTTTAAAATGTCAAAATTACCATGGAGACGTACATCTTTTTACTGCTGATTTGACATTAAAAAATCATACCCCAGGAGTGCGATTTTTGAAAGTCAAATCAGTAGCAGAAAGATGCGTATCTCCATAGTAATTTTAACATTTTCACCTGCTTAACTCGGCGAATGAGATTCAAAAATCCTAGTCCTGTTCTCGATTCTAAACAATCTACTTTCTAGTTTTGCGTTAATTCATCAACACGTTGTATATTCTATACAGAATAGAAACCGATGGTTTCTATTCTTATCTACTTAGGGTTAAGACACATTTGCCGACGGCGACCGACGATGGGCCCATACAAAACTGTCATTGTGTCATTTAGTATGGGAACAAAGATTTTTTTTAGACCAAAAAAAATCTTTGTATGGGAAGTTGTCCGCCATTTTCGCCGTGTCGATGGCGGACGGCTTCCCATACTAAATGACAGTTTTGTATGGGCCGGCTGCCGGTCGCCGTCGATAAATGTGTCTCAACCCTTAGGTGCTGTCCTGTTGTCCTGACGAAAATCATTGTGCCACTGTGCGTTTAAATCTGCGGAATATCCTATCGAAGGTCGTGCTATCATGAGATGCGAACAAATTGTTCTATTTTTATTCAGATATAAGTATGTTTAAACGCGCAGTGGCACAATGATTTTCGTCGGACGAACGCATGATCGCGCGAGCGATGGCAATAGGACAGCGCCTAATTGGCCAAAACAAAGGAAGCGTATAATTCAATCTCAGAGCAAGGATCTCCTTTATTCTAAAGCATAGAGACCGCATCAATTTACGATTGTAGTTAATCTCTTCTGTCTTATGACGTACCTTTAATAGTAGAAGGAGACGGAACTACTTTACACTCGTCTCTTTTGTGCTAGTGTGTGTGAAAAGTGACCGTAAACATTAGGGCAGATGTCATTTTGGTCTAATTGGTCTCTTTTGTCCATACTACTTGACACCACACACTCAAACACAAACGTCAAAAAAGTGGACATTCTTGCAATGGTATGGCTCCCTCTATGCTTTAGAATAAAGGAGATCCTTGCTCTTATAATTCAATCAAGTGATTCCTCTATTGTAGAAGATTCCTATGAGAAATCTGCAGACGCAGCACTTATGTCTGTGCCATAAATATCAAAATACCTTGATTTACGGGACTTATTTTGTGTGTAAAGGAGATTAATGGTCTTCTTATAGCAAATAGAAACCGAAAACAGGATTACGTTCCTACCAGTGATGATATATACCTAGTACTTTATTGGATAGTATCATTGATATCAATTCTTATCGAACAGTGGCCGTGCCGTAGTTCCCGGTTTAGAAAACACCACTTTTTTCCTACCGGTGTGAAGTTAGCGGCCAAAAAGTTATCGGCCACTATTATCCGACAAAATAAAAAGTCGTCAAAAAAAATTGTCCAAATAACAACCCAATAGCCGGGAAAATGATACAAACGAGAAATATAGACAGCAACAACATAAAAAATGTGATAAATAAAAAATAAAAAATAATTTGTGAAAACGTGAAAATTTTATATTAAAAGTTCAAGGTGAGAGTTGAAGTCTGCTCTGAGCTAGTATAGCTAATAGTATGCGCAAATTTGTAGTCTTTCAGGAAAACATAGCGAAATGGACTACCCTGGCCACAAAAGTATCGTAATCAGCCAGTTACCAAGGCACTTAGGTTTTTAAGTAGGAACATTTTCAAAAAATTAGTTCAAGGTGACGGTTCAAGTCTGCTCTGATCATCTTATGCTGTAATTATGCGCAATGAAGTAGATTTTCAGGAAAACATAGCGGCATTTACTACCCTTACGATATAAGTATCGTAATCAGCCAGTAACCAAGACACTTAGGTTTTTTCAGTAAGAAAATTTTCAAACATTTAGTTCAAGGTGAGGGTTCAAGTCTGCTCTGATGAAATTTAGCTTTTATTGTGCAAAAGAATATATTCTTTCAGAAAAACATAGCAATATGGACTATCCTGGCGATATATGTATCGTAATCAGCCAGTAACCAAGACACTTAAGTTTTTTCAGTAAGAAAATTTTCAAACATTTAGTTCAAGGTGAGGGTTCAAGTCTGCTCTGATGAAATTTAGCTTTTATTGTGCAAAAGAATGTATTCTTTCAGAAAAACATAGCGGCATGGACTATCCTGGCGATATAAGTATCGTAATAAGCCAGTAACTAAGGTACTTAGGTTTTTTCAGTAGTAACATTATTTTTCATAAATTAAGTTCAAGGTGAGGGTTCAAGTCTGCTCTAATAAAATCTTGCTATTATTATGCGCAATGAAGTAGACTTTCAGAGAAACATAGCGCCATGGACTATCCTGACGATATAAGTATCGTAATCAGCAAGTAACCAAGGCACTTTGGTTTTTTCAGTAAGAAAATTTTCAAAAATTTAGTTCAAGGTGAGGGTTCAAGTCTGCTCTGATGAAATTTAGCTTTTATTGTGCAAAAGAATGTATTCTTTCAGAGAAACATAGCGGCATGCACTATCCTGGCGAAATAAGCATCACCATCAGCCATTAATCTAGGTAGTTAGGTTTTTTCAGTAGGAACATTTTCAAAAATTTAGTTCAAGGTGAGGGTTCAAGTCTGCTCTGATGAAATTTAGCTTTTATTGTGCAAAAGAATGTATTCTTTCAGAGAAACATAGCGGCATGCACTATCCTGGCGAAATAAGCATCACCATCAGCCATTAATCTAGGTAGTTAGGTTTTTTCAGTAGGAACATTTTCAAAAATTTAGTTCAAGGTGAGGGTTCAAGTCTGCTCTGATGAAATATAGCTTTTATTGTGCAAAAGAATGTATTCTTTCAGAGAAACATAGCGGCATGCACTATCCTGGCGAAATAAGCATCACCATCAGCCATTAATCTAGGTAGTTAGGTTTTTTCAGTAGGAACATTTTCAAAAATTTAGTTCAAGGTGAGGGTTCAAGTCTGCTCTGATGAAATTTAGCTTTTATTGTGCAAAAGAATGTATTCTTTCAGAAAAACATAGCAACATGGACTATCCTGGCGATATATGTATCGTAATCAGCCAGTAACCAAGACACTTAAGTTTTTTCAGTAAGAAAATTTTCAAACATTTAGTTCAAGGTGAGGGTTCAAGTCTGCTCTAAACATTTTATGCTATTATTATGCGCAAAGAAGTAGACTTTTAGAAAAACATAGCGGCATTTACTATCCTGACGATATAAGTATCGTAATCAGCCAGAAACCAAGGTACTTAGGTTTTTTCAGTAGTAACATTATTGTTCATAAATTAAGTTCAAGGTGAGGGTTCAAGTCTGCTCTAATAAAATCTTGCTATTATTATGCGCAACAAAGTAGACTTTTGAGAAAACATAGCGGCATTTACTATCCTGACGATATAAGTATTGTAATCTGCCAGAAACCAAGGTACTTAGATTTTTTTCAGTAGTAACATTATTTTTCACAAATTTAGTTCAAGGTGAGGGTTCAAGTCTGCTCTGATGAAATTTAGCTTTTATTGTGCAAAAGAATGTATTCTTTCAGGGAAACATAGCGGCATGCACTATCCTGGCGAAATAAGGATCACCATCAGCCATTAATCTAGGTAGTTAGGTTTTTTCAGTAGGAACATTTTCAAAAATTTAGTTCAAGGTGAGGGTTCAAGTGTGCTCTGATGAAATTTAGCTTTTATTGTGCAAAAGAATGCATTCTTTCAGAAAAACATAGCGGGATTTACTATCCTGGCGAAATAAGCATCACCATCAGCCATTAATATAGGTAGTTAGGTTTTTTCAGTAGGAACATTTTCAAAAATTTAGGTCAAGGTGAGGGTTCAAGTCTGCTCTGATGAAATTTAGCTTTTATTGTGCAAAAGAATGTATTCTTTCAGAAAAACATAGCAACATGGACAATCCTGGCGATATATGTATCGTAATCAGCCAGTAACCAAGACACTTAAGTTTTTTCAGTAAGAAAATTTTCAAACATTTAGTTCAAGGTGAGGGTTCAAGTCTGCTCTGAACATTTTATGCTATTATTATGCGCAATGAAGTAGACTTTTAGAAAAATATAGCGGCATTTACTATCCTGACGATATAAGTATCGTAATCAGCCAGAAACCAAGGTACTTAGGTTTTTTCAGTAGTAACATTATTATTCATAAATTAAGTTCAAGGTGAGGGTTCAAGTCTGCTCTAATAAAATCTTGCTATTATTATACGCAATGAAGTATAATTTCAGGAAAACATAGCGCCATGGACTATCCTGACGATATAAGTATCGTAATCAGCCAGTAACCAAGGCACTTTGGTTTTTTCAGTAAGAAAATTTTCAAAAATTTAGTTCAAGGTGAGGGTTCAAGTCTGCTCTGATGAAATTTAGCTTTTATTGTGCAAAAGAATGTATTCTTTCAGGGAAACATAGCGGAATGCACTATCCTGGCGAAATAAGCATCACCATCAGCCATTAATCTAGGTAGTTAGGTTTTTTCAGTAGGAACATTTTCAAAAATTTAGTTCAAGGTGAGGGTTCAAGTCTGCTCTGATGAAATTTAGCTTTTATTGTGCAAAAGAATGTATTCTTTCAGGGAAACATAGCGCCATGGACTATCCTGACGATATAAGTATCGTAATCAGCCAGTAACCAAGGCATTTTGGTTTTTTCATTAAGAAAATTTTCAAAAATTTAGTTCAAGGTGAGGGTTCAAGTCTGCTCTAATAAAATCTTGCTATTATTATGCGCAACAAAGTAGACTTTTGAGAAAACATAGCGGCATTTACTATCCTGACGATATAAGTATCGTAATCTGCCAGAAACCAAGGTACTTAGATTTTTTTCAGTAGTAACATTATTTTTCACAAATTTAGTTCACGGTGAGGGTTCAAGTCTGCTCTGATGAAATTTAGCTTTTATTGTGCAAAAGAATGCATTCTTTCAGAAAAACATAGCGGGATTTACTATCCTGGCGAAATAAGCATCACCATCAGCCATTAATATAGGTAGTTAGGTTTTTTCAGTAGGAACATTTTCAAAAATTTAGGTCAAGGTGAGGGTTCAAGTCTGCTCTGATGAAATTTAGCTTTTATTGTGCAAAAGAATGTATTCTTTCAGAAAAACATAGCAACATGGACAATCCTGGCGATATATGTATCGTAATCAGCCAGTAACCAAGACACTTAAGTTTTTTCAGTAAGAAAATTTTCAAACATTTAGTTCAAGGTGAGGGTTCAAGTCTGCTCTGAACATTTTATGCTATTATTATGCGCAATGAAGTAGACTTTTAGAAAAATATAGCGGCATTTACTATCCTGACGATATAAGTATCGTAATCAGCCAGAAACCAAGGTACTTAGGTTTTTTCAGTAGTAACATTATTATTCATAAATTAAGTTCAAGGTGAGGGTTCAAGTCTGCTCTAATAAAATCTTGCTATTATTATACGCAATGAAGTATAATTTCAGGAAAACATAGCGCCATGGACTATCCTGACGATATAAGTATCGTAATCAGCCAGTAACCAAGGCACTTTGGTTTTTTCAGTAAGAAAATTTTCAAAAATTTAGTTCAAGGTGAGGGTTCAAGTCTGCTCTGATGAAATTTAGCTTTTATTGTGCAAAAGAATGTATTCTTTCAGGGAAACATAGCGGAATGCACTATCCTGGCGAAATAAGCATCACCATCAGCCATTAATCTAGGTAGTTAGGTTTTTTCAGTAGGAACATTTTCAAAAATTTAGTTCAAGGTGAGGGTTCAAGTCTGCTCTGATGAAATTTAGCTTTTATTGTGCAAAAGAATGTATTCTTTCAGGGAAACATAGCGCCATGGACTATCCTGACGATATAAGTATCGTAATCAGCCAGTAACCAAGGCATTTTGGTTTTTTCATTAAGAAAATTTTCAAAAATTTAGTTCAAGGTGAGGGTTCAAGTCTGCTCTAATAAAATCTTGCTATTATTATGCGCAAAAAAGTAGACTTTTGAGAAAACATAGCGGCATTTACTATCCTGACGATATAAGTATCGTAATCTGCCAGAAACCAAGGTACTTAGATTTTTTTCAGTAGTAACATTATTTTTCACAAATTTAGTTCACGGTGAGGGTTCAAGTCTGCTCTAATAAAATCTTGCTCTTATTATGCGCAATGAAGTAGACTTTCAGGGAAACATAGCGTCATGGACTATCCTGGCGATATAAGTATCGTAATCAGCCAGTAACCAAGGCATTTCGGTTTTTTCAGTAAGAAAATTTTCAAAACTTTAGTTCAAGGTGAGGGTTCAAGTCTGCTCTGATGAAATTTATCTTTTATTGAGCAAAAGAAAGTATTCTTTCAGGAAAACATAGCGGCATGCACTATCCTGGCGATATAAGCATCACCATCAGCCATTAATCTAGGTAGTTAGGTTTTTTCAGTAGGAACATTTTCAAAAATTTAGTTCAAGGTGAGGGTTCAAGTCTGCTCTGATGAAATTTATCTTTTATTGAGCAAAAGAATGTATTCTTTCAGGGAAACATAGCGGCATGCACTATCCTGGCGATATAAGCATCACCATCAGCCATTAATCTAGGTAGTTAGGTTTTTCAGTAGGAACATTTTCAAAAATTTAGTTCAAGGTGAGGGTTCAAGTCTGCTCTGATGAAATTTATCTTTTATTGAGCAAAAGAATGTATTCTTTCAGGGAAACATAGCGGCATGCACTATCCTGGCGATATAAGCATCACCATCAGCCATTAATCTAGGTAGTTAGGTTTTTTCAGTAGGAACATTTTCAAAAATTTAGTTCAAGGTGAGGGTTCAAGTCTGCTCTGATGAAATTTAGCTTTTATTGTGCAAAAGAATGTATTCTTTCAGGGAAACATAGCGGCATGGACTATCCTGGCGAAATAAGCATCACCATCAGCCATTAATATAGGTAGTTAGGTTTTTTCAGTAGTAACATTATTTTTCATAAATTTAGTTCAAGGTGAGCGTTCAAGTCTGCTCTAATAAAATCTTGCTATTATTATGCGCAATAAAGTAAACTTTCAGAGAAACATAGCGGCATTTACTATACTGACGATATAAGTATCGTAATCAGCCAGAAACCAAGGTACTTAGGTTTTTTCAGTAGTAACATTATTTTTCATAAATTAAGTTCACGGTGAGGGTTCAAGTCTGCTCTAATAAAATCTTGCTATTATTATGCGCAATGAAGTAGACTTTCAGGGAAACATAGCGTCATGGACTATCCTGGCGATATAAGTATCGTAATCAGCCAGTAACCAAGGCATTTTGGTTTTTTCAGTAAGAAAATTTTCAAAAATTTAGTTCAAGGTGAGGGTTCAAGTCTGCTCTGATGAAATTTAGCTTTTATTGTGCAAAAGAATGTATTCTTTCAGGGAAACATAGCGGAATGAACTATCCTGGCGAAATAAGCATCACCATCAGCCATTAATCTAGGTAGTTAGGTTTTTTCAGTAGGAACATTTTCAAAAATTTAGTTCAAGGTGAGGGTTCAAGTCTGCTCTGATAAAATTTAGCTTTTATTGTGCAAAAGAATGTATTCTTTCAGGGAAACATAGCGGCATGCACTATCCTGGCGAAATAAGCATCACCATCAGCCATTAATCTAGGTAGTTAGGTTTTTTCAGTAGGAACATTTTCAAAAATTTAGTTCAAGATGAGGGTTCAAGTCTGCTCTGATGAAATTTAGCTTTTATTGTGCAAAAGAATGTATTCTTTCAGGGAAACATAGCGGCATGGACTATCCTGGCGAAATAAGCATCACCATCAGCCATTAATATAGGTAGTTAGGTTTTTTCAGTAGTAACATTATTTTTCATAAATTTAGTTCAAGGTGAGGGTTCAAGTCTGCTCTAATAAAATCTTGCTATTATTATGCGCAATAAAGTAAACTTTCAGGGAAATATAGCGGCATTTACTATCCTGACGATATAAGTATCGTAACCAGCCAGAAACCAAGGTACTTAGGTTTTTTCAGTAGTAACATTATTTTTCATAAATTAAGTTCAAGGTGAGGGTTCAAGTCTGCTCTACTAAAATCTTGCTATTATTATGCGCAATGAAGTAGACTTTCAGGGAAACATAGCTCCATGGACTATCCTGACGATATAAGTATCGTAATCAGCAAGTAACCAAGGCACTTTGGTTTTTTCAGTAAGAAAATTTTCAAAAATTTAGTTCAAGGTGAGGGTTCAAGTCTGCTCTGATGAAATTTAGCTTTTATTGTGCAAAAGAATGTATTCTTTCAGAGAAACATAGCGGCATGCACTATCCTGGCGAAATAAGCATCACCATCAGCCATTAATCTAGGTAGTTAGGTTTTTTCAGTAGGAACATTTTCAAAAATTTAGTTCAAGGTGAGGGTTCAAGTCTGCTCTGATGAAATTTAGCTTTTATTGTGCAAAAGAATGTATTCTTTCAGAGAAACATAGCGGCATGCACTATCCTGGCGAAATAAGCATCACCATCAGCCATTAATCTAGGTAGTTAGGTTTTTTCAGTAGGAACATTTTCAAAAATTTCGTTCTAGGTGAGGGTTCAAGTCTGCTCTGATGAAATTTAGCTTTTATTGTGAAAAAGAATGTATTCTTTCAGAGAAACATAGCGGCATGCACTATCCTGGCGAAATAAGCATCACCATCAGCCATTAATCTAGGTAGTTAGGTTTTTTCAGTAGGAACATTTTCAAAAATTTAGTTCAAGGTGAGGGTTCAAGTCTGCTCTGATGAAATTTAGCTTTTATTGTGCAAAAGAATGTATTCTTTCAGAAAAACATAGCAACATGGACAATCCTGGCGATATATGTATCGTAATCAGCCAGTAACCAAGACACTTAAGTTTTTTCAGTAAGAAAATTTTCAAACATTTAGTTCAAGGTGAGGGTTCAAGTCTGCTCTGAACATTTTATGCTATTATTATGCGCAATGAAGTAGACTTTTAGAAAAATATAGCGGCATTTACTATCCTGACGATATAAGTATCGTAATCAGCCAGAAACCAAGGTACTTAGGTTTTTTCAGTAGTAACATTATTATTCATAAATTAAGTTCAAGGTGAGGGTTCAAGTCTGCTCTAATAAAATCTTGCTATTATTATACGCAATGAAGTATAATTTCAGGAAAACATAGCGCCATGGACTATCCTGACGATATAAGTATCGTAATCAGCCAGTAACCAAGGCACTTTGGTTTTTTCAGTAAGAAAATTTTCAAAAATTTAGTTCAAGGTGAGGGTTCAAGTCTGCTCTGATGAAATTTAGCTTTTATTGTGCAAAAGAATGTATTCTTTCAGGGAAACATAGCGGAATGCACTATCCTGGCGAAATAAGCATCACCATCAGCCATTAATCTAGGTAGTTAGGTTTTTTCAGTAGGAACATTTTCAAAAATTTAGTTCAAGGTGAGGGTTCAAGTCTGCTCTGATGAAATTTAGCTTTTATTGTGCAAAAGAATGTATTCTTTCAGGGAAACATAGCGCCATGGACTATCCTGACGATATAAGTATCGTAATCAGCCAGTAACCAAGGCATTTTGGTTTTTTCATTAAGAAAATTTTCAAAAATTTAGTTCAAGGTGAGGGTTCAAGTCTGCTCTAATAAAATCTTGCTATTATTATGCGCAACAAAGTAGACTTTTGAGAAAACATAGCGGCATTTACTATCCTGACGATATAAGTATCGTAATCTGCCAGAAACCAAGGTACTTAGATTTTTTTCAGTAGTAACATTATTTTTCACAAATTTAGTTCACGGTGAGGGTTCAAGTCTGCTCTAATAAAATCTTGCTCTTATTATGCGCAATGAAGTAGACTTTCAGGGAAACATAGCGTCATGGACTATCCTGGCGATATAAGTATCGTAATCAGCCAGTAACCAAGGCATTTCGGTTTTTTCAGTAAGAAAATTTTCAAAACTTTAGTTCAAGGTGAGGGTTCAAGTCTGCTCTGATGAAATTTATCTTTTATTGAGCAAAAGAATGTATTCTTTCAGGAAAACATAGCGGCATGCACTATCCTGGCGATATAAGCATCACCATCAGCCATTAATCTAGGTAGTTAGGTTTTTTCAGTAGGAACATTTTCAAAAATTTAGTTCAAGGTGAGGGTTCAAGTCTGCTCTGATGAAATTTATCTTTTATTGAGCAAAAGAATGTATTCTTTCAGGGAAACATAGCGGCATGCACTATCCTGGCGATATAAGCATCACCATCAGCCATTAATCTAGGTAGTTAGGTTTTTCAGTAGGAACATTTTCAAAAATTTAGTTCAAGGTGAGGGTTCAAGTCTGCTCTGATGAAATTTATCTTTTATTGAGCAAAAGAATGTATTCTTTCAGGGAAACATAGCGGCATGCACTATCCTGGCGATATAAGCATCACCATCAGCCATTAATCTAGGTAGTTAGGTTTTTTCAGTAGGAACATTTTCAAAAATTTAGTTCAAGGTGAGGGTTCAAGTCTGCTCTGATGAAATTTAGCTTTTATTGTGCAAAAGAATGTATTCTTTCAGGGAAACATAGCGGCATGGACTATCCTGGCGAAATAAGCATCACCATCAGCCATTAATATAGGTAGTTAGGTTTTTTCAGTAGTAACATTATTTTTCATAAATTTAGTTCAAGGTGAGGGTTCAAGTCTGCTCTAATAAAATCTTGCTATTATTATGCGCAATAAAGTAAACTTTCAGGGAAACATAGCGGCATTTACTATACTGACGATATAAGTATCGTAATCAGCCAGAAACCAAGGTACTTAGGTTTTTTCAGTAGTAACATTATTTTTCATAAATTAAGTTCACGGTGAGGGTTCAAGTCTGCTCTAATAAAATCTTGCTATTATTATGCGCAATGAAGTAGACTTTCAGGGAAACATAGCGTCATGGACTATCCTGGCGATATAAGTATCGTAATCAGCCAGTAACCAAGGCATTTTGGTTTTTTCAGTAAGAAAATTTTCAAAAATTTAGTTCAAGGTGAGGGTTCAAGTCTGCTCTGATGAAATTTAGCTTTTATTGTGCAAAAGAATGTATTCTTTCAGGGAAACATAGCGGAATGAACTATCCTGGCGAAATAAGCATCACCATCAGCCATTAATCTAGGTAGTTAGGTTTTTTCAGTAGGAACATTTTCAAAAATTTAGTTCAAGGTGAGGGTTCAAGTCTGCTCTGATAAAATTTAGCTTTTATTGTGCAAAAGAATGTATTCTTTCAGGGAAACATAGCGGCATGCACTATCCTGGCGAAATAAGCATCACCATCAGCCATTAATCTAGGTAGTTAGGTTTTTTCAGTAGGAACATTTTCAAAAATTTAGTTCAAGATGAGGGTTCAAGTCTGCTCTGATGAAATTTAGCTTTTATTGTGCAAAAGAATGTATTCTTTCAGGGAAACATAGCGGCATGGACTATCCTGGCGAAATAAGCATCACCATCAGCCATTAATATAGGTAGTTAGGTTTTTTCAGTAGTAACATTATTTTTCATAAATTTAGTTCAAGGTGAGGGTTCAAGTCTGCTCTAATAAAATCTTGCTATTATTATGCGCAATAAAGTAAACTTTCAGGGAAATATAGCGGCATTTACTATCCTGACGATATAAGTATCGTAACCAGCCAGAAACCAAGGTACTTAGGTTTTTTCAGTAGTAACATTATTTTTCATAAATTAAGTTCAAGGTGAGGGTTCAAGTCTGCTCTACTAAAATCTTGCTATTATTATGCGCAATGAAGTAGACTTTCAGGGAAACATAGCTCCATGGACTATCCTGACGATATAAGTATCGTAATCAGCAAGTAACCAAGGCACTTTGGTTTTTTCAGTAAGAAAATTTTCAAAAATTTAGTTCAAGGTGAGGGTTCAAGTCTGCTCTGATGAAATTTAGCTTTTATTGTGCAAAAGAATGTATTCTTTCAGAGAAACATAGCGGAATGAACTATCCTGGCGAAATAAGCATCACCATCAGCCATTAATCTAGGTAGTTAGGTTTTTTCAGTAGGAACATTTTCAAAAATTTAGTTCAAGGTGAGGGTTCAAGTCTGCTCTGATAAAATTTAGCTTTTATTGTGCAGAAGAATGTATTCTTTCAGAGAAACATAGCGGCATGCACTATCCTGGCGAAATAAGCATCACCATCAGCCATTAATCTAGGTAGTTAGGTTTTTTCAGTAGGAACATTTTCAAAAATTTAGTTCAAGGTGAGGGTTCAAGTCTGCTCTGATAAAATTTAGCTTTTATTGTGCAGAAGAATGTATTCTTTCAGAGAAACATAGCGGCATGCACTATCCTGGCGAAATGAGCATCACCATCTGCCATTAATCTAGGTAGTTAGGTTTTTTCAGTAGGAACATTTTCAAAAATTTAGTTCAAGGTGAGGGTTCAAGTCTGCTCTGATGAAATTTAGCTTTTATTGTGCAAAAGAATGTATTCTTTCAGAGAAACATAGCGGCATGCACTATCCTGGCGAAATAAGCATCACCATCAGCCATTAATCTAGGTAGTTAGGTTTTTTCAGTAGGAACATTTTCAAAAATTTCGTTCTAGGTGAGGGTTCAAGTCTGCTCTGATGAAATTTAGCTTTTATTGTGAAAAAGAATGTATTCTTTCAGAGAAACATAGCGGCATGCACTATCCTGGCGAAATAAGCATCACCATCAGCCATTAATCTAGGTAGTTAGGTTTTTTCAGTAGGAACATTTTCAAAAATTTAGTTCAAGGTGAGGGTTCAAGTCTGCTCTGATGAAATTTAGCTTTTATTGTGCAAAAGAATGTATTCTTTCAGAAAAACATAGCAACATGGACTATCCTGGCGATATATGTATCGTAATCAGCCAGTAACCAAGACACTTAAGTTTTTTCAGTAAGAAAATTTTCAAACATTTAGTTCAAGGTGAGGGTTCAAGTCTGCTCTGAACATTTTATGCTATTATTATGCGCAATGAAGTAGACTTTTAGAAAAATATAGCGGCATTTACTATCCTGACGATATAAGTATCGTAATCAGCCAGAAACCAAGGTACTTAGGTTTTTTCAGTAGTAACATTATTTTTCATAAATTAAGTTCAAGGTGAGGGTTCAAGTCTGCTCTAATAAAATCTTGCTATTATTATGCGCAACAAAGTAGACTTTTGAGAAAACATAGCGGCATTTACTATCCTGACGATATAAGTATTGTAATCTGCCAGAAACCAAGGTACTTAGATTTTTTTCAGTAGTAACATTATTTTTCACAAATTTAGTTCAAGGTGAGGGTTCAAGTCTGCTCTGATGAAGTTTAGCTTTTATTGTGCAAAAGAATGTATTCTTTCAGGGAAACATAGCGGCATGCACTATCCTGGCGAAATAAGGATCACCATCAGCCATTAATCTAGGTAGTTAGGTTTTTTCAGTAGGAACATTTTCAAAAATTTAGTTCAAGGTGAGGGTTCAAGTCTGCTCTGATGAAATTTAGCTTTTATTGTGCAAAAGAATGTATTCTTTCAGAAAAACATAGCAACATGGACAATCCTGGCGATATATGTATCGTAATCAGCCAGTAACCAAGACACTTAAGTTTTTTCAGTAAGAAAATTTTCAAACATTTAGTTCAAGGTGAGGGTTCAAGTCTGCTCTGAACATTTTATGCTATTATTATGCGCAATGAAGTAGACTTTTAGAAAAATATAGCGGCATTTACTATCCTGACGATATAAGTATCGTAATCAGCCAGAAACCAAGGTACTTAGGTTTTTTCAGTAGTAACATTATTATTCATAAATTAAGTTCAAGGTGAGGGTTCAAGTCTGCTCTAATAAAATCTTGCTATTATTATGCGCAATGAAGTATACTTTCAGGGAAACATAGCGCCATGGACTATCCTGACGATATAAGTATCGTAATCAGCCAGTAACCAAGGCACTTTGGTTTTTTCAGTAAGAAAATTTTCAAAAATTTAGTTCAAGGTGAGGGTTCAAGTCTGCTCTGATGAAATTTAGCTTTAATTGTGCAGAAGAATGTATTATTTCAGGGAAACATAGCGTCATGCACTATCCTGGCGAAATAAGCATCACCATCAGCCATTAATCTAGGTAGTTAGGTTTTTTCAGTAGGAACATTTTCAATAATTTAGTTCAAGGTGAGGGTTCAAGTCTGTTCTGAACATTTTATGCTATTATTATGCGCAATGAAGTAGACTTTTAGAAAAACATAGCGGCATTTACTATCCTGACGATATAAGTATCGTAATCAGCCAGAAACCAAGGTACTTAGGTTTTTTCAGTAGTAACATTATTTTTCATAAATTAAGTTCAAGGTGAGGGTTCAAGTCTGCTCTAATAAAATCTCGCTATTATTATGCGCAACGAAGTAGACTTTTGAGAAAACATAGCGGCATTTACTATCCTGACGATATAAGTATCGTAATCTGCCAGATACCAAGGTACTTAGATTTTTTTCAGTAGTAACATTATTTTTCACAAATTTAGTTCACGGTGAGGGTTCAAGTCTGCTCTAATAAAATCTTGCTCTTATTATGCGCAATGAAGTAGACTTTCAGGGAAACATAGCGTCATGGACTATCCTGGCGATATAAGTATCGTAATCAGCCAGTAACCAAGGCATTTCGGTTTTTTCAGTAAGAAAATTTTCAAAAATTTAGTTCAAGGTGAGGGTTCAAGTCTGCTCTAATAAAATCTTGCTATTATTATGCGCAATGAAGTAGACTTTCAGAAAAACATAGCGGCATTTACTATCCTGACGATATAAGTATCGTAATCAGCCAGAAACCAAGGTACTTAGGTTTTTTCAGTAGTAACATTATTTTTCATAAATTTAGTTCAAGGTGAGGGTTCAAGTCTGCTCTAATAAAATCTTATTATTATTATGCGCAATGAAGTAGAATTTCACGAAAACATAGCGGCATTTACTATCCTGGCGATATAAGTATCGTAATCAGCCAGAAACCAAGGTACTTAGGTTTTTTCAGTACGAACATAATTTTTCATAAATTGAGATCAAGGTGAGGGTTCAAGTCTGCTCTAATAAAATCTTGCTATTATTATGCGCAATGAAGTAGACTTTCAGGGAAACATAGCGGCATTTACTATCCTGGCGATATAAGTATCGTAATCAGCCAGTAACCAAGACACTTAAGTTTTTTCAGTAAGAAAATTTTCAACAATTTAGTATAAGGTGAGGGTTCAAGTCTGCTGTGATGAAATTTAGCTTTAATTGTGCAAATGAATGCATTCTGTCAGAAAAACATAGCGGCATGGACTATCCTGGCGATATAAGAATCGTAATAAGCCAATAACGAAGGTACTTAGGTTTTTGCAGTATGAACATATTCAAAAATTTAGTTCATGGTGAGGATTCAAGTCTGCTCTGATGAAATTGAACTTTTATTGTGCAAAAGAAAGTCTACTTCATTGCGCATAATAATAGCAAGATTTTTTTAGAGCAGACTTGAACCCTCACCTTGATCTTAATTTATGAAAAATTATGTTCCTACTGAAAAAACTTAAGTACCTTGGTTACTTGCTGATTACGATACTTATATCGCCAGGATAGTCCATGGTGCTATGTTTCCCTGAAAGTCTACTTCATTGCGCATAATAATAGCAAGATTTTATTAGAGCAGACTTGAACCCTCACCTTGAACATAATTTATGAAAAATAATGTTACTACTGAAAAAATCTAAGTACCTTGGTTTCTGGCTGATTACGATACTTATATCGTCAGGATAGTAAATGCCGCTATGTTTCCCTGAAAGTTTACTTTATTGCGCATAATAATAGCAAGATTTTATTAGAGCAGACTTGAACCCTCACCTTGAACTAAATTTATGAAAAATAATGTTACTACTGAAAAAAATCTAAGTACCTTGGTATCTGGCAGATTACGATACTTATATCGTCGGGATAGTAAATGCCGCTATGTTTTCTCAAAAGTCTACTTCGTTGCGCATAATAATAGCAAGATTTTATTAGAGCAGACTTGAACCCTCACCTTGAACTTAATTTATGAAAAATAATGTTACTACTGAAAAAACCTAAGTACCTTGGTTTCTGGCTGATTACGATACTTATATCGTCAGGATAGTAAATGCCGCTATGTTTTTCTAAAAGTCTACTTCATTGCGCATAATAATAGCATAAAATGTTCAGTGCAGACTTGAACCCTCACCTTGAACTAAATTTATGAAAAATAATGTTACTACTGAAAAAACCTAACTACATATATTAATGGCTGATGGTGATGCTTATTTCGCCAGGATAGTGCATGCCGCTATGTTTCCCTGAAAGAATACATTCTTTTGCACAATAAAAGCTAAATTTCATCAGAGCAGACTTGAACCCTCACCTTGAACTAAATTTTTGAAAATTTTCTTACTGAAAAAACCAAAGTGCCTTGGTTACTGGCTGATTACGATACTTATATCGTCAGGATAGTCCATGGCGCTATGTTTCTCTGATAGAATACATTCTTTTGCACAATAAAAGCTAAATTTCATCAGAGCAGACTTGAACCCTCACCTTGAACTAAATTTTTGAAAATGTTCCTACTGAAAAAACCTAACTACCTAGATTAATGGCTGATGGTGATGCTTATTTCGCCAGGATAGTGCATGACGCTATGTTTCCCTGAAAGAATACATTCTTTTGCACAATAAAAGCTAAATTTCATCAGAGCAGACTTGAACCCTCACCTTGAACTAAATTTTTGAAAATTTTCTTACTGAAAAAACCAAAGTGCCTTGGTTACTGGCTGATTACGATACTTATATCGTCAGGATAGTCCATGGCGCTATGTTTTCCTGAAAGTCTACTTCATTGCGCATAATAATAGCAAGATTTTATTAGAGCAGACTTGAACCCTCACCGTGAACTTAATTTATGAAAAATAATGTTACTACTGAAAAAACCTAAGTACCTTGGTTTCTGGCTGATTACGATACTTATATCGTCAGGATAGTAAATGCCGCTATGTTTCCCTGAAAGTTTACTTTATTGCGCATAATAATAGCAAGATTTTATTAGAGCAGACTTGAACCCTCACCTTGAACTAAATTTATGAAAAATAATGTTACTACTGAAAAAACCTAACTACCTATATTAATGGCTGATGGTGATGCTTATTTCGCCAGGATAGTCCATGCCGCTATGTTTCCCTGAAAGAATACATTCTTTTGCACAATAAAAGCTAAATTTCATCAGAGCAGACTTGAACCCTCACCTTGAACTAAATTTTTGAAAATGTTCCTACTGAAAAAACCTAACTACCTAGATTAATGGCTGATGGTGATGCTTATATCGCCAGGATAGTACATGCCGCTATGTTTCCCTGAAAGAATACATTCTTTTGCTCAATAAAAGATAAATTTCATCAGAGCAGACTTGAACCCTCACCTTGAACTAAAGTTTTGAAAATTTTCTTACTGATAAAACCGAAATGCCTTGGTTACTGGCTGATTACGATACATATATCGCCAGGATAGTCCATGTTGCTATGTTTTTCTGAAAGAATACATTCTTTTGCACAATAAAAGCTAAATTTCATCAGAGCAGACTTGAACTAAAGTTTTGAAAATTTTCTTACTGAAAAAACCGAAATGCCTTGGTTACTGGCTGATTACGATACTTATATCGCCAGGATAGTCCATGACGCTATGTTTCCCTGAAAGTCTACTTCATTGCGCATAATAAGAGCAAGATTTTATTAGAGCAGACTTGAACCCTCACCGTGAACTAAATTTGTGAAAAATAATGTTACTACTGAAAAAAATCTAAGTACCTTGGTTTCTGGCAGATTACGATACTTATATCGTCAGGATAGTAAATGCCGCTATGTTTTCTCAAAAGTCTACTTTGTTGCGCATAATAATAGCAAGATTTTATTAGAGCAGACTTGAACCCTCACCTTGAACTAAATTTTTGAAAATGTTCCTACTGAAAAAACCTAACTACCTAGATTAATGGCTGATGGTGATGCTTATTTCGCCAGGATAGTGCATGCCGCTATGTTTCTCTGAAAGAATACATTCTTTTGCACAATAAAAGCTAAATTTCATCAGAGCAGACTTGAACCCTCACCTTGAACTAAATTTTTGAAAATTTTTTTAATGAAAAAACCAAAATGCCTTGGTTACTGGCTGATTACGATACTTATATCGTCAGGATAGTCCATGGCGCTATGTTTCCCTGAAAGAATACATTTTTTTGCACAATAAAAGCTAAATTTCATCAGAGCAGACTTGAACCCTCACCTTGAACTAAATTTTTGAAAATGTTCCTACTGAAAAAACCTAACTACCTAGATTAATGGCTGATGGTGATGCTTATTTCGCCAGGATAGTGCATGACGCTATGTTTCCCTGAAATAATACATTCTTCTGCACAATAAAAGCTAAATTTCATCAGAGCAGACTTGAACCCTCACCTTGAACTAAATTTTTGAAAATTTTCTTACTGAAAAAACCAAAGTGCCTTGGTTACTGGCTGATTACGATACTTATATCGTCAGGATAGTCCATGGCGCTTTGTTTCCCTGAAAGTATACTTCATTGCGCATAATAATAGCAAGATTTTATTAGAGCAGACTTGAACCCTCACCTTGAACTTAATTTATGAATAATAATGTTACTACTGAAAAAACCTAAGTACCTTGGTTTCTGGCTGATTACGATACTTATATCGTCAGGATAGTAAATGCCGCTATATTTTTCTAAAAGTCTACTTCATTGCGCATAATAATAGCATAAAATGTTCAGAGCAGACTTGAACCCTCACCTTGAACTAAATGTTTGAAAATTTTCTTACTGAAAAAACTTAAGTGTCTTGGTTACTGGCTGATTACGATACATATATCGCCAGGATTGTCCATGTTGCTATGTTTTTCTGAAAGAATACATTCTTTTGCACAATAAAAGCTAAATTTCATCAGAGCAGACTTGAACCCTCACCTTGAACTAAATTTTTGAAAATGTTCCTACTGAAAAAACCTAACTACCTAGATTAATGGCTGATGGTGATCCTTATTTCGCCAGGATAGTGCATGCCGCTATGTTTCCCTGAAAGAATACATTCTTTTGCACAATAAAAGCTAAATTTCATCAGAGCAGACTTGAACCCTCACCTTGAACTAAATTTGTGAAAAATAATGTTACTACTGAAAAAAATCTAAGTACCTTGGTTTCTGGCAGATTACAATACTTATATCGTCAGGATAGTAAATGCCGCTATGTTTTCTCAAAAGTCTACTTTGTTGCGCATAATAATAGCAAGATTTTATTAGAGCAGACTTGAACCCTCACCTTGAACTTAATTTATGAAAAATAATGTTACTACTGAAAAAACCTAAGTACCTTGGTTTCTGGCTGATTACGATACTTATATCGTCAGGATAGTAAATGCCGCTATGTTTTTCTAAAAGTCTACTTCATTGCGCATAATAATAGCATAAAATGTTCAGAGCAGACTTGAACCCTCACCTTGAACTAAATGTTTGAAAATTTTCTTACTGAAAAAACTTAAGTGTCTTGGTTACTGGCTGATTACGATACATATATCGCCAGGATAGTCCATGTTGCTATGTTTTTCTGAAAGAATACATTCTTTTGCACAATAAAAGCTAAATTTTATCAGAGCAGACTTGAACCCTCACCTTGAACTAAATTTTTGAAAATGTTCCTACTGAAAAAACCTAACTACCTAGATTAATGGCTGATGGTGATGCTTAATTCGCCAGGATAGTGCATTCCGCTATGTTTCCCTGAAAGAATACATTCTTTTGCACAATAAAAGCTAAATTTCATCAGAGCAGACTTGAACCCTCACCTTGAACAAAATTTTTGAAAATTTTCTGACTGAAAAAACCTAAGTACCTTGGTTACTGGCTGATTACGATACTTATATCGTCAGGATAGTCCATGGTGCTATGTTTCCCTGAAAGTCTACTTCATTGCGCATAATAATAGCAAGATTTTATTAGAGCAGACTTGAACCCTCACCTTGAACATAATTTATGAAAAATAATGTTACTACTGAAAAAATCTAAGTACCTTGGTTTCTGGCAGATTACGATACTTATATCGTCAGGATAGTAAATGCCGCTATGTTTCCCTGAAAGTTTACTTTATTGCGCATAATAATAGCAAGATTTTATTAGAGCAGACTTGAACCCTCACCTTGAACTAAATTTATGAAAAATAATGTTACTACTGAAAAAAATCTAAGTACCTTGGTATCTGGCAGATTACGATACTTATATCGTCAGGATAGTAAATGCCGCTATGTTTTCTCAAAAGTCTACTTCGTTGCGCATAATAATAGCAAGATTTTATTAGAGCAGACTTGAACCCTCACCTTGAACTTAATTTATGAAAAATAATGTTACTACTGAAAAAACCTAAGTACCTTGGTTTCTGGCTGATTACGATACTTATATCGTCAGGATAGTAAATGCCGCTATGTTTTTCTAAAAGTCTACTTCATTGCGCATAATTATAGCATAAAATGTTCAGTGCAGACTTGAACCCTCACCTTGAACTAAATTTATGAAAAATAATGTTACTACTGAAAAAACCTAACTACATATATTAATGGCTGATGGTGATGCTTATTTCGCCAGGATAGTGCATGCCGCTATGTTTCCCTGAAAGAATACATTCTTTTGCACAATAAAAGCTAAATTTCATCAGAGCAGACTTGAACCCTCACCTTGAACTAAATTTTTGAAAATTTTCTTACTGAAAAAACCAAAGTGCCTTGGTTACTGGCTGATTACGATACTTATATCGTCAGGATAGTCCATGGCGCTATGTTTCTCTGATAGAATACATTCTTTTGCACAATAAAAGCTAAATTTCATCAGAGCAGACTTGAACCCTCACCTTGAACTAAATTTTTGAAAATGTTCCTACTGAAAAAACCTAACTACCTAGATTAATGGCTGATGGTGATGCTTATTTCGCCAGGATAGTGCATGACGCTATGTTTCCCTGAAAGAATACATTCTTTTGCACAATAAAAGCTAAATTTCATCAGAGCAGACTTGAACCCTCACCTTGAACTAAATTTTTGAAAATTTTCTTACTGAAAAAACCAAAGTGCCTTGGTTACTGGCTGATTACGATACTTATATCGTCAGGATAGTCCATGGCGCTATGTTTTCCTGAAAGTCTACTTCATTGCGCATAATAATAGCAAGATTTTATTAGAGCAGACTTGAACCCTCACCGTGAACTTAATTTATGAAAAATAATGTTACTACTGAAAAAACCTAAGTACCTTGGTTTCTGGCTGATTACGATACTTATATCGTCAGGATAGTAAATGCCGCTATGTTTCCCTGAAAGTTTACTTTATTGCGCATAATAATAGCAAGATTTTATTAGAGCAGACTTGAACCCTCACCTTGAACTAAATTTATGAAAAATAATGTTACTACTGAAAAAAATCTAAGTACCTTGGTATCTGGCAGATTACGATACTTATATCGTCAGGATAGTAAATGCCGCTATGTTTTCTCAAAAGTCTACTTCGTTGCGCATAATAATAGCAAGATTTTATTAGAGCAGACTTGAACCCTCACCTTGAACTTAATTTATGAAAAATAATGTTACTACTGAAAAAACCTAAGTACCTTGGTTTCTGGCTGATTACGATACTTATATCGTCAGGATAGTAAATGCCGCTATGTTTTTCTAAAAGTCTACTTCATTGCGCATAATAATAGCATAAAATGTTCAGTGCAGACTTGAACCCTCACCTTGAACTAAATTTATGAAAAATAATGTTACTACTGAAAAAACCTAACTACATATATTAATGGCTGATGGTGATGCTTATTTCGCCAGGATAGTGCATGCCGCTATGTTTCCCTGAAAGAATACATTCTTTTGCACAATAAAAGCTAAATTTCATCAGAGCAGACTTGAACCCTCACCTTGAACTAAATTTTTGAAAATTTTCTTACTGAAAAAACCAAAGTGCCTTGGTTACTGGCTGATTACGATACTTATATCGTCAGGATAGTCCATGGCGCTATGTTTCTCTGATAGAATACATTCTTTTGCACAATAAAAGCTAAATTTCATCAGAGCAGACTTGAACCCTCACCTTGAACTAAATTTTTGAAAATGTTCCTACTGAAAAAACCTAACTACCTAGATTAATGGCTGATGGTGATGCTTATTTCGCCAGGATAGTGCATGACGCTATGTTTCCCTGAAAGAATACATTCTTTTGCACAATAAAAGCTAAATTTCATCAGAGCAGACTTGAACCCTCACCTTGAACTAAATTTTTGAAAATTTTCTTACTGAAAAAACCAAAGTGCCTTGGTTACTGGCTGATTACGATACTTATATCGTCAGGATAGTCCATGGCGCTATGTTTTCCTGAAAGTCTACTTCATTGCGCATAATAATAGCAAGATTTTATTAGAGCAGACTTGAACCCTCACCGTGAACTTAATTTATGAAAAATAATGTTACTACTGAAAAAACCTAAGTACCTTGGTTTCTGGCTGATTACGATACTTATATCGTCAGGATAGTAAATGCCGCTATGTTTCCCTGAAAGTTTACTTTATTGCGCATAATAATAGCAAGATTTTATTAGAGCAGACTTGAACCCTCACCTTGAACTAAATTTATGAAAAATAATGTTACTACTGAAAAAACCTAACTACCTATATTAATGGCTGATGGTGATGCTTATTTCGCCAGGATAGTCCATGCCGCTATGTTTCCCTGAAAGAATACATTCTTTTGCACAATAAAAGCTAAATTTCATCAGAGCAGACTTGAACCCTCACCTTGAACTAAATTTTTGAAAATGTTCCTACTGAAAAAACCTAACTACCTAGATTAATGGCTGATGGTGATGCTTATATCGCCAGGATAGTACATGCCGCTATGTTTCCCTGAAAGAATACATTCTTTTGCTCAATAAAAGATAAATTTCATCAGAGCAGACTTGAACCCTCACCTTGAACTAAAGTTTTGAAAATTTTCTTACTGATAAAACCGAAATGCCTTGGTTACTGGCTGATTACGATACATATATCGCCAGGATAGTCCATGTTGCTATGTTTTTCTGAAAGAATACATTCTTTTGCACAATAAAAGCTAAATTTCATCAGAGCAGACTTGAACTAAAGTTTTGAAAATTTTCTTACTGAAAAAACCGAAATGCCTTGGTTACTGGCTGATTACGATACTTATATCGCCAGGATAGTCCATGACGCTATGTTTCCCTGAAAGTCTACTTCATTGCGCATAATAAGAGCAAGATTTTATTAGAGCAGACTTGAACCCTCACCGTGAACTAAATTTGTGAAAAATAATGTTACTACTGAAAAAAATCTAAGTACCTTGGTTTCTGGCAGATTACGATACTTATATCGTCAGGATAGTAAATGCCGCTATGTTTTCTCAAAAGTCTACTTTGTTGCGCATAATAATAGCAAGATTTTATTAGAGCAGACTTGAACCCTCACCTTGAACTAAATTTTTGAAAATGTTCCTACTGAAAAAACCTAACTACCTAGATTAATGGCTGATGGTGATGCTTATTTCGCCAGGATAGTGCATGCCGCTATGTTTCTCTGAAAGAATACATTCTTTTGCACAATAAAAGCTAAATTTCATCAGAGCAGACTTGAACCCTCACCTTGAACTAAATTTTTGAAAATTTTTTTAATGAAAAAACCAAAATGCCTTGGTTACTGGCTGATTACGATACTTATATCGTCAGGATAGTCCATGGCGCTATGTTTCCCTGAAAGAATACATTTTTTTGCACAATAAAAGCTAAATTTCATCAGAGCAGACTTGAACCCTCACCTTGAACTAAATTTTTGAAAATGTTCCTACTGAAAAAACCTAACTACCTAGATTAATGGCTGATGGTGATGCTTATTTCGCCAGGATAGTGCATGACGCTATGTTTCCCTGAAATAATACATTCTTCTGCACAATAAAAGCTAAATTTCATCAGAGCAGACTTGAACCCTCACCTTGAACTAAATTTTTGAAAATTTTCTTACTGAAAAAACCAAAGTGCCTTGGTTACTGGCTGATTACGATACTTATATCGTCAGGATAGTCCATGGCGCTTTGTTTCCCTGAAAGTATACTTCATTGCGCAAAATAATAGCAAGATTTTATTAGAGCAGACTTGAACCCTCACCTTGAACTTAATTTATGAATAATAATGTTACTACTGAAAAAACCTAAGTACCTTGGTTTCTGGCTGATTACGATACTTATATCGTCAGGATAGTAAATGCCGCTATATTTTTCTAAAAGTCTACTTCATTGCGCATAATAATAGCATAAAATGTTCAGAGCAGACTTGAACCCTCACCTTGAACTAAATGTTTGAAAATTTTCTTACTGAAAAAACTTAAGTGTCTTGGTTACTGGCTGATTACGATACATATATCGCCAGGATTGTCCATGTTGCTATGTTTTTCTGAAAGAATACATTCTTTTGCACAATAAAAGCTAAATTTCATCAGAGCAGACTTGAACCCTCACCTTGAACTAAATTTTTGAAAATGTTCCTACTGAAAAAACCTAACTACCTAGATTAATGGCTGATGGTGATCCTTATTTCGCCAGGATAGTGCATGCCGCTATGTTTCCCTGAAAGAATACATTCTTTTGCACAATAAAAGCTAAATTTCATCAGAGCAGACTTGAACCCTCACCTTGAACTAAATTTGTGAAAAATAATGTTACTACTGAAAAAAATCTAAGTACCTTGGTTTCTGGCAGATTACAATACTTATATCGTCAGGATAGTAAATGCCGCTATGTTTTCTCAAAAGTCTACTTTGTTGCGCATAATAATAGCAAGATTTTATTAGAGCAGACTTGAACCCTCACCTTGAACTTAATTTATGAAAAATAATGTTACTACTGAAAAAACCTAAGTACCTTGGTTTCTGGCTGATTACGATACTTATATCGTCAGGATAGTAAATGCCGCTATGTTTTTCTAAAAGTCTACTTCATTGCGCATAATAATAGCATAAAATGTTCAGAGCAGACTTGAACCCTCACCTTGAACTAAATGTTTGAAAATTTTCTTACTGAAAAAACTTAAGTGTCTTGGTTACTGGCTGATTACGATACATATATCGCCAGGATAGTCCATGTTGCTATGTTTTTCTGAAAGAATACATTCTTTTGCACAATAAAAGCTAAATTTTATCAGAGCAGACTTGAACCCTCACCTTGAACTAAATTTTTGAAAATGTTCCTACTGAAAAAACCTAACTACCTAGATTAATGGCTGATGGTGATGCTTAATTCGCCAGGATAGTGCATTCCGCTATGTTTCCCTGAAAGAATACATTCTTTTGCACAATAAAAGCTAAATTTCATCAGAGCAGACTTGAACCCTCACCTTGAACAAAATTTTTGAAAATTTTCTGACTGAAAAAACCTAAGTACCTTGGTTACTGGCTGATTACGATACTTATATCGTCAGGATAGTCCATGGTGCTATGTTTCCCTGAAAGTCTACTTCATTGCGCATAATAATAGCAAGATTTTATTAGAGCAGACTTGAACCCTCACCTTGAACATAATTTATGAAAAATAATGTTACTACTGAAAAAATCTAAGTACCTTGGTTTCTGGCAGATTACGATACTTATATCGTCAGGATAGTAAATGCCGCTATGTTTCCCTGAAAGTTTACTTTATTGCGCATAATAATAGCAAGATTTTATTAGAGCAGACTTGAACCCTCACCTTGAACTAAATTTATGAAAAATAATGTTACTACTGAAAAAAATCTAAGTACCTTGGTATCTGGCAGATTACGATACTTATATCGTCAGGATAGTAAATGCCGCTATGTTTTCTCAAAAGTCTACTTCGTTGCGCATAATAATAGCAAGATTTTATTAGAGCAGACTTGAACCCTCACCTTGAACTTAATTTATGAAAAATAATGTTACTACTGAAAAAACCTAAGTACCTTGGTTTCTGGCTGATTACGATACTTATATCGTCAGGATAGTAAATGCCGCTATGTTTTTCTAAAAGTCTACTTCATTGCGCATAATTATAGCATAAAATGTTCAGTGCAGACTTGAACCCTCACCTTGAACTAAATTTATGAAAAATAATGTTACTACTGAAAAAACCTAACTACATATATTAATGGCTGATGGTGATGCTTATTTCGCCAGGATAGTGCATGCCGCTATGTTTCCCTGAAAGAATACATTCTTTTGCACAATAAAAGCTAAATTTCATCAGAGCAGACTTGAACCCTCACCTTGAACTAAATTTTTGAAAATTTTCTTACTGAAAAAACCAAAGTGCCTTGGTTACTGGCTGATTACGATACTTATATCGTCAGGATAGTCCATGGCGCTATGTTTCTCTGATAGAATACATTCTTTTGCACAATAAAAGCTAAATTTCATCAGAGCAGACTTGAACCCTCACCTTGAACTAAATTTTTGAAAATGTTCCTACTGAAAAAACCTAACTACCTAGATTAATGGCTGATGGTGATGCTTATTTCGCCAGGATAGTGCATGACGCTATGTTTCCCTGAAAGAATACATTCTTTTGCACAATAAAAGCTAAATTTCATCAGAGCAGACTTGAACCCTCACCTTGAACTAAATTTTTGAAAATTTTCTTACTGAAAAAACCAAAGTGCCTTGGTTACTGGCTGATTACGATACTTATATCGTCAGGATAGTCCATGGCGCTATGTTTTCCTGAAAGTCTACTTCATTGCGCATAATAATAGCAAGATTTTATTAGAGCAGACTTGAACCCTCACCGTGAACTTAATTTATGAAAAATAATGTTACTACTGAAAAAACCTAAGTACCTTGGTTTCTGGCTGATTACGATACTTATATCGTCAGGATAGTAAATGCCGCTATGTTTCCCTGAAAGTTTACTTTATTGCGCATAATAATAGCAAGATTTTATTAGAGCAGACTTGAACCCTCACCTTGAACTAAATTTATGAAAAATAATGTTACTACTGAAAAAACCTAACTACCTATATTAATGGCTGATGGTGATGCTTATTTCGCCAGGATAGTCCATGCCGCTATGTTTCCCTGAAAGAATACATTCTTTTGCACAATAAAAGCTAAATTTCATCAGAGCAGACTTGAACCCTCACCTTGAACTAAATTTTTGAAAATGTTCCTACTGAAAAAACCTAACTACCTAGATTAATGGCTGATGGTGATGCTTATATCGCCAGGATAGTACATGCCGCTATGTTTCCCTGAAAGAATACATTCTTTTGCTCAATAAAAGATAAATTTCATCAGAGCAGACTTGAACCCTCACCTTGAACTAAAGTTTTGAAAATTTTCTTACTGATAAAACCGAAATGCCTTGGTTACTGGCTGATTACGATACATATATCGCCAGGATAGTCCATGTTGCTATGTTTTTCTGAAAGAATACATTCTTTTGCACAATAAAAGCTAAATTTCATCAGAGCAGACTTGAACCCTCACCTTGAACTAAAGTTTTGAAAATTTTCTTACTGAAAAAACCGAAATGCCTTGGTTACTGGCTGATTACGATACTTATATCGCCAGGATAGTCCATGACGCTATGTTTCCCTGAAAGTCTACTTCATTGCGCATAATAAGAGCAAGATTTTATTAGAGCAGACTTGAACCCTCACCGTGAACTAAATTTGTGAAAAATAATGTTACTACTGAAAAAAATCTAAGTACCTTGGTTTCTGGCAGATTACGATACTTATATCGTCAGGATAGTAAATGCCGCTATGTTTTCTCAAAAGTCTACTTTGTTGCGCATAATAATAGCAAGATTTTATTAGAGCAGACTTGAACCCTCACCTTGAACTAAATTTTTGAAAATGTTCCTACTGAAAAAACCTAACTACCTAGATTAATGGCTGATGGTGATGCTTATTTCGCCAGGATAGTGCATGCCGCTATGTTTCTCTGAAAGAATACATTCTTTTGCACAATAAAAGCTAAATTTCATCAGAGCAGACTTGAACCCTCACCTTGAACTAAATTTTTGAAAATTTTCTTAATGAAAAAACCAAAATGCCTTGGTTACTGGCTGATTACGATACTTATATCGTCAGGATAGTCCATGGCGCTATGTTTCCCTGAAAGAATACATTTTTTTGCACAATAAAAGCTAAATTTCATCAGAGCAGACTTGAACCCTCACCTTGAACTAAATTTTTGAAAATGTTCCTACTGAAAAAACCTAACTACCTAGATTAATGGCTGATGGTGATGCTTATTTCGCCAGGATAGTGCATGACGCTATGTTTCCCTGAAATAATACATTCTTCTGCACAATAAAAGCTAAATTTCATCAGAGCAGACTTGAACCCTCACCTTGAACTAAATTTTTGAAAATTTTCTTACTGAAAAAACCAAAGTGCCTTGGTTACTGGCTGATTACGATACTTATATCGTCAGGATAGTCCATGGCGCTTTGTTTCCCTGAAAGTATACTTCATTGCGCATAATAATAGCAAGATTTTATTAGAGCAGACTTGAACCCTCACCTTGAACTTAATTTATGAATAATAATGTTACTACTGAAAAAACCTAAGTACCTTGGTTTCTGGCTGATTACGATACTTATATCGTCAGGATAGTAAATGCCGCTATATTTTTCTAAAAGTCTACTTCATTGCGCATAATAATAGCATAAAATGTTCAGAGCAGACTTGAACCCTCACCTTGAACTAAATGTTTGAAAATTTTCTTACTGAAAAAACTTAAGTGTCTTGGTTACTGGCTGATTACGATACATATATCGCCAGGATTGTCCATGTTGCTATGTTTTTCTGAAAGAATACATTCTTTTGCACAATAAAAGCTAAATTTCATCAGAGCAGACTTGAACCCTCACCTTGAACTAAATTTTTGAAAATGTTCCTACTGAAAAAACCTAACTACCTAGATTAATGGCTGATGGTGATCCTTATTTCGCCAGGATAGTGCATGCCGCTATGTTTCCCTGAAAGAATACATTCTTTTGCACAATAAAAGCTAAATTTCATCAGAGCAGACTTGAACCCTCACCTTGAACTAAATTTGTGAAAAATAATGTTACTACTGAAAAAAATCTAAGTACCTTGGTTTCTGGCAGATTACAATACTTATATCGTCAGGATAGTAAATGCCGCTATGTTTTCTCAAAAGTCTACTTTGTTGCGCATAATAATAGCAAGATTTTATTAGAGCAGACTTGAACCCTCACCTTGAACTTAATTTATGAAAAATAATGTTACTACTGAAAAAACCTAAGTACCTTGGTTTCTGGCTGATTACGATACTTATATCGTCAGGATAGTAAATGCCGCTATGTTTTTCTAAAAGTCTACTTCATTGCGCATAATAATAGCATAAAATGTTCAGAGCAGACTTGAACCCTCACCTTGAACTAAATGTTTGAAAATTTTCTTACTGAAAAAACTTAAGTGTCTTGGTTACTGGCTGATTACGATACATATATCGCCAGCATAGTCCATGTTGCTATGTTTTTCTGAAAGAATACATTTTTTTGCACAATAAAAGCTAAATTTTATCAGAGCAGACTTGAACCCTCACCTTGAACTAAATTTTTGAAAATGTTCCTACTGAAAAAACCTAACTACCTAGATTACGTCGTATCCTACGAATATAGGCACTCTTGCTGTTGTGCCTTTTTATTTTTATTGCTTATTTAAAATCAGCTACCCTTTTTATATCTACTTCATTCAATAAATCACCTCAAAATCAAATTTATCAACCAGAAAATCAAGGTTTAAAAAAAGCCACTATTGCTATCTCTGGAATTATCCGACGAAAATAGCCACCACAGTGCTAGTGACTTTTTTCTTCCCGGGAGCATGACGACGTGTGGGGGGCGGGGCGGACGCACGCGCCACTCCGCCATTTCTCCGCGCACTCGCTCGCTGGCTGGCGTCCCGCGCATTTGCGTTGTCGTCGCTGTTGTTTTGTACCAATAATTACTTCGCGATACCTAAATGATAAGTTTTCCTAAACTACAATGAAACGACGAGGACATAAACTAGTAGATATATCACTGTCAAAGGATAAAATTGCTCGTATTGAAGTTGAAAGACCAAAGAGGAACACACGTCAAAGTAAGTACAAACAATGTTTACAACCTGGCTTTTTGTTTTTGTAACATTTAATTGATTATGCATATATTATGATAAAAACCGAGAATAATAGGTTGTATAGTGATTTATTTTGAGCTCGCTTGATGTTAAGAAATGTATTCATCGTTTTCAATGTAATTTTAGGAACTCCGTAGAAAAAAGGCGCTATTGCATCAGTGGCTTTATTCCACGGAATTGTCTAATGAAGTGGTAAAATATTTAGTATGAAGAGCTTTCAGCCCTAATCGCTTTTGTGGCCTTATTCTACGTACTAATTTTGTTTTGTATGTTTTTTGCACATTATGCAGTTTGTATGTATGAAATTACTAGATTAACTAAAATTTTACAATTGAAAATAATGTAAAATACAAGATAACACATATTATATAGCTTTGTTAATGATTTTTTTGAGAAGCCTTTGTGGCGGTTGGGGCTTTTTACCATTAGGAATTGTGTGTGCTGTGGCGGTTGGGGCTTTTTACCACTAGGCATTGTGTGTGCTGCATATTTTTCTTTTAGCTTTACTAACAAATTCGAATGCATTTTTTTGGATTTTTAGATGATACTCGAATGCAAAAAAAGTCCCCGGTACCAAAGGGAAACGAAAAATAAGTTTCATATTTACTGAAACATTTAAGAAAACACCTCAATAATAGTGTAAGTATACAAATTACTTATTAACTTCTGTATTAAAGAAGGAATAGGTATATATTTAGCTACATTTGTATCCTGTTTGTAAGTGTCGTAAATGTCTACCACTACAAGCATTGTTTTTAGGATTCCTTACTCAATGAATGCCAACGGGACACGGGACCCTATTACCGCAGAAATTATACTTAGCCTCCGCTGTCCTTCTGTCTGTCGAGTCGTTCCCCTAACGTCCTACTTTCGAATGGCCCGAATGGGCCGAACTGGGAATCTCAAATTAATTATATTTTTTGTTTCCGTTATGCTATGGCCTACTACATATTTTTTTGATAAAACGTTAGATAAGTACAGTCAGAAATAAAATTAAAATGGAATGAAGGTATTCTGGAGGGCGAGAGAGTGGGGAATTTTGCTTATCATTGGTAAAATATAATTTTGCATATGTACCAGCCAAATTGTTTATAGGTAGGTTAGTAAGGTATAATAACAAAATTATGATGAACTTTTAAATGATGTAAAATAAAAGATTATAAATTGTAGGAAAAGTCTATACCTACTATGATGCTAAATTTATGATATTTATGTTAAATGAAAAGTGTGTAATCATAAGCTTAGCTTTATAATAACAAAAAAAAAAGTAGGTACGACAAAATAATAGGTTGATAATATGGCAGAAATGTCCCCAAATACTGGTAAATAAAAAATACAACTAAATACTACCGTTAACTCTTCTTTCTTATGTAATTTGTAGATAAATGCGAAAAAAATGAAGTTGGCCATAGCGGGAACAAAAATAATAATTAATTTGGCATTCCCAGTTCGGCCCATTTGGGACATTTGGAAGTGGAACGTAAGGGGATCAATTCCATCTCTCTGTAAGCGGGCTATAATTCATGAACCGTAAATGGGTATACAGTTGAAATTTTCACAGAACATGTATTTCTTGCTGCCAAAACCAAAAAATTATAAAAGTGAAATTAAAGGGACAAGAAACGTGATTTTTAATTTTTATACATTGGTAGGCAGGGACGGAACCTTTTGTGTGCGTGTCCGATTCGCACTTGGCAGATTTTTTACTGTTGTGTATTTTTGATTTCTTTATAACTAAAGTTACATAAAGAAAGCAAGACACTATCTATATTACTGTTAACGTTAGGTCTTTGTCATTGCTTGCAGGATCAAGAAGATGATAGCATTTGTGCTACAAAGAAAGTTGACAAAATAAGCGCACTGCCATCACCACATGACAAATATAAAAAACGTGACACGCCTTTGACGGATCTTCAAAATATATTAAATACAATTTCACCATCAACAAACTCAACCACACAAGAACTTTGTAGTACAGATTGTATTTTTTTTCTCAGAGGTTGAGAATATTAAGTTCCTGATTTTAGTTGTTTTAGTTTAAGGTATTGTACTAATTTATAATAATATGTCTGTGATTTAATTGATATTAAAGTGTTTTTTATTTCTTTCTTTACTATTTTTCATTTCTTGACTTTTGCTTATCTACACCATGTGGTTGTAGAAAATAAAGACTCATTAACATATTTTTCAGATGAAAACGATTAATAGCCCCTAATGCTCTTACGACCTGTCATATTCCGGAGAAAAAAGGCATAACGTTACTTATGTCTAGGAGAACACATTTTACTCCAGCGAATAAGGACATAAGGGACAAATTTACCAGAAATAATGAAATAATAGTCTTAGTCGCAGTTTCGCTAGAATCCCAGAGTAGTTTAACATTGTTTTAAAAGCTAACATCTCAAAAATCTCTGTTAGTATTGAAATAAAATACAAAAAACTTCCTCCTGAAAAGTTGTCAGTTTGCAGTTGCGCCTTTATTCTTAGGATACGACGATTAATGGCTGATGGTGATGCTTATTTCGCCAGGATAGTGCATGCCGCTATGTTTCTCTGAAAGAATACATTCTTTTGCACAATAAAAGCTAAATTTCATCAGAGCAGACTTGAACCCTCACCTTGAACTAAATTTTTGAAAATGTTCCTACTGAAAAAACCTAACTACCTAGATTAATGGCTGATGGTGATGCTTATTTCGCCAGGATAGTGCATGCCGCTATGTTTCTCTGAAAGAATACATTCTTTTGCACAATAAAAGCTAAATTTCATCAGAGCAGACTTGAACCCTCACCTTGAACTAAATTTTTGAAAATTTTCTTACTGAAAAAACCAAAGTGCCTTGGTTACTTGCTGATTACGATACTTATATCGTCAGGATAGTCCATGGCGCTATGTTTCCCTGAAAGTCTACTTCATTGCGCATAATAATAGCAAGATTTTATTAGAGCAGACTTGAACCCTCACCTTGAACTTAATTTATGAAAAATAATGTTACTACTGAAAAAACCTAAGTACCTTAGTTACTGGCTTATTACGATACTTATATCGCCAGGATAGTCCATGCCGCTATGTTTTTCTGAAAGAATACATTCTTTTGCACAATAAAAGCTAAATTTCATCAGAGCAGACTTGAACCCTCACCTTGAACTAAATGTTTGAAAATTTTCTTACTGAAAAAACTTAAGTGTCTTGGTTACTGGCTGATTACGATACATATATCGCCAGGATAGTCCATGTTGCTATGTTTTTCTGAAAGAATACATTCTTTTGCACAATAAAAGCTAAATTTCATCAGAGCAGACTTGAACCCTCACCTTGAACTAAATGTTTGAAAATTTTCTTACTGAAAAAACCTAAGTGTCTTGGTTACTGGCTGATTACGATACTTATATCGTAAGGATAGTAAATGCCGCTATGTTTTCCTGAAAATCTACTTCATTGCGCATAATAACAGCATAAGATGATCAGAGCAGACTTGAACCGTCACCTTGAACTAATTTTTTGAAAATGTTCCTACTTAAAAACCTAAGTGCCTTGGTAACTGGCTGATTACGATACTTTTGTGGCCAGGGTAGTCCATTTCGCTATGTTTTCCTGAAAGACTACAAATTTGCGCATACTATTAGCTATACTAGCTCAGAGCAGACTTCAACCCTCACATTGAACTTTAATATAAAATTTTCACGTTTTCACAAATTATTTTTTATTTTTTATTTATCACATTTTTTATGTTGTTGCTGTCTATATTTCTTGTCTGTATCATTTTCCCGGCTATTTTCGTTCTTATTTAGACAATTTTTTTTGACGACTTTTTATTTTGTCGGATAATAGTGGCCGATAACTTTTTGGCCGCTAACTTCACACCGGTTTTTTTCCTGTGGTGTATTGTAATACATAAGTTTGTGGGTGTAACCAAATCGGGAAACATTTTGGATACTACATGATACTCTCATTTCATACAAATGGGAAAATTGTCAAGAGGTAAAAATCTGCGATGCCGATGTTGAGTGGGACGAGCAAAACAGGAATACGCCATTGCCTACATTTTCCACCATGCTCTGCCTGAGGGGGAGAGGTTAAAATCGGTGGGGGACAGGAGTCCGTACTGTATGTAGTACTAGATACTTTTTAGGGTTCCGTACCCAACGGGTGAAAACGGGACCCTATTACTAAGCCTACGTTGTCCGTCCATCCATCCGTCCGTCCGTCCGTCCAGACAGACGTCCTACCTATTTAGGGCTGTAACTTTTGAACCGTAGTAGCTAGACAGTTGACATTATCACAGAATATGCGTTTCTTATTACGGCGGATTTGTTAACAAATAATAAAAATAACAAAAAGTTAAAATTTAAGGGGGGTTCTCAACAAGAAACTAGTTTTTTTCAACGTTTTTTCTTCTCGCTCTATCGTAAAAACGGTAATACATACAAGCGTCAAACTTGGTGTGACTATAGAACAAACTCTACTCTATAACAACAAATAATAAAAACCGGCCAAGTGTGAGTTGGTCTCGTGCTAAAGGTCCCGGAGAAAATCATTTTTTTTAAAGTTAATATACATGTATTATGTTGTGTGGTTGTGTGGTACGGAACCCTCGGTGAGCGAAAAGCCCGACTCGCACATAACCGGTTTTTTCATACACTGCCGTGGTTTTGCTAAGATGTGACTATGGGTAATAAAACCGGTCAAGCGCAAGTCGGGCTACTCGCGCACCGAGGATTCCATACTACACCACCACTTGAATATTTTATGTACCAACAAAACTAAATCATAAAGAACAATATTTATATTTATGGTAGTTATCGCCACTAAAAATGTCTATCTCATCATGATTAAGCTTGACATTTTTAATATGCAATGAAGCAGTCCAAAGCCTTATTACATAGTACTTTAGCCCGTGTCCACTTTAATTTAACTTTTTAGCATAATCTTTCTAGCTACTTACTTTCTCATAAGGTAGCGGAGTCTGCTTTCCTTGTCTCTTTCCTTCGCAAATCGTAGCTCTATCCTGGGCCTCTACCCGCACATTCGAACTTCGCAATTGCGTGAACGTTTTCGTTGCAATGTCAACTCTATTACAATGAAGTGTGGACCGAAACAGTGGCGATATATTGAACATCGAAAGTCCGGATACAGGGCCTGTTCATCGTCCATGGAGCGCTCGCAAGTATTCATAAGTGTAAACCAACAAACTATCATTCAATTTGTCAGATTTAATGTAAAGTTTACCTGTTATGTATTCTTGGATTATTTTAAATTAATCAATCAATATAGTTTTAAACAATATTAGAAAATGCACATATCTACGTTCATCGGGGTCACATGTGTCCAATTATTGCACATATTGGTAATAATTCATAATATCATCATTCATCATATCATCACACATATGTCACATCATACGGTCTTAACAATGTTACACTATGTAATTCAATATTGTATTTGTACTTTGTATATTTTGCTTTTTCTTAAAAGATGTGTGTTGTAGAGTTTCTGACCGCATTTTCTCTACAACGGAATACCTTTCAACGCGGTGGTAGAGTCAAAAATGACGTCAGAAATCTATCCATAGAAAACAAAAACAAAAAATGAAACATTTTGATTTTATTTTATTTAAACCATCTTTATCATGCAATCCCGCCCAATCTTATGATTTGTGCGCTTTCGCATATTATGCGAATTACTGCGAATCACAAATCGAAGTCTTTCAAGCAATTTCATGTTATCATCAAACCTTCTGGCTGCTAACAGTACCTAATCTTTGTTGACCTTAATTTTTTTGTTTTTGTTCTGCCATGTGTTAGCTTCGAATAGCACCAATCCAGACAGGTGTCGTAAAAGACGAATATCATCAGGGATCGTCAACATCTCTGATGTCCTCACCGTGTTGTCACCGAGAAGTCACAGCATCTGACCTTTGATCGTAGCGGCCCAGCGTCGGTCTGGCCCCAGGGAACACCGGGACTTTTCCCGGTGGGCCGGTACCCCCGTGGGCCGGTCCGGCCCAGCTCTTCTACCCCCTTCATTTTAATCCTACAGAAAATGGCCCGGCCTACTCTAGAATCTTTCTGGCCCACCTCTGAATTAAAAGGAGTCACTTTAAAAAAAAACGAAAGAAATCTACTATAAAATAATCAACAATAACTATTATAATTTTTTCACTTTCTTAAAAAGTCAAGGAAATTCAGACCAATATGCTTATTGCAAAATTGCGAGCTCGCTTCGTTCGTTCAGTTTTGTTTTTCTTTTGCTCTGGAAAGATTTTTAATCAAATTCAAAACAAGGCCAAAATGTGTTCAGTAAGTAACTGAGTCGGGGGCCCCCTGCGCAGTCACAATACAGTCAAAATATATTGTGAATTTTCGAGCTCGCTTCGCTCGCTCAATCTTTTTGTTTCACGAACATGTCTGCACAATTTCGGCATGAGCTGAAAGCTCCTTGTTTTAAATCCTGTTGCGTTGAAGCATTCTAGCATATCGTCGGGTCCTTTTACATACGCTGACGGTGTTTTAAGGAGATGATCAGACCATCAAACTGAGTAACTTTTTCCATGGGACCAATATCGAAATCTGGTGATCAAAATGGTCTGATCATCACAGGATCATCCCCCTAAAAAACCGTCAGCATATTATCATGTACATACAATTATATTACATTAAAATTTATAATGTATCCCGTATACATGATAATATGCTGACGGTTTTTTAGGGGGATAATATAATGTAATGATACATTATAATGTAGCAAAATCTCGAGCTCACTTCGCTCGCTCCTTGTCCTTGGTGGTATTGCAGCGAAGACGACCTAGTCCCAACTCACATTGCAGTAAAATCTCGAGCTTGCTTCGCTCGCTCCTAATTCCCAACCTAGTCGTATTGGCATTGCAGTAAATCTACGAGGTTGCTTCGCTCATTCCTGGATTGTGTGGTCATTGCTTGCTTCAGTTGCTCTTGATTTACGACCTAGCCTTATTGGAGTAAAATCTCAAGCTCACTTTGCTCGCTCCACGATTTACACAGATCTTATTGCAGATTTGGAATGGCCAAAATATCATAGTAAAATATCGAGCTCGCTTCACTCGCTCCTGGTTTTTAGTCGCTTATGGAGCCATGTTGGTGTCAGTACGTCCGTTCATCTGTCACATGAATTTTTTATTGTAATGTCCTAGTTGCATTGTAGTAATCTCAAGCACGCTTCGCTAGCTCGGATACTTTAGATCGTGAATAACTCGAGCTTGCTTCGCTCGCTCCGGGTCGCCAAAATCAAGTGTTGAGAAAAAAAATGTTAGTAACTACAGCTTAGTAACGTGATAATATTGCAAGAAAAATCTTGAGCTCGCTTCGCTCGCTCCTAGTTATGATTGTATTGCAATAGCCTAGACAAATTGAATTAAGATGGCATTGCAGGTTTGCAACCTTTGAACTAATAATATTGTAAAAATCTTGAGCTCGCTTCGCTCGCTCCTAGGTTATGATTGTATGATTGTATCGCAATAGCCTAGACGTATTGAATTGCAGGTTTGCAATGACCTTTGACCTAATAATATTGTAAAAATCTTGAGATCGTTTCTCTAGCTCCTAGTTATGATTGTATCGCAATTAGCATAGATGCATTGGATGTAGATCGCATTGCAGGTTCGCATTGTCCTAATAATATTGTAAAAAAACTCAAGCTCGCTTCGCTTGCTCCAGTTTTTAGATCACAAACTACAGGTTTTAGATCACTGTTGCGAATTTGCGACGAGTTAATCATATAGCGGTAAAATCTCGAGCTCGCTTCGCTCGCTCCAGTTTTAGATCTTATGAGTCTCGGACTCGCTTCGCTCGCTTCAGGTTTTAGTGATTTATTTATAGATCTAACCTGGATCTGGCCTCTTATGGGGAAAAATTATTGCTACGCACATTGAGCAGGTTTGCCCCGAGTCGGAAAAATCGTGGACCCGGGGCTGGATCGTTTGCAAACCTGACCGTGACCTAGCCCCCACTACGCCCTAGGAAAAAAATTGCTACGCCCCGTCCATGCCCTTTCTTTTGACCATTGTCGGGGAAAAAGTAAGTGGGCCGGTTTGAAAAAATTTTCCCGGTAGTTTTTTGAGTCCCAGACCGACGCTGTAGCGGCCCCTCGTTACAGCACATTTTGGAAGGTAAAGACGAGAGGTTTCATCTGTTTTAGCTACCTACACTCATACAACTTAGAAATATCCTGTGTACATAACTTTTTTTATAAATAAATACTCGAATTTGTCTCCGAGAAATGACTGTTTCTCTAAATGTCTTGGTGACAGAAAGTATAAAATAAGTGGACAAAGCCTGACGTACTATAAATAACTTATGAAAAAATGTACGGACCCATTATATGCGAGCATTAATGCGAAAAGAGTGCCGAGAATCTACAGCCTCCCAACAATGAACGGACCGAAAAGCCAGCCAAATTGAAAACCCTCGCATTTCAAAACAACGCAACAACAGTAAACGCTCCTGAAATTCACAGGTTAATCACTACACAGAATCACGCAGAGTTTTCCATAACGCGGCCGAATTGGGGAGTTACTTTTTTACCGCCTGATTGTAGCTTTTGTATAGCTTTTTGTGGCGGTAGGGCAGTCTGGGAGCAGCCCCGCCCTCTAGCTACCCGCTGCTACTGCTACCCCTGATTTTCATTCATTCGAGGCTATACGCCCGTGCGGGGTACTCGTGTCCATAGTCATCGGTCGCTAGTTGACGTGTCTAACGCAAATAAACAATAGTCCATAACAGTTGAGTTTACCTTACGTGGTTCGAGCAGTCGAGAGACGAGATCCTGAGGTACGTTTTTAACTATTTTAAGGTTTATTGTACTGATAACACGTGTCGTTTTCGTTTGGGGACGAGTTTTGTTTGGAAATTAAGTGTTTATTGTTATTTCACCTGAATAGGTTTCAGGGCTGCATACCTATACATAATATATTTCAAATATACGCAACTGGA
This sequence comes from Agonopterix subpropinquella, assembly GCA_922987775.1. Lineage (NCBI taxonomy): Eukaryota > Metazoa > Arthropoda > Insecta > Lepidoptera > Depressariidae > Agonopterix > Agonopterix subpropinquella. Next base: position 8,237,438 of record OV277694.1, on the reverse strand, counting down.
CTAATATCTTTTACCTATAACTTTATTTATGCCAAATAAGTACAAAAATAGAGTAATAACAGAAACAGATAGGTATAGGTATTTTTGTTAAAATAAGTCGGTTTTATTATAGATGAAAAAAGTTATTTGTTTCAGGCAATCTGAGAATAGTTAAAGAAAACGAGGATCATAAACAGAAAAAGTAAAAAAATTGTGCGTATAATTGTATTTGTTTTTGTATAAGTAGGTAGAAAATTTGATAAATTATTGGTTTTTTGCCTTTATACCTACCTACGGGTAGGTTTTTATAATTAAATACCGATCGGAAAGGTTAACTCTAAAATTTGTCTTTACCTATTACTAAACATTTGTTAAAATTACTATTTTTAAGGTAAACTAGTTAGAAAAATAAGCTCCTGCGATCACCCAGAATACGGCGTGATTATATAGGGATTTTTTTAAGATGATCAGTCCAGAATCAGACTGAACAACTTTCTCTATGCGACCAATATCATATAGAAATCTGGAAAAGAAAACAGTTTGCCCATAATACAGGCTGTAAAATTGAATGGGACACTTATTTAAAGGGGAGCTCTAGACCATCAAACTGACCAACTTTCTCTATGGGTCCAATATCGAAATCGCGAAGAAAATCTGCTGTCCCATACATTTCAGTCGAGTTATGTTTGCAGTTTTGTATGGGACAGCGGATTTTTTTTTCGCGATTTCAGTTTCGGTCCCATCGTAAAAGTTGTTCAGTTTTATGGTCTGAAGCACCCCTTTAATTAAGTGTCCCATTTTATTTTACACCCTATATTTTGCTCGAGTAGGATTGCAGTTTTGTATGGAACAATTATTTTTTTTCGATATCGATACACTGTCCCGTTTTTTTTCAGTTTGATGGTCTGAACGTCCCCTGAAAAATCATTGACTATCATTTATCCTTAAATTATATTGTACGTAATAAAACAGACCCTAATTGAGACTTATTAGGAGAGAGGGAAGTGCAAATAAATGTGTATCCTATTATTATGTTACACTATATAAGCTCTATAATTAACTTGTGATTCACTCCGGAATTGCTCTGTGCTTCCGAAAACACATTATTGTATCGGATATCGCCAATTCATATACAGAGTGTAACAAAATACCCTATTCATATTTAATGGACTATCAAACTGAACAACTTTCACTATGAAGCCAACATCCCACTAACATTAATCAGCTGTTTCATAAAAAAACTATCGTAAGAAAATCCAAACTTTTTATTCAAAATTAACATAGATAGCTTTTTGACGTAATTTTTTGACTCTACCACCGCGTCGGAAGGTGTTCCGTTGAGAGAAGACGCGACCAGAAACTCACACACACATCTTTTAAACACAACAAAATATACAAAAAATACAATATTTGTTGCATTACATTATGTAATGTTTATTGTCAAGACCAGACATTTTGGTCATTCAAATAATCATCGAGTTTATAGTAACCTTCTTTACAGAGGACTTGTTCGATTCTACTCCAATGCTCCAGATTTTTTAATTACATTTTTATTACATTTTCCATACCGAAAGTTGATCCGTTTTATGGTATTAAACCTCCCAAAAAACCACTCCATTAAATATTACAAGGGTCTTTTGTTACATTCTCATATATTTCTCACGGGCTTTTGATCCGAAACTTTGTCCGCGTGGATTATATACCCGTTTTATATATTTAGGGGTCAATTTTCGAAAAATCCTTTCTTAGTGCACCCCTGAATCAATTTAATTCGATTCCAAATTTCATGTTTCTATCTGCAGCGGTTTAAGTATGCGTTGTCTGTCAGTTGGTCAGTCACGGAACAAGACATCTAGGTGTCAGTCTTAGGCTGCCTGTCCAATGAAGCGAGCTGGCTGTGCGAGCTGTGTAGCTGTGTAAATATTAACCAATCAGAGATCCGACCGAGATCGGCCGAGCTCCTGATTGGTTAATATTTACACAGCTCGCACAGCCAGCTCACGTCATTGGACAGGCAGCCTTAATTAAAGTAAAGTATGAAATGTTCGTATAAGATACGTCGATGTTTCGCCAGAAGTCACACTAGTCCTCCCCTACCGGAATTCTAGAAAGCTAGAAACATTACAACGCAGGTAATGAAAAATGTATTGCGCTCTCGTGAACATCTGCGCTACGAAGAACAATGTAGCATTAAGTTCTACGTATGACTACGAATAATGCTACGAATATATGTGCTGCTATCTTGCCTCGTAGTAATAATAAGCATAGCATAGCATAGATCAGTGTTGCCAATGCTACGGCAATTACCGTGTTCTACGGCTTTTAAGCCAACAAATTACAAAATCCACGGCCTACGGCTGCAACCCTGTGGCCGTAGCAGATTCTACGGCTTTTCGCAAATTCTACGGTAATTAACTAATTTATTTATAAAAAATTCACTTTTAGAGTATTAGACTGTTATAAATAAGTGTATGGTTCGACTGTGTACTGTATCCAATTCCAAATCCGAATGCCAACATTGCAACTAAGTTGTCTACGGTATGTTGGCTGGGTTTTGTTCTTCTTTCTTGCTCTGTGAGCAAAAAACAGATGAGATGAAATTGTTTTCCACACAAATAGATAAAATTTGCAAACGTTTAATTAACGTTAAAAACCTCAAAACAGCACCATTTGGCTAATATTGAAAAGTGTTTCCTTTTTAAAGCAGTGACACGGCCCACCGTTGGTCTTTTTCCATAAAACGGCTTTTTATGGAAAAAGACCAACGGTTTTCCACGGCTTTTTTACCTAATGTAAAATTTAAAAATTTGCATTGGCAATAATGGCATAGATATGCTATGGTCCTGTGCCGAGTAGCCTTGCCTGTCGTGCAGGAGGCGATGGTTCGATCCTCGTCCAGGCCGTACCAATGAGTTTTTTGGAATTTATGTACCATTTCTAACACCCCTGGCTTTTCGGTGAAGGAAAACATCGTGAGGAAACATACATGCTTCAATTTCGAGGCATGTATTGTACCCACTGTCCATTACAAGTGGCGACGGGCTCACTCCCCGTCACACTGGACAGAGTTTCGGAACTAGTGAATCATGGATGTTCTGAGGTTTCAGAATATCTCTGACTATCCTTAGAGAATATAGTCGTGAGCATATGCTTATGCTTATGCTTATAATACGTATCTCTGCAGAGCATAGACCCAACCTCAGGGTGTACGGGCATTAGTACCATCCTGAAGGTGATCAGTGAGAAGCCCGACTGCAACACTGGGTACGAGCACACATGTGTGTGCCCGGTGTCCCAGAGAGTCTGCAATTTAAATTAAATTGAATTGAATGATACTTAATTATATTGAATTGAATTTTAATTGAATTGAATTGTTTTTAAATTATGTAAATTAAATTAAATTGTGTAATGATGCTAACATAATTTTGCTTATGGACATTTGTCTGAAATAATAAATCAAAATGTATTTTTTTTTGACCTCGCGTGCCCAACGCTGATTGGTGGGCTTCACATACGCATCATAATTTCTTCTTCAGCGTAAGCAGGTTTCCTCCACTATCGAGACAAAGTCGAAAAAAGAAATCAGCTATCCCATAATGGGTCGAGTAGGTAGGTACTGCAGTTGTGTATGAAACAGTTGATTTTTGAAGTGAAAACGTCTTTAGCGGTGTTTTGCACTTTTTGGGATGGGTAAAAAATGTTAAACTTGCGTCAGGACCGTGACGTCACCCTGATCCTGATCGAAAATTCGTAAGACAAAATTGGCAAGACCATGGCAAAGATCATTTGACATTCGTAAGACGTAAGATCTCTTAGTTTTCACTTCTGCCGGCACTCCCGGAGTGCAACACAGTTGTTTTTTTTATTTTTTATTGATGTTGTTGGCTCCATACCATATTTGGTCTAAACAACCCCTTTAAATATTACTAGGGTATTTTGCTACATCCTGTATACAATTAGAGAGCAGAAGACTTGACGCGGGGGAGTTTGCTCTGACAAGTTTTTTAGTAATGAGCTCCTTTGTAAAAACTTATTTGCGTAGGGTAAGCGTACCGGTACTGGCCACTGTTGGGAATAAATAATTAATTTAACAAAGCTTTGTGAAAGACTTACGTTGGAATTGGTGGTAATTATGAGGTATTTAATATTTCATGTCTGGTCGGTATAATTATTTGGGTTTCATAAATTGGTTTTTAATTGACCAAATTGTAAAGAAATTACTTTCATTTGGTTTGAACCATATGTAGGTATATTCCCAAGGAACAAATGGAAATTCAAGAAAAAAAATCGACTTTTCATACAAATAATAAACGTATTCGTTCAGCTTTTTGATTGCATTTAGAATGAAAATTTAATTTAATTTAATTTTATAATATTCGGGATGCTAACAGCCTTTTTTTTACAATATAATCTATTCAGAATAACAAGTCATTTGCCATTTACAAGCATCCGTAAGCAAAAGATTTTTTTTTTTAATTTTCTTTGTGTTGTTTAGGGGAAGTTTTTCAGCAATTCAATTCACTAGGCAAAAATAATCTACTGCCAAGTGACCAATTACCTACCAACTTACCGAGTACGCACGGCGACACGTCAAGCTATACAAAACCAACATAAACTGGCCGCGCAAACGTCGTCACAACCTTAAATTCGTCATTGAAACATATCGGCGAGCTGACAATTCGGTATTCGCTATGGTCAAGAAGCTTGAATAGGTAATACAAGCTTCTTGGCTATGGTTATATCATGTGTCAAACTCATAAAAACTTCAACGATCTGGAGGATGCAAGAAGGATGTTACATTTGCGAGCTCGTCGATGTTTTTGACAGCGATGTGACGCTTATAGTGAATTGCACTTCTGTATCACCTACAATCAACCTTAAAGTAATACAAATATGTACCCTGTATAGCTTTTTACCATCAAACTGAACAACTATCGCCATTAACCCAATCCGAAATCGCGAAAAACATTTTTTCAGCAGTTTGCAGTTTTATATGGAACAGCTCAAATTTTTTTTTTGCGATTTCAATGTTTGTTGGTCCCAAAGAGAAAGTTGTTCAGTTTGATGGTCTAATCGTCTCTTAAAACCATCAGCATAATATTAAGAGAGACCCAATATAAATTATGTTCAATATTAACTGTCGGAAACAGCATCAGCTACCCTAAACATACATTTATCTTCTATAGTCCTCTTTCCCAAGGTCTCGACCTCCGAACTCCATGCTCCTCAGTATATATCTCGCTCTTTTTGTTAGAGTTTGTTACGCAGGCTGTCTTAGCTCCGTTTGTCTTAAGGAGGCACCGAGCCTGGGTTAGTACTAGTATTTATTATGTGACTAATAGTCGAACACCAATTGGTCGAGAACGAATTATAAATGGTCAAAATGTGAACAAATCAATTGGTCAAAGAACTATTGTGCTGCCCTCAATCGTGTGTATTTTTTAATTTCTTTAAAAAAAGAACAAGAATGTGACATTGTAGTCATTGCTGATTTTCAATTTATCGGGTCACTGCGGATTTGTAAAAAGTTTTCACTTTTGGCGGTTTTTTTTAAAGATAATAACTACGATACAAGCATAAAACATAACAATCCGTAATGTTTCGATAAATTGAAAACCAATCAGGACTACAATGTGACATTTTTTTTTGTTGGAAATGTTGATTAATTGTTTAGAAATAAAAAAAATACGATTGAGGGCAGCACAATAGACTCGGTACCCTCTTGACGCAATCAACTACATAAATATTTCGTAATGTAGGTACATCTGTTTCTATATACTTAAGAAAGACTACAAAAACCACCTCATTTTCAGCTCCTAGCTAAAGAAACATTAAGCTAAGTCAGGTAATATTTTCACTCAACCACAAAATGCGGTGAGATATAAATAAAACAGGCTGAACAGGCGAGAAAAAAATAAATGGGCTGCGTCATTTTGTATTGCCTATTAACATTTGGAGGTCATACTTGAGCATTAACTATCTAGAAACGCGAAAATATTAAAAACGGTGACGCTGTGAGGTAATCACGCAACTTGGCATGTGGCGGTGCTTTTATTTTCCTGGTTGTTTTATTTGAGAGCTTTAGCCTAAAATAATTATCAAGTGTTACAGTAGGCGAAATGCTAACCACCGAATCTTTATGTTTCGGAACCGAAATTCATGAATAACTTCTAATCACTTCACACCATTGATGTAGAATATATGGACGCCGGGTCTAGTACAAAATTCTCGAAAAAAAGTGTCCGAGACTAAACTACACAAACCTAAGTAAGTACTTGTAGTAATATAAACCAACTAAAAACATTGAAAATGCTGAAATTCTTTTCCATCCCACTCCCCCCTCGGGGCACGGTGCGCGCCCGCGCGTGCGTGTAGTCATCCAATGAAACGAAGACTGTCGCGTAATTGGTTCTCTTTTTACGTTTTGGTGCTCTTTTGGTTTGGACACTTTTGAGCGCGGACCTACGTCCAGTAGGTGGTAAGTCAATGCTTCACACTGAATGAATTGTGGACCAGCAGTTTTTTTTTCCAGATTTCAATGTTGGTCCCTTAGTGAAAGTTGTGAAAGTCTGGTAGTTAAGCTATCATCTTATCAAAACTCTATCCTCAGCCTTCCTCATCCAGTCGCTCCCTGCTACCTCTATCAGGGCGTCGTTTGAGCGGGCCGGAGAGCGTTTCACACTACGCCTGCCAATACGTGGTCTCCATTTTAGATCTCAGACTCCCCGGCAGATATGGCCAGCTCATTGGTTGTTTAGCTGTAGGTATCGTCTAGGAACCATGACTTATCTTTCTAAGTACGACACCAGAAGGAGGGCAGGATATCCTAATGGCTAGGGTGCCTTTATAAACCTATGTTTATGACACTTACGATAATAAGGGTCTGACGATAAAGAATAATACAGTGGATTTTTAAATTGTGATATAGAATCTCATTTCCTGAACACTTTTGATCTGTTTTTTTATTTTTATTTATAATTAAATGGACTCTTGCTTGTGCGTTAGCACTGCATTTCCGCCAGTGTCAAGTAGTTTTATGGGAGAATCTATCCCAATCTTAGGGATTGTTTTTGGACAAGAACAAGAAGAGACTGAGGATTGCGGAGCCTCGTCAGTGCAACGTGACTCCTTGATCTGTTATCTACATTGTATTTTCTTATAAACCATTCTATTCTATTCTATTTTTGTTTAATGGCGTTTCCTTGGTGGATTTTGCCAGTATCTAGTTTAAAAAGAGCAATTAGTGCTTGACGTTGTACGGTAATTGGATATGGCGATCTCAAAGCCCTGTTTTTATACAAAAACACACACTCAAAACCACCATAAAATGGCGGAGCCGCGTGGCCACTTAAATCGCGAGCCAACGACAGACGTCCACTCGAAAGCCCTCTAGCCACGCGACTCCTTATAAACCATACTCCGTTCAGGAATTCGAGCGACAAAGTGTAAACAAAGAAACGTCACTGTCAAAGTGACATTACGTGGTCAGAAACCTTTGGTGCATTTTTTAAGAATAAAATTATATTGGCACGGCATATAATAAATTGCGTTGACATTAAAAATGTATTTTATATCCATAAATAATAAAAACAATCGTGAAGATTTGAATGAAAATTTTTAATTATGCTATGTAGCCCGCTACTCTGTCTGTGTGGGCTTTTTGTGCTATGCGTAGCATCCGCGCATAGCGTACGGACTCAGACGAAGGTATTACACGATCAAGAGACGTGTTTACGTTATTGTGTACAAAAAACATCTTTTTCATTAAGAACTTTGTTAAAACGAACCAGAGGTCTAAAATATCTGATTGTTGCCAGACCACGAAATAAAATATTTACAGTCACGCTTTCTTTTAATCTGAAATAAATTATGACTTGCGTTTTTTGAATTATTTTCCATACAAAATTAACATTTCATTTGTCGTAATCCTTTGCGAGTAGAATAGATAATTAACAGTTATTCATTCCCGAGATAAGTTTTCTTGATCTCTCGTCAATCGAGATGGTATTTTATCACCTGGTTTTATGCTATCATTATGCTGGTATCACCGTTGTTTACATTTTAACGCTCGAATTCCTGAATGCAGATTAGTAACTCCTGCAACTTCGTACACGCAGACCCCATGGGCAAAGAAAATATACACTAGTTACCGCGCCATGGGACCCATGTGTACTTGAAACTTTAATTACAGATATCTCATCTCAAATTCTCCTGAAAACGTTTCTGCTTAAACTATATTATGAGATCTTCCGATGCGGTGGTAGAGTCAAAAATGTCTTCAGAAAGCTATCCATGTGATATTATTTTGAATAAAACATTTTGATTTTGAGAACAGAGTTGAAGTTTGATGGCGCTGTTTTTTTATTTATAAATTAAAGGACTTTTCCTTGTGTACTGCAATTCCGCCAGCGTCAAGTAGTTTGTGGGAGTATATAATAATATAATATTCCAATCTCCGGGATTGTTTTGGATCAAAAACAAGAAGAGATTGCGGAGATCCGTGGCAAGAAAAAACGCGAACCACGCGAATACTACGCAAGCGCTCGCGGCTAAGAGCAAGGATCTCCTTTATTCTAATTAATTAATTATAATAATAGCCTTTATTGCTTAAGAGTTTACATAATTAGTTTTCACATTAAATGTCACACATCTTCTTCATCGACGACCTCTTAGCTTGTCTTCCGACATAGTAGGCCTCTTCCATATCGCTCGTCTTCAGCATCCATACTCCTTCATTATATTATGTTGGTATGGATATTATGTTGTTTCATTCGTTATTTTCTATGTTGTTTTTCTTTGGTTGCTTATCTTTAGTTGTTGTTTGTTAATTTTTAGGGTTCCGAAGTCAACAAGGAACCCTTATAGTTTCGCCATGTCCGTCCGTCCGTCTGTCCGTCTGTCCGTCTGTCCGTCTGTCCGTCTGTCCGTCTGTCCGTCTGTCCGTCTGTCCGTCTGTCCGTCTGTCCGTCTGTCCGTCTGTCCGTCTGTCCGTCTGTCCGTCTGTCCGTCTGTCCGTCTGTCCGTCTGTCCGTCTGTCCGTCTGTCCGTCTGTCCGTCTGTCCGTCTGTCCGTCTGTCCGTCTGTCCGTCTGTCCGTCTGTCCGTCTGTCCGTCTGTCCGTCTGTCCGTCTGTCCGTCTGTCCGTCTGTCCGTCTGTCCGTCTGTCCGTCTGTCCGTCTGTCCGTCTGTCCGTCTGTCCGTCTGTCCGTCTGTCCGTCTGTCCGTCTGTCCGTCTGTCCGTCTGTCCGTCTGTCCGTCTGTCCGTCTGTCTGCTTAGTACTAGAAAGCTGTAATTTGGAATGGGTATACATATTTATCAATTATCACTCCGATAAAGTTGTAAATTAAAATCTTGAAAAAAAAAAATTTTAGGTTACCTCCCCTAGACGCGAAATGGGAATGGATTTTTTTTTCTCCTCTACCCTATGATGTGGAATATCGTTGGATAGGTGATTTAAAAATATTATGGGTGTGAGAAAACCATATTTCGATTTAGGGATCCGTTAGCGAAATATTAAGCTTTGAAGTGAAAAATTTTGTTTAGAGTCAAGCGTCCCCCCACCTGCCAGCTAAACGGGTTTCTGGATATGTGAAAAAATTCATGACAGTAGGTATTATATATAACGAAATTAAAAGGAAAACTATCACCGCTACGTAGGCTTTACAAGTTTACAAGTAATAAATAGTCGATCAACATATAAAATGTACTTTTTAGACTTTATTAGCCGTTAAACCGTAGTATAAAACAAAAAGCCTCCTTCTAAGTCCATATTATATTGTGACGGGCAACTACGGAACCCTATCCTGCGCGTGGTCCGACACGCACTTGGCCAGTTATTGTTTGTTGTTTTTATCTCTGGATGGTATTCTATTCAAATGCTTTAGAATAAAGGAAATCCTTGCTCTTAGGCTCGCGGCAAAACTTGCAACCAACTTTTTTAAGAAATCATTAATTAATTATTGTGTCACAATGTTTAATTAATTAAATATCGTTAATTATATTCCAAAAATAAAGGAGTAGTAGAATAACATTAGGTGAAGTTTAATTCTGATTTAAAAAAGTTAAAATGGTAGGTAGTAGTGGCAAAGTTTCTCACCACCCCGAAATGGAAATAACATTGTGAATTCATGTACGTTCCACAATTATTAAACAGCGTACATATTCTTGAACATGAAACACCTCACTGCCAGTCTCGGTCGATAAAATCTTCAATAAATAATGCGATAGATAATATAGTGGCTTTAGTGTTGCCACAGTAACACTTTGTGGAAGAATGGATCATATTTATAACGATAGTACCTATTACAATAAAAAATCGGCCAAGTGCGAATCGGACTACTCGCGCACCGAGGGTTCCGTAGTACGGAAATTACACAATATTATTTACTTACGAGAATGAATCACACTTGGTCAGTTTTTATTATTTGTTGTTATACATACTGTAAAGTTTGCATTATAATCACACCAAGTTTGACGCTGGCATGTTTTTCCGTTTTTACAATAGAGCAAAAACAAATACCATTATCTAGCAAAAAACTGCAAAAAAATCACGTTTGTTTGTTGTTTGGGGGGCTCCCATACGGGAGCCCCCCTTAAATATTCAACATACTTTAATTTAAAGAAAAATTATTTAATGTTACTATTTTATAGATCTGTCGAATAAATAAATGAATAACTTCAAATTTCAATATACAACTAAATATTCTGTGAATATTTCAAGCGTCTACCTGTAGCCGTTATTAATATCGAGCAAAAAACGGCAAAAGAAAGTTTTGTTATCTGGGAGCCCAACTTAAATATTTATTTTATTCTGTTTTTATTATTTGATGTTATAGCGGCAACAGAAATATATCATCTGTGGAAATTTCAACTGTCTAGCTATCACGGTTCATGAGATACAAGCCTGGCGACAGACAGACAGACGGACAATGGAGTCTTAGTATTAGGGTCCCGTTTTTACCCTTTGGGTACGGAACCCTAAAAAACTGTGTTTCTACCGTGCAAACATCTTGACATGCAGGGATGACTACTCCGAACTTTTCCCTTCATGCCAGCCAATAGCTAAATAATATTCACAATATTCTGCAATTGCCATCGTATGGCGTCACATAATTCCGTCATGGAGGCTCTTCCGCTCGCATGATTGCAGCAATTTAGAATATACGTGCCACGCTTGACAACGCATGACATTGACTTCCATAAGTTCCTTGCAGGATTCTCCCTGCGTGGCATGTCGACGTATGTCGAGATGTATAATTACGAACTTTAACTGATATACGTACAAAGTTCAAATTAGTATGACGCTTGGTGGGTAATAAGTAGGTATTTAAATATCTTTGGTATATTATACAACGTGTTAATGAATTAGCGCAAAACCTCATACACCCCAACTGATTTATAACAAAATAATCAGATTGAATGTCCGGAGGTGTCGGCTACGAATAGCACCACCCCATTTCCTCCCGTGGGTGTCGTAAAAGGCGACTAAGGGATCTACCGGAGGATGGGCAGCAGCATCCTCTGAGTACACACATTTCAATCCAACTGCGATCGCCAACCCGCCTGCCAATCGTGGCGATTATGGCAAATTCCCCCATTTTGGGGGAGGACTATGTCCAGCAGTGGACGTCTATCGGCTGATATGATGATGATGATGAATTAGATTGAAACAATAATGTCATTATTTTTATAGTTAAAATTTAAAGTTATTCGGCAAGTTTTAAGGCAAAAATGATGAGTTATCATTTCAGCACTGAATGAAAGCGATAACGTACTAATGGATACATTTTAATAATCTGCTTTTGGTAGTGTGTAGGGTGAGTGTGTCCGTGCCCGGGTTGACATCGGGTTCAATAAATTGAAAATTTTGCAAACAAATTACTTAATATTTGGAAGAAAATTACGTATTTATTGTTTAAACCATGATAATTCGATTCTGCTCTCAATTCTAAACAAACTTCTTTCTAGTTTTGCGTTAATTCATTAACAGAACTCAAAGCTGATGCGTGTATATCACTGCACTTGTTTAGTTTTTAGGGTTCCGGACCCAAAGGGTGAAAACGGGACCCTATTACTAAGCCTACGTTGTCCGTCCGTCCGTCCGTCCGTCCGTCCGTCCGTCCGTCTGTCCGTCTGTCCGTCTGTCCGTCTGTCCGTCCGTCCGTCTGTCCTACCTATTTAGGGCTGTAACTTTTGAACCGTAATAGCTAGATAGTTGAAATTATTACGGCGGATTTGTTAAGAAATAATAAAAATGTCAAAAAGTTAAAAATTAAGGGGGGTTCTCAACATGAAACTAGTTTTTATCAACGTTTTTTCTTCACGCTCTATCGTAAAAACGGTAATACATACAAGCGCCAAACTTAGTGTGATTATAGAGAAAACTCTACAAAATAACAACAAATATTAAAAACCGGCCAAGTGTGAGTCGGTCTTGCGCTAAAGGTTTTTTTTTTCTAAGTTAATAATGTTGTGTTCTGTGGTGGTGCGGTACGGAACCCTCGGTGCGCGAGTAGCCCGACTCGCACTTGACCGGTTTTATTTAAATATTTGTCCAGTCTATTTTTGAAAGAGTTCACTGAAGGCGCACTTATTACAGTCTCAGGCAATTTGTTCCACTCGCGAACTATACGGTTGGGCAAAAAAAAATTCCGGAATATTAAAGAATAGTCACGCAGATTGTAGGCGTCGTCGAAAAGGGCATTAGTGTAATTACATGATTCAAACTAAATCGGCCCACATCAACCCACTGCTGGGCACAGGCCTCCTTTTCATTGCGCCTCACGTATGTGCTAATCTGATCAATCTCTGACCAGCACCCTTACAATGTCGTCTGACCAACGGGTTGGTGGTCTGCCCGCTGTCCTACATTCCTTCCCTTGGTGACCATTCCAATACTTCATTTCCGTGGAAACTATGACAGATAGGGTTATGGACCTCGAACAAATGTCATAGAGGACCATGGTCAGATTTAGTTGACGGTGAAAAAAATTCAAAATTGTGTAATCCAAGATGGCTGTCATGGAAAACCGACTGAAAATTTGTATCTGGGAGTTTTAGGGGTCGCTGATTAAGAATATGAAATCATTTTGTATTTATCTTCAACTTTCATGAGGGTCGCCATACAAATTTCATAATTTTTGAAATGCTGTTACTTTCTCGGCCCTGAAGCCCTCAAACGTTAAGTCCTATGATAAAAATGCATACCACTTTTTATGTAGAAAAAATTTTTCTTCAATCTTACGTACCAAAGGAATGTTTAAAAAAGATCCAAAACTCCGGAAATTACTTCTCCAGAACGACATTTTTCATGACATTCATATTTTCCTCTTACCTCCTAGCTCCTACCTCCTCCTGGAAGCGTTATTTATAATGACATACGAGTAGTGAAACGCTTTCTCTATAAAATCTGTATCACATGTAGCCTTAACTCAATACAATTTTGTTTGTTGTCTGCCGACGAATAAATGTTTGCATAATTTACTACGGATTCGTAGTCCCTCTACGCAGTCCTTTTGCGTAGCATAATACTACGGCGTAGTATAAATTAGTAATTCAAATTAAATTTTATTTCTCTAAGAAAGAAAGGTACAATTTTAAATTGCAATTAGGAATGCAATCAAGGGGAAATCCTGTAGACTTTGTCTTGTGAATTGTTGAAGTAATTGCACATTTATAGTGCCATGGACACAAACTTGCATTGGAATGGCTTTATGGCTCAATAATAGAACTGCTCTTCTAACGCGAGAAAAACATCTACTAAAATAACTAGATGAGTAGTCAATTTTTTTTTAAATTAAATTAAATTTTCATCGTAAAGAACTCAAAAGGTGGCCATAGAAATAGGAATAAGAACATCTTTGCAGATGACATGGTCGCTCCATAGAAAAGTGTGCCAAATCATATCAAAATCATGTCATGAAAAAAACCAAAGACAAAAGGCCATTTGTTTTTAGTGTTCCGTACCAAAATTGGAAAAACGGAACACTTATGCAATCAGCTCGGTGTCTGTCCGTCCGTCCGTCTGACACAGGCAATTTTCTCAAAGACCGTAAGACATAGGAAGTTGAAACTCGGTACAGATATAGCAATTGGTGGTCCAATATCACAAATGAAGTAAAAAAAGCTAAATTTTTATATTGGTGAGTAAGGAAAGGGTCAATAACAAAAAAATGTTTTCTACCCCATGGTGTGGGGTGTCAATTAAAAGCTTATGAAAATACGAGTCTAAAAATATACTTTTCAATTTTTTTAATAAAAACTTTTTTTAACAAAATTTTCAATTCAATCAGAGAAATTGCTTTCCCCACCTCTATTTCAAAAAATATAGCTATATTGGCTATGTGCGGAGTGGGTGTTGGGAACTGTCAAGTCGATCGCAGCGCACGGGGTGGCAGAAATTTGTACTGTTGCGGGCCAAGCAGTGAAAATATGCTTGAATCTATGCAAAACCACACACTAACTAAACACGAAATCTCCAAAACTGTCAATACTACAAACTTAAAATTTGGCATGGAAGTTTCTATTGGCATCTAGATGCTCACTTAAAAAAGATTTGTTGTATTTCAACCCCCAAAGGTGTTAAAACGGAGGTAAAAGTTTGTATGAGAATTCCGATACAATTTAGATTTTGCCCGTGGCTTCGTCCGCATCCGCTCCCGTCATCGTACCGGGATAAAATATAAGCTAGTTTTTAAGTCTAATAATAAGCTTTTAAATATAAAAAGTTTTATCAAAATCGGTCCAGTAGTGTTGGCAGGATCCTCGAACAAACACAGAGTCTTTACAGTACTATAATAGTGTAGATAATTCACGGCTGGCCGACATAGTTCATGCGCTCCGCCGCGCTAGTGTGGCGCTAGTATCGTGCACATAGCCAATAAGATCCTAAAAAAAATCATGAACATCAGAAATAACGTGTAGATGGCGGGAAAATTATCAAGGTGGCTCTAACTTGGATAGTTTTTTTCTATACCCAAAAAACTAACACCAGTGAGACCAGTGTAAAATGATCTTCAGTTACTATGTGACCACATACTAAGTAAGTGTCAATTTATAGTGGTTTTATCAATGACCCATGTTAAACAAATAGTAGTACGGAACACTAATTGCCCGATTCCCAACTCGCACTTGGCCGGTTTTTTTTACGGAAAGTTCAAGTTGTCAAAGCCTGGCTAATTTGACATCTCACTTTCGAGCAATTAAGTTTCGAGTTAAGATAGGAGTTTCCAGTTTGTGCTTAAAACGGCTTTAAAGAATATCAAGACAGAGTAAATAATATTAGTTAATTATTTCTTAAATGACGATAATTAAGAATTCCCAGTGAAACAAAGTAGCCGTCCACAATACAGATACTTGTCATTTAATTAACTTTTAAAGACTTCAGTTAAAGTTTGTGGGTAAGAGAATAGGTTAGCGATCTCGAGGGATAACCGCGCAGTTTAAACTTCTTTATTTATTGGAGAACTGTTGGAGAATGAATGGTTTTGTGGAAAAAAGAGGGTTTAGTGGCGCTTGTGAATTTTAGAGCAAGAAAACTTTTTTATCCTTGGGATCACCAAGTTGTGGTTCATCGTTTATAGTATAGGGTACGGAAAAGAGAGCATCTATGTTTTCTTTTCTATCGTTAAAACATAGACTGGCACCGTTTTTTCCATACAAACCTAGGACCAAATACAAACGTTTTCCCCTGTTATTACACTAGAGCAAAAAAAATTTGCCATACAATCTATGTTACCTCTGCTGTGTTCCTATGTTTTGCTTCGCATAAATTAATTATTTTAAGATCTAAGGACCTTCGAAAAAGACCAATTTTACCGCCCGTTTTCAGCCATCCAGCAAACAAAAGACAACCACCAACTCGGGCCATTTTTGTACTACCAACTTTTTCTACAGCGTTATAAAAATATGGGAATAATAGTTCGCATACTCATATTACTAAAACTAATTATTTCAACGTTATATTTTATGGTACAAACGAGGTATCTTGAATTGAATTTGGATATTTTAGTTACGAAATGTGAAAAAATGGCGAAAAAAACATAGAACAAGTAGTCACAAACTTTTTGAAAAAAGAAGGCCTTGACAATAAATTGATTGACATATTTTGACATTGACCACTTGACATTGACATAATTTTTTTTAGGTTTTATTTCTCTAATTCTCTATTAAGGCCCCTCACACAGGTGCGATTTCATCGAGCGATAATATCGCTGCGATTTTACGATTTTTATTTTCAGTACAGCATTGGCTTCAAATTTTTTGTACACGATTGGGTTTAATAGCAAAACTAACATTTAAACCAAGATCTGGTCCTAAAGCCAGGAATGTCTCCATATGAGGGAACTCTTTCTTTTTAGGAAAGCCTTTCTAGCGACAGTTACCAAAAGTATGTCTATCTCAGACTATACTTATTCATTCTCATTGGTGGGGCGGACGTGTGACGCTGATCGCAAAATCGCACCTGTGTGGTAGGACATGCGACGCGGTCACAAAGTCGCCGGGATATTATTGCTCGATAAAATCGCAACTGTGTGGTGAGCCTTTAGTATAGGTAAATGGTGAAATAAAACAGTATTTGATTAAAAAACATAATTATTATTCATTTTCCGCATCTTCTTTAACAATTATTTATCATCCAGATATATGCAGCAAGAGGCTCAATATTTGTCTGGTGTCGTGCCCAACCCATGTACCAGACTACCTTCAGTATGCACAACACTCCACAGTCCTTTTACCACTAACACTGCTACAATAATAACACAAATGCTATCTTCTTACGACTGTATCACACTTTCATTAATAAGTAGGTATATAAAGCAGAAAAACACAGAAAAACTAAAGCGCAACCGAATCGAACAAAAACATCAGATAATTCCACTGGATAATTCAGAGAAAGTACTCTTAGATTCAGAGCCATTTCAGAGCAAAATTCAGAGTGCGCTATCCATAAAGGAAGTAATGTGTTAGTTTCACCTCCTTGAGGATTACCTCCATGATGACGCTATCATTAACCAAGAAGTTTTACTACAGTAGGTAAAGATCGCTTTTTTATATTGCTAACTGCGCTATTTGTAATTACTTCGAGCTGTCATCATATTACTTTAAATATTTTGTAACACGAAACGACTTTATTTGTAGCTATTATAGCAATTGGTTTATATTTTTATTATATTTGTCTATCTTAAAATGCGTATATAAAAGCTATCACATGCATATGCATGCATATCACAAATTGGCCTGACAGCCCATACATTGATGAATGATGTCTTTTGACGATTATAAACAAAAAAAGCAAAACATACAAACACAGCCCAAGTTTTTCTCATATTATTCTTGAAAGAATGATTAAAATCGGTTTAGTTTTGATGGAGGAAACAAAAAGGGGAATACGAAATGCTGATTTCGTCCATTTTATGTAGATAAAATCAGTCCGAGCTGCACTTGTCTCTTTCGCATTCTAGTTGGCGGGGTGTATGGGAGGGGCGAATCGGACAAATACGTATACATATACAGTCGGAAAAGTGACCTATTCTCTAAATTTTTTATTTTTTTTTATTAAGGATGGGTTTACTCTTCACCTCAATCTAGTCCTCAGGCACGAAGATGGGGTCGAAGATGTAGCGAGCTTACCCAGAAGAAGCCTATTCACTCGTTCTTTACTCGGAATTTCTTCGAGAGCCCGCCTATCCTCTCAATTGGCACAATCCCCTTGTTGTAATGAAGATACTCAGTATTAACTTGGCCACGCGACGTTGTACGTAATTCAACATGAATTCAACCTTCGCGTGGCCAGCGTATGCTGGGTATAAATAACCAAATCTAAACTATTATAAAACTGTAACAGAAGTGTGTCTGTACATTGAAGATATTTACATAAAAAAGATTACGATATGGTTTTTAGACTTCCCTGATTCCAAATCACAAATTTTTTGACTTTTTGTCTGTCTGTTTGTTTGTTTGTTTGTTTATTTGTTTGTTTGTTTGTTTGTTTGGGTGTTTGTTTGTTCGAGTATCACGCAAAAACTACTAAACCGATTTTGATGAAACTTTTTTGTTTGATAGCTTATCATCTGACTTAAAATCTGGTATATAATTTATGCGGACGAAGTCGCTCGTAGTAGATAATTTAGTTATTTATTGATTGACGAGTCACTGTGTGTATCCCAGATAATTAAAATTGTAACTTCATAGGTAATAGATATAATAGAAAAATATCGAAGGAATTAAAAAAAATACAACTTTGATTAAATTCGATTAAACTTTGAAAAAATTTGATTAAATTCCGTCACTAAAACTTTACATTGTGTATTATGTATTAACTTAGTAATTTTAACCAAACTTTAAATAAGTGGAATTATTTTTAAACTTTTTGTTCGGATTTCCAAAGATACTCTTTTATTATTTACCACAAGGGACAGTCGGGTCAGCTCCCACGACTTAAATGACCTTTCAACATAATAATATTAATTTTGAATCAGTCCACGAATGACGTCCCCAATTATCGCACGGTACCCTCCAGAGTGACGAATAGGGATCCCTAATCCCTAACGAGCCCCGGGCTTGTGCCACCAACTGTCAAACCTTCGGGAAATCATTAATTACTGAGATTTTCATTAAATCTCGCCGTAACCTTTTATTATTGACATTCATTTATTTTGATCTTTGCGGAGAAAGTCCGCTGTTTGTAAAAAGTAACCAAAAGACAACCACCAACTCGGGCCATTTTTGTACTACCAACTTTTTCTACAGCGTTATAAAAATATGAGAATAATAGTTCGCATACTCATATTACTAAAACTAATTATTTCAACGTTATATTTTATGGTACAAACGAGATATCTTGAATTGAATTTGGATATTTTAGTTACGAAATGTGAAAAAATGGCGAAAAAAACACAGAACAAGTAGTCACAAACTTTTTGAAAAAAGAAGGCCTTGACAATAAATTGATTGACATATTTTGACATTGACCACTTGACATTGACATAATTTTTTTTTAAGTTTTATTTCTCTAATTCTCTATTAAGGCCCCTCACACAGGTGCGATTTCATCGCGCGATAATATCGCTGCGATTTTAAAATTTTTATTTTCAATACAGCATTGGCTTCTAATTTTTTGAACACGATTGGGTTTAATAGCAAAACTAACATTTAAACCAAGATCTGGTCTGGTCTGGCTTTAGCCAGGAATGTCTCCATATGAGGGAACTCTTTCTTTTTAGGAAAGCCTTTCTAGCGACAGTTACCAAAAGTATGTCTATCTCAGACTATACTTATTCATTCTCATTGGAGGGACGGACGCGTGGCGCTGATCGCAAAATCGCACCTGTGTGGTAGGAGTAGGACATGCGACGCGGTCACAAAGTCGCCGGGATATTATTGCTCGATAAAATCGCAACTGTGTGGGGGAGCCTTTAGTATAGGTAAATGGTGAAATAAAACAGTATTTGATTAAAAACATAATTATTATTCATTTTCCACATCTTCTTTAATATTAATAATTATTGATCATCCAGATATATGCAGCAAGAGGCTCAATATTTGTCTGCTATCGTGCCCAACCCATGTACCAGACTACCTTCAGTATGCACAACACCCCACAGTCCTTTTACCACTAATACTGCTACAATAATAACACAAATGCTATCTTCCTACGACTGTATCACACTTTAATTAATAAGTAGGTATAAAGCAGAAAAACACAGAAAAACGAAAGCGCAGCCGAATCGAACGAAAAAAAAATGACCCACTGACCAAAACATCAGATAATTCCACTGGATAATTCAGAGAATGTACCCTTTGATTCAGAGCCATTTCAGAGCAAAATTCAGAGTGCGCTATCCATAAAGGAAGTAATGTGTAGTTTCACCTCCTTGAGGATTACCTCCTTGATGACGCTATCATTAACCAAGAAGTTTTACTACAGTAAAGATCGCTTTTTTATATTGCTAACTGCGCTATTTGTAATCACTTCGAGCTGTCATCATATTACTTTAAATATTTTGTAACACGAAACGACTTTATTTGTAGCTATTATAGCAATTGGTTTGTATTTTTATTATATTTGTCTATATTAAAATGCGTATATAAAAGCTATCACATGCATATGCATGCATATCACAAATTGGCCTGACGGCCCATACATTGATGAATGATGTCTTTTTACAAGGAGTGTTGGTGGCGCATTGCGGAGAGGTATGAAACTCAATCTGGAGGTCCGGGTTCGAATCCGCACGCACGAGATTCCATTCCATGTACCATTGAGTTTTTCTAATTTGATTTCTTGTTGTTTTACTTTAAAGCATGCTCAATATTCTATAATCACACCAAGTTCGTTACTGGTATGTTTTTACGATCGAGCAAGGTCGGAAACCTTGAAACAAACACTTTTCTTGTATTGAGTTCCCATTAATTTTTACCCGACTGCGCCAGAAGGAGGGTTATTTACGTTTTGTTTTTTTTTTAATTATTTACTAGCTAATCTGCCATAATTACGCATATTCTGTAAAATTTCTACCGTCTAGCTTTATAGTTCAGAAGATACAGGCCTTTATATGTAGGACAGATAGAAAGACGGACGGACGGACATCATATGCTTATGAATAGGGTCCCGTTAGCACCCTTTGGGTACGGAACCATAAAAAAACAAATTTTAACTCCACTAAAAGCTCAACACGGTTGTTTGTAATCAAATTAAGCAAATGGAAAATGGACATCATTTCAATTATTATAAAATATGATTAAAACGGATCGGTTCGATGCAATAATTAATATTGGAAAGTAATTTAAAAGCGGAACTCCTGTGCATTTGTTCGGATGTTGTTTTAAATAGACACATGATATTTTTAAGGTCTATATCAAAGTATATAATAATCCTACTAATCTTATAAACGAGATAGTTTGTATTGATGGATGGATGTTTGTTACTCTTTCACGCTAAAACGGCTGGACCGATTTCGATGAGACTTGGCATATAGATAGTTCATAGCCCAGAATAACACATAGGCTACAAATGTCCACGCAGACGGAGTCGCGGGCAAAAGCTAGTACAACATAATAGTAGGTGCGCTTCTGAGAAACCGCGCGACACGCCGGCGATGCGGCAAGATGGCGGCCCAAAGGAACATAAGGGGGAAATTCGATACAAAAATCGACTTTGTATTTAGTATGAAAAGATTTTTTTTTTATTGCGAATTTCCTACTGGTTTCTTATGGAAAGTGGTTCAGTTTCATGGGTACAATCAACCCTAAAAGAAATGCATCTATTCACCCTGACACCGTACTTTATAGGTAAGTTAGAAAATAAAAAAGCCACGGGTGTATTCTGTAGAAATAGCTATAGAGATAAAAATATAATATACTTGAAGCTATTGTAATGCATCACGAGATCCGGTTGTGCGCAGAATCCAGCTGGAGCCGGATATGTCCGTATCCGGACGCGAGATAGTCTAGCGGGACCTGTGCAGTCGAGCGTAATAATCGCAAATAAGCTGCAAAGGTTTGCTGCTATACAGCTTGGTTCTTATCTCGCATAGCATGAGAGGGCAATCTTATGATTTATTTTCCATACAGCTGGTGTAACAAAATACCCTAGTAAAAAGGGTTAGACTAGGAAACTAAACAACTTTCACTATGGAGCAAATATCTAGAAAAACAAAAAACAAAAACGAGACAAGTGCGTGTCGGGCCACGCGCAGGGTAGGGTTCCATAGTTGCCTGTCATAATAATACGGACTTAGGGAGTCAGTTGCCTCAAGGTAGACCAGTTGCTGTCAAGCTGGCCTGATTTGACAGTCAGTCAGATGTGCCCTCTTGTGGGGCAAAACATGCAAACCAATAACCGTACACACACTTGTCGTGATTCTTTACTAAATTAAGTGATATTTTGTTACTAAACCTTTATTTTGTACTAGCAATAGGTTTAATATTCTATTACATTCAAATTACCTGTACAATAACCAACGAATAGCTTAAAAAGGACTTGTATCCAGAGCCGTTAAATATTTTACTAAGGATTCATTCATATGGCAATACTGACTTTTGTGATTGGCTGTCGCCGGAGCGCTGGACCAATCAAACGCCAGGCGCGTTTGGTGGGCACAGTGACTCTGAAAGGGTGGGGAGGACGATTGAAGTGGGGAAAAAGGGATCGAACAGCCAGTTCTCAGCCGGCACTCGAAGTGACAACTTGTATTTGTGAAGTAATTGTGATATAAGTATTTAAAATTAAAATAGTTTAGTAAAATTATAAAAGTGCAGTGAAAGTAAAATATAGCTTCCAAAAGTATACAAGTCTTTGATTCTACAATAAATCAGCAGCGGGAAAAAAATCTTCAGCCCTCAAGGTACGTGAATTCGGTCAAAGTCCACTGATTCTTTGAATATTGAAAGATTATATTGTTTTCTTAAAGTACCTACTGAGTTTATTAATTTTTCTCTCGAATTTTATAGAATTTTCGTAATGGTTGATAGTTACATTGGATTTATCATTTGGTCAGGCTACCCCATGACAATGTTAAGTCTGATTTTATTTCGTAGTCCATTCGGTCAGGGCAACTCCTTGTCATTGTGCTCCGAAATATTCATAAACCGTTAACCACCGAATTTGAAATTGCAAGCATTTTGATCAATTGCCAGACTAGCGTTCGGTCGGGGCTACTCCTTGACACCGTTTTTCTGGTATTAAAACGATGCTGTGTGATCGTATATGACCATTTGGTCAAGGCTACTCCTTGATAGTGCTAGTGTGCGATAAAACAGTATACGAGCTAAATTGCTTTCAATTATATTTTAAAATTTAGTTAATTGATATTTATATTTTTATACCTACATTAATCGGTGCTTAAAGAAAATAAGACTCAGATATAATAATGTCATAATTTGTGAAGTCACTGGCAGAGTCATGTGGACAAATCGAATTAAAATATTTTATTATGCATGGTGGCCAAATGTGTCACGTAGTTGAGGCCATATATACCACCAGATCAGAACTTAAGACTATGTATGTCTATCATAAGGCCATGTGTGCCTAGGAGCTATGTATGTTCCAAAAACAGTTCGAGGCCATGTGTGCCTAGGAGCTATGTATGTTCCAAAACCAGTTCAAGGCCATGTGTGCCTAGGAGCTATGTATGTTCCTCAATCAGTTCAAGGCCATGTGTGCCTAGGAGCTATGTATGTTCCACAAGTAGTTCTGTGGATATGTGTGCCAGTAGTTATGTATCTATAAAGAAATAGAGATTTTGATTTGATTTGATTTATAGCCACTAAATCTCGTAACAAGTGATTTGTCTGTAAAACCAAATTTCAAATAGTTTTCACTATGGTTAAATACACTTTGTGTCGAATGGTCGATTAATTGTGTCATCATCGTCACAGTCCGTGTAGCTTTTAATAACGCCAGACCAGCAAAGGACAACCGCCACATTCCCTTTACAAAATGCCAGTAAATGTACAGAAGTTTTGACTGTAGTAAAATTTTTAATAAATTATGGGGTTTTATAAAAATTACTCAGATTTTATACTTTATTTTCATTTACCGAGTTATTTAATAATTTATTACTAATAAATAGTAAAAAAAAAAAGCTGCAACCCCAAAGTGGCTGCCAATGTTGTTTGATATGAGGTGATGCAAGCACAATGTTCTTTTTTTATATAAAACTGATAAAAGCTAATGAAGCATTATAAAATAAACTAATGCCTGCAATTAGTTTCTAGTGTTCCATAGTTCATAGTAAAAATAGAAGTACGGTTATACATTTTTTGGTATTATGTGCCGGATGTCATTTATTTTTACTTTATTACAAACTTACAAGAGACCGTATTTGTTTCATTGTCTTTAACACAAACAATTAATTTAAAGAAATACTGATCATTAAAAATTCAGAGATCGAATTTTATGGTGCACACTTTAGCGAGCTAATATTCAAAGTTACAGTTATTTTTATTATTTTTCTTAATGCATTTTTTTTGTTCCGAGGTAATGGTGAATCTGAAGGAGGTCGCTACCACGTGACTTTGAGATCCATCATATTTAGTGCCAATTGTCTTTCGAAATGTTCACGGCAGAATTTCAGCAAATTTTGACTGCCACAAAATTAGTGTCGTAATTATAAGATACTTTATTAAATACACATTAGTCTTTCTAGTTACTGATGAGCAATTGTTGTATAATAAAAAAAAAAAATTATGAAGTAATGTACCTTACCTACCTCTACGAATAAGAATGTATAGAAATGTAAATCAAGCTCAAAAAGTGACCCCAAAAAAAAGTACACAGTGTTCGAAATTTGTTTCTTAAAAACTACACCTTGCCGCCAAAACTCATACAAAATGTCATTTTTCAAAGGGTGCCGAAAATTATGTTGCTTTTGTTTAGAGTTATTCTTCCATAGTTATTCTTATTCGTAGACCTACCTACATGTAGACATATTGATATTTAATGAATTATAGATTCTTTATTTTATTTACACATCATATTGGCATAATTAAGTAAACAGAAGCGAGCTTAGCTCTAATACGATATTTCCTCCAGGAAACCGCTAGACAAAGGCCACTAGGCACCTTAGTATGAAACCTATGCGCACGACCTACAAAAAAAAAATAGTATAGGATGTTTAAATGAATGTCTCTAGTTCATGTTTATATATGTCGCATTATTGTAGATAATGGGATTCAGGCCAATAACGGGTAAAGAAAAATGTAATATTTTGTACATTTTCGTAAATTTAATACATTTTCTTACATTTTGCACATTTTAGTACTAGTAGTACATTTTAGTACAATTATTACATTTTAGTACAATTAGTACATTTTAGTACAATTAGTAAATTTTAGTACAGTTAGTACATTTTAGTACAATAAGTACATTTTAGTACAATAAGTACATTTTAGTACAATAAGTACATTTTAGTACAATAGGTACATTTTAGTACAATAGGTACATTTTAGTACAATAGGTAAATTTTAGTACAATAGGTACATTTTAGTACAATAAGTACATTTTAGTACAATAAGTACATTTTAGTACTATAAGTACATTTTAGTACAATTAGTACATTTTAGTACATTTTCTTCATTTTGGACATTTTCGTACATTTTAGTATTATAGTACATTTAGTACATTTTCCCATGGTTTTAAAAAAAACTACATAAAATTGATTGTGGGTGACTAAACATTTTAAAACCAATTTGGGTTTTGTAGGAAAAATTTAGTTAGCCGAGTCAGATTTCGCCCAATGACCTTAAGTACATTTCTTGTTTACAAAATGGCTGTAGATTGCTTTGTTTGTCAAATAATTTAAAAAAGAAAATCACAACACCGGCGTGCAGATATGGCTTGGAAGACAAGACATTGCCTTCGTTTCTCTTTAACGAGTTTGACGATTTTAGATCCGGATTTTGTTGACTGTATAACACCCCTGTAGGTACCTTATCGCAGGTGCTACTTAGTTTTTAACTAAACTGATTGTCATTTGCATTTTTGGCTTAACAAGTATGTGGTACACTAAGCCTTGTAGGACACCATTCAAAGTAAGGTTTCCATTATGACAAGAATCAAATATTCTAGGTTTTTGAATCGAAATAAAAGGTAGAAGCGTGTTTTCTTCTGGTCAAATTAGTTGAGGTACCTACATCCAAAGAATTATTAATCAATGATTGATTCATTTTAATGTTGTACCTAATGCTTATGAGACGAATAAACAATTTTTAATTTAATTTATAGAGGGTGGATTGGTTTCGACATACTTCTATAAAGTATTCTTTTTTTTCTTCAAAAGTCTTCAAAATTTTACGATCGTAATCATATTAATTTGCAGAAGTTATTCGTAGCGAATACTTACTCGATGAGTTTGACAACGCCATCTGATTAGATTTGTTTATTTAAAAAAAAAGCTCCTATGCAATTTACTTCATGATGATTATAATTATTGCAGCCGTTCACAGAAAGTGTTCCAAACCTTTTTGTTGTCGTCTAAAATGGGATTAAAGCTGTACTTTGTATAGAATGAGTATAGGCACAACAAAAATTTGTTAGTAAAAAAAAAATATATAGTAATCTGAATTATAATTGTAATAGAAACGGTGCTGCTGCTGTAATGTGTTGTGTGTTTTAAGTTATAATAGATTTAATTCCATTATTGCTGGTATACTTCTCATTAATAACACAATTTTTTGCAACTGTATACAGCAACTGTTTCATAGTACATCCCAGTTAGGTGGGCTTTGCGAAAGGCGTAAAGTATTGTAGACAGTATAACTAGCTGATGGTGATGACAGTATATTACACTGAGCTCAAGACAAGATTTATTATCAGATGACTTATTGTGCGACTACCAGATTTAATCGATGGATAATTTGTTTTATAATACTGTTTTTTTTTGTAATTAAGTAAAGGAGATAATTACATACTTCTTCATGTTTATCTGTGAATTTGTAAGATGGAGAATGGATTTACGAAATTATTGTTAAAAAGTTAATACGACTAAATTGTAATGTTTCTCCTTCCTGTTAAAAAAGCAGGTTAAGAAAATGCTGAATGTCTGTACACGATGACTGACCCGGCTGCCGTTATAACCACTGTTTTGATTGATTACCTATAAGTGATGGATATTTTTTAATTAATTTAAAAACAGTATAAACGGGGACGGTATGTTTTGGTTTGCAAATAAAGAGTATTGTATTGTATTTTATAAACATAAGAAGCATAAAAATTTTGAAAAATTGAGAACGTTGTGGCAGCAAACAGAATGAAAAGAAGAGTTGTTATTCTGTTTATTATTATTTAAACTTTGAATATCAGTCTACTTAATATTCAATTCTTCTTCCCCTAAAATCAGAATGTACTATTCCAAAATAAATCATTGGACGAGGAAGATTGCAACTATTAGAGCTGCCTCTGTTAGAACTGCAGCAACGTTCACAAATATTTAAGTTGATAAATATTGATATTAGTGTAAGCAGCCAAATGTCGTGATGTGTTCGAATAGTTACTACTTAAACGTTATTATAACCTTAAATAAGAAAACAGATTAAATAATGTAAGAGCCACTTATATGATGCAAAAAAAAATCATTCCCTAAAATTAATTTCTAAAATTAAACTCAAGTACCAGTTTTGTGTACCAGCCTCATTCATTCATTCTTAAATAATTTTTACATAATAAAAATAAATACAAAAGTAACATCGCTGAATTCTAAAATGTCTGAACCAGATGTTGTAACTGAATGTCTAACTACTAAACATTGTGTTGCTGTAGAGTTTCTGGCCGCATCTTCTCTGCAGTGATAACACATTACGAAGCGGAGGTAAATTAAAAAAAAATATATATACAAATAAAAACTTTTAATTAATAATTTTGAAAAACCTGCTGTAAAATGTTTCAATGTTGTGATTATATAAAGATTATTCTGAATAATTTTGACTAAATGGTAATGAGAACTGACTGTTGGATGGCTGTGCACCAGGGGGTTGCACAGGGTCGGATGGCCGAATGTCGTGATTCTTTACTAAATTAAGTGATATTTTGTTACTAAACCTTTATTTTGTACTAGCAATAGGTTTAATATTCTATTACATTCAAATTACCTGTACAATAACCAACGAATAGCTTAAAAAGGACTTGTATCCAGAGCCGTTAAATATTTTACTAAGGATTCATTCATATGGCAATACTGACTTTTGTGATTGGCTGTCGCCGGAGCGCTGGACCAATCAAACGCCAGGCGCGTTTGGTGGGCACAGTGACTCTGAAAGGGTGGGGAGGACGATTGAAGTGGGGAAAAAGGGATCGAACAGCCAGTTCTCAGCCGGCACTCGAAGTGACAACTTGTATTTGTGAAGTAATTGTGATATAAGTATTTAAAATTAAAATAGTTTAGTAAAATTATAAAAGTGCAGTGAAAGTAAAATATAGCTTCCAAAAGTATACAAGTCTTTGATTCTACAATACACTGAAGTAGCCTTTAGTATTGTACTACGCTTTAACGGCTAATAAAGTCTAAAAAGTACATTTTATAAGTTGGTCGACTATTACTCGCAAACTTGTAAAGCCTACTTAGCGGTGAAAGTTTTCCTTTAAATTTCGTTATATATGCTAATATTTCGCTAACGGATCCCTAAATCGAAAAATGGTTTTTCCGTACCCACAATATTTTTAAAAGACCTATCCAACGATATCCCACAACATGGGATAGACGTGAAAAAAATTTCATCCCCACTTCACGTGTAGGGGAGGTACGGAACTACGGACAGACGGACAAACGGACGGACATAGCGAAACTACGAAATAAGGGTTCCTTGTTAAATTCGGAATTCTAAAAATCTGCTGTCCCATACAAAACGGCAGTACCTACTTGACTCTATTGTATGGTGATTGTATGGGACAGCAGATATTTTAGTTTTTCTCTATTTGGATCCATAGTGAAAGTTGTTTATATACCTGATTTCCATTCATTCTAAACGTTTAGTTTACAGTTGATCAATAAGACTTACATTTTCAAATAACAAACACGGATTATTGATTTACAAGGAGTCAGATAGGTCATAAAGTCATAATACATTTTCGTTCGTTAATATTTAAACAGTGGGGATTTTGAACGTTGAATATTTATTTGGACAAAAGTTGGAACTCAGGGTTCATGTGTAATTTCAGAAGAGAACTTATTTCAGCTGAAAATTTATGTAGCTGCCTGAAAAATGTCTGTTTTTCTTTTTCAAAAAGCTCATCCAATTTAACGTATCATTGTGAACACGTGTTTGGTGTGGTGAAGTGCACGCAATAGTATGTAGAACTATATACTATTACCTATTCTGTGGCAATAGTTCAAAGTAGGTACCTATACAGGGTGTAACAAAACACACTAGTAATACTTAAGGGGGTGCTTCAGACCATCAAACAGAACAACTTTCACATGGAGCCAACGTCGAGAAAAAGTAAAAAAAAATCGGTCGTCCCATACATTTGAGTCGAGACGGTACTGCAGTTTTGTATGAAAAAGCTATATTTTTTAGCGATTTCAATGTTGGCTCCGTAGTGAAAGTTGTTTAGTTTGATGGTCTGAAGCACCCCCTTAAGTATTACTAGGGTGTTTTGTTACACCCTGTATTTAGAGCTGTTTTCAATAATAAGTAAATTGTTGAATTGAATTTAAATTCGAAAAGCTATTACAGTCTACGTAAAGAAATATATAATTATTTTAATTTGAATGTAATTACCTAGGTATTGTATATTTTATCATAAAGATAATTTACGGATTCGTAGGAAAACAAATAATGTAACAAAATTATATTAAAATGTCTCCATAATTTGAATCTCATAATTATACTCGATACTATATTCATTATACCATTATAAATTGAAACATAATTTTGTGATTATAAATGGATACATTTAATTGTAGTTGACTGTAGGTATTAATATTGCTCTCAAGAATTATTATTATGAGAAAAAAATTTACGAAGAAAAAGACTAGTAACTTTTCTTGCAAAATATTATAATAACTAAGAACTGAGTGGTTTCGAGTCTTTCGACTGCCCTCTCATACCTTGTTACTTGTCTACACTATATTATAAAACTGTAACAGCAGTTTGTCTGTACATGACATTATAAAAAAAACACATTACCCTTCCTTTGCGTCGCGCAGTCGGGTAAAAAAGGCTATAAGTACGGTGTTTAGGCGTCCTTGACTAAAAACCACAGATTTTTAGTATTTTTTGTCACTTTTTTTAAGCTGCACACAAAAACTACTAGGCCGATTTTGATGAAACTGTTTGTTTTTTAAAGCTTATGATTAGAATTGAAAATTGGTAAAATTTGGCCCAAATAATTGGTAAACTAAATTGGCAATTGACGGGGCACATTGCTAATGGGGCCAAAGAGTTCTCGAGTGGCGACCGCGTACCGGAAAGCGCAGCGCAGCGTGGGTAGGCCCCTCACACGGACTGACGACCTGGTGAAGGCGGCGGGAACCCATTGGATGAGGGCAGCGCGGGACCGGTCGTTATGGCGATCCTTGGAAGAGGTCTATGTCCAGCAGTGGACGTCCATCGGCAGAGATGATGATGATATACGGGGTGTTAGGGTAGACAGTTGCATTACTTTAATGGGTGATTGTACTCATGATACTGAACAACTTTCACTGGGAAACCAATAAGAAATTCGTAAAAAAAAAATGGATTTTTCATACCAAATTCGATCAGCTGAACATTTGTGTATGAAAAGTCTTTTTTTTTCCAATTTCTTTTTATGTTTCTTAGGGAAAGTTGTTCAGTATCATGGGTGTAATCACCCCTTAAAGTAATGCAACTGTTTACCCTAACACTATATATTTAATCTTGCAATGATGACAAGAGCCGGGTGCGGACGAAGTCACTAACAAAAGGTAGTTTTTCTACAAAATAACTAGATTTTCTTACTCCAACAAATAAGCAGACTACGCCTTTCTTATCTGAAGTCGGCAATCCTGCCACTTATATCAGAGTCTCGCTATTTCATCCAATTTAGAAAGGATCAAGGATTTCTTATTGTACCATTACACTGATCTCTGCAGCGCGAGCAGAAATGCTTAACTACTCCTCTGAAAACGACTTTGTTTAACTATCGTGTATGTATCTTTGTATAACTATGGTGTAGGTACTTAAGGGGGTGCTTTAGGCCATCAAACTGAACAACATTTACATTGGGGCCAACATTAAAATCTGGAAAAAAATCGGCTGTTTCATAAGAGATTATGGTCGAATACCTTAGTAGGTATAGTGCGTCCAAGATAGCTTGATTTTGACAGGTGGTTTTCGAGATTTCATTTTATTTTTTAAAGCTGTTTGAGCCGTCAAAGCTACAACACATACTTAAAATACGCACACTCGCACACGCGTAAATAAGCTACACTAAAAATATACAATATTAATTAACATTTAACCTAAAATTAAAGAGTTTACGGCTCAAACATTTTCAGAAAATAAAATAATCGCTCTAAAACGATCTATCAAAATCACCATCCTGTGTTGGACAGACTATACCATAGCAAGTCAATAGCTAACCACAGAGTAGAGCTAACTATTGACATTTACTATGGTACAGTAGATTTTTTTATTCGCGATTTCAAAGTTTGTCCCATAGTAAAAGTTATTCACTATGGTATGTAACTCTTTCAAGTTTACACCCTGTATACTCATGCCATTATCCCTCAGGGGTTAGCAGGGACTACAGCCCGCCACACGCTACGATTCTGACATACGAGTAGTTCTCTCACCCCATCCACTCATCGTGAACTTTGCTTGTAACATTGCGGATATAGCAAAGTTTTTGGCTACCACGAAAGTGATGGACACCATGGATGGATATTAGATATTACCTTTATTTATACCATACCTACATTTTAATAATAATTAACTCTGTTGATTTATTCTTGTTCCAGTTATTATCTACTAAAATGTACAAAAAAAAAATGTTAATTCCTAATGAGAACCTATTTTTACGAGCGAAATCATAAAACAAAATTATACAGTTAAACCTTTCTGTTTTATCCGGATTTTACTTCAAAATTATTACTAAAAAACCGTTCACAGCCGGATAGGATTTGAGCCCCTACCCGGGAATAGCCGGATGAAATATGGTCCTTTATATTGGACCCCAATGAAAAGTGGGACGGGCGTCGGATGAATGTTAAAAACGTGAGAATTTAACATGAGAGACGGCTGGACTCGTTTATATACCTACAGTTTTACTGAAGCTATATTAAAATGGAAAGAAGCGAAGTTTATAAATACCTAAGTAATATTTTTTCTGTATCAGGAGTGCGATTTTGGAATCTCATTCGCTGAGTTCAGCAGTTGAAAATGTCAAAATTACTGTGGAGATATGCATCTTTCTTCTGCTGCTCTTGATTTTACTTTCAAAAATCATACTTCAGGAGTGTGATTTTTCAAAGTCAAATCAGCAGTAGAAAGATGCGTATCTCCATAGTAATTTTGATATTTTCAACTGCTGAACTCAGCGAATGAAATTCAAAAATCGCACTACTGTTTCTGTGTTTTCTTCGAAAACCGAAGGGTTCCGTACCACACCACCATAGAACACAACATTATTAACTTAGACAAAAAAACTTTTTTGTCCGGGACTTTTAGCGCGAGACCGACTCACACTTGGCCGGTTTTTAGTATTTGCTGTTATTCTGTAGAGTTTGTTCTATAATCACACTAAGTTTGACGCTTGTATGTATTACCGTTTTTACCATAGAGCGACAAGAAAAAACGTTGATATAAACTAGTTTCTTGTTGAGGACCCCCTTAATTTTTACCTTTTTGACATTTTTATTATTTGTTAGCAAATCCACCGTAACAACGCATATTCTGTGAAAATTTAAATTATCTAGCTCTTTCGGTTCAAAAGTTACAGCCCTAAATAGGTCGGACAGACTGACGGACGGACGGACAGACGGACAGACGGACAGACGGACAGACGGACGGACAGACGGACGGACAGACGGACAGAAGGACAGACGGACAACGTAGGCTTGGTAATAGGGTCCCGTTTTTACCCTTTGGGTACGGAACCCTAAAAATACGATACGGTGTTTAGGTGACTGATTCCAAACCACAGATTTATAAATATTTTTCAGTCAGTTTTTTTTTCGAGCATCACGACAAAAAGTCTTGACTGATTTTAATGAAACCGATCAAACGACCTTAAAAGCTTTTAGACATAGGTTACATGAATCGACTATATTAAGGATTGATGAACGAACTCGCTGGCAAATTCTAGTATTTCGTCATAATAGAGAAAAATAGTCAAAACCAAACAGTATTTTGTCATTTAAATAAATAATTTGATTAATAGGTATCGTTTATTTAACTCCTTGTATAATTTACATGACTGTCCTACACTTTTGTCACATTTCATTTAAAGATATCTCGAACAATGTATAATTATAGATTCGAGAGCAAAACCATGCATTTTATTGCATTCCTAAATTAAGAAAGATCGTGTTGTTAATGTTATGGCTTGCTTGTACGGGGTAGAGATTGACCCAAATCCAGAAACTGACAGAACAATTGAAGAAAACGTCGAAAAAATTGTCTTGTTGCTATTCGTGCGCGGTTTGAATGCTCACAAATCGATCATAGTATCAACGATGTACCTACCCATAATCTATTCTACCTAAGCCAGTAAATAATCTATAGTAGGCAATTGAGGCAATGATTGGATGTCGGCCAAACTTCGAACTGCCTGTCTGAGCCAAAACCGTTTACAGTCGCCACATGTCGGTGACAGCGTTCAAATGCGATGCTTTATTAGGTACTTTGATTTAAACACAGCAAGCATAGTATATGCTCACGACTATATTCCCCGAGGGGACGTGGAGTATCGCGTACTGCGATACGCTTCTTCTTCTATAGAGTCGATGGCATGTCATTTAAATCTTTCCAGCCCAGTATTTCGCCACACGGATAGCATTATCGGCAGCGTCCATAAGCTCCGTTCGCGTGCAGGTGTCCGGGCAGGAAGGGTAGGACACAAGATGGGAGAAACACCGCATTCGCACCCAAGGTTCTGCGATACTGCGATACGCTGTCTAGGTATTACAGCCCTAGACTCCGTTTCGCATGTGCTGACGTCAGCTTGTCAATTTCTGTTTTTTGTAAGCAGTGTCCGGGATGTGCCGAAACTCCGTATAACTGGTAGAAAAAAATATCTTGGACATCGTCACACAGATTATTTAGTCCTAAATAAAGTACCAGAAAAGAGCCCAGAATAGTATTCACCATACAAATATTTGCCCTTTGCAATGGAAGTACAACCCGGGCGAATTAACTAGGCACCTGGCTCGCACGTGGCTCGGAATTTGACATCCCTCCGAGCTCCGTTGCCGAGCACGTGTCCCGCGCTTTAGCATTTTCGAGTTATGCTTTCCGAGATTTCCGAGTTTTTTATTCCGAGCCACGTGCGAGCCAGGTGCCAAGTTAATTCGCCCGGATTGTATATTGTAACGTCAACATCTTTGACAACCAATACCTGACAAGCTATAAGGGCTCTTAGAGACGAGCGACACTTTGCGTTGCGGTCGCCGTGTGTCGCAGAGGGTCGCACTTATAGTAGACCGCAAAATGTTGCTCGTCTGTAAGAGCGCTAAGAAAGCGTCATTGAAACGTCCAGAAGATAGTCCAGAATAATCCGTTAGATTACAGAATTAGTTTAGCAAAGAGGCCTAAAAGTAGAAGTACCTACTTATAAATAAAGTTGCCTAACTTGTTACTTACCTCTTCTAATCCGCATCGGGCACGTGTATTGGATTGGAGTGGAGTACGACTTTCCTTGTACTTTTCTTGCTGACTTTACTGGGTTCAAATACAGGGTGTAATGTAGATAAACAGTACTTTAAGGGGTGATTGTACCCATGACACTGAACAACTTTCCCTAAGAAATCCATAGAAAAAGCGTAAAAAAAATGTGGTCTTCCCCTGCGATCTTCCCATACTAAATGCAGCAATACTAAATCAGTTGATCGAAGTTTTGTATGAAAAGACGACATGATTTTTTGCGAATTTCCTATAGGTTTCTTTGGGAAAATTGTTCAGTATGATGGGTATAATCACGCCTTAAAGCAATGCAACTGTTTACCCTAATACCCTGTAGTATGATGACGCTAGGACCTTAACAATTCAAGTATTATACTACCTGTTATACTAATTAGAGTATACATCAGACTTAAAGTTCATATTCGATTGCCAAAATGTAATCAAACGTAAATCTAAATTTGAATCGTTTACGTATTAGGCATACAGTTTAAATTGTATTGTACTACCCTAACCTAAGTAAATCAGAGTTAGCACAAATCTGTACAGTTTAAATGTTAAACTAACAGTTGCCTATATATATCATGCTCAGTGCTTGGAGTACAACTCGCCGACTTTAATAAGAACAACGTCAAAACTAAAACAATAATGTGAAGGTTACGTGGAAAACTTGAAGGCTTGAAAAAGTGCTTCAAAACGCCAAAGCTTAAATAACACTCATAATAAAAGATATAAGAAATACTTACGCTATTAGATCTAACCTCAGCGTAACCACGTATAAGATAATATACAATTTTAGCTTCTTGGTGCGACATATTATGTGCCCAGCCATATAACAAAAATGTTGGTACCTACATCAATACTAGGGCAAATTAGCGATGTCCATCTTCATTTGAGTGAATAGGACGAAAAATATAATTCCATCTAGTGCCTTCTCTATCTTCGTTATTAATCATCCAAGTTTATGTCTTCTTTCGCCAATCCTGGATAGTGAGAGCGAGACAGGTGAAGTGGACGCTATCGTCATAGCTTAAATATCATATTAGTGTGCGCGCACAGGGGTCGTGGCGTGGCGCGGGTCTATGCTCGCGCATGTAATATAAGTCGGTACTGGGACAAAATGGGACACGCTCCCCCCTGCCTCCGCTCACCGTACCATTGGCCTGTCGCGACCACCGAGCGCGCTCACTTAGTTTAATTACACTATGCTATCGTAGAGTGACCCATTAGAGTTGTAACACTGTAAGCTCATTCATATGTCGTGGTGCTATACGAATGTCCACTCGACGGAAATAAGGCTTCCGCATTGAACCAGATTGTGCTGCGCCGGCGCCGTTACAAGCTTAGCCTTCTGATTAACTCGTGCTAAATATACCACCCATGACCTTTCAGAAGGTTATCCATTAATTTGAAGTTAAATTATTATTATTATCAATTGAAGTTAATTTGTTTTGATGTTTTTACTATTTAATTTTTTTAATAAATCAATTGAAGTGTTATTCCGCTTATTATTGCTCCCATAGTAAAAGTTGTTCAGTTTGATGGTATGAACAACCCCTGAAAGTTTCAGTACGGTAAAATAAATCACCGATATATACCCGTCAAAGGTTAAAAAACATTTAGTTCCATGAATATGACAATGGCTACTCTACCCAAATGTATGGGACTGTAGATTTTTATCGTGGCGTCATTGTTGGTTCCATACGTGGTTCCATATACAGGGTGAAATTGATAATCATTAGCATCCTTTTAAACTAAGAGTCTACCCATCAAACTGACCAACTTTTACTTTGGGAGCAAACCAATCGGAGCAAAAAAATCTGCTGTTCCATACTAAGGCGATTATCACACTAGCGACGCGTCCCGCCGCGGTGCGCGGAGCGGCATAGTCGCCTTCCCGCGCATTGACGCGTCGGCAGTGTGTTGTCCTAGGCGTGTTTTCTATATAAATTGAAATACTTGCATACAATGTTAAAATCTGCGGCCCCGTGCTACGCGACGGGGCGCGGTGCAGTGTGATAATCGCCTAAACTGCAATGCCTACTCGACTCAAATGTATGCAAAAGCTTTTTTTGCTCTGATCTGTTTGCTCCCATAGTAAAAGTTGTTCAGTATGATGGTTAGATACATACTTAGTTTAAAAGGATGCTAATGATATAAATTTCACCCTGTAGAATTTTGTTCAGTTTGACGTGATTTTTATCACAACATTGACTAGGTACTTCGGATAGGCCCAAAGCGCTTTAAGTTGAAGCACGCAAAACTAGGGCACTTCAATACAAATTAGGGTACTTGGTCTGTCATCTCGGTACATTTTCGAAGTAAAACTGTCAATCTTCGAAGTCGTTGAATATTCTTGAATGAGTTTTCTTCTACATCCATCCCATTTAAATATTTTAGGTAGATAAATACCTACTTATATGATTATCAACACTGAATTTAACGTAAAATAATCTACCGGATGTCATTTAATCCCAGCGGATCTCCTCTGAGAGCGTCGGATCGGAAGCCCGTAATTTGAGTTGCCATGTTTTGTTAATGCTTCAAGTTTGCAAACTTTTGCGAGACGAGACAGGATCAAATTGTTTGGAGACTCGTATCGTATCGTATCGTTCGAGATCGAGCTCGAAAATTGTGAGAAAGTTACCGGATATTTTACTTTTAAATCTAAAATTATTTTTGTGTCGCGACCTTTTCCACAATTTGGTTTCAGTTTTAGGGTAAGGTTCTGACGTGGTATGAAATCTCACTTCAGACAGAGCAGGATAAAAAAATAGCCACTCACCAAAACAAAACTGCCACATAAAAACATAATTGCCCGGATCAGAAAATACCTGCCCCCATCAAAACATAAATGCCCCATCAAAACACAACTGCCCCCATGAAAACATAATTGACCCATCAATACATAAATGTCCCCATCAAAACATAACTGGCCCCCATCAAAACATAATTACCCCCTATCACTGCTCCATCAATACATTAACCCCAGCCCCAGACTTGCTACACCTATAAAACCTTTTAAGATATCTCTTTGAGACCCATCCATCAAATCCCTTACGATTTGGTCAGCATTATCGTTTATTTCTTAGCAATTTTTGCCCCACCGAAAAACACGTCTGACTTACGTAGTATTCTAATATTGCGTAAATTAAATTAAAGCTATTCGTTATAGGTTTTAGGGTTCCGTACCCAAACGATGCCAACGCTTTGGCACCGTTTTACTAAAGACTATGCTGTACGTCCGTCGGTCTGTCCATCTCTCTGTCCTACATACAAAGGGCTGTATCTTTTGAACCCTAATAGCTAGACGTTTCAAATTTTCACAGAATGTGTTTTATTGTCTCAGTGGTTTTTAAAACCTATATAATGTTGTCAAAACGTGTCTTGTCTACCCCACCTACGCTACGTAATAAATACAGTTTCCATTAAATTCTATGAAAACACATTATCATAAGAAAATTAGATTCTGTTTTCGTTCAGCAAACAAACACATTGTCTTCAATAACAACTGAATTGAATAGACAAAACATTATTAGGGAGATGAAATAACAAAGATAACTACACTATGGACAAAAGAAGCTTTACTCTAACTGTGTTTAATGATTTTTTCTTCTTTTTTTGGTGTCGTTAACTCTATTTAACAATCAAATTGTGTCACTGGGGGCAAACGAGACAAACGATTTTGTATCTACTGACTACTGACTGTAGTACTCGATGTGGATTCAGCCATACAGACAACGCTTTTATTTGACGAAATATAATCAGCTACTATTTTTTGTAAACCAAGCCGCCTGAAATCTTCTCAGAAGAGAGGAGATTGTATATGTGAGAGAAATAAGATTAAGATGCACTTAAAATAGTATAAACCAGAAGCATAATAGTAAGCATCGAGCGTAGCGAGTGATTAAAAAATTAGAATCCTGAGCGTTAGCGAGGGAATCAAAAGAGCACGAGGTGAAAAATCTTTGCACTCGAGTGCAACACGTAACTTTACAATCCCACCTCAGCGAGGAAATGACGTGAAAACAAAATGGCGCGCGCAAAGCAAAATTAAAAAAAAGGCCACCAAGAAGGTTCCAAGACTGAGTTTTTAACAAATTAAAAAAGGTTGTTTGATAAATTCGGTACCATGGAGGGAGAAGTAAATAGGTTTAATGATGTTTTGAAT
The DNA here is from genome assembly GCA_922987775.1 of Agonopterix subpropinquella. Lineage (NCBI taxonomy): Eukaryota > Metazoa > Arthropoda > Insecta > Lepidoptera > Depressariidae > Agonopterix > Agonopterix subpropinquella. Next base: position 8,198,992 of record OV277694.1, on the reverse strand, counting down.
TCACAAACTTAGTGCACACGATGTTCTAAATTCAATTTACTTTATCCTCTAGCTACGCCTCTAGCGGATAAAAATGGCTTTTGCACTCATATGGAAGAGCAAAAATACTCTTTCCGAGATGGGGGGACGTAAAAATAATGTAATCTATGCTAAAAGTTCATTTTGGTTCCTAGCTTATCAATATCGAACATAGATAAGTAACAAATAAGTAGGCAGCAGAGTAATATTCCGACTCCGAGAGATAAGTGTACTTTTTGCAACCATCAGTAGCAAGGCTGATTCAGTGTTTATGGGGTGTACAGCTTCTATGTGATGGGGATGGACCAGGTCTGCTTGCATAACTCCAGTCGGTTTAGGAGTTACTGATGATTAAAGGTCTGTAAAAAATTAGCGATCAGCTGCAAGGCTGATCGTATGATATTGTTGTAGTATGCACTGTAGCTATGTGAACAGTACAAAAACTGACATGGTTCATTAGTCGGTTTAGGAGAGATACAGCCGTTCAAAGGTCCGAACTTTGACTGGCTGTATCTCCTAAACCGACTGACAGAACTTGACAGTTTTTGTACTGTGCACATAGCTACAGTATACTACAACAATATCATACGATCAGCCTACTGACCTTTAAACATCAGTATCCTAAGCCGACTGGAGTTATGCAGGCAGACCTGGTCCATCCCCATCACAGAGATGCTCTACACCCCATTAACACTGAATCAGCCTTGCTGCTGATGGTTGCAAAAAGTACACTTATCTCTTATACTATAAGATAAAAAACTTAGTCTTACCAGCTCGAGTTGCCTCTTAACTTATGCATTTAACGTAGTCAACTTCTTTGATTTGCATTTTACGACAGGCTGTTTCGCTGTTTAGGCATAATCTTATCTGCTGCGGTATTTCGCTTTTTTGGAAATCCCAATCAACATCGTTTCTTAATTGACATTGCCAAGATGTTATTGCTTTAAACAGATAATAAAGAAAATAACAGAAGAAAAATGATTGTCAACAAATTAACAATTGCTGTCATGTTATTCATGTTAAAGTATGTGTGCCTTGTTTGCAATAAGTATTTTAGAGCAATAGGCTACTTGTTTGACATCTTTGACACCTAGTCAAATCAGTTACTCTTTATCGGACGTCAAAACGTGCGCTTTGTTTGAACATTTGTACTAAATAATGAGTTGTGACGTCATCAACATTTCATTACTTTTTAAACTTTATCTTGGTATAAAATATAGTATTCAAGCTCAACGAAAATGGGAGTTTAGCGTTATTTTCTAACCCTTTTTTTACTGGGAAGATAAAAATAAAATATATATTATGTAGTCAAATACCCAATTCCTGTTTACTTTTACTTGAACGCTACAAACATTCCCCCACTTTAATCTGTCACTCTTGTTTCAATTTTAGAACTGGCCAAAAAGAAAAGACAAAGCAAAAACTCTATTGAATTAAACATTAAGCAAAAAACAGGCCGGCTGCGTGTTGCCTATGCGTACCTTGGTTCCGTAGGTCTCTCCCTACATTGTAGGAACTTGTAGGAACTATAAAATGGATGAATGGAATGGATATCTTTTTTTTGCATTTGCATAAAACAAGAAATGAATACAAATATAAATATTAAGCAAGTTTACCTCTACATAACGATAACGTCTAGTATGGTAAATTTCTCTAATAAATTGCGCGCGACTCCGGTTTTTCCTTACTATATTTGCTCTCTAAAAATCACGAGAAGAGGTAATTTTCTATGAAACGAAGGATAGATAATTCATACTAAGTTCATACTAGCCAAGCCAAGCCATAGCCAAGTTTTTGAAGCTCAGTCGTTTTGAGTGCGATATATTATTATTTTTAATTCAACAGATTATTCCAAGAAAATTTGTATGCTCTTTGACACATTTATTATCACGGATTTACATGAAACAGTTGAAAATATTCCGTTTATCACCATCATTGGCTATTCCAATTGAAAACTTCCTTTCTTACAACATTCTTAGATTTACTCATCATACTTACAAACCTATACAATATGATGAGAAAATCCAAGAAAAACGTCTTTTCCCTTTTGAGGGTTTAAGAAAATTCTCGAACACTCCGATTACGGAACCCTAATCATCTTTTATCTCTAGCTGTTGTTTTAGAAGTGGAATAAAGATAATCTGAACGCCTCTTGAATTGTTGAATAAATACAGTTTCCCGCTAAATTACCTGCTACATAAATCTCGAATGTCGATAAATACACAAATTCGTACGTTTGTACTAATAGTGGTGTGACTTAGTCGATGTAATGTTATTAGAACAATATCGATAAACAACTAAACAATGGATGAACTTTCATTAACCGACTTCAAAAAAGGAGAAAGTTCTATGTTCGTCTGCAATTCATTCTTCTTCTTATTGCGTGGGCAGCAACCCAGGCATTAGAGGTTTTTCAAACCTTACGGCCTAAGTCATTTATTTTTTCCAAAAGAAATTACAAATAGGTTTCTTTACATTTAAATGAATGAACACACATGACATTACAATTGAAAGTGGTTGTAATCATTTCAAAATAATAACGATGGATATCGTAGTTGTTTTGAAATTACCAGCGAGGGTGGATACAGAATTTATATCTGGGAGAAGGCAAAATAGCACGCAAAACGTGAAGATAATGGTTTTCCTGGGACTCTTGGGTGTTTTGTATACTCGATTTGGACCGTCCCGGAGCCACTTTTTTATAACCGATGCTTGAAAATGCAAATAGAAAAAACACGAATACACATAATATCATGATTTATAATATTTTGTGTTTTCTTTTTCCTCTGTGAGGTGAACTTTTCTTGACACCTTTTAATTCTTTCTAGAGCTCAAATGTGACCTACATTTAGAACCTATTTGATTCACGTGTCAACTGGTCATAGCCAGAAGGGGGCCACTAGTTAGTGTATTTCTTGCAAATGGAACCTTTTAGTCACCATGATGATTTCCCCCAGCAGAAAGGGGGTGGTGATATATTCTAAGCTTATTCCTGAACCAAATGGCAAAATAAATACTTATCGATAGTTTAAAATTAAATGATAGGTATAGTATCACCTCTCTAGTCAGTAGTATTATAGCAGTGCTTTAGGAAGCTAAGCATACAATATAATTTGTAGCAGTTACCGAACTAGTTTCGACAGCTTTATCGTCTACATGATATACAGGGTGTAACAGAAAGGGGTAGGTATATTATTTTCAAGGAGTGGTTTAGAAGTTTTAATTTTATTTAAAACAGGGACTAAACTTTGTAAAATATCGACTTGTGCATCACTAATTTTATTTTGAATTCCCTAGAAAATATACAGGGTGTAAGGAAAAGTATAATTTAACCTTTAAACCACATAGTCTACCCACTAAACTGAACAACTTTGACTATGGGAGCAAACCTGTCAGTGCAAAAAAAAATCTGCTGCTCCATACTAAACTTCAATACCTACACGACTCAAATGTATGAGACAGTGATTTTTTTTTTCTGACAGGCTTGCCATAGTAAAAGTTTGATGGGTAGAGTACGGGGTTTAAAGGTTAATGATAATTTTCCTTACACCCTGTTATACTAGAATTATATTCTGTTAAGGTGGTTTCAGTCCATACAAACGTTTGACGCACAATACGATTTTGTGATGATGATGATTTTGTGGTGTAACAGAAAGGGGTAGGTATATTTCAAGGAGTGGTTTAGAAGTTTTAATTTTATTTAAAACAGGGACACTAAACTTTGTAAAATATCGACTTGTGCATCATTAATTTTATTTTGAATTCCCTAGAAAATATACAGGGTGTAAGGAAAAGTATAATTTAACCTTTAAATTACTTATATTAATACCGTCTACGCGTATTGTGCGTCAAAGTTTTGTATAAAATTGACCCCTCTGCAAATATTAACCTCTAAGCCCCACTTGCGTCAACCTGTGTTAGTAATAAACTCCAGTTTAAGTTGATAACCCATGTTAACGCAAGTTGGGCTAAAAGTTTATTGCTATCTGAAACAAAAGGTATACCCTACCCTCATCGTACCTGGCTACACTCTCCCGCAACCCCTAAAATGTCGACCTATATTATATTGAACTGTCACTTTAGAAAATTGCACTCACCTGTTTTCTCATCTCACCGAATCGGAAACCCCTTTCTGTGCCTTTGATCTTAGTTAACAGTAGATACTCCCATTCAGGGCAAAGAAAATAAATAATTTAAACCCATTCCATTTTAAAGTTCAACAGGAAATTACCGTTAGTCACAGGCACGCTATAATTTATGTTGCTTTACCCTTCATAAGCACGTTTCTTTGCTGCGGGTGAGTGAGAGGAAGAGATTAGCAACTTGCGTGCGTTAGAATAACATACGATAACATACGATCAGCCTTGCAGTAACTCCTAAACCGACTGGAGTTATGCAGAGAGACCTGGTCCATCCCCATTACAGAAAAGCTCTACACCCCATAAACACTGGACTGAATCAGCCTTGCTGCTGATGGTTGCAAAAAGTACACTTATCTCTCGGAATATTATGAATCTGACACAAGCTATTTTTGAGCGATAGGCAATGTCGCGTTGCGACCGCACCGCATCGAAATCGCACTGAATCGCCGTTTTTGAAACAGTTATCAACGGAGCGTTTTTGGTTGATCTCAAAAATATCGGCGATATCTATAGTTCCGTCAAAGCCTACGCTCAAAAATCGCTTGTGTGCTACGGCTTTTAGACCTTTTCCTACGTGGCGCATTTAGTCCGACGCATGAGCGAGACGTCACCAATTTATAATGGACTGTGGATAAAATAGACGCTTCGATATTAAAGCATCTCTACCTTTCATCTGCCTTTAAACAGAAACCACAAGAAGACAGCTTGTTAGCCATATTTGTACTGTCTTGATTGTAATGTTTTAGGAGAAATAATAATAATTAAAAACAGCGTATGGTTTAGGAACATCTAATGTTTTCTGAGATCAATGTTCTTGTCTATAAAGGGAAAGGTTTGCAAGACCCGAGTAGCATTTTAGATCGTCCAACTCCGTTAAAGGTAGCGAAAGTTGGTGAAAGCTATTTACTTCGGTCTCCATTATCCTTTTCCGATGTTTATCTGTTAGATGTAGATTTTGGTATAGACAATAGGTACCTATCTCGGCTTCCTGAATCCTGATTTTAATAATACAGGAGAATTCAAGCCTTTCTATTAATCATAATGTAGATTAGGAGAATGGCTAGCTATCAACGTAAACAAAAGGGTACACCACCACTGAATATCTTATTCTGATAGAATTTAAGTTTATATCTAAACTAGGTATTATAAAACTGCAACAGAAGTGTGTGTCTGTACATTGAAGATATTTACAAGAAAAAGATTACGATACGAACAAACAAACAAATAAACAAACAGACAAAAATTCTAAATGGTTTTTAGGTACCCCTGACACAGATTATGTAATAGTTACTGACTCCAAATCAACTTTTTTTAGAATTTTTGTCTGTTTGTTTGTGTGTTTGTTTGTTTGTTTGATCGAGTATCACTCAAAAACTAAAAAACGAAACGTTTTTAATGAAACTTTTTTTATTTGATAGCTTATGATCTGAATCAGGAGTGCGATTTTTGAATCTCATTCGCTGAGTTCAGCAGTTGAAAATTTCAAAATTACTGTGGAGATACGCATCTTTCTACTGTTGATTTGACTTTGAAAAATCATACTTATGCCAATATGACAGGTAGGTTTAGTGTTTTAATCTCATATTCTTAAAAATGGCGGAAGCCACGTGCAAGCCGGAGAGAAGATAGGCGACGCTCGCGACCGCCCACTCTCTCTTGCAGTCCCATCTATTAATATTTACTTTCATAAGCCAGTCCTATCAGAATAGATTATACAAAACCCGCACAAGTTAAAGAAAAGCTATGTTAAGTATAGTTCGTGTATACTACCCTAAAGGGCCATAAAGGCGTTATTAAGTTTATTGCTGGGAGCAACTAGTGGCTGTTCATTTCGTTTGTGGCCCAAATCGACCCATTATTTTCAGGGCTTGACCAGCCAGTGCCTTTGTTTTTATTGACTATCTTAACATTTTATACGTCCAGTTTTGTTCGTTTTTCTGACAAAGCTCAACCAAGGGTCTTATTGTGGTACTACTACAGGGTGAAATTGATATCATTAGCATCTAGCATTTTTTGTTCCGATCGGTTTGCTCCCATAGTAAAAGTTGTTCAGTTTGATGTGTATTAAAAAAAAACACTTTTAAACGTTTAAACTAAGAGTCTTAGTTTAAAAGGATGCTAATGATATCAATTTCACCCTGTATCAGATTCAATCGGCATCAAATCTACAAGCGTTTTTAGAGATTCTGCTTCTTTATTTAGTTAATTAATTTCAAACAATGGATACGATGATCACAGAAACAAAACATTATTTAATAAAACCGGTCAAGTGCGAGTCGTGCTACTTGCGCACCGAGGCGAGGGTTCCGTACCACACCACCACAGAACACAACATTATTATAACTTAGAAAAAAAACTTTTTTTGTCCGGGACCTTTAGCGCAAGACCGACTCACACTTGGCCGGTTTTTAGTATTTGTTGTTATTCTGTAGAGTTTGCTCTATAATTACACTAAGTTTGACGCTTGTATGTATTACCGTTTTTACGATAGAGCGTGAAGAAAAAACGTTGATAAAAACTAGTTTCTTGTTGAGACATTTTTATTATTTGTTAACAAATCCGCCGTAATAACGCATAATCTGAGAAAATTTCAATTATCTTGCTACGGTTTAAAAGTTACAGGCCTAAATAGGTAGGACAGACGGACGGACGGACGGACGGACGGACGGATAGACGGACGGACGGACAACGTAGGCTTAGTAATAGCGGGACCCTAATATTATAGACCCTTATCACCCTTTTGGGTACGGAACCCTAAAAATAGCCTATAGTACAGTCATAATACGTTACCGATCTTGTAAACGATATAATCTGAAACTTACACAATATAGGACTACAGATCATAATATCTTGAAGATTAATAGTTACAGACCATGTACTATGTACAGGGTGTAAGTGACAGCCTAGCAAATACTGAAACGATGAACTCAGACCATCAAACTGAACAACTTTCACATGGAGCCTGACTCAGGCAACACGAAAAAATCCGCTGTTGTATTATACACTTTAGTCGGGTAGGTAGGTACAGCAGTTAATTTCTCGTTTCCTGAGTTAGGCTCCATAGTGAAAGTTGTTCAGTTTCATGGTTCACCGTTTCAGTATTTGCTTTTTCTCTTCTCTTTCTACGCTTACACCCTATATACTGAACTGACGGGTCTATAGTTTTTTAAGGGGATGATCAGACCATCAAACTAAACAACTTTATCTATGGAACTAACATCGAAATCGCAAAATAAACAATCAGCTGCCCATACATTTACGTCGAGTAGATTTGCTGTTTTGTATGGAATACCTGTTTTAGTTTCGAAATTGATCACAAATTAACCTTTGTACTTACCTACATTTAATGAAATGAAAACGAAGAAATTCTAAATGAAGATAGTATCGATCTAATATTCCCTATGACTAATTAATCATGGAGGGTCTCTGTGTTGTCAAAGGTTAGGCGAAGACTCGACTATTCTTTTAGTTTGTTACAAAGTACCTATTAAGCTTCCTTCTTTGTTGCTACAAAGAAATGGAGGTAAAATATGTTAGTTTTTGTATCTTTTCTTTTAGTTTCTTATTCTTTGTATTATTTTTCTAGAGTTTTAAATTGTAATAAAATATGATATTATCATTTATGTCGCACTTCCGTGATTCGCTCATTGGTAGTGTCGCAACTCTGGGATAACATCTTATCGTTCCTAAGAAATTCTGATGAGTGTGTGACGTTTACCAATCCGCATTGGGCACGCGTGATGGACTAACGCCCATACACCCTCTTTGAGGGTAGGCTTGTGCCCTGTAGTGGGACGTTTACAGGCTGATGATGATGATGACGTTCGTATCAATATACCTTCTTCAGCGTTTGCAGGTTTCCTCAATATGCTTTCCTTCAGCAGTCAGTCAGTAACACGCTTGTTCGCATGTGTGGTGGATCAATTGGCTACTTGACAACTAGTCAAATCAGTTACTCTTTATCGGACGTCAAAACATGCGCTTTGTATGAACATTTGTACTAAATATTGAGTTGTGACGTCATCAACATTTTCATTACTTTTTATAGTTTATCTTGTTATTAAAAATAGTATTCAAGCTAAAAACTCAATGAAAATGGGAGTTTAGCGTTATTTTCTAACCCTTTTTTTATTGAGTAGATAAAAATAAAATATATTGAATGTAGGCAAATACCCAATTAAGCTTCATAGCCTATAGCCGACCGCTGCAGAGTAGCCTGCTTGTCGATCTTCTGCAGAGTGTACTTCGGTGACTGTGCCCAGGAGCTACATGAGCTCATTCCGCCTTCCCCATTCTACTATCGGACATCCAGGCGTACCTCGGGATATCACCCCTATGTGCCTTATACTTGATTGATATCCCACATATTCGCACTAAGCGCCTTGCAGCATCTTTTATAGCGCACAGCCAAGGAGTGGAATGCCCTGCCTGCGTCAGTGTTTCCGAGCGCTTACAACCCGAATTCATTTAAAGTACGAGTGAATAAGCTTCTTCTGGGTAAGCTCGCTACATCTTCGACCCCATCTTTATCCTGAGGACTAGATTGAGGTCAAGAGCAAACCTATCTTTTTAAAAAAAATGTGCTTGTCAATTCGAATTCTTGTCATGATTGAAAGTCCACAGCATCTTAACAACGCGTCATATGGGGAAGGAAAGTCTTTGCCACTAGAGTGGCCATTTAGCGTATATAGGGACCAGAAAATGTACAAACATTTTCACGATCGCGTGTATTTATTAATAGTTTAAGTGAAGAAATAAACTGATTAAGTTGATGAAATCAGTCCTATTGGATTGGAGCATACCTAAATTGAATACATAAGTAAAGTTATAGCCCGCACCGCTTCACAATCAAGTAATCCCAAAATACCGAAGTTTGATATCGATTTTGAGAATCGCTTAGTGAGGTAATTGAATAACCTTGTCTGCTTCGGCGGCATCTGAATCATTTATGTATTGTTACGAGCTACGGGTTCCGGGATTGGAGTGAAACGCTAAGTCCAATTTTACAGAGTTTATTTGGGATACACTTACAAACGGTCCACCTCGCAGAGGTTCCCCTAAACGGTTCACTTCACCGGGTCCTCCTCGCAGGGATTCCCCGTGCACCACTTACTGTCACTGTCCACAGTCCACTACGTCACTACTGTGACGACACGACACGCGTCACGGCTATGACGTCACGACGTACGACACTATGGCGTCAAGACGTACGACACTTCGACGTCACGCACTTCACTGACACTATGACGTCACGTACTACACCGACACTATGACGTCACGCACTACACTGACACTAGTCTACTCACTGTTCCACTCTTAGCACTTTTCTCTTCACTAGTACTTTTCCACTTTTACTTTTCTTCCTTTTGTTTCGCACTGTTCACTGTATAACCAAGGACTGATCTCTGACCGCGAACTCGCCGCTTTTTATATCCCGCAGAATATTCGGGAATTCCCTTTTTCGATCTTCTTTTCTTTACTCGATTGTTTTCCTCCAGATAGTTCTAACCCCGCCTTCTTTTCTCGAAACCGATCGAAGACACGCCCACTTTTCTGGTTCTTTTCAAATATTCGTAATTTCGCCTCCTTTCTCGAAGTTCCTAGACACGTTCACCTTTTGTCCCTTTTTAAATATTCCTTCTCTCTCTTCCTTCTAGAACATTTCTAAAAACACAAAAATCTAGAAATATTTTTGGCGCGGATCGGATTCGAACCGTCACCCCCCAGCATGGGAGGCGGAACCTTAGACCGTAAGACCACGGCGATTGTTAATACACCCTCCGAATTTTTGAATGCCTTCTTACGTCTAACGTTTGACAGCGTTCGTGACACTGCCCCTCCCTTAGTTCTGCTCGTCCCGAGCATCATTAGTGCCGAAATATCGAGCCAATCGATCCACGTGCACTATCTTCAACGGGCTCCTTGGCGATCGTCGAATTCGATAGGTGACGTCATTTATCCTGGTCACTACCTCATACGGTCCATCCCAACTTGCCTGCAACTTCGGACTCTTCCCTTTCCTCCGAACTGGATTATGCAGCCAAACTGATGTTCCTTCCTCAAACCCAGCATAGTTCGCTTTTCGGTCATATCGTGTCTTTGAACGGTCACTTGAGTTTTGACCTGCTTCTCGAAGTTGTTCATAAATGTCGACCATTTTTTCCCGCAGTTCGCTCACATAGTCACTGATACTTTTAGGAGTGCCTGGTGCGCATCCTGATAGCAAATCTGCTGGAAGCTTCAACTCTCTCCCGAAGTTTGCTATTGCTGGAGTTGCCGAAGTACTCTCATGAACAGCGGTTCGGTAGGCCAACAGGAAAAGAGGTATGTACTCGTCCCAGTTATCTTGATGATTATCGACGACCTTCGCAAGATGCCGTTCCAAAGTTTGATTGAATCGCTCCACCATGCCGTCAGACTGCGGGTGATAAGGAGTAGTCCGGGTCTTATGGATTCCGAAAATTTTGCAAACTTCCTGGAACAACTGTGACTCAAAGTTCCTGCCTTGATCACTGTGCATTTCCAGCGGAACCCCAAACCGGCAGAAAACTTCATTCACCAACTTGGTAGCCACAGTGACCGCTTCCTGATTTGGAATGGCAAATACTTCTGGCCACTTTGTGAAATAATCCATTACCACAAGTATATACCGGTTCCCCGATTTAGTGACTGGAAATGGTCCCGCGACATCCAAAGCGATTCGCTCCCAAGGCGCCCCAACATTATAAATTTTCATTGCTGCCCTGCTCCTCGTATGAGGTCCCTTTACAGCTGCGCAGACTGTACACTTGCGGCACCAATCTTCCACATCGTCTCTGCAATGCAACCAGTAAAATCTTTCCTTTACTTTCTCCAAGGTTTTCTTTACACCCAAATGCCCTCCGGAAGTTCCATCATGAAAAACTCTCAGAATTTCTTTCACCTTAGCTTGCGGGACCACCAACTGCAGATACGAGTCTTTTCCATCCGATGTCTCCCATTTTCTACAGAGTAATCCGTTATGCATGATGAGGCTCTTCCACTGAGCCCACAGCCCCTTCGTGACTGCCCCGTACTTTGCCACCTCGCTCCACTGAGGCTTAGAACCATCACTCTTTAACCAGTTCAGGATTGGCCCGACTCCTGAGTCCTTTTCCTGTTCGCGACGCATTGCCTCGTTTCCCCACTCATCGTTGATGTCATCAGTTCTAATAACCTTGAGTGAAACTGTTTCCTTCCCTTCTTGCTTGCTGCAATGCTTACAATCTTCTGGACATGGTCTTCTTGACAGTGCGTCTGCATTGGAGTGAACTCTTCCACTTCGATGCTCTACTTCAAAGTTGAATTCCTGTAGTTGCTCCAACCATCTTGCCACTTGACCTTCCGGGTTCTTAAATTGGAGTAACCATTTCAGCGCAGCGTGGTCTGTCCTGACTAAAAATTTACGTCCCAGCAGATACTTCTTGAAGTGTTGTACAGTCTTCACCACGGCCAACAATTCTCGTCTGGTAACACAGTAGTTCCTCTCAGGTCTAGATAATGACTTACTGAAGTAGGCTATTACAGTTTCCTTTTCACCATGTCGCTGCGAGAGCACACCTCCAATCCCGATGTTACTGGCGTCTGCGTCTACAACGAATTCACCCTGGACATCGGGATATCCAAGAATTGGTGCCTTACTCAGACGTTCCTTTAACTCCATAAAAGCCTCTTCACATTCTGAATCCCATGTGAACGTCCTCTTTTCTTCCGTAAGTCGATGTAGTGGCTTTGCGATGTCCGAAAACCCTTTCACAAAACGACGATAGTAAGAGCAGAGTCCAAGAAAAGCTCTAACTTGTGTCTTATCTTTCGGTGTTGGCCACTCCCTCACAGCAGCAGTTTTGGCAGGATCGGTCTCGACTCCTCTCTCAGAGATTACATGTCCAAGGTAATTGACCTGTCTTTTGAAGAAAGAACATTTTTTAGGACTCAATTTAAGATTGGCTCCACGTAGTCTTTCGAAGACTTTCTCCAACTTTTTCAGGTGGTCATCAAAGTCTCGACCAACAATGATGATGTCGTCCAGGTAGACAAGACACGTGTCACCCAGAATTCCAGCTAGGACATGTTCCATCAATCTCTCGAAAGTCGCAGGGGCGTTACTCAATCCAAATGGCATTACCTTGAACTGCCACAGTCCTTTCCCGGTGGAAAACGCGGTTTTCTCCTTGTCTTTAGGGTCCACGTCCACTTGCCAGTACCCACTTTTCAGATCGAGCGTTGAAAACCATTTCATTCCATTCAAAGTGTCTAAGGTGTCGTCGATCCTTGGCAAGGGGTAGCTGTCTTTCTTCGTCACTTCATTCAGCTGCCGATAATCCACACAAAATCTCGTTGAGCCATCCTTTTTCTTAACGAGAACTACAGGTGAACACCAGGGACTTGATGAAGGTTCGATGATGTTATTCCTTCTCATGTCTTCTATCATTTCCTCCACTTCCTTCTCACGAGCAAACGGAATGCGCCTAGGTCGTTGCTTGATTGGCGCTACATCTCCCGTATTAATCGTGTGCTTCACCAAGTCTGTTCTACCAATATCTGCGTCGTTCTGGGAGAACAGGTCTGAAAAACGCCGCAGCAAGTTCTTCGCTTTCACGGCCTGTAGCTTAGTCAGGTCCCTGCTGGAGTCTTCCATAACTTTGGACACTACATCCTCCTCAGCCTTATGTTTCCTAGGAGGATTTTCCACACATTGTCGCAACCATAAAACTTCCTCACAGTGACCAACAACCTCCCCCTTCTCAATCGTCAGGTCCACATCTCCAACGTTAAGTATCGGGATTGAGGTAGATGAAACGGATCCAACAACTGTCCTTGCCGGAATCCAAGAAGTTTCAGTTTTAACTTTCTCTATCACAGCACATCTCCGTGGTAATCTCCCATCGTTACTCTTGGGCAAAACGACAGGTACCAAGGTCTGTGATCTAGGTTTGAGAACCGTTCTTCTCACACAGTAAACCTTTCCCGACGATCCACCTTTCATCGGAACCTCCTCTGTATTACACCGTAGCACTCCGTTTTTCATGTCTATACTGCACTGATGATTTTGTAAGAAATCCAAGCCAATGATGCAATCGTCTACTATTTCCGCTACAATCACCTCATGTTTAAAAGGAGTTTCCCCGATCTTAATCGAAACTCCCAACTCTCCCTTAACAGGTATGCGCTGGCCGGTAGCTGTTGTTAACTGCAGGTTGGTTTGTTGCAGAAGTCGTTTCTGATAACTTTCCATCTCGTTTATCAGTCGAGTATTGATCACTGTTCTCGAAGCTCCGGTATCCAAAGTTAGTTGACAGATTCTACCATTGACCTCTCCTTCGACTAACAGACTATTTCCGTCTGATGTCTGTTTGACTCTTATGGTTGGGGTTGCAACATAACCGGCCAGCGCCCACCCCGCAGCCCTGGCTGGTTTTAGTTTTCCTGCTGCTCATCAGTCGAGACTCCTACATCCCGACGACCTGTGCGCTTCGGGCAGGAGCTGCGAATATGCCCTCGTTCACCACACTCGTAGCACACATAACCGACGCTTCGATTTCTAGGCGGTGAGGTTCTAGTCACCACAATCTCCCTGAGGCGAGCGGAACGAGGATCCTGTCGTACGGCCTCCACCTCCAATGCATGGGCAACAGCGTCCCTGAGTGTAGCATGGTGCCCAAGTCGCACGGCAGCTCGCACCTCCGGGTCCCGTATCCCATCCGTAAAGGCCTGCAGGAGCATGTCATCGATGGCTGCTGGTGATGACTGGAAAGCCTTTCGCACGAGCTTCTCCACCTCCACGGACCATTGTTGCAGACTCTCGTTAGCATGTTGGTTACGTTCCTTCAATCGCGCCCGATACACGTGTTCGAGATGTCCGTCGCCAAATCTCGCCTCCAGAGCTCCGAAAAGCTTGTCGAACGTCAGATTTTCACCAGCACCTACGGCTTCCAGCACAGTGAGAGCCTGTCCCTGGAGTGCTAATGTCAACGCAGACTGCGCCTCCTCTTTGCCCCAGCCATTAACTTTCATCGCTGTCTCGAATTGTAGCTTGAAGGCGGGCCATGACGTCAGTCCATCGTAAACCGGAGTCTTGACACCTTTTGGTAGAATGGGTGAGTCAAAAACAGCAGCAACACGACTATGAGATCTGCTCTGCTCAACCTCTCGCCGGATCTTGGCAAACTCACCCTCCACACGATCCAGCCTCCCTCCGAACTCACCCTTCACATGATCCAATCTCCCTTCGAGCTCTCCCTTCACACGATTCAACCTCCCTTCTACGACTTCGACTCTCTCTACTGCCTGTTGCAAGCCTTTCGTAATATCTTTATGAAGCGCCTCCTGCATCGTGCGCAGTTCGTGCACCTGTTCCTCCCGACAGCGAGCCTGCTCATCTTTCAGTGCGCGCAGTTGTTCCTCCTGCCGGCCAGCCTGTTCCTCCTGCCGGCGAGCCTGTTCCTCCTGGCGGCGAGCTTGCTCTTCTTTCATTGCGCGCAGTTCGTGAACCTGTTCCTCCTGCCGGCGAGCCTGGTCCTCCATCATGCGCTGGATTTGATAGAGGAAATTTCCTGGGTTCTGCTCTGGAGTGCGCTGCACTTCACCCCCCTCAGGTCTTCTCTCCGGGGTCCGCTGCACCTCAGTTACAGGGGCCGCACCTTCCTGTCGCGCTTCCGACATGGCCCGGGTGGTGACTCCCTTTAACTCCTTTGACACCAGCGGCATCTTACTCCAATCCCACTTCTGACACCAAATGTTACGAGCTACGGGTTCCGGGATTGGAGTGAAACGCTAAGTCCAATTTTACAGAGTTTATTTGGGATACACTTACAAACGGTCCACCTCGCAGAGGTTCCCCTAAACGGTTCACTTCACCGGGTCCTCCTCGCAGGGATTCCCCGTGCACCACTTACTGTCACTGTCCACAGTCCACTACGTCACTACTGTGACGACACGACACGCGTCACGGCTATGACGTCACGACGTACGACACTATGGCGTCAAGACGTACGACACTTCGACGTCACGCACTTCACTGACACTATGACGTCACGTACTACACCGACACTATGACGTCACGCACTACACTGACACTAGTCTACTCACTGTTCCACTCTTAGCACTTTTCTCTTCACTAGTACTTTTCCACTTTTACTTTTCTTCCTTTTGTTTCGCACTGTTCACTGTATAACCAAGGACTGATCTCTGACCGCGAACTCGCCGCTTTTTATATCCCGCAGAATATTCGGGAATTCCCTTTTTCGATCTTCTTTTCTTTACTCGATTGTTTTCCTCCAGATAGTTCTAACCCCGCCTTCTTTTCTCGAAACCGATCGAAGACACGCCCACTTTTCTGGTTCTTTTCAAATATTCGTAATTTCGCCTCCTTTCTCGAAGTTCCTAGACACGTTCACCTTTTGTCCCTTTTTAAATATTCCTTCTCTCTCTTCCTTCTAGAACATTTCTAAAAACACAAAAATCTAGAAATATTTTTGGCGCGGATCGGATTCGAACCGTCACCCCCCAGCATGGGAGGCGGAACCTTAGACCGTAAGACCACGGCGATTGTTAATACACCCTCCGAATTTTTGAATGCCTTCTTACGTCTAACGTTTGACAGCGTTCGTGACAGTATCAATTTTAATTTAACATTTCGTTGAAATTCATTTTGTTCATTTTATAAAGTGAACTAGTCAGCTGTTTTGTCTAAGGCTGGGCCTATCGAAATCAATCATCATTATCAGCTTATATGTCAGGCGTTTATGTCAGGGTCAGGGCCTAAAGAAAGGTGTATGGGTATTATTTCACCACGGGTGCCCATAATTATACGCATCAGCATGGGTAACATGACAACCCGCGATAGCGTGATACGGCTTTATCACGTCTTTTATCTCTTTCGTTTGTGCCACTGTGCGTTTAAACACTTATATCTGCGGAATATCCTATAGAAGGTCGTGCTATCATGAGATGCAATCGAATTGTTCTATTTTTATTCAGATATAAGTATGTTTAAACGCACAGTGGCACAATGATTTTCGTCGGACGAACGCATGATCGCGCGAGCGATGGCAATATAATAGTGTAAAAACCCTCCCTATCTTTCTTATCCTAAACTAGATCCTGGGCAACCGGCACCCAGTTGTAAAGAATCCTAAACCTATCTATCTTATGCTTATACTAGATCCTATCTTATCCTAACTTATCCTATCCTATCTTATCCTTCTAAACTGATACTATCCTGGGCTTAAGGCACCAAATTGTAAACTTCCTCCCTATCTATCTTATCCTAAATTATCCTATCTTATGAACTAACCTACTATACTTTAAATATCCTGGTGTACGGCACCACTAAATTATAAAATATCCTAAACCTATTCTACAATCCTAAACCTATCCTATATTACAGCACCTAGATGAAATAGATTCCTAACTAAACTACAATCCTTAACAGATGACTTAATCTAATTTGCCTAACTAAATAAAGGTTTTAAATCTACTATGAACTAAACTTAATTATGATTTTATTTTTGAGTTGAAGATGTTGTTTTGGCCAATTGTGATCTCTAGTGGTTAGAACTAACGTTGTGAACCGCCTAACAGTAACCTAGGTTGCAACAGACTCGAGGTTTATCTAGTATTCTATCAAACAGTGACATGGGAATACCTAAACTTATTATCAACATAGTTTAAACAGTCATACCTAACTTAGCCTATCCTACTTAACCTATTGATAAGTAAAACCTGATCCTATTATAATATGCCTAACCAAAGTACTACTTCATGATAACTGACTTAAATTTTTCCTTGTACTTAGATCTAAACTTAAACTAGGTATTGGCTAAAAGATGTGATCGTCTAGGAACCCACATTGCTTAGCAACAACTCAGATTCGTTTAGAAGGACTTAGTGACCTAGATCTTTCTGAAAAGAACCTAGAAATAATCCTAACCTGAATAAACTCTTTCCTAAACAGTATAATTATGCAGGGTGTAAATTTTAAATTAATTAAATGTTATAAGAAAATGGTAAGCATATCTTAATTAGATAACATTGTGATTGTTTTATGGGGACACCCCAACCTAGTTAGTGAGATCGGTTACAAGGAGTAATGGAGAACGATTATTATACTCTTATATTATAAATACCATGATTTTGTACCATGATTAGTTAAGACATTGATATTTTCAGCTTTATCTTAAGTGTAACGTCGCCAATCATCTTAGTATGGAGATTAGCTACGGGCTGCTCTTTGCTCACCCAAAGACAAACCAAAACTATCAGAACCTCAAGTTGATTCTTCCAGGAGGATTATTTGTTATATTAGTAATTATAATTCTCATAAAATTAGTACCCTTTTAGTACCTTGTAAAATTTTAAAATACAAAATCCTTCTCAAATACTTCTTTCGGATAGGGTATGACCTCAAAAAGACTCTACCACCACGTCACTAGGGGTCCTAACTGCAGAGAAGATGTGGCCAGAAACTCTACAGTGATATCTTCAAAATTCAGTAAGTATGAGTAAGTATTTAAAATAAAGAGGACAGGAGAATTTACTTTCATTCATTAGTCTTAGTCCGTTTGTTATAGTCTATAAGACAACTGGGATAAAAATAAAAAATATTATATGAAACTAAAACAAGTAAATTAGGTTTTTCTTTCCTAATAGTATGCTTAACATTCTCTATTAACAAGTCATCAGCTTTGATGTAAAATTCATACTAATTATTCTTAACATAGTACCATTCTTTCATGAAACCAATATTGTAAATAAGATATTATCAGCTAAACCAATATTTTCCTTCTAACTGTACAAGAATAGGAAATATGATTTCCCTATGAAAACTATCATCAATCCCTCCCAATAATCTAGAAAAGTTACCTATCCTATCCTAGCCTATTTCTAAAATAAAACGCGGACTTTAAAATCTAACCAATGTCTAAAATATTCCTATTCTAAAGAAGTTTCCCTAGTGTTAAGATAACCCCGGTGTAAGGGTATCTGCAAAGCTAGGGGCAGACCCCACATTTACATTTAATCGAGTAGGTGTGTAATGTAGATTTTCCCGTGTTGTCTAGGGAAGAACCTTCTAAATAGCTAAATTAGGTGTGCGAGTAAGTCAACTCTTGTGTTCCTAGTTCCTATGGACTTGTGTTTTATGGGAACTCCGTGCGGCCGAAGCTTAGAGATCAGGAGTCCCCAAGGTGAGTTATATAAGTGTGTGAAATATATAAATAAAGGGGACTAAATTTTGCACTCCAGAAACAAAGTACTTGGCCCCCTAAAGGACATCCTCCTCTTGGACGGTGGATTACCAAGCAGCATTTGGCCCAGGTTACAAAACTCAGGTGGCTAAGAATCGCTATGTAGGTAAAAAACGATCGCCGGCGCACCACAAAGCCAGGCTATGAAAATGAAAGTTATTGACACTTTCACAGTATAGCACTGCTAGTCGTGAAAGCACCAAAAACCCACGATACTCCATCGTGTACCAAAAGATTCCTCAAGCTCACAATTCAAATAATAACTCCCCAATAAATGAACTTAACAAATAATTAAAAATATGAAACTCCCAGAATTTATCCCAAAAATCAATAAAGAAAGTTTACTACTTCCTCTTAAATTACTTTACAAATATCCCAAATTATAAACAAAACCTCTCAAAAATACTTAGAAAATTTAAATAAAATCAAAACGCAAACCGGCAGCGAGATAGTGAGCTTTCAGAATAAAAATGAAGAAAAACCCCGATCTCCTATCGCTCCCGCCTATTTATACTCTTTCCATGACGGTAAAAACGTCGCTGACCTCGGTGAACCCAACGATGACCATGAAGCCACAAACGTGGACGATGACAATGATGGTGAAATTTCGCTATACAAAATTGATCTCTATCTTAATGAAAATAAGGTTGAGTCCAGTTATTCCTGATGATATTTACTTAATAAAAGATATGACCTCTATGTCTATAGAAATAAAGTTACTCAGATTTGCCTAATTCGTTCAAATTGCGAACAATTTAAATTGATCCTTAACTTCTTAAATATAACGCTTCCTTTCAACCTACTAATTTTCCCTTCAATTTATACAAAAATACGTCTCCTTATATGGTGATCTTGTGTTCCCTCACTACCCTTCCAAATGAAAAAGCTATTTTCACTATTCCCGACATTAACCTCTATTTACTTTTCATTAAAGATGAATTTCATTTGTACTACTATCCATAATTTTAGTTTCTTAATTAAATAGTCTTACAGCCCGATGCGCAGACTACCTATTGTACAAACTTAGTCAATTAAGCTTTCTTCCCCTTGACATAAGATTCATTTTTAGCTAGCGAAATCCTCCTCGCGCCAATTTTTTACTCCTTGCATTTTTAACTTTTCCGCGCAGCGTCCCCAAGCTATCTTGCCATCCAATGAGGTACGCTCTCATTAGAACCTATTATCAACTACGCATGCGTTAGATGTATCAGCTGTTTTCTGCTAACTTATATTTCCGCCATTGTTTTGCCCTTTTTTAAGATGCTTGATTTATATTATACCATTTTTAATAATGAAAGTAATTTTCTAATGAAATATTAGTTAATTATGTCTGAAATATCGAATTCTTCCTCTGTTTTTATAATAATTTGAATGAAATGAATTCCCTCTCTCAAAAAGCTAGTTAACATTATTATTTGAGCTTTAAATAAAACTTCTAACTTCGAGTTTTGCTAAGTTTTAACAGTAGTTATTTTATAATTATGGTTCTTTTGTTTGAAGCAATATATTGAGATGTGTCTGATGACTAGAGAGTAGCATATTCCTTACTGGCGACTACCTAAACCAGTACATTTCTTCCCCCAAAATTTACGCAGATAAAAATCAGATCAAACAGGAGTGATTTTAGAATCTCACTCGCTGATCAGATT
This sequence comes from Agonopterix subpropinquella, assembly GCA_922987775.1. Lineage (NCBI taxonomy): Eukaryota > Metazoa > Arthropoda > Insecta > Lepidoptera > Depressariidae > Agonopterix > Agonopterix subpropinquella. The sequence continues at coordinate 8,178,919 of OV277694.1, read as the reverse complement.
GGTTCGGATTTCAATCGGAGCTAAATTTTCCTTAACTTAAAATAGTAACAAAAAAAATAGTTTATTAATATTCTTCCTTGAAATGTTCTCAGTGTGGTGTGTATTTAAACCGCACAAATACCAATCATAAGAGAAATAACTTTTAGTGCTTCAACATAAGTATCAATTAATGCCCAAAAATTAGCTTCAGCCTACTTCGTCAGTTCTGACTAGGGATCGTATTTGTGAGATACAACAATCCTGTGATAACAAACCAGACATTCCATTACCGATCTCTTTCTATGCGAAATTGAGTATATGGGTGCCCGATAAGTCCCCGTTTCCCTAACTAATTTAACAGCCTCCAAAAATATCTGTGCACCAATTAACATAACTCACACTAAACTCTCTCCCGTCTCACAACCAATAAAAGCACGGAGTATGTAGAGTGTTCTCGTATTTGCATATCCTACCAGTGGAGTAAAAGCCTTCTTGTGGACAGTATTTTCTACTGTAACTAATTAATAATCTTAATCATCGTCCCAGCCATTAAAAACAACTGTCGCGACAACTAAAACCCTCCTAACAGATCTACACAAGAAATCTTTTTGTATGGTGTAATGTGTCCAAGTCAGAATACAAATAACCTAATTTTCATGTCCCTGATTTCTGCTAATTCCAAAAGGCCCACTTTCCTCATACTGATAAGTTTTTTTTTTTTTATAATATAATATAAAATATAATATAGTATAAAGATTTTAATGTCTCATAAACATTCTGCTTGTCAACATACTTTTTTTTTTCCACATTCATCTCTTTTGCATTACAATCAAAACCCCAATGAAATCAACAGATCAATGACACGAAAGGTAAAAGAAATATAATTTATCCCGAACAAGACATCTTTACATTGTAAAGAGGTTCTAAATCAAGCTATAATAAATGATTCAAATACCTTTTGAAATTCGAACATTTACTTCCCCCATTCCCGATTATCCCAATAATTAATAACTCTAGTCACCATCAATCACATATTACTTCAACCTTTATGTCCAATATAACTCTTAAATTATCATTTTATTATATATTTTTTTTTTATTTATTATTGTTTACTAATAAAAATTCTTCCGCGAATCTAATCTATTTGAGTTTGACCTTGACAGTTCAACTTAATTTTCTAGGAGGCAAGTGGAATCAGCCTAACAGCTAACTCTTCTGTGATTGTCCGTTTCCTTATATTTATTTTAATTTTATTTTATCGAAGTTCTAGGTTTTACTATTATTTTAATTATTAAATTAAGGTTTTATTTTAATTATTGTTTTTATTCGAAAAGATAATAAAATCGCGATCCCACAGTAGCTATCTTTAACATTTCCCCTTTACTTTAATGCTTAACCTTAACCTAACCATAGTGCAAATAAGCCTGCTAGCAGTGAAATTCCCTAGGAGGCACGCAACAACCCCATGTCTCGGCAATATGACAGTAATAATATAAAATATATTATAATAGTAGGTATAAATTAGGATACCACAAAATAATAAATTTTAAGATGTACAAAACAGTTAAGGATATCAGAGGCAAGCGCATCACACCTTTGAGTTTGCTTCGCTTGGTAATTTTTTTCAAAATATTACAATTAACCGGTAACCTAAAAAACATCATAATTAGGAAAATCTGAGACCTCTCGTTAAACATGTTCTTTTCCTAAATAAACTATTGCTTGGAAGTCGCACTTCCCCCCTATATATAATTTTTTTTTTTGATAAAATAAGTATCTCCTCAACCCTCAGACCCCGACTTCGACTCTTGATAGCAGCTTATTCAAATTAATGTTTAGTGTCTGAACCCCTTGAAACTTGAAGCATCCATCTTGTTGGCATCCACCTATTTCTCCCGACTCCAATTAATTCTAACTTTCTTCTATAACATAAAACATATTCATACCTAGATGTTATCAACTTATCAACTACCCTATATGACAACTCCACAATTTACTCTGCCTAGATGTTATGACTCGCAGACTGAGAAGTCCGGAAAACGCTTCCTTCTTCTTCGACTCCTTACGCAAGATTGACCATTAGATGTATCTAACATAACTACTTAAACATTAACATATACCTAAAAGAATATTTATTATAACGAGCAAGTACTAAATCAAACGCGCGAAAATACTAGACTAATTATTTTTCGTATTTTTATTTCAACCCCATCTATTACCGGAAGTGTGCTAACACAATAGTGTATGAAAACCTAATATTATTAGTGACTCATGTCAAGAGATACATGATACTACAGACTTCCATTGGCCGTCAACATACGCGAGTGATAGAACCCCGAACCAATACTTAAGTCTAGAGAACCCTACAATAGGATCAATTTTAAAACTAATAATAACTAAAAAGCCGTAATAACTCTCCTCCTGGCGCAATCAGGTAACTAGTAGAAACTATCAAATACATGTCTTCAAGAAGTGTTTTATTTTTATTATTATGATTTAATCTAACAAATAACAACTCTAAAATAAAGATATAGTGCAAACCTCCAACTGGATCTAAGTTGACTCAGCTTCAAAGCAACACTGATTCTCTACTAACAACTACTTCATTCCATATGAACGACCTTCACTAGTGCGACCGAATGACAAATAACACTCCTAAACCATTCTTGTACTCTACTCTATACTTGTTAGTTAAGGGCCCCTCTTTTTTTTTTTTTCACTTTCAAATTCACCGACCATACTTTGCGGATAAAGACGTATGCAAATTGTCGACCCTCTTCTTAACTAATGTAGACCCTTCAAACTAAACTCGTCCCTCAACATCAACACAAACTACACATACACACAAAAAGAAAACCATTACCGCCACTCTTCCACTCACTCACTAAGTCCAATGTATAATCCCGTCTCACTCTCACAATCATTAACATTCCAAATCTTTCTATAATCTTTCTTTTTCTACGCCTATTCTATACCTATACCAGAGTATAAGATAGAGCATCCACTACCATACACAGCACGGACAATCCCCTCTCCCAACAACTTTTTCACCTCATCTCTCTCTCGCCCTCTGGTTACCCGTTACCTAAGAAGAAGACTTATTCAATTTCTTTGGTTTCGCATGTGCTGACGTCATCCTGTCAACCCCAAATTCCTGTACGCAGTGTCCGGGCTGAGATTATACTATACTATGTATTATTTACTGCCAGTTATCATAAAACTTTCTGCTATCACTTTTATTTCAGGTTGTATCTGCCCATTTCAATTAAGTTTTACTTTATACAATTTTCCCTGAAATCCTACTTTTGAAGTTTTGAAGTACTTGGTATAAAAACTCTTCCTAAAAATAGAATCCTATAAGTATAAGATAATCCTACTATTGTTCATAAAAAATGACTATGACTGAATAAAATTATTATTATTTGTTTATTAATTATTGTTTTCCACACTTGATTTACTCAGCATTGAAATTAACTAATTTATGATTCAAAACATAACAAACCCCTTCCCCCCATGTTTTACTTATTTAATCCTTTAATAATTTTCCTGCTTATTAATCTTAATGTACAATCATCTCACATCCATACCTATTTCTATAATTTAGTTAAATTTTAAATCTTAATTGGTGACAACATACTTAGATACTTTTACCCCTTATTATAAATATTTTACTTTAAAATTCTGGTAGTTTAAACTATGACAATGACACCTCAATCCCAATTAACAAACTCTCATTGATCAATCTTTGACAATGCCTCTCACTAAGATATAAAAGTTTGAACCGTGTTATGCTTCTAGGTGTAGGTTCTTGTTCTTAACTTCTAGGATAAAAATAGACAACATAATATTCATATTAAAGATTGAAAATATCAGTCTCGGGCAGGATACGAACCCGCACTCTTCCAAACCAGGTAAATGCGTTATTCAATAGCACAACATGGCTGTAACATGTTTAAAAATCAATAATGTTTGAAACATAATATTCAATTTCATTTTTACTTAATTTTTCTTTTTATTTGATTAGGTACTCTAATATTTGACTCAAAACTTATAATTCTCTTTCACTCCCTACATTATCTCTAAGCTCTTCTAAATGGATAGTGGCCTGCGTTCAGGACGTTTGGGTGCAGTTGTTTTTCCAACTCGCTCTATGGTAGAACGTCTTTCACCGAGGCTCTGAACGGAACAGAGTTTAGTGCAAAAAGTTGCACTCGGGGCGCACTCTGGGTGTACATAGGGTGTAGGTTCGGAATGCAGCTCAGCTCTAGCATATGTTACTATTTCCTAATATGATATGCTTTTAGTTTCCCACACTTACTTTAAAATTAGTCCTAAACTATTAACTTCAATCACATTATTCCCCATTGAATCGTTTGTTATACCTAACATAGACAAACTTCACTATATTATATTATTTTTATATAAATACAACACCTTAACTAAACTAACTAAATATGTCTGACCACCCCCTCGAGAAACACTCGTGAGTATATGCTACGATGATATGCTACCTAAAGAGTTCTATTTTAGCACGACCTGGCTCAGATTCTGCATAAAGATATTTGATAAATAACCGACCTGACTGATGAGGGCGTCGATCCATGGATCATGTTTCCTCTTATTGAAGGGCCTCTCACTTTCGGAAGAAGAGGTAAAAGAATCTGAACTCGGTGCATCGGGTCCGCCGACCTCGATGTTCTGAGCAATTAGTGTTTCGTTATCATCACTCATATTTTAATGTAGAACTACTGTGCACTGCACAAATACACTACTTTGGCACACACTTTTGCTCACTTTGTAACTTTTTTACCAACTTTTTACACTAAAATTATCAAATTGAAAACTTTTATCGCGCCCCTTGTGACAACCACTTGACAAAATCATGACAGTTGGTTTCACGTCCGGAAAGCAGAAATTCGTTCAGAAACCGTAAGCAAAAGGCTGGAAATATGGTGAGTACCTACACTACACTGCTTCTTCACTTAAGAAAGCTGCGTTTTAGACAAGCTTTCAATCTTATGAATTGACCATAAAATTTAAGCTTTTTGGATTTGACATTACTAAACTAATATTTTAGCACGACTTTCTAGTGAGAACTTCGAGTTCCATTGCACTCGTAGGTCCACCGAACTGAACTAAGATTGATTACATCCCACAAGGTTGTCTAAATTGTTTTCATTTTATCTTAAAGTTGTCGTACATGATTTTAGTATCCCTTTTCTTTCTAAAATTATGAAAACATAAAATCCCATTCTATTTTATCATTCTAAAATACTGTACTATAAGAAAGTTCAGTTTTGTATACCGTTATTGAATCAAAACTCTAGTTTAATTAAAATAAAAACAAAATAATCTTGTTATCCGTTTCCTGTACGTTTTAGTTCTTTTGAAGTATTTTTGGACAACTAGCGCCATCTACCAAGCTCTACTGCGAAACTTTCTATGCCTAAAATCAAAATAAACCTAAGAAATTCTTAAATTTCCCCTTTTAACTTTTTATTCCCATTATAAAATAAGTGAGCTACCTCTTTTATCTATTTAGCATAATTACTGACTACTTTGGACAACAAAATTATACGTAAATCCGATTCTAAGATAATTATAATAGTATCATTTGAAACACCCAGCGCCATCTACATATCGAAACTTTTACTATATTACAAAAACCACCCATTCACAGAAAACGCCGATGATTCATTCATTCAATCTTCCAATCAATTTAGTCATTCAATTCGCTTACCTACTTAATTAAATATAACAAACATTTCGAATTATTTGAATATTAGTTTGTAAATCACAAATAGTAATTCGATTTATTTTAGTTTTTACATTATTCAAATAATAATTTAAATTCTAATTTTGACTTTAAAAGTAAGTATCATGACAATTTTATTCTCCACCCTTGGACATGTCGCTTATTGGCCGCTTAGCTTAGGTACTTATTAGCCAATCAAATTAGACGTAGTCCTAATGAACTTTGCAATCAACCAATAGAATCAATAGAATTTTTAATACGTTCAGAATTTATCAACTTCCGTTCCGTTCATTCATTCTTTTCAAACAACAAAACTTACAAAACAAAGCGAAAAGAAAACATGGCCGATTTGCCGTAAAACTTTCAAACATTAGTTGGACAAGAATTTCCTCGTCACGCATGCAGACAAAAGAAAAAAAGAAAGAGAAGAAGGGAATCTAACTCAATTCAGAACCTACGTTCCCGTCTACTTGAAAAGAAGAAAACTAGAATTCCAACAGAAAACGCTTCCCCCAGCGTCTTATAGCATCAAGAACCCGCCAAATTTCATCTCCACGCTACGCCCACGGTTACGCTACTATGGCTAATGAAAAAGAAGAGATTGAAAACGTAATATTCCAAACTCCACGCTCCTGTAACCATCTACTCAAGGAATATATCATCTACTCGAAAAAGAAAACTACCAGAACCCATTTCAAAACCTGACGCTTCTTTCTCGGCGCGTCCTCCCATGGCATCGAAACTCCAAGATCTTCATTCTACGCTACACTACTATGACAGAAGAAAAGAAGATATTCAAAACACTAAATTTCTTATCTCCACGCGCCTGCAACGAAAAGAACTCGAAAAGTGAAAATTCACCTCACCCAACATCGAAGATCACCCTAAAATGCAATCCCTACAACCCTTCTGCTTCATCACCTGGAATCTTGAAACGCAGCCCTCAGTCAAACAACTTAGTGAAACAGCAAATAACCTCAGTGAACCAAAATTTACAGTGCAGTGCTCAATAAAATATCTAGTGAACAGTGCCTTATTAGACAAAGTGAAAATCCAAATCAAATACCAATATAACCTTATTGTAAATGTAAACAATTAACCCATGTTATCAAAAATTAAAGCATATCCCCCATTTTTAAATAAATAAACTAATTATTTACCCTGTATTTCTAAGAAAAACTAACTACATCCCACCTAACAGAATACCTAAACCTCAAGAATGCAATCCGTTCTCATGGCATCAAATTGTAGCCCAAAAGGCTAGCTAAATAATTAGATTCCAACTCAAAATAAAATCATAACATTTCAAACCCTATTTTCTTAACAATCCTTGTCACGGAACACCATATTGTAAACTTTCATATCTTATCTATTTTATCCTAAATTATCCTATCTTATGAACTAACCTACTATACTTTAAATATCCTGGTGTACGGCACCACTAAATTATAAAATATCCTAAACCTATTCTACAATCCTAAACCTATCCTATATTACAGCACCTAGATGAAATAGATTCCTAACTAAACTACAATCCTTAACAGATGACTTAATCTAATTTGCCTAACTAAATAAAGGTTTTAAATCTACTATGAACTAAACTTAATTATGATTTTATTTTTGAGTTGAAGATGTTGTTTTGGCCAATTGTGATCTCTAGTGGTTAGAACTAACGTTGTGAACCGCCTAACAGTAACCTAGGTTGCAACAGACTCGAGGTTTATCTAGTATTCTATCAAACAGTGACATGGGAATACCTAAACTTATTATCAACATAGTTTAAACAGTCATACCTAACTTAGCCTATCCTACTTAACCTATTGATAAGTAAAACCTGATCCTATTATAATATGCCTAACCAAAGTACTACTTCATGATAACTGACTTAAATTTTTCCTTGTACTTAGATCTAAACTTAAACTAGGTATTGGCTAAAAGATGTGATCGTCTAGGAACCCACATTGCTTAGCAACAACTCAGATTCGTTTAGAAGGACTTAGTGACCTAGATCTTTCTGAAAAGAACCTAGAAATAATCCTAACCTGAATAAACTCTTTCCTAAACAGTATAATTATGCAGGGTGTAAATTTTAAATTAATTAAATGTTATAAGAAAATGGTAAGCATATCTTAATTAGATAACATTGTGATTGTTTTATGGGGACACCCCAACCTAGTTAGTGAGATCGGTTACAAGGAGTAATGGAGAACGATTATTATACTCTTATATTATAAATACCATGATTTTGTACCATGATTAGTTAAGACATTGATATTTTCAGCTTTATCTTAAGTGTAACGTCGCCAATCATCTTAGTATGGAGATTAGCTACGGGCTGCTCTTTGCTCACCCAAAGACAAACCAAAACTATCAGAACCTCAAGTTGATTCTTCCAGGAGGATTATTTGTTATATTAGTAATTATAATTCTCATAAAATTAGTACCCTTTTAGTACCTTGTAAAATTTTAAAATACAAAATCCTTCTCAAATACTTCTTTCGGATAGGGTATGACCTCAAAAAGACTCTACCACCACGTCACTAGGGGTCCTAACTGCAGAGAAGATGTGGCCAGAAACTCTACAGTGATATCTTCAAAATTCAGTAAGTATGAGTAAGTATTTAAAATAAAGAGGACAGGAGAATTTACTTTCATTCATTAGTCTTAGTCCGTTTGTTATAGTCTATAAGACAACTGGGATAAAAATAAAAAATATTATATGAAACTAAAACAAGTAAATTAGGTTTTTCTTTCCTAATAGTATGCTTAACATTCTCTATTAACAAGTCATCAGCTTTGATGTAAAATTCATACTAATTATTCTTAACATAGTACCATTCTTTCATGAAACCAATATTGTAAATAAGATATTATCAGCTAAACCAATATTTTCCTTCTAACTGTACAAGAATAGGAAATATGATTTCCCTATGAAAACTATCATCAATCCCTCCCAATAATCTAGAAAAGTTACCTATCCTATCCTAGCCTATTTCTAAAATAAAACGCGGACTTTAAAATCTAACCAATGTCTAAAATATTCCTATTCTAAAGAAGTTTCCCTAGTGTTAAGATAACCCCGGTGTAAGGGTATCTGCAAAGCTAGGGGCAGACCCCACATTTACATTTAATCGAGTAGGTGTGTAATGTAGATTTTCCCGTGTTGTCTAGGGAAGAACCTTCTAAATAGCTAAATTAGGTGTGCGAGTAAGTCAACTCTTGTGTTCCTAGTTCCTATGGACTTGTGTTTTATGGGAACTCCGTGCGGCCGAAGCTTAGAGATCAGGAGTCCCCAAGGTGAGTTATATAAGTGTGTGAAATATATAAATAAAGGGGACTAAATTTTGCACTCCAGAAACAAAGTACTTGGCCCCCTAAAGGACATCCTCCTCTTGGACGGTGGATTACCAAGCAGCATTTGGCCCAGGTTACAAAACTCAGGTGGCTAAGAATCGCTATGTAGGTAAAAAACGATCGCCGGCGCACCACAAAGCCAGGCTATGAAAATGAAAGTTATTGACACTTTCACAGTATAGCACTGCTAGTCGTGAAAGCACCAAAAACCCACGATACTCCATCGTGTACCAAAAGATTCCTCAAGCTCACAATTCAAATAATAACTCCCCAATAAATGAACTTAACAAATAATTAAAAATATGAAACTCCCAGAATTTATCCCAAAAATCAATAAAGAAAGTTTACTACTTCCTCTTAAATTACTTTACAAATATCCCAAATTATAAACAAAACCTCTCAAAAATACTTAGAAAATTTAAATAAAATCAAAACGCAAACCGGCAGCGAGATAGTGAGCTTTCAGAATAAAAATGAAGAAAAACCCCGATCTCCTATCGCTCCCGCCTATTTATACTCTTTCCATGACGGTAAAAACGTCGCTGACCTCGGTGAACCCAACGATGACCATGAAGCCACAAACGTGGACGATGACAATGATGGTGAAATTTCGCTATACAAAATTGATCTCTATCTTAATGAAAATAAGGTTGAGTCCAGTTATTCCTGATGATATTTACTTAATAAAAGATATGACCTCTATGTCTATAGAAATAAAGTTACTCAGATTTGCCTAATTCGTTCAAATTGCGAACAATTTAAATTGATCCTTAACTTCTTAAATATAACGCTTCCTTTCAACCTACTAATTTTCCCTTCAATTTATACAAAAATACGTCTCCTTATATGGTGATCTTGTGTTCCCTCACTACCCTTCCAAATGAAAAAGCTATTTTCACTATTCCCGACATTAACCTCTATTTACTTTTCATTAAAGATGAATTTCATTTGTACTACTATCCATAATTTTAGTTTCTTAATTAAATAGTCTTACAGCCCGATGCGCAGACTACCTATTGTACAAACTTAGTCAATTAAGCTTTCTTCCCCTTGACATAAGATTCATTTTTAGCTAGCGAAATCCTCCTCGCGCCAATTTTTTACTCCTTGCATTTTTAACTTTTCCGCGCAGCGTCCCCAAGCTATCTTGCCATCCAATGAGGTACGCTCTCATTAGAACCTATTATCAACTACGCATGCGTTAGATGTATCAGCTGTTTTCTGCTAACTTATATTTCCGCCATTGTTTTGCCCTTTTTTAAGATGCTTGATTTATATTATACCATTTTTAATAATGAAAGTAATTTTCTAATGAAATATTAGTTAATTATGTCTGAAATATCGAATTCTTCCTCTGTTTTTATAATAATTTGAATGAAATGAATTCCCTCTCTCAAAAAGCTAGTTAACATTATTATTTGAGCTTTAAATAAAACTTCTAACTTCGAGTTTTGCTAAGTTTTAACAGTAGTTATTTTATAATTATGGTTCTTTTGTTTGAAGCAATATATTGAGATGTGTCTGATGACTAGAGAGTAGCATATTCCTTACTGGCGACTACCTAAACCAGTACAATAGGACAGCGCCTACGTGTCACATCGCTCTGTCGAAAACATCGATGAGCCCACAAATGTAACATCCTTCTTGCATCCTTCCGATCTTCGATGTTTTTCTTTGAAATATGTTTTTATACGTTTGACACATGACATTACCTTAGCGAATGCCGAATTGACAGCTCGCCGATGTTTTAACATGGTTTTAAGTGACGATGTTTGTGCTTAGAGAAATGCATTGCAGAATTTCTTCGCAGTCGGTATTTTAGTATTATGTACGTAAGTTTGGTACATGACATGTCATCCAAGCCCGGGCCCATGTCGGGTATTGTCCGTGCGGAATCAAACCAAATAATATAGTCCCATATAATAAGGTACTAAGTACCAGATATTTTTACTCCGTTTACATTAACATTTTTGTTTTATTTAACAAGTCCTCTAACGAAAACTATGGCAGATTTTGTTGAAAGTTGCGGTTAAAGTTTAGATTAGATATAAAACTTTGTTGTACAATAGCTGTGCACAAATAGCTTGTCATATTTACGTCGTCTAAGTTAGTTTGAAATGCAAATATTTGTTAATAGGTTTTCACGTCAAACTTTTATATAAATTTATCTTTGTAAATTCAATAGTTTATAAAAGGAAAAGTTGTGAAACGTTTACCGAGAAGAGTGGTAAAATTAGCTGATTCTCTTCAATAAACTAGTATATTTATTTATCTATCATGAAAACGAACTACTTAAACGCACAAACAAATACAAACAAACCTGACAACCGTCTAGTCCAATAGCCCACCCCGGGTCAAAGCCTTTGCCAAACTTACCCATTTGCTGATTGTTATTATGTTAAAACATTAAATACAGGTTGTAAAACACTTAAAGGGGTGCTTCAATCCATCAAACTGAAAAACTTTCTCTATGGAACCAATATCGAAATCGCGAAAAAAAATCTGCTATCCCCTTAGGCTGTCCCATATTTCCCAGTTTTGTATAGGACAGCGGATTTTTTTTTCGTTGTCCGTGTGGTGTCGGCTAAGAATACCACCATCCCATTTCCTCCCGTGGGTGTCGTAAAAGGCGACTAAGGAATCTACCGGAGGATGGGCAGCAGCATCCTCTGAGAAAACACATTCAAATATTCAATCCAACTGCGATCGCCAACCCGCCTGCCAAGCGTGGCGATTATGGCAAATCCCCCATTTTGGGGGAAGCCTATGTCCAGCAGTGGACGTCTATCGGCTGATATGATGATGATGATAAACTTCACACAGGTACAGGTATCAGAATATCTTCTTTAGCGTATGCAGGTTTCCTCACGATGTTTGAGAACGGGTATTTCGTACATAAGTTAGAAAACTATACATAAAGGTAAGGTAGGTACATGGCATATCTTCCGTGCGGATTCAAACCCATACCTCATGATTGAGAGTCCATACCTCCTCTCCCCGCAACGCGCGCTACCGATGCTTTCAACACCGGGTAGTTATAATTCCAGGGGAGCGTGTACATATAATTTCTCTGTGGTTACAGTGTTAGAATTAACTTCAATTTAGGGTAGAGCCCATTCTAAGGCAAACACTTTCGCTTTTGTACTTGACTTTTGAACCTTAATTAACCTAGTTCGAAACTCTTTTTTTAAATTTCCTTGTCTTAACTTTTAAGAATTTCCGCAACGTTATACTTCGGAAGTTTTTAAACTAACTTCCGAAATTAATTACACTTTATAACATCGTTTTTTTATGGAAAAAAGTTTAATCTTTAAATTTTATTTAATAAGCCTTAAATATAATTTAACCGTCTCATCGAAGAGCGGTGGCGCGGTATGGACACTCCATCGTGAGGATACAGGTTCGAATCCACACGGACGACATGCCATGTACCTACCTATGACTTTTTATAACTTAATATGTACGTAATACCGCCTGCTCTCAAACGGTGAAGGAAACTATCTTGAGGAAACCTAAATATTATGCGCTGAAGAAAAAACATTGATGCGCATGTGAACTCTACCACTCCGCATTGTATGGCCACACGTGGTGGACTATAAACGCCCAAAACTTGTGGGTAGGTCTGTGCCCTGCAGTGGGACGTTTATAGGCTGATGATGATGATGTTTTAACCATGCACTGTAATCTTCCCGATTAGTGATTCGATCAACAAATCATGAAGAATAAGCTTTTTGAACGAATACAATTTCACCCGTACATTTGAGACCTCTGATCATATACAAATAGTACAGGAGATCGGCTGTAACCAGGAATAGACAACTAGTAAATTAGCTCTACAATAGCTGTATAGTAGCTAGTGGTGATTCGTCTATATGTATACAGCTTTTGTTACAATAAAGGGCGCTGCATTCCAGTAATTCGATAATTCAAAAGAAAAGCTTTATCATTTCGAGCGAAACAACTACCTTTTTTCACGATTGTACACAAAAGAAGCAAAGCATAATTTGGTTCTAAAATTACAGGAGAAATCTAATTTTCTCTACCTCGGTCACAAAATGTCAGAACTAATAAAAGCTCCAGCAGCCACAAAGTCACAAAAAGGCGAAAGAGTCGTCGCCAAAAACAAAAGTAACAATGCTTTAGTAACAATAAAAATCTTTTATCCCGAAATGTGTTTGAGAGGAAATTTTTGCAAGTTTTGCGTAAGGACCTTTTCACACGTTTCAGTTGCCGGACTGCCTCCGTGGTCTAATGGTTAAGAGCATTTGGCTCTCGACACGGAGGTCATGGGTTCGATTCCCACGGGGGACACCTGTGATGTCACTTTGTGCGTTTTTCCCCAGTTGGTTAGGACATTGCACAAATTGCTAAATCTTACCATTAAAATTGTAACGAACTGAGTATTTGTGCAAACTGAGAAATTGTACCAACTGCTCGTAATTCGGCTGAATCACCTGATTGTCTGAAAAGAAAAGATTCCGTGCTTCGAATGGCACGTTAAGCCGTTGGTCCCGCCTACTATCTCTGGTGGTAGTAGTCGTTATATAAACGTTAGCTTTCTTATACCACTAACACAGATAAATTACATGCAGTACTACAATACAGTACCTACGTACACTCTGGTACCCGTTTGTTGGCAAAATTGCCAATAAGACGTTTAGATAAGAATGTCTGATTTGTTGGGCAACCTGTCAAGTCAACCGATCAACGTCCAAAATACCGAGAGGCCAGAGCCCCTTGGTATTTCAGACATTACAACAGAGTTCCTTTGTGGATATACCAACCTATTTTGTGTACAGACACATCAAAAATACATGTGCACGCAGACACAAATCTTTAAAATTTTATTATAGGTATATTGTACCTATAGCTTTACCTATTATCTGGACACCTTAATTAACACGTATTATTAGAGGTCAGTAAACAAGTCAGTTGGTGACTGAGGTCACTTTTGATTTAAATCTCGAACGATCAACTGCTCGTTCCCTTTTGTGTACAAACACATCAAAAATACGTGTACGAATACATCTTGACAATCTTATTGAGCTTTACCTATTGTTTGGACCACTTGTGGGTGTCGCCGGTGGTCCGTGTGCGACGACCGTACAAAATGTGTGTTGAGAGAGAATTTTTGCAAGTTTTTCGTAAAGTTGGAGAGGCGTCACGTGGCAGACGTAATGCCGGGTGACAAATAACTGCGCAAATAAAGTTCTCCTTCAAATTGATTGGCTCAGGATCCTAGGGTGGCCATGTCTTAGCTACTCGTTGTCATCGGTGGTACTACATATAAGTCGTTCTCTTTCTATCTTTTTCATTGAAACAATTAAACACATACTACTTAAGTAACAATCTATTGACTACACGTTCAAATAAAGAATGAAATTGACTTAAGCAAGAAGAGTACCTAGCAATATAGGGTAAATTAAATGCGTTACATTATCATACGGGCTGCTTCAGACCATCAAACTGAATAACGATCACTATTGAGCCAATCTCGAAAGAGCGAAAAAAAACAGCTGTTCCATAGTAAATATCAATAGCTGCTCGACCAATAAGTATGAAACACCAGATTCTTTTCTTGATTGTACCTATATTTTGTCCCATACCATAGAAAAAGTTGTTCAGTTTAATGGTCTTAAAAAAACCATAAAGTATGTACTCTGTGTAGATTTTTATCTTACTCTACTAATGCTGTTTAAGGTACCTACTTACCTATAACCAAACAAAAACTCTACAGTTGATGAATACGTGTTCCGAATCTTATTTTCATACAAATAAAGGTAACAAATGTTAATCACCTTTCTATTCTGATTACTGAATCTACGTTTTGTGATTAATAAAATAACATTATCAATGAAATTTACACCTGCTACCGAGTACCGATAGTAGGTAGCTTTAGACTTATTTATTGTTCTCCTAAATCAGTAATTTCCCTAACACCTTACATAACATGAACTAACTAAACAAAGATAATGTCCTCGAAACTTGCACAAATATGGTAACACTACTAAGTAAAGAAAGATAAATTCGCAACATTTCCACCTGGTAGGGTATTACCTTCCGAATATACGTGAATAAAACTAGCGTTTCACGTAAATTTACTGCTCTTTTATTAGTACTTACCGTAAACATTAACGTTACATAACGTAGAAGGTTTACGTTAGGTTTATGTAAGTACATAAGGACTTGCATGAATACGGATTAGGATAGTTGCAGGTCTGGAAGAAATATCTTTAGCTAGATATAAGCTCGACGTTTGTACCTACTTTTCTTCACTATTATTTTATTTTTAGAATTATAGAGTCAAGTAAATAAAAAACAAATTGTTGATCCTGAAACGCGGTCAAAAAGATGGTGGAGTATGGAAACAAAACCAAAATCCAGAAATTGAAATCTACTGTTCCATAAATTATTTTGCTGCAGTTTTGTATGGAGCAGCAGATTTCAAAGTAGGCTTGTTCATTGATGTCCATCACCCCCTTTAAATATGACTAGGGTGTTTTGTTACACCCTGTATAAATATTTGTCGTTAATAAACTAATTTTCGTTTCCTATTGTTTCAGATGAAATGAAAAAAGGATTAGAAAAACATTTTTACCAAAAAAATTACGTAATAAAATAAAAATTCTTATTGAATAACACATCCTATGCACTACAGACAATAAACGAAGCCAAATTTTATTTATAATAAAAAATAAGTTTTATTTAATAAATAGTAAAACCAAATATTTATACACAAAAAATAACATATTTTTAAAAAGACAGTTAAATATTTAAATAATTAAAAAAAGAAGTAAAATAAATTACCAAAATGAGTATTGATTCGACTCAGTCGCCGTCGTCCGCCAAACGATTCAATCTGGAGAAAGCTTCGAACTTCATGAGACAGTTCCGTGATCCAGACTCGAGAGAACTGAAGAAGCTGTCCGCGAACCAGTTCATGGAAGTGTGGAGTCACTACGACGGAGATGGTGAGTTGAGAACTGTATCTTTATAATTGCAATTTAATTTTCGATTCAATCTGAGATAGCTTCGAACTTCATGAGTCAGTTCCGTGACCCAGACTCGAACTTCAGGAGTCAGTTCCGTGACCCAGACTTGAGGGAACTGAAGAAGCTATCAGCGAACCAGTTCATGGAAGTGTGGAGTCACTACGACGGAGATGGTGAGTTGAGAACTGTATCTCTATAATTACAATTCAATTTTCGATTCAATCTGGAGAAAGCTTCGAACTTCATGAGTCAGTTCCGTGACCCAGACTCGAGGGAACTGAAGATGCTATCAGCGAACCAGTTCATGGAAGTGTGGAGTCACTACGACGGAGATTGTGAGGGTTCCACACCAATATATTTCTGACCAATTTTCGATCAGGATCAGGGTGACGTCACGGTCCTGACGCGAGTTTAAATTTTTTTACCGATTCCTGTGCCGATTCCAAAAAGTGCACAACGCCGCTAAAGAAGTTTTCACTTCAAAAATTACGCCAGATTTGCTCAAACCCCCACGTGAGATTGGTTGAAATTTGTACCCCCTCCTCACCCCCTAAACGCCTCACCCGTTCATAGCAAAAAAAAAGAACCTTAAAAATCAAGATTTTCAGATAAAAGCATGCTACAAATAGATCTAATAGTAGAGCTATTTCCCGCGATAATTGTGCGCTTCGGGTTAAAAGCATCAAATTTCTACCATGGATAGGGTGTTCCTCGGTGATCATTTTCAGATGTGGAGGGAAGTCTGATTCGTCCCCTGTGCGCGGGGGGAGGGGGGTGAAGTACGTATCTGGGTCATTGTTTTCATTATTCTTTTACGGATCAGTTAATGCTACTAGGGCTTGTGTGGTATCGTTTTCGAGTAAAACAGATACGAGGAATTCATTTTTACTGCATAATAGGCATATTTCCATACAATAAAATAATGTTTTACACGAAAAAGTAAAAACCATTGCCTTGATTTTTTTTTTAAAACATCTATATCTTTGGAAATCTTGATAAATATAAGTAAACAAAATTAAGCAAATAAAGGTTATTTAGTCTAGTTTATAAAAACATATACTTGTTGGACACTTATCATACAACAACTACAAGAAAAAAATTCATTTACGCGTCGAGGTAAAGCAGCATAATTCGTTTACTGCGGATTACGAGTGATGGTTTGGAGGTAAACATAATATGTAACTTTATAATTTCGATAGCAAACGATTATTTGTTGAAAATTAAATAAAAAAATAAATTAAGCATAGTTTTAATGGATATAATAAGGAGCGGCAACAATTTTAAAGGGATATAATTCGGAGCGCGCTCCATACAAACGATGTCTGGTTATATTTCCAATATTATCCAATTAAATTCAATGAAATTTTACAGAAACAGTCTACAGACTAATATCTATGCTCGTATTGTCTCAGATTTTCGTAAAAATGTATAGTTTCGAACTTACAGTGCCTCAAAGATTTCCATACAAATCTTAAATTAACCCTAGCATTGAAAGAAAATCGGGCACAATACAAGCATAGAGATTAGTTGATAATAAATTAATAATATAAATAAAACGTGGAACGTGAAGACGATGTTACAGAATGTAACATTGTTATGGAAGGAGACAGAGTGGAACAGGTGAATGAATTTGTATATCTGGGAAGTTTGTTTAAGAGAGATGGAAAGTGTGACGGGGATGTGGAGCGAAGAGTGACTGCGGGAAATAAGGTAAATGGGGCCCTGCACGCCGTGGTGAGTAGCCGGTCTGTATCAAAAAGGGCACGTCTGGCTATTCACAACGGTGTGTTGGTGCCTACGCTAATGTATGGGAGTGAATGTTGGGTATGGAATAAAAGGAATGAAAGTCGAGTGAATGCAGTTGAAATGCGCTCCTTACGAAGTATGTGTGGTATTACTTTGGTTGATCGAATCAAGAACAGTGTGATAAGGGATTGGTGTAAGTTGAAGGATGATATAGTAACAAGGATTGAGAGGGGTATGCTTAGATGGTTTGGTCACGTAGAGAGAATGAATGAAAGAAGACTTACGAATGAAATTTATCGAGCACAGGTGAGTGGAAGTGTTGGGAGAGGCCGTCCGAGGAAAACATACCACGATCAAATCAATGATCTTTTCCGAAAAGGACAAGTGCGTAGCACCCTCAATCGACGGAAGTGCATGAAAAGATGTATGAATGTCAATGAGGCTAGAGAAGTGTGTCAGAGTCGTAGCGTGTGGCGATCTGTGGTCTCTGCCTACCCCCTTGGGACAATGGCGTGAGCTTATGTATGTATGTATGTATATAAATAAAAAATTGTTTTTGAAAAATTTCGTTAACTTTAATTGTTTAGTATTGAATATATAACCAGACTTCGTTTTTATGGAGCGCGCTCCCTCTCCTATATCTATCCTCTTAGGAGGATATAATTCGGAGCGCGCTAGGAGCTTAGGCTCCTCAAGAAAAAACATTTAATAATTGTTAAGTATATAGGAAAATCGGCAATTATTGCCGGCTTAAAATCATAGCGCTGAGAATTTGGAGTGCAGCTGCGGTGTAAATGCACCGTCCAGTACCTACCAACATCTTTTGTAAAGCAGCACGACATTATTAGCACTGCAGATATAGTTTCTGCCTCGGGAAGAGTAGTCTACTCTAAATTGAGTGCGATTCGACTGTATCTTTCGTCCAGTCCATCCCTAAAGAAATGAAATGAATACCTAACTATTTAGCGGAAGCTTTAACTATAACCAAAAGCAACTTAGAGAGAGCTAATTTACTGAAAAAAGCCACGCAAAGCCAGCAAGTGGCTTTTTGACTGAGGTGCGAATCATTATTCTAATCCCCTTTTCACGCAACATCTATAAAAATGTAAGAATATACGAGTGTCAGCCTCCTCGCTCGGGTGATCATGAGGCAAAATGACACAAATGAACAAACAACTTTATTCCGATTTGTCGCGTCAAAATTGCCATGAGAGAGCAGAAGTGCGATTTTTGAAAATCATACGAGTGACTTGTCAGTAGAAAATGTCAAAATTACTATGGAGATTATGCATCTTTCTACTGCCAAGTCGCTCGTAAGATTTTCAAAAATCGCACTTCTGATAGATGCCACACTTTTCCTTGTACCTCCTACGGATGCAATGCCCAAAAAAAGTGTATAAGAAAGAAAGAGAGAAATTTTATTTCTTCGAGTAACTATATGAAAATAGAACCGAATTATTCTCATTCTTCTCACAACAATCAGTTCTTCCAGTGTAGAGGCAACAGAAAAAGAAATCGACGCAACGAATGGGAGTAAAATTCTTTGTTCTGCCGCTGCCTCAGATTTGAGTCAATTGGCCCCATGTTCGCCCGAGGAGGCTGACACTAGTAACTTTTTACACTTGGAAGATTCAATGCCAAAAGGACGTAGAAGAGTGATCATATCATATGCAACCGTAGACACTGATGTATCGTACGAGTAACCTACTAGTGGTGGGGTTTTTCAGTAAATTAGCTCTCTCTGAGTTATGGATTTGCTTTCGGTTTTGGTTCAAGCTTCGATAAATAACAAGGTAGGGTATTCACGAATTGGTGGTGTCAATGAATTTGACACAATGCAGGTATCGGCCAATACACTGGCCTGCAAAACTAAGTATCGGTTTAACCGGTATGATACGGTATGTGGTTCTTTTCAGGCAAGGGGAAAAGAACGGCTTTGGACACTTGGAAATCTTTACACTAAGCCTGAAGTAAATAGGGCCTTTGAAGAACTCAAACGAAATAAGTGAGGACTCAATTCCTAATAGAAACATTTGTATTGTTGATGTATGACCGCATTAGTTAAAGCTTTGACTGTCTGTGAAACTGCCGGCTTAGGATGGACTACCCAATTTCTTCACGTGGGTGTCGCACGAGGCGACTAAGTGATAAAGTTTTTGGCAGTGTTTTGTGGGCGAGAGATTAGCCCCCTGTCATCACCTGACACGTCATTTCATCGTGAAACGTGAAATGTTCAAAATGGTCAAAGCGAGCCTTGCTACAACGCACTGCACGCTTAACATTGTTGTTGGTCGTTGTAGCAAAGTTTCCACCCCGTAAGGGATTATGGTCGTGAATTTATGTATGTATGTATTTCAAGAGCGAGCATAGTTTGTAGACTGTTTCTGTAAAATTTCATTGATTTTACTTGGATAATATTAGAAATATAACCAGACTTCGTTTGTATGGAGCGCGCTCCGAATTATATCCCTTTAAAATTGTTGCCGCTTCTTATTATATCCAATTAAGACTATGCCTAATTTATTTTTCTATTTAATTTTCAACAAATAATCGTTTGCTATCGAAATTATAAAGTTACATATTATGTTTACCTCCAAACCATCACTCGTAATCCGCAGTAAACGAATTATGCTGCTTTACCTCGACGCGTAAATGAATTTTTTTCTTGTAGTTGTTGTATGATAAGTGTCCAACAAGTATATGTTTTTATAAACTAGACTAAATAACCTTTATTTGCTTAATTTTGTTTACTTATATTTATCAAGATTTCCAAAGATATAGATGTTTTAAAAAAAAAATTAAGGCAATGGTTTTTACTTTTTCGTGAAAAACATTATTTTATTGTATGGAAATATGCCTACTATGCAGTAAAAATGAATTCCTCGTATCTGTTTTACTCGAAAACGATACCACACAAGCCCTAGTAGCATTAACTGATCCGTAAAAGAATAATGAAAACAATGACCCAGATACGTACTTCACCCCCCTCCCCCCGCGCACAGGGGACGAATCAGACTTCCCTCCACATCTGAAAATGATCACCAAGGAACACCCTATCCATGGTAGAAATTTGATGCTTTTAACCCGAAGCGCACAATTATAGCCAAAATGTATGAAGAGAATCCTCTACTATAAGCATAAAGTAAAATTAAAGTAAAATTAGCTATCTTCGCTTCTTCAACTTTCATTACTACACCGAAATTGTCACTAAGGTAACATAACATAGAGGCCTCGCCTCGTCTCGTAAATAAAAGAAGGCTACAGTCGGCCCTCACGCGTCACGCATGCCATCACGCCCACCACTTTACGTGGGTGTAGCAGAATATTTGCTACAAAATGTTTCTTTCCTTTTTCTTTTGTCCTTAATATTTATTGAACGCTGTAGGTATGTAGCAAATTTTTCTTTTGTCTTTACCAAATATTTGTTATAAGTACATGGTGTAACAAAACACCCTACTTACATTTTGATGGATGATTTAGCTCACCAAACTGAACAACTTTCACTATGGAGCCAACATTGAGGAAATTTAAAAAAGCAGATTTTTCCCTTTTTTTGACATTATCTCCATAGAAAGTTGTTCAGTTTGATGTTTGTATTAATTTGTTTAATCCACCCCTTTAATAGGGTGTTTTATTACTTACATTACACCTTTTGAACGTCTTTACTATTAGGTCCGCCACACATACACATACGGAATTGCAATCGGATTGTGATTTTGTAGTGATAGGATTTGACAGTGCACGGGTAAAAAAGATTGTCTTGACTGAAAGCAAATTGCATTGAACGAAGAATATGGAAAGAAAGAAAGAAAATATTTTTATTATTAATATGGCGCTCTCATATACAACGCAAAACCTCATACACCCCAACAGATTTATAACAAAATAATTCGATTCAAACAATAATTTAATTATTTTGAAAGCTTTGAAAGTTATTCGCATTTTAAGTTTTGAAGCAAAAATGATTTGTTATCATTTCAGCACTGAAAGAAAGCGCTAACGTACTCATGGATACATTTTTATAATCTTGTTTTTGTAGTAAGAGTGTGCCCGTTTGGTGGGTTGACATCGGGTTCAGAAAATTTTAAATTTTGCTAACAAATTATTTAATATTTTGAAAAAAATTACCTATATTGAAACCATGATAATTCGACTCTGCTCTCGATTCTAAACAAACTTCTTTCTAGTTTTGCGTTAATTCATTATAACGTTGTATATCGAAGAAAACGTATAATTTTCTTGTTTCAAGAAATCTTTTTTACTCGGCGTGTGGAGGGGGAAAATCCATACGAAATCGTAATCCTGATTCAGGATTCCGGTTTGCAATTCCGCATTTGACTGCATTTGTGATTAGCAGACACTGTAGTCGAAACGAACATACAAGTAAAACTAACTAAGCTGTCCAGAACATAATATTACCTACAGGCTACACCCGCTATGAGCATAACCCTAAGTAATATCCACATAGTATGCATGGAAACTATAAAGCATGCAAACCCTAGAGCTCAGTGAATACGAATTCTAATGTTTGATTAGGTACTTTGTAAAACAAACAGGCGGAGGTGTAAGGAATTTTCAGGAAATTTTTAGTGAAATCTTAGTAAAAATATATGTCTAGATAGTCTAGAATGAACCTCACGCTTCTACCGTATAAAACAAAAGGGGCCAACTTTCGTAGGTTTGTATGCGTGAGGCCTCATACAAATCATGTCCTTGTGCATGTATATGGATAGGCCAGTGCTGCGCCCGCGGTATGACGGCGCGATACATATATTATCAATCTCACCCTACCTCTCTTTCTTTTTGCGCGCGAACGAACGAGCCAGCAGGCGCGATAAAACGTTTATCGAGGCGCCATGCCGCGGGCGCAGGTTGCAATTTTTATCGACGCGTTCGTAGCTTCGGCTGTCTATTTTGACTATAACGTATCAAAGGTACCTAAGCAAATACCTTCTTTACAATTTAAGTATATGAACAACGACAGGCTGCATCGGGGCGGAGCTGGGCGCATTGCACGGGCGGAAATCCGCTCAAAAATGCGACTCACTCCGCCCCCAAAGCGGCCCGTCGTTGTTCATATACCTACTTAAGGCTCCTCCTCCCATCTGCAAGGCTCTCTTTCTTACAAGCAGACTTTTGCAATTAGCCATCCCGCTTCAATTGCGCGGCTCCGGTCAGAATTTTCCGTTTTCTTTGAAAACTTGTATGATTTTTTATGAATTTTCAAAAAATAAGAAAACCACATCATTTTATATTGTATTGTGAAGAATACTATAAATTTTCATATTCTTCTGATCAACAATGTAAGAGTAAAACAGTTACAATTGGAAAAAAAGAGGTGACTTTGGAGTCGTTTTTCTTCAGTTTTATTAATTAAAATAGATTTCGAGAAAAACCACATCACTTCTCATATCCTGTAGATTGTTCAGTTTTGTTTTCTGCTTAAAAAGTGCCATAGTTAATGTATAAAATGGTTACAAAGTTACTCAAAACCGGGCGGACGCCCCTTAAGAGTATTCTACCGTTGGCGCGCTCCATACAAACGTAGTATGGTGATATTTTCAATACTATCCAATTAATGTCAATGAAATTTTTCAAAAACAATCTAGTAACTAATTTCCATGTCGGTATGAAGTCAGATTTTCGATAAAATTTATAGTTTTAAAGTTACAGTGCCACAAATATTTCCATACAAATCTTAAATTAATCCTAGCATTGAAACTGTATATTTTAACGAAAATCTAACTTCATACCGACATAGAGATTAGTTACTTGATTGTTTTTGAAAAATTTCATTGACTTTAATTGGATAGTATTGAAAATATCACCATACTACGTTTGTATGGAGCGCGCCAACGGTAGAATAGCCTTAAGAGCCTATGTCGAAAAATAATTTTAGCGAAACGGACGTGTGATAGCTTATATTACTGCCAGATGCGAGAGAAAGAGATGGGGCGGCGCGCGCGCCTGGATCGAATCAAGCGAAAAAACAAACTTTATTTAATTGTGATTGTACTATTTATGTAAGTTCAATTCTGCTCTAATCAAAACTTAGATAATAGCAATCTCTTTTTTTTAAATCAAGTCCCATGTTTCTATTATTCACCGTTTAGCAGTTACAAGCGTTTATAGACAAAAACGGAGGCTACTTTGGCTTGTTTTTCTATCGAGAAAATTTGTCTTAATCGTGTTTTGGCTCTAATCAAAACTTCAATTATATGTTCAATTTACACATATCCGCAAATCATACTCCTACTGTTAGTACTTCATGATATGAGCTTTGAAGAATCCTATTTTTTTTACATAGCCCCTTAAATTCGCACCGTAGCACTGTGTGAACAGTACAAAATCTGTCAAGTTCTGTCAGTCGGTTTAGGAGATATAGCCAGTCAAAGTTCCGACCTTTGAACGGCTGTATCTCTTAAACCGACTGATGAACCATGTCAGTTTTTGTACTGTTCACATAGCTACAGTGAATACTACAACAATAACATACGATCAGCCGTGCAGCTGATCGTAAATTTTTTACAGACCTTTAATAATCAGTAACTCCTAAACCGACTGGAGTTATTCAGACAGACCTGGTCCATCCCCATCACAGAGATGCTCTACACCCCATAAACACTGAATCAGCCTTGCTGCTGATGGTTGCAAAAAGCACATTTATCTCTCGAAATAATACATTGCGACTTGCGACCTGACCCGCTCTCGTGTGCGAAGTTTTCCGCTGCGATGCGGCCCGTTGCGTCGTCCTAATATATGCATGCGCTAAATTCTCTGCACATAGTAGGTACTAGGTCATACAACGGAAACAATTAAACATGCAAACCCTAGAGCTCTATATCTACGACTAAAACTATGTTTGTTTACTTTGTAAAACAAACAGGCGGCGAGTAATGTGTATTTACAGGGAAAACGCACTCGATCGAAAGATGGAGATTGGATTGGAACGTTTTAATAGAAATCGTAGCGATGGGATACCTATTTGTACCGATTGATTTTGATTGCGTCATTCTAACTGAACAAACAAACCGATTTGATTACATTTTACGCTTTTGTATCTATCTAAAAGGTAGATTTAACTAATAGGTAATTGTATTTGCGTCCGTTTGACGTCGAAGTACCGTATTTAAGAGCGTTAATGTTTTACTATAATTAATAATTTTAACGGGTTCTTAACGTTTTTTCTACACTTATATCTATCTATTCTATTTTCTATCTATTCTATTATTATATTATAAAGAGGAAAGATTTGTACCTATTTTTGTATGTTTGTATGTTTGTAATGAATAGGCTCAAAAAGTACTGGGCCGATTTAAAAAATTCTTTCACCATTAGAAAGCTGCATTCACCCTGAGTAACATAGGCTATATTTATTGCTAGAAAAGATTAGACGTCCACCCGTGCGAAGCGGGACGGGCCGCTAGTAATTGATATAATGAACAATTTTAGCTTAAGGCTATTCTACCGTTGGCGCGCTCCATACAAACGTAGTATGGTGATATTTTCAATACTATCCAATTAAAGTCAATGAAATTTTTCAAAAACAATCTAGTAACTAATTTCTATGTCGGTATGAAGTCAGATTTTCGATAAAATTTATAGTTTTAAAGTTACAGTGCCACAAATATTTCCATACAAATCTTAAATTAATCCTAGCATTGAAACTGTATATTTTAATGAAAATCTGACTTCATACCGACATAGAGATTAGTTACTTGATTGTTTTTGAAAAATTACATTGACTTTAATTAGATAGTATTGAAAATATCACCATACTACGTTTGTATGGAGCGCGCTCCGAGTAGAATTCTCTTAAACTAGCGGCCCGTCCCGGCTTCGCACGGGTGGACGTCTAATCTTTTCTAGCAATAAATATAGCCTATGTTACTCAGGGTGAATGCAGCTTTCTAATGGTGAAAGAATTTTTTAAATCGGGCCAGTACTTTTTGAGCCTATTCATTACAAACATACAAACATACAAAAATAGGTACAAATCTTTCCTCTTTATAATATTAAGTGTAGATAATAATAATAATATAGTGTAGATTAACCTGTGGATTACCCGGACAAAAACATATTTTTCTTTTAATTTCTTCTTCTTTTCTGAAAGGCAGTGGAATCATGCTCTTACAGCAGTTGTCTTCAGTAGCTTTTCTTTTTATCTGTGCTAAATATTTGAAGCTCGCGCGTCTCCGCCAAAATCACCAGTACGAGGTATTTTGGCCCTAACTTATATTTTATTTTCATATTTATTTGAGATTCCTGTTATGTAACATTTGTCTCTGTAAGTAGTTCTTCCATACCATGGTTGTATGGAAGAAATCACTTTTAGTGATAAGACCGCCCTTTGTACCCTTCTCATTCTTGTTTTAAATTGTATTTGTATTTTCTTGGTGTGCAAATAAAGAATATTTATCTTATCTTATCTTATCTTATATTGGTCTATTTAGGCAACTATTCAGGCAATCTGCACAAAAATATATCCCAAAAACCAATTATTCACACGAATTTAAAATAAAACATAATTATTTATGGCGCCAAAGGAACCTCGCTCAAAAACTGAGTTGTTATTAGGTCCTTATCCTTTTTGTTCCTGATATTCGCGTATATAAAAAAGAAAAAAAACAGGAAAAAAACGCATGTATTCGAAACTTTTTGGAAGAGCCTTTTTTTAAAAAAAACAGAACGCAGCCAGCGCAGACTGGCCATTAATTTCAAAAATAGAACTCTGCGAGCTCGGAGCCTCCCCAGAGATCGCATCATTCTTCAGTACGTTTCAGAACAATACCTTACTTTACATATTTCACAATGACGGTGCCTCTCTCGGGAGACTTTATTTGTGTATTATTCTGTTAAAACCATAGAAATGGGATGTATAGGCATCCACAGCCCAGGTACGTTTGACAGCCGGACCCCGCTGTGGGGTCAATGGTATTGACATAAGGCTCATTTTAGTTTTCGTTCCTGAAGCGCAATGTTCGAAATTTGAAAAAATCTCCTTCCGATTGCACCACATTTACTTCCCAAACAGACAGGTGGAAAAAGTTATACCAAAAATCATAATGGAAAAGGTACTTGCGGCAAGATTTTTCTAGGCATCTTGGCGGCGTTGAATGGACCCCTGTGTAGACATACACTAGAATCACATTTCGTTCGCCTAAGAAATAGGTGCATAATTTTACGGTCGGATCACGGACATAAAGGTTCTTAAAACTGGCCGGTTAAATAATAGGTACCTTGGAAGATACGTTACTAAATAGTAGTAAGTCGATCCAAAACCAAAAGCCTAATGGCGCCATTTTTATTTTTTTAGCGCGGCCATCAATCAAACTTAATATTATAGTTCAGAATAAAGTTAAAAATAACACTTGTAATTACAAATATTTCGGAACTCAGTCCGAACTGAGATATAAAGGCTTGAAGTGCACTTAATGGTAATATTTTCAACTTCAAGCCTTTATATCTCCGTCCGGACTGAGTTTAGGGATATAAATGTTAATAAGTTTTTTTTGTTACTTTATTCAGAACTAAAATATTAAAGTTTCGATGCTGGCCGCGCCAAAAACAACGGCGAAAAATAAGGCGCCAACCTTACATACAAAACCCGCATTGTCTTTTTACGTACAAAAGTAATATTCTTATAAAATAATAATGAATTTAAGTCACAAATTCTATCTCGCAAAAGTTACGAACGGCGATATTTTCGAGAGCTTTCACAGCAAATTGGTTACAAATGAAATTTAAGAAGCACTTACGAACTAACTTTGTAGCAACTTCACACTCACACTTGACCGAGTTAGGTTCTAGTTTCAAATAGAAATACCTAGGCTACCTAGCTATACAGGATGTTATCAGAAACAGTTTCACCTGAGAAGACCTAAAATAATTTTTTAATTTAGTTACCTACTCATAAACCTGAATAACATATTCATATTGCCTTGCGGGGTGGTCAGAAACTTGGTTATTTCATTCTATTTTCTAAATGTAAATATGTTCTTGATCTAGTAACGCATAAAATTATAAATAAAGAAGTTTGGTGGACGGCCATATAATTTGAGACCCAGACTTAGAGGTCCCATACATGAATAAAACTTAGTAATACGTGTAGAGCGAAACAAAACTAACAAAATAGTAAATTGGTTGCAATCTGTAGAAGTTGGGGGAAAGGTATTTCTCCTTTATCCTACCATATCCTATCATACCTTTTGTATCAAGTGTGTGAAACTCAAAATCTTTCTTATTAGACAGTCCACTCAATCTTCTACGTATTCATTGTGTTTATTTTAATGAATATTCACGATAACCGTACAATATTATGATAATAGAAGAAAACGAAATGACACACACTGTCAGTTCAACCAAGCCAAATACGTTCCGTAACGAGCAAAAAATACCTCAGTGATAATATTAGATGAAAATAGCTGTCGTGGTTGCGTTTTGCTACTGCTTTTTGGATGATTTGTCTATTTTACTAGTAATTTCTATTTTTGAATCCGGACTTCTGGAGATGTGGAAGTTTTTTAAAAAATACCTTAGTTTTTTCTGTTTATAATACCGCGGTCCTGAGTGGCTTTTAGTTTTCGTAAAGAATGGCTGGGTCCAAATCTGCCAATCTTCTTTTAAACATCATAATTATCTACCAGTTGTAACAAAACACCCTAGTAATTTATTTTAAGGAGTGGTTTAGATTAGTTAGACAATCAAACTTAATAACTTTCACTATTGGGGACCAAGTCGAAAATAAAATAAAAAATAAGCTATCCCATAGATTATTTTGAGTCCAGTGGGTAGGTATACTGTAGTTACAGATTAATAATAAGTTTTGCAGTTTTGTAGGTAATAAATTTTATCTTGATTTTCATAGTGAACATTTTTCAGTTTGTTTGTCAAAACAACCCCTTTAAATATTACGGTGTTTTGTTACACCCTGTACTACTAATGTCTTTGACTACTTTATATAGGGACTAGCTACGAGTGTCATTACAACACTACACTAACAAACATTTCTGCCACTTTTTGCGGGAGGCGAGGTAGCATGAAATCCGCATTAGGATTTTATTCCCCATAACTTTAGATTCTAATTTTGAATGTTAAAAATCATGAAAAGTAGTCTCGTGTGAACCCCAAACGTTCTAAGTTCAAAATTATTGTTTCGCAACTATAGGCTGTCTCGTTTAGTGATAAGATATAAAATTGAGTGTAAATGCACATGATTAATTTGTCTTATACCGTGGCAGAGGGGAAATGCTACCGCAAGGCCAGTCCTCATATAAGTAGTCAAAGACTAATGTTGTGTGTTTAGTCAGCATAGTTTACATACAATTTTAGAACATCCTGTAAGCTTAGTCTGTAGGTACATTCTTCGTCTTCGAGAGGTCGCTAATGATGTTTGAAGTTCGAAGTTTAAAGAAGACGAGCGGGGAACCTTTGGGAGCGTTCCAATTTAAAACTCAAATAGAATGCTTCAATCAGCCATTTTGGATTTTGCATTTCATGTTGTTGTTGTTAAGATAAACTTGATTTTATGAAGTTAAAATGTATAATTTTTTATGGATTTAGCATGGATTTAGTTTGCATTTTATTTATTTTTATCATGATTGTGAAAAGCCATACAATTTTAAAGCGCTGTTAATAGTCTTTCGCGCGCAAAAAAACGAGATAAAAGACGTGATAAAGCCGTATCACGGCTATCGCGGGTATGCATGCTACCAGTGCTACTGGGCTAGCACGTTGCACGTGATACGGCTATATCACGTCTTTTATCTCGTTCATTCGCGCGCAAATAGAAAGAGAGCGGAAGCGTGATAGCGCTGTCACGCTGGCATACTAGCCATGCTGGATGTTATAACACTTATAACCTTTGATAAGTTATATGGCAAGACTCAAGATAGACAGTCGAAGCTTTGAACGCATCGAAAAAAAATTGCAACCAGCACTGGTAGCATGCACACCCGCGATACCCGTGATACGGCTTTATCGCGTTTTTTATCTCGTTCGTTCGCGCGCAAAAGAACGAGATAAAAGACGTGATAAAGTCGTATCACGGTTATCGCGGGTTGGCATGCTACCAGTGCAGTACTGGCCTCTAAACCCTATCCATATACACGCACACAGGCATCATTTACCTACTATATGACGCCTCACGCACACCAACCTAAGAAAGTAGGCCCATTTTGTTTTATGCGGTAGAAGCGTGAGGCTCATTCTAGACATATACTTTTTCTATGGTTTTTATAACATTGCAATGGGTCTGACAAACGTTTTTCACTTTACATGTCAAATAAATCTTCAAAAAATTACGAAAAAAACTGTGTTTTTACTTTTTTTATATCTTCAAAAATGGCTGAGATATTAACGATCAAATTGTGTATTTCCGGACGAAGGTTTTTAAAAACGCGGGCGGGCGCCCACTAGCCGATGACGTCACACCCCCAGTCATTCGTCAGTCGCGCTCTCTTACGCTCGCTGCTGTGCAGTAAACATCGAGTTCTCTTCAGTGAAAATGGAAAAAAAGTATTGTATTGTGCCTCAGTGTTTCAATTCAACTGAAAACACCCGATAAACTCTTTTTTTATGTGCCTGAGGACCCAAAAATGAGAAAGAAGTGGATGACGGCCATAAAAAGAGTAGATGCAATAGGGCCTAAAACTAAAGCGCACTGCTGTGGAGACCATTTCGATGTTTTTAAACTAATAAAACACAAATAATCATCAACAACAACAACCTCGTACGTGCAAGATGTGGATTGCGATTGCGAGTACCTACCTAGATTTTTTAAATCGTTGTCCATAATGTAGGTCCTAAATAAAACACACACAGACTCACTTTAAGGAAGGTTTAAGCTTGAACAAATACCTACCCGAAAGTAGGTAATGCTTACATAAAACATACACACCTTTTCATCTTTATTCCGCAAATTTGACAGCCCGGTAGCACAGTCGGTAGTGAACCTTCCATTCTCTTTGAGTGAACCTGCCTGCTGTGCCGAGGGTCGCGGGTTCGAATCCCGTAAGGGACAAATATTTGTATGATGAATATGAATATTTGTACCCGAGTCATGGATGTTTGTATCTACAGGGTGAAATTAATATCATTGGCATCCTTTTAAACTAAGAGTCTACCCATCAAACTGAACAACTTTTACTATGGGAGCAAACCGATCAAAGCAAAAAAAAAATCAGCTGTTGCATACATTTGAGTCGAGTAGGCATTGCAGTTTAGTATGGGACAGCAGATTTTTTAGTTGCTCCGATTGGTTTGCTCCCATAGTGAAAGTTGTTCAGTTTGATGGGTAGACTCTTAGTTTAAAAGGATGCCAATGATATCAATTTCACCCTGTATATATGTATTCTACAGGGTGTACAATAAAATGGGACAGCTACTCAAAGGGGTGCTTCAGACCATCAAACTGAACAACTTTCTCTATGGGACCAATATCGAAATCGCGAAAAAAAAATCTGCTCTCCCATACAAAACTGCAAACATAACTCGACTGAAATGTATGGGACAGCAGATTTTTTTTTCGCGATTTCGATATTGGTCCCATAGAGAAAGTTGTTCAGTTTAATGGTCTGAAGCACCCCTTTGAGTAGCTGTCCCATTTTATTGTACAGCCTGTATATCGTTGTCCAGTCATCATAATACAAGTCCAGGCTAGATTCTGGTACTTTAAATGTGACTGTGTGACATTGTCCAAGAAATTATTATTAATTATTATTATTTCGGCAGCCGTAAAATCCTTATTCTTCATAAAATATTTTGCCACCATCAAACTATCCACTCTTGGCAGATTGTCCGTCTAACCTTTTTGAAAACCTTCATCCATTCTACACACCACACGGTTTACTTTAGTGTAATCGGTTATAAAATTAATGTAAAAGTATTATTTCCTTGAAATACAAGCACACTATTAGGTATAAACGAAATTAAACGAATTTTTGACGAACAAACGAAACAAAATGCACCGGACCGAGCGCCGCGCTGTGTCGCGGTCGCGGGCTGAGCGGGGGTGTGACGTCAAAGCGTGAGCGCGCGTAAACTCGGAAATTTTAAAAAGCGCTTAAACTTCTCGTCGTCATAACTTCGGAAATACTGCATGTATTGAAGTGAAATAAAAACTAATGTAGTGTACATGATCTACGCTTAGATTTTAAGTGTATTTTTTAGTAATATTTTGACCCTTTTGTGTTCCCCATTAACAAATTGGACGTTCACCCATTTCTGCCGCTAAGTTTCAGTCACAATAATATTATGCTACTAAAATCGTGCCTAAGCTTTAGCCAAAGGCTACTTGTGGTCTAATGGTTAAGAGCATTGGACTCTCGACACGGAGGTCGTGGGTTCGATTCCCACGGGGACACGTAGGTAGTGATATGTCATTTTGTGCGTTTTTCCCCAGTTGATTAGGACATTGCAGACTGAATCACCTGATTGTCTGACAAGGAAAATGATTCCGTGCTTCGGATGGCACGTTAAGCCGTTGGTCCCGGCTACTATCTCTGGTGGTAGTAGTCGTTACATAAAAACCAAGTCAGAGGCCGTAAGGCGATCTGAAAAAAACTCTGACAGGCTCTGCCCACACGATAAGAAGAAGACGCCAAGGCTTCAGGTCAAACTGAACTCTACACCCATCCGTTTAAAATGTGAACATAGTTTCAAAGTACCAGCTGTACAAGCACAAAACTTAAACGCTTGCTAACCACCCGGCACCCTCTCGACACGAGTACAAATTGGTCAGTCGAAAAAAGTTTTGTAACAACTTTTTGAAATAACATTCAACAGGATTTCAGTTACGTAACGTTTTTGCTTAAAATTTTATTCGCGATTTTGTTAACAGTTTTAGCTGGGATTTTGAGAAAAATAGTAAGCGCAACTTGGGAAAGGTTTTATTAGTGATTTCATATTAACCACAATATTTGGTGATAACAAAAGCGCCGCGATACGCCATGTTGCCAACGTGATGCTATAACTGCAATGGAAAAGGGTCTTTCATTATGGTGTGAAATTTTGGTAGCCTACAATAAACCCGTGTCCGGTCATTCACGCCATTTTCATAATCACAGAAGAATATCTCCCTGAAAACAAAAAGTACGGTGAAAATTGTACAAAAGTACATTTCGATCACACCTTGTACCTGTTTAATCCTCAAACAGCACCAGTGCCGGATTAAGGCTCATCGAGACTCTTTGGTACAAGTCTACACCCCTTAAAACCAGTCATGATTTATTTCTGTTTAAATCTGCCTCGACGACACAGTTGAAAAGAGCCCCAATAAAAGCCCATAAGAAGATTAATAAGTATAATGTTAGTTTATGTTACTAAGGTAATTCAGTGTGCTTTCCACGTGATATAACTTTTCCCAAATATTGAATAAGTTTGATATTAATTTGATATCCGATGGCAACGGGCTCACTACACACACTGGATAGAGATTCGGTAATACCAGTGAAACGTGGATGTTCAGAGTTTCCATTTCACTACCCCTTAGGACTACCCCCTATACCAATATTGAGTATACTCTAGTAGTGAGTGAGGTAATTTGCAAGGTCTGTTTACTATAGTTTGTTTTTTGTTTTTTTTTTGTTTTGCTCTTGACCTCAATCTCAGTGCAGTACTTAGGACAAAGTTGGGGTCGAAAATGTAGCGAGCTTACCCAGAAGAAGCCTATTCACTCTCACTCGTAGGTACTTTAAAGGAATTTGAGTTGTAAGCGTTCGGAAATACTGACACAGACAGGGCATACCACTCCTTGTCTGCGCGCATTATAAAATATTCTGAAAGGCGTTTAGTGCGAATAAAAACCACTAAAAAAATTATTTTTAGCAGATCGAATTTTACTGATGCAAGCGTTCCAAACTATGGTGCTCTCCCTTTTTTTATTAGGGTTCCGTACCCAAAGGGTGAAAACGGGACCCTATTACTAAGCCTACGTTGTCCGTCCGTCCGTCCGTCCGTCCGTCTGTCCTACCCATTTAGGGCTGTAACTTTTGAACCGTAATAGCTAGATAGTTGAAATTTTCTCAGATTATGCGTTATTATGGCGGATTTGTTAACAAATAATAAAAATGTCAAAAAATCAAAAATTAAGGGGGGTCTCAACAAGAAACTAGTTTTTATCAACGTTTTTTCTTCACGCTCTATCGTAAAAACGGAAATACATACAAGCATCAAACTTTGTGTGATTATAGAGCAAACTCTACAGAATAACAACAAATACTAAAAATTGGCCAAGTGTGAGTCGATCTCGCGCTAAAGGTCCCAGACAAAAAAAGGTTTTTTTCTAAGTTAATAATGTTGTTTTCTGTGGTGGTGTGGTACGGAACCCTCGGTGCGCGAGTAGCCCGACTCACACTTGACCGGCTATTTATTTTATTCGGTTCTCTCTTATTAAGTAGGTGGTGTTGTTGGTTGTGGGGCTCAGTAGGCCTACGGCTACGGCCTGCAATCCGGCCCTGGTCAGAAATATCGTGAAAATTGTGAGATTCCATCATATAACCGTGTCACAACCACGTCACAACTCGAGCAGGCAGGTATATTCTGCAAGCTATTCTCAAAACTGCCAAATATTGCGGCGAACCTGACAGCTGAAGAGGGTCTGATCGATAGCGTCACGTCACGGAATGACGTGACGTTGTGTCGTGTGTTCGTTTGCTACTTTTCTTGAGCAGTGTTGTGTAAAGACTTCGGAATTTGATGCCTTTACATTTAAAAGAAAGTACCTTTTCTTAAGCAGGAAAAAGTATCGGTATTGACCTTTCATCATTTTTAAGCAGATAACTTTATAATCTTTATTAGGGACTTTGGCTCTCGACACGGAGGTCGTGGGTTCGATTCCCACGATACCTATGTCACTTTGTGCGTTTTTCCCTAGTTAGTTAGGACATTGCAGGCTGAAAAAGAAAAATGATTCCGTGCTTCGGATGGCACGTTAAGCCGTTGGTCCCGGCTACAATCTCTGGTGATAGTAGTACATAAAAACCACGTCAGAGGCCGTAAGGCGGTCTGAAAAACCCCGACACCAGGGCTCTGCCCACACGATAAGAAAGAAAGAATCTTTATTGCTTTTATATTAAAAATCAGAAATGAAAGCGAAGATATTTACCTACTCAAAAATATTATCTGGTACTAGGTATATGAATCTAAATCTAAACTATTATAAAACTGCAACAGAAGTGTGTCTGTTCATTGAAGATATTAATTTAAAAAAAGTTACGATGTGGTTTTTAGGTGTCCCTGATTCCAAATCACCAATTTTTGGATTTTTTGTCTGTCTGTTTGTTTGTTTGTTTGTTTGTGTGTTTGTTTGTTTGTTTAAACGAGCATCACGCAAAAACTACTGAACCGATTTTGATGAAACTTTTTTTATTTGATAGCTTATGATCTGACTTAAAATCTTGTATATAATTTGTGCGGACGAAGTCGCGGGTTAACACTAGTTTTATCTAAAGTTAAAATACATCTTACTACGACACTAACAATGTTAATTTGAGCTGTATATTTTCATCTATTCTTACGTCATCTACACATTTGCCTATTAAATTATCCGCGACATCTTTTCGCTTCCAACCAGTGTTGCCACCTTAGCCCTTTTGGGGCTAGATCTAGCAGTTTTTACTTTAGGTGAACTCGTTGTTTTATGATTTAACCCGGAAAAGGCTATCTAGCCCTTTTAATTTTCTTAAAAATATTGCACAAAAATCTGAAATTTGCACCATGATCGCGATAACATCGAACTTTTGGTGATTTGTGTCATAGATACTGATTTATGTATATACTTGTGGTACATACCATTTGTTCGACTATGGCAACATATCTCATCTCTACGGTTTACATCTCTGTACAATTTTGAACCGGTTTTTGTTTAATTTTATTGTAGTTTGTTAAATAACTAAGCAAATAATATTTTTAATTTTTGAACCTATTAAATTGCTGAAATTTTTCTTCAAATTTAGTTTAATTTTGAAAAATGTTATTGTGATTCAAACTAAAAAAAAATACATAACTGAAATCATTAGTAAAGGTGATTTTTTAGCTTTTTTTACATCTTTTCTTGGTAATTTGTGCTCCATATAGCCCGACCTAGCCCTTTTTGTCTTCGTCAACTAAAACTAAACTAAATTACTAAAACTAAGGTGGCAACACTGCTTCCAATTCTTCCAAGAGTAGGTACTCCATCACACGATGTAGGTAAGGGCTGCGGAATAGCCCTCAACACCAAGGCTGTAACACAATGGGTTTCCACGCCGGTGCCGCTCGGTTCTCTACACAAGAGAGATAAGTGTACTTTTTGCAACCATTAGCAGCAAGGCTGATTCAGTGTTTATGGGGTGTAGAGCATCTCTGTGATGGGGATGGACTAGGTCTGCCTGCATAACTACAGTCGGTTTAGGAGTTACTGATGATTAAAGGTCTGTAAAAAATTAACGATCAAATGCACGGCTGATCGTATGATATTATCGTAGTGTGCACTGTAGCTATGTGAACAGTATAAAAACTGTCAAGTTCTGTCAGTCGTTTTAGGAGATACAACCAGTCAAAGTTCCGACCTTTGAACGGCTGTATCTCCTAAACCGACTGATGAACCATGTCAGTTTTTGTACTGTTCACATAGCTACAGTGCATACTACAACAATAACATACGATCAGCCTTGCAGCTGATCGTTAATTTTTTACAGACCATTAACCATCAGTAACTCCTAAACCGACTGTAGTTATGCAGGCAGACCTAGTCCATCCCCATCACAGAGATGCTCTACACCCCATAAACACTGAATCAGCCTTGCTGCTGATGGTTGCAAAAAGTACACTTATCTCTCGGAATATTATGTTTCTTCACGATTCTTTGGAAATTCGTCTCCATTTTTTGTAAAAGGTTTTTTGGGGGATTAAAGACTTCCTTCTCGCATAAATGGGTAAATAACACCAGATAATATCTTGTTCGAAGGGTATGAACGACTAGATCTGATTATACAGGATGTAACAAAACATCCTAATAATATTTAAAGGGGTGGTTTGGATTAAACCATCAATCTGAACCACTATGGAGACTAAATCTGCTATTCCACACATTGGATTCGAGTCGGTAGTCGGTACTACAATTTTGTATAAAACAGGAGATTCTTTTATTTTATTTTATGTTTGCTGCATAGTGAAAATTGTTTAGTTAGATGATCCAAGCCACCCCATTAAAAATTACTAGCGTTTTGTTACACCCTGTATATTCATGGTGTAACAAAATATATCCGGGCAACAGAATCAGTGCTCAAACAGTAAGGTCCGCCGCACACATACGGAATTGCAATCCGGAATTCCGAATCAGGATTACGATTCTGTATGGATTTTCCCCCTCCACAATTCCGTTCGGAATTGCGGAGCTGTCAAATCCTATACAAAATCACAATCCTGATTCGGAATTCCGGATTGCAATTCCGTCTGTGTGCGGCGGACCTAAATTATAGCACTAGCGATTCCTTTTAGTATCTACCTACACTAATATTTTGAAACATACAAGCTTCCGCAATACTTTGGCATGCGTAGGTTATTTATTTACCTCACAATGTTAAAACGATTGTAGGTTTCTTATTAAAATAAACAGTTACCGCCAGATGAAGGACTCCAGGCGCTGTCAGCTAGTACATTTGTTTACATTAGGAACAGAGCACTGAAAAAAATATCGCTCGATTCTTACTACTTCTTATTCAAACCTTTCTTTCCAAAGGCAATTGAACGCTCGTGATGAGATGAACCATCAGTGGAATCAACCTTTTCGGTTGGTACTTGGTATACTACGCTTATTATATTCCTAGCTAAACGGCCGCCTCTCGGCTAGTGTGCTGGCTGACTAGCTGTGGCTAGCATGCTACCCATGACAATGCGACAACACGAGAAAAACGTCCTTTTGGTATATGTACGTAAAGTACTAAAGATGGAGGCACATCTCGATTTTCATAATTTTCTCGGGGTTGGCATGCAAGGCTTACAAGTGTAGGTCGATCAGTCTTGAGGTGTAAATCAGGACACGTTCATATTTATAACGAAGGCGTTTCAATTTCTACCAATCTTGACAATATAATGTATGCATGCATATGCTCACGACTATATTCCTCGAGAAAAACTCTGAAACCTCAGAACATCCACGTTCAACAGTATAAGATCCAGTAAAATTAGCTGAAACTATTTTAAGGGTATGCTCAGACCATCATACTGAACTACTTTCTCTGTGGGACCAATATAGAAATCGCGAAAAAAAAATCAGCTGTCCCATACAAAACTGCAAATATAACTCGACTCAAATGTACGTGACAGATGATTTTATTTCCGCGATTTTAATATTGGTCTCATAGAGAAAGTTGTTCAGGTTGATGGTATGAGCATACCTTTAAAATAGTTTCAGCTAATTTTGTTAAACCTTATATAATATTTTACTAACATAGGATGCAGAGGACGTCCATCGGCTGAGATGACGATGATGATGATGATAGGATGTAAGATGACAAACGTAGTCTAATAACAATTTTATGGCACTTTTCTAAAATAAATAGATTGAATTAAAATGAGTTCAATTTATTAAATAGGTAATCAAGTACCTACCTACTAAAATTCACAACTGACCTTATGGAATAAGAAGCAAAATTGACATGACATCAAAAGAAATAGAAAATAGCTATCTATTCTTTGGGAAAGCACGCCAATGGACACACGGTTGGTCCTACTATTGAATATGATTGCTGTGAATAAACGAACGTACACACGGCGACACATCAAGCTATACAAAACCAACATAATTAAGCTGGCCGGGCGACGTTATACATTACTCGACCTACGCGCGGCCAACTTATGTTGGTTTTGTATAGCTTGATGTGTTACCGTGTGTACACTAGTTAAACCATAGGTTTAACGGTATTAACCGTTATTCCAACTTAAATATTGAGCTTTATATGAGCAAAATATTCAGCGTGATTTCTGTAGCTATCCGAACGCCGTGTTTTCTGTTCCGTGCTCTGTGGTTAGGACGAACCATTATGTAAATCAATAGAATGACTGTCTGCATAGTGTCGAATGTGTTTTTGTGTTTATAGTGATATTCACCGTGGTTCCGCATTAAAGGTTGTTGGAATTGAAAATAGAAATCTAATTGTCGGATTGAAAAATAAAAATCTGTTCTACAAAATTCCCTAGCTGTCAAAAAAAAAATACAACCCGGGCGAATTAACTTGACGCCAGGAGTGCTATTTTTGAATCTCATTCGCTGAGTTCAACAGTTGAAAATGTCAAAATTACTATGGAGATACCTACGCATCTTTCTACTGCTGATTTGACTTTTAAAAATCGCACTCCTGAAGTATGATTTTTGAAAGTCAAATCAGCAGTAGAAATTTCTCAAATGCTGAACTCACCGAATGAGATTCAAAAATCGCACTCCTGGATCAAACGACGTAAACAATAACAAATAACAGCAAAAGAATAACTCGAAAATTCTAAAGCGCAGGGACACGTGCAACGGTAACTGAGATGCTATCGCTACTGGCCTCGCTTTAGAATTTTCGAGTTATTCTTTTGCTGTTATTTGTTACTGTTTACACCAACGACATCGTTCGAGCCAGGTGTCAAGTTAATGTACCTACATGTTTTTGTTTTTTGTGCAGGGTGCAACATTATGAATGTTTTTATATTGTGTTTTTTCATGAAATAAATATTTTGTATTTTTAACTAGCCGCGCCTACCTGTACCTTCGCACGCGCAGACTTTTTATACAGGATGTAAAATTAAATGGGACACTTACTTAAAGGGGTGCTTCGGACCGTTTAATTTTACACCCTGTATAAGTACAGTCGGCCGCAATAAGTTATATACACTTTAGTACTACGACGCAGAACAAAAGTGTATACAACTTATTGCGGCCGACTGTACCTCCTCTACAGTCTCATAACAGATTGCGATGAAGTAAAGCCTAAATGTTAATCTAAACTAAGCCCTGTAAAAACCTATCCAAATCGGTTCAGTAGTGTTTAAGTGACGCGTGCACAAACAAACAGATACAAGGTGTAACAAAACACCCTAGTAATACTTAAGGGGGTGCTTCAGACCATCAAACTGAACAACTTTCACTATGGAGCCAACATCGAAATTGTGAAAAAAAAACGCTCTTCATTCAAAACTGCAGTACCGTCTCGACTCAAATGTATGGGTGGCAGATTTTTTAAATTTTTTCTCGACGTTGGCTCCGTAGTGAAAGTTGTTCAGTTTGATGGTCTGAAGCACTCCCTTAAGTATTACTAGGGTGTTCTGTTACACCCTGTATACAGGGTGAAATTGATATCATTAGCATCCTTTTAAACTAAGAGTCTATCCATCAAACTGAACAACTTTTACTATGGGAGCAAACCGATCGGAGCAGAAAAACAACAGCTGTTCCATATTAAACTGCAATGCCTACTCGACCCAAATGTATGGCAGAGCAGATTTTTTTAGTTGCTCCGATCGGTTTGCTCCCATAGTAAAAGTTGTTCAGTTTGATGGGTAGATTCTTAGTTTAAAAGGATGCTAATTATATCAATTTCACCCTGTACAGACAAAAAATTACCTACGTATCCTAAACGTTAGATGACATTCTCATGTTGCGAATAATATAGCCAATTTCGTCAAAAAAACAATTTTATATCGTAATAAACTCACAAAATCTTTTGTAAGTGTTACAAAAAACCTAAACTGAAAGATAAAAGCCCACTTTCAAGCCAATTTAATTTTCCATCCCGAAACGACTTCGGCGATAAAATACGATAAAACGCGATAAAAATCAATCACTTTACACTTGACTTGTACCGCGCCATCCCTTGGCTTCCACGTCAAAAAGATTATGTTTTTCATCCATAAAGGAAAGGCGAAGGGATTAGAATCTTATTACTGATGTATCTATGTGATCTCTGATGTCCA
The DNA here is from genome assembly GCA_922987775.1 of Agonopterix subpropinquella. Classification (NCBI taxonomy): domain Eukaryota; kingdom Metazoa; phylum Arthropoda; class Insecta; order Lepidoptera; family Depressariidae; genus Agonopterix; species Agonopterix subpropinquella. The sequence goes on along the minus strand of OV277694.1, from coordinate 8,138,158 downwards.
GTCAGCTATTTTTAGGGTTCCGAAGTCAAAAAGGAACCCTTATAGTTTCGCCATGTCCGTTCGTCTGTCCGTCTGTCCGCGGCTATTAGCTCAGAGACAGTTAGGACTAGAAAGCTGTAATTTGGCATGGATATACATATTAATCACGCCAACAAAGTGGTAAAATAAAATCATGAAAAATATTTTTTTTTTAGGGTAGGTACCTCCCCTGCACGTGAAGTGGGGATGACATTTTTTTTTCTCTTCCACCCCATGGTGTGGGGTATCGTTGGATAGGTCGTTTAAAAATATTATGGGTGTGGTAAACCATTTTTCGATTTAGGGATCCATTAGCGAAATATTAAGCTTTAAAGTGAAAAATTTTGTTAGAGTCAAGTGTCCCCCAGCTAAACGTTGTTTCTGGATATATAAAAATCACTATCACCGCTAAGTAGTCTTTACAAGTTTACGAGTAATAGTCGATCAACTTATAAAATGTAGTTCTTAGACTTTTTTTGCCGTTAAATCGTAGTATAAAGCAAAATACACAGCATATTTACACAGCTACACAGCTCGCACAGCCTGCTCGCGTCAATGGACAGGCAGCCTTATACCTGTGTTACGGTTTTATTTAATTTAGGTATAATTCAACCACGTACACTCTGTATTTTCATTAACTTCAATGTTCTCAATTAAAGTTCAGTTCCAAATGAATACTATAGCAAGATCGATTGTTAAATAACCGTAATTTACTTGAAACAAAATGTGGTTGCCTTTTGTTTTCAAGTCTGGTACCTAATAGTCCGAGATCCGACCGTAAAATTATGCACCTATTTAATAGGCGAATGAAATGTGATTCTAGTGTATGTTTACACAGGAGTTAATTCAACGCCGCAAAGTTGCCTATAAATATCATGCCGCAAGTACCTTTTCCATTATGATTTTTGGTATACATTTTTCCACGTGTCTGTTAGGGAAGTGAATGAGGTGCCATCGGAAGGAGACTGATCTAAAGTATTAGAAAAACTAGGGTTGCCACCTCTCAAGCTGCCGCAACTTTAGGGTTGCCAGGTTCAAAGAAGTCATTTTTTAACCTGGCAACCCTAGAGTTGCGGCAGACTGAGAGGTGGCAACCCTAGTTTTTTCAGTATTTTAGATCAGTCTCCTTCCGATGGCACCTAATTCACTTCCCTAACAGACAGGTGGAAAAAGTAATACAAAAAAATTTTATGGAAAAGGTACTTGCGACAAGATTTTTCTAGACAACTTGGCGGTGTTTAATTAACCTCTGTGTAAGCATACACTAGTATCACATTTCGTTCGCCTATGAAATAGGTGCATAATTTTACGGTCGGATCTCGGACTATAAGTAATTTTTTCCATTGTATTGACACAGACTATTATAATAGTACCGACCTGTAGGTACTAACTTAATGATCGATATGACACATGTAATTTAAAAGAAATTAGAAATGGTAACAATATAAAGCAACGGTAAGTCGTTACAAATGTTGTTTAGCTGGGCCCTATTCAACAAACGTTACAATTGTTATTTACAATTACAATTCAGTGTACATTGCTGGTTAATATTAACGCTAAACATGTAGTAGGTAATGTGTCACTAACATTATCAGCAATGTACCCTGAATTGTCATTGTAAATTACAATTGTAACGTTTGTTGAATAGGGCTCTGTTGTTGTACAATGCTAGTTTAGCTGGAAATATATGGTAAATCGTAACGATATCGCCGCTGTTGGTGCCTTAACACTAAATTACACCCCTCTGTAATCACGGTAATGTTCAAAAGGGCTTTGTTACCCCACTATAAAGTGGTACATTAGTGTTATTTATTCAGATCTAGACAGACATTTTAATACTAAATGTGATTGTTCACTAAATGAGTATCGTATTCTCTACCTATTACCTACCTACTGTCGTGTTACGGGGGCCGGGGGGTCCCAGAGGGATCCCAACCCCCGTACACTCCGTTAGGAATCAAGAGAGAAAATTAAAGAGAGCTTACGGGTTCGTAAGGTCTTTATTCTGACAGTCACACGATGAGAGTGATGATGAGGGACGATAATACAATAGGCATAAAAAACACTTCTTCCTAGGTCCAAAATGTGACGGACGAGACCATTAATAGAAGTCACTTGTCAAAACGGGCACAAAGTCACTTGGCAGAGCATGAACAAGGTCACTTGGCAGAGTATGAACAAGATCACTTGGCAGAGTATGAACAAGGTCACTTGGCAGAGTATGTAGAAACAATATGGAGAAATTATGGGGTCCGGAGTTACCATTCCTGTGATTTTGCACGTTACCGTAAACATGGCATGCATAAATATGCTATGGAATATGAATCATGATGGTAAGTATGGTAGATACGCTACACTACTTAGCTTGTTTTTCCCCACTAGAGGGCACATCTGACTGACTGTCAAATTAGGCAAGCTTGACAGCAACTGACTCCTTTCTTCTTAGGTACAGTATACAGGGTCCTTCTTAATATGCTGACACTTTCTTAAGGCGATGACCAGACTATGAAACTGAACAACTTTCTCTATGGAATCAACATCGAAATCGCGAAAAAAAAAACAGTTGTCCCATACGTTTGGCTCCGAGTAGGTTTGCAGTTTTGTATGGAAGTGATGATTTTTTTTTCGCGATTTCGATGTTGGTCCCATAGAGGAAGTTGTTCAGTTTGACGGTCTGATCATCCCCTTAAAAAAGTATCAGCATATTAAGAAGGACCCTATATACCAGCCTAAGCAAAAATGTAGAACAGTATTCAATTACACGTATGTTGTCCACAGGTAACGGATACATCGAAGGCACAGAGCTCGACGGGTTCCTCAGAGAATTCGTCTCCAGCGCCAACTGCACTGACATCAGCCCTGAGGTAAGTCAATTAGGTGCATCCTTAAGGGGCTACCGAGCCTTTTGTTCTGCCGTATATTTCTTTTATTTCTAAACAATTTAAACAACATTTCCTAAAACAAGAATGTCACACTGCAGTCACTGCTGATTTTCAATTTATCGGGTCACTGCGAATTTGTTACGATAATCCTACTAATATTATAAACAACAAGAAAGTTTGTATGGATGGATGGATGTTTGTTACTCTTTCACGCTATAACGGCTGGACCGATTTCGATGAAACTTGGCATGTAGATAGTTCATAGCCCAGAATAACACACAGGCTACATATTATTATATTTCCACGTAGACGGAGTCGCGGGCAAAAGCTAATGACTACATACTTAAAACATCATAATCCGTAATGTTTCGATAAATTGAAAACCAATCACGACATAGCATATGCTCACGACTATATTCCCCGAGGGGGTAGTCAGAGATATTCTGAAACTTCAGAGCATCCACGTTTCACTAGTAGTACCGTGTTTGTTTTTAAATGTTTTTAAATTGTTGAGAAATAAGAAAAATACGATTGAGGGCAGCACAATAGGCTTGTTACCTTCTTAAAGAAATCTAATCTAAGCTTTCTTTATTGAGAAATCATAAATATTGTGACGAGGGCGCCACTGAACGGTGAAAGGAACCTTTTAAATTTTACGTAACGGGACTAATTCAAAGATCCTAAAGCCAGATCCTTAACTGCAACGATAAATGAAACCTTTTCGGGACGGGACAAATTCAATGCTCCTGAAGCCAGGAGTGCGATTTTTTAATATCACACGTTCAAAGCGAGTAGTAGAAAATGACGTAAAATCGATGATTTGCCATTTTTGAATTCCACTTTCTATCACTTGCAACGAGTGCTCCAAACCACTTGTATCCGATTCTACCACTCGAATGTTTGACGTTTGTAATGTTGTCAGACGTCAACTGATTTAACTTTTTTTCTACGTTCCGTTATCCCATAATCCCTTGGCGGTAAAGTCCGATTTTAAATGTTACTATGAAACCATTCATTCGCTCGTTCATTCAATTGAAACGTTTTCAGAAGTGCGATTTTTGAAAATCATACGAGCGACTTGGCAGTAGAAAATGTCAAAATTACTATGGAGATTATGCATCTTTCAACTGCCAAGTAGCTCGTATGATTTTCAAAAATCGCACTTCTGTGTGAATCGAAACGGTTTTGACACATCCGAACGATTTCAAAAATAGAGAAAAACGTTACCACTCGGAATGAAAATCTCAATTCGTAGGCGAATGTCAATATCACCCGGTGGTGTTCAAAAATCGCACTCCAGATCCCCGGATACTATTTCTCCGCTCTTGTCGGTGGAGTATTCGCAAATCCAGTCTCCTTTCCGCTGGTCCTGATACGAAACGACATCATCATGTCCTAGATAACTCTGTCTTCATCTTCCTCTGCCTCTCTTCCTGCCTTTTTCCCTTCCAATATCCCCGGGTCATATCAAGAGCCTTCTAATTTTAATATTGACTCCGTACTCGTGTCGTGTCCCCCGAACCAAAAGTCTGGATAGGTAGGTAGATAGGTACTTGACAATAACGGGACAATAAAATAAGATGTTGGTTTATCAGAACAAAAGCGATAATGGCCTCGATTTGGAGTGTACCACGACTTAACTAAACTAAATTTATTCCTGTCACTTTCTAAAATAAGATTAAGAAAAGAGACAGAAAACCAACAGCTGACTTTAGTGCTGTCAAAGTGACGTTAAATGCGCAAAATAAGATGCCATCATAATGTACGCCATCTTATTTAAAGCGTTTTTGGGCGTTTAACGTCACTTTGACAGCACTAAAGTCAGCTGTTGGTTTTCTGTCTCTTTTCTTAATCTTATTTTAGAAAGTGACAGGAATAAATTTAGTTGACCAATGACGAAAACCTAAACCGACGACCGATAACCTAATAATTAAGTACGAAAGCGATAATTACAAAAACAGTACCTAACTAATAATTAAGTACGAGATCAATTAAGTAAACATTCACACAGACAGCACATTAAATGACTAAAATAATGAGTAATGCTATTAGTAGGTTATAACTTGGGTAGAACATAAGATAAGAAAATAGTGTGGCCATACTCTGTAAACCCTGTTTTGGAAAAACTATTTTTTATGTTTATTTTGGTATATTGCTTTGTTCAATTTGTTATTGTATGCACATATAAGCTTTTAGTTGTTATAATATAAAACTGAACAACTTTTACGATGGTACCAATAACGAAATCGCGAAAAAAACTCTGTTGCTCCAAGGTTGTTCCATACTAAACTACAAAATTAAATCTACTCGAACTAAAATATGTATGGGACAGCAGTTTTTTTTTCGCGATTTCACTTTTGGTCCCAAAGTGTAAGTTGTTCAGTTTGATGGTCTGATCATCTCCGTAAAATAGTTTCAGCTAATTTTGTTAGACCTTATATAAAATGGTTTCTTTAACAAACTTGACAAAAAATATACATAGCTTCGTGCGTACTATATTGTCTTCTCTTTTTCGCCTATAGGTTTGTCCTTATTTGCATTTGCTTTATATTTTTGAGGGCGGGAAAAAAATATCGTGTAATATTAATATTAAAAATTCTTTTTAATAATTAATTCATCTTGCTTACCTATGAAAAGTTATTTCTTTACATTTGCTTACATTTCTTGAATTGTGTGTGCAGTATTTCAGTTTTATTTTTACACCACGGCATTTTTTATGCAGATTCAATTGTTTTCAATGTAACTGCTACACGTGACCGCAGTGAGAGAGCCACTAAATTCCAGAGTACTATCTATGGTACTATACACCACTAGTTTTTAATTACTAACGTAACTTTAAGGGTGTATTCAGACCATGAATCTAAACAACTTTCCCAAAGAAACATGGGTCGAAAAACGAGAATTTTTTTTGGACCTCCCATAGAAAATCGATCGGCCGATCCGCACTTTTGTATGGAAGGTCCAAAAAATTTTCTCATTTTTCGACCCATGTTTCTTTGGGAAAGTTGTTTAGATTCATGGTCTGAAGACACCCTTAAAGTTACGTTAGTAATTAAAAACTAGTGGTGTATAGCCGCAGCTGAATGGGACAACGTCATGAAGCGCGATGTACACTACACTTCTGCTCGCTTCTGCACTTGTGCTCTATACTTCTTTCCTCTATGACTTTTTAAATAATTATTTTCTGCAAAGATGACGTTGCATGTCTTTTGCATGGTCTTTAAACTGTAGACGCAGGTACTATTGAACACTAAAATAAAAATGCATAAATATAACAATAATTATATTAATATATCCAGTCTTTAGTCAAATCTAGCAACGTTGGCAACACCTTGATGAGCAACTTACTAAAAATATACACTTAAATAAAACATTTAATTCATTTGCCACTTAGCACTGTAAGAAAATAGTCCAAGATGAAGATTGTTACATTCTTTTTAATAATAACAGTTTTAAAATACAACATTGCTATTCCATTGGGAAATGGATACAGTGAACAAGAAATAAGACAGAATTCAGACAATCACAGAAGATATCTAGACAATAGGCTACCAGAAAGTGAGCGAGAAAGTTATAATGAAGATAATGGACAACTCCATGTGATAGAAGAGGTTAGGGACAGTGACGACCCACCTCTAGCTCTATATTCAGCATTTGTTGGAGGAAATTGTGCGACTGGACTAATGAAATTTGGTGAAATTTGTATGGAAGTTGATATTGATTAAAGACCGATATTATAAAGTTGTTAAAGTGTGTACTAACAGAGATATTTTTTTTTATTTCGTCGGCTTATCGCAAGAGGTCATTCAGTCAGAGGATTTTGTAAAACTAAAAACACAATAATTAATTTTGGCTAAATATTTTTTCTGTAGCGTTATAGGACTTTATGCATATAGGTCATAAACGCGAAAATTGAAGTATTGTCCAGATAATGAATTTTACTTATAATAGTACTCATCGCGGTGAACTCTGTAGTATGGTCAGCTGTATTTAGTTACTTTTTGATGTTAATGAGTTAATGACTTCTTGCGATAAGCCAATAAAGGTGACGTTTGAAGAACTCTGTGCAGATAATGATCTTTGCTTATAATAGTACTCGTCGCGGTGAACTCAGTAGTATAGTTAGCTGTACTTAGTGACTTTTTGACGTTAATGACTTCTTGCGATAGGCCAATAAAGGTGACGTTTGAAGAACGCTATGCAGATAATGATCTTTGCTTATAATAGTACTAGTCGCGGTGAACTCAGTAGTATAGTCAGCTGTACTTTTTGACGTTAATGACTTCTTGCGATAAGCCGATAAAGGTGACGTTTGAAGAACTCTATGCAGATATGATCTTTGCTTATAATAATGTTGTATTTTTCGCACTTTTTGTACTCGTCTCGGTGAACTCGGTAGTATAGTCAGCTGTACTTAGTGACTTTTTGACGTTAATGACTTCTTGCGATAAGCCGACGATTTGGACACTACATTACATTTTTATAAAAAACTAGCGGCCCGTCCCGGCTTCGCACGGGTGGACGTCTAATCTTTTCTAGCAATAAATATAGCCTATGTTACTCAGGGTGAATGCAGCTTTCTAATGGAGAAAGAATTTTTTAAATCGGCCCAGTACTTTTTGAGCCTATTCATTACAAACATACAAACACACAAAAATAGGTACAAATCTTTCCTCTTTATAATATTAGTGTAGATTTGGATACTGTGACGTAAAAGTAAGTAGTCAGTGCCATATATCCAGTAATTTGGAAATTTTAAAACCTACTATTGTAAAGATTTTTTGATTATCAAGAAAACTATTGAGAATTATGAAAAAAATAAACTTTATTATATTATACTTACTTTACTAAAAACAAAAAGTAGGTAAGTAAGTATAAAAAATTATTTTATAATTTTTCCTAAAAAAAAATACAAAAATCAATTACTTAAGTATTTACTAAAATTAGTAAATAAATGATTTTATCATAAATGTTGCAATTAATTGATTAATATGAACAAAACAATTTAAATAAATTCTTTTCTACTTATACTGTTATTTTTTCATCCCCTGAAGGGTTGATTTGTTGATTTACGAAAAATACCCGGGCTTAGAGTGTCCGTCCGTACTATATGTAACTATGTAGTAGGCTGGAAGCTAGAACGTAGGTAGGTACCTACCATACTATGTTATGATGGGACTTATGTAAAGTAGATTCAATAGTATTTTTAGTAGAAATTTATTTTTATTTTTATTTCAACAAACCTTATTTACAAATATAAAATAACCATTAAATATGTAACAGTCTTAACGTCCCCAAACATCAATTTGGTAATAATAACCGTACCCCCAAGCAGACTGGACTCTGATAGTGACATTGTTTCTGCCTATACCCCCGCTCAAGATCCAAGGGCTCGCGTACTGAGTGTAACCCACTTCTATGGCCTGCACAGCTGAGATTCTCGTCGAGACGTTACCTCTGAAGATAATGTCTTGGTATTGGACAGTGTTCGGCCTCGCCGGTTGATACGCGGTTTGTCTGGAAAATTATTTATTTAGATCACTATTTTATTCGAAATTAAATAAATAAATACAAAAAAACTCGGTCCTAAAACTGGAGTAAGATTTCTTAAAGTCACACGTTCAAATCAGTAGAAAATATCAAAATTGCTATTGGAGATAGGGGGAACAGGTTGTATGAGGGCAGCGCAGGATCGATCCATGGGGGAGGCCTATGTCCAGTAATGGACTATACAAACAAATAGTCTTTAATATTATAAATCTTTAATATTGTGACGAAGGCGCCACTAAACTGCAAATGGACTCTTAAACAACACTTTCTCGCGTTTTCCTTAACATTTTATTTTATTTCACCTCCAGCTGTACACAGGTTATCCCAGGATTTCGTGTAAATCTATTCTTGAGCTCGGTTCCCGGGGGAAATCTAAAGTTCACCGCTGAAAGATCTCGAATTTATACTTCGATAGATTGTTGTTATTGTTTTCACCTCAGATTCTGTACTTATAAAAGGATAGAACGGGATAGAGATAGACCGGTATCTTACATTACATACAAACATTTAACTTAACACAAACTTTCAATTTTGTTAATTACTAACAATATTATTCAGGTTATGAAACTAACCAAATTTCCCTGAGGTACATGGGTTGAAGAAAGAAAGAATAATTTTGAACTTCCCACCCCATAGAAAATCGATCGTCTGATTCGCACTTTTGTACGGGAAGTCCAAAAATTGTTCTCGTTTTTCGACCAGGAGTGCCATTTTTGAAACTCATTCCATGAACTCAGCAGCAGAAAATTTCAAAATTACTATGGAGATATGCAACTGCTGCGAGTTCATAGTATAAGTTTCAAAAATCTGTTCCTTAGGTAATAAATAAATAAATAAATATCTTGGACAATGTCACACAAATTATCTAGTCACATTTAAAGTACCAGAATCTAACCTGGACTTGTATTACGATGACTAGACAACGATATAGAATACATAAGAATGTTGTGTAAGTAGCTTCATTGTCTGAATATACCCTTAACATTTTGTTAGTAATTAAAAATTAGTCGTGTATTAGTAAAAAGCAGTAGTAATCTTAAGAACCTTGATTCTACCCGGCCAGCATTGACTCTACAACCACATCCCAGCCAACCAAGACGTTCAATAAGGTTGTATAGATGTCAAAATATTAACCTGAACAAGAGTCTGTCCCCAGCAGTGATGTAGCCAGCGACCAGGTTAGCCCTAGAGGCTGGGGCTTTGACTACAGAAGCGTCATAGCCAGCTAGGACAGCAATGACGGCCAATACGATTATAGACTTCATCTGAAAAGAAATTCAGTATTTTCAGCTGCATTTCTACGCATTCTCAAAATGCATTGTATCGAGAATTTTCAAATATAACATGTCGAATGAGCGCCACTAATAATCAGGAATCTAGATGAAACCACTATTAAAGAAGTTTATATCAGTAACCCTGACTATAGGTGTAGTGCAACAATTCAATGTCACTTACACAGCGAGATATGTTACAAGTGATCGTGTCACAAATGAGATGGTACGTCAGGAAATTGAAGTAATAAGCTCTGAAAATTAGTAAAATAAAAAAGATGACCCGGTCAGTGTAATGGTTACCATGCCGGACTGCCAAACCAGGGTTCGAATCCCAGTTCGGTCATGGATGTTATGTTTGTGCCGTTTTTGTATGGTTCCCATAATAAAATGCCTCCAAGCCTACAGTGCTTTGAGTAAAAAAAAACAACGGGTTACACTCCGAGAGTGCCGACAGAAGTGAAAACTAAGAGATCTTACGTCTTACGTCACGTCAGTGTTGCCAATGCTACGGCAATTACCGTGTTCTACGGCTTTCAGGCCAAAAAATTACAAAATCCACGGCCTACGGCTGTAACCCTGTGGCCGTAGCAGATTCTACGGCTTTTCGCAAATTCTACGGTAAGCGACTAATTTATTTATAAAAAATTCACTTTTAGAGTATTAGACTGTTATAAATAAGTGTATGGTTCAACTGTGTACTGTAACATTGCAACCAAACATTGCAACTAAGTTGTCTACGGTATCTTGGCTGGGTGTTGTTACTCTTTCTTGCTCTGTGAGCAAAAAATAGATGAGATGAAATTGTATTCCACACTAATAGATAAAATTTGCAAACGTTTAATTAACGTTAAAAACCTTAAAACAGCACCATTCGGCTAATATTAAAAAGTGTTTCCTTTTTTAAGCAGTGACACGGCCCACCGTTGGTCTTTTTCCATATAAACACGGCTTTTTTACCTAATGTACACGGCCGCCTAAAAATTTGCATTGGCAACACTGCGTCACGTTACGTCACGGTCTGACTATATCTATGCTTACGAGTAGGCTTACGAATTTTCGATCAGGGTACGTGACGTCACGGTCCTGACGCGAGTTTAAAATTGTTTTACCCATCCCAAAAAGTGCACAACAGTGAAATCATATATTGAATACACGATTGGAATTACTTCGCTCGATAGAAAATCGTCACAAAGATGACGTATTTTCATGTATTTTTACCCATTTTTCTCACCAGAGAAGAACTTAAAATAATTTCAGGTTTTTGGTATTTATACTCACATTTCACTATTAGTTTATCTAGTGAAATCATTAAAAAAATCTAAAAAAGTACTTTTGTTAACTCTTTTTAATCGAAAATACGGCACGCGCACGCACTTTTCGGAGGGCTGGGCAACCGCGTTTCTCATAGAAAATATTCGTCTGAACCTATGGCCCCTTAAGCAAAAATCCCGAAGAACCCAAACAATGTAATAAAGTTAGCAAACAGTTTATCTCAACAAAATGTCAGAAAATATGAAAAATATGACTTAATAAACTCGTCTTACCTTCAAAACTTAGTAAATAAAAGTAGCACTGAAGACTGAAAACGATATCTGTTGCCAAGAAATAGATACTGACTGAGAATCTTCAGGCTCTTTATATATTAGAATACAGTGTTCTACATGACACAAAGTGATAAGATAAAACTGACTTACTTCCAAAGCCATGTAAGTCAAAATTTTGTAAAATTTAGTTTTTTTTTTTATAGAATTATCCAACATTTACTTTTATTTCAATATTCTTAATAATTTCAAGAAAGCTCATTGATAATCATCCACAAAAAGTGAACAAGCGACTATGTGAGTTTATAATAAAATCACCAATCGATTTTCTTTGTCACAAATATTTATTTATGTATACAGGGTGTAAGAGACAGCCTAGCACATACTGAAACGCTGAACTCAGACCATTCAGGACACGCGAAAAAAATCAGCTGTCGTACAGCAGTTTTGTATGGGACAGCTGATTTTTTTTCGCGTTTCCTGAGGTAGGCTCCATAGTGAAAGTTGTTCAGTTTGATGGTCTGAGTTTACCGTTTCAGTATTTGCTAGGCTTTCACTTACACCCTATATGATTAAACCACCTATTTATAAATCATTGTAAAGCGCAATAAAGTATTGAGTACCGCATGTAAAATTTACTATTTTCAGTTACGCTATTTTAGAACTGAAGCTACGACAACAATATTATATTTCAGGTGAAATCTGATACGATCATAATTGCCATCATAATTTATTTTTACAAATTTTAATTTAGGTGTTCAGATAGTCTTCGCAATCTATTTACTTAGAATAATTTGTGTTAAAAACTAATTAATCCTTTTGATATACAAGTTCTAGGAGGTTTATTGTATTAGTTTAGTTGCCCAGGCGCATGTTAGAATGTCACTGCGGCCATATCGTTTCTCTATATTGTGATCGCCCCTTTTTAAATAATTCCCAATCAGTTCAGGAGTGCGATTTTTGAATCTCATTCGGTGAGTTCAGCTGTTGTAAATGTCAAAATAACTACGGAGATACGCATCTTTCTACTTCTGATTTGACTTTCAAAAATCGCACTCCTGAAGTATGATTTTTGAAAGTCAAATCAGCAGTAGAATCATCTTCATAGTTGTTTTGACATTTACAACGGCTGAACTCACCGAATGAGTTTCAAAAATAGCACTCCTGGAGTGCGATTTTTGAATCTCATTCGCTGAGTTCAGCAGTTGAAAATATCAAAATTACTGTGGAGATACGCATCTTTCTACTGCTGATATGACTTTCAAAAGTCATACTTCAGGAGTGCGATTTTTTAAAGTCAAATCAGCAGTAAGAAAGATGCGTATCTCGATACATTTTCAACTACTGAGTTCAACGTATGAGATTCAAAAATCGCACTCCAGTTCTTCTCCCAAGGAATCTTACTAGTTTCTTAACCGACTTCAAAAAAGGATAGGCGTTTCTATGTTCGGTCAGTGTCAAGCCAAGCCAAGCTAAAAATTACTGTAAGCATTCGCGACTGGGCTTGCAGTAATTACCGTACCGGCTTGACGGAGACTTCGATAAAACAAATTAATGTTCAAGAATGCGAACATAAAAGTCATCTAAGGCTACAATACAATTTTTTAAAGTTAAAAATACACAAGCATAGGAGGGTACAGTCACCAGCAGATATATCGTAGCAAACAAGGTGGTCAAATATTTCTAAGCAGTTTTAATTTTCAATAATTTCTTTACTCATAGTCAGTCAAAAATATAGGAACACCGAGAGCATCAAATATATCGACGCAGTCATGGTGGCCATAAACATCTAAACAGTTTCGGATAAACCGTACCTTACTCCGTTGTTTTACATGTTAATTTTAAATAACATTGTATAGAAATTATTGAAAATTCGCTATTCACATATTTATGACAAAATACACGTTTAGATATAATTGGTAACATTTACTGTAAATAATTTAATGAAAATTAGCACTGCTCAGAACTATTTGGACACCTTGTATGCTACGATATATCTGATGGCGAATGTACATATCATTTCTGAAACAAGTAAAGCCACGATACGCGTTTACCTAAGATACATGTTTATGCATTATCACATTATCAGACAAGATGTCTGAGTAATGTTTAATTCTAAACAAGTGTAAGATTGTAAAGATAGCTGTTGTATGACTAATGCTTGTTATTGATATTATCCGCAACATGATACCTACAGGCGGAGCATCGAATGATAATGTAAGATAACGATATCTAACTTTAGTCTAAGATATACATATATACAGTAGGGTCCTTCTATACATTTGGCTCGAGTAGGTTTGCAGTTTTGTAAGGGCGAGATGATTTTTTTTTCGCGATTTCGATGTTGAAAAAGTTGTTCAGTTCGACAGTCTGATCATCCCCTTAAAAAAGTGTCAGCATATTAAAAAGGAGTGGACCACCTTACCTTACCATCGCTGCCTTCCCTTACATGGTAGGCACTCGACGACTCTCCGGCCGCGGCCCCTAATCGCGGTTCATTTGTTTCATATATGCTCACGACTATATTCCCCGAGGGGGTAGTCAGATATATTTTGAAACCTCAGAACATCCACGTTTCACTAATACCGAAACTCTGCCCAGTGTGACGTGGAGTGAGCCATATGAATAGATAATAATAGTAGATAATAATAGTTCACTATAGAAATGATAGTGTTATCACAGAGTACTATACTTAATGTGTTATTATTCTCTATTCATAATGATAATGGGTTCACATTTTGTTTCAAAAAAATTCGTTCAGCAGTTAAAAATGTCAAAATTACGGTGGAGATATGCATCTTTCTACTGCTGATTTGACTTTCAAAAATCGCACTCCTGAAGTATGATTTTTGAAAGTCAAATCAGCAGTAGAAGATGCATATCTCCACAGTAATTTTGACATTTTCAATTGCTGAACTCAGCGAATGAGATTCAAAAATCGCACTCCAGAATATCCATATTCCATTCCACTAGTATGTAATACGTCACGTCGGCGTCGCAAAAGCAATAAAAAACAGTATGAAATAAAAAAGCACTCTGTAGATATACTTACCTATATCTCTGTATCATACAGTTTGTAGTCTATTTTCCTTGAAGACAAACAAATAACTTGCGTGGCACCATTACACAATTGACTACTTAACTGACTAGATCGTCAATATACACTGCAAGTCTAGCATGATTTCTCTTCTTGTGTGCGACTCGGCAGTCAGCATTATACTTGTCGCGGCAAGCGCGGCTTTCGCTCTACGAAAAGCGCTGCAACAAGTTTTTTTTATGGAGCAAAGGCGCGTCGCGCGTGTGTAGAGGGTATATCAGGGGCCCTACTACTATAATTCTGAGAAAAATATACAGTAGGCAAAACTACTATATTTTGATGAGCTAATAATTTGTAGAGAATTTGAATATATTGGCACTTAGGCCCAATACAATAAAGATGCCCAATAACCAATAACTTAACATTATTTTAAAAATTTTCTCCCTCTTCATCATATTTGTGGACCACGTCGATACTTCCTAAACAATTTTCCACTAAATCGAATGCTGAAAATTACCTCAAGTTTTCCTAAAGTTAGATTGATACATTTTTTTTAATTATGTTATTTCTGTATCGACTCCAGCGACTTTTGCGTTTACATGATTCATTATTTTCTATATAACGAACACGAAATGGAGAGATTATTGTTCATTAAGATTAAAAACTTGGTATTTAAACCAAAAATTTGCAAAAAAATTTTCTTTTTGAATACTATTAATTATCAAAATTAGAAAAATACTATTTTGGTTGTAAGGGCTTGGTCAATGACCAATAGCTACTGCGACCTGAATAGAAAAATACTATATATTTTCTTATTTTTCCCCGATCTACTATATTTTTTCGGGCACTAGGCTCGAAATAATATTTGGTCAAAAAAAAGTTGGCAACCCTAACTGTTGGACATAGGCCTCCCACAAGGATCGCCATAAAAAAGTACACAGTGTTCGAAATTTGTTCCTTAAAAACTACACCTTGCCGCCAAAACTCATACAAAATGTCATTTTTCAAAGGGTGCCAAAAATTATGTTGCTTTTGTTTAGAGTTATTCTTCCATAGTTATTCTTATTCGTAGCATAATGATCGGTCCTGCGCTGCCCTCATCCAACGGGTTCCCGCCGCCCTCACCAGGTCGTCGTCGGTCCACTTTGTGTGGGGCCTACGCGCTTTCCGGTATGCGGTCGCCACTCGATAAATACCGAGAGATGGCGCTTCATTTTCATTCAAGCGAAATGGACTCTATTACAAATCTGCTAAGTCTAAACTAGCTTGAATGAAAATAAAGCGCCATCTCTCGGTATGGGATTTTACTATGGATTAGTATGTAGAACTTTGCATCGATTTTTTATTATTAACCGACTTCAAAAAAAGGAGTAGGTTCTCAGTTCGACCGTATATTTTTTTTTTTTTTTTTAATGTGTGTTCGCGGATAACTTCGTCGTTTATGAACCGATTTTGATGATTATTTTTTTGTTGGAAAGGAGATATCCCAAGGGTGGTCCCATGATAAGGAAACCAGGATCTGATGATGGATCCCAGAGAAATCGAGGGGAACCTTCAAAAATCGTAGTGCCGACCACTGGCGGACTAAGGGGGGGGGCGGAGGGGCGGTCCGCCCCGGGCCCCCAGTCCTGGGGGGCCTCCGAATCTCGAGAAGAAAATCCCTTTTTAATCAAAACCAAAATAATGACATTTATATAGCAAGTAAAAAGACACAGTTTAGAGTTGGAGGCCCGGGCCTCAGGAAGCCAGAAGCAGAACAGGTTCTGAGACTGCAGTTTGAAGTTGGAGGCCCCGTACGTTAGTCATTGAAAGTCAAGAAAAGAAATAGAGTCAAAAATACTGCGAATTTGCGGGCTCGCTTCGCTCGCTAAATCTTTTTGTTGTTATGCAGTTAGCATAATTATGAGTTCGCTTCGCTCGCTCCGGAGGCCCTGGCCTCCGGTACTGGGACTGCAGTTTGAAGTTGGAGGCCCCGTAAGTTAGTCATTGAAAGTCAAAGAAGGAAATAGAGTCCAAAATATTGCGAATTTGCGAGCTCGCTTTGCTCGCTAAATCTTTTTCAAGTTGTTATGCAGTTAGCATAATTATGAGCTCGCTTCTTGAAAGGTCAATGTGGTTGGAATTAGAATGTGTTTCGAAAATTTGAGCTTGCTTCGCTCGCTTGGTTTTTTTGATAGCTTTCTGTGCTTTGAGAATTGAAACTGAGTTCATGCTACAACCCAGTCATAATTATAGAATCGTTCGCTCCGGTTTTAATTTTTTACGCCAATATACTCACCTACTCTATTTCAAGATGAGCTCTATAATCGAGTTATTATAAGCATTATATTATAAGCTCATTTCAGCTTTTTGTTTAATACATCAATCGCCTCGATTTCGGCATGAGCTGAAAAAGTCGAGTTATAATGAAGCAAAATCTCGAGCTCGCTTCGCTCGCTCCTGACTAGACACATTGCACTAAAATCTTGAGCTCACTTTGCTTGCTCCAGAATTCAGTGAAGTCTCGAGCTCGCTTCGCTCGCTCTTGGTTTTGGATGGTACCTATGTCTTTTCATAGTATACAGTTGCAGTTGCAGTTGCACTGTTGGTGTGCAGTTAAATCTTGAGCTTACTTTGTTCGTTTCAGATTTTAAGTCGTAAGAAAACGCGAGCTCGCTTCGCTCGCTCAATGATTTAAATCTTATTCCACTGATCTCATTATATTGCAGTAAAATTTCACTTAGCTTTGCCCGCTCCAGAATTCAGTGAAATCTCGAGCTCGCTTCGCTCGCTCTAGGTTTTACATTGTACGAATGTCAGGCTCGCTTCGCTCGCTCCGTGTTGTAGGACCTGGATCTCCCTGGGACAAAATACTTGCTACCTATGCCTATGGAAGGAAGGGGCTCCGATGTTAAGTTTTTGTCACGGCTAGAAAGAATTGTAGTTATCAATTTCTGGAAAGACCGGGGGCCTCATTTACTTTTGCCGCCCCGGGCCTCCGGCGGGCTTAGTCCGCCGCTGGTGCCGACTAGTGCATTTGTTAATTAGAAGCACTACTGTTAAATCGAACTAATGAATTCACCACTGAAAATAGTGAAATAAACAAAATTTTAACAAAAAATTAAAACCGCCTTCAAAAAAACTAAAAAGTTAAAAAATAATATTGCAGCCGATGACTTTTTCGTTCGCATCATAAGAACATTAATTTGTTTTATAGAAGTCGGTGTCAAGCCAAGCCAAAAAACTAATGCAAGCCCTGTCGCGAATCGGCTTGACAGCGACTTCGATAAAACAAATTAATGTTCTTATGATGCGAACGAAAAAGTCATCGGCTGCAATATTATTTTTTAACTTTTTAGTTTTTTTGAAGGCGGTTTTATTGTTTCACTACGACTTTATATAAAATATTAGTACTGGCAGAGGCACTATTTCAGGGACTATTTATTTGATGTAGTTTTTATAAAAAGAAACGTCTCCTTCTGTAAGAAAAAAATTGTTAATTCGTGTGTACGCCAGCGCAACGCCAGCTCCGTGGTTTATTTAAAAGACTTATTTGTATCTCCGCTCCCTGAAGACCTAGCCTCATGAGATTTTGGGTGCCTAGGGCACTATTTGAGAGCTATTTTTTGAGTTTAAATTCGATGCTGCAATGCAAGCCGTTTTAGCCACAGAAAATGTGTACGCTACCTTGACGTCAAGGCAGCGTACCAAAAAAATCGATATCTCGTAAAGTATAGAGGCACTATTTATTTGACCTAGGTACTAATTAGGCACTATTTAGGAACTATTTATTGGCACTAGTCCCAGCCAAATCCCTTTCATGTGTACGCTAGCTATACGGACACATAAAAGTATTCTATGAAAATAGCTTCGAGTTTTTTATTCCGAGCCACGTGCGAGCCAGGTGCCAAGTTAATTCTCCCGGGTTGTACATTCTTTATAAGTACAGTCAAGAGCACGTCAAGCTTGACACTTTGGACTTTGTACCGTTCTTATTTAGTGCGCCATAAGCGTTACAATCGAACTGCAAGTGTAAAGCTTGATGTGCTCTTGACTATACCTTGCATTTTCTGAACCTCAATAATTTATTTCTAAATAAAGCCTACAAATAAAAACTGGCCAAGTGCGTGTCGGCCAGGCGCAGTGTAGGGTTCAGTAGTTGCCCGTCACAAGAAAAATGTTTTTCACATAATCCGCAATATTTTTGAACGAAACTCCTCCCACAGGGAGAGACGAGAAAGAAAATGTTCTCTACTTTAAGTATGGAGCTCTAAGAGCGAGGATCTCTTTTATTCTAAAGGCATAGGAGCCATGCCATTGTAAGAATGTCCACTTTTTTGACGTTTGTGTTTGAGTGTGTGGTGTCAAGTAGTATGGACAAAAGAAACCAATTAGACCAAAGTGACAACTGCCCTAATGTGTAAAAATTACCGTGACCGTAAGCACAGTATAAGAAAGAGTATCTATCCGTCCGTAAGGTCACTTTTCACACACACTAGCACAAAAGTTTAAAGTGGACAGCCGCATAAACAAAGATCTATAGTTCCGTCTCCTTCCACTATTAAAGGTACGTCATAAGACAAAAGAGACTAACTACAATCGTAAATTGATGCGGTCTCTATGCTTTCGAATATGTAGGTGGAGCTACGAAAGTTTGTTTTATTATTTAGTCGGCTTGATTAATATGTAAATAGGTATACCCATACCAAATTACAGCTTTCTAGTACTGAGAGTCTCTAAGCTAAACCGCGGACAGACAGACAGACGGACGGATATGGCGAAACTAAAAGCGTTCCTTTATTGACTACGGATCCCTAAAAAGTAGATAGATAGATAGATAAACAATTTATTTGCAAAAGTAACACACACATAATATTACAGTTCACAATAATTTTACAAACAAGAATACAACGAGACATCGAATAGAACAACATGTAATTTATTGTATGCTACAGCAGCAAATAGGTCCCAGCTCAACATAGACCTTGCCCGAGAGCAGGGTGTTGATTTTCAGATGAAACCCTTTTATGCTACCATTTCGACACAAGACTAAAAAGTATGAAATAAACTAAAACAAAAAACCCGACTGCATAAAAAACTATTATATTAACTCATCATCATCATTATCTTCCTCCCCTTATCCCATTACTTGGGGTCGGCGCAATATGTGGTCTTCCTCCATTCATCTCTTTTAGCCGTCATCTCAGCGCACACTCCCTTCTTACACGTGTCGTCCCTCACACAATCCATCCATCTTTTCTTTGGTCGTCCTCTCTTCATGCAGCCATCCACATTCATATCTAATACTCGTCTTGTAATATGACACTCCTCTCTTCTCATCACATGCCTATACCATGACAATCGGTTACCGCGCAGTTTTTCATTCACAGGTACTACTTTCAAACTTCCTCTAATATACTCATTCCTAATCTTATCCATTCTAGTAACACCACACATCCATCTCAACATTCGCATCTCTGCTGCATGCAGTCGCTTTTCATCCGTCACTTTAACGGCCCAACATTCCGAGCCATACATGACGACAGGTCTTATGATGGTTTTATATATTTTCCCCTTCAGTTTAAGGGGGATCCGGGAGTCACAGGTCATTCCTGTGACTTGTCGCCATTTCATCCACCCGGAGTTGATTCGGCGTTTCACGTCTCGATCAATATCGCCATCGCTTTGTAAAAGTGAACCGAGGTACCGGAATTCGGAGCAGCTTATTACTAATCAACTATAACAACTTGGTTCGAACAAATATAATTTGAATGCTATTAGGTAGGTAGGTATCGCAAACGGGGACAAAGAAGAATATAAAACATACCCTAAGTACCTTCTTTGGTTTGTCCCCGCCTGCAATATCTACCTAATAGCATTCAAATTATATTTGTTCGAACCAAGTTCTTATAGTTGATTAGTAATATGAGCTTGTTTTTCTCTTTTCAGTTAATATAATAGTTTTTTATGCAGTCGGGTTTTTTGTTTTTCTTAATAATTTAGTTTTTCTATGGAGCAAAGGGGCGGGCGTCGCGCGTGTGTAGAGATATCGTACTAGACGTGCTAATCGAGCAGTAGGTAACGAATAGCTAGTCTCTTAAAATATATTATTTATTGTTAATAGGATAGTTTACAAAGAAATTCCGGTTATATTTTGAATAATAAAACTTAATGAAATTTTTTAGACACGATCTGGAAACAATATACCTACAACGTGTTAATGAATTAACGCAAAACTAGAAAGTAGTTTGTTTAGAATCGAGAGCAGAATTGAATTATCATGGTTTCAACATAGGTAATTTTTTTTCAAAAAATTTAGTTATTAATTTTAGTCGCGTTTGCTCACGACAAAAAACATGAATATACGGCGTTTGATGATTAAGAGATCTCCTTTGGCAGAGTGAATCCCCAGAACCCTTCGATGATTTTAAGAAGGGGAGCCATCTTGATTTTTAATTAGGGGGGGAAAGGGGGTGGGGGGTCCTTTGTCAATAATACGTTTTAAATTTATAAAAGCTTTTTTTTAAGTTACTGCATTAAGTTTGGTATCATTTTCGAATAAACCAGAGACGAAGAATTCATTAATGGAATAATATTTACAGCATTTTGTACTAAAACCTTGAGATAAAAGGAAAATAAATAAATATTTCAGTACTTTTTTTATTTTCTTTGCTTTAACTTTGAAACGGTAACCATATTTGTTGAATAAAAATGATTTTCAGATAGTTCTAGTATCCTTAATTATAAAAAAATATCATAGCCTACATTATGTTTACATTATAATAGCCAAAAAACATAATAAGTCACATTTCGTCACGATAATTATGATTAACTTGAGCTTACTGCGACTTCGTCCGCACGGTTTTCCTTCATCGTAGCGAGATAAATGAAACACCAGATTTTAAGTCTAATCATAAGCATTTAAACAAAAAAAGTTTCATCGAAATCGGTCCAGTAGTTTTCGCGTGATGCGCGATTGCGCGAACAAACCAACAAGCATTTACAGTTTTATGCTGAAGATGTACATGGCCGCGTTCTTCTGCATGTAAAAGACATAGTTCTCAATGGTGCATCAAAGATTATTATTTAATAATCTTATCTGCTTATGATTAGACTTAAAACACACGGTTGATTCTGACATTGTGGTAATAGCGATATTCTTTTATTTCACACTTGAGCCACACGATCTCCAGGAGCTTTCGACACAGCTGTGTCGAAAGCTATTACCACAATGTCAGAATCAAACGTGTGTTTTAAGTCTAATGGTAAACACCAATGCTACCTACCTGTACGCACTACCTACCACGCTCGAGCTATTCACTGGGTCTGACACTGTTTCGGCGCTTTGATCTATGGGCAAAACATTGACTTCGAATATCGGCCAGATAAAATGACTTTTTTATTCGAAAATTTAAAATTTTTATTATAACTCAGAAACACTACATGCTACAGAAAAATATTTCGAAATAATATGTTGTATGTACATTTATCTATAACTTTATTTCTTATGACTTTATTGATAAATGTAATAGTTCATGAGAAAAATGCTTTACTATTGTAAGATGACAGGTACGAGTGATGATCGGCATTTGGTTGCCGTGGAAGAAAAGAACGTAACTCGGAGGGGGTTGACACTTCAGGATGAGGTTGTAGACAGTTCATTACTATAATGGTGATCGTACTCATGGTACGACACAACAACAACAACAACAACAACAACAACAACAACAACAACAACAACAACAACAACAACAACAACAACAACAACAACAACAACTTCTCTTCTCAATCTAAGGAAATTGAAAAAAAAAGAATTGGACTTGTCATACTAAATTAAATTTGCTTTTGGAATATGATTTTTTGTTTCTATCTTCGACTTTCAAGAGGGTTGTTTTTGTGATCTGTGGTTGCCAAGCTCGCAGGGCGAGCCAGGAGACCAATTCCGAACCCAAGAGAGGTAACCTAATTATACCCTACCGCCCTAGTAATTTATGCGAAGGCCTAGGATCACAGAGCCATGCTCCGCGTAAGGCATAAAGCGACGACGGAGCGTCCCTTCCAGGAACCTGGTGGACCTGGTCGCAGGGGTCTACCTGATATTATATTTTCACTATAACTGTGGAAGGTGCTAACTAAACCCCTATACCTATACTCAACCCCTACAGACCACACATATATAAATAAAAAGACAGAAAACGGGAACAAGTAATTTTATTAATAATTCATAACATACTTTTATATTGTGAAGCAATTTTCTCGCAAACCAAATATTTATCACAAAAAACTATAATAAACAAAGTTGTAGACAATTTTATGAAAAATCTTTTTTATTCTGTACATCTTTCTTCTAGCTCTTTCAGTTCTTGAGTTATAGCAGATAAGACGACCTTTTTTTTAAATGCCGCCATATTGTTTATTTTTGGCCCCCTCTCAAAACCATTTAATATCATTCTGAAGAACAGACATCAATACATATAAATTTTATCATGGCATGTAACTCCCGTGGTTTTTGTATGGAGATTCATACTACTATTAGCTCCATGCATTTATTGTGATCTTAGGTCTCTGTGGCAAGTAATACATTTTTAAATCCACATTATTCAGACCAATACGTCATAATGGGTATTTTTTAAAATGTAGGATTATAAGGCTTTCCAAATATGTGATTCTTTTTTTGTTAATAAATGAAATAAAAAAGTTGTATAGATTTTTCGAAAAAAAATAAGAATTTCGATTTTTTTTTTTTCCACTTTTCTATGCAAAAAATTGCAAATTTGATATCAGAAATGAATTCAGCGTCTTTGATTTATCTGAAAATGATACCAAACTTGACCTCATAGCTAAAAGGAAATTGTCAGGCAATTTAGGGTGACCCCCCCTCCCCCTCCAAAACTTAAATGAAAAATTTCGATGGCTCCCCTTCTTAAACCCATCTTTGAGTCGTAAGGATCAACTCTGCAAAAGGAAATGTCTTAATCATCATTTGCCGTATAATTCACCCAGCACCAGCGACTATTTGTAAAATTTAAAATTTACTGAACTCGATCCCAACCCATCGCACGGGTACACTCACCCTACTTACTACCAAAACAAGATTATTAAAATGTATCCATGAGCACGTTAGCACTTTCATTCATTGTTGAAATTATAATAAATCAATTTTGCCTCAAAACTTAAAATGCGAATAACTTTAAATTTTAAAAATAATGAAATTATTGTTTCAATCTAATTATCTAAATATATAAAAGAAGAAACTGACTGACTGAATGAATGACTGACTGACTGACATATCAACGCACAGCCCAAACCGCTGGGTCTAGAGATTCCAAATTTGGCACGTAGGTTCCTTATGAGGTCTAGGGGTGCACTAAGAAAGGATTTTTCTAAATTCACCCCTTAAAGGGGTGAAACGGGGGTCCAAAGTTTGTATGGGGAAACAAGATTAGTTAGACTATTTTATACGAAACTTCACAGGAGTACTTCTATTGATAATTGAGTAAACACATATTTCAGGGTTTTTCAGAATTCAACCCCTGAAAGGGGGAAATGGGGTAACAAAGTCTGAAAATCGAGATGGGTATGGTTTTTATGGTTTATCGGGTCTCTGATTACGAAAACAACAATGATTTTAAAATCCAACGTGACGGACGTAAAATACCATTATCCCCTGTTGGGGTGCGATGGGGTTAAAATGAAGAAACTGACTGAGTGACTGATATATCAAAGCACAGCCCAAACCGCTGGGTCTAGAGATTCCAAATTTGGCACGTAGGTACTACCTTATGTAGTCTAGGGGTGCACTAAGAAAGGATTCTTCAAAATTCACCCCCCGAGGGGGTGAAACGGGGGTCCAAAGTTTGTATGGGGAAACAAGATTAGTTGGACTATTTTAGTCGAAACTGCACAGGAGTACTCCTATTGATAAATAAGTAAACAATTGTTTCAGGTTTTTCAGAATTCAACCCCTGAAAGGGGGAAATGGGGTGACAAAGTCTGAAAATCAAGATGGGTATTGTTTGTATGGTTTATGGCATACATGGGCAACCCCCGGCCCGCGGGCCGCATACGGCCCGCCCCGGCTTTTGATGCGGCCCGCGAAGGATTTTAAAATCACGCGTAAAAGAAAGGTAAATGTTCTCGGTTCACACCAACAAGAGAATGAGAGAAACATTCTTCTCACTAGATTCGGCGACAAAACTGATATATTTATCATAAAAGATGTCCACTGCTTGTTTTGTGCACTTTTTACATTTAAGATTGCAGTGTGTAGACACGGCAACAGTTCAATGAATAACAAACAACAAAGAACGATTTTTTTTGCACTCTATCATGGTGCGGCCACTTCTGGCTCATACAACATCAACATAACCAATGTTTCTTTTCTCAGGCTATTTACAACCTCTCACCGATCCCTCCAATAGTCCGCAGTAAAAAGCAGTAATTGCTCCCAGAGCAGAGCTGTAAATGTCATTTCAAAAAAAAAAAAAAAAACTATTTACAAAGCGTAATATGCCGATGCACCCATTGGCTATGTGCGAAGTGGGTGTTGGGAACTGTCAAGTCGATCGCAGCGCACGCTGTGGTAGAAATTTGTACTTTTGCCGGACAAGCTGTGAAAATATGCTTGAATCGATGCAAATCCGCACACTAACTTAACACGAAATCTCCAAAACTGTCAAGACTACAAACTCAAAATTTGGCATGGAAGTTTCTATTGGCATCTAGATGCTCACTTAAAAAAGGCTTGTCGTATTTTAACCCCCCAAAGGAAAAAAAACTGAGGTAAAAGTTTGTATGGGAATTCCGATACAAATTAGATTTTGTCCGTGGCTTCGTCCGCATCCGCTCCCGTCATCGTACCGGAATAAAATATAAGCTAGCTTTTAAGACTAATAATAAGCTTTTAAATATAAAAAGTTTTATCAATAGCGGTCCAGTAGTTTTCGCAGAATCCTCGAACAAACACAGACTTTTACAGTACTATAATAGTGTAAATAATTCACGGCTGTCCAAAAAGTTATTTTATGTGTGATTGATGTATTGTTGTGATTTAAACTGATGAATGTTGTGTACTTCTATTATAGGCATGTACATTAGATAAAATACCGCATGCTAATATTATAATCTTAATAATGTATTGTTGCTGTTGATGTACCTTAATAAATAAAATAAAATAAATAAATAAAGTTATGTCAGTACGCCGCGCTAGTGTGGCGCTAGTGTTGTGCACATAGCCAATAGTAACCATTTACCTCCATACAGAAATAATTACCTTTGTTTCATACGACAATGGCTTGGCTTTTTAGGGTTTTATAAGACTTCGACGGAAATACGATGACTTCAAAGAGACGTAATGCGTTTCAAATAATTTTCAAGAAATATTTGAAATGGTTATCTACCACAAAGTCAATCACCTAAACTCGTCGCGTTACGTTGTGTGCAGATAGTTTTGTTTTTTGCTTTGTTTCGAAGTTATCTTCGTTTGGAAAATAATTAAAAAATGTCTGGTGTAAAAAGACGAAAAGTAGATACAGAATGTTGCAAATTTTTAAGAAAAATATGTACTGATTAATACTTTTTTTATCGTGCACAATGGTATTAAATTAAGCCAATCTGCTTATGCAATGAATCTGTTTGTGCAATGAATCTGTTTGAAAAGAATCCAATATGAAGCGGCTTTGAAACCCAACAACTTTACATGGGTCGAAAAACGAGAATTTTTTTGAACCTATATAGGTATGGATTAGCCGATCGATTTTCTATGGGAGTACCAAAAAAAATTTTTCATTTTCGTACCATGTTCCTTAGGGAAAGTTATTTAGTTTCACTGTCTGAAGACACCAGTAAAATTTTGCTGGTAATTATATTATCCTGTAACGTTAATAATAAACTTTGTACATGTATAAAACCGACCGTTTTTTCCACAACTACCTATTATGTATCTACGGCCCGCGACTTCGTTAATAACCTAAAGTTTGGCCCGCGAATTTCCAAAGGTTGCCCATCCCTGGTTTATGGGGTCGCTGATTACGAAAATAACAATGATTTTAAAATCCAACGTGGTGGACGTGAAATAACATCATGCCGTGTTAAGGGTGCGATGGGATTGAAATGTCTAAATATCATTATGGGTGTCATTTTTATGTTTTTTGGGACGTTAATTGGGGATGAGTAGAGTGTGAGTAGGGGGTTCGGTAGGGGGTGAGTAGGAGGTACGTAAGTGGTGTGTAGGGGATGCGTAAGTGGTGAGGAGGGGGTGCGAATGTGGTACATAGAGGGGGTGAGTAGGGGGCTCGTATTGGTGCGTAGGGGTGCGTAGGGGGTGCGTAGGGGATGCGTAGGGGGTGCGTAGGGAGTATATATGGGGTGCGTAGGGGGTGCGTAGGGGTTGCGTAGGGGGTGTGTAAGGGGTGCCTACGGGGTGCGTACGGGGTGCGTAAAGGGATGCGTAGGCGTGTGTATGGGGTTCGAAGGGGGTGCGTAGGGGTGAGTAGGGGATGTGTAAGTGGTAAGTAGGGGGTGCATAGAGGGGATGAGTAAGGGTGCGTAGAGGATGAGTAGGGATACGTAGTAGATACCTTGTGCAGGGGGTACGTAGGGGTTAAGTAAGGGGTGCGTGAGGGTTGCGTAGGGGATGCGTAGGGGGAGCATAGGGGTGCGTAGGGGTGTGTAGGTGGTGAGGGTTGGGGGTGCGTAAGTTGTAAGTAGGGGGTGAGTAAGGATGCGTAGGGGGTGAGTAGTGGGTGCGTAGGGGGGAGTAGGTGAGCGTAGGATTGTGCAGGGGGTACGAAGGGGGTGAGTAGGGGTGCGTAGGGGGTGCGTGTGGGATGAGTACGGGGTGCGTAGGGGTGCGTAACTGATGAGTAGGGGGTGCATAGAGGGATGAGTAGGGGGTGTTCTTTCAGAAGTCACAAAAACAAGTTAGAAGTCAGTGCCACAAAAAAACCATAAACGTGGACTTAGGACTTATCCTAAGTCCACGCGTACGAAGTCGCGGGCAACAGCTAGTTTTGTTATAAATCAGTTGGGGTGTATAAGGTTTTGCACTTATTCTGTGCTGTGCTTTACATTTGTCAGAAAGTATATTTTATCTTGCTATGACGACGGGAATCGCTGCGAAGTGCGGACGAAGTCGCGGGCAATATCTAGTCATCATCATCATCTCAGTCGATCGTCGTCCACTGCTGGACATAGGCCTCCCCCAAGGATCGCTATAACGATCGGTCCTGCGCTGCCCTCATCCAACGGGTTCCCGCCGCCTTCACCAGGTCGTCGGTCCACTTTGTGTGGGGCCTACGCGCTTTCCGGTATGCGGTCGCCACTCGAGAACTTTTCAGCCCCATCGGCCATCAAGAGTAAAACATAATTAAGAGGGCTATCGGAGTCCAGTGGCGCCCTCATCACATTAATAAAGATTTCTCAATAAAGAAAGCCTAAATTAAAAAAGTGCTCAATTGACAAACTACAAAAGCCTTCAAGCCATTGTTATACAATACTTTTATAGGTTCTAAACATTCCACTTTTAGACAGTTTCGAATAAAAACAAAAGCAGCCGCTTTTTTTCTTTTTTCAAAATGTGTATGTTTCGACCTTCAAAAACCTATAAAAGTATTCTATGAAAATAGCTTGAAGGCTTTTGTAGTTTGTCAATTGAGCACTTTTTTAATTTAGGCTTTCTTTATTGAGAATTTCTCAATAAAGAAAGCCTAAATTAAAAAAGTGCTGATAAGCATTACTCAAGGAACATGCAAGCTATACAGGGTGTACAATAAAATGGGACAGCTACTCAAAGGGGTGCTTCAGACCATCAAACTGAACAACTTTCTCTATTGGACCAATATCGAAATCGCGAAAAAAAAATCCGCTCTCCCATACAAAACTGCAAACATAACTCGACTGAAATGTATGGGACAGCAGATTTTTTTTTCGCGATTTCGATATTGGTCCCATAGAGAAAGTTGTTCAGTTTGATGGTCTGAAGCACCCCTTTAAGTAGCTGTCCCATTTTATTGTACACCCTGTATAGCAGCAGCAGTGTTGCCAGATCCAATTTTCGATATACGGGAGGTGTACCAATAAAAAATCGGGAGATGTATGGGCGACATTATGAAAAAATCGGGAGATACATTTTTCCTTAAAATTAATCAGACATGGTCTTTTAATAAATGTTTTTTTAACATTTTTTCGTTTACTTTAAAATCATAGCAATTGCAATTTTTTTAAATATTTTTCGTGTGCAAGTTCCCTGAATTTCCAAATTTTGCCGGTTAACCAAAGCAAAAACAGGTTTATTTCGCTACTTTGCAATGTTGCAAAATTAGTAAACTATAACTGCCAAAGCTTGCCATTGAATAGGTATTCAACTATATGTTATTAAGTCAAAGTATAGTTTAGGCTACGCATTTTACAAAGTTATGTACGCACGGCGACACATCAAGCTATACAAAACCAACATAAGCTGGCCGCGCGATGTTATACGTTACTCGACCTAAGCGCGGCCAGCTTATGTTGGTTTTGTATAGCTTTATGTGTCGCCGTGTGTACACATTTAACATAGCTTAGCATTTAATTTTGTTCCGTTTTACGCAGTATTTTCGAAAAAAAAGTTGTTCTTAAAAAATCGGTAGATTTGAGTGGGAATCCGGGACATCGGGAGACATTGACAAAAATCGGGCAGGGTTGCCAGATGCGATTTTCTATTTCTCCCCACATTTGAAATAATTTTTCTCCAAAACGATACTATTTTCTTTACTTTTACCCAAACTCGTTTTTTGCTCGTGGTCATACCAAGGGCAATGTTTTTTTTGTCCGTGGTTTTACCAGTAAAACTGAACAAATGGCATTGCCTGTGGTTTGACTGCTAGAGTTTTGTCTGTGCTATTGACAAAATAAAACTAAATCTTTTGCAGGAAGTCTATTTTATTCAAATACATTTAATACATCCAATTATTAAAATGTTCTTCTCATAGATATTACAGAATGATCGCGACAATCGATAAACCAAACAAAACTTTACATAACAAACACCTCATGTGGAGTAAATGAGTAGGTGAGTGGGTTGAGCGAACGAATAAATGGAATGGAAAGGAAACTAAAGAACGAACTAAAAATTGACACGTTCGTTAAATGCATGTTCTTGTCAAATAAATATCGTTCCAAAACTAAAAATTAAATTACCCAAAATTCTCCACATGATATTTTTTTCTCCAAACATTTCTCCAAAAGTTCCATTTCTCCAAAATTTCGCAAGGAGCCAAATTTTTACCCAAAATTGCGAAAAAAATACCCAATCTGGCAACCCTGAAATCGGGAGACCTGGCAACAGTGAGCAGCAGCACAGTAGATGCATAAAGGCAATTTCCTTTATGCGGCTACTGTACAGCTGCTATATAGCTTACGTCTTCCTTAAAGAGTAGACGTTTTAAAAAATTTCATTTTTTAAAGTGTTTGTGAGCTGATAAACTTGATTTGTAAAGAAGTTATTTTGAAGTTTGCCACCAATCAGTCGATAGCGCGTTTTAATATCGCACAGCGCCATCTAGCGCCGTATTGTCGAAATAAAAACTAGATACATCTAATACCTCAGTGTATCACATGTGATACAGCCATGGTTGGAAATTTGGAATAGCAGATTTCTTTGACATAAAATAAAACTAAATCTTTTGCAGGAAGTCTATTTTATTCAAATACATTTAATACATCCAATTATTAAAATGTTCTTCTCATAGATATTACAGAATGATCGCGACAATCGATAAACCAAACAAAACTTTACATAACAAACACCTCATGTGGAGTAAATGAGTAGGTGAGTGGGTTGAGCGAACGAATAAATGGAATGAAGAAAGGAAAGGAAACTAAAGAACGAACTAAAAATTGACACGTTCGTTAAATGCATGTTCTTGTCAAATAAATATCGTTCCAAAACTAAAAATTAAATTACCCAAAATTCTCCACATGATATTTTTTTCTCCAAACATTTCTCCAAAAGTTCAATTTCTCCAAAATTTCGCAAGGAGCCAAATTTTTACCCAAAATTGCGAAAAAAATACCCAATCTGGCAACCCTGAAATCGGGAGACCTGGCAACAGTGAGCAGCAGCACAGTAGATGCATAAAGGCAATTTCCTTTATGCGGCTACTGTACAGCTGCTATATAGCTTACGTCTTCCTTAAAGAGTAGACGTTTTAAAAAATTTCTTTTTTAAAGTGTTTGTGAGCTGATAAACTTGATTTGTAAAGAAGTTATTTTGAAGTTTGCCACCAATCAGTCGATAGCGCGTTTTAATATCGCACAGCGCCATCTAGCGCCGTATTGTCGAAATAAAAACTAGATACATCTAATACCTCAGTGTATCACATGTGATACAGCCATGGTTGGAAATTTGGAATAGCAGATTTCTTTTTTCGATATCAATGTTGGTTTCATAGTGAAAGTTGTGTTCAGTTTAATAATCTGAAACACCACATTAACATATCTACTTAAGGGGGTTTAGCCCTGTATAATACACCATGTCATTTTACGTACATTCTCGTAGATCTAAGTACCTTGCATTTTCCGAACCTAAATAATTTATTTCTAAAATAAAGCCTACAAATAAATACAGGCCATGTGCGTGTCGGCCACGCGCAGTGTAGGGTTCTGTAGTTGCCCGTCACAATGCGTTGCGAACTTAGAAAGTACCTTCATTTTAGAAGTTGGTCGACTAATTAAAGCTTAATATTTCGCAAACGAATCCCTGAATCGAAAAATGTTTTTCACATAATCCGCAATATTTTTGAACGACCTATCGAACGAAACCCCTCACTGTGGGAGAGACGAGAAAGAAATTGTTCTCTACTTTAAGTGTGGAGCTCTAAGAGCAAGGATCTCTTTTATTCTAAAGGCATAGAGAGCCATACCATTGCAAGAATGTGGAAAATAGTATGGATAAAACAGACCAATTAGACCAAAGTGACAACTGCCCTAATGTTTACGGTCACTTTTCACACACAAAAGTGAAAAGTGGACAGCCGCATAAACAAAGATCTATAGTTCCGTCTCCTTCTACTATTAAAGGTACGTCATAAGACAAACGAGACTAACTACAATCGTAAATTGATGCGGTATCTATGCTTTACAATAAAGGAGATCCTTGTACTATATACAATGCATCCTTGCTCTTAGGTGGAGCTACGTGGGGCACACTGAATGTTTCAGGACAATAAAAAGTGTATAGAAGTAGGAGGTTGGGAATACTTTTAATATTTTTAGAAGTGGCCTCCATTCCATTTTATGTATCGTCCCGTTCAATGGAACCTCTGTGAGAAACAGGGAACCCCCTCTGCTTTACTATGAAATTATTGAAATCTGTTAAATTATGGGGTATTCATCTAGTACAAAGCTTCCCTACGCCTTAATATTCGTGTAGGATCTTTTGCACTTGACTCATATCAGTGCTGAAGCTTGCCTGAATCTGCTGGTAGGTCACTCTCTTATCAGCTTCTCTCATGAGCTGCACAGCATTGGCGTTTTCTTCAGTTGTCGCCGTTGAACATCTCCCAGGTAGATCATCACTAAGATTGCTCCGATCATGCCTAAACTCATTTTACCAGTTGTAAACAAGTGTCAAGGGACAGGGCTTCATCATGAAATACCAATCGAAGTTTATCATTAACTTTGTAATGGACTAGGACCACGACGAAAATCGTAATAAATTGGGGAGAAAACATTTTTCTTTGCTAAATTCGTTTTGCCTCGCGACACACTCTTTTCAAATTGCCGCCAAATCGTTAAAACAAATGACAATCGAATAAAATTTTCGGCTATAGGATGATAAAGAGTTTCTTATTCGTAATTAAAATAAATTTTTCATTGGCATTGTCACTAACTGGTCCGTTCCTGAAACTTTCAGTGTGCCCTACGTACAAAAAGTTTGTTTGTTATATTATGTTGTCGGGTTGATATTTTTTTTTTAAATCTTGGACATTGTCACACCCAGTGTAGGTATACCCAAGCCAAATTACAGCTTTCTACTACTAAGACTCTCTAAGCTAAACCCGGACAGACAGACAGACGGACGGATATGGCGAAACTATAAGTTCCTTTTTTGATTACGGAACCCTCAAAAGTACCACAGAATATTGAAGACAATTTGTCAAACTCGCATCCGCAAATCTAATAAAGGCTCTCGCACACTGCACCGCTTGGCATCCAGCCAGATTCCGGCCGCAGCCCGTTCAGAAACCACCTCGTTTACAGTTTAACTTTATTGGACACAAAACTGTTGTGTAAGCATGTTACATGATTAATATGAAAGCATTGTGTCTTGCCAATAGAGCGAGCGGTATTTCAAATTTTGTTTCGTATAGTACATTGTTTTTTGTTGTTCTTAAATTCATCGAAGGGAAGGTCAATGGGACAGAGCCATACAGCCTAGATACATTACTTCTGTCACATAATAAATAGAGAATCCAATCGTCCAAATTCCAACTTCATGGTCGCATGCAATGGAATGTTGGTATGGGAAAGATTTTTGTTGTGCACTTAAGAACCTGAGTAATTAATTAATGCAACAAAGCAAAATATAGGTACATAGCAGAGGTGCCTAACGTAGATTGTATGGTGAAATTGTTTTTGCTCTAGTGTCATTTCATTATCCAGGATGGAAACAGGGGAATACGTTTGTATGGAGAAAGCGACATCAATAGATACCCTATAGGTAGGTATAGTCAACCAATTTGAATCGTCCAGTCTAATGCCGGCTCTTCATTCTCGCCGAGAACGGGCGAGACAGGCCGAGAACGAGAGTGTGGACGCCCTTCATTGTTCTCGTGGCATCATAAGCCATAGTAATTTTCCTTGAACGTTCTCGCCGAGGGTTCTCGGCGAGAATTCTCTTCGACAGTGAAGTGCGGGCTTTACACTCAGATGCAGAAACGCCCACTAGAGTTAATCCTCCATTAAATTTCTTGCCAGCTACTACTACTTGCTTAACTACGTCAACAAGACAAAAAGTGACAGCAAGAGATTTAATGAAGGATTAACTTTAATGAGCGTTACTGCAACTGAGCGTCAATCAACTATAAAAGCTTTTATGAAACACAATTTTTACAAAATTAATTTTTACCTAAAAATGTAATGGATTCTACGCGAAACCCCAGAAGTGCGATTTTTGAATCTCATTCGCGGAGTTCAGCAGTTGAAAACGTCAGAATTACTTTGAAGATACGCATCTTTCTGCTGCTGATTTGACTTTCAAAAATCATACTTCAGGAGTGCGATTTTTGAAAGTCTACTCAGCTGTAGAAAGATGCGAAGATGCTTGATCTCCAAAGTAATTTTGACATTTCCAACTGCTGCACTCAGCGAATGAGATCAAAAATAGCACTCCTGGTCGACTGAAAGCTAGAAATGTTATAAAACTCATAATCTCCTGTCATTTCGTTCTTAACAATGAGAATACTTTTCACTTTTTCTCTAGTGTAAAGTTGGACCGGCAGTCGCCATTGTTGTCCAGTAGAATCCGTTTGAATAGGAAGCAATTTTAAACTTAGAATGCGGATGTTCGACGGACTGTCCGCCGTTTCAAAGTTTCCGGAATTAAACTTTAAAATTATTCGAAAAATGAAGTCCTTTGTTGACAGTACGGGCTATGAATACGATAGAGTTGACAGTACGGGATATGAAATGAATCCCTACAGAACCCTAAGCTTCATACATGGCCGCTGTAGGTCACACAGCGTGTGTTAGAGCGACATTTTGCCGCGGAGGGTTGCGCGACCGTCGCCCGTTAAATCTATGCGGCCCTTCTAGTATAAGAGATAAGTGTACTTTTTGCAACCATCAGCAGTAAGGCTGATTCAGTGTTTATGGCGTAGAGCATCTCTGTGATGGGGATGGACCAGGTCGGCCTGCATAACTCCAGTCGGTTTAGGAGTGACTGATGATTAAAGGTCTGTAAAAAATTAACGATCAGCTGCACGGCTAATCGTATGATATTGTTGTAGTATGCACTGTAGCAATGTGAACAGTACAAAAACTGTGAAGTTCTGTCAGTCGGTTTAGGAGATACAGCCAGTCGAAGTTCCGACCTTTAATCGTCAGTAACTCCTAAACCGACTGGAGTTATGCAGGCACACCTTGTCCATCCCCATCGCAGAGAAGCTCTACACCCCATAAACACTGAATCAGCCTTGCTGCTGATGGTTACAAAAAGTACACTTATCTCTCGGAATATTCTGCGACCCACTGCGACAGCAAAGTGTCGCTTGTCTGTAAGAGCCCTTAGAGGACGTACACTACCAGGCAAACAACTTGACCAATGGGGCGGAGGTGAGGGGTGTACGCATAGCGTTTTCGTCTACAAATTTTGCTCTGCGCAGTCAAGGTTTTTGCCAAGTTGTTTGCCGGTTATTATACGAACAGGTACACATGTCATACTCAGCAGGAGTATGTGCGCGCCTGTTCAGTTCTTATGTCTTCTAACGCGTGCTATGTGTGAGTGCACCGACAACGGCTGCATGTATGAAGCTTTCGTTCTGTAGGGATTTTTATTCATGTGATGTTACCGTAATCAACCAATTTGAAATGTAGACCACGTTAGAACCTTTTCACAGCTAACTATTTCCGCTGATTCAAACAATAGACTATTATTAACTATTCTTATGCCCGGACAAGTAATCTTAATCCGGGCCACATACTAATGTTACATACATTAATCTGTGGCCAGGACCTCAAGATAAGGTTTCCATATAAAGGGTTACTTCGGAGACAGTACGTATTTTACGTATATGAAGCTCATTCAAAATAAAAAGACCCGTATTTTTTTATTTTACCATGTCTCATACAAAAATATTAAAAGTCGAGCGTAAACAAGACGCTTGCGCACTCTGCGGAGGGGTTGCGATCAGTTATTCACCCTCGACAGAGGCCTCGGGACGCGTACGCCACCCGCGCTACCCTCGCACCTACCTACCCTTTTGACTCAGCAACGCTACATTAATTTTCGGGTGGTTAAATTGAAAAAAATATAAGAAACAAAAAAAATTTTTTTTCCTTTTAATTGTTCTATTAACGATACTGATTACATGGAAGAAAAATGCGCACTGTCTCCGAAGTAACCCTGTATATCTCCGCCACGCGTCTATCTCAATCCCAGGGATTGTTTTTGATCAAGAACAGGAAGAGATTGCGGATCGCGGAGCTTCGTGGCAGGCGAAAACGCGAACCGCGCGAACACCACTCGAGACACGTGCTCGTGTCAGAACCTGCAACGTGACTCCAAACAGCTCTATCTAATGTATAATCTATTGTTGGCCACCAGGCGATGTCGGACTCGATGCTGGGCGAGCTGAAGGCCTGCTTCATGGAGGCGTACGACGACAACCAGGACGGCAAGATCGACATACGGGAGCTGGCGCAGCTGCTGCCCATGGAGGAGAACTTCCTGCTGCTGTTCAGATTCGACAACCCTCTCGAGTCCAGTGTTGAATTTATGAAGGTAAATCTTATAGGATACCTACATTGTTACACTAACAGTATACTTTAACCACACCTTGGACACTTAGCTGTCATTTCATTCAAATGGAAAAATTTTAAAGAGGAGGGTAAGCATGTGCGATACTGAGTGAGTGCAAATTAGAAAGGAATACGTATTTGCTTAACATTGGTACTGCCAGGGCCGGATTAAGCCATATAGAGGCCCCTAGGCAATGCCAGCCTCGGGGCCCCCGAGAGATGGATTTGTCTCTGTGGCCTCAAGGGCCAGATACAGGCTAGGTGGGCGCAATTAAATAACCACCAAATAACATAATCCACTAAAATATGGAGTGATCTCCAGCTTTTAATACGCTAAACTTGATGAGAGCGAAGTGAGCAACCTACCTATTTAAGTCACTGCAACATGATTTATGACAAACAAAAATGAGCGAGCGGAGCGAGCTCGAAATTTTGCAATAAGTACATTTTTAATACCTTTTTGATTGACTGACACATACTTTTAAATAATTCCATTTAATTTTGGAGTAGACCTAAATCTTCTTTTTCTCTCGGGCTGCGGGGCCCCTGGGCGTCGCTCGGCCCGAAGGCAGCTGCCTACTTTGCCTGTATGGTTATTCCGGCACTGGGTACTACCGAGGTAAAGAGGGCAATTGAGGGGGTGAGGTAAAAAGTTGGTGGGAGGCAAGGAGTGTCCGTACTCTCCGTACTGTATGTAGTAATAGATACTTTTTCGTATACTGTGCTTTAACCAAGCGTTCTACTCGTCATACTGAACAATTTATACTAGGTATGTAGCCAAATTCGAAATCGCGAAAAAATCTCTTTGGGGTAGCGTAGGTAAGGTACTCTAGTTTTGTGTGGCACAGCTTAATTTCCACAAGACTAAAAATGTATCCTGTATGCACTAATTGTCCCAGAAAAGGTAGTATAAAATGAATGGTATCTACTTCGGGTATCTACGGGTAGAAATTATTTCCTATAATTTTGATTCAATTCAGGTAAGTAAATCTGACATTTATCCAGCAGTAGGATGAGAAACAAAAAATCAAAAACATCAGTTTTGTCCAGATCATAGCTTGTAAGGTCTGGAGTGCAATTTTTGAAACTAATTCGTTGAACTAAGCAGTTATAAATGTCAAAATTACTATGGAGATATGCATCTTTCTACTGCAGATTTAACATTAGAAAATCATACTGAAGTATCCTCCACACCTGAAGGAGTGCGATTTTTGAAAGTCAAATCAGCAGTAGTCTTCATAGTAATTTTGACATTTTCAACTGCTGAACTCAGCGAATGAGAAAGAAAAATCGCACTTCAGGACCACATAGAAATTACGCGATCGACATTGACCGACGGCGGGCCAATACAAAAAGCGCGTTAAGTATAGACTTTGCTACAACTACCAAAACAAGAATAACAAGATAAGATAAGATAAGATAAGATAAGATAAGATTTTGGGAAGCTACGTAGTATCTTCACGTCCCAAATACCGCAGTGTCTTAAAACGAAAGTCTTCGATCAGTGTGTGTTGCCAGTGATGACATATGGAACAGAGACGTGGTCGTTCACTCAACGCCTCATAAAAAGGCTGAAAGTCACCCAAAGGGCAATGGAGAGGGCTATGCTCGGAGTTTCCCTGCGAGATCGAATCAGAAATGAAGAGATCCACAGAAGAACCAGAGTAACTGACATAGCCCAAAGAATTGCTAAACTTAAGTGGCAGTGGGCGGGGCACATTGCTCGCAGAACCGATGGCCGGTGGGGCCGAAAAGTTCTCGAGTGGCGACCGCGTACCGGAAAGCGCAGCGTGGGTAGGCCCCTCACACGGTGGACCGACGACCTGGTGAAGGCGGCGGGAAAACGTTGGATGAGGGCAGCGCAGGACCGGTCGTTATGGCGATCCTTGGGGGAGGCCTATGTCCAGCAGTGGACGTCCATCGGCTGAGATGATGATGATGATGAAGATAAGATAAGATAAATGTTTATTTTAACTTTTGCTTAAAACTATAACATTAAACGGTAGACCAAAAACGAGGCAAGCCTGATACGCGAGGTCTACGATTGGGAACAAAAAATGAAGGTAGAATGTAATAATTGCAGATATGGCGTGAATATGACACAGACGGCAGCGGGTACATAGAGGCTGACGAACTAAAGGTATGGTACTGATTCAATAACACCCCTGAATACATCCTCTCTTTGACCTTCCTTCTATGCGTTCGTACTACGGCGTAGCGCTACGTTTAGACCCTGCTACGGCGTAGTTGCATATTTGTTTGTTTGTGTTTCTATTTTGTGTATTCAAAAGAATACACAAAATTCTTCATATTCTTTCTTCTAATAGAAACATATGAATTATAAAATTTCTATGTTTCTTTCTATTAGAAGAAAGGTGATTTATTTATTGGCATTTAACAGTTCGTACAGAATATCCTATCCTGCTTTTAATATTATAAACGAGAAAGTTTTTATGGATGGATGGATGTTTGTTACTCTTTCACGCTAAAACGGCTGAACCGATTTCGATGAAACTTGGCATATAGAGAGTTCATAGCCCAGAATAACACATAGGCTACATATTATTATATGTCCACGCAGACGTAGTCGCGGGCAAAAGCTAGTATAGAATAATACTTGATATTTAGATAAATCTGAAAAAGTAAAATTAAAGGAGAAAAAATAATTTAATTTGTGTAATTTATTCGAAATTTTTCGAGTAGACAGGGTGAAATTGATATCATTAGCATCCTTTTAAACTAAGAGTCTACCCATCACACAGAACAACTTTTACTATGGGAGCAAACCGATCGGAGCAAAAACCAAATCAGCTGTTGCATAAAGATTCGAGTATATAGGTATAAAGTTTAGTATGGAACAGCTGACTTTTTTTTGCTCCCATAGTAAAAGTTGTTCAGTTTCATGGTTAGATTAAAAAGGATGCTAATTATATCAATTTCACTCTGTATAAGTTGCTCTTCAATTTTACAGAATTTCCTCAGAGATCTTTTGAGAGAAGCGAAGAAAATAAACGATGTTTCAGAAGACAAGCTTATTGAATACACTGACACAATGGTAAGGTTTCTTATTACGTATTCAATAAAGTTTTTTCAGCTTTTACTTTTAGATCAAAAAGTAATAAAAACACTTTTTCTCACAGCTGCAAGTTTTCGATTCGAACAAAGATGGCAGATTGCAGCTCTCAGAAATGGCAAAGTAAGTTATTTATTCAATTTTATTATAATTGGTAGGTACCTTGAAACCATTTCATCATTATCACAGCCGAAAGACATTCTCTGCTGGACATAATGCCTTCCCCAAGGATCGCTACAACCATCTAAACTATTATAAAACTGTAACAGAAGTGTGTCTGTACATTGAAGATATTTACAAAAAAAAATTACGACATGGTTTTTAACGGTCCCTGATTCCAAATCACCAATTTTTAGATTTTTTGTCTGTCTGTTTGTTTGTTTGTTTATTTGTTTGTTTGTTTGTTTGGGTGTTTGTTTGTTCGAGTATCACGCAAAAACTACTGAACTGATTTTGATGAAACTTTTTTGTTTGATAGCTTATCATCTGACTTAAAATCTGGTATACAGGGTGTACAATAAAATGGGACAGCTACTCAAAGGGGTGCTTCAGACCATCAAACTGAACAACTTTCTCTATGGGACCATTATCGAAATCGCGAAAAAAAAAAAACCGCTCTCCCATACAAAACTGCAAACATAACTCGACGGAAATGTATGGGACAGCAGATTTTTTTTTCGCGATTTCGATATTGGTCCCATAGAGAAAGTTGTTCAGTTTGAACCATCAAACTGAACAACTTTCTCTATGCTTCAGACCACTGAAGCACCCCTTTAAGTAGCTGTCCCATTTTAATGTACACCCTGTATAATTTATGCGGACGAAGTCGCGGGTAAAAGCTCGTTTAGTATACAACAGCACTTTCGCGCTATAGAGCGACAGTCGACATACGTCGTATTTTACACCCATCTGCTCCACTACCGTGGGCACCTACTCAGTTAAAAACTATGTAGGCAAGGTAAACAATTAATCGTACATGTAAAGATTAGCCAGCCAGCAATAATCGTATTGAGGCTCAGTGTGACCACTTTTATTAGATTTCTACTTTTTTGGTAGATTTATTGCGAAGAGAACGATGATTTAGTAGTGAAAATTGTTTAGTCGATTTTGGTAGAAATTAGGTAAGTATTCGAAAATTTGATCAAATATATCGGATTCAGGCAAAAAAAAAAAAAACTGGCAATACAAATAACTAAGAAAACAATTGCAGGGGGTTTTCAGGAACTTCTAGTAAAGCTTATAGCAAAATTAATCTTATCTCTCCCTATGTCCTTTTTGACGACCCGGTTGGTGTAATGGTTACCACGCCGGACTGCCAAACCAGGGTCCTTGGTTTGAATCCCGGTTCGGTCATGGATGTTATATGTTCGTGCCGTTGTGTTGTATGGTTACCATATTAAAAAGCCTACAGTTCTTAACTTGGGATCATTACAATGTATGTGCGAGCTGTGAGCGTTATTTAATTTTTAATGTTGTTTTTCACAAAAGAGGGTTTATAAATAAAATACAGAAAACTGTGCTTTTAAACCTGCGTAGGGACGACTAAAGAAATCTTTATTCTTTTCTAATTTAATTCAAACTATAATGGATCTAGTAACCCTATTAGTAACGGCTATTTGTTTCAAGTTCACTGAATACTTGCAAAGAGGTCGAATCGATAACTAAAATTGAATTTTAATCTCGACCGACGAGGGCGGGCAGATTAATTAAATTTACTTTCGGGGTAGCGCGGGTCGGGGGGTTATTACTTATTATGCACGTTGTGATTTCATTGAAAATCCGTTAGAAAATTTTATACTTAGTTATAAATATAAAATACGAGCTTTTACCCGCGACTTCGTCCGCATAAATTATATACCAGATTTTAAGTCAACAAAAAGTTTCATCAAAATCGGTTCAGAAGTTTTTGTGTGATACTCGAACAAATAAACACCCACACAAACAAACAAATAAACAAACAAACAAACAAACAAACGGACAAAAAATCCAAAAACTGGTGATTTTGAATCAGGGACAGGTAAAAACATGTCGTAATTTTTTTTTTGTAAATATCTACAATGTACAGACACATTTCTGTTACAGTTTTATAATGGTAGTTTAGATTTACCTTTTTATTTTCAACCCAATTTCAGCCTGAATTTACCCGTCTTCGTCCGCTTGAAAAAAAAATGTGCTAATTTCCTATAGGTTTCTGTGGGAAAGCTGTTCAGTATCATGGGTACGATCACCCCTTAAAGTGATGCAACTGTTTACCCTAACACCCTGTAGTATTAGTATTTAGTACCCGTTGGGGTAACCAGGGTTATTCTAAATAGGTATAGCGATTAGCAGTGGTTTCCTACAGACAGCCCCTAATCTACGATTTTTCCGACCCGGGGCAAAAACTTGACATTGGCGCCCTCCCCTCCAAGGGAGTAGGTAGCAATATTTTTTTCCAGGGGTGGCTGGGTCCATTTTTGGTAGTTGCAAAAATATCTAAAACTTGGAGCGAGCGAAGCGAGCTCGAGATTTTACGGCAATGAGATTAGCTCGTCGTAATATGATCCCCCCCGTAGATCCGGGGCTGCTACTTACCTTTATTTACATCATAGTCTTTTAATACCGATTTTGATTAAATCTAAAACGATGCTCTCGTAGCACCTCGTAGTCTTTCGTAGTCTCTCGTAGCCACGGTAGAGCTATTACCAAATAAGTGTTAGCAATATATTATATGATTACAATTGAAACCAATGAACATCGTTCATAAATACAAGAACACAATGGCCACATTCGCCAAATGTCATCTTGGCGCAAAATGCCATTTTCGCGTTACTTCACATTCGCAAAATGTTACACTAACGTAGTGATTACTTGCTCAGTGGTTACACTCGCAGGTGACGGAGCAAAAGAAACAAATACTTTGCACTTAGTACTTGATACTCTTTCTTATACTGTGCAAATACAGTTCTTTAAAATCTAACATTTTTAGAGCGTTGGTAGGTTTTTATTAATTAGCCTGCTAGCTAGTTATTAGTTAATTTTTATTAGTGTTGATGATGATAGACAATATGACCAAAAAAAATATATATTTTATGTCACATAAACGAAAAAACTTCCAGCTAAAAAACATTTTGTATAAACTGACACAATTTATTGGTTACCTAACTAAATAGGCTCCGTCAGCCCGGAAGTTCATAAAAGGCTTCATTTCCGGTGCCCTAATTTCATTAAACTCCGACCTTAATTATAACTTAATTATATCAGTTCAATAAGGAATCTTATAATTACGTTAAATATGGCTTATTTTGACTTTGTAGAACACATTTATTTTGTTGTATAAAGAATTTTCGTAAGATTCATTCAAATACATATTATTATCTACATTTATACAGGGTGAAATTGATATCATTAGCATCCTTTTAAACTAAGAGTCTATCCATCAAACTGAACAATTTTTACAATATGGAGGCAAACCGATCGGAGCCAAAAAAAATCTGCTATTGCATACATTAATTGAGTCAAGTACCTAGTCATTGCTGTTTATTATGGAAGTTGTTCAGTTTGATGGATAGACTCTTAGTTTAAAAGGATGCTAATGATATCAATTTCAACCTGTACAGATTGGATTGTACCAAAAGTTGCAAGTAATATTTTTTATTTATAAATTATTGACTTTTTCATGGGATTAGCACTGCATTTTTGCCATTGTCAAATAGTTTGTCAGAATAACCCAATCTCAAAGATTGTTTTTTAAGAATAAAACAGATGCGATGAGTTGGCGGTGCCTCGTGGCAAGCTCAAACGCGAACCGCGCGTATACCACGCGAATGA
Source organism: Agonopterix subpropinquella (assembly GCA_922987775.1). Taxonomy (NCBI): domain Eukaryota; kingdom Metazoa; phylum Arthropoda; class Insecta; order Lepidoptera; family Depressariidae; genus Agonopterix; species Agonopterix subpropinquella. Next base: position 8,095,496 of record OV277694.1, on the reverse strand, counting down.
CAAACCCGCTCGCGGCAAAACTTGCAACTTGATTACGTGACACCCAACCCTTAGTATTAGATTATAATTTTGATTGTTAGTTGCATGATTTTATTTACGATAATAGTTGATTTTACGTAATATGTTAGAACCTAAATTAATATTTCTATGCAGTAGTCTAATTTTTCTATACCGCCAAAAGCCTCCAATCTCCTTGGTAGGTTACCTACCGGTTTCCAGGAAGTATTTTCATTATGACATCAATCTCTGTGGTTAAAAGTTTTCTTAGTTTTTTTAATGACTGGCACTTTTACCTCAAAAAAATTCTGCAAACGCCATTAAATCGTTTGGAATTAAAAATAAAGAAATTGTGTTCTTAATTTCTCTTAATGGCTCTCTGAATTTATTTTGACACTTTTCAACCAGAATGTTAATTTGAAAAGCTTTGTAAAGCTTTTTATAGTCGAACTCTTTAGTCAAAATAAAACTTTTAGCGATTTTCTTTTTAGAGGAATAAAATGTATTCTTTTATGTTTCTTTTTCTCCAATAAAGATAAATTAAATTAAATTTAATGTTAAGTTATAATTTTAAGTAGGTATTTTTATTGGTGAATCGCGAGTCTAGGCCCGTGTCAGTGTGCCAATTCTTTCTTTCTTAAGGTACTTATTACAGAAAAGCCTATATCGAACTGACCCTCTAGTATGATTTCGCTACTTGCGCGTGACTCGGCTTTTTTCCACACTACGCATGTCGCGGCAAGGGCGGCTTTCGCTCTCCAAAAAGCGCGGAAACGCGAACGGTTATTTTCAATGCAGCAAAGGCGAGTCGCGCGCGTTTCAAGAATTCATATTAGACGTACAGCACGTCTAGCATGATTTATCTTCTTGCGCGTGACTCAGCTTTATTCCATACTACCTACTTGTCGCGGCAAGAGCGGCTTCCGCTCTCCGAAAAGCGCGGGAGCAGGTTATATTCAACATATACAGCGAAGTCGCGTCGCGTGCGTGTAGAGAAATCATACTGGACTTGCGTGTTAGAATGAATACAGAGTGTAACAAAAGACTAGTAATATGTAATCGTTTGGTTTGGACCATCAAACTGAACAACTTTTACTAAGTAGTCATTAATTCCAAGTCAAAATAATTTCATAACCTATTATTGACCTGCCATGTTCCAGGTTACTACCCGTAAAGGAGAACTTCCTCTGCAGACAAGTTTTCAAGGTGAGTGGCATTATTTCCCGAGAAAACATCGCTCGCCGCCATTGTCACGCCACGCCATCCATTTCGTCGATTACCCACCAATATTCCTCAGGCATTTTGTATCATGTCACCGAATCTACACAATCTTGATTTGTTTTTAAATTAAAAAGTAGGTACTTTTTTATGAATGTAATAAAATGCAATGTTGAGTTCAAAATTTTACTAGCAAATAAAAATCACGGGGTAAGTAACTAATAGAGATAGGTAATAGGTAGAGTTAGGTACTTCTATTAATTAATTATAGAAATAGTACATCACTATTAAATATTTCCTACTATAGACCTGCTGGCCTAGCATGGCCGCTCTCGCCCAAGAGAAAACGAGAAAGATCGAGATGTGCCTACATGTCTTTGTATACTTTACACACTTTTTACGCAAGCCAAAATGAGCGCGCTCTACCTGTTTTGTCGCATTATCGTGCGTAGCATTCTAGCCCTACAGAGAAAATATCTCGTTAGAGTATATTTTTTTTACCTTTTACAAATAATTCATCTTTATAATATTCGAGCAAGATTTGTCTGCTCCTAACCTACTGCGATAAATAAAAAATAAACCGTAAAAAAATACAGGTCTTATCGATATTGCCTGGACAGTAAAATATTAGTAGAGTGACTTGTACATTTTGACGGAATAATCAATAATAATCAAACAATTATGCTATTCATAATTCACATCTCGTCCCAAATAAGTAGATAGAAAGAAACTACGTGGGCGGAATACTGATGTTTTCTAAAACCTTTGCGAAATAAGTACATAAAATATGAGATTTTTTATTAAATATTGTTATTAAATTAGGTTTTTTATACAGGGTCCTTCAGGCTGATGGGTTTTCAAGGGGATGATCAGATCACCCAACTAAACAACTTTTTCTGTGATACACGAAAAAAACCAGATCATCTCGATACACAAAGTTGTTCAATTTGATGGTCTGATCATCCTATTAAAAAAACTGTCAGCATATTTAAGTTGAACCCTGTATAAAAAAGATAAAATACCTATACAGGGTGTACAATAAAATGGGACAGCTACTTAAAGGGGTGCTTCAGACCATCAAACTGAACAACTTTCTCTATGGGACCAATACCGAAATCGCGAAAAAAAAATCTGCTGTCCCATACATTTCAGTCGAGTTATGTTTGCAGTTTTGTATGGGAGAGCGGATTTTTTTTTTTCGCGATTTCGATATTGGTCCCATAGAGAAAGTTGTTCAGTTTGATGGTCTGAAGCACCCCTTTGAGTAGCTGTCCCATTTTATCGTACACCCTGTATGTAAGCCTAGCAAGAATATGAAATAGGTAGAATTTATACCTACTGCATGGTGCATGTGTATATTTCATACTATGTATTGCATGGTTACTTTTTCACTTCAATTTCACAGGTCACTTCACTTCTTTCACCTCTCTTGTTTTCAGCCATATTCTAATTTTCATCTTATACTGTCGTTGATTTTGCCGATTTCCAGTACCTATCCTACAAATAGCAAATATGCTTGACGTTGTTCGATAATAAATAGGTACCTATTAGGTGATTGGGACTGTTTTATGTAAGTACAAAAACAAACACCAGAGCCATCACAAAATGGTGAAGCATCGTAGCAAGCCGAAGAGAAGGCATCAACCGACACGCGACTGCCCACTAACAGATTTTCGATGCGACCCTTTCTTCCTATAAAATTGTGAAGACTTTAATGTCAACCGAGTAAAAAAAAATATTGTGCACGTACATTCGTTGCGTTTCCAATTTCCTTCGCCTCGCTTTATACTCATTCAATTTCAAGGAGCAAGTAAATGGTTTCGTGTAACACATTACAAGCTGTTGATGTCAAAATACAACATAAAGTCCGTCGCTTCGCTACCACAAATACATTTAGGTAGGTATGGTAACTAATAAAGGCTTTATTATTTACTTACATTGAAAGTGGAGTCATAAATCGATCATAACATTTTCAATTCAACACCTACCTACATCTACATGTTAATGCATTATTACAAAATCAGCATACTTACATTTAACATTTTTCAAACAAACATTAAGTAACTAATTTATTGTTTAGCGTTTAGAAATAAGCGACAAACAGGAGATCCTGGTAACACTTGAGGGTATCAAACAAAGAACAAAGCCAAACCTTTATTATTTTATACTTACATAATTTTGAGTAATATTGACCTTACAGGTACTTACACTTAACTTACCTACATATTATATAACAACCTATAGGTACCTTAGAATATACCTATATCAGGTCCAATCACAGTGAAGATCCTTTAGTTTTTGTGATCTGTGTTGAAGATCCATACTAATCTTTCTGCTGTATTTAATAATAGTAACCGACATCAAAACGCGCGCTCTATATATCGGATTATAGTAAAGTATTAAATACAGACTTGTTACGTCATATACATTTCACAACTTAGTTTATCCTGTGGCCGTAGCATGGCAGTGTGATATAACGCTGTCGCGCCATTGCTCCCTTTCTATTTGCGTGCGATCGACAAAAAGAGAGGTGTGATAAAGCTATATCACGAGCATCATGCTACAGCCTTATTGAATAAATAAGGTATACAAGCTAAAGAATTACTGAAAATTTGAGTTTAGCGTTATTTTCAAACGTTTCTTTACTATAAAATATATTTTTTGCAGTCAAATTAATAATCTTCTTAGCATGACTATCGTTTTTTTGCCTGTCTCTGTCCTAACACTGAACGCTTGTGTCCCGCACTGCGCACATAGGAGGGTATTGAGGTGAGTCCTCTACACTCTTAACTGAAGCACACTTTCTGACAAATTATGTTCTTGTTTATAAGAAGCACTCAGTTTTAGAGAGATAGAAAGTTTACTTGAGTTAGTAGCTAACTAAATTATAATCCTTATAATGGTGCACGTGCTCGTAATTTTAAAATAAGAACACCGACATTTTTTTTTATTAGATGAATATTTTTAATATTAAATTTTTAAGTTCGTAATTACTCTGCTGTGCATCATTAACAGGAATTAAAAAAAAAATTAAAGCAAAAACTTATTTGTTCTGTAAATAATATTAAAACGTAAAAACTATAAAAATTTTATTCTTAAAGTAGTAACTAATATAGGTAAAGCCCGCACTATACTCTCGCCGAGAATTCTCGCCGAGAATCCTCGGCGAGAACTTTCTAGGAAAATTACTATGGCTTATGCGCCACGAGAACAATGAAGGGCATCCACACTCTCGTTCTCGGCCTGTCTCGCCCGCTCTCGCCGAGAATGAAGAGCCGGTGTAACAATCAGACCATCAAACTGAACAACTTTCTCTATGGGATCAATACTGAAATCGCGATAAAAAAAATCTGCTGTCCCACACTATTAGGTCGAATAGGTTTCTAATTTGTATGAAAAAGCTGACTTTTTTTTCGCGATTTCGATATTGGTCCCATAGAGAAAGTTGTTCAGTTTGATGGTCTGATCATCCCCTAAAATAGTTTCAGCTAATTTATTCAGTCGCCAAAACTTTTAATGATGACTTCAAATTTAATTAGTTACCTATGTTTTGCTTGGGTGTATTAAATATAATTTTTAATTTACCACAAAAAAGAGGAAAATGAAGGATTTTTTTTGAGTATTTTGTAAAGAAGAGAAAATCATAATTGTTACATGTAGACACATTATAAATAATTATAAAATCAATTCTTACCCACAATATGTAAAATGAAGCCCAACATGGGATTTTATTTAGCACAATAGACGGTCTAGCTTCGTGACGGACAACATGTCGCGCCTTAACTTTCTTTCTCTCCACGGCCGCGGGCCTTATCGCGCACATTGTGCTAGGCCTCGGTTGTCTTATTATTTTTAATTCAATTCATGTTCACTATCTAACTTATTTTTACGTCAACAGGGTGCTACGAAACTCACAAAAGACGATATCGAAAGGGTGTTCTCTCTTTATGACAGGGTAAGTCCTTTTTATCTCTGACTACTCCCTCGGGGAATATATTTGTGATCATATGCAAGAGCCTTTTCACTATAGTGATTTATCCACGATTTCCCAGTAAAGACAAAATTTTTATACTGATAGTGACATATCGCAGATTTTGTCGCGAGCGTCGCGATGTCACTTGACGTTACATGAGGTATCGGTTAGTCGCTATTGAGAAAAGTACATTTGTTTAAAATGCCATCATGATCCATTCAAATATGTTTTCATTCATTCGTTTATCGAGGTAAATGATAGTTAAAAAACAACGGGTTGCACTCCGGGAGTGCCGGCAAAAGTGAAAACTTGAACATTATAAAAGTAGTAGTAGTAGTAAAACTTTGCAATCTGTGTAATTGTACGCTTATAAATGTTGTTTCTTACAAACAAGTTTACTATCATTTATGTGGTAAAATATGCCGCTTAAACGAAACAGCTGGAACAGGCATAAATTTTCGCCGCGCTGTAGAAAGAGGATATGTCTGACCAATTTTCGATCAGGGTGACGTCACGGTCCTGAGGCGAGTTTAACATCTTTTACCCATCCCAAAAAGTGCAGCACGCCGCTAAAGAAGTTTTCACTTCAAAATTCTCTAAAATTACAAAAATCGTTGATTCTAACACCCTGTCTAAATTATATGCATCTCTACTTTAAACATTGTCGTTAATATACCTAATGTTAATTTTAAACAGATCAACTTAATATTTCCAGGACAACAACGGTTCAATCGAAAATGAAGAACTCAAAGGCTTTCTCAAGGATTTATTAGAATTAGTTAAAAAGGTCAGTAACTAACTAAAACAACTAGTTGCAGTTGCTTATTAAAAATTACAAATTAGTCGCCGTTTGGTCCTTTTTTCGACAACACCTGCATACTAACTACGTAGTTAAGAGGCTCCCCATAGGTAAACGCTAGCTCGGGCCATATTTTACTGGTTTTTAGAAGCTATCTTCTCGTTATTTGAAAGATATACAAATAATTGAAAAGTGTAGCAATATTCTTCAACGTCTCGGCTTTATTTGCTATAGATCATATTTCTTATTTTTCTATAAAATACATAAGAAACCTGTGTTCAAAGGAAAGCCTAAATATTGGAAAAAATCTGTATTATGTGCATCTACTTTTTAAGTTGAAGTCACATTTACTTGAGACACACACCTTTGTGTAGACAATATTAAGATCTAAAATTGCTATTTAGCAAATTTTTTTTTAAGACCAATATTTAATGAGTTAATTAGGTAGATAATTGTTAAATTTGGGGCGTTTTCTTATGATTTTAGAAATGTATGAGTGTATGAATGTATGAGAAAAGTATGCAATGAAATATGATTTCCTTGGATTAGAAGGCTCTACTGTGACATAATGAAGTACAAGCTAGTCAAAAATAGGTATACCTACTAAAATGACGTAATTAAGTAGAGGTGAGGTGGCTCTGAAAGAGCCATGGTCGTTCGGTCAGGGAAACCCCTTAATACTAAGTTTTTGTTTCCAGGACTACGACGCGCAAGATCTCCTAGAATTCGAAGAGACGATACTCCAGGGCGTCGAATACAGCAGCGACGGTAAGATAAGCAGGAAGCAGCTCACGATGATCCTTCTCGCTCTAGCAAAGCACCACCAAGAAGAGGAACCAACCACTCCATAAGTGAATCCGAACGCAAACACCACTCCGTCCCGATATCCGAACGAATTTCTTGCGTGACTGTTTTAATACCGTATTTGATTTTTCAAAACCTAAGGAGACGGGCGGAGCACGGGCGGGGGCAGCATCAACAATGCAAAATAACACCTATTTGAATAGCAATAGAGTTTAAGAGAACAGGAGATGCTCCGTCCTTGTCGCACAGTCGGACGGAGATTTATCTGTCAACGTATTTTTTTCTCTAGCTGTCATAAAATAGAGTCTATTTTACATTGCTCTCGCTGCGACCGCACGTCGACGCTCCCTTGAAGAAAGAAAGCTTGAGTTTTATGGAATCTTTGCATTATTTTATAATTAAAAATACCTTTATGGTAATCTTTAAAAAAATAATGACTGATGGTTATTTATTTAAAAAAATAGATTAATTATCTACCTACTTACTTCTTAAAAAAGATTTTATTAATTATCTATTTATCTCGTATTACTTACTTCATTTATTTTATTTACTTTGTTACCTATTATTTTATGAGACAATAAGATACAAGAGGTTTTTTTAATAAGTGCCATAAGGTATGATAATGGTTATTGCTTTATTGATTAGGTACATTTCAAAAACAACATAATTACTACCTTATGAGTACCTAATTTTTTTGTTAAAAAAAGATTTTCAATTGAGAACTTCTCTAGATTTCAAAGTGGTAAAAGTCTAGCAAAACATTCAGTTGCAGTTACTTGTTAAACAATCTCCTTTTTTACGGTAGGTAGTTCTCGCATTCCAACCCCGAGAAAACGATAAAAATCGAGATGTGCCTCAATCTTCTTAGTAGGTATGCCATAAAAAGCAGGCATGAAATTTTTGTTGTTTTGTCGTGGATGGCATGCTAGCCGTACTGGGGCGAGAAAACAGAAGAGCTCTGATAATAGAGATATCAAAATGGTTTTATCTCACCCCTGTCGGTGGCTAGCATGCCACGCACGATAAAGCGATAAAACGAGAAACCGTCATGTCATGAGCGTTCACTTTCTCAAATGTAAAGTAAGTACCTAACAAACAAAGGCACGTCTTGATTTTTGTCGGTTTCTCGGGAGTGGCATGCTAGGACCTGTGGAATAGAGAAAATACCACTATAAGTACATAGAAAGCTTGAAAATGCAATTTAAGGCCTTGCTAGGCTTTCAAAGAGAACTATTAAATGTAGAACTTTATCTTGTCCGTTCTTATATCAGTAGAAAACCGTTATTAGAAAAAACAAAGTCTTCAAAAATCTTTAACTAACTTTGAAACAAAATGTAGGAAATTAAATTCAATCCACTTTAAACTTTCTATTACCTAAGCCAAATTTAATGCCAAAATATTTGTTAAGTAGATGCATGAAACTTAAATTACGGCTTTTAGTTTTTTAAAGGAATTTTAAAAAATAACGGCCGATACGATTATTAAGCACTCTCTACACTTTGCCCGCGGATCGCGCGATAAAGTCGCAACGGGGTGCGAAGAGTGGAGACTCTTTCGTGGCATAATTGACAACATTTCATTTTAAGAAAGACACAAAAATTAGAAAACCATTTGGAGATTATGTGATTCAAAGCTTATATCAAAATTATCAAATTTTTCTATCCATTATTTCTCGAGTTATTTGAAAAATACAGAAAAATAAAATAGAGGTTGAATGATATTTTATTCCTTTGCCTGCTTGGCTTTTCTATTGTATTTGACAGTTTTTATTTTTAATTTTATTGCGGCCAAGGTATTATAGCCATAAATCCCACGTTTTTCAGAAAATTCTAAAGTAAATTAAAAATAGAAATATCGGTCAAAAATTAAATCGGAAAAATACGTATCTCTTATTTTTTTACATATTTTTATACTTTTCATTAAAAACTGGTAGTTAAAAAAATATTGTCAATTTTCGCGATCCGGGGTTTAAGTGTAGAGGGCGCTGGCATCGTAACAACCGGTACGTTGGTAGGAAGGTATATGTGGCCTTTCAAAAACTATGAGTTTCAAACTATAATGTATTTCTCCTCGTCTCGTAGAAAAAAGTAGATTAGATTTTTCTATCAATTCAAAATTCCTACATATCTTTCATTAATGAATCATCGAATACCTATTAATAAAAAATGGGTTAACTTAATTTATTCATTACTTATATACGAGATTTAGTATTTTAGTTGATTTTAGTACCTAACTAACGAGCATGTGGGAAATTTTATTAAAACTCGATAGGTGCTCTCACACCTACTCCAGGTGTCACCCACAACTCCTACAAGTCAGTATCTCACACACCCAAGAAGCTTTGAATATCCCACACCGAAGTTTTGATTTAATTAATAAAAAGTTTAATAAATGTTCTTAACCTTTTTCGTACATAAGTACTACTTATTTTACAAAACTCAGATTTGTGAGCATTCATTTTGAATGTTTATTGTCATTTTACCGTATAGATCACGTAAGGCCAATCACTCTCGCCTCCTCCTCCTATTATTAAGTATCATATCATTCAATCTCCTAGAAAATATCTTCTATAATATTACCTACCTAACTAGGTACATTATTTTGTTCCCCAAAAATCTACTTTGTTAAACATTATGACAAGGGTTGGTTTTCCTGTCTTTCAACACTATCAACGAAACTTGACAATTTTAAATTTTCATTTTACTTGGACACAGGAAGCTGGCATAGCATACGTATTGCATGATATTGTCCATGCGTAAACGATATGTCAGTCTACTTAGCACGATACAACTGACTAATTTTATTGAACTTACAATGTGTCTAGCATAAGCTACAAAGACTAATCGAGAGACTAAGGTTTGTCGCGATATGGTATGTCGGACTTCAAAATGTGACAATAGGTAATTATGGCACGCACCTAATGGGGCAGTTAATTAAGTTAATTTTATTACCTAAAAAAATATTTTTATTTTTGTATAGTGTTGCGACAATCTATCTCTTGGAAGACACAGATACCCGAGTCTTAAAAACGTTGATGTTTATTGTTGTTATTATAACTGTGTAGTTTTAAACTCTAAATGTGTTTGCTTATAATCGATGTAAATTTGGAAAAAAAATGTATTTTGTTGAATTGTTGATGTTTCTATCATTGTCTGTAAAATAATAAAATTATTTGTGTCAAGCTTTGGTTAAGATTGCACTGATGGCTTTAAAAATTTGTTAAAACCTTCTTAGTTAGTTTTAACAAACAGACGACAGACAGACAGACAACAGTTTAGTTTTGTGTTTTACCTCCGACGGAAAAGAGTTGGGTATTAAGTAATAGCAAGATAATAGGTAGATTTTTCCGAAAAACTAATTTACTAACTATAGGTACTAGTACCTAGGTACACGGTCACATTATGTGTCACCAGACACCAGACCCTCTAGCTCTAGCATGATTTCTCTACTTGCGCGCGACTCTGCTTTTTTCCATACTGCAAGTCGCGGCAAGCGCGGCTTTCGCTCTCTGAAAAGCGCGGGAACAGGTTATTTTGTATGCAGCAAAGGCGCGTCACGCGCGTGTAAACAAATCATACTAGACGTGCTGCACGTCCAGTATGATTTAGGTGTATGAAATGGGTAGGTGAACCTACGCATTTCACGTGACTATGTCAGCGCATATACAAACTTGATATTACTTTATTATGTGCAATATTAACCAAAACAACTAATGATAATGAGAGACGTAATTAATTTAAACCGAGCTGTTGTAGTTTATAAATTAGAATTAATTGAAATGTGATGTTTAATGTTAATATTAAAACGATACCTAAGGAAGTTTAACATTATTAATTTGTGTATTTATTTGTTTTTATTAAATAATATAATTAATATAATAATAATGAATGGCTAGCTTTAAAACGAACCTACTAAATGTGCACAAATATAAATGAATAGGAAACACATATTTTTTTAGCTACAATAAACGTCCACCAACTACAATTTTATTTGAAAATTTTACTTAAGTATTTCACTTAGCATCAAAAAGATCTAAAAGCAAGTATACTTGTATATTGTGAAAATCAGCAAAATAACTCTCGAGTGCCTGCAAGGTAAGCCTGTAGACTTGCTATTTAATTGATCGCAGACTTTTTTCCAAGGCCAAATCGCCCGTTAGCCAAATCACAAGTGTAAAGACCGATCGCACGATCGTAAACCCGGTTTCAGCCTATTGGCTATTGGGAATAAGGAGCGCTTGCTGCTTCCCTCCACCCACCTTTGCAATTTAGCCTTGATCGTAAGCAATCAATTGCAGGCACTAAAGTTAACTTTAGCATAAAACCAAAACGACTGTTTCTCCACAGTATGATTTCTCTCTACTTGCAGGTGACGCGTTTTTTTAAAGTGAAATTTTTTATGGGAAGGCTTAGACGAATTTCAGAGCCCTTTCATGTGACGGAGGGACAGCTGTGGAAGTTTCACTTCTACCGGGCGTCCCGTGACCTAAAACTTTTTTGTTCCATAGATACATATCGCGGCAAGCGCGACTTCACTCTTTGAAAAGCGCTGGATTCTTTGGGGCGAAGGCGCATCACGCACGTGCGAATAGAGAAATCATACTAGAAGGGCTGATGTTTCATGATGTTGATGATTGATGACTTTTAGCGCTGCTCAAATTTAACCTACCTAATCTATAGTCTGTTCACATTTAATAGTAAACCAGTGAAAAAATTAAAGATTGTTTTAGTAATTTTAAATGCGTTAAAAAGCCATAATTATACACCAAATTAGTGTTATTTACTATACGTATTATTATACAATATGGATGGGTGTTAGTTATCATGATGTTTAGGCAAACATTGTATTTTGTGTAAAGCTAAGTTAAGGCTAAAGCATGCTTTAGACCCGCAATTTATCGCACACTTTTTCTCAAGGCCAAATTGCCAGTTAGCCAAATCAAAAAGATCGCACGATCGCATACCTAGTCTCAGCTACTACCTATAAGCCCCGCAAGTTGATATTGCGATCGAACCTTGTCACAATAACAGCTGCGTGACGTCATTCGTCGCAAAAAACTCTAACGTAAGCGCGGGCTGACCTTGCGAACGGTACTGACGGTGCACGTCGACTACGTCACAACTATGTCTCACCAAGATGGCCGCCAATCGCAATATCAACTTGCGGGGCTAGTAAGGAGCGCGTGCTCCTCTCCACCGCCTGCCTTTGCGATTTGTCCTTGATCGTAAGATTCGTAAGCTTGCGATAAATTGCAGGTCTAAAGGGTACATAAGTTACTCCAATCGCGATCGCCTGGCACTAAATGTTGAACATAATTTTTGTTATAAAATATTTATATTTGTAAAATGTGTTTTTTTTTTTCTTAAATCTTAATATCCCTTCAAGATTTACCTACACTTGTAGCAGTAGCGGCGTTAGGGTAGGGCCCGGTTGGGCGACCGCCCTGGGCGCCAGAGGTGAAGGGGCGCGGGAGGCCGGATCCCTTTTGTCTGTCCATCCATCCAAGTTGCATATTGTGACTTGTTGCAACCATTAAGATTTAAGAAAACATCTGGTGACATGGCTAAGTGGCAAACAACTGTTGGTTACCTACTTTAGGTTACGACTCCCCGCCGGGTATTTCCGACTAACAATAGAACGGAATTTATCATCCTATCCCTACATTATGTTGCTTTTGTTTAGAGTTATTCTTCCATAGTTATTCTTATTCGTAGTCCTATCCCTTTTTTAGTTGTCATTGTAATGTTTTTAAAAGAGCTATATATTGTTTCTGACTATTACGAAACGAACAATAATTTTACTCAATGAAGGGTTTGATCAGTTGAATATAGGTTGAATAAGTATAGATACTCCGTATCTTGTTTTGTATTTAGGTACACAGTTTAATATAAAAAAACATTCTAGAAAAGATCCCATACCTTCTCGAACTCTGTGAAGAATTATAGGCTCGAAATCAATGATGGCTGTGTGGTGTGTGATGTGATGAATTCATTAACTTCAAATAGTTTTTGCCTTATGACAATTATGTTACACCGGCATATTTTTTTAATTTCGTAAATGAATGATCGTACATACAGGAACTGTATCCAAATGTATGGATAGTACCTACTGCGAATTTTAATTAGAATACCTCACAACCGTGAGCCGTAGTTGGAACTGGATTTGAAGTAGATAGGTAGGTAGGGCATAGGAGGCTCAAAGTAAGGCAGAAAAATTGTTCTTTGTCTCTTCAATTTAAGCATGCCGAAATTAGCGTGCATGAAGGTATGTTACCCGATTTTGGCCAAGCTTTATATATCAGCACAACAAAATTAATCTTTATGTATCTTTTGAACTAAGTATTAATAGCTAGATGATTGAATTTTATACAAAAAATGCGTTGTTATGGCCTATTTGCTAAGGAATACTTAATTTAAAAAAACATTTTTTTTGCTCTATCGAAAAACAGTAAAGTTATACACATAACCGTCAAAATTGGTGTACAGTGTATACTGGCGGCCAAGACGTCGACCGCGTCGACTTTTATGGTAGCCCGGTAAGACTTCCATAAATTAAAAAGAAAAAACATTTTTCACCCCTCCGAGCGGAATGCGTCAACTTTCGTCCCGCTGCGGTAAACAAAGTTGGCGCTGTCCGCCTCAGTCGGGGAGAAAAATAGTGTACCTACTAACCTCGGGCAGTAAATAAGAAAGCCTCAGATAACATGTTTGTTGAGCTCGGCTTCGCCTCGACTAACAGTTAAATGAGATCTGAGACCTTTCTTACTTTCCTGCCCTCGGTGTATAATCTACTTTTAAATCATCACGGTATTCAAGGCAGGGCTCTGGATCTGTTAGAATCTTACTTGGAAAAGAGAATCCAAAGGGTGTGTATCAATGGAACAAATTCGTCTGGCTCACTAGTAAAAATGGGCGTTCCACAGGGATCTATACTGGGTCCATTTCTCTTTCTGGTTTATATAAACGATTTACCCTACATGGTGCAGAACTTGTCGAACATAGTCTTATTTGCTGATGATACTTCTCTTATTTTCAAAACAAGTAGAAAGGCGCAAGATGTTGATGATATTAATGACAACGTAAATGACACTCTTCGACAAGTTCTGAACTGGTTCAGTGTTAATAATCTTGCTTTAAATGCAAAGAAAACTAAATGTATTAAATTCACTCTACCAAACGTTATAAATAATGAATATAATATAACTTTAGATAATGATATATTGCATTTCACAAGTAATACTGTATTTTTAGGGATAAAGATTGACTCGAGGCTGCAATGGGGTCCACATATAGAAACCCTAGCGGGTAGGCTGAGCTCGGCAGCTTATGCAGTTCGAAAAATTAGACAGCTAACTGATATAGCTACTGCAAGACTTGTATACTTCAGCTACTTCCACAGTATCATGTCTTATGGTATTTTGCTGTGGGGCCGTGCTACAGACGTCGAGGCTATCTTGATCCTTCAAAAGCGGGCAATTCGAGCCATTTATAATCTACGTTGTCGAGACTCACTACGAGATCTTTTTAAAGATATCAATCAGTATTTTGACTTTCTACAGTCAATATATTTACGAAAATATTTTATATGTTCGAAAAAATTTGTCTCTCTTTCCCAAAAACAGTGACGTTCATAATTACAATACAAGAAATAAAAATAAATTAGTATTCCCACATTTTCGACTCAGTAAAGTCAACACATCTTTCATGGGGCACTGTATACGCTTTTATAATAAGATACCAGAGGATATTCTAAACTTACCAGACAAAAAGTTTAAGTCTCATGTTAAACAAGTCCTCTGTAAAAAAGGTTACTATAAACTCGATGATTATTTGAATGACCAAAATGTCTGGTCTTGACAATTTTACACTATGTAATGCAATATTGTATTTTAATTGTACTTTGTACATTTTGTTTTGTTTAAAAGATGTGTGTTGTAGAGTTTCTGGCCGCATCTTCTCTCAACGGAACACCTTCCGACGCGGTGGTAGAGTTAAAAAATGACGTCAAAAAGCTATCTATATGATATTATTTTGAATAAAAAAATTTGAATTTTGAATTTTGACCGCGCCATTATCCTATTTCTAATCCAAAAATTCCAAAGTTTCGCTAAAAAGTTGGGCTGTGTATATGTGTAATTTGAAATCTTACTGTTATCGAATTTTAAAACTAAAGAAGATGTTGAAACTTCATGGCTTTACATTTTGATGAGGGAAAATTAAGATTGATAGGGATGTTAAAATCGGGCGATTGTTTTTTTCCACGATTTTTCAATAATGCTAAATCTGTTATGCTCGAGGAGAGAATATTCGTACTCTGATGCCTACTTACAATACATGAATACAATATAGTTTTCGAGAGTATAGATTTTTAGAAACTATTGCAACCTTTCAGATCACCATATATCACCTACAAAACATAGAGTGCGAATCAGCGTTTTCTATGATGTAACGAAACATCGTTCTCGGTTAACAGACGAGAATTTAAAACAATATCAAACATCCACCACAAAAATATAGCTTTTTTGATCGAATAAAATTAAATATGTCTGAACTGTACCGCCAGGAGAGAGAGAGCGCCATACATTCCAAATCCATACATTTTTGACCCTACTTAGTTCGAACTATGACTTAA
The DNA here is from genome assembly GCA_922987775.1 of Agonopterix subpropinquella. Lineage (NCBI taxonomy): Eukaryota > Metazoa > Arthropoda > Insecta > Lepidoptera > Depressariidae > Agonopterix > Agonopterix subpropinquella. The sequence continues at coordinate 8,080,074 of OV277694.1, read as the reverse complement.
AAATCGTATCTGAATCTCGGCCTAAGTCTAAGGTAAAATTAGAAATAATATACATAATACCGACTCACGCTTGGCCGGATTTTTTATTATTATTTTATAATTTAATTCATTCCCTTGTCTGTTTTAAGGGTTCCATACGTACCCAAAGGGTTAAAACGGGACCCTATTACTAAGCCTACGTTGTCCGTATGCCTGTCCTACAAATAAACGGCTGTATTTTTAGCACCGTAATAGCTAGACGGTTGAAGTTTTCACAAAATAGGTAAACGTTATTATAATACATGTTATGTATGGCTCCTACCAATACCTACACCGTCAGCTCAATGGGCTTGCAGCCGCTGTGGGAGTGCGCGAGGCATGTCACACAACGTGACCGCTGACCTCATTATTCATTTTAGTATTTTATAATCTAAGTAGTGTCACTTTTCGGCCCAGCGTACCTAACTTCGGTCGCTTCCAAATTCATACTTTAAGACTTATTTGTAAAATGTAAATATAATTTAGTACCAATCTCTTCTCGTCTTCATTTCACCTCCACTGTAGCCACCCACTATAATTGGCGCAGTCTTGGAGTTGTAGAGTCAGTTCGCGGTTCATCAAATCTGTTCCTGCTGCTGATCGTCGTATCGCACGGCCATTGTCTACAATATCACCTACGAGAGGCTGGCTATGCAGAGGTGAAGAGGATCCCTATCCAAACATTGATAGAACAAGGTTCCAAGACAAAGAAGAGATCTAGATATAATTATTTTGTAAGTACGCATACCCTATTGGTTGCCAATTTCCTTTCTATTAATTAACTTTCCTTTTTCCTATACTTAGTTAAATTTTTTTTTATTATAATTTTTCACGGCTGTTTTCCCCTTTTGAAAATGCTTTCAAGTTCCTAAATTTATTACATACTTTTCGTATATGTCTCAATTTATACCGATTCGACATAGTTTTTTAATCCAGTCCTTGTTGCTAAAAACAAAATTTTAAAGCTCTCCCTAAATCTAGAAAACGTCAATTCTTATCAAATTGACCCGCCCGAAGCCCTCCCATGACTGGTATGTACCTATATGTACTTATCATTTATCCCATAGTATGTACGCTACAATCAACCAAAACCAACCCGAAAAAATATTTGTCTTTTTTTTCACTCCCTCAAATTAATTTTAATTTAATAGCACACACCTCAAAGATGGTTTCAGTTTTGATAATAATTTCATATAAATAGCCCACCCCTCATAGTTAGTCCGAGTTTCGAACAGTTTTAGCAAAATAGCCCACCCCTAAAAGAGTTTTTCTAGTAAAATGGCCCACCCCCTCAAAGTTCGAATTTTAATTAACATTTTAGTAGAATATCGCACCCCCCAAACATGGTTATTCAAATAAATAGCCCACCCGAGTTTCTACTATTTCTAGGTAGTAAAGTTAATATTCAAATAAAATTGCTCACCCCTCTACTATAGTTAGACTTATGATATGAGTTTTGATTAAAATTTTTAGTTATATCTATTAAAATATTGGTTTTAATTTTGATAGTTATACCTACCTAATTACTGATTAAAAACTATGCATATTTTAATAATGATAGTCATTACCTACTGGAATCCCATTCAAGGTTATGAAGGTACTCAATAACCAGACTTTGCATTTTACTCAAGACAATGCAATGACCGTATACCTACGCGGTGTATCGCGATTGCGGACTCAGCACTTGAATAAAATGTTTACTTGATTATTTATAAAATTAATTTCGTCAGAATCATTTTTTTAACAGGTCTAATAAATTATAAAAAAATATATAATTATTATATAGAAAGCTCTTTGAAACGTCATTTAATTGACGGTTGCTGATAACGAGCAAAATACCTATCAGATCTTAACTACGCTTAACTTGCCTAATTTTTCACCTTTTGAGTGAAAAAGTGCAAGATTTAGCTAGAGAAAGAAAAAAATTAGAAAACATTAGAGAAATAATTAATGTTGAATACTTATTAGAACTTTTTGAATTATTACTTTATATGTACCTATAATAGAAGATACAAATCTTGATTTTCCGATAAAAGAATAGTACCTACCTAGTTATCTTTCCTATTTCTATAGTCTTGTATGTCCTATAACTATCAAAAATAATCAAACTTTCCTACTTCCTTACCCTTTTATGGCATCCAACTCCCAGGAATATGTGTATAATAGAGGCTGAATGCCCGAAGTACCTATACCTACTTACGAAAACGAAGTAAAATTTAACCACAGTCGATCTCACAAAAATACCTACAGAACATTCAAGAACGATAATAATAGTCTGAAGATAAGATATCAGATTCTGAAAATCGCAACGCGACTGCATATATCGAATCATACACCTACAGAAGATCATGGACCACATGGATACAAAATTCAAGGAATACCAATCGAGTTAACTACCTAATATTCCACGGTCAAAATCTACGGAGAAATATTACCTACGATAATGAAGTTCAATTTGTAATTAGCAATGCAAGATATCCGATTACAATGGAATCCGTCTACTTCCTTGTACAGTATTACATTACAGAGTACATTTGCACTGATCGCTACCTAACTCATACCTATTTCATACGCCAAAGAAAGGCACACAAACAGAATTTAAAGAATCCAGACGCGACATTTGCAGTAGACGTCAGCAAATAGTCGCTCATCTTCGGGAGGGAGATGTTATGTATGGCTCCTACCAATACCTACACCGTCAGCTCAATGGGCTTGCAGCCGCTGTGGGAGTGCGCGAGGCATGTCACACAACGTGACCGCTGACCTCATTATTCATATTAGTATTTTATAATCTAAGTAGTGTCACTTTTCGGCCCAGCGTACCTAACTTCGGTCGCTTCCAAATTCATACTTTAAGACTTATTTGTAAAATGTAAATATAATTTAGTACCAATCTCTTCTCGTCTTCATTTCACCTCCACTGTAGCCACCCACTATAATTTACAGGTAAAGTACCCTAAATAATGTATGTTTGGAGGCAAAATATGTACAGTCGCCATCAGATATATCGTAGCATACAAGGTGTCCAAATATTTCTGAGCAGTGCTAATTTTCATTAAATTTATTACAGTAAATGTTACCAATTATATCTAAACGTGTATTTTATCATAAATATCTGAACAGCGAATTTTCAATAATTTCTTTACAATGTTATTTAAAATTAAAATGTAAAACAACAGAGTAAGGTTTTTTCCGAAACTGTTCAGATGTTAATGACCACCCTGACTGCGTCGATATATGTTGAGAAATCTATTAAATAACAAGTTTTATGTTTCTGTTGTGAGAATTTTTATTAGAAGTGACGTGACAAGGGAAAACGTTCTTTGTACAAAAGAAAATAATTTTTAAATATTGACAGTGCATTATATCAAAGAGATAAAACTACAACACCCTCCCCTCAATGGAAATAAACATAAATGAACGGAACATACACCAAAACTTACAAAGAACAATAAAAAGCACAACAAAGAACAATAAACAAAACAGCGTAATAAAAATCAAGTATTAGTTAAGCCCATACCTACAATACATCTTAGGTGAGCTGTACGCCTTAGGGGCTTAGTTAACACATCAGCTGCCATCTGATCTGACTGTTGATACTTAACATTGATAACACCATCGTAAATTTTTTCACGTATAAAATGAAATTTGGTGTCAATGTGTTTTGTCCTATTATGGTGGATTGGATTGAGCGCTATTTTCTGCGCACTCTGGCTATCATTAAAAAGTACAACCTTATCAGCGTTACCACTAACTTCAAACACTAACCTTCTAAGAAATATAGCTTCTTTAGCAGCGCTAGCTAATGCCATATATTCGGCTTCAGTCGAAGATAATGCTACCGTGGGTTGCTGTTGCTTCTTACATTCCCAACTAACGGGTCCACCTGCGAGCGTAAAGTAATATCCAGTATACGATCGCCTGTCAAATGTGCAATTCGCCCAATCTGCATCTGTGTATCCACACAAGTAGACACCTGTCTTCCTGTAAGAAATACAGTAATCTATTGTACCTTTAAGATACTGTAAAATCCTTTTAGCAGCCAACCAATGTTTCCTTTCGAAACAATTATTAAATTGGCTTAAATAGCTCGTAGCATAAGCTATATCCGGTCTAGTATTTACCGCAAGGAACATTAGGGAACCTATTAGGCTTTGGTAAGGATAGGATTCATCTGATTCTTTACCCTTTTCATATTTATTATTTTCCAGTGGAGTGGACATATGCTTACAGTCTTGCATATTGAAACGTGTTAGAACTGTTTGTATGTACGTCTTTTGGCTGACGCATATTTTGTCGTCCGTTCTTTTCACATTCAAACCTAGAAAATAATCTAATTTTCCCAAATCTTTCAATGAGAAATGCTTTTGCAATTCTGTCTTGACAGTGTCAAAAGACGTCTCTTTTTTATAAAAGATACAAATGTCATCGACATAAACTGCCAGGATGACGGTTTCGTCACCAAACTTTTTTAAATAAACGCTTGACTCCGAAGAAGTTCGTTTAAAACCTATAGAAGACAAGGTTTGGTTTAATTTAATATTCCAAGCTCGAGCTGCTTGCTTTAAACCATAGAGCGATTTTTTCAATAAACAAACTTTATGTTCTTCGCCTTGTTTTATAAAACCTTGAGGTTGCTGCATGTAGACTTCTTCTTCTAGGTCACCATTCAGGAACGCTGTATCGACGTCCAAGTGTCGCATTTTCAAATCCATTTCTGCCGCTAAAGCAATAAGTGTACGCAGAGATGAATTTCGAACAACTGGTGAAAACGTTTCATAGTAATCAACTCCTGAAACTTGACTAAATCCTTTGGCAACAAGCCTTGCCTTGTACTTCACCACTCTACCTTCGGCATCCTTTTTAATTTTATACACCCATTTACATGGTACAACCTTCTTGTTTGGTTTTTCAACTAACACCCATGTCTTGTTTTTATTCAATGAGTTGAACTCATCTTGCATAGCAGACTGCCAGCTTGTACTATCTTCTGCTTTGATAGCTTCAGCATAGCTTTGGGGCTCATCAGGTTCACTACTCATAGCAGCATTGCAGTCAAACGTATTTTGATTTATCTTATTTAGCCTATTTCGAAGTGGGTACCGTTCTTCAGGCTCTACCACAATCTGTTCGGTTACATCTTCCTCATCAGAAGCGTCATCAGCGCTAATGAATTCTGAAGTATTGTGAACTTGATCTATAACTGCCTCCAAGTCATTCGCCTCCTCTTTTGAAGACGAACCAATTGACGGTGTCGGTTTTTCCTCATTCCTATGAACCAATTCAAAAATAGATTCATTGTTGTCGGTCAAAGTAACTGGTTGATGTGTGGTTTTTTCCTTTAAATCAGTGAAATGGTCTTCAAAGAACACCACATCTCGACCTTTTACTAACCTCCTTGGATTACTTGGTTCGCGAAACAGATAACTTTGTCGGTCGTCTGAATATCCAACAAAAATATACTGCGCAGCTTTTGGATCCAACTTCTTTCTCAGTGGATCAGGAATCTTCACCATCGCGCGACAGCCAAAGACTTTTAAATGAGTCAGGTTTGGTTTTTTGTCATGCCATAATTCATACGGCGTCTTCCCGTCGAGAGCTCGGTGCGGACATCTGTTCTTTAAGAACACGACCGTTTCAACAGCATCTTGCCAATAACCTTTTGAAAGAGAACTGTCTGAAAGCATACAACGACCCTTTTCGACTATGGATCGAAACGTTCTCTCAGAAACACCATTCTGTTGTGCATTATAGGGCACTGTGGTTTGGTGCTTGATACCTTCTTTGCCTAAGTATTCAGAAAACTCTCTATTTACATACTCAGTTCCATTATCGGATCGCAAAGTTTTAACCTTCAAGCCCGTTTGTCTCTCGACCATCGACTTAAACATGCAAAACCTACTAAAAACCTCATCCTTAGATGATATAAAGTATATAAAAATCATGCGACTAAAATCGTCTATAAAAGTCAAAGCGTATTTATTTCCTTGAAAAGAATTTTCAGACATTGGACCACACAGATCCGAATGTATAAGCTCCAATTTAGATGTTGCCTTTTTGTGCGATACAGGTTTGAAAGGCTTTTTAGCCTGCTTACCTTCTATGCACGCGACGCAAGGATCTTTATCAACTTCAGTGTACACTACGCCTAGATTATCCTTTTTAAGTTTGTCTAATCCTATATGGCATAAGTGACCAAGTCGTTTATGCCATAAACGAAAACTTGTTACATCACTTTGTACTTCGAACGCTGATAAGGGTTTTGGGGGACTTACTGTACAATCCAGCGAATACAATCCACCATAACAGGATCCATGTAAAACTGCATCACCTGTACAAGTAAAATTTGCAGAATTATAAAATGTACAACCTTTCGTATCAAAAACAACACTAAATCCATTTTCAGTAGCTTTCTTAACAGAAATCAGATTAGTATTTAAATTAGGAACAAACACTACATTTGAAATCTTCGTAACATTACAGTCACTTTCCGTTTTAAAGTTATTTGAAATAGGAACATTACCTATACCTGCACTTGACAATATGTCTCCATTTGCGATCTTTATCTGACCAGTTGTAAATTCTTTATAATTCACTAACCAATCTGATCTTCCAGACATATGGGCACTGGCTCCAGAGTCTACGTACCATTTGTCAGATGAGATTTCTTCAGAACCTGCGTTCAATGCGCCAAATAAACTCTCGAGTTTATTTATGTCCTTGCTAGAGCCATCGTCTTTGGACTTTCTGTTGAGTGGACAGTCCGGTTTGACGTGTCCAGGCTTCTTGCAATTATAGCAAACTACTCCTCGTTTCTTGCTATTTTTCTTAATCTGCACGCGCAAAGCCGTGTCTGAATTGGAACCTTCATCGTTTACAGTTGATCTCGATAACTCAGTTAAAAGTTTCGTTTTTACGAGCTCACTTGTGATGGCACTCGTAGAGTTCTCTAATGCCATTATCAGAGGATCGAAGCGCGGCGTCAAACCGCCTAAAAGAATGGCTGCGACAGAGGCATCTTCTATAACCTTGCCTATATCAGCCAAGTCTTGGACAGTGGACATAACGGCATTTATGTACATCTCTATATTTTCAAAATCAACCAGAGTGTACCTGTAGAGCTTGCGTTCTAGGGCTAAACGACGGCCCATCGACTTATCTTCGTAAGCCGCCGCTAATGTGTCCCACGCCTCTCTTGCCGACGTACTGTTTCTAACGTGTGTTATTGCTGGTCCGTCCAAAGTTAAGCAAATCTTTGCTAAAGTAATCTCGTCATCCCTTTTCTTATCTTCAACGGGAGTGGAGTCATTTTCTGGGTAGCCACTGACGCTATTCCACAGACCTTCATGTACTAGGTACATCTTCATCTTAAACTTCCATATCGGATAATCTTGCCTACCTTTTAAAAGTATTCCAGCAAGGGAACGAAGATTTGATTTCGATCCTTTATCTGACATCTCGAAGTTTTCAGAAAATTTTCACTTTTAAATGGTGAAATTTATTTTAGACTTCATTCACAATATCAGTACATAAATACACAACTTATTATTCACTTTTAAAAGAGCACTTCGTGCTGATAACGTGTTGAGAAATCTATTAAATAACAAGTTTTATGTTTCTGTTGTGAGAATTTTTATTAGAAGTGACGTGACAAGGGAAAACGTTCTTTGTACAAAAGAAAATAATTTTTAAATATTGACAGTGCATTTTATCAAAGAGATAAAACTACAACAATAGGCGTTCCTATATTTTTGATTGGTTATGAGTAAAGAAATTATTGAAAATTAGAACTGCTTAGAAATATTTGACCACCTTGTTTGCTACGATATATCTGCTGGTGACTGTACTGTTTTATAACTTTACCTTGGCACTAGAAATGAAGATCTGCAGAGTCCACCCGAAATTTAGGGGTCCTACCCCCCCTTCCAGGGGGTATGGGTAGGTGGTAATTTTGGCAAATGCACATTTGACAACCTGGGCAAAGAAAATATACACTACCTGGGCGAGTGACGTATCATTTTCTATGTAATTTTATGCGTTGAATCGAATGAGACCATCCCCATGCTTGTAGGACCTTGTTCGGGCGCACTACCGTACCTTTTCCGGAAGAGATTCGGCGTATTTTTGGGCGCTCATAACTTCGGACTGGATAGTACTCATGAGCTCAAATTTTCAGGATCGCATGTGATCATCACTCTTATGAAATGTACACAATTTCATATCTATAGCCCTGCTACATTAAATTTTATTAATACGCAAACTTCGTTGATTTCGTCATTTACTCACTCACTCACTGTTGTTCATCAAAACACAACAGGTAAGTACTTCCCAAAATCTTAGAAAACTGAAATTTGGTACTTTTCCTGTGTTATTATAGCGGATTTGATGACAAATAATAAAACATATAAGAAGTCAAAAATTAAGGGGGTCTCCGTACAAGGAATTGTTTTTTTTTTTTCGTTTATTGTTCATTTCGTTGTACGTGTTAATGAATTAGCACCAAACCTCATACACCGCAAATGATTTATAACACAATAATTAGACTGAAACAATAATTTCATTATTTTGGTAGTTAAAATTTAAAGTAATAACACACACTTAGGTACTAGTAGTAATAATTTAAATATTAAGTTATTCGCATTTTTTTTTGAGGCAAAAGTGATTTTTTATCATTTCAGCAATGAATGAAAGCGCTAACGTACTCATGAATACATTTTAATAATCTTGTTTTGGTAGTAAGTAGGGTGAGTGTGCCCATGCGGTGGTTTGACAACGGTTTTAGTAAATTTTAAATTTTATAAACAAATTATTTAATATTTTGAAAAAAATTTGCTTTGTTGAAACCATGATAATTCGAATCTGCTGATTCTAAACAAACTACTTCCTAGTTTTTCACAAAACTTTTTTATAAGCTAATATGTTGTGTGGTAGTAAGGAACACTCGCTGCGCTGCGCTAGTACTCCGACTCACACTTGGCAGATTTTATATTTTCAACATGGGTTGGATAGCAGATAGGGGGCGCCGTAGCTATCTCGCCCAGGGCGCTAGTAGTGCTAAAGCCGGCACTGACTTGTAGGCCTCGCTTGCGACCCCTGAGAAAACTATAAAAATCGAAATGTGCCTCCATCTTTATTATTTTACGTATGCCAGAGAGAGCGCGCATGACGTTTTTCTCGTTTAAACGCTTTGTCGTAGGTGGCATGCTTTGGTGGCATGCTAGCCGCGAAGCCTTGCGATAAGGCTAATGGCTGGCTGAGATTCAGAGACGATTTTTTAAGTCATAGTGTAACGAGCATATCGATAGACCATCGCCTATTTACTTTTTATCTATGCTGGCAACATTGAGGTACAACTCATCAACTCGATTCGTTATCGATCATTCTTTGAATCGATTCATTCGCCGTTTGTTCGTTCGCTCACTCTTTTCAAAACGGTTAGCATTCGAAAACTAGCTATTGACGTGTTAACATGTTTCGTGCATAATGATCCTAAAAATTAATTATGAAGTGATTGAATCGTGTAATGTATAAAACTAGTGAAGTGTTAAACAATAAACTTTAATTGTTGGCATTGAACGAGTTTGATTAATCCAGCTTCCCGTCGAGCTTACATCTTCAGAAGTGGCAGGACAATGCAAAATTTTCTTTGCATAACGCCCACCGAACGAAGTCAATATCAAGGTAATGTATATTTCTGCTCAATTTCTGTTTCTTAAACGTTAATGTGATAAACGCTATGAAATAGCCTAAAGCCTAGCGTATGGTCTAATAAAAACCATCTTGGGATAATTCTGTCATGTATATACTTTGTGAATCGCATTTTGATGTACAAGAATCGACTAGCTATGTAAATGGCACTTGCCATATCAGAGGAATCAGACGGAAACGCGCAGATTTTTATTCTTTGTTTGATAAGACCATAGTGTAACATTTATACATTACATTACACTTTAACACGTGACTGAGTCTGCATAAAACGCGGGACAGAATAGAGGTACCTACATTTTTTTCCATTCCATCTCATGGTCTATCTACATTTACATTTTTCTGAAACTTGTATCATTGTAGTGAGAAGCAAGTTGGCAAACATTAAAACTGATCGGCAGTGTGTTGTTATTTTGATGCAAACGCTTACGACTATATCCCCGAGAGGATAAACAAAAATATTATATTCTATATACTGAAAACAAATGAAATAAAATGTCCTCATTTCACTGGATGTGCACAAATTATGGCCAGTACGACTGGTAGTGAACCCGTCGACACGACTAGTAGATAGTGGACAATATAAATTAAATATTTTGTTTCAAAATTGAGGCATTTGATTTCCTAATGACGTGGCCCAGAAGTGCGATTTTTGAAAATCATACGAGCGACTTGGCAGTAGAAAATGTCAAAATTACTATGGAGATTATGCATCTTTCTACTGCCAATTCGCTCGTATGATTTTCAAAAATCGCACTCCAGTTGAATGTATATCACATTATTAGCATATTGAGGGACGATTGACAGACTTGTATGACAGACAGATATACTTACAGTAAACCTAGTCAGTGATGTATGGCCGATTTGGATAAATTTTGAAGCGAACAGCTTTATGCGCTGTATATTTAGATGACAACAGTCGTCATGTTGTTCAGAAAATCGCAAGATTGACTAACCACATATTATTTCAAGTTTCAGAGACCAAGTGACGAGAATAGAGAAACCAGTCATTGTTGACAACGGACAGCATCACTGCTGCTTTCATTGCTGGTGCGGTGCCGCCACCCGAGGAAGCGACCGTGGCCTTCATGAGAAATTGCCTGGAAACTCGAGATCACAAGTAACGAAACAAGTACACATGAAAAAAGGGAACAAGTACACATGAATTAGGTACGAACATATGAAAGTGATGATGATTTATGTCAACATTTTTAGTTTCTGAACCGCGGAAAGAAGGCATCAAAGCGACGCGTTCTGAATCTCATAATCAATATGAACAGAGACATAAGGAACTTTCTTGTACTAGGGATTTGAAACTTGAGGAATCGTGAATCATTTCCATTTGACCCACTATAGACAGATAAAATTAATACTTATTAGTTAATAAGGTACAGAAATTGTAACAGGCTTGAATTGGCCTGAATTGACTGAAGGTTGAGTTGAGACTTGAAATCATGCACCAAGGCCCGCCCTCTGTTAAGCATTTCTAAATCGAATGAAAGCATTATGAGGAGAGATTTATTTTCAGTTAAACTACGACAGAAATGCTTGAGAGAACACGCCTTGGTGAATCTCTTCGATAATTGCAATAAACTTTTGAATAAAATACATTATATTTTATAAATATAGAATAGGAAGAAAGTTTATAGTGTGATTGTCAAACTGTAGATAAGCAAACAGTGAATTGTATCATGCACAGATTAGTTGATAGAAAATCGCGAGCAGACTAGGAGTGAGATATTAATAATAATTATAATATAATTATTTCAACAGACTCTGTCCCTTTAATTTATGCGATATGACTCGTGAACTGCAACTCGTGCACTGCAACTCATGAACTGACTCGTGAACCGCGATTCATGGATTGAGACTCAAGAAGGGAGACTCGAGAAGAACCGCGACCCGTGAACCGCGAGTCGTGATCATGAATAGATACATTATTATCTTAGGCAAGTATTATGGTTGTAACCATAGTTGAATGCTTTGATTGTGCTGTGTGACTCGTGTACGACTCGTGAACTATGACTGTGACTCGTGAACCGTGACAGGTGACAACTCGCGAAAACTCGTGACAACTCGTGACATTTCGTGACAACTCATGACAACTCGTGACAGCTCGTGACAACTCGTAACAACTCGTGAAAACTCGTGACAACTCGTGATAACTCGTGACAACTCGTGATAACTCGTGACAACTCGTAATAACTCGTGAAACTCGTGACAGGCGAATAGACAAAATTACTTTATTCTAAGACAGGTATTATATTTGTAACGTACGTATTTTTCGAAATTTCGAACGATAGCGATAATGATGATGATGATGATGATACTAAAAATAAATAAATAAATATCTTGGACTACGGATTATTTGGTCTCATTGAAGCTACCAGAATCAGACCAATAATGTTAATGATTAAATTATAGTACATTTGCAAAAGTAATATAGGATAGTGATTAGTGAAGATTTTACTGGAATAAAATTTTCCTGCATATATTGCACCATAAAGGTATGCAAACATTTTATATCAAGTATGATGATACATTGTAGACCTTTTGAGTGTAAAGAAGCATTATTAACAGATTTTCCATTAGAGGTATTTATTAAAAGCAAAAAATATATACATATAAAAGTGAAATTTGACTTGCGACGGCGTTGCTCTGAAATTTAATTTCATATGGCAACCTGTGCGGTTACGTATTGTGTCGACACAGTTATAAGTAAACTAAAAGTTCAAGTATCCAAAGATTGAGAGTAGTATTTGAAGTTTTGCTGTGGATGATTATTTTACAACAGTCTTTTACGCAGCACAACACAGCACAGGCTTACAGAAAAAGTCTGTCTTACGAATGAATGGCGTTGCTAATAGAAAGTAAGACTATTAATGTGGCATCTACTGAAAACCAAGCATTTCAGAAAGATATAAGAGTTTAGCTGTGAAAGAGACTCTTAATTCTTGAAATCCCACGGTTGCGATATTATTGAACCACCCATTGCTTAGCTTTTGTTGTCCTAAAACCGGGTTGGGAATGGTTAAATGTCGAGAAATCTCTATGAAACAAAGTTAGGAATGAGTTTCATAGTAAAAGTGATAGTGACAGTGATAAATACTCAGCAAGATATTAGCTACCAGTATGCTTGCGGTCTGAAGAAACGAAAAACGAGAAACGATAATATTTATATGAAAGTCTCTTCAAATCACATAAGATTGAGGTTTTAAAATAAATAATATGACATTTTGCTAGGTATCCAGAAAGTATACGCAGCTTTGTAGTTCACTTTGCCCGCGACTTGTTGCTACACATTTTATTCTAATTATAATAATTATCATTTTAATCTATTCTTATTTTATGTTATACGTTACGCCAGTGCCCAATCATAACAGACAGGACCATCACAGAGTAAAGGAAAACTCAGAACTCAGGATAACTCTTCTATCAATGTTGACGAATGTTGTAGTTAAACAAAGAAACGGCGGTCGATCTTGAGATTATTATACTAATGCAGATATTCCCATCTTAACTATATTATAAACGGACGACTTCAGTGCTTTTCCGACCAGTGAACATAGTTATAAAACTTAAGTAGGTAATTTTCGATGTTTTTAACGAACATGTAAACTTGCCATCATATTCCTTCACATATAAAAAAAGGCAGAAACTAAGTAGCATTTATGATGCATGACCATGAGCCCAAACTATATTGTTTATGATAATTATTTCGTTTGAGCACAACGCCTTGTATACAGAGGTTTATTTGAGCTTGACCAACTAAAAGATTCTTAGCAAGCAAGTGAATTAACAGTATGGTAAGAATATATATATTATTATTCTAGAATATATATATATTCTAGAATATAAGATTGTCATTCAGAGATATCATCACAGAAAAGGGAAATTACATGATAATAATTATATAGTAGCGATTGGTCAAACATTTCCTTGCAGTGAATTTTATGTGTTGCCTGCTTGCTCCCCGAGTATTAATAAAGATTAAGCTAATGAGAATTTTCCTTTGAATTTAATAATCCAGATAGTCAATAATTTTAATAAATTATTGACTGTCACAGTGAAATGGATTTGTATTTAATTAAATTTTAATGCAAAGTGTATCGTATTGTCTGTGTGCACAACATCAGCAGCATCAGAGTCATTACAGACCCGAGCATTATTTGTACTTAGATGTTAGGTTAAGATTAACTGTATTAAAAATATTCACTATCTATTAGCTGAAATATCGAATATGTATTTATTGAAGAGAAGACAGTAATGGTTAAACTGAAATCCCCTAGCACCTGGATGCCAACTTCGGCATGGACACCTCATCCATGTCTAGCTGATACTAATTATTCGTTGTAGTTCTGAAACTTTAGTGAATACGTGAGCGTGCATAGGATTTTCATAGATTCTAAAGCGAATTTGACAGGTTGATCTGGGTCTGGAAATGGTTCACAATTTTGCCACAGCATGCGCTGAGATCGATTTGACTATTCCCGCTACGCACTTCGCACATAGCCAGTAGTATTACTCATTGGACAATTAATTCGAAATCTGAACCCTAAAACTATTGATCCAATTTTTGCACGTAATTCAATTTGAATTGAATTATACATAACGAATCAGATTATAAATGATTAAAGGAATTGGAAAGTGATTATGTTGGATAGTGATTAAGAGTCGAAGTGGTATGTCGGGCAGGATTGGCATATGAACTTGCCGCCCGAAGGAGAAACATACTATTTGACAAGTGAATGTGTTGCGTTATCACACGAGGGCAATAACGGCGCTGGAGCGCAGCCCAGAGTGGTACTGTAGCACTTATTTGATACAAGTGAAAGTGAGGGTGTTGCAGTATCACACGAGGGCAAGTACGGCGCTGGAGCGCAGCTCAGAGTGGTACTGTAGCACTTATTTGATACAAGTGAAAGTGAGTGTGTTGCATTACCACACGAGGGCAAGAACGGTCCGCTGGTCCAAACGTTATACGAGCACTGCAGCCAAACTGTTTTTTGAAAATTCTGATTTATAGATAGGTTTTGCTGTGCCTATAAATGAGTATCATATGAGATACTACAAATTGTATATAAACACCTTTATGTACTTTCAATATGATGCAGTAAATGAATTATGAATTAACTAATATTAAATTGCAATAGATTAGAAAAACGCTCTTGACCATTTTTGTGTTTGGTAAATAATTAAATATGATTTGAGAAATATGTTATTTGATAATATTTGATAATTTTATTGTTAGCAGTTGCATTAAGTAACGTTACCCATTTTTATTTTATGAGAAACGAAGAGACTCGTTTTGGGGAGGATGGCCGACTGTAACGAGCATATCGATAGACCATCGCCCAGGCGGAGGACATTTGCCTTTTGGTGGTCTTTCCGATTCAGTTTGCATAGAATGTGCTGCCATCTGTTAAATATATCTTTTACTATGAAAAAAAAAGATTATATTGTCTATGTCAATGTCAAATTGACAAATTTACAATATGGCGACCTACCTTGTGTAATGTGCGTGTTGTTTGTAGTTTTTGTTCAATTTTGTGCCGATTTAGTGATGTTCTGGAGTTTCAGTTGTTCTCTTACCAATGTACAGATTACAGGAATAGTAAGGATACTGGAATTTCACTCGATCGGTGCGGGATTGAACGAAAACTAGCATTCAAACAACGGTATGAGTATATAAGTATATATATAAGTAGGTATGTATAGTATAGGAAGAATTATTTTCAGAGAATCACAGATGGCGCTAGCTAGCCTTCAATTTGACATAAGGTGGATGCATAATGTTGCCACGAGTGGGTTCTCTTTTCTAATATACTTATATTACTCTTTGCCATCGCCTATTTACTTTTTATCTATGCTGGCAACATTGAGGTACAACTCATCAACTCGATTCGTTATCGATCATTCTTTGAATCGATTCATTCGCCGTTCGTTCGTTCGCTCACTCTTTTCAAAACGGTTAGCATTCGAAAACTAGCTATTGACGTGTTAACATGTTTCGTGCATAATGATCCTAAAAATTAATTATGAAGTGATTGAATCGTGTAATGTATAAAACTAGTGAAGTGTTAAACAATAAACTTTAATTGTTGGCATTGAACGAGTTTGATTAATCCAGCTTCCCGTCGAGCTTACAATAGTTCGAACTAAGTAGGGTCAAATGTATGGATTTTGACATACAGGAGTTCGAACTAAGGCCTCGTTCAAGGAGACGAGGCGCTTCACGTGGCCGCGGCACGCGCCGCGGCAGCCGCCGCGCTACACCCGCCGCGGCTACCGCAGCTTTTTTTACATCCTGTCAGACTTTATAGGTATAAAGTCTGACAATAGTATAAAGTCTGTCGGTATACCGAGTTACAATAAGTTACAACCAATACGCCAGTAATTTTAATACATTTTAAATAAACAATAAATTGTACTTAGCTGCTTTTTTGGGAGGTTGTTAGGATAGATACCAGTAATATAAAACCAAATTTGCAGCTTCGAAAGACCTGTGCTAACCAAGTGGTGCTCGAAAAACCTCGAATTTTTCGGACTTTTTTCAGGTTTTGACTTATAACTTCTAAATGGTGCATTTCACATAAAAATTAATCAAGACTTGTTTAAAGCAGACAAAATTTTCTATAAATTGATTGCAATTGCAGCTCTGTAAGTTAAGTAAGTCTTGAGATACAGCACGTTAAACCTTGGCAATTTTTCCCAAAAAGTTTAAAATTGTAGTTTTAGCCGTCTTCCGAACAGGATATCGGCTAAAATACTCATTCTACGAGGTAAATTATAAGAAATTAATTTGGAAAGCAGTTATATAGCTTTAATTTAAGCATAAATTTTACCCTGTACAGTGATTAGTTCCTTTGTTATCAGGAAAAAAAACTAAATATAAGGGGAATAGGTTTTAAAAAAAATGGAGCCTTAGGCATTGCAAGAATTTTTTAAAGGACAAAAATACATAACTTAGTAGGAAATGGTTTACATCATCCAAAATGAAATGAAGTATAATTAATAATCTATCTATACTTTAATAAAACTGTAAATGTTTGTTTGTTTGTTTGTTCGCGCATCTCGTGAAAACTACTGGACCGATTTTAATTAAACTTTTTGTATTTGAAACCTTATGACTAGACGTATAAATTGATATATCTTTGATCTCGCTACCATGACGAGTGCCGGTGCGGACGAAGTCGTGGGCAAATCTAGTGCTATTATTAAACTGAAAATGTTTGTTTGTTTGTTCGCTTATCACGCGAAAACTAAAAGACCGATTTTGATGAAACTTTTGTTGTCTGCAAGCTTATGGTTAGACTTAAAATTTGGTATACCATTTATTTTGCTACGATGTTCAGAACTTGGGAACCCGTGCGGATGAAGTCGCGGGGAAACTAGTACTTAATTACAAAAGTATATAAAAACGAGAGTTCTCCCACGACTTCGTCCGCACGGGTACCCGTCATTGTAGCAAAATAAATTACATACTAGAGATCGGTCTAATCATAACCTTTCAAATGCAATAAGTTTCATCAAAATCGGTTTAGTAGTTTTCGCGTAATGCGCGAACAAACAACCATTTACAGTTTTATAATTCTTCTTATCGTGTGGGCAGAGCCCTGGTGTTAGAGTTTTTTCAGACCACCTTACGGCCTCTGACGTGGTTTTTATGTAACGACTATTATACCAGTGATAGTAGCCGGGACCAACGGCTTAACGTGCCATCCGAAGCACGGAATCATCTTCCTTTTCAGACAATCAATTGATTCAGCCTGCAATGTCTTAATCAACTGGGGAAAAACGCACAAAGTGACATTTCCCTAGGTGTCCCGTGGGAATCGAACCCACGACCTCCATGTTGAGAGCCCAATGCTCTTAACCATTAGACCACGGAGGCAGTTTCATAATAGTATAGATTATTTTGGTAGTTTGGGGGACCTGAACGTGATGTGATGGTGCAAGAAATACACAATACCTACAATGAAAATTATAATTAATTTTTTGTTTCTTGTAATAAATTACAAACTAAGGGGCTGTTTTAGGGCTCCGGAGACTCTTCTGTGGTCAGATCTAGTAGTAAAGATTCGTCGAATTCATCTCCTTCATGCGTCTCATCCATGGCTAAGGGTACTCCCAGGGTGTATTCAGGCAGGTCTTCCCCTGACAAACATTGCAGAGAGCCGAGCATTTCAGCACTGCTCTCTAGCAGGAGCATTATCTTCCTCCGCAGTCCGCACCCTTTCTGGCACTTGCATGATAGGAATTTCAGAAGGGTTAGCGGTCAGCCCCTGCCACCTCCTTGATCACTCCAAGTTAGTGCATGGGCTCTTTCTCTATCCCCAACCACTTCTGCACTTGGTGGTAGATTCTTTAGGAATGTAAGGCCTCTTCGGTGGGGGGCAGAAGAGCGGGCGGGCTTAATAAATGACTCCGGAACGGTATTGGTACATAATTATGAGTACCTACGTACTTAATAAATGATAAAATTCTGTTTGCTCACGGGTCGCATCAGCACTGGTAGCATGCACACCCGCGATAGCCGTGATACGGCTTTATCACGTCTTTTATCTCGTTCTTTTGCGCGCAAACGTTCTTTTGTGTGCATGCTACCAGTGCAGGAAGCCGTTCTTAAAATTTGATAGAGCCGCAAGAAAATGTAGTGAGAAGTCTCATGCATGTTTGACATTCCTGCTTTAAAATATCTAATTTATAAATGTAATGTCATTTTTATAACATTAAATAGATAACTGCGCAGTATTAATATGAATTGACAATAGGATCTCCATTTCCAAAAAAAATGAATTTCCTTAATTTTTCGTTAATGTTGGCTGTAGGGTAAGGGGAGGTAATTCCGTGATACACCAAACAATTTTTGTTATAACTCAAATAAAGATTAACTAATTTAAATGGGATATTGTTTAAAGTTTTGTGCATATATTTGATCTTACTTTATGAAACACACAGTTTGATACTAGATCCTTCATTCATAAATTAATAATGTTTTCTTGGTGATAAAGTAACATAGGTAAATTCGTGATATGGTATGTTAATTTCGTGATAGTGGATAGGTAATATCGTGATAGACCAAATTCATAGGATTTCGAAATAATAAATAATGAAATAGGTAATACAAAAAATCCTATTTAGGAACAGAACGTCATACGTTAATCATAAAGTAGAACGCCTTTTTAGAAATATTCTAAATAACCACCTGCTTAATATGAATCTTATATTTCTGCAGTTATAACATTTAATATAGTTGCGAGCAATGTCGGTCGACATTCAGAATACATTGAGTTACCTACTAGAGGCGACACCCAGAAGACTACATATTTTTGTAACACACGTTTAAGCTAATTGGCTCAACCTTACTTAGCATGTGCCGGGCGCGTGCTGCACCGCGACGCCCCCAGTGCGCGCTCCGCACTGCTGATCGTGGTGCACAGATTTTGTTCGCGTTGTCTGTTCTATTCTAATTATTAAATGTCAGAATATGCTATTTCAGAATATACAGGGTGTTAGAGTAAACAGTTGCACTACTTTAAGGGCTGATTGTACCCTTGATACTGAACAACTTTCCCAACGAAACCTATCAGAAATTAACAAAAAAAATGAGTTTCCATACTAAATGCAATCAGTTGATCGACCGTTTGTATGAAAAGTTTTTTTTTTGCGAATATGCTATACGGTTCTTAGGGGAAGTTATTCAGTATCATGGGTACAATCATCCCTTAAAGTAATGCAACTGTTTACCCTAACACCCTGTATACAACAAATGCAAACATATCATTTTTTCTCAACTTCTTTCTTGATTTATTATTTTCTTTTTTTCTTTTCTGGCTTTATTCTCTTCTTCTGTGTAGGTTCTTCAACTTTCGGTTCTTTTCTTGGCTTAGATGGGCCAGTGAAGTTGGTAAATAGGTTAATGTCATGATAAAAAAAACTATGTCATTTAGGCATAGCATAGACTAAAATACAAGATTAAAGATGTATATAAGTCCATACAATCAAAATAACCCCTACAATTTTACTTTAAGATGATTAAAATTAATTGACAAAATACCTCGACCAAATCACAAAAAAAATTTGCAAAATCACTTAAAATATTGCACACCTAACACAAGGATATTTGAATGAAAAATTCTTGAAATCCAATGCACAATTTACGTCAATCTGTTCGTAAAACATTCAGCTATCAGTTTAATACCAAATTCTATAAAACAAGAAACAAGTAATAAGAATAAATAAGTAATAAGAAGTAATATATACTTATTTACTAATTAAAACTTCATTTCATTGTCTACTGTCGTCATTTGTCACAGCTGATTGCGATTTCGCCCCTCGTTCTGAGAAAAAAACTCATAGCAAGCTTGTTTCAAAAGCTACTGAGCTGAGAATCATACTACTATCTCAAGCACACTTTAATGCATGTACATACGCGGTTTTGAATCAATCCCTTTACAGGAAAGGCCACGGCAGACGTTTAAAAAATTATCACGAAATTGCCTATATCGCGACATAACCTCCCCTTACCCTACAAGATTCAAAATATACTTAAATTAAAGCTTAATAGCTGCTTAACAATTTCATTTCTTATAATTTTCCTCGCAGAATAAGTATTTTAGCCGGTATCCTGTTCGAAAGACGCAAAAAACTTCAATTTTGAACTTTTTGGGAAAAATTGCGAATGTTTGAAGTATTGTATCTCAAGACTTACTAAACTTACAGAGCTGAATTAAATTCAAATTACAGATAATTTTATCTTCTTTAAAAACGTAGTAAATAATGTTTATGTAAGATGCACCGTTTAGAAGTTATAAGTCAACCCCTGAAAAAAGTCAGAAAATTTCGAGGTTTTTTAAGCACTCGGTTAACACAAGTCTTTCGAAGCTGCAAAATTGGTGTTATGCTACTGGTATCTACCCTAACAACATCCCAAAAAATCAGCTCCGTGCAATTTATTGCGACCTAACGCGATTTTTATGTCTAAGGTTACTGGCGTACAATAACGAGCTCTCAAAATGATTTTTGTTTCTTTATTACCTTATAGTATTTTTTGTCGTTCGATGCATGGAAAAATTTATTCTCTTGTTTTATTTTCTTTTTAATATGTATAGAGTCACGCACACGATGCTAATTGTGTACCTTTTGCTTATTTCATGATGTGCACATATGCTTAGGATTATGGCTTGCTTTACCTTTTAATGTCTATATTTTGTGTTTTTATAACTGAAATCTGTTTTATGTGCCTAATAAATAAAATATAAGCTACTTGGTCTTATCCGTAGAAATTCGTTTTAAACCGCCTGTTTCGTTTTAAACCGGATTAAAACCGCCCGTTTACAACTATAGCCGTGTTGCCCGCCGCTGCGCCCGCCGCGTCAGCCGCGCCGCGTCACCAGTCGCGGCTGCCGCCACATGCGACGCCTCAAATCAAACAAAAGCATGCAAAAACGCTTCTCCGTGAACGCTCTCATACATCTTCAAATGTTTGTTTTACCGGCAGCCTGCGCCGCGTGCCGCGCCTCGTGAAGCGACGCGTCTCCTTGAACGAGTCCTAAGGCTGAGATTCAGAGACGATTTTTAAGTCTTAGTTCGAACTCCCGTATATCAAAATCCATACATTTTGACCCTACTTAGTTCGATTGAACTATGACTTAAAAAATCGTCTCTGAATCTCAGCCTCAGACTTAAAAGTATGGCGCGCAAACGAAAGAGATAAAAGATGTGATAAAAAGCCGTATCACGGCTATCGCGGGTTGTCATGTCATGCTACCCATGCAGATTCTATAGAAGCATCCATAATATGATGAAAAAAATGATAAAAATTAGGCAAAATATTCCTCCTTTTTCATGAGATTCTGGTCGACCTATTATACTATACATTTTGTTCTAAGATCAGTTTATTAACGACCTAAATAATTAACGGTAGAATTTAAATATAATTTGAAACAGATTTGAAACATCAGACGATTTTTTAAGTCATAGCACAGAATTGGTAATAGTATATAGTTCTACATACAGAACGGCCACTCCCCGCCCCCCTCTGACTTCAGATACCCCACCTCCCCTCACACTCTCTGTGGTAACTTGAGGGAAGCCGAGCAAGGGAAGGCAGTCAGGCGCGCGCACCCGTTGGATTTGACTACATAAAATATATTTTATTTTTCTCCTCACAGTAAAAATAAACGTTGGAAAATAATACTAAATTCACATTTTCTGTGATTCTTAAGCTTAAAAACTATTTTTAATAACAGAATGAACTATAAAAAGTAACGAAATGTATAATGTAGTTCATACGATGCGTGTTAAGTCAACCCTACACATATGTCATGCACAATTTTCGCAAAGTGCGCATGTGCGAACGTCATCATGTCAAATCTAAAAAATTGTTGGAAGTGCCCTTCGATCAATCGCAGGAAGTGCCGGACCTGTGGTCATAGTTCGAACTAAGTAGGGTCAAAATGTATGGATTTTGACATACGGGAACTATGCTATGACCATAGATTTATATATTTGGCTATGACTTAAAAATCGTCTATTCGTCTCTGAATCTCGGCCTTAGTAGATTTTGGTAGATTTTAAAAGTATTTTTGGTAGTTTCTCTGACGAACGACGTTTCTCTCTCTCTCTCTTTCTCTTTCTCTTCTCGTTTCTCTTTCTACTTTTTTGGTAGATTTAGGGCAAAGAGAACGATAATTTAGTAGTGGGAAATTGTTTAGTAGATTTTTGTAGAAATTCGGTATTCGAAAATTTGATCAAAAATGCGAGGATTCAGGCAAAAAAAAATCAAAACTGGCAATACAAATAGCTGAGAAAACGATTGCGGGGGTTTTCCGGAACTTCTAGTAAAGCTTTAGTGGTGTAAAATAAAATTAATCTTATCTTAATGTTGTTTTTTACAAAAGAGGGCTTATTAGACACGGAAAACTTTACCAACTTTAAATCGGCATATGGACTACGATATATTTAGTATATGGATTTATTTGAAAATTGAAGCATCGATGTTACAAAGTGATGAAAACCAAGAAAGAAAATAACATGAGTGATTATGAGCGTTTCGATAAAAATGATAATATTTTGTTAAAAAACGTGTTTTATATTGAATTTTAAATACATATTAGTAGGTTTTAAGTAGAATTTGAAACAGGACTTTTAAGATTTTGGTAGATTTCAGCAATCAATTTGGTAGATTCTCTGAAAAAAAAGTGGTCACGCTGCTGCGCGCCGGCCGCCATTATTGCGCATTTTTGTTCACCGCGTTGCATTTATCGGAAAACTGTTCAAAAATCAAAATTTGTAAATAAAATAAGACTAAAGTGATGGGTGTCGACGTCCAAACCATTTCGTCTGGCGACGGTAAGCACTTTCATTAATTTTCCACTTCCTATGTTGTCGTAATCAACTAGTATTCATTTTACTATTTTTCGCTTTATTTTAGCCTGTTTCTTAATTTTCTCATGCACATTTACTTTTAGAAAAGCTTAATTCTAACCAACTAACTTTAAAAGTATCCTCAAATATATTTTCTGAGCAAATTCTAACATCAATATTTTAACACGATATTTTGCGGTTATCATTCTGTAACCTTGAGTTATGCGCTAATTACCACAATGTCATACTGGAATTAGTTTCCTATGCTAACAATTATCATTGTTCAAGTCATCACAATACACCTTTGTGGGTTTCACATGGTATAGAGATAGACTGTAGATTATGTACCTTATTATGAGGGGAATAAGGAAGGTATTTCTCATTCGCCCGTTCCACCCCAGTGCCATGATTTAATGCGTCCTACACACGCTCGCGCGAGCGTAGGCGATCCCGCTATACGGCGACACATCAAGCTGTCATAATCTCAGCCAATGGACGTCCACTGCTGGTCATAGGCCTCCCCCAATGATCGCCACAACGACCGGTCCTGCGCTGCCCTCATCCACAGTATAAGACAGTAATCCATCTTCATATAATGGTAACAAACACGGCGTACGCCTCGTAGCACGCACACACTGACAATATGTAGCCCCGTCTGGCGCTGCCTTGGCTGCCTGAGATAACATCAGTGTGTGCGTGCTCTGAGGTGTACGTACTGGCGAGCACACATACAAGCCGCGTTTGGTACCATTGTATGAAGATGGATTACTGTCTTAAGGGTTTCACACACGGCAGCTATAATGTAAAGATGTATATTATAGCACGATACATCCCATTACATAGAAATCGTCAGGAGACCACACACGACAGCTATAATGTATATTTATTTCTATGGAATGATGTAATGGGATGTATCGTGCTATAATATACATCTTTACATTATAGCTGCTGTGTGTGAACCCCTTTATACTGTGCCTCATCCAACGGGTTCCTGCCGCCTTTACCAGGTCGTCTTATGGTGCTTAGCTTATGCTGTACTCAGCATAAGCTGGCCGTGCGACATTACACGACCTACACACGCCAGCTTATTTTGGTTTTTTATAGCTTGATGTGTCGCCATGTGTACATTGATGCTTCTATAAACAACCACTAACAACACAACAACAACAACAACAAAACAAGTACGTAACAATCACTTTGCAGATGAGTCAATGTACAGTGGGCTGACCTAAGCTCACACAAGCTTGTTGAGGTAGCAAAAGAATGATAACTACTACCTGTTTACAGTCAGAGACCTATAGACCTAAAGACACTCCCTGCCCACCTATCTGGTCCTCACTCCCTCAGAATTTTATAAGGTCTATGAGGTCTTAGGAGTCACATTGTAGTGTAGCATAGGTCTGTATTTGGTGGTTGCCTGCTCTCCGGCCTACAATAAAGCTCCAATTGTATAGTGGCTCAAGATTGTGTTTTGTGCATGAAGTCACCAAATATTTATTAATGTACAATATCAAGTATTACTATTTTAACTGGACTTTGGCAAAATCATAACACTGACTCATTCTTTGAACTCAGCAGTTGAAAATGTCAATATTACTATGGAGACGTGCATCTTTCTAATGCTGATTTGACATTACAAAATCATACTCCAGGAGTGCGATTTTTGAAAGTCAAATCAGCATGATCGCAGTAGAAAGATATCTCCATACAGTTTCAACTGCTAAGTTCAACATATGAGATTCAAATATCTCACTCCAGATAAGAGTATCACTTTGCTAGAAGAAAACTCTTTTAGAGTTAAGCTTCCTTGCCTTTGGACATCATGACTTATTATAATTTTTTCATAATTATGTCGCTTTTTGTGTACAATAAAAAGAATCGAATTATCACTTCTATTCTAATTCTATGTAGCTAATATTAAAGTTTGTCGCCTTTCTAATCGGTAAAATCCTGTTCTGTGGGCCTAGCATACCAACCCTGACAAAAATCGAGATATGCCTTTGTCTTTACTACTAAGAACTCTTACACAGACGAGCGACACTTTGCGGTCGCAGACGGTCGGGCGACTTCCGCGTGAGCGCGACCCACGGCGACCGTTAAGTCTATGAGCGCGACCCTCTGCGACACACGGCGATCGCAAAGTGTCGCTCGTCTGTAAGGTGCTGTTTAACAGAAGTGACGTGGCGCGGACGTGACGCGGGCGGGGTGCGGCAATATAAACCTTATAGTACGCAGCATAGCGCGTCGTTTGGAGAATTACGCACGCGCCTCCAGGCGACGTCGCCAGGTGGCGGGGGCGCGATTTTCCTTTATGACAAAAACGACGCTATGCTGCGTACTATAAGGTTTAATATTATGTTACTTTGACTATCCGCCCCCGCCACGCGTCTATTTTGTATAAACAGCACCTACTACCAGCTCTATACTACTATAAGCATAATGTAGAAAAGTGAGCAAGCATGACAGTTTTGTTGCTTTATCGTGCATAGCCCTGGTGATTACATACTTGTGAACATGTGAACCTGGTCATAATCTTCTCACTTCACAATTCCAGACTCCACCTACCCCAAGAAGGGTCAGACCGTAGTCGTCCACTACACGGGCACCCTGACCAACGGGAAGAAGTTTGATTCATCGCGCGACCGCGGCAAGCCTTTCAAGTTCAAGATCGGCAAGGGAGAGGTCATCAAAGGGTGGGACGAGGGTGTTGCCAAGGTAATACATGTTCTATAGGTGTACCAGAATCTGATGGCGAATAAGGAACTCAAAGTTGAGAGTAAACAACACTGGGGTAATTGGATAAGGGCCCTTTACATAATTTTTTTTGGGCTTTCCATATGAATTTCCAATCAGCTGACCAAACGTTTGTATGAAAATGCATCTGTTTACCCTAACTTACCCTAGCATACAGGGTCTGTATGCCCCATTATATGGCTGGACGAGTATTATGCTGTATGGGCACTGGTGTATGATCATGTAAAGAATTTTCTAGCATTCAATGGATTTAATGTAGTTTTTAATTTGTGAAATATACATTTTTATTTACTGTGACTGAGTATAAAAAGAAATACAGATAGAATGTTGCACTTTTTAACATTATGAGCAAAGTTTTTGTTTCGTAATATACAGGGTTTAAGAAAACGAATCATTAACCTTTAAACCACATACTCACTCTACCCATCAAACTGAACAATTTTTACAATGGCAGCAAACCTGTCAGAACAAAAAAAAACAGCTGTCTCATACATTTAAGTCGAGTACTATCAGTTTAAAATAACAATGTGCATGACCTCGCCTGCAAATGTGACGTCACTCAATCACGCGAACTTCACTCGAGTCATTCAAATTATTATTTCCTTTACATAGAGTCTATATTCCTTTACAACTGAGTGAAGTTATCGAACGGCCCTTCAAGGTCATGCACATTGTTATTTTAAACTGATAGTAGGTATTGTAGTTTAGTATGGAACAGCTGAAATTTATTTTTGCTCTGATAGGTTCGCTCCTATATTAAAAGTTGTTCCGTTTGATGGGTAGAGCATGTGGTTTAAAGGTTAATGATACTTTTCCATACACCCTGTATTTCAATCACATGTAATGAAATGACAGTTAATTGATATTTTAGAAGATAACTAAGTTTTAGCTACCTACTATACACAGGTACATATGAATACAAACCGGATTGGAGTCATACCTTTTCGTTTAGTTAAAAAGATTATATTCTGATGGTCTCCAAGAACTGGCAACTTAAGTATGAAAAAATATAAATTTAGCCATTAGATGCTAAAGAAAATATTACATTGTTTCATCTTTCTACTATATGGCTATGAAAGAACATATTTTTTAATAAAAAAAGTGCCAGTCCTTACTATAAAATCTTTTTGGATATCAATCTTACAAAGAGATTTTATTTCTAAATATCTTTGTAATAAAAATAATGGAAATTCAATTAGCCCATATAGGGGGAATTATTTCTATTTAGGTATCAGGAAGCTGGAAATAGGTATTGTCTTTACCTTGGAGTGCAGACTGCCTAACAAGCGGTGAAACATGATAATACTCCTTGATGGTCGGCAATGATCGTTCTTCTTTCGTAAATTGCCGACGTTACTCTGTCCCTTTCTAATCAAACGACAAAAATTTCAAAAAAGTTTTTATTTAATTTTTTGTCCTGATAGTCCGAGATCCGACCGTAAAATTATGCACATATTCCTTAGGCGAACGAAATGTAATTCTAGTGTATGTTTATACAGGGGTTAATTCAACGCCGCCAAGTTGCCTAAAAAAATCTTGCCGCAAGTGCCTTTTTCCATTATAATTTTTGGTATAACTTTTTCCACGTGTTTGTTAGGGAAGGGAAGTGAATGAGGTGCCATCAGAAGGAGACTGGTCTACGGTACTTTAAAAACTAGGGTTGCCACCTCTCAATCTGCCGCAAGACTAGGGTTGCCAGATTCAAAAATGACATTTGGACCTGGCAACCCTATAGTTTACTATACTATAAGTTTAGAATTACATTTCGTTCGCCTAAGGAATAGGTGCATAATTTTACGGTCAGATCTCCGTCTATGATAGAAAGGAACACAAAAACGTTGGAAATATCGACTACGGAGACGTACGAAAGAAGGTCGAATATTACGGACCGCCATTTTCGTGTTTCCATGCTTGATGCATCGATGGGTATCATTTTAAAAAGAAAAATGTTGTGTTTCAGATGTCGGTAGGCGAACGCGCCAAGCTGACTTGCACCCCGGACTACGCATACGGCCAGCAGGGCCACCCCGGCGTCATCCCTCCAAACTCTACCCTCATCTTCGATGTTGAACTCATCCGCCTCGAATAATCAACCATTGATGTTATGCATGGGTTTTTTAACATTGTTTTATCACAGATTTTCTATATTCCTCGAATTTGCTATATTCTCTTAACACTTTCACTGCTGATGACCTACGTCGTAGGTCGGCGACAAATGGGCCCCAGTGCTGAAGAACCCACGCAACGAGTCGGTTCAATTGCATTTCGCCTATGCTCATGACCCACCGCGCGAGTCAACGAAAAGACGAAAACCTTACGCCTGCGCGAGCCACATTTATCGTTTCAACGTTCTTGGGTCAAGTTGGGGGTCAAGTTCATTGCATTTCGCTTGTGCTCATGACCTACAGTGTGAGCCATCTTAACCTTACGCCTATGCCTACCCTAGAGGTGAGCCATTTTGATCGTTTCACCGTAACGACTGTGCGCACGACCTACGAAGGGGGTCAATTTTAGCACTGCGTGAGGATCATGTTTTTAATCTTAGCAGAGAAAGTGTTAAAGATGTCTTTTTGACAGTAAAATAGCTTTGAATGGATTTAGCAAAGATTTTTTTTCACTTATTTTTTAAAACGCAATACGCCTCAAAACTCGTAAGTGTAAGTGTAGAAGTTACATTTTTGATCTTATTGTTGTGACTATAGTGTTCAATATTGTAGTCACATAATATCTACCTACTTAACCGTTAAGAAACCCAAATGATAACATTCCAAAATGCATTTTTTCAAAACACCTTTTAGATAACTTTTCTTGTGTATTTTGCTATCTTCTAGTTATCTATAAAAAATGTTACTGATCCTTTTACAACCATAAGTCAATAACTGCCCAAGCAATAGGCTAAGATGTTTTTATATGTAGATGCGTTGCCCGCGCTCCAAAATGACTCCAAAAAAGCAAGGTAATTGCCTGACTTTCACATAGTCACGCGCCGTCTAGTGTACGGACTACACGTCACTTTATCGCGCCATTTTAAAGTGCAGTGTCTACGCGTCTATTTGTAAAACGTCATTGGTAATAGGTAATTATTTCAGCATCTTGATGGATAACTTCACCCAGTGATATGTATTCCAAAACGTGATTGTAAATAAGCACAAATGTATGACCAACATTTAAACAAAATGTGTAGCAAAATCTATGAAATGGTTTTCTGGATTTCAACCGGTAAAGGTGATTTCAATGATAGCTTTATCATAAAATTAAGATAAATAAACTTATTGTGAGATGGACTGAGAAGTTTTATTTCAAAATTAATTTCTGCCAGACATTCGTTTGCCCCAAGCGATTATTTTTGCACCTATTGAAACCAAAGGACAGTGGGCAGTAGTGGTCCAAGAGCATACCATAAGTCTTCTTCTTATCGTGTGGGCAGATGGCAAAAGGCCAAACCGATCGGAGCAACAAAATCATCAGCTATTCCATACTAAACTGCAATGCCTACGGGACAGAAATGTATACAACAGATTTTATTTTGCTCCCATAGTGAAAGTTGTTCAGTTTGATGGGTAGACTCTGCTAATGATATCAATTTCACCCTGTATAAAGATTTTTTCTATATTAAACCCCCTTTAAAAAATTGTAGGTATACTACTTATGTAACTGCCTCCGTGATCTAGTGGTTAAGAGCATTGGCTCTTGATACGGAGTTCGTTGGTTCGATTCCCACGGGGGACACCTAGTGATATGTCACTTTGTGCGTTTTTCCCGTTGGTTAGGACATTGCAGGCTGAATCACCTGATTGTCCGAAAAGAAAAATGATTCCGTGCTTCGGATGGCACGCTAAGCCGTTGGTCCCGACTACTATCTCTGGTGGTAGTAGTCGTTACATAAAACCACGTCAGAGGCCGTAAGGCGGTCTGGAAAAACTCTGACATCGAGGATGTAATCTAAAAGTGAGCCTTACTACAATGCAAGACTGCTGGTAGTTAATCCATATTATTATGCTAAAAGTGAGCCTTACTACAATGCAAGACTGCTGGTAGTTAAAGCCATATTATTATGCTAAAAGTGAGCCTTACTACAATGCAAGACTGCTGGTAGTTAATCCATATTATTATGCTAAAAGTGAGCCTTACTACAATGCAAGACTGCTGGTAGTTAATCCATATTATTATGCTAAAAGTGAGCCTTACTACAATGCAAGACTGCTGGTAGTTAAAGCCATATTATTATGCTAAAAGTGAGCCTTACTACAATGCAAGACTGCTGGTAGTTAATCCATATTATTATGCTAAAAGTGAGCCTTACTACAATGCAAGACTGCTGGTAGTTAAAGCCATATTATTATGCTAAAAGTGAGCCTTACTACAATGCAAGACTGCTGGTAGTTAATCCATATTATTATGCTAAAAGTGAGCCTTACTACAATGCAAGACTGCTGGTAGTTAAAGCCATATTAGGGTCAGCGCACACCCAGCGTAGAACTGCTCGCGCATGCTCGAGCATGTTCTTTGCAGTCGCGCACACCTAGCGGCAAAATCCGCCGGAGGCAGCGGCGGAGCATGCTCGCGCGTGTTCGAACAGTCTCGCGGATGCTCCTGTGTTGCTACAGTTGACGTAGTGAATTTTGCGTTGTGTTTACAATATTTTATAGTAAACACGTGCGATAACAACAATTTTAAAGTATGGTAGACTGGGATTTGGTAATTATTGGGTTACTAGCAAAGGAAGAGGAGCAAGAAGAGCACATCAATAAGATGAAAAGAGGCAAGAAAGATGTACTTATATTTGGGAAATGCTACGCCCTGGGCCTCGATTGCGCTGTTTTATACGGTTTTACCATTCGGACGGAACGTTTATGGCTTTGGTTTAGTTTTGGTTTAGCTGATGTAAAAATGCTATCGCGCTATTTTTTTCTGAACGGTTAAATAGTCGACGTTACCAAAGCAAAACCAAAACGATCGATTGTGCGTGCACCTCCATACACCTCCATACACCTCTCCATAGCTCCATACAGCTCTCCATACACCTTCATACACCTCTCCATACACCTCTCCATAGCTCCATACACCTCCATACACCTCCATACACCTCTACATACACCTCCAAACACCTCCATACACCTTCATACACCTCTCCATACACCTCCATACACCTCTCCATACACCTCCATACACCTCTCCATAGTTCCATACACCTCTCCATACACCTCCATACACCTCTCCATACTTCTCCATACACCTCTCCATACTTCTCCATACACCTCTCCATACACCTCTCCATACACCTCTCCATAGCTCCATACACCTCCATACACCTCTCCATACACCTCCATACACCTCCAACCACCTCCATACACCTCCATACACCTCCATACACCTCTCCATACACCTCCATACACCTCCATACACCTCTCCATACACCTCCATACACCTCCATACACCTCCATACACCTCTCCATAGCTCCATACACCTCTACATACACCTCTCCATACACCTCCATACACCTCTCCATACACCTCTCCATAGCTCCATACACCTCTCCATACACCTCTCCATAGCTCCATACACCTCCATACACCTCTCCATACACCTCCATACACCTCCAACCACCTCCATACACCTCCATACACCTCCATACACCTCTCCATACACCTCCATACACCTCTCCATACACCTCCATACACCTCCATACACCTCTCCATACACCTCCATACACCTCTCCATACACCTCCATACACCTCCAACCACCTCCATACACCTCCATACACCTCCATACACCTCCATACACCTCTCCATACACCTCCATACACCTCTCCATACACCTCCATACACCTCCATACACCTCTCCATACACCTCCATACACCTCTCCATAGCTCCATACACCTCTCCATAAACCTTCATACACCTCTCCATACACCTCTCCATACCTCTCCATACACCTCTCCATACTTCTCCATACACCTCTCCATACACCTCCATACACCTCTCCATACACCTCTCCATACCTCTCCATACACCTCTCCATACACCTCTCCATACACCTCTCCATACACCTCCATACACCTATCCATACACCTCCATACACCTCTCCATACACCTCCATACACCTCTCCATACACCTCTCCATACACCTCCATACACCTCTCCATACACCTCTCCATACACCTCTCCATACACCTCTTCATACACCTCTCCATACACCTCTCCATACACCTCTCCATACTTCTCCATACACCTCTCCATACACCTCCATACACCTCTCCATACACCTCTCCATACCTCTCCATACACCTCTCCATACACCTCTCCATACACCTCCATACACCTCTCCATACACCTCTCCATACACCTCCATACACCTCTCCATACACCTCTCCATACACCTCTTCATACACCTCTCCATACACCTCTTCATACACCTCTCCATACACCTCTCCATACACCTCCATACACCTCTCCATACACCTCTCCATACACCTCTCCATACAACTCTCCATACACCTCTCCATACACCTCCATACACCTCTCCATACACCTCTCCATACACCTCCATACACCTCTCCATACACCTCTCCATACACCTCTTCATACACCTCTCCATACACCTCTATACACCTCTCCCGACACCAACTAAATCAAAAACGTTCGTTGGATAGCGGTAGAACGTTACGCCAACGTATCTTCCGAAAAAAAGCTAAATCGTTACCGTTAATATAATTTGCACGATACGAATTGTGCATAACGTAACGTTTTTGGTTGTGGTTTTGTTTTGGTAGTATCGTTCAAACTTAGGACGATTGAGTCCTGTGCTGTGTTACGGTTTAAAGTTCTAGGGACAGTTATTTTATGGCTAGGAACTATAAAATGGAATATGAACAATTTGAAAACCTACTAAATCTGCTTCGACCTTTCAGATTTTCTTTGTATTTTCAAAAAGAGTTCGATTATTATACAGGGTGTTAGGCGCATCGTGTGCCAAATCGAATGGGATGATTGGAGGGGTCTTTAGGTACCTCAGAAAAAAAAATAAAAAATCCTGGCCCAAAGATTTTTTTTTAACTGACTTTCAATGGTTTTGGGTGAAAATTGCCAAAAATCTACATTCAAATTTTTTTTTAAAAAAACCTGTTGGGTATAACTAACTTTTTTTGTTAAACCTTTAATCTGTGATAGTGTGCGCTTCTATCGAACCCAAAATTACTCGCCAGTGACATCTACTTTTTTTTTTACAGCCCCCCAAAGTTTTTTTTTTACGTTAAAATAAATGTGATAGTCAACTTTCGATCTCAATAAAAAAAAAACTAAAAGTGATCATGCTCTTCCAATTTTTTCAAAACATCTCTGAAGTGCGATTTTTGAAAATCATACGAGCGACTTGGCAGTAGAAAGATGCATAATCTCCATAGTAATTTTGACATTTTCTACTGCCAAGTCGCTCGTATGATTTTCAAAAATCGCACTTCTGGACTGTCCCCATTCTAATGGTATGCAATACGTTATGAAATAAAATGAGTAACATCGCAATTTTTTTTTTTTCTGTAATAAGTCGCAATTTTCTAATATTCAATAGGTGACGTAAAAACTAGTATTTCCGGTAATTACACTCACAGATAGATTTCACTACGTTAGAGTGAGAAAGCAAATTTTACCTGTATCAAACAAAGAACGGGAGGCGGTTACTTCAAGTAAACCCTTCAAAATTTAATTTTTTTACCTGACTGTGAGTGTAATTACCGGAAATACTAGTTTTTACGTCACCTATTGAATATTAGAAAATTGCGAATTATTACAGAAAAAAAAAAATTTGCGATGTTACTCATTTTATTTCATAACGTATTGCATACCATTAGAATGGGGACAGTCCAGAGATGTTTTGAAAAAATTGGAAGAGCATGATCACTTTTAGTTTTTTTTTTATTGAGATCGAAAGTTGACTATCACATTTATTTTAACGTAAAAAAAAACTTTGGGGGGCTGTAAAAAAAAAAGTAGATGTCACTGGCGAGTAATTTTGGGTTCGATAGAAGCGCACACTATCACAGATTAAAGGTTTAACAAAAAAAGTTAGTTATACCCAACAGGTTTTTTTAAAAAAAAATTTGAATGTAGATTTTTGGCAATTTTCACCCAAAACCATTGAAAGTCAGTTAAAAAAAAATCTTTGGGCCAGGATTTTTTATTTTTTTTTCTGATGTACCTAAAGACCCCTCCAATCATCCCATTCGATTTGGCACACGATGCGCCTAACACCCTGTATAATATTATCTGTAGTAAATTGCCCTTTTCGGGCTAAAGTAGTTAAAAATTATGCTAGATTTAGTCCGAAACCGGCCGAGGCGGCAACACTTACGACGGATCGCAAGCATCGACACGGGCGTATGCTCGAACATGCTCGAGCATGCGCGAGCATCCGCGCGCATGCTCGCGACTGCTCCCGTCGCCGCGAGGAGCATACGCGAGCATACTCGAACAGACGCTGAAGGGATTTAATCACTTGCAAGCTATTTTCAACTTTATTTCAATGGATATAGAGTTCATTATCAATTGAATCAATGAAACCTGCTCGCGCATGCTCGAACAGTTTTACGCTGGGTGTGCGCTGACCCTTATTATGCTAAAAGTGAGCCTTACTACAATGCAATACTGCTGGTAGTTAATCCATATTATTATGCTAAAAGTGAGCCTTACTACAATGCAAGACTGCTGGTAGTTAAAGCTAAGTTTCTGACCACCCCGAAAGGGATTCTGGTTTTGAGTTTTTGTAGGTATGATATATACAGTACTGTACCTATACATACTTACGACTCATTCTTATACCTAAAGTGCCATAATTAAACTCAAATAAAACAAGTTTTATTCTTAATATTTTTTTATTCATAAATTCCGTACTTATAGGTAGTATAATTTTCACAAATGATATTTTTAATAGATGCACATTTTTCTTCTATAAAACTTACAAATAGGTAATTAAATCTGGTATCTTTTAAATTCAACACAAATAATTATTATCTGTTAAAAAAGAGCTGAAGCAATTTGCTTTATGTTATAATAATAATAATAATAACAAAGCATTTAGCATTGAAAACAGATTTTAAATGACAAAAATTTTATTAATATAAATAAATCGATGTACAGTTGGCCAAAAGTGGTCTACCACCCTAAGGTTGAATTTCGTTATTTAAGTTATTACGTCATAATCATAAAACATTATGAGACTTTGACTTGTTTTGAATTTGAATTTAGAACAGTTTCAATCTCAACTTTAGCGATAATTACATTAGAAGCAAAAATTCTTGGTCAATGGTAAACATTAATATACATCTTTCTTGGCAGACTATACCCACAGGAGTAACAAGTGATATTCTTTGTGTAAGAAAATAATTATGTTTTTGTTTTCGTAGTTCATATGTTCTGTGGTTCATACTACAGATGGTTAGGGCTACCACCGACCACCAGGGGGCGATACTAATGCAAGAGGAAGATGCAATCGATATAATATTCTTGATTTAGACGTTTTAATGAAATTTTGTTAAACACATCATGATCTATAACCACACACCTAGGAACTAGACTGGCCAGAAAAATACACAACCTGCACTTGACTACAAAAATCTAAAAAAAAAATAGTTCAAATTTTTCCCGCAACATGGTGACCATTGTTGTTTTTCTGGTTCAGGATTTAGCTTGGTAAAAAAGAGTTTGACGTGGCGTGGTGACAGGTGGGATTAGGTATTTTATTTAGTACAAAATTTTGGATGGTCTTGCCAGGTTATGCATGATTTTGAAGTTCTTGCAAAGTTGCATCCTCTTTTTTGTCAATCTGCAGGGCCTAATTTGATTTGCCATTGGCATTCTGTTACGAAAAGAAAAATAGGGCTATTTGGCCACTTCATTCGGCAGTCACTAAGTATAAAATTTATTAGAAAAATAGCGTAAAACTTTTAGTAATTTAAAATAACATCACATGTTATAGAAAGACCTCCTAGCAGAAGGCGAAACAATATTTTAGATTTATGTTTCCACGGGAAACGCAAGATATAGCAAAATGAACTTAAATTTTCAAAGTTAAATAATATTTTATACAAAATTAAGAGTATTTATATAGAATCTTTGGAATAAACTAATTGCTTCCTTTAAGAGCCTTCTCACATAGAATCGGACAAAATAGCCGAAAATAAGAGGCTCTTAGTACCTTTCATGATAAAAAAAATATGTTGTACTTGAAATACTTTCAGTGTGTTTGAGTAAAAATGCTCTTTTTGTCTGACACCCTAATCTTCACACTAGCGATTTATTTCGAGCAATAAAAAAGTAGCTTTCTATCTGCATACAAAAATTGTCTTAGCGAATCGCTAGATCCCTTATATCTGATGGTTAAAGCAGATTCTCCTTCACTTGTTTTTTAGCAAACATTACACAAAGACATGAAACAAAATGGCGTTACCCTATACAATTTTCATTTGAAACAAAATGGCGGAAGACATAAAGTGAAGCCATGCTTTGTTTTCTTTGTAGAGTAGACACACCATAAAAAAAGTGGCAAATCCGACAAAAATTAAAAAGCTGGGAGCAGTGGAAAAAACATAAGTAGATATTAAATTATCTCTTCTGTCAAGTAGAAAACATGTAATTTAGTTTGAATTGCCATTATGTTAATGGCTTGCTGCTTGCCCAGTAATTTGAAATTCAATTTAACGATGCACACATATCATATGAAAATTTCTATCGGAATATTTAACTTGCTCATAAACAGGGCCCCATTTAATAAACGAAACGTGACAGTTGTCATTTACAAATTTTACAATGACAATTCAGAGTACATTGCTGGTTACTAAAGGCGCTAAACATGCAGTAGGTATAACGTGTCACTATTTTCAGGAATGTATTCGGAATTTTCATTGTATGTTTATTAATAAATAGGGCCCAGGATCGGGAAAAAAATTATTTTTTATTTTGTACCAGGAAGCAACGCGCGCTTTACTTGTTTGTGATAACCACGTTCGAAACGTATTCAAGTGTCGTATCACGTATCCTCAGAACGGAGAGTTAACGTAAAACAACATGTTGCTTCGTGTCATAAAAGCCAGAATTTCTTCAAATGGAAGTTAGACAAATAAACCCTAAATAAACCATTCAAGTAAAATTTGCTCCAACTACATACTCTATACTTGGTATCTATTTGTAGCAAATCTGACCACACTGTAAGGGTCGGGTTTTTGTTGATATACGGCCAACGGCAGCTTTAGTATACAGGTATGTAATGTATACAGGGTGAAATTGATACCATTAGCATCCTTTTAAACTAAGAGTCTACCCATAAAACTGAACAACTTTTACTATGGAAGCAAACCGATCGGAGCACAAAAAAAATCGGCTGTTGCATACATTTCAGTCGACTAGGCGTTGCAGTTTAGTATGGAACAGCTGACTTTTTTTTTTGCTCCGATCGGTTTGCTCTCATAGTAAAAGTTGTTCAGTTTGATGGGTAGACTCTTAGTTTAAAAGGATGCTAATGATATCAATTTCACCCTGTAGATAAGAATTGTATTTAATGCCTGTATACTTATATCTGCAGTTGACTGTACACACGGCGACACATCAACCTATACAAAACCAATATAAGTTGGTCGCGTGACGTATTACGTCACGTACGAGTAATATATTATATTACTCGTCCTACGCGCGGCCAACGTATGATGGTTATGTATAGCTAGGCAGATGGCCTATAATAAAGTTGTATTTACAATGTACTTTTCTTTGCCTATCTTGACCCCTGCAATCAATATGACTATGAGTGAAGTTAATTCTGTATTAATACTAAGTATATTTAGATCTTTAATTCCTTATTGCACTTAAATCTACAGTAATCTTACACTTTAAGATACGAACAATAATTTCTGTTATTATAATTATTTACAAAATAAGAAAATATCGCCTCTTCTCGCCTATTTAATAAGACAATAGGTACAAATAAACAATTTCAAATGTCAACAGTTTTACTGAAAACATTGAGGAACTAAATTTGTAAACAAGTCTATATCTCTGTGTCAAATGAGATGGTCACATGTTGTAAAATAATGTTTGTTGGGAAAAGGTTCTTAAGTACAAACACAATTTCTAAATTGTTAACATGACTGCACAATGACATCATTAACCGTATACAAAATACATTTAAATATCCTTATTTAACAGCTTTCCATTACAAACTGTCACCAACATTTGAGCCCAATTGTCACTAGCCATTTAGGCTTTAAAGTCTTTTATTCTAAGTTCAATTTGGTAATGGTTTTAGTGGACCTAAACTTAATAAGCCGTCGGCACCGAGCGCCTGAAGCCCACTCGTTATCCCATTCTGCATATTTTGTACAGAGATCACTGGGATTCCGAAACAACCGCTGGCCTGCTCTCGATTCGCTAATGGAATGAAACTGTATATACCTAAGTTACTCAATCTCCTCAAGTTGTCCTCTTGCGAGAGATCTACAACGGGCAGTCCTAGTTCTCTGTTAGGACCTGTTACATTGTGGAATACCCTCTTATGGTGCTGCAGTTGCAATATCTTCGGATAGGAAGCGGGACATTCCTCGCATTTGAACATGTTAACTTTACAGTCGGGATGTGCATTCGTCATGTGCACTGTCAAGGAGTTCTGGTTCATGAACATCTTTTTACAGATCTTGCACGATAACATGCCACCGCCGACTTTTGCCTCTGGTATAGAAAAGCTGCTGGATTTTGACGTATGTTTTATACTCATACCGGCGCCAAGATTAGGAATATGAGGGACCGGTCGTTCGGGGGAAGGCGACCGGGATTTCTGTTTTTGTTTGATGCAGATACCGCGCTGTGCTAGGACATTCGCCATAGCGTTAGCTTCGTTGGATGCTTTATTAACAGTTTTCTTTGTGATTGAAATCTGGCTGCCAAGATTTAGTTTGTCTTTTGCGCCTTGCACGCTGTGTATCATCGGTAGCCCGTCGCGTTGTTTCTGCATCGCCATTACGTGGCAGTCCTCGTTGTCGTGTTTCCCCGGGAGCAGCATGTCGTTGCGGCGCTTCTGGCCGGGCCCGCCCGCCATTCCCGCGGGCCGTTTCATCGGCATACGCGCTCCGGCTGGTTTAGCGCCGCGAACTTGTCCATGCACTTGTATTCCTGGTCTTATCGACGGTCTAGCACCTCTCACACCGGGCATGCGCGGTCGTGGGCCACCAATGTTTGCTCCCGCCGCCATTCTTATAGGGCCGGGTGCCGGCATCTGGTTTCCCATCGATTGGCCCGGGGCTGTCATATTGTTATGTCCTGAGCCCATTTCTTGAATAGACACCGGCTGACCTGTCATCTGTGGCGGGACAAAGGTCTGCACATTTTGTATCCTGACGCCACTACTGTTAGGTGGTTTCATTGTCCCGCCTGGGCTCGAAACGGTCGTGTAGGGGTTACTTGGTGACATTCCTGGGGGACCCATGAGACCGCCGTGACTGTTACCCATGCCACTTTGTCCATAAACTGCCTGCTGCATGCTCTGGAGAGGAGAAGCTGTGGAATACATCGACCCTTGTGGCATGCCTCCAGAGAAGTTTGGTTTCGACATCGGCGGCTGGTACTGTTGTCCACCATATCCTTGGCCCATGTAGTGCTGGCCAGGATATTGACCAGGCATTTGTTGTGATTGGTTTCCGTACATATTATCAGGGGCTTGCTGGAAACCAGGATGCATATTCTGTCCAGGGCCAGAAGGATAGTAATTGCCCTGTTGAGGAGGCCCCATTACGTTGCCACCTCCAGGATAGGCTTGAATATTGATCATAACGTTTTGTTGATGAGTAAAGCCGGGACCACTGTTACCTATCGCAGACAGCTTCCCTACCTGCTCCGCCAAATGTTTAACTGGCAGTAAACTTGAGAGAATATTTGAATTTGGATTGTAAGGGAGTAGAGTCGATGATGATGAAGGAACTATTAAACTTTGTGAGTGTCCTGTCATCCTTTTGTGCTCCTCTAAAAGCGATACATTCGTAAACCTAGTATTACATACCTCACACGAATGCTGTGGTCCTAAAGTATCTAAAGATATGTATTCACTGATGTCCGACAGCGAAGAGTGCTCTTTCTTAGTAGATGAAAGGAGACTTCCGAAAATATCATCGGCACTTTTTTCCAGCATGTCTATAGGTGGCTTCGAATCTGGAGCATTCCAGTTGAAAGTGTGTTGCTTCTCAGTAGATGGTGCTAACAACCGTGATGTTAGTGCTGGTGAACTGAACGACGACTGTACGGACGGGTAGGCAGGCGGAGGGTAAGATGAAGCTGGTTGCTCAACCTTCGGAATCACTGGTTTAATGTCAGGCGCTGGTGTAGCTGACACCACACAGCAGTCATCGTCCTCATCATTTGAATCACCATTAATCTCTATAATAGTAACACCAGCGTCTTCTGTTTTTGTTACTGGAAGTAGAGGAGTGGTTGTTGCAGTTGAATTTTGGAACAAGGGTTGTGTATTGGATGGTGGAGCTTCAAACTCCGTTTTCACTTTTGCTATTATTGGGGTCGAAGTTTCGAGGGATGGCGACGTTCTCTCTGACTTGATTTGTCCAGAGAAAAGAGGCACAGATGAAGTTAGCGTTTCACCAGTTTCTGCTTCTTGTTTCACCACAACGTTTTCTACATTTTCTTGTGATTCTCGCCTTTCTTGTGCAGATGTAGTGGAAATGTCATGTTGTTGTGAATGTTTGCCTTGTGTAGCAGCAACTTTGGCTTGATGAACGGCAGGTATGGGAAGGCCGGCCCCTCTCTTAGGTGTTTGCTTTATGGCTACTCTTACTGGAGCTTTCGCTGGCTGCACTGGTTCTGTTGCAGCTTCAGACTCAACCTTTGGTGTAATACTCTTTACTTGTACATTTTTTATGGCATTAACAATCTTTCTATTGGCGAGAGGGATTTCTTCTTCCTCGCTCTCTGAATTTTTACCACTGTTCTGAACATTTTGTTCATCCGCCGATTCTTCCTCACCTGCCGATGGTTCTTTCTCTTGTTCTTCATCGTTTTCATTTGCCTCCTCATTCCCACTACCTTCGTCTTCATCGTCGGATGCTTTGAAATCCTTAAGCCCATTGACAACTTTAAATGTGTTTGTATTGTTACCATCTGACTTAAGTTTAAGTTTTATACCGCCCAATTTACCCAATTTTTGTAAGACATCGGCAGAGTTTTCAGGTTCCGTCTTTTCTTGTTTTATAGGTGTAACATTTTTTTTTATTGTGAAGCCCAGACCGCTGAGTTTGCTTATCGCAGCATCTGAATTGTTCGCATCTTGTCCTGGTTTTTTGATACTGAGGCCAGTTTTTTTCATAATTTCAGAAATGTCTAGCTTTTGTGGCGTCTTTTGGGGCGTCGTTGGGGCGGCTGGCGGGTCCGGTACATCTTCATCTTCAGACCAGTTCTCATCTCCGGAAAGAGGCAGGTCTTCGTCGTCGGAAGGCAGCTTGTCGAGCACCACAGAGGGCAGGGACACGTGCTGAATAATATGCTTATCAAATTTCTCCCAGTCAGGGAAATCTTCGTCGCAAGTAAAACACCTGTATTCCTTCTTAGGTGTCTTCAGGAGAGCTCCACTGGACTGAAGTCTCTTTAGAATGTCGGCGACATTGTTGTTAGCAGGTTTTGTGTCTTCTTCCGGCTGAGACTCTATGGAATCTTGCTCCTCGCCCTCTGGAACGATATTAAACAGTTAAATAAATTTTTAATAAAGGTTTGTGTTACAGTTATAATTCAGTATTTTTTAAATTTATTTCATGACGTGTTAAAAAAATTATCAACTGTTTCCTTAAAGTGTTATTGTGTTTAATTACCAAATAGAACCAATACCAAACCAACCAATTACCAATTTAGAATTTTTATTTAATTTACTATGAAATTGTATTTTTAAGATAGAACTGCTCTTTTAAGGTAAACTAAAACTGTAGTTTTCAGTGAAAACTGTATTTTTCAGATAAAATTGTACATCTTAGTGTATACTACACTGTATAATACTGTTGTTTTCATTGAATACTTTAGTTTTCAGTCAATTAATACTATATTTTTAGTGAATACTATAGTTTTCAGTGAATACTGTAGATTTCAGTGAATACTGTAGTTTTCAGTGAATACAGTACTTTCAGTGAATACTATAGTTTTCAGTGAATACTGTAGGGTGCAGTGAATACTGAAGTTTTCAGTTAAAACTTCAGCACTAAATTTTATTTAAAGTTACATTACAACTATAAAGCCTTATTAATTCATTTCTATTATAAATAAACAAAAGCAAGCATATTAGATTTAAAATGATAAAGCATAATCTCTTAAACAAGCATGCAGTAGTTGACTTGATGTAGTGGAAATAGAAAAAAAATTATGGTTGTAACCAGAAATGTATATTATTATAATAGAAATTTACTACTATTCAAATAAATACCTACCAAGTATAATTAAATATTTGCCTTTTGGTCTAGGTTTGTATAGTGAGGCCCTGCCTGATTCCACCCTCTCATCGTTATTCATGAGAGGATTTTCATTTCATTCAAGTAAGGTCACATCACAGCTAATTTTGTTGAGAAACATAATTTGGTAATTTAGTTCTTTATCTATTAGGGCTACATATTACAGTAACATGATA
The DNA here is from genome assembly GCA_922987775.1 of Agonopterix subpropinquella. Lineage (NCBI taxonomy): Eukaryota > Metazoa > Arthropoda > Insecta > Lepidoptera > Depressariidae > Agonopterix > Agonopterix subpropinquella. The sequence continues at coordinate 8,037,576 of OV277694.1, read as the reverse complement.
TGGTGTAACATGTTGACGGTTGCTCCTATACTAACAATAACACAACATAATCCGCGAGTTTCCAACTAGTCAAATCAGCAACTCTTTATCAAACGTCAAAACACACACTTTGTATGTTGTACTAAATAATGAATAGTGACGTCATTGATTTTTGTCGTCGTTTCAATACTTTTTATAGTTTATCAATTTATTAAAAACAGTATTAAAGCTACGGAATTACTGAAAATTGTAAGTTTAGCATTATTTTCAAACGTATTTTTACAGAGAAAATAAAACTAAAATATATTTTATGAATCAAATATATTTTAGTTTAGTTGACTGAAGTCAACTCCCCAATTTTGGTGGCATAGTGAGACAACGCGGGCGTGTGGTTTTGGTGGTGTAGTGTGTGTGTGTGGTGTGTTGTTTGGGTGACACTCATTGGAGCTCAGCCCCAAACCAAAAGTGAAAAAACAGCACCAATCTGGTTTTATTTAGTCAGATTTACTGCTTGCTAATTTGCTTTACGAAAACGACCCTCCTAAAAATAAATTCTGGATCCGCCACTGTTGGTCATTTAGATGTGTTTGTTATCTAATCTGAAGCTAAGATGTGGTTATTATTTAATTTTAAACATTTTAGCGGGTTCCTACTGTGTTTATAATTATTTCAGTTTCCATGATCACGACAGTTGTTACTCTTGCCAAAATATTGGGAACTCTAAAATAAATGCAGTAAGATAAGAACCCATTTTAAATGTTTAATATCAGTTTACATAATTCCAAATTTTTACTGTGGTACCTATTCTTGTTTATTTGAGTTTCTATGATCATGACTCATGACAGATGTTACTCTGCCAACATATTGGGAACTCAAATAATTATAAATGCTTTAAGAATCCATTAAAATGTTATATATCGGTTTTAATAATGATCACTTTTTACTCTGATACCTATTTTTTATTCTTTTTTATAATTATTTGATTTCCTATGATCATGAGTTCATGACAAATGTTAGTCTGCCAAAATATTAGAAACTAAAGTAATTATAACTGCTGCAGTAAGAACCCATTAAAATGTTTAATATATCAGTTCAAATAATGACCACGACTTTTTCCTCTAGTAGGTACCTATTTGTTATTCTGTTATTGTCTCTAGCAATAGGTCAGTAACTTACTGAGTTACATTATCTCTTATTGACGACAACAAACATAATATTTGGTAGGTATTATGTAATTAAATTGTGTAACGTGAAAAATGTTAATTACCTACATAACATTACATGTTTAGTTGTAAGTTGGGATTTTGTGAACACAATATTTGGCATGCTTACTACAGAACAGCTACAGTACAGCTGAAATTAGATGAAACGTTACATTCAACGAAACGTTACATTCGACGAAACGTTACATAGCGGAAACGTTACATAGACGAAACATTACTTCGTTAAATAGTGCGTTAGATTAAAGGTGTTCGATGGAACATGTTTCGTTGAAACATGTTTAGATGTTACGTAGGTAACCCGAACTGAAGAAGCTTATTTCAATGCTTTGACACCATTCAGGAACATTGTTCCTACTTGTTTCAAAGCTAATAAATTATTTTTATTTCTTCTACTTCCAATAAAAAGTAACTGTAGGGCTATTGTGTAAGTTTCCGATTATGGGCACGCGCACACTTGGCAAAGTGCGGCGCAGAGCATTTTTCACTGCCAAAACATTATCGACTTTGCTAGCTTTGAAATAACTTCGAAAATGATTTAACACAATTACTAGTCCCTGAGCATCGAAGCAACTTGAGAAAAACTTGTGTTAATTGATTTTCGATGTTGTTTCAAAGCTAGGCAAAGTCGAAAATGGTTTTTCAGTGAAAAATGCTCTGCGCTGCGCTTTGCCCGGTGTGCGCGCCGGCTCTATATCCATACAAGATTAATAATGTATATGACTGCAGTTGGTAATTTTTAAGTAATAGGTATTGTGTTTCTCCGTACTAAATATTTAGAAGGAAGATTACCAAGAACTGTCACAAAACACCATGTCAATTTAATACTGATCTAATCGGATAGTTACACAATAAGACCCCTGTAGTGTTATTTTCTAGGAATAGCATTTTAAAGCATAACAACACATACTAGGCAGGTACGTTAATAACAAAACTGGGCAGACATTTAAGTCTGTAAAGTTTTGTGAGTGCGGCATTTTTAATTTGATGACAGTGTATGAACTCAAAAGCAAACTATAGAATGTATGGCCATTGTGAACACTGCCCAGCAACATTTAAATTGTTCTGTACAGAGTTGTAGCCAATTTAATCAAAATTATGGGTAAGTGTACAAAAAACAAGTTATACCAAGAAATTAAATTAGGGATTATTAATTAAATGAAGAATGGTAAAGAAAAAAAACAAACCTGACTCATCGTTTTGTGGCGATGAAGGTAAATCAGATTCAAGTTTTGTGGCCATGATGTACCTGTAAACAAGTACTTTCTATCAATATAGCCACAAAATAATTGATCAGCAAACAGTCAAAAAATTAGAATCACACACCACCGAAAGGAAAAAAAGGAGTCTGAAAAACTATTGTTGATGTCTTGATCGACCCAAATGACCAGGGGCCGTTTTCAGTAAACATGACAATTGTTATTTACAATGACAATTAAGGACCCCATTTCATTTACAATGATAATTCTGAGTACATTGCTAAGAATGTTAGAACACATTTACCTACTGCATGATTAGCATCATTAGTCATTAGTAACCAGCAATGTACCTTGAATTGTCATTGTAAATTACAATTGTCATGTTTATTAAATGAGGCATTTGGTCGCAGCCTGGGGCTGACATGAAATTGAAATAACATGAAATTGTTATTTACAATGACAATTCAGGATACATTGCTGATTAGTTATAATGTTAAAAAACATGTCTGAACATTCTCAGTAATGTTATAATTCCCGGCAAACATCTTGTACAATTTGGGGGGGTGAGGTGGCCTACGAGGTAGCGCATTTAAGGCCTTGCACAAGAAGTTTGCCAGTCATTACACATCTCATATTGTCATTGTAAATTACAATTGAATTGTCCCGTTTATGAATTAGGCCCTGGATTCTCCTGCTCTTACCCCTGCTCGGATCTGGTCCATAAAGGGATGGATGGAAGAGCAAAGTGGAGGCCTTCATCTACCAAGGGAGACAGGACCTGAACTCTTTTAACAACCACTGCTCAGATCTGGTCCATGTAAGGAATGCATGAAATAGCAAAGGTAAGCCTTGATGTCTTGATCGTCCCGGGGGGGGGGGGGGGGGGGGGGGGGTTTGGATTCTATCAACCACTGCTCAGACCGGATCCATGTAAGTGATGGATGAACTGACAAAAGGCCTCGATGTCTTGGTCGTCCCAAGGAGAGAGGCCTGGATTCTTTTAACCACTGCTCAGACCGGGTCCATGTAAGTGATGGATGAACTGACAAAAGGCCTTGATGTCTTTCTCGATCCAAGGAGAAAGGCCTGGATTCTTTCAACCACTGATCAGACCTGGTCCATGTAAGTGATGGATGAACTGACAAAAGGCCTTGATGTCTTGGTCGACCCAAGGAGAAAGGCCTGGATTCTTTCAACCACTGCTCAGGCCTGGTCCATGTAAGTGATAGATGAACAGAGAAAAGGCCTTGATGTCTTGGTCGACCCAAGGAGAAAGGCCTGGATTCTTTCAACCACTGCTCAGACCAGGTCCAAGTAAGTGATGGATGAACTGACAAAAGGCCGTGATGTCTTGGTCGACCCAAGGAGAAAGGCCTGGATTCTTTCAACCACTGCTCAGACCTGGTCCATGTAAGTGATGGATGAACGGACAAAAGGCCTTGATGTCTTGGTCGACCCAAAGAGATAGAATATTTTGAAATGGAGGTTAAAAAAGCCTTGTGTTTAACTGCTTACAAAATGGAGTACAAACTTACATCCAAAAAAAAAACATTTTTTACTCAAAATTGGTAAAAGTTCACCAAAATTTGTCACCCTATTTTATACTAAAATGTTACCTATAATGACGGTTTTGTTACCCTAATAAAATATTTGCTTCTAAAAAGATTAGTTTTATCAAAAAAAGTTAACCAAAAGCGAAAAGTTTTGTATTGGTCTACAACAATCAGGTAAAGTGGTTTTGACCGATGCCCCGATGTCAAAATTATACATATTTTCGAGTCGACTAGGTAAACAGTAGCAATTCGGTTCTTTGGGTAGCGTTAGCGCTTAAATTGGGTGTACTAAATTTGGTGAACATTTACTAAATTTGGCTGCGGAATACATTTTAAAGTTCAAGCATCACTTTATCAGTTATAAATATTTGCAATGCGGATTTACTATTTTATGCATTCACTCTTTGGTCCATGTTTCTTTTTTTTTTTGTTCTTTGTTAGTTACATGGGTAGTGTTTAGGGATATTATTATTATTTTTTTTTTGTTATATAAACGCGAAAGTTTGTAAGTATGGATGGATGGATGTTTGTTACTCTTTCACACAAAAACAACTGAATGGATTTGGATGAAATTTGGCACACAGATAGAATATGTTCTGGATTAACACATAGGATACTTTTTAAAGTTCTACGCAGACGTAGTCGCGGGCAACAGCTAGTTTTGTCATACAAAATATTTGTTGCCGTTAAATAATGATTCAGTTTCTTTGACTGTAGTGCAGTTGGTACAATGGGTTGAATGGAAATTTTGGAGGTAAAATCAAGAGGTTTGAGTGTTCATTTACAAACAATAGGGCAAATTGGCCTAATTTCCCTTATTGTTTGTAAATAAACAATGTTTTATCTTGTGTTGTTACTCAAAAAGGAGATTTATATGGCAAAAATGCATGCATTCTAACTTCTAAGTTACAGTAGTGAAAAACACATCCTTGTTTTATAATTATAACAATTTTCATAGAACTCATGCTTTTTATTGTGAAAAATTAATGATAAAACCCATCACATAAGATTCACCTGCTTGCAGCAGGAGTTTTAGCTTCAGGAGCTTCAAAATAAAACTACAATGCATGCGGTGATCACAACACAAAAATGAAAACAAAAAATATCGTGTGGGGTAATTTGCATTGCATGTTGTTTTTAGATAGTTGCTGAACAAAACAATGGTAGGTAATTAATAATAACAAATTATTCAGGTAGGTAAGTACTTACATTCATCGCCTAATTCATAAATCTAAGAAATCTGCAGAAGTCTGGAAATAGTTTCATTTCATCACATTTCACTGAATCCAAAACTATTCAAACACAGTCAGTTCAACAAACAGTTCACAACAACAGCTTTTTATTGTTCGTGTATTGGAAATTGATGAAACAGGGACGAAATCACAAAATACAGAATAATATTTTCCGCGAACTTCTGTCACCGGTCACCGCTTTCTTTCCAATCCGACTGCACGGGAAAAAACAAAATGGCCGGTCAAACGAAAACTCGACGGCAGCGATTGCATCAAACAACCCTGAAATGTTGGTCCTTTACTAGAACCAACTCTTGTCAAACGTCTTATTAAAAATCTGAATTATTACAACTGTAATCGTCGTAAGTTAATTACAATTGTAATTGTGCGACTGATCAAGGCCGAAAATACCCGGATCTTCTTGGTTTCGATTCGATCGGTCCCACAAGCCACAAACAACAGTCGAGTCGAGCACACAGCACAGGCAGAAACATGACACAAGCGCACGGTATTCTAAACACACACACAAGCAGAACCCAGACAGACCCGCTTGCCGAAGTGCCAGCGGTGGACCAGTATTGGCTGGCTGACAACATTCCGAGCGACAGAACAAAGCTGACATTTTTTATCTCTGTTGCACTTGTGTGATCAAATAATGTGTCGATATAGCCATCTCATTTTGTATTTTAGCTGACGACGCCGACGCGACGCTATCTGCTACATACGAATATGTACTATAGACGAAACATAATAAATGGATTATGGATGGGACGGAAACGTGGCATACTTTGTGTGTATAGCTAGGTAATAATGACCTCGGTCGCTCGCTCGCTTGGCTCGAGCGAAATCGAGTAGCATTTTCAGCGTCAGCCGATACGATAGACTGGTAATAATAATAACAGAGAGTAATTAATTGCTCGACATGGCACGAATACAAAGCGCTTTTAGCCGTACTGCCGTAGCGTAGCGTAGGTAGGTAGGTATAGGGTATAGCTAGGATAAATTATATCGCATTGATCACGTTATCGTCTTACCTACTATTATTAATTACCTACTTATCTATTATTCTATTGGTACTTACCTAGATACCTTCTTACCTAAATGAGATTAATGTTGACCGTAATCATTATGCGATATTACCTACCTACGTTTACCAACTTACTTGATACAGAATGGTAGGTAGGTACACAAGGTAGGTATACAAAGGTACCTCTTAGTAGGTACATAGGTACCTAAGTAGGAAACTAGGAACCTCGAAAACCTTCCTACCTATTAATACTCGAGTAGGTATCTTATTTAATTTGTGTTCCTACATAGGTAGGTAAAGGTACCTAGTACCTATTTAAAACCTTGTTACCGATCGGATATACCTACTTAGTACCTAAGTAGATCTCATTTGTTACATTTCGAATACATTTGAACTGGAACTTATATCTACTCTTACTCACTCGAACACAATAGAACTCGAAATTATTGGCTACTTTGCGGGTAAATTAGAACTCTATTTTTATTTGTTGCCCCTTGCTTGATTGCATATTAGAACTCGAATCAATTTGTTGCATTTGAAATAAATAGACATTTGAACGCGAACACATTTAACTTATTTCTAGCCTTTTGTATTTAAGTACCTAAATTTCCATTAGAACCAAAATTTATTTGCTTTTTATTTAAACCTTGGAACCTATCGGATAAAGTACTTAGATCTCATTTGTTACATATCGAATACATTTGAAGTCAAACTCATATCTACTCCCACTCACTCGAATACAAAAGAACTCGAAATTATTTGCTACATAGCGTAATATTTTTATTTTTCCCCTTGATTGCATATTAGATTTAGAACTCGAATCAATTTTTTGTATTTTAAAATAAATAGGCATTTGAACGCGAACTCATTTGACTCATTTGTAGGCTTTTGAATAGGTAGGTATTTAAGTACATTTCCATTAGAACGAAAATTTATTTGTTTTTTATACCTTGGAATCTATCGGATAAAGTATACTTAGATCTCATTTGTTACATATCAAATACATTTGAACTGGAACTCATATCTACTCTCACTCACTGGAACACAATAGAACTCGAAATTATTGGCTACTTTGCGGGTAAATTAGAACTCTATCTTATTTGTTGCCCCTTGATTGCATAGATATCAGAACTCGAATCAATTTGTTGAACTTTTAATAAATAGGCATTTAATAACCCAAACTTATGTGAACTCATTTTTTTTAGGTAAGAATGAGTTCAAATAAATGCATGGTGCCTGTTTTGCGTTTGCTACCGCCCGGCTAACGGTTAAAGTAGAACTCGAAATAAATAACCTAACCTATACCCTTGTAACCTATTGAATACAAAACAACTCGAAGTCTTTTTTTACCTACCGGGTACCTACTGTTAACAACAAACTCATTATTAGCTTTTGGAATCTAGACACGCGGCAGCGCGTGTCAAGCCAAGTTCAAACCAACAGATCTGGTGAGCAGCACCGTGTGTAATATTACACGTACCATTTGGGGCCACTTTTGACCCCCTCATAACTCAAAAACTATTTTACATAAACATGTCAAATTTAGCTCCTATTGGGCGGCGGCCGTGGAGCAGCGGGGTGGGAAGCGATGCACACACATCAAATCGAACGGTTATTTAGATATTAACGTCCAAAAATCGTCATTTTTATCACTGACTGACCTATAGATCAAAACTCTAACCCAGTTCCAGATGACCTAGAAAGGAATAAATCAGAAAGTAGTAAATTTTTATTCTGTAGAAAAAGTACCTAATGATATCCCATCAAAAACATAAATGTGAAATGACAGCCAAGTTCAATACTATGATATATGCCTTGGCTGTTGATTTCAACGACAAAAGAAGTGAGATCTAAATGGATGCCAAGTTCAATGGTCAGTTCTGAAATTTAATTATAACAACATTAAATATTTTCATCATCATCATCATCATCATCTCAGCCGATGGACGTCCACTGCTGGACATAGGCCTCCCCCAAGGATCGCCATAACGACCGGTCCTGCGCTGCCCTCATCCAACGTTTTCCCGCCACCTTCACCAGGTCGTCGGTCCACCGTGTGAGGGGCCTACCCACGCTGCGCTTTCCGGTACGCGGTCGCCACTCGAGAACTTTTCGGCCCCACCGGCCATCGGTTCTGCGAGCAATGTGCCCCGCCCACTGCCACTTAAGTTTAGCAACTCTTTGGCTAAACTATTACATTAATACGATTAAATATTTTATTACAACTTAAAACATAATTTCTTCTTATAACTTATGATAATAATATATTGGTCTGACTTGGCTAGTTTTCATATACTTACAAATTATATTATAGCCTTCGCAAGTTTTCAAGCTTTACAGCTTGACTTACCTACGTTCCTATTTTATTCTTTCGAAAATTTGGCTTGCTATGGTAGACACTAGCCATCGAATATAGGGCTCTTCCATTACTGTTTTCGTAAGTACTTAATAATAATTCGTATAATATGAGAACTAGCCAAGTCAGACCTTAGGCTTCAATATAATTATCAAATCAAATCAAATCAAAAGTTTATTTTGCATACTAAGTGTACAATATGTTCTTAAAAATAATGTTTATCCTAAGTTAGAAGAAGAAATTATATTTTAAGTTGTCATAAAATATTTTATGTTGTTATAAATAAATTAAAGGATTGACCATTGAATTTGGCACCCATTTAGATCTCACTTCTTTTGTCGTTGAAGTCAACAACTAAGGCATATAATCATAGTATTGAACTTAGCTTGGCTCTCAATTCAATTCAATTCAATTCAATTATACTTTATTTCACACCAAAAAGAAAAAACATAGTATACAGAGAGCAAACAATCAGGAAATACAAAGGCACAAAAAACAGGCGGTCTCAGGCTCTCATTTCACATTTATGTTTTTGATGGGATAGGAACTTACTTAAGTAGGTACCTACATTTCCATTGGATCGAAAATTTACTTGTTTTATCATTTAATCCTTGGTTCCCATCGGATAAAGTAGATCTCATTAGTTAGTTACATATCGAATAGGTACATTTGAACTCGAACTCATAATTATCTACTCTCACTCACTCGAATGCAATAGAACTCGAAGTCATTATTACTTAGGGTGTATTAGAATCTCATTTGTTGCTCATAGGTTAGGTATACATAAAAGAACTCGAATTAATTTGCTGTCTTCAGAAAGCTGGAAATAATGGTTGCCTGCAGGTTGCCTGTAAAAAGTCACTAGGTATATCGCGCCATTTTAAAGTGCAACGACGTTAAATTGGTAAAAACTCACGTTACCTACCCAGAAACAATAAAATGACTGTAGAACTCGAATACATAACTCGGTTACTTTTAAAATAGGTACTTAACTTATAAAGGTTCGAACTTAAAAACATTCATTGTCATTGTTACCAATCGGACACAATAGAACTTGGTAACTTATTTGCTATCTATCTATCGGGCACAGCAGAACTCATTTGTTACCTGTTAGACACAGTGTAATTATAGTTTAATACTGTAAAATTCATTTGTTAGCCATCAGACCAAAACTCATAATGTCACCCATCAAACACAGGAAGTCACGATCACGATAGAACTCAATTGTTAGGTAGGTAGGTACCTATCAAACAAAATATAACTTAATAAATTGTTACCTATCAGACATGCATAGCATATGCCACTGTAGAACTAATTTTATAACTTAAAGGGCACAGCAGAAAACATTTTGTTATCGGGTTCAATAAAACTCATTAATTATTGCCTAGGTATAACAGACATATTATATTACTAGGAACTCATTTGTTATCCAATGGGAACAATAGAACTCATTCATTACTGTAGGGTTTGCTAAATAAGTACACATTTACTGTTGCTCACTAGGCAGGTAGTATATGCGGAGCGCGCACGTCCGCACCCGACAAAGGCTGGCAGGCAACTGCCCCCACTACGCGTTCGCACAGACACTACATCCCTTCTTTATTTTAATTTAATTTAAGATGTATTTTGTAATATCAAAACTATAAGCAATACAGGTACATATGAATATAATTATTATTATAAAGTCAGTAGTACTACAGCTTGCATTTATTTTATATTTTCTTAATATTTTATATATTTCTATATGAATCTACCACCGCTTCGGAAGGTGCTTCGCTTGGGAGAAGAAACGGCGCAAGAAACTCCACTATGCACATCGCTATAACATAACAATATAATGTGTTATGATTGATAATCTTTGATTATTAAAGGTTACGTTTCTTACTGCTTAATTTAATTTCATTAATAGTTAATAAAAGCTTTCCAGTACCCATAGTACTCTGTGCCAATACTGAGCCCAGTAGGCATTTACATTCAACTTTAGCTTACTACTCTAGAGTCTAGACTATCCCTTTCCTTTTTATAATATTTCAAGATTTTAACTACAATTTGTATTATTACAACATTTAGTTTTATTGCGTAAAATTTAAAGTCTAGTCCCACTTTATATGACACAATATTAATTTTGTTACCTAATTACATTAAATTAATAAACCTTAATTTATTTTTCCTCTTGACGTGTGAACTGTGATCGTTATTTCAGGAGTGAGGGTTGGTTAAGCAAACAGCAAGATAAGATTGACAAATCGCGATCAACTTCCATTCCAAGTAATTTTAAAACTTTGTGGTAGGATAGTACAGTTTATATACTTTTGTCACGTTTGTTAAGTTTGGATTTAAGTTTACTTTTGTTAGGTACTTATATAAAATCCAACTAAGTTTAACCGTACGTAGAACAATTTAAAAATATAAATTTTATCTAAGCTGGTTTTATTAAACCAACGTGAGATTGCACATTGTTACTAGAACTATTACATATTACACATTGTTACTACTGTTGAACTACAAAAGTATTAGCAAGACTACTCCTAATTTCTAATTAGGCATATGCCTTATTCAATTTTTACTTCAATAGGTAATGTATCACTTATACCTTGATTTATTCTCTGGCTAAAATATAAACATTTTCTTTTGGACAATATTGGTGGTGCTCTTAAATTGAAAAGAGTGGCCATTCGAAAATAATTTGTTACTCAAACAAACTTGATTGATTATGTTTTCGTAAAATATCGTTGTCCATGGCACTTAGCGTCAAAATCAATTTCAGTGTGATACGCTCCTTGTACCTGTGGACAGATTTCGAGTAGTATATTATTATTGGCTAGATAGCTATAATGCTTGCCTCATGTTTCCAGTTTCTGCAATGAACTTTATGGAATAATAAACAAAAGGTGTTCAAAAGAAACCTAGTATAGGTACAGGACTATTGCATATAATTGTATGTCTTGTGTGTTCAGTTTCGTTGCAAATTTAGAATTAAGTGTTTAGTCTATGTTTTCGCTGTTTATCATTGCATTTTAGTACATAAAGACTGTGACTATTGGGTCACGTTACTTAAATTGGTACATATGTTCCATTTGACAGCATAAAATATAGCTCTAGTATTTGCCAACATTCCATATATCTTTATCATTTCTTATTTATTTATTTTATATTTATGTCCAATATATATTTATTCTAGACATTTAATAGCCCATAGTTTTAGTTTTACATTGAGTTTTTTGCCTATGGCTCATTTAGGATTATTTGAACCCGAAAGTCTCTGCTTGTTAATTGTCCAGTTTTGACTAATTTTCATGGCCTGTATTAGTTTCGATACTATAAACATAGTTTTTTTATTTTTATTTGGTCCTTTGCATTTCGTGTATCATGATGACACTTTTAAGTAGGTATGAATGGTCGTATAATGTCCGGCTTAGAATAGCACCAAACATAATATTAATGTCGTAAAAGGAGACTAAGCAATCCCCTCAGGCTTCGTCAATATCTCGGATGTGCACCGGATGCTCGAATAATGTTTTAATGTCACATTAATATATGCACGCAATATGACGACCCAAAATTACTTTTGGACTATAAATTAACCATTATTCTTTCAATGAAAAGATTTTAACATTTTATTTGATTTAACTCGAATTGATTTGATTTCATTTAATTTCACTCGAATTTATTTGATTCTATTTGATCTCCTCTCATCTCATCTCATTCCTTTCCTATCCTTTCCATTCTTTTTTTTTTTTTATTCATTTCATTCAGATAACTACTGGTCAGAGTTACTGCTTCAGGATCGTATCAATTTACGATTTATAATATTAAGGAAGTAAGGACAAGAGAGTAAGTCTGTGATAAGCACATACACTTAGGCACTTAAAATATTCAGCGTAGCCGCCAGCCACTGCAATTAAGGACTTTTAATTTAACTGCTGTTATAGTTCATGTACAATTATATAATATGAGTGCAGTAACTATTTTATTTTCATGACCCTTTAGCTTTTGCTAACAACTTGATAGTTGCATGATTCTATAGGTTATAACCCATATGATTTTATAGTTGTATGACACTTTAGCTTCAGATAACAACTTGATAGTTGCTTAGTTCTGTAACCCATATCATTTTATAGTTGCATGATACTTTAGCTTTTGCTAACAACTTGATAGTTGCATGGTTTTATAACACGATGATGATAAGATGATGATATCATTTTATAGTTGCATAATACTTTAGCTTTCGCTAACAACTTGATAGTTGCATGGTTCTTTAACCCATATCATTTTATAGTTGCATGATATTTAGCTTTCGCTAACAACATGATAGTTGCATGGTTCTGTAACCCATATCATTGTATATTTGCATGACCCTTTAGCTTTCGCTAACAACTTGATAGTTGCATGGTTCTATAACACATAATTATTATCATTTAATAGTTGCATGATACTTTAGCTTTCGCTAATGACCTGATAGTTGCATGGTTCTCTAACCAATATCATTTTATAATTGCATGACCCTTTAGCTTTTGCTAACAGTTTAATAACTGCATGATCCTGTCACCATTGCATTTGCATGGGTTTGCATGGCCTTGCATGGCCTTGTATGTAACTGCATGACCTTTTTGTTTTTACTAACAACTTAGTTACTGAATAGTCCTTTAACTATTGTAGTTGCATATATTTGCATGGCTCTGCATGGCCTTGCATGGCATTGTATGTAACTGCATGACTTTCCCGTTTTTACTAACAACTTAGTTATTGAATAGTCCTTTTACTATTGCAGTTGCATATTTTTGCATGACTTTGCATGGCCCTGCATATCCCCGCATGTATGATGCATCTGCTTGACCTTTTAGTTTTTACTAACAGTTTAATCACTGCATGGTCCTTTAACTACTGTAGTTTTACCTACTTCGCACTTTATACTTATCGCCTTTTAGTTAGCGTGACTCGCGCTTGGAACCTAATATTCGGTAGGTATGTATAAAGTGTATTATACTGATACGTAGTCAAGTCAGTAACGATCGGTGCAAACAATATAGCATATTCAACAGTGTATTTAGAATTGAATTCATCTTGAATCGCTAAGTTAGACGTACGGTATAGATGTAACGGAAATTTGCAAGAAATCCCTTTTTGCCCCCTTGTTAAATAGTTGCAACTTTGCAAGTCACTCCCTTATCACAAGTCCTTAGGGATAACTAGGTACAAACAATATTGATTGTGATTGAATATCAAAATAGTTTTACACTGACATACCTATGCAGAAACCTTATGTAATCCGGTAGGTATTTGTGTTAAATTTTATGAGCATTGGCTACTGTTTTGCACCGATTTACTCACTCGTATCTATACGTACGCAGCGTTACATAATATTTATAATAAATAACACTATAATATTCAAGATGTTATTATACGCCTGTTTTCTACAATTTATAGTATTAATCATTGTAACCAGACAATTAGTAGTCTTCGTAAATATGTATCTGTCTGTTTAACCTTAACCTTAACGGCAACTGTAACCGACCGACCAACCGACCAACCGACCGACCGACCGACCGACCGACTGACCGACCGACTGACCGACCGACTGACCGACTGACCGACTGACCGACCGACTGACCGACCGATCGACCGACTGACAGACGGACCGACCGACCGTATCTGACCTTCAGCTTAACCTTTAACGGTACCCGAGTGCCATAGGGCACCTATCGCTACTCCGTCGAATTATGTGTAGGTAGGTAACATAGACAGAGTCACGATTACGACACTCTTACGATTTTATGTATTCTGGGATTTCGTAAGAAAGGATTTTGTAAGATCCTCAGACGGCGTCGACTGTTAAGTCGAGGTCCTAATCAAGCGGCTTGCATAGATATACATACTCCTTAATCTAGCTGAATAACTTCATATTATGAGATAGTCATTGTCGTAGTCTGCCTACTCCGTAGGATTATGGCTTGAGCGTAAGTCTATTATAAAAACATGTATGGTAATGTATTGTACATGACCTTTAGGATTGGAGTCTAGTCGCAGCAATCGTTCGAACAGGTGCTCGATTTGTGGTATATTCTTATGATCGACCCCAGCATAGCGTCTATCGTCCTGATGTGTCCCCTTTCCTCTTTTTCCTCCAGCGTTTGATGGTCATAGTTCATGAAAAGAAAAATAATCACTGTTATAGATTGTCAACCACCGCACAAACTAAGAATCCAATGTTTTTTTGACATGAAAATTAATGAAATAGGCATAGTAAATAAATGAAAGTACCATGATAGCCCTCCTGGATAAAATTATAATGAATTATCATTATTGTCCTTTTAAATCAAAATAGAACGTTATTTTAGATAATAGATATTCGCTTTGTTCGTAGTTTTCGGAATATCACTGACCACCCCCTCGGGGAACATAGTCGTGAACACACGCTACTCTGCTGCGTGAAATAATACTTTACAACGTCGCTTTAATTTCAAAATTCCGACGTTGTATTTTGTTTTTATTTCAAAACCAGATAAAATACAGTGTGCACTTACGTAAAATAAGATCCCGTCGTCGCCACATGTAGGGTTTGCTAAATAAGTACACATTTACTGTTGCTCACTAGGCAGGTAGTATATGCGGAGCGCGCACGTCCGCACCCGACAAAGGCTGGCAGGCAACTGCCCCCACTACGCGTTCGCACAGACACTACAATTACCTATCAGGTACAGTAGAACTCGTTTGTTATTTTGCATCTGAACTCGAATTCATTTTAATAGGCAGGTATTTGGTCGTGCACAGAAAAATTTTTAACTAAAAAACTCATAACAAAGTTATCAATCTTGAACAAAAATTGATAACATTATGTAAGTAGGTAGGTACCTACCTATAGCCGTTATTCTAATCATAAAAATTATCGACATTATCATACATTATCGTACTACAAATTGCTCATAATCATTGTGTTCTAGAATTAAATAGCAATAGTAAAAGAAATTAACGTTCTTGTAAATAATAATTAGTTCATAAATTATCGTGCATTAATTGTAAAAACTTATTCAATTTGCTTTTAAGTAGCTAATGTATAATTTATAATGATGATAGAATAATTTGGCGATATGCTAATAGTAGGAAAGTATACCTATAGTTAATTTTTTTTTATAATAGTACCTACCTCAGAATACAGAATACAAAATTATATTATAATATATCTTATAATTTTTTTTCTACTCGTTAACGGATTGTAATCATTAATTTAAATGTTTTGTTATTGTATTTAAGAAGGTAGAGTACCTACCTACGTAATAATTTCCGACTTTATAATTTACGTTGATGTAAAATACCTAAACCTAAATACGTAAAATATGATGAGTCAGACTAGTAATTCAATAATAATAATTACCTAATACCTACCATTAGGTAACAAGTTCAAGTCACCTATGTAAAACGATTCGTCTGGTAAATACCTACCTAAAATAGGATTATATGCAAGGTTGGCTGGTTTATAACGACTTAAGCTGTAGCCGGTGTGCTATCAAGCGTGGGCATAATAAGAATAATAAGGTAGGTGCCTTAAAGGCCGGTTTTTATGACTATTCGTGAGCTCGGTATGGCTCGGTGTGTGTTTTACTATTATTCAGTTTGAGTAGGTACTCGGCGAGTTCGCCGAAGCAAGCCGTGCGGAGACCGGTTTCATTTATAAATAGCTTCTTTGCGTTGGCCCCAAGTTGGCCCCTATTCCTCGACGCCCGCGCCCGCCTCAGCCCCCAGCAACGTGGCAACTGGCAACCTCTCTTTGTTTAGCTCACGCTAAGTTTTATGACTACAAAAAATACGGTGTTCTGGTATTCTGGTTTTTGTCAGGTATTATTATTAGGGATGCCTACATAAACGCTTTTAATTTTGAGAACTATCCTCAGTTACCAACAATATTATTATTTGTGATGATTAATTTAATCATAATTTACTTACCTATTTAATTTTTATTATTAAGTACTTAATTAATTTTTATTATTAAGTAAGTACCTATTTAATTATTTATTTATAACCTTAGGTACTTATTACTTATTTAAAACTAGCTGTGCCCGCGACTTCGTACGCGCAGACCACTGAAATAATATAAAGAAGAAAGAAAATGAAAAAAGAAAGATATAAAGAAAAAGGAATTCACTGGATAAATTATTGCCATCAAATTAAGATATGGATGGATGGATGTGGATGTTCTGAAGTTTCAGAATATCTCTGACTACCCCCTCGGGGAATATAGTCGTGAGCATACGCTATGCTGATGCTAAATTAAGATATAAAGTAGAATCTCTTTATAAATTTTTCAAAACATCATCTAAATTGCTTGATAAGTAGGTATGTACTTTTTTTTGGGCATAGGCCCACCACACTTTCCCACCGCTGCCGCTGTAACTCCTGTAAACCAGGATCAACAGCGGCCACCATTCACAACACTGGACAATGAAGTCCAGCGAGCCCGGGGGCTGACTCTAAGCTGTCTTGGAACCCGCAATTAATTAATCAAAGAAGATAGGAGTCATGAGTAGGAAAAAGAAATATCCGACTTCCCTCTATTGCAAACGGGAGACAGCAATAAGAAAAAAGCCAGTTAAATACTAATTTAAAATCATCAGAACCATATGAATTGGTAATAATAGTTACACTAACGATATGTCAGAACATCGTCATGTCTCACCTAAGTGTCTCACATAGAAACCTGTAGATTCTCAAAGCACACATACCTCACCACACAGTTACTCAATACATAGTTTATGTTGACATTACCTCCAAATGATCTGGACTGAGGAAATAGAACCAGGAGGTTGGTCTTTGCTTGATGCCAACAATGCTAATTCGTAGTCAAAAAACCGGCCACGCGTGTTGGGCCACGCGCAGTGTAGGGTCCCGTATAGTTGCCCGTTACAGTATATGGATTATGAACTTAAAAGGGTGCTTTTTGTTTTACACTACCATACCGTTATACTATTGCGGTGAATTTTTTCACATCTCCAACCACAACCGTTTAGTTTGGACACTTGACTCTAACAAAAATTTTTGCTTTAAAGTTTAATATTTCGCTAACGGACCCCTAAATCGAAAAATACTTACTACTACTACTTACTAATTTAATACTTTTTCTGTTTCGATATCTTTTAATTTGATTTAATTAATTTTAATGGCTTTCCCACGCCCACAATATTTTATAATTTTTAAACGACCTATTCAACGATACCACATCATGCGATAAGAGAGAAAACAGATTTCATCCCCACTTCAAGTCTAGGGGAGGTACTTTTACCACTTTGTCGGCATGATTAGTATGTATACCCATGCCAAATTACAGTTTTTTAGTACTAAACATCTATTAGCTAAGCTGCAAACAGACAGATGGACAGACGGATGGACATGGCGAAACTATAAGGGTTCCTTGTTGACTACGCGGACCCTAAATAATTCTCAATGAGGAAGATGCATGTAATTATTTTATTTGCTAAAAAAATCAAACTTAAAATCCAAAAAATATTCGTAAAAGAATTTTTGTGATATCTTAAAAACTGAATTTTTTACAAATTTTCAAAGTTACGAGTTCTTAAACAGTGATCCGTCTTGTCCGTTTAGCTCGTGACGTCACATCGCCCGCTCGCTCGCCCGCCCATATGGTCTAACGCAGTGTTTTTACGTTCTCGTGTTATTTTCACGTATTTTTGGTAAATATGGAAAAAGAAATACTGTATAGATATTGCATAGTACTTCTTTGTGCTAATACAACAATAAAAACTACAGAAAACCCCTTTTATTGTGTCTCAAATCACAAAAAAGTTAGAAACATTTAGTGTAATATAATGAGAAACGAGGATCCGTTATCTCCAAAAATGATTCGACGTGTCTAAATGTTTAGTATAAGATATAAAAAATTAATTAACTGGTAGGGATAGTTCAGTATTTAAAGAGAAACAAAGGTCGATTTTTGAAAATGCATATATATATACTTAAAACACATAATCATTAAAATCTATCTATTTATATTGAAATTTATATACCTATTTAAAAAGTATATCTTTAATATGAATTACATAAATACCTATGCATAATGTTTAAAAAAACGTAAAATGAATACACAAATATGTGATGGCGAGAGGTGAAGAGGGTTAGGAAGAGATTCAAGAGGGTTGAGAAAACTTATATTTTCGGGTGGACTAGGTAAACAACAATTCGGTTCTGACACTTGCCGGCCGCTGCCGCGGCACGCTCGCTGCGCTCGCTCGGCTCGTGCGCTGTGGTCGCAAGAAATCTAACATGCTCGTCGCTTTGCTCCTCGCTAACCTAACCGACTGAGATAGATCTGGGGTCTAAAAACAAGTTTTGCATATTGTATATTGTATATCATTTATTTCAGACTTCTTTTGTCCATATGTGTTAATAACAAAAATGCACTTATAACTATGTTATGGATTTTCAAATTATGGATTTTCATGGTTATGTCAAATTATACTATATCTTTACATACTAAACATTTTAATTGTTACTTACATGAATTAAAGTTATGTTATGTTATGTCTGTTATGGATTTTCAAAATATGATTTTTAAATGTATGCAACTTTAGGGACACCCACTTCTGTTGCCTATAGAATATGGGCGTAAATATTATTTTCTGCAATATTTTCGGATTTAATAAATATCAACTTGGATCAAACTTACGATAGTTTTGGTTTCATCGAATAACATGCTTCTTACTAGGTTTAATACAGGATGTAAACTTAAATGCGTTACATAATCATAGGGTGCTTCAGACCATCAAACTGAACAACTTTCACTATGTGACCAACATTGAAATCGCGATAAATAAGCTGTTTCATAGAAAACGTCAATGGTGACTCAACCCAAATATCAGCAGACATTTTTTTCGCGATTTCAATGTTGGTCCCAAAGTGAAAGTTGTTCAGTTTGATGATCTGAAGCACTCCCTTAAGTATTTAACGCATTTAAGTTTACATCCTGTATGAAACGTAGTAGGTAAGATGCCTGAAGAAACCAAAACTATCGTAAGTTTGATCCAAGTTGACATTTATTAAAGCCGAAAGTAATATCTACGCCAAAATTTTATAGGCAACACAAGTTCCTAAACCCCTTCGTTCGACAGCACTCCTCTTCAAACAACACAATAAAACAAGTCAGTTATTACGACTATCGAGCTTTGTTTCTCTATCCCTGCCAGTTAGTTAATTTTTAATATAATTATACAAAACATAATGATCTTCGCAACAACGTCGAATAGTTTTTGGAGATAACGGATCCTCCTTTCTCATTATATTACACTACCTGTTTCTAACTTTTTTGTTATTTGAGACACAAAAAAAGTGTTTTTCTGTAGTGTTTATTGTTGTATTAGCACAAAGAAGTACTATACAATATCTATACAGTATTTCTTTTTCCATATTTACCAAAAATACGTGAAAATAACACGAGAACGCAAAAACACTGCGTTAGACCATATGGGCGGGCGAGCGAGCGGGCGATGTGACGTCACGAGCTAAACGGACAAGACGGATCACTGTTTAAGAACTCGTAACTTTAAAAATTTGTAAAAAATTCAGTTTTTAAGGTAACGTCATGATTTTTTCGCAGATGTCATTACAATCACATAAAGTTTTATTTAAGATAAGAAAAACGTTATTTAATTTCATTTACATCTTCCTCATTGCTGGCATCTTGCAAATAATTTTTTATTGAATTTGGGGTTCTAACTCCTCAGTTCTAATGCTGAATTGGTACTAACTACCTAAACCAAACCGTAAGCCTTGAGGATTTTTTGACTTGGTCTTTGCATAGCAGAACCCCATTCACATCGGTTTTGTGCATTAAATTCAGTGGCGGTCGACTTTGTCTTTAAATACTAATAACTTTTAATTGAATTAACCAATTGCGATGAAATAACGCCTATAATTATGTTAGTCCACGCTTTTTTGAAAACCTTATTCAAATCGGTTTAGAAGTTTTTAAGTGTATCAAATTCAGTTGTGCCCGCGACTTTTTATTTAAATACTCATAACTGTTAATTGAATGTACCGATTGCGATGAAATAAAGCTTATATGCTAATTCAAATTAAGCCCTACGTTTTTGTGAAAATTTCATTTAAATCGGTTTCGTAGTTTTTAAGTGATCCGTACCATACAATTCAGGGGTGCTCGCGACTTTGTCTTAAAAACTCCTAACGTTAGATCGAATAAACTGATTGCGATGAAATTAAGCCTAAATGTTAATACAAACTATGCCCCATGTTTTTTGTGAATACATCATTCAAATCGGTTTAGTAATTTTTAAGTTAAGCGTGCATTAAATTCAGTGGCGCTCGCAACTTTTTCTTTAAATACTCATAACTTTTGATTGAATAAACCGATTGTGATGAAATATAGCCTATAACTTGACCCAAGCCATGACCTATACTTTAGTGAAAACCCCATCCAAATCGGTTCAGTCGTTTTCAAGTGATGCGCGAACAAATAAACAGACAAACAGATAAACAGATAAACAGATAAACAGACAAACAGACAAACAGACAAAAATTCTAAAAATGGTCGTAATGTATTCCATTACCTATCCTGAACACCCCCAATTAATTTTATTGCAAATATCTTCAATGTACATCATCGGCAAGTTTAGAATTTTATTATATGTATAGAAGAAGAAGATATAAATAAATACCTATGTTAATATTACAAAGATAATTTATTACGAGTCGAGTGTTGTAACTGGATTTTCGGTGAAGGAAAAAATCTTGTGGAAACCTAGGTTTTTAAATGTCCTATAAAAAACAACGGGTTGCACTCCGGGAGTGCCGGCAGAAGTGAAAACTAAGAGATCTTACGTCCTACGTCACGTGACGTCACGGTCATCCCTACCTACATATCTATATGCTTACCTACCTATATTTTATCTTTGATGCTTACGAATTTTCGACCAGGTTACGTGACGTTACGTTCCTGACCTGACGCGAGTTTAACATTTTTTACCCTTTTTTTACCCCTCCCAAAAAGTGCACAAAACGCCCGCCGCTAAAGAAGTTTTCACTTCAAAAAAGTGTTTATTTCAGTAATTGAATCTACCTACTTGTGCTACCTACAAATACAATACAAAACAGGTTAAGGAATCTCCTTTTTAATAAAAAATAGCTTGTGTGGGGATATTCCGCTCTTCTATAACTACCTACCTATTAGGTACCATATGAATAGGTAATAATATGGTAATAATTTATTATCTATTCATACCTAACTATGCTATTACAAATGGTAGAGCAAAAGGCACAACAGGCGGTACTAGGTATAAACTTATAATTATAAAAGAACAAAAATAGAAATAATAATAGTTAAAAACAGATGTTTAATTTTACCCCTACTTAATTTTCGAGTACACCACAGAAAATAGGGGATGAGTAGGACTGCGTAAGGGGCTGAGTAAGGAGGGGGTGTAGGGGCGGTGAGTAGCGGGCGAGTAGGGGGTGTGTAGGGGACAGGGGATGAGTAGGGGTGCGTAGGGCGCTAGGGCGCGGGCATGGACTGGTTACTAGGGTAAACAGTTGCATTACCCTAAGAAATTCATGGAAGATTTGTTAAAAAAAAAAGAGTTTTCATACAAACGTTCGATCAGCTAATTGTATTTAGTATGGGAAGTCCTGGGAAGTCCAAATTTTTTTTTGCGAATTTCCTATAGGTACCTAGGGTTCTCAGAGAAAGTTGTTCAGTAGGTAGGTAGATATCATGGATACAATCATCCCTTAACACTTTAACTGCTGACGACCTATGCCGTAGGTTGGCGACAAAATATGGGCCGCAGTGCTGAAGAACCCACGTAACAAGCCGGTTCAATTGCATTTCGCCTATGCTCATGACCTACCGTGCGAGTCACCGAAAACCTTAAGCCTGTGCGGGTGACCCACGAGGGCGTCAGTTTTAGCACTGCGCGAGGATCATGGTTGTGAGCGGTAGCGGCGCGCGCCGCTCGGATTGGTATGATATACCTACAATTCAATTACCGAACCGTGCGTGCCACTCACGCCTCGAGTCACCCTCGACTGCTTTTGCTATACGCCTAAAGCGGACACTTCATTCTCGCCGAGAACGGGCGAGACAGGCCGAGAACGAGAGTGTGGATGCCCTTCATTGTTCTCGTGGCGTCATAAGCCGTAGTACCTAATTAATCTTGAAAGTGAAGCGCCGATGCCGGTGCGAGAGCAAGCGAGAGTGAAGTGCCTTAAGGAATTCATAATCAGAATATGATTTTGTATGGATTTGTTAGGTTTCTCTGTCGACCTACGCTACGGATTTTTTACGTGATTTGTCCCTTTAGAATTCCGTTGGGAATTTCAAATAACGGAGCTATCTATGCAATATTGGTTTTAAAACAATAACATCTATTCATCTACAATTTACAAGTTACGAAGCAAGCTACAATTACAACTCAATACAGAATCTCGCTGCAGAGAACATTCTACGTAAAATTGTACGAAATCACAAAGACAACAAGATACGCTTCAAACCCGACATAGCGAGGCATAAATATAGTTTTCCAACGGTCTAGAGCGAGAAGATAATATAGATCGAGGGGTCTTTTTATTTTGGTCTGTATTTGTCCGTTATCGACCAACGGCTTGCAGCGTGGCGTGGGTTCGATCGACGCGACGCGACGACCGCACGTGGCATTATAAATTGCGAGATAAATCTTGAGATAGCAAATCCGTCGGAGTAACGTTCTCTAATAAAAACTTAAGCTTAAGATAAGAGTAACAAAAAATACCTAGTTAAGTGTTCGTTGCAATGTTGTTTTGCGAAAATGTAAAAAACTATAGTAGGTAGAGATAGGTAGGTAGATTTGCTCGTTAATTAAAGTCGATCCAACTTATTCTATTATAAACATTGACTTACTAACGACTGGGCCTACCTTGGAGCGCGGACCCTACTGTCCGCACTCAAAAGTGTCCGAACCAAAAGAGAAACAAAACACATATAAGAAACAATTACGCGCCAGTCTTTGTTTGATTGAAGGACTACGCGCACGTCTGCATGCCATGCTGCTGTGCTGTAAGAATATTTAAAAAAATTAAGCAAGCAAAATAAAATTAAAATGTTATCAGTTTCAGTGTTTTTAGTTGGATTATTCGTACTTTCGTTTATGAAGGTTAGTTTGGGATACTTTTTTTTTTCGAGAATTTTGTATTCGACTCGGCGTCCATAACTTAGTAAGTCAATGATTATAAACTAAACTTTATGTTGGTAACTAATTAAATGAGAAAAAATTTGGTAAAAAGAAAATTTTTATTCATTACCTAATTATTAAAATTTTTAATGGTAGGTGAGGTACTTTATCTTAAAAACAGAACATTTTAAAAAAATACGATGTTACTTAATTGTTACAATTACTTTAACAATCGTTTCACACATTTAATAGATTTAATTAGGCACTGTCATCGTCACTACAACTAACATCTAAAGTATTGTCCTCTTCTCCTTCTTCAGAGTTGTGTTCTCTCTTCACAGAGAATAAATTGGTCACTGCTTCATCTAATTTCATATCATTTTCGTAATATTCCGTCTCAGTTTCCTTCACGAGATTGAAACATTTCGTCCAATCTTCTTTTGAATAGTTCCGAAACAGAGAGTTCGGTGTCTTATCTTCTAATTCACTTTTCAATCCTTCCCATGCCACGAGTACCGGATTCAAATCCGGATTGTTCTTCGGTAAATGGACGATTGTGTGTCCATTTTCTTTTAAAGCTTTCTCGATACTGTATTCTTTTCCTCTCTCTTCATCGTTGATTAATTGGAGCAGTTCCGCTTTTGAATCTGTGGCACGATATGTAATATTATGTCGATCCAACCACTCTTGCATTGCTCCCCTAGTGGAACTTGAAATGGGCCGAGGGTCTTTATCTGACGCGCTTTCGTCTAAAGGAGGTATATTCATTACTATCACCGAAGTAGGGGCTAAGTTTGGCGTAACGTGTTCTTTTATCCAATCGTAATTATCAAACTGTTCATAGCCGAGATCATTCTTTTTGCTCTTCCTGGATTTGAGTTTAAGCATCGACAGGGAACCATCGACGAAACCGTCGCCTACGCTTGCATGTACGATTATAAGGCTCGGCATATGTTGCATCTCAGATACCTTTGATGTATCGTTTTCATCTAACTCCGCATCCCAACGTTTGGTTTCATTCAGGAAAAACAAGTTTCTATTCTGAGCTCTGTATTGTAAAATAGCCTTCAGATACTTAAATCTATCTATTACAATGTCCGATCTTTCCATGATCATTCCTTTAGATTCTCCACTGTCAGAATTAGTGAATCCAAGTTTATGCAACATTTGTCTTAAATATTCATTGGAGCATGACAGAATCTTTTCTTCTTTGAGAAGTTGATTCAGTCTTCGGATGCTTGGTACTTCTTTCTTCACAGTATAGAACTGAATTACTTTTCTTCTTATGACGCCCTCTGTAAATTTATCAACTGCAATCCTCTTCTTTCTCACATGCTTCGTCTTTTCTTCTGGCTTAAACATGCCAACGCCTGTATCTTGTACCAATTGATTGCCCTGTTTGATAATTCTGGTGACGGAACTTTTAGATAAACCAGTCACTTCAGACACGGTGTTTATTAAATTAATGTCGTTATGGTACTCAGCGGTTGAAGGGTCGCGTTTACGTTTCTTGAAGTACGCGTAAACATTGTAACAAACTTGTTTGACTTGATAGTCTAAAACTTTGCCGACCGGGAGCAAACTCATCTCGAGATTGTAATGTCGTGTGGGTCTTGCCGGGTGCGGAATGACTACAATGTCACGAGGATATCGGGGTACTGGCGGCGTCGGTCGCGGGTGGACGCGATCCCCTCCGCCGCGCGTTCGATCGTTCCCCTCCCTCGCCCGCCAGGCCGCCCCCCGCGGCAGCCACTCACACAGGCGTCCTCTCTGTTAAGTTGTTTACGTGTGCATGTGTGTTAGTAATAATAGCGACGAGATTATTTTGTTGTCGGTCGCACAATAGCGTGTGGCCGTGTGGTCACGTGGTGTTTATTTGCGAAGGCAGACAAAAACAAAATACTATCAGTTTAAAATAACAATGTGCATGACCTCGCTCGCAAATGTGACGTCACTCAATCACACGAACTTCACTCGAGTCATTCAAATGATTGTTTCCTTTGCATAGAGTCTACATTCCTTTGTCAACCGAGTGAAGTTATCCAACGGCCCTTCAAGGTCATGCACATTGTTATTTTAAACTGATAGTACACTAGAACCCGGGCGAATTAACTTTTTCCGGTTATAATAAAGTACTCTTTGATTAACTTGGCACCTGGCTCGGAATAAAAACTCGGAAAACTCGGAAAGAATAACTCGAAAATGCTAAAGCGCAGTGACACGTGCAACGGTAACTGAAATGCTATGCTTCGGCCTCGCACGGCGGCGGTGGGGCCCCGCGGGGGAGTAGCTGGAGGGTTTTCAAATGAGCAGAGCGAGCCACGTGCGAGCCAGGTGCCTAGTTAATTCGCCCGGGTTGTACCTGCGCGTTAGGTCCTATTTTTTTTCTACGGGTAGGTGTGATTTATCCCCCCCCCATAATCCGAATATTTGTATGGAACAATGTTAAATTTTTTCATCGTTTTTCAAAAACCCGGCACTACATTGTCGGCGCGAACGGGCGAGACATGCCGAGAACGAGTGTAGACAGTGCTACCAATGTAGATTTCTTGATTCCCCGCTTAAGTAGGCTCAATTCCCCGAATTTCCCCGATTTCCAATCATGCATTCCCCTAAAATTCCCCGACACTGTAATATGCAAGAAATAAAGCATTTTTTCATGCAAAATGTAGTTAAATGTTTCAAAAATTAGCTTATCAACTTCTTTGTCTTCTAATTTTTATCAAAAAATCTACTTAAATATTTCGAATACAATGAGTTTTATTTATTATTTATATTTCTCCCACACTATCGAACTTTAGGATAGTCCGATTCGGTTCTAATTTTAGCAATTCCTCTTCTTTAGACATCCTTTGTTCGACATTTATTACAAATAGGCGATTCCCCGAAATTCCCCGATTTGAATCATTCCCCGCGCTCTTCCCGCACGCACCCCTCATTCCCCGAAAATCGGGGAAATTCCCCGGAATCGGCAGCCCTGAGTGTAGATGCCCTTCATTGAAAGTTCTCGCCGAGAGTGAAAATCTCTAACCGACATTAGCCCAAAGAATTTGCTAAACTAAAGTGGCGATGGACGCTCAGAATGCTCGCAGAACCGATGGTCGATGAGGCCGAAGAGTTCTCAATTGGCGACCGCGTACCGGAAGGTGCAGCGTGGGTAGGCAGTGAGCCCCAACATCGTGGACCGACGACCTGGTGAAGACGACGGGAACCCGTTGGATGAGAGCAGCGCAGGACCGGTCGTTGTAGTGATCTGCGGGGGATATGTCCAGCTGTGGACGTTTATCGGCTGAGATGATGATCATGAGGTGAGGTAGACGATAGTATTACGTATAGTATTATCTTATCTGTGGAATTAGGGTTGAACCTCATCTGGCAGCACGGCATCGCCTTTTTCCGTCGCTCCATCCTTTTCTGTCAATCGGGAACGTCATTTGCTAGACCAAATAAGGTAGACGGAACGCGAACGCACACCGCACGCACGATTGCGTTCCGTCTATCTTATTTGCTCTCTAGCAAATGACGTTCCTGAGAACTTAGTAAGCTAAGTTATGATCTTATGATTTACTGTGGTTCTATGTTAGAATATAATGTAGGTACAGTCACCATCAGATATATCATAGCAAGCAAGGTGGTCAAATATTTCTAAGCAGTTCTAATTTTATAATTGAAATTGTTATAAATTTCTTTACACATAACCAATCAAAAATAACTGAACGCCTAGAACATCAAATATATCGACGCAGTCAGGGTGGTCATAAACATCTGAGCAGTTTAGGAAATAAAAAGACCTTCATCCATTGTTATACATTTCAATTTTGAATAACATTGTAAAGAAATTATTGATATTTAGCTGTTCAGATATTTATGACAAAATACATGTTTCGATATAATTGGTAACATTTACTGTAAAGAATTTAAGGAAAATTAGCATTGCTCAGAAATATTTGAACGCTTTGTATGCTACGATATATCTGATGGTGACTGTACCCTGTACCTTAATGGTTCGTGAAATAAGTAAATAAAAACTCATTCTTCTGTAGTTCAGTACAATTTATTTATATATATAGTTCAGTAAATCTGTTTGGAAAATGATACCCTACCTTACAAAAGGTCGGGTATCCGGGATTTTTGGATATGTTATACAGGTAGAGGTCCGTAATAAAAATACAAGTTTTCGACCTTGGGGTCCTGCCGCGGGCTCTGGTGTGACCATAAAACAACGAAAATTTTGAGACTTTTTCAGTAAAACTTAAACGTTGGGTTTTAGAGCAAACTTGTTCACTAAAGCTTTAAAGAAGACCAAATCCGCTACAATTTGATAGTTGAATCATCTTTATATACTGAATAGTTATTATTATTTATACTTCTTCTAAAGTTAATAACATATTTAATTTAAAAAAAAACGAAATTTTAAGGAATTAGCCATACCTCTCCATACTTTGAAGTGTTGTATCTTGGTAACCATACAGTATAAAAAGATGATTCAAAAACCAAACTGTAGCGCATTTTGTGCTCTTAATTCCTCTAAAACATAATTTGACTCTAAAACCTAAGCTTTAGATTTTAAATAATGAAAACTGAAAAATCTTCGAAATTTTCGTTCCTTTATGGACATGGCAGAGCCCGCGGCAGCACCTCAAGGTCGAAAACTTGGATTTTTAATAAGGACCTATACCCGTATAACATATAAAAAAATTGTGGATACCGGACCTTTTGCAAGGTAAAATGTTTACATTTACTAGGCTAATATCCTAGTTTAGTGAAATAAAACACATGGAACTCTAGGTGTACCACGGGAAATGCCTGCTTTAAACGTAGATAGAATAAACAATAAGGGTTACGACACATTGATCGACGGCGATCGACGGTTTGTCCATGCGAAAACCACGATTAGTATGGGACGCCGTAAGCATCCTTTCGCATACACAACTTACTCAGTACAGGAGTGCGATTTTTGAATCTCATTCGCTGAGTTCAGCAGTTGAAAATGTCAAAATTACTGTGGAGATATAGCATCTTTCTGCTGATTCGACTTTCAAAAATCATACTTCAGGAGTGCCATTTTTGAAAGTCAAATCAGAAGTAGAAAGATGCGTATCTCCATACTAATTTTGACATTTTCAACTGCTGAACTCAGCGAATGAGATTCAAAAATCGCACTCCAGTACTCTTAAATATTCCGTGACACAACATCCAACATAATTTTCTTCAATACAAATACTTCTACTACACTACCTAAGAATAACATACCTACTTATTAACAGACTTTTGCTCTTGTGCAGGAGAGCATTCCAACGAGAAAAAACGCTCTGGCTGGCATGGGAGCAAATCTGAAATCACAAAAGAAAAATTTGCTGCTCCATACTAAATTGCTATATGCCTGCTCGACTCAAATGTATAACACATAAACATAAGACAGCAGATTTTTTTTGTGATTTCAGGTTTGCTTCCATATTAAAAGTTGTGTTTAGTTTGATAGTCTTTTACCCCTGAAAATTTCTACACGGTAAAAAAAATCATACGGTACTTATATGATATGCTGTCAAGTGTCAACTAACCTAAATAAAACCGGTCAAGTGCGAGTCGGACTACTCGCGCACCGAGGCGCGAGGGTTCCGTACCACACCACCACAGAACACAACATTATTAACTTAGAAAAAAAACTTTTTTGGTCCAGGACCTTTAGCGCAAGACCGACTCACACTTGGCCGGTTTTTAGTATTTGTTGTTATTGTTGAGCTTGCTCTATAATCACACTAAGTTTGACGCTTGTATGTATTACCGTTTTTACGATAGAGCGTGAAGAAAAAACGTAGATAAAAACTAGTTTCATGTTGAGAAACCCCCTTAATTTTTAACTTTTTGACATTTTTATTATTTGTTAACAAATCCGCCGTAATAATGCATAATTTGAGAAAATTTCAACTATCTAGCTATTACGGTTCAAAAGTTACAGCCCTAAATATGTAGGACAGACGGACGGACGGACAGACGGACGGACGGACAACGTAGGCTTAGTAATAGGGTCGCGTTTCACCCTTTGGGTACGGAACCCTAAAAAATACTACATAAATACATTTTTATATTTATAGATAAATTAGTAAGTATAACTGGATGACAAAATAACGACAAATAATTGACCAAATGAGTGGTTACCTATTTTTGCTCGTGGCCGTACTACACATTTAAAACAAATTAACTATGGATAGTTCGAATATAATTAGGTAACATTATTGATTGACTAATTCTTGTGGCTATTTAACTTTGAAATAGGCAGAAAGTGAGTTACAGGAGTGCAATTTTTGAATCTCATTCGCTGAGTTCTGCAGTTGAAAATGTCAAAATTACTGTGGAGATACGCATCTTTCTGCGGCTGATTTGACTTTCAAAAATAGCACTCCAGCCTGCGTAACATGACAAAGGCGAGCGCGACACAGGTCACTTCTAAACGTCAAATTTGAGTGAGATACCACAGATTATTTAATAGTTACTACCGTAACAGATACTGCACTCTCTTAGAAAACACTGATTTCGCGCGCTTTTACAGAGTGCGTACAGTAACCGAGTCTTACGATCTGTCACCGCGACGAACGACGAACTTAAACGCGTCTTATGTCAATTAACCTAGAGTCGATATCACATTGTCCGTCACGCGCCTCTGACGTAACTATCGAAACGCTAGGGTTGTTTATTGTCAGAAAATACCCTTCATCACCAGGAATTTATTTTCTTCAATCTTATTTTCCAAAATAACGTTTAAACCAAGTTCGAAGACTACGGGAATTACTTCTCCTGAAAGGAATTCTTTTTTTGCGAAAAAATTTTAAACCAACAACTAGTTACCAACATTGATAAAATTATTCCGTTTATTTGTATCTTTATTTATTACGAGCTTTTACCCGCGACTTCGTCCGCATAAATTATATACCAGATTTTAAGTCAGACGATAAGCTATCGAACAAAAAAAGTTTCATCAAAATCGGTTCAGTAGTTTTTGCGTGATACTCGAACAAACAAACACCCAAACAAACAAACAAACAATCAAACATACAAACAAACAAACAAAAAATCCAAAAATTGGTGATTTAGAATCAGGGACAGGTAAAAACCATGTCGTAATTTTTTTTTGTCGTAATCTTCAATGTACAGACACACTTCTGTTACAGTTTTATAATAGTTTAGATTTTGTTTGTATCTTGTACAAACGATTAAAACAATAGCGTTGTTATACCAGTATTCTAAGTATTTTTGCCCATATTATTTTCAACACAAAACTTTGCTTTTGGATAAAACAAAATTAAAATTTACGTAAGTAAGTACCTTTTTTCATCCGAAGGCAATGTGAAAAATGACATATTTTGTTAGATTGTCTACCAAACATCACAATAATTATTAGCAGGCATATTTTCCCAAAAGAAAACCGTCCAGTACAGCATGGGTAGCATGCCAACCCGCGATAGCTGTGATACAGCTATATCACGTCTTTTATCTCTTTCGTTTGTGCGCGAACGAACGAGATAAAAGACGTGATATAGCCGTATCACGGCTATCGCGGGATGGCATGCTACCCGTGCTGGAAGTACGCAATCGCGAAAGCGTGTGATAGCCCTATGTTATTAACATCTTGCAAGATATGCGTGACGTAGGTACTTTATCGCAGCTGTCAGACGTGACGGAGCACTGGAGATACCATAAAGGTAAGACGGACGGAAGGTTACTACGTAAGAGAGACGGTGACAGCTGAGAGAGCGAGATGTACCTAGCGGCATGCCTGTATAATAGAAAGAGATACGTGACGCGAGGCAATAGAACCGTTTTTGGGGATTTGGAGTCCTGGTAAAAATTCAGTTTCTGTCAATAATCGTGAACCTAAAGTGAAATCGTAGATAATTTTGTAAAATATACTAACACTGTTTCATTAAATCATTCACCATTTCACGTTAGATTGAGAATTAATACACAGAAATCGAATTTTTACCCTGCCGAGGACTCCAAAAAACGTCTTAAAACGGTTTCATTTGACAACTCATGTCACTTACTCTATTCCGTAAGGTATAATATCTTTATGGGAGATACTATGGAGATAACCGCCAATTTGACGTTTAGAAGAGACCTGTGTCACTCTCACCTCTGTCATATTACGCAGGCTGAAGTATGATTTTTGGAAGTCAAATCAGCAGTAGAAAGATGAATATCTCCACAGTAATTTTAACATTTTCAACTGCTGAACTCAGCGAATGAGATTCAAAAATCACACTCCAGGTCAGGCAACGGTTTATGAGCGCTTGGTGAAAGGTTGATGAGAAAGGCGATTGAATTGATCGCCCAATAAAATATGTGCGACGAACTCCTCTCGCTTATTGCTGTCCTTATGGACGATTTGCAACTATACAGGGTGTAACAAAACACCCTAGTAATACTTAAGGGGGTGTTTCAGACCATCAAACTGAACAACTTTCAATATGGAGCCAACTTCGAAATCGCGAAATAAAAATTTGCTCTTTCATACAAAACTGCAAACTGGCTCGACTCAAATGTATGGGATAGCTGTTTTTTTATTTTTCTCGATGTTGGCTCCATAGTGAAAGTTGTTCAGTTTGATGGTCTGAAGCACCTCCTTAAGTATTACTAGGGTGTATTGTAACACCCTGTACATATAGCGCTTATGCTATCTCACACGCGGTTACGCTGACGTTTTGTCTACTAGCGTAAGCGTTACTTCTCAGACAATGGCATCTCGCATCCATGGGCCAACCAAATATACCCAAATTTTACATTTGTGCATTCAGGGCTAGCGCTCATAAAAACCATTGCGCGACCTGTACTATGTGAGAGACAAGACAGAGTGAGAGTGAGAGTAGAGTGTCCTTAGAGGGAGGTTACACGCTCAGTATTTCGTCATTCTGGTCCATCAGTCTGGTCATGTATATTTGACTAGCGGCCCGTCCCGGCTTCGCACGGGTGGACGTCTAATCTTTTCTAGCAATAAATATAGCCTATGTTACTCAGGGTGAATGCAGCTTTCTAATGGTGAAAGAAATTTTAAATCGGCCCAGTACTTTTTGAGCCTATTCATTACAAACATACAAAAATAGGTACAAATCTTTCCTCTTTATAATATTAGTGTAGATTTGAAGGGAAACTGACTCGAGACTGACCCGACTAACATGGTGCTTCAGTATATCAGTTTCCCTTCAAATCAAATAAACATGATCAAACTGATGGACCAGAATGACGAAATACTGAGCGTGTAACCTCCCTCTTAGAGTATCCTATTATTCCAGACGTTTTTAACCTCTCGTATACCGGAAATACAGACAGAGTATCCTATTATTCCAGACGTTTTTAACCTCTCGTATACCGGAAATACAGACAGAGTATCCTATTATTCCAGACGTTTTTAACCTCTCGTATACCGGAAATACAGACAGAGTATCCTATTATTCCAGACGTTTTTAACCTCTCGTATACCGGAAATACAGACAAAGTATCCTATTATTCCAGACGTTTTTAACCTCTCGTATGCCGGAAATCCAGACACAATAGAAACCAATTGCTTCGTCGCGCGGATCCGTGTTCCGGCATACCAAAGGTTAAACAACTTATAAATTCATACAACTATCCAAGTAATTAACTTCATAGTCCCTGTAAAGCATAGCGTTGACAGTCCTATTGTTAGATATGTGTTTCTTCAGGTTGTTCTCCGACCACAGCTGCAGGTTGCCCTGCCCCAGCTCCAGGGTCTTCTCAGTCTTCTGCAGACTGAGGAGGCACTCCTTGAGCCGTTTCTTTACCTTATCCATTATTTGGTCTTCTTCATTTATTTGCTCGGTTATGTCTGGAAAGAAGTGTTGTGATTAATAATTATTTTTATGTGAGAATACTGTAAAAGTTTTCTGTGAAACGGACAATTAAGAATGAAAATGCGACCCGCTCCGCCCCGGCGCAGTATGCATTAGTTCATATAAATTATACAGGGTGTAACAAAACACCCTAGTAATACTTAAGGGGGTGCTTCAGACCATCAAACTGAACAACTTTCACTATGGAGCCAACATCGAAATCGCGAAAAAAAAACCGTTCTTTCATACAAAAGTGCAGTACCGTCTCGACTCAAATGTATGGGATGGCAGATTTTTTTTATTTTTTCTCGACGTTGGCTCCATAGTGAAAATTGTTCAGATTGATGGTCTGAAGCACCCCCATTTAGTATTACTAGGGTGTTTTGTTACACCCTGTACAGGGTGTAAGTAAAAGTATCATTAGGGTTGAACCTCATCTGGTAGCACGGCATCGCCTTTTTCTGTCGCTCCATCCTTTTCTCTCACTCAAGAACGTCATTTGCTAGAGCAAATAAGTTAGACGGAACGCGACCGCACGCCGCAGCACCGCCGCGCGCGATGACGTTCCGTCTATCTTATTTGCTCTAGCAAATGACGTTCTTGAGTGACAGAAAAGGATGGAGCGACAGAAAAAGGCGATGCGGTGCTGCCAGATGAGGTTCAACCCTTAACCTTTAACCACGTACTCTACCCATCAAACTGAACAACTTTTACTATGGGAGTAAACCTGTCAAAAAATAAAAAAATCTGCTCTCATACACGAGTTGTTTGGTATCAAAAACAGACATAAAATCCGGATATCCGTTTTTGATACCAAACAACCTAACATAACTCAAATTTGAGTCGAGTAGGCGCTGCAGTTTAGTATGGAAAAGCAGATTTTTTTTGCGCTGTCATGTTTGCTCCCGTAGGTAGTAAAACTTATTCAGTTTGATGGAGAGTATGTTGTTTAAAGGTTAAGTTAATGATACTTTCCCTTACACCCTGTATAAAGGGTGAAATTGATATCATTACCTAGCATCCTTTGAAACTAAGGCGGTGTCCATCGCACGCGCGATGGTGCGATGCGATGTGATCGTACTGATGGGTAATTCTCCGAAATTTTACAAATCGTTGAAATTTTTCCATAGAAAAATTTGAAAATTTGAAAAATTTCGGAGAATTACCCATCAGTACGATCACATCGCATCGCACCATCGCGCGTGCGATGGCAATAGGACACCGCCTAAGAGTCTACCCTTACTTAACTTTTTACTAAAATTTTGTTCATTTCACAATGTTTTGTGGTGAAATACATTAGTTTGATTCAGATATCGCTTATACACGCATAGGGTTCGTCGATACGAAGCAAATGTTTCAATCGCCGATGATTTGCTGTCAACTTTTGAGGAGTTCTGTTGCTCCGAAGCGCGCCATCAGATCTTCACCAAATTTAAGTGGAACCATCTTGGGGACAAATCCTTCAGAACTAAAAAAGAATCATCCAAATCGGTAAAGAAATACCGAAGTTATCGCGTAAATCTAAACTGTTATAAAACTGTAACAGAAGTGTGTCTGTACATTGATGATATTTACAAAAAAAAATTACGACATGGTTTTTACCTGCCCCTGATTCCAAATCACCAATTTTTGGATTTTTTGTCTGTCTGTTTGTTTGTTGTTTGTTTGTTTATTTGTTTGTTTGTTTGTTTGTTTGTTTGTTTGGGTGTTTGTTTGTTCGAGTATCACGCAAAAACTACTGAACCGATTTTGATGAAACTTTTTTTGTTTGATAGCTTATCATCTGACTTAAAATCTGGTATATAAGTTATGCGGACGAAGTCGCTGGTAAAAGCTCGTAGTTAGTAAATACATACAAACCAGGCCGTCACACTTACACATATTAGTCCATATCTTGAAAACTACTGAACCGATTTTGATGAAACTTGCACAGGAGTGCTATTTTTGAATCTCATACGTCGAACTCAGCAGTTCAAACTATGAAGATATGCACATTTCTACTGGTGATTTGACTTTCATAAATCATACTCCTGGAGTGCGATTTTTGAATCTCATTCGCCGAGTTCAGCAGTTGAAAATGTCAAAATTACTGTGCAGATACGCATCTTTCTACTGCTGATTTGACTTTCAAAATTCGCACTCCTGAAGTATGATTTTTGAAAGTCAAATCAGTAGTAGAAAGATGCATATCTTCATGGTAATTTTGATATATACAA
The DNA here is from genome assembly GCA_922987775.1 of Agonopterix subpropinquella. Taxonomy (NCBI): domain Eukaryota; kingdom Metazoa; phylum Arthropoda; class Insecta; order Lepidoptera; family Depressariidae; genus Agonopterix; species Agonopterix subpropinquella. The sequence continues at coordinate 8,001,782 of OV277694.1, read as the reverse complement.
CTGCTGAGTTCGACGTATGAGATTCAAAAATCGCACTCCTGTTGCCTAAGTAAATGTAAGCCAATAATAATAAAACCGGTCAAGTGCGAGTCGGGCTACTCGCGCACCGAGGGTTCCGTATAACACAATCACAGAACAAAACATTATTAACTTAGAAAAAATCTTTTTTGTCCGGGACCTTTAGCGCGAGACCGACTCACACTTAGCCGGTTTTTAGTATTTGTTGTTATTCTGTAGAGTTTGCTCTATAATCACTCTAAGTTTGACGCTTTTATGTATTACTGTTTTTACGATAGAGCGTGAAGAAAAAATGTCGGTAAAAACTAGTTTCTTGTTGAGAACCCCCCTTAATTTTTAACTTTTTGACATTTTTATTATTTGTTAACAAATCCGCCGTAATAACGCATAATCTGAGAAAATTTCAACTAGCTATTACGGTTCAAAAGTTACAACCCTAAATAGGTAGGACAGACGGACGGACGGACAACGTAGGCTTAGTAATAGGGTCCCGTTTTCACCCTTTGGGTACGGAACCCTAAAAAAAGAATGGTCACAATCTGATAAAAGATATAAAACTTACTAAAGTCTCTCTCCTTCTCGCCACTTCCACTGAGCTGCCCCAGCATGGCTTCCAGAACATCCCTGTGCAGAACATCCGCGACCACCCTGTGCAAGTTATTAGCCAGGCTGTCCGCCGGGCAGATCAGACCACACGACGTGTCTTCGGACTGCCACTGCGTGTGCAGCCGGTCTAATGACGCTTGCAAAGTCTCGAATATCCATACTTTTTCACCGCTGTAAATAAAGATGTATTTATAACACACTAGCGGCCCGTCCTGGCTTCGCACGGGTGGACGTCTAATCTTTTCTAGCAATAAATATAGCCTATGTTACTCAGGGTGAATGCAGCTTTCTAATGGTGAAAGAATTTTTTAAATCGGCCCAGTACTTTTTGAGCCTATTCATTACAAACATACAAACATACAAAAATAGGTACAAATCTTTCCTCTTTATAATATTAGTGTAGATTTACAGGGTCCAACTTAATACAGGATGTTAGGGTAAACAGTTGCATTACTTTAAGGGGTGATCGTTCCCATGATACTGAACAACTTTTAACCTAAGAAACCTATAGGAAATTAGCACAAAAATTTACTTTTCATACATAAACGTTCGATCATCTGATTGCATTTACTATGGAAAGTCCAAAGAAGTTTGGCGGAAGGCCATATAATTTGAGACCCAGACATAGAGGTCCCATACACGAATGAAACTTAGTAATACGTGTAGAGTGAAACAAAGCTAACAAAAATGTAAATTGGTTGTAATGTGTAGAAGTTGGGGGAAAGGTATTTCTCCTCATGATACCTTTTGTATCAAGTGTGGGAAACCCATAATCTTTCTTATTAGATAGTCCACTCAATCTTCTACGCATTCATTGTGTTTATTTTAATGAAAATTCATGATAACCTTACCATATTACGATAATGGAAGAAAACAGAATCACACACACTATCAGTTCAACCAAGCCAAATACGTTCCGTAACGACCAAAATTACCTCAGTGATAATATTAGATGAAAATAGCTGCCGTGGTTGCGTTTTGCTACTGGTTTTTGGACGATTTGTCTATTTTAGTAGTAATTTCTACTTTTGAATCCGGAATTCTGGAGATGTGGAAGTTTTTTAAAAAAATGGTATGATGACGTAGGCTTGTGTCAGTCACGTGGTCAGTCACGTGATCGGAAGAGAATACCAGGCGCAGTATATTATTGTACCATGTGATAACCCTAATTGATGACATTTTAATCTTTAGGCGAATGCTACACGTAAGATCCATATTGTGATCCGTCAATATAAACTGTCGGATTACGATATTTATTGACGTGTAGGGTACTGTATTGACGGATCACAATATTTATCGCTGGATGTCTGGAAATCCTGTGATCTGATCCCAGATCCTGGATCGTGATATTTATCTTGCGTGTAGTGTCGCGCGTCAATATTTATTGCGTCAGTACGCAGCGAAACGGCAGCGATGGAGGACGTCGGTGACACCGCGTCTGCCGCGGTGAACCCGTGCCACGAGCAAGAATTGACAGGCGACAAGATTGCTTTGAAAGAGTTTATTCTCAACTTAGAATCCATGCCAGAAGTTTGGAATAGCGCGCATGTCAATTATAGAAACACTATCTAAAAAGAAAGGGCTACAATGATTGCCATACAAGCTCTCATTTTCCTCCGTGTAGGGTCCATCACGTCTGCTTCGTACAAAGAACGCTTCAGTACTGACGCGATCCGTATTGATGGTGTAGGGTGTGCTGTGATCCGGCCCAAGATATATAATAAATATCGTGATAATTATCAGAATATTTACTGACGTGTAGCGTTCGCCTTAGACTAAATTCCAACTTTCGATAATCACGAAGTGAAGAAGTCAAGTATTTTTAAAATTTTATGTTTTTTACCTACGTTTTTTACTGATACTAAGACATAATTTTAAGAAACTATTTTTTTTTTTGCATTACTCGACTTTATTGAAATGTTTTTTTTAAATATTCTGATCCGAGTTCTCTAAGAGATAGCGCGCACGAGCAGCTTTTGTCTTCACAACTAATTTATCTCTCATATCAAGTCTACGGGTTTGTATGAAAGTGCACGGAAGTAGCGACGCGACAGACGGGAGACTCTTTATAAAAACCCGTGGACTTGGCGTGAGAGACAAATTAGCTGCGGAGAAAAAAGTTACTCGTGATCGCTATCTCTAAATGCAAAGGTCTGTCATCCTTTCATTCTAAAATTTGTAAAATAGAAAATATTGTTGAGACAATTTTTTTCATAACTATGTTTTTGTGTACAATAAAGAATCTATGAATCTATGAAAATTATCTTGAAATAATTTACCATTCAGCCCTCCAAAAAATAAATTTAGTTCGTGCACACCGAACGAATTCTGCCTAGTAAAAACATAAAGAGTTAAACATACCTATCTAAAATAAGTTTTCTGTTTTTCTCCAGGTTGAATTTCTTCAAATAAATTCTTAATTCATCTATGAATCTTGGATTGGTGAGGTCTGCAACGAAATAAATAAATACCGTTTATAAGTGTAATACAAATGTACCCTGTATACTCTTTCTTAGGCTGTTGTCCATTGACGCGAGCTGGCTGTGCGAGCTGTGTAGCTGTGTTAATATTAACCAATCAGAGATCCGACCGAGGTTATAGTACGATCATTTTATGGGTATGACCCTGACAGTAATTCACCGATCGCTGAAACTTTGCAGTGTGATAAAGTGAAGTATAAAGATTACGGTTGACACAATATCTAAGAATTTTTTTATTCGGATATTAGGTATTTGTACCTAAACATAAAAATCACTCGTAGCTCTCGGTGGAAAAATGTTCGATCCGAAATTCCTTTGGTATATGTCAGTATATACTAATTAGCATATTATGTGACGGTATCCAGGAACATTTTAGAATTTAGAAAGGGAGAAATATAAAACTACCGTTTTTGTTCCATAACTACTTCAGGAAATTTAGTCGATCAATTTTTGTCTTTTTGTACGTATTAATTACTTTGAATATATCGTCTTGCACAATAATCTAAAAGTTTTCGTTTTCGATCACAGTTTAATTATTTTTGGGCAATAACTTACTTCGGAAAATATTTCGATCTATTTTAATGAATTTACAAGTTACAGTAGACCTAAATAAAACGGGTTTTTAAAGAATCTAATAAAATATAGGCCCCATTTAAAAATCTATATAATTGTTATCATTATAAATTTTCGTACGGCGCGCGCAAAGCCTCGATGAGCCGCAATGAGAGGAGGGGTGCGGAAGGGTGGAGGGAGCGGGCACCGCACCGCACGATTAATAATAAAATACCCACGTTCTATTATGCTACATGTAGCGACACGCCTCACATTTTGTTTTTCAACCGATTGCTACCAGCACTGGTAGCATGACAACCCGCGATAGCCGTGATACGGCTTTATCACGTCTTTTATCTCGTTCGTTCGCGCTCAAACGAAAGAGATAAAAGATGTGATAAAGCCGTATCACGGCTATCGCGGGTTGTCATGCTACCAGTGCAGGAGTGCGATTTTCTAACATCACACGTTCAAACGAGTAGAAGAAAATTTCAAAATTACTATGGTGATTATGCATCTTTCTACTACTCGTATGAACGTGTGATGTTCAAAAATCGCACGTGTTGGTCGATATCTGCGGGGCTAGTACGCCAACCCGCGATGGCGTGATATAGCGCTATCACGCTTCCGCTCTCTTTCTATTTGCACGCGAACGAACGAGATAAAAGACTAAATTTTACAGATGGATGATGTCGCTACCGTGCGTGTACTAGCCCCGCTGGTGGTTTCTGCGGACGACTCGTAAAATCTGAAGTCGGAATTTTGTGGCCGCCAACTTGAACTTTCTCGTTTCTCAAGTGTAGTTCTCAAGTCTCAAACCGATTGCTTCCAAAATTGAAATCTGAATGTCAGCATGGACTCTGAACATGAAACCGATGTCAGATTTGTGAAAAGTAGCCGCCATTTTGAACTTTGTAGTTCCTGGACAGATTGTTACCAAAATCGATATCTGGAGGTCCGCGTGTACTCTGAACATGAATCCGATGTCAGATTTGAGAAAAGTGGCCGCCATTTTGAACTTTTTAGTTTCTGGTTCGATTGTTACCAAAATCGATATCTGGAGGTCCGCGTGGACTCTGAACACGAATCCGATGTCAGATTTGAGAAAAGTGGCCGCCATCTTGAACTTTTTAGTTCCTGGACCGATTGTTACCAAAATCGATATCTGTAGGTCCGCATGGACTCTGAACACGAATCCGATGTTAGTTTTGAGAAAAAAGGCCGCCATTTTGAACTTTTTAGTTTCTGGACCGCTTGCTTTCAAAATCGATATCTGAAGGTCCGCTTGGATTTTGAACACGAATCCGATGTCAGATTTGAGAAAAGTGGCCGCCATCTTGAACTTTTTAGTTTGTGGACCGATTGCTTCCAAAATCGATATTTGAAGGTCCGCGTGGACTCTGAACACGAATCCGATGTCAGATTTGAGAAAAGTGGCCGCCATTTTGAACTTTTTAGTTTCTGGTTCGATTGTTACCAAAATTGATATCTGGAGGTCCGCGTGGACTCTGAACACGAATCCGATGTTAGATTTGAGAAAAAAGGCCGCCATTTTGAACTTTTTAGTTTCTGGACCGCTTGCTTTCAAAATCGATATCTGAAGGTCCGCTTGGATTTTGAACACGAATCCGATGTCAGATTTGAGAAAAGTGGCCGCCATCTTGAACTTTTTAGTTTGTGGACCGATTGCTTCCAAAATCGATATCTGAAGGTCCGCGTGGACTCTGAACACGAATCCGATGTCAGATTTGAGAAAAGTGGCCGCCATTTTGAACTTTTTAGTTTCTGGTTCGATTGTTACCAAAATCGATATCTGGAGGTCCGCGTGGACTCTGAACACGAATTCGATGTCAGATTTGAGAAAAGTGGCCGCCATCTTGAACTTTTTAGTTCCTGGACCGATTGTTACCAAAATCGATATCTGTAGGTCCGCATGGACTCTGAACACGAATCCGATGTTAGATTTGAGAAAAAAGGCCGCCATTTTGAACTTTTTAGTTTCTGGACCGATTGCTTTCAAAATCGATATCTGAAGGTCCGCTTGGATTCTGAACACGAATCCGATGTCAGATTTGAGAAAAGTGGCCGCCATCTTGAACTTTTTGTTTGTGGACCGATTGCTTACAAAATCGATATCTGAAGGTCCGCGTGGACTCTGAACACGAATCCGATGTCAGATTTGAGAAAAGTGGCCGCCATTTTGAACTTTTTAGTTTCTGGTTCGATTGTTACCAAAATCGATATCTGGAGGTCCGCGTGGACTCTGAACACGAATTCGATGTCAGATTTGAGAAAAGTGGCCGCCATCTTGAACTTTTTAGTTCCTGGATCGATTGTTACCAAAATCGATATCTGTAGGTCCGCATGGACTCTGAACACGAATCCGATGTTAGATTTGAGAAAAAAGGCCGCCATTTTGAACTTTTTAGTTTCTGGACCGATTGCTTTCAAAATCGATATCTGAAGGTCCGCTTGGATTCTGAACACAAATCCGATGTCAAATCGGAGAAAAGTGGCCGCCATTTTGAACTTTTTATTTTGTGTACTGATTGCTTTCAAAATCGATAAGTATCTGAAGGTCCGCTTGGACTCTGAACATGAATCCGATGTCAGATTTGAGAAAAGTGGCCGCCATTTGAACTTTTTAGTTCCTGGATCAATTGTGACCAAAATCGATATCTGGAGGTCTGCGTGGACTCTGAACGCGAATCCGATGTCAGATTTGAGAAAAGTGGTCGCCATCTTGAACTTTTTAGTTCCTGACCGATTGCTTTCAAAATCGATAGCTAAAGGTCCACTTGGACTTTGAACACGAATCCGATGTTAGATTTGAGATAAGTGGCCGCCATCTTGAACTTTTTACTTTCTAAACCGATTGTTATCAAAATTGATTTAGAGAAACTAAACGTCAGAAACTAAAACATCAAAATGGCGGAAATTTTTTCAAATCTTACAATGGAATCGTGTTCAGACTCCATGCGGTCCTCCAGATATCGATTTTGGTAACAATCTATCCACAAACTAAAAAGTTCAAAATGGCGGCCACTTTTCTCAAATCTGACATCGGATACATGTTCACATAGACGTATAAACTAAAGACCCGCAATATCAGTTACACAAATGGCACCACTTTTTAAGCAAATTCAAGCAAAAGTCGTTCTTAACGTAAGGAAATAGCGGAGTCTTCCAGTTGGAGGTCTGGTGACAAAATGGTTCAAGACGGTATCTGTTTACTATTGACATTTCACTTATTCTTATGGGCGGTTGTCATAAGTGTGAATAGATGGCAAGTAGTTTTGTTATGTCTTGCTTCATAATATTTATCTACCCTATATTATATCTATGCATGTTCAGAGTCCACGCGGACCTCCAGATATCGATTTTGGTAACAATCGAACCAGAAACTAAAAAGTACAAAATGGCGGCCACTTTTCTCAAATCTGACATCGGATTCGTGTTCAGAGTCCACGCGGACTTTCAGATATCGATTTTGGAAGCAATCGGTCCACAAACTAAAAAGTTCAAGATGGCGGCTACTTTCCTCAAATCTGACATCGGATTCGTGTTCAGAGTCCACGCGAACCTCCAGATATCGATTTTGGTAACAATCAATCCACAAACTAAAAAGTTCAAAATGGCGGCCACTTTTCTCAAATCTGACATCGGATTCGTGTTCAGAGTCCACGCGGACCTCCAGATATCGATTTTGGTAACAATCTATCCACAAACTAAAAAGTTCAAAATGGCGGCTACTTTTCACAAATCTATCGGTTTCATGTTCAGGATCCATGCTGACATTCAGATTTCAATTTTGGAAGCAATCGGTTGAGACTTGAGAAACGAAAAATTTCAAATTGGCGGCCACTTTTCTGAATTTCTACGTCAGATTCGTGTTACGAGTAGTCTGCAGCAGAAACCACCAGAGATATCGACCAACACGTGCGATTTTTGAACATCACACGTCCATACGAGTAGTAGAAAGATGCATAATCTCTATAGTAAAGGACATCTGACACATAATACCCAAAAATGTATAACCGTCCTTCTATTTTTATTATGGACTATGGAACACTAGAAACTAACTGCAGGCATTAGTTTATTTTATAATGATTTATTAGTTTTTATCATTTTTATATAAAAAAAAACATTGTGCCTGCAACACCTCCTACCTCCTCCTACTAAACAACATTGACAGCCACGTTGGGGTTGCTGCTTTTTTATAATTTATTAATAATAAATGATTAAATAAATCGTTAAATAAAAATAAATGATACTATCTGAGTCGTTTTTATAAAACCTCATAATTTATTACACATTTGACTTCAGTCAAAACTTAAGATATTTTTTCAAGGGAGAGCGGCGGTTGTCCTTTGTCATTTTCGAAGCAATCGGTTGAGAAACAAAAAAATTAAGGACGGCGACCACTTTTCTCAAATCGGACAACGGATTCTGGTTTGCAGTCTGCGTGGACCCTTAGATATCGATTTTGGAAGCAATCGGATGATAAACAAAAAATTTCAATAGGCGGCCAATTTTCTCAAATCTGACAACGGATTCTCTTTTATGAATAAAATAAATAAAATTAAAATTCTTTGTTTCTGAATCAAATTAAAGATTGAAAAATTCAGTCTTTGTTTCTGATATTATAATCCATATTGATGTTAGTAACACACTTAAATAACTATGTTAGTACAAACACTTAAGTGCAGACCGACCCAGTGCTTAATAAAGCTACTGTCGTATCTACTTGCGACCATCTTCAGAATGCTGTTGGCGCTGGCGCGAACCCTCTGCAGTGCGGCGGCACAGCGTTTGCGGAGCGTGGTGGGAAACCCATCGACATGAGCGTCCGCGAACATGCCTGAAGCGCGGCAGCCCCAGCAGCATCCTGAAGGCGTTATTATATTGGGTGCGCAGGGCCCTCAGAGATGCCTGGCGATATGCAGTCCACAGATTACAGGTGTACATGGATGTGCAGTACGCTCTAAACAATGTAATTTTTACATGCGCTGAGCAATGCCTGAATCTGTGGACTATCATATTGGCCCTGACTGCAAGCGCCCTGCGTTCCCTTTCTATGTCTGCATCACCCTGCAGGTCTTCTGTCGCTATGTGTCCCAGGTATTTGAACTGTGACACTCTTTTAAGAGGTGTTCCATTCAGAGCCAAGACAGGTATGTCTGATGGACACTTCTTACTGGACTTAAATAGCATGAATTCACTTTTGGTTGTATTATATATATTATATTATATATATATATTATATGTATGAAATATCACCGGTTTAATTTTTTACAATAGGTACAACTATGGTTTTTGTTAGATCAGGAGGCAAGTAAGAGTGACTGATACAGAAGTTAAATAACATACTTAAGACTCTTGGAAGATGTGGTCCAGCATTCTGCAGATGCTCGATGCTCAGACCATCACAGCCAGGAGACTGAAACGGACGGAAATGAGGGATCATTTCATTTTATTTATCACATTAGCTATTTGCTTAGCCGAGAAAGTAGTTTTGTGGTCACCACTGGCCGTGGTAGTCCCAGCATCGTGCACCTGCTTATTCTGATACATTAGTGGACTCACCGCAAATTGATCCTTGAAAAGGTTAGCAATAAGTTTGGAATCAGTCACTCCCTCAACGCTCACGGGCAGACCCTGCCTCGGATTCAGTTTGTTCGTGTACTTCCAAAAACTACGAAAGTCGTTTTTAGCATGATGAGAAGCTAAAACCTCCATTTTGATCTGGTCCTGGTTCTTCTGGCACCATTTAAGTCTCGATTTAAATATTTTACGACTGCTATACTGCCCCATAAGCCAAAAAGCGGTATCTCAAAAAAAAAATATTTTTTTGTTTTTTGTTGCATCTGATAGCTTAGCAAATTACGCACCAGATGAACTAACCCAAATATCAATATCGCGATTTAAACAACCTTAAAAATCACTAAGAAAATATTTGGTATCTCAATTTTACATGTCCTCATAGATTGGTCCAGCCGCTGGCCTTCCGTGCACGAGCCAAGTTTGAAACCGAAGTCTGGCCTCCCCATGAGCGTCTTTTACATGTTTGTTCCATCCCATTAGTTGCTTTTGGAATCCGCGCGGACCCTCAGATATCGATTTTGGAAGCAATCGGACGAAAAACAAAAAAGTTCAAGATGGCGGCCACATTTCTCAATTCTGACCACAGATTCCAGTTTGGAATCCGCGCGGACCCTCAGATATCGATTTTGGAAGCAATCGGTTGAGAAACAAAAAAGTTGAAGATGGCGGCCACATTTCTCAAATCTGACAACGGATTCTAAGTAGTGTGAAGTCCGCGCGGATATCGATTTTGGAAGCAATCGGACGAAAAAAAAAAGTTCAAGTTGGTGGCCTCTTTTCTAAAATCTGACCACGTATATCAGTTTGGAATCCGCGCGGACCCTCAGATTTCGATTTTGGAAGCAATCGGTTGAGAAACAAACAAGTTCGAGATGGCGTCCAATTTTCTCAAATCTGACAATGGATTCTAGTTTGGAATCCGCGCGGACCCTCAGATATCGATTTTGGAAGCAATTGGATGAAAAACAAAAAAGTTCAAGATGGCGGCCACTTTTCTCAAATCTGACAACGAATTCTCTTTTGGAATCCGCGCGGACTCTCAGATATCAATTTTGGAAGCAATCGGACGAAAAACAAAAAAGTTAAAGATGGCGGCCACTTTTCTCAAATCTGATCACGGATTCCAATTTGGAATCCGCGCGGACCCTCAGATTTAGATTTTGAAAGCAATCGGTTGAGAAACAAAAAGTTCAAGATGGCGGCCACTTTTCTCAAATCTGACAACGGATTCTGGTTTGTAGTCCGCATGGACGCTCAGATATCGATTTTGGAAGCAATCGGATGAAAAACAAAAAAGTTCAAGATGGCGGCCACTTTTCTCAAATCTGACAACGAATTCTCTTTTGGAATCCGCGCGGACCCTCAGATATCAATTTTGGAAGCAATCGGACGAAAAACAAAAAAGTACAAGATGGCGGCCACTTTTCTCAAATCTGACAACGGATTCCAGTTTGGAATCCGCGCGGACCCTCAGATATCGATTTTGGAAGCAATCGGATGAAAAACAAAAAAGTTCAAGATGGCGGCCACTTTTCTCAAATCTGACAACGAATTCTCTTTTGGAATCCGCGCGGACCCTCAGAGTTCAATTTTGGAAGCAATCGGACGAAAAACAAAAAAGTTCAAGATGGCGGCCACTTTTCTCAAATCTGACAACGAATTCTCTTTTGGAATCCGCGCGGACCCTCAGATATCGATTTTCGAAGCAATTGGATGAAAAACAAAAAAGTTCAAGATGGCGGCCACTTTTCTCAAATCTGACAACGAATTCTCTTTTGGAATCCGCGCGGACTCTCAGATTTCGATTTTGGAAGCAATCGGACGAAAAACAAAAAAGTTCAAGATGGCGGCCACTTTTCTCAAATCTGACAACGAATTCTCTTTTGGTATCCGCGCGGACCCTCAGATATCGATTTTGGAAGCAATCGGTTGAGAAAAAAAAAGTTCAAGATGGCGGCCACATTTCTCAAATCTGACCACGAATTCCAGTTTGGAATCCGCGCGGACCCTCACGGTCGTCACAGACACGCGCTATAATATGTTGCTGTACTCTTCTTACGCACGCCAAATTACATAAGCGCGTCTCTTTCCTACGTGTGAGTGAGAGGAACCGATATCAATTTGCGTGCGTTAGAAGAGTACAGGAACATATTATAGCGGCCGTGTGTGTTGACCTTCAAGGTCGTAACAGACGGACGCTATAATATACAGCGCAGTATAGCGCTATACTGCGCTCTAGAGTACGTTATAGCGCAGTATAGCGCTATACTGCGCTATAGAGCGCAGTATAGCGCGATACCGCCGAGGTTGAACTCTTCTAACACACGAAACATTACATGGGCACGTCTCATTCTTGTGTGAGTGAGAGGAGGCTATTGCCATCTGAAAGATACCTGGCAGTATAGCGCAGTATAGCGCTATACTGCGCTATACTGCTTGTTATATTACGTGGCATAGATACAGGATGTTCTACAACCGTCCTGATTTATTTAATTAATCAACTTATTTATTGAATAGGCGGACTAATATTACTTAACAGTTTATTATTATAATTTTAAGCAACAAAGGTTTATATGAGTTATTAGTATCTCAACAACCAAATGAAGCAAAAAAAAATCGGCTGTCTCATACATTTGAGTCTAGGAGGCTTTGCAGTTTAGTATGGAACAGCCGATTTGTTCTTTGCGATTGCAGGTTTGATCCCAAAATAAAAGTTGTTCAGTTTGATGGTCTGAACCACCCCTTAAAGTTTCGGAACGGTAAAAAAATCTTCCGGTATATTTTTCAAATTTTTGTCTTTATTGGGAAATCAAATCAAACAACTAAGTAGGGTCTACTTATTCATTGTAAATTTTTAAGATAGGTAGACCTTTCACTCGAACCAGTTTTGGCGGCGGGTACCTTCGCGTTCATTGGCGGCATACGATCAGATAAAAGGAATCAAACCTCCTGGTTTGATTTTCATCCCAAACCATGAACCCATATAACGCATTTAAGTGAACAGCCTGTATAACTCACGCACACAGACACAAGCGGCAAAATTGATACCGATCGATCGGTCGATCTTGATACTTGTAATTTTTTTTGTACCTAAGTATTTTGTTTGGCAAAGTAAATTGTTTATTATTTGCTACCTTTGTATTGGTACATAGTACACGTTATACAAATAACCAATGTTCACTATGGAACCAAAAGAGTGAAAGTTGTTCAGTTTGATGGTCTGAAGTACTCGGTTTGACAAATGTAAATCATTTAAATTTACACCCTGCATAATATTGGTCCAGTTGTTTTCGCGTAACGCTCGAGCACAAACAACAGACTTAAATAAAATCATTGATTTACGAATTAAAATAAGATCAATTATGTTTTAAATGTTTATTTAAGTTAAATTTTAATACCTATCTAAAATGATAAATAAACTACGTTGCTAAACAAAGTACTTGCTTTTGCTCTAGAATTATTTTTTTTAAGTATGAAGAAGTGGTCTTCCATGTGGAGTTGACTCTACGGTTGCTACGGTGGCGTGTGTGCGTGCGGCGTGGCCGAGCCCCTTGTACTCGCCGACATTGTAGTACTAGTGATGTGCCGAGACGACTATTTTAGTAATCGGATATTAATATTAATTTATTCGATAAAAATTTTCTTATTTCTTTGTTAGGTACTCATTGAAAGAAGAATCAAATTGGTACCTAGTACTCGAGTCACGAACTCGAATTGATTTGGTACCTACTCGTATTCGAGTCCATTCTGAGCAACCATCAAATTGAGCAACTTTCTCTATGGAGCCAACAAAGAAATCGCGAAAAACAGCAAATGTCATTCATAGAAAATGCCAATAGCTACTCGAACAAAATGTAGGATTATTTTTTTCGCGATTTCAAAGTTAGTACCATAGTAAAAGTTGTACAGTTTTATGGTCTGAAGCACCCCATAAATGATGTAGGTAACCCATTTAACCATACAGCCACTCTTACTTAATATAGTCGTTTTTCGACAAGAGATGAGAAATTAAAGAGGTATTTTATGTAGGTAAGTGCTAACTGTAAGAACGAATCGGAGTATTGTGTATCCGAATACTATATTTCGCATTTTCGAGTGAGCGAGTACTTAGGTATGGTATAAGGTATTCGAATCCGCACTCGAGTCCAACCTGTAACGGCACCTCACTAGGGCGTAGTAGGCTAGTCAGTTCATTGAATAGATTGTGAGCATCAAGACGGCGGGATAGTCTTCGATTCAAAATTTATTTCTTTTATCAGTAAAGTTCAGGTACCAGTGTTGGGCAAAATATAATTAACTAATAATTAATTTATTAGACTTTTTTTTCTAATTTACCTTTGTTAAGATGATGACTTATTAGCTTTTATTAGCTTTTATTTTTCTTAATTGAAGTTTATTAAGTTGATTAGAATTAATAAACATCAATTAACTTTCGGTATGTCAATTTGGTCTTTATTTTATATGTCTGACATAGAAAAAATAAAAAAAAAAAAATGAAAAAATATTGTTATTAATTAAATTAAATTGAACAGTATTTATTTGTCTCTTATCAATTATTGAGACAATTATCTCGACATGGTTTTCGATTTAGCCCTCCAAAAAAATCATGATACACCGAATTGTTGAAAAGTAATTGTATTAATAATTACAATTGTAATTTTTGTTAATTTCAATTACTCAATAACTTTTTTTGGTTATGATTATAATGTATATAATTATGTTGAAAGTGAAGAATGATTGCGTTAGCCATTTGATGTTTGGTGGTGGATGCTGGGTTGTATGTGGAGTATATTTGTCAATGTGGTGGGTGTAGGGTGGATGTTTGGTACCTAATGGATTTTGGTAACAATCTGTCCAAAAACTGTAACTCAAATCTGACTATCTGACATCGGATTCAATCCACGCGGACCTACAGACGGTGGACACTTGGACACCTACCCCACTCCAGGTTTCCGCGTCAGTATGTATTATCTGTGACCCTTGTAAAAGTAATTGTGTAAATTTAATTACTAAATTAATGTAATTGAATTAACAATTAATTGGGTAATTCCAATTACGTAATTTAATTGAATTACGCCCAACACTAGCAGACGGATTTTAAGGGGTTGATTGGACCATCGAACTGACAAACTTTATGCGAGACCAAAATCGAAATTACAAAAATAAACTGTTGTTCCATACAAAACTGCTGTTCTACCTACTCGACCTAAATGTATGAGACAGGTGCCCACCGTTTTACCAAATTTTCAATCGATGATTTTGATCCTGCCATCTTGATGCACACGCGTTATAGCGCTATACTGCGCGGTATAGCGCAGTACTGCGCTTTACCGCGCTATACCGTACTCTATAGCGCAGTATAGCGCTATACTGCGCTGTACTGCGCTGTATATTATAGCGTCCGTCTGTTACGACCTTCAGATATCGATTTTGAAAGCAATCGGTTGAGAAAAAAAAACGCACAATTCGTCAGACATGTTTATTAACACTCAACTGCTCGGGAGTGCGATTTTTGAAAATCATACGAGCGACTTGGCAGTAGAAAGATGCATAATCTCCATAGTAATTTTGACATTTTCTACTGCCAAGTCGCTCGTATGATTTTCAAAAATCGCACTTCTGGAGTGCGATTTTTGAACATCACACGTTCATACGAGTAGTAGAAAAATGCATAATCTCCGTAGTAATTTTGACATTTTCTACTACTCGTTTGAACGTGTGATGTTCAAAAATCGCACTCTTGGTCCATCTGTGCGGCGTATCGCTACATGTAGCATGGTGGGCACGTGGGTATTTTTGATGATTAAACGAACTTACCATAAGTGAAGTTCTATCATAATTATACGAAGCGCCTTGTCCGAAGGGATTAGTAGATTAGATTAGATTACTCGTGCGGCGCGGCGGCACGACGGCGCGGCGGCGCGGTGCCCGCTCCCTCAACACCCCTCCGCACCCGGCGACTCATTGCGGCTCATCGAGGCTTTGCGCGCGCCGTACGAAAATTGATAATGATAACAATTATATAGATTTTTAAATGGGGCCTATATTTTATTAGATTCTTTAAAAACCCGTTTTATTTAGGTCTACTGTAACTTGTAAATTCATTAAAATAGATCGAAATATTTTCCGAAGTAAGTTATTGCCCAAAAATAATTAAACTGTGATCGAAAACGAAAACTTTTAGATTATTGTGCAAGACGATATATTCAAAGTAATTAATACGTACAAAAAGACAAAAATTGATCGACTAAATTTCCTGAAGTAGTTATGGAACAAAAACTGTAGTTTTATATTTCTCGCTTCCTAAATTCTAAAATGTTCCTGGATACCGTCACATAATATGCTAATTAGTATATACTGACAAATACCAAAGGAATTTCGGGTCGAACATTTTTCCACCGAGAGCTACGAGTGATTTTTATGTTTAGGTACAAATACCTAACTTCCGAATAAAAAAAATCTTAGATTCTTTGTCAACCATAATCTTTATACTTCACTTTATCACACTACAAAGTTTCAGGGATCGATAAATTATTGTTAGGGTGTCCATACAAGGAAACTGCTCAGTGACTAGACTATTAGCCGAGCTCCTGACTGGTTAATATTTACACAGCTACACAGCTCGCACAGCCAACTCGCGTCAATGGACAGACAGCCTTATACTGTGGCGGAAGCACATGCTTGCTCGTCGATCAGCTCTTTTAGATTGCTGTAATATTTACAAACTACAGGGTGAGATTGATATCATTAGCATACTTTTAAACTAAGAGTCTACCCATCAAACTGAACAACTTTTGCTTTGGGAGCAAAAATAAAAATTGCTGTTGCGTTGCATACATTGAACAGTATAAAAGTTGTTCAGTTCGATAGACTCTCAGTTTAAAAGGATGCTAATGATATCAATTTCACCCTGTATATGTTAGTTGAAACATCTACAAACCTATGGTATCACTGAAGGAGCAGTCAGAGACCTCGAGCTCCATGCTGAGGTCTATCTTCTGCTTGCGCGAGTCCCGCCTGGTCTCGTAGAACTGGCGCAGCGTCGGTATTGATTCCTGTGGCAGATCCAGCTGTGGACCTGCAATATGCCATAGTTGGTTACCTTTTATGCAGGTGCATTACTTTAAGGTGATTGTACCCATGATACTGATCAACTTTCCCTTAAAAATCTATAGGAAATTCGTCCATTCGTCCGTCGTTCGTTCGGCATCAGCATTAAAAAAGTGCCCAATAGATAAACTACAAAAGCCTACAAGCCATTGTTATACAATACTTTTATAGGTTCTGAACATTCCACTTTTAGATAACTTCGAATAAAAACAAAAGCGGCCGTTTTTTTTTTCTTTTTTCAAAATTTTTATGTTTAGACCTTGAAAAAACCTATAAAAGTATTCTATGAAAATTGCTTGAAGGCTTTTGTAGTTTATCTATTGGCCACTTTTTAATTTAGGGTTTCTTTATTGAGAAATCTTTATTATTGTGACGAGGGCGCCACTGAGCTTGTAATAGCCCTCTTAAGAAAGGATGATTCTTTTTCTGTTTGAATGGAGTAACCTCCAGGCACTCCATACGATACAGAAACTATAATGGCGTCAGCACAAACTTCATTCTGCTCCCACGCGTGTGCTTTCAGTGTGCTTCTTGCTTGGCTCTTAAAATCGCCCCTGAAGTGGGGGAATGAGGTGCGGTATCTGATGTTAGGGAGGGGCAGGGAATGGCAATTCTGTACGTAGTACTTTACAACTTTACAAGTTTTGTGCTCCAGTTTAGTCCCATTTTAATTTGGCTTCAGATTTGGTGCCGAAAAGAAAAATATCATTTATCTGCTTATTTTTCTATACAGGGTCCTTCTCAATATGCTGACACTTGTTAAAGGGGATGCACATACGTAGATTTCAACTAATTAGGCGGCCAAAACTCGCTATCCGAAAAAAAAAACTAATGATAAGATAACCATTTACTCAGGTAGTAAACAGTTCCGGGAATACAATGGGCACCCCCTCCCACCCTTCGTAGATGCGCAAGAGCTTCGCTAGGGTAGTCGGAACTCGATAGTCGCTTAACGTGTACGTGTCTGTTCTCGGCGCTCCTAAACTTACAACTTTTGTAAAATTCATATTTGTTTATTAACTACTTATTTTCGAGTGACAGTGATGGATTGCAGTAATTCAGGTAAGAACCTATGTTTTTTAACAGTAACTTTTTTAGTTTCTACTTCCTTTGATAAACTTTTAATTTTTCAAAGATAGCTCTATCAAAAAGTCAGTTTTTTTATGTTTCTTACAATTAAATATGTCTTTTTACTAACTTAAGGGTCCGTCCGAGCAATGTTTTCTTTATTTTTCAATACTTTACTTATTTTTCTATCATACCAGTAAAAAAATAGCCGCGGAAACCCGCGCGTTTCCCAAATAAGAGCATTTGAATCTTAGGGGTCAAAATTGAGAAAAATACCACGTTAGTTCTAAATTGTATTAAATCTAATTATTTTTTTGTTTTAGGTCCGTTTGGTACCTCGGGTACTAAAATAGTGACTCGAAAGTACCTGTTTGAACAGGTACAAAGACAAAATTTACCAAGTTTAAGGGAAAAACTCAATTCGTATTAAGATTTTCTTTTGATACGTTATGGAGACACTGAAAATGCTAAAAAGTGTTTGAAGCAAAGGTATTCTTATATCAAAACCGAATTCATGAAAAGGTGGACGAAGAAGTTTTCCTAAAAAACAACCGAGATTGGTTAGAAGGAACTTTCGAGATTCCGATAGAATCGGCCTCTCCTCGTGGTAGGCCAGCAAAATCTTTCGAAGATTTAAGTGAGCGAAGCAAAAGAAGAAAAACGGAAGAAGTCCGCGCGACTTTGAAGCATGACGTCATTATCCAAGCCGCACAATCTGTTTTACAAAACACTGGGCAAAGGAATGCTTCAAAAGTTCTCAAAGAAATTACTAATTCGCCGACACGAGCCAGCAAATATAGATCTGCCTATTCTAAAGTGAATAACGACGACGACATGTTACCTCCGCTGACGCCTCTGCAAGCACTTCAGATGTTCGTGGAAGCTGATCTTTCAAGACGGCAATATGAAATAATAAGAGCAACAAACCCAAAACATTTCCCTTGCTACGACTTGTTACTAAAGGCGAAACAAGAATGTTATCCACCAGAAGAATCCATGAATGTCACAGATACTTCGGCAGAGAGCAACATACAATGCTTAATGGACCTTACTGTGACACGCCTCTCAGTAGAGATACTTTAGAGATAGCCAATAATCTTTGAATTCTCTCAAAGTAAAATAATATGTGTTTAAGTAGTTTTATTTGTAATAAGTATATATTTAAGATATAGATATATGATATTTTACCATATTTATGCTTGTAACTAATAATTCATAAGACGTTTTTTTTATTTCTTTGGTAATTTTAAAATGATATTTATTTTTGGTATTTTATCGATGTAAATATGTTGCATAATCAATAATTATATTTTTTCGGAACAAATAGAGTTTATTTTAATTTACTATTGTACGTATAGCTATTTTCCAGAAAAAAATAATTTTGGCCGCCTAAATAATTGAAATCTACCTATGTGGGATGTTCAGACCATCAAACTGAACAACTTTCTCTATGGGACCAACATCGAAATCGCGAAAAAAAGCTGTCCCATACAAAACTGCAAACCAACTCCAGCATAATGTATGGGACAGCGAAAGTTTGTAAGTATGGATGGATGGATGGATGTTTGTTACTCTTTCACGTAAAAACTACTGAATGGATTTGGATGAAATTTGGCACACAGATAGAATATGTTCTGGATTAACACATAGGAAACTTTTATGAGTTCTACGCAGACGGAGTCGCGGGCAACAGCTAGTTTATAATATAATTACGAAGATATAAAGCTTTTAAAATTTTGTATGAACAATTTCAAAGCTTTATATCTTCGTAATTATATTACAAACTAGCTGTTGCCCGCGACTCCGTCTGCGTGGACCTTGAAAAAGCATCCTATGTGTTAATCCAGAACATATTCTATCTGCGTGCCAAATTACATTCAAATCAGTTCAACCGTTTATGCGTGATTGCGCCACAAACATACAAACATCGTCACAAACTTTCGCATTTATAATATTAGTGAGATTGCGAATGTTATTTGTGACGCGACATCTAGATTTTCTAATCTATTTTTCCATATATATAATATTACTTTTATTAATTCCATTTACGCGTATTGTGCGATTTGTGCGTTAAACGTTTGTATGGACTGAAACCACCTTAAGGCTGGCTTGCACCAAAAAGTATTTAGGCTTAAACATGTTTAAATATGAAGCAGTCACTGTCATTAGTATGAGCAGTGTGAAAGACAGAACTATCACTAAATACGTTTAAGCTTAAACACGTGTTGGTGCAAGCCGGGCTAAGTGTCCAGGGTGTGAAAATGCTGTAAATACATTATTTCTCTGCGACCAAATATAGGGTAGAAAAACAGTCTTATACAAAATCACATCCAATCTGCGGCGCCGCATCAATTCATACTTATACAGGTATAAATATGGTATATACCTCGTCAGCCTTTCATTTTAACACAGACCTTAATGCTCAGTAATAACATCGTAAGCCATTTGTTTCAGTTTTTACATATTTAAAAAAATCCTTGAAATGACCTTTACTGTTATAGTAATAATAAAGTACAAAATCGTCACAAAGGATATGCGTGAAACGTCATTTTGGACCTGCGCCAAAGAAAATATACACTACGCGAAAAGAAGCGACACTCATGCATGTGTGCTCGTAAAAGCGCTCGCGGCTATGTGTGCGGTTGGGAGCGGGTGGGACGTCATGTCAATGACGGCCGAATCCCAAGGCTGTTCTCGCACGCTCGTCTCAGTGGACGACGCGAGTAGGTACGCGACTATTGTCACGTGCGGATTACATGTCATGTCGAGTTAATTGTTGTGTTTCCTACCTGCCTACTCATACTTTACGTCCTTTAAAACAGTTAATTAAAAATATAGGTATTTTAATTTTGATGATTGATCACGCCCCCTACTTTTTCCCGATAATACCCACCTACCACCTACAACCTCGATTTTTTAAAATACACGACCTAGGTACCTGATTTGGATTATAATAATTGATTACATTAGCTACCAACTTATATTATGTGTATCGAGCATAACGTGAAATTGACACTACCATACTAACTGCAATGATAATATAATTTACTTTATGTAAATAAAATATCACCTAGGTGGATAGATACATATTTTTCGTTTTCGGAAGGTATCAACCCTATCGCATACTCGCGCCGGCCCAAGGTCACCGGAGCGGGAGCGTTCACGTACACGCAGTGTCGTGGCTGTGCCTGCGCTCACCAAGGTCATCACCAACAACCGCACACACAGGAGCGAGACGTGCTCATTGCGTTAGAATAGTACGGCGATATATAGTCGGTTCTTTTTCACTTATACTCGCGTAGGCGAGAGTGAAAGGGATAGTTGCGTGCTTGCCGCGAGGTTGTAAATGAACAAAAATATTGGAAAAATGCGATTAAATGCCATGATATATAAAAAAATTGAAGATAATGTGATTACAAAGCGATACTTACTGAAAGTATGACACTCCATCTTGTTTTTTGCACTTTTCGTGAGTTGCTTTTGCAGGCACGGTCGATTAGCGACTGAGAGCGAAACAAAGCACGCTGCCAGATTGTGCCTTGCTTTGATGGTGCCATTTTTCGAGCGGCGTTTTAAAATCTACCCTATACTTGATCGAAGTTATTTCTTTCAGACGGAATAATATAGCAAGCTCACCTCTGTATCTCTCCATGTCGCCCGTAGAATCTCTATGGAACCCGTTGAACACGGTGACAAGGCATTCCTTTACGTTCTGTATCTTCCGCTCGTTGGCCGACAGAGACGATATCACTCTCTTCAACTCCTCTCTCTTACTCACCTGTTTAGATAAACAAGACAATACAGTCCGACCAGGAAAATTCGACCGCTCGGCGCTCGCCAATCTTCATTTGCGACATAGAAAAAGAAATGACTTTAAAATAATAATAGTCGCGAAAACGAGACAGGCTAAATAACACAGACCCTTTTAACCATAGAGAAAATAACGCGCTCCCCTGGGGTAGAGATGTTGTATCGAACTGTGCACAGATACTCAACTGGGCCTGACGTCATATCATACACATCTAGCGGGAAGTAGCGTATTTAAATGTTAACCCTCCCCTCACCCGTTTTTCACCCCCTTTGTTGGCGACAACATTTTCTATAGAAACAAGCCGATATGCCATCTCTTCGTACTCTATGCTTTTAACCAACATCTTTTTAATATTGGTAACCAGAGGGCGATAGAGGGGGTGAGGTAAAAAGTTGGTGGAAGGCAGGGAGTGTTCGTACTGTATCTAGTAATAGATACTCTTTCTTATACTGTGCCCTGCACAGAGGACTGTTAGGGTTGAACCTCATCTGGCAGCACCGCATCGCCTTTTTCTGTCGCTCCATCCTTTTCTGTCACTCAGGAACGTCATTTGCTAGAGTAAATAAGGTAGACGGAACGCCATCGCACGCCGCAGCACAACCGCGCGCGACCGCGTTCCGTCTGTCTCATGTGCTCTAGCAAATGACGTTCCTGAGTGACAGAAAAGGACGGAGCGACAGAAAAAGGCGATGCGATGATGCTGTCAGATGAGGTTCAACCCTAACAGACCTCTGTGCAGGGCACAGTATAAGAAAGAGTATCTATTACTAGATACAGTACGGACACTCCCTGCCTCCCACCAACTTTTTACCTCACCCCCTCTATCGCCCTCTGGTTACCTCGCACTGGTTACTCGTTGCCTACGAAGACTAAAGGTTCAATTTCTTTGGTTTCGCATGTGCTGACGACGCTGACGTCATCTTGTCAAAAACAAATTTTTGTATGCAGTGTCCGGGCTGTGGTGCAGGATGTGCATGGAGGTTGAAGAAACAGCTGCTCACGTACTGTTGGAATGCAACGGGCTAGCACACTATCGGGCCCAACACCTAGGATAACCGGGGTCTCTTCCAGAAGTATTCAGCAGCATTAACAAGCTGGTGGACTTCCTGGAGGAGCTGGGATGGCAGGAGTAGTAATTCCCACCACACCCAAAATAGGCGCCTGAGTCGTCGAGTTGCGGAAAATGAGCCCGCTCAACCAATAACAATGTACGATTTGTACTACCTATAGCAAATAATAACTTACAATAGCTTTATCGACGTCCCGGATGGGTTTGAGGGTGCTCCTCAGTTCGACGTTTCCGTGTGGTTCGAAGATACCGCTCCGGGTCGTCACTTCATCGAGCAGCTGACGTAGAGCGGTCACCCTCGCCTCTACGTGCGCCTTCTCGCACCGCAGGACCAGCAGTTCACACGATTCTCCCGTTAGGTAGTTCTGTTGAAGAGATAAATAAATAAGTATCTTGGAGATTGTCACACAGGTTATCTATAGGCCGTCAACTTCGTGCGCGGCACGCCCTAGGGGTACAGACGTAGGCGGGGGAAGGGTAGCACGCGACGCGCGTAAGTGCCGCGCATGCGCGTTATGGTACCTTCACACACGATACACGGCCGATTTTTTCCAACCGACTTCCGAACAAAGTACTTATTAACTTTTTTCATACAACCAATTTCGTAAGTTTTCATAAAGTAGTAGGATTAGGAAAGGCTTTTGGATAACATTAATATTTTAATTAGGTACCTCCATATACAGGGTGAAATTGATATCATTGGCATCCTTTTAAACTAAGAGTCTACCCATCAAACTGAACAACTTTTACTATGGGAGCAAACCAATCGGAGCAAATAAAAAATCATGTCCCATACTGAACTGCAATGCCTACTCGACTCAAATGTATGCAACAGGTGATTTTTTTTTTTGCTATGTTTGGTTTGCTCCCATAGTAAAAGTTGTTCAGTTTGATGGGTAGAATCTTAGTTTAAAAGGATGCCAATGATATCAATTTCACCTGTAGATAGGGTATTCTGTGCAAATGACGACTCAGAAGAAAAAATCGGACGTGGTGTATTGCCGCGTGTGAACACTACATTATAGAGAGAGACTAGGGGTTGCCACCTCATAAATAGATAAAGGGCTAAAACTTAAAAAGAGCTAGATTCAGTGATAACTGCTAATGTCTTCTCTTCTAAGTAGTCTTTTAAGGCACTCTAAATACTCTCTATACTCTAAATACTCTCACTCTAAATAAAAAACTGCACTCTCTAATGAACATGTTTTATTCATAATACGTTATCAAATATTTATTATATTTAATTATAAAAATACAAATTACAGGATATTGAAACACAAATACTGTTGCCACATTAAAAGTTAAGAAATCGCAACATTTTCCACCAGGCACTAAATTCTCATATACGGCGCTAAACATACCAAAAAAGCGCTAGATCTAGCGCCGAAAGCACCGTTGCGTGCGTGCGAGTCTCCTCCCCGCCTCGCCGCCCGCTCCCCTCTGTCACCTTACCCACACCTCCCGCGCGCCCCGCCGACCATGGGAGTGCCGCGCACGAACTTTATAGCCTATAGTCCCATTTAAAGGGCCTGAATCTTAAAGTACCAGAATCTAGCCCGGACCGGTATGATAGCTAGACAACGATATACAAATACAATACTTATAAAGCCTGACCAGAAAAATAAAACACCTCGCCAGCGCCAGCACTGATTGTGGCGTCAATCTGTTAGAACTAGAGTGTAAGTAAGATATAAGACGTACGTTCAATTCGGCCACAGCGTCGACGAGTCTCTTGTGCGCGTGCTTCAGATGCACCTTGTTCTTGGTGGCTTCAAGCGCGAGGGAACAGTGCAGCGCCGCTTTATGCCCCAGCACTGATTGCCGCGTCAATCTGTTATAACTAGAGTGTAAGTAAGATATAAGACGTACGTTCAATTCGGCCACAGCATCGACGAGTCTCTTGTGCGCGTGCTTCAGATGCACCTTGTTCTTGGTGGCTTCAAGCGCAAGAGAACAGTGCAGCGCTGCTGTGTGCGCCAGCACTGATTGCGGCGTCAATCTGCAACCATTACAAAATAAGTCCTCATGTCTCGATAGCTCAGTCGATAGTGAAAATAGGCAAGCTAATGTGCCGAGGGTTGCGGGTTCGAATCCCGTATGGGGTAAATATTGGTAAATAAGTACATACGAACAGGCGCATACCCCGGCTGAGTGTGTGCACCTGTTTGTACGTCCTCTAACGCGTGCTATGTGTGAGTGCAAAAACAGCGGTCGCTTATATACAGACAATTAGCGCTGAGCTCCTAGAGCCCTTTTTTTTTAATTGTGTGTTTTAGTTTAGTTCTTCTCTATAATAATTATGTCAGTGTGTTTTGTTGTGTGTGCAATTAAAAATATTTTCTTTCTTTCGTATATATGAAGCTTACGTTTTGTATATTTATTTATGTACCTCTACACTGTGCGCTCCCAATCATTCTTACTCGGGAGAGATCTGTGCCCTACAGTGGAAAATATAAATGCAAATGATAAATACCTGTTAATATGAACATCCTGTTTGGTACAGTCGGCGGCGGTGAGCGCTTTGACCAACATCGCTCGTCGCGCGTAAATCTCTGTACACAGCGCGTCTCCGCGACACTTCACCACTGATGTCAAGTTATCTTCTGTTTAGAAACAAATACAAATAAAATAAATAAACCAAGTTGACTACCAACTTTTCTTTATAAAAATGCACTGGATTATCAGGTATACCTATACATACCTACCTATATCCTACTTTTATCTTTCCCCCTTACTGCATTCAGTAGTACCACTTCAATACATGCTTAATTCTCATGTCGAGCCAGAGGCGATATAAGTCGGTGAGGCGGCGATAGAAGTTGTGCAAGACAATGTCTACCTTGGACAGACGTAAGACTAGGTAGAAACAACTTCGACAAGGAGGCCGTTAGGCGCATCCAACTAGGATGGGCTGCTTTCGGGAAACTCCGTCATATATTCTCCTCGGCTATACCACAATGCCTCAAGACGAGGGTGGTCAATCAGTGCGTCCTGCCAAATGACCTATGGTGCGGAAACATGGACCCTGACGATAGGACTAGTTCATCAATTCAAGGTCGCTCAGCGAGCTATGGAGAGAGCTATGCTCGGTGTTTCTCTGAGAGATCACATTAGGAATGAAGTTACGTTAGAGAGAATTTTTTTTTTTATTGGACCTTTTAACCCTGAGGTTATGTCAGCCTCATCGTGCCTTAACCTTGAGACTCTACAAAAGGAAAAAATTTAACAATGAATTACTATGTTTTGCTTATGAGAAGATCATACCAAACTCAGTAGCGTCACCATTAGCAGAAACGATGGAAGAACTGGCCACTGGGTTGGGCAGTTGCGATACTGAGGTAGATTGCACGTTGTGCCGTCGGAGCGATGTTACACACTTGTCCAGTTTGCTCTGTAATTAACAATTAAATGCATTGATTGTGTTGGCGACAGAAGTGAATAAGGTTCATTATTGCATGTTAAAATAATAATCTTGACTATTATAAAACTGTAAATTTGAAAAAAGAATTTAGTTTGTTTGTTTGTTTATTTGTTTGGGTGTTTGTTTGTTCGAGTATCAAGCAAAAACTACTGAACCGATTTTGATGAAACTTTTTTTGTTTGGTAGCGTAACATCTGACTTAAAATATGGTATATAATTTGTGCGGACGAAGTCGCGGGTAAAAGCTCGTATAATCTAATATTAATCGAAGAATCCAGAAAATACGGGTAAATTCATGAAAAAACTAGAGAACTCCAAACAGGTGTCAATTGAGTTCAATTTGGCTACGCGCACAACGTTCCGAACGGGCACTCTAGAAAAAGCCCGCGAAAACCACCGAACGCATCACGCATTGTCGCGAAATGGCGGGAAAATTCCTGAAGGCAACGCAACGCGCTTAGTATAAAAGGCGGGAGACGCGAGCCGGCCGGCATCACCGATCCCCGCTACCCTAGCCGCTACCCCATCGTAGTCCGCGTAGTCCCAGCAACACCCATTGCCGAGGTCCGTACCCTTTAGGGGTGCCCCTTGGGCAGGTTGCTTAAGTTCTTTCATTGGTTCGGTAGACCTACCAGGGCGCTTCGCCGTCACTGGTGTGTTCCCCCCATAGTCCGCAGTAATAAGCAGTAATGGCTCCCGGAGCCGTACTGTATTGGTCAATTCGAAAAAAATAAAAAAAATAAAAACCGTCCGGCAGTGTGTATCAAGAATTCGGGCAGTTTGTAATAAGCTACGAGCGGAAGCGAACAAAGCAAGAACGCAAGCGGAACTAAACCTTAAGTAGTGTTGTTATAAGTACCAGATTTGTTTGAGTATTTTCGGCTCTCTTTAAATTTGTTGTTTGTTAATAAAGTTCTAAATTGTACGTAATTCAGTTTAAATATTATTTGGAGGCAAATAGCCATATCTTCGACGTCTTAGTTCGGTGAACCATGTGAACATTGTTTCGATTAGTACAGTACAGTTTTCAGAGTGAGAAGAATGAGGAGACATACAGAAATACAGAATAAAAACTACAACCAGTTTTAGCAGTCAAAGTAGCACTTGCTAACCTACACCACGGGCGAATTAACTTGGCACCTGGCTCGCACGTGGCTCGGAATAAAAAACTCTGAAAACTCGGAAAGAATAACTCCAAAATGCACGAGTACCTTGATGCACCTTCAACAGTAACTGAGATGCTGTGCTACAGGCCTCGTATAGCGACGGTGGGGTCCCGCGGGGGGGTAGCAGGAGGGATTTCAAATTCCGAGCCACGTGCGAGCCAGGTGCCTAGTTAATTCACCCGGGTTTTTTTTAATTTTTATTTTTTATCTCCTTTATTTTTTGCAATCTGTTTTTTTTTTGACATTAAGCAAAACGTGTGACATGTATTAATGTTGGCTTGCTTGGTATACACCCAGTGTACTCAATTCGCCCGGGCTGCTAAGCTCAAAACCATGATCCTCGCGCAGTGGCTTAAACTGACGCTGCTCGTGGGTCATGCGCACAGACATAACGTAAACAGGCGTAAGGTTATCGGTGACTCGCGCGGTAGGTCATGAGCATAGGCGAAATGCAATTGAACCGGCTCGTTACGTGGGTTCCTCAGCACTGCGGCAAAGTGTTAACATTATAAAATAAAATAAAATAAAACATACTCGCCTAGTCCGAACCAGGCTTTAGGTATGAGCCATAAACCATTGATCCATTGTCAACTCAGATTATTAGTTCACATACTTACAGTTCAGTAATCTGAGAAGAGCTGAAAACAGGCACGTATCCAGGGGTATAGGTGGGATTTATCCCCCCCCCCCCCCGAAATACGCATATTTGTATGGAAAATTGATTACAGCACTTACTTTTTCATTTTTTTTCTAAATATTGAATCTTGACAGACGGTACTTCGATTCGAACTCACTGCAGTACCAATGAGAGAAAAACTCATTGGTGCTAACTTAAGTAATTAATACCGACTGCTTTCAAACGGTGAAGGAAAACACCGTGAGGAAACCTGCATATGCTGAAAAAAAAAACCTGATGCGTATGCGAAGTATACCAATCCGCATAGGACACGCGTAGTGGACTTACGCCCATACAGGGTGTATGATAGTAGGCCTGTGCCCTGCAGTGGGACTTTATAGGCTGTGATGATGATGATGACAATGATAAAGCGAGTAGATCAGCAGTCTGTACTGGAGTTGCCATTTTGTTTCTGAATCTCAGTTTTACCTGCAGATCAGCCTCGTCGTCAACGGAGCAGAGTGCCTCAGCGATGGCCCTGGTCTCGTGCAGGTTAGTCTTCTTGGAGCGCAGGTCCTCGGCCACTTGCTGGAGGAACCACGCGCGGCGCTGCACGTTCTCCATGCGCCGCCGTGATAGATTGCGTTGGGACACTGCAATGTGTGTTACAGTAATAATTGTGTTGAAGATATCATGGACGGACAGAATTTGCAATGAGGTGGTCCTGCAAAGGACGAACAAGAGAGTAGGAATCCTACTCGGAAATTACAGTACATCGGTCACATAATGAGACGTGATAAATACTAACTTCTCCAGATTATTATACAGGGGAAAATTTTGTGAAGACGAATGCCTGGTAGAAGAAGGACGTTTAGGCTTAAAAACCTATTTGAATGGATCGATATGAACACCATCTCACTGTTCAGGGCTGCAGTCTCCAGGGTCCTAATACCCCTAATGATAGCCAACCTCTGATAGGAGATGGCACTACAAGAAGAAGAAGTAATAATTAATTAAAAGTTGTCGAATGGCTGCATCTCCTGGCTAGCGACACTAGCGACAGTAAAAACCTAAAATCATGATCATGGTCATGACCATAATCCATTTTGGGATGGTCAGAAACCAACCATCTTTTGGATGAAATAAAATATTTTACTTTTGTAATAAAAAGAAGTTTTGGCTACTTACATTTACAAGAATTTTTGTCCATAAGCTCGTTGAGGTCCTGCCTAGCGAGGGTCACGCGAGCCTTAGCGTCTTCAACCTTCTGCCTGAGCTCCTCCCGTTGCTTCCAGAGGGTCAGCTGCTCCGGCACCACTGCATTTGTGGCATGCTGCTGAGATTTAACACATATCTCTGATGTTGAAGTGTGAGAATAGAAGATAAACAAAGGAAGAACAAAGAGACATCTTCATCAGTCTTAAAGCAGGCCTGTCTCACTCCTCAGCTCAGGTACGTTTGAAAGCCGGACACCTCCGAGGTGTGCATCGTCACTCATTGACATAAGGCTCATTTTATTTTTCGTTCCTGAAGTGCGCATTCAAAATTCGAAAAATCGGGTTGAGTGAACTATCTGTTACGGTAGTAACTATTAAATAATCTGTGCTTAAAGCCTAAATAGATCATTTGTAGAATTTTAGTCTGTTTGCCTATTTATCTGTCTGTTTGTTTCTGCATGCATTACTAAAACACTACTAAACCAATTTGGATGAATTTTTCACAAAAGCATAGGGCTTAGTCTAGATTAACATTAAGGCTTTGTCATCGCAATCAGTTCATTTTGGTCTGCGTACTAAGCTAATTGCGGCGAACCTATACAGTTGATGGGTCATCTACTAGAATGTCCGCTGTGCCCAAACATCTGTACGAGAGAGGATTTAAACATATCACAACAGCATCAGGCTACCCATACACCTGGCTAGTACATTTTTTTTTTACTTTTTTTTTCCGAGGCTTTTGTCACGCATGGTGATAATGTCAGCCTCATGGGTTTATACATATCTATTTTTAACAGTCTAGGGCAAGGGACAGCCCAACAAACTGGTATAAGCCTACTGCTCTGCTAGACAGAGGGTCAGCCAACCAGCAGTTGAGCTGCCCATTGTAACAGTTATTTGTTGCTACAAACCTAACTCTTAGATGCCTATATACTACAAATTATTATATTATTATATATTATTTATATTATTATATATATATTATTTATATATTATTATACTACAAACCTGACTCTTAGACTGCCTGCTGTGCCGAGGGTCGCGGGTTCGAATCCCGTAAGGGACAAATATTTGTATGATGAATATGAATATTTGTACCCGAGTCATGGATGTTTGTATTTATATATGTAATCTATATCGTTGTCTAGTCATCGTAATACAAGTCCAGGCTAGATTCTGGTACTTTAAATGATGACTAGATAATTTGTGTGACATTGTCCAAGATATTTATTTAGATCTGCATTCCGGGCACATTCCAGAATGACATGTATAAGGTCCTCCACTTTCTTGCACACTGTGCATAGTGGGGAGGGTTTAATACCCAGATGATAAAACTTATTAACTGGAATGTGCCCCGAACGCAGCCTAAAATGCTGAGACTAGAGTTTTCCTAGCAAGATCGGCCGAACTAAACCAGGGCAACCAATGTGGCTTACTATGGAGAGTCCTGTACCAAATTCCAACGGTCAGCGATTGTTCCCCGAAATGATATCCCCATTTTTCTAAGTTTTTAATATTTATCAATCAATCAATCAATTATACTAATTAACTTACCCTTACCCTTTATTTACTTACTATTACTTTTTTATTATACTTATTTTTAATATTTATGTAACAGGTTTAAGAAATATGAACCCTGAACTCGACGGCGGCTAAACTACAGTCCTTCCAAAGTCTCCAGGGTGTATTGGAAACAAACCTGATTGTAACTTTTCTTCTGGCACCTGCGTATGTCTTCACAGAAGACTTGCAGCCGCTTGCTTTTCACCACATCTTTAGCTTCCACATGCTCCATTAGACTTCTCCACACCATGTAGTACTGACCTCGGCACATCCTGAGATTTTTAAATAATTTTGGTTGGTTATCTAAACAGCCTCGAGATGTATCAAATATTCGAGAAAAACGACTTTAAAATATAGTTTGTTGGAAAGCTAAATAAGCTGAATGTAATACTGAATTAATTTAATTACAATAATAATGCTGTATTGTCGATTTTTTCACAGAAAATAACGTAGAAATGAAGGAAACTTACTCGGCTACTTTATCAACAGAAGGCACTTTTTCTGAGGGACAGCCCATGGCCAGAAGCCATTCAGCGAATTTTCCAGGCACTTCATCACTACTCAGTTTATCTACACTCATTATTTTCGTTAATAATTCGTGTTCTTCGATTTTTTTCATAAAGAAAATCGTTTGTTTGGCTAAAAATTTCAAACATTATGACAGTTCAGGGTTGCCAGATGCGATTTTCTATTTCTCCCCACATTTGAAATAATTTTTCTCCAAAACGATACTATTTTCTCTAGTTTTACCCAAAGGACAGAATGGTGATCAGTACGTACAGTAATATAGCCTAAAAAGAATAAAAACGCTTTCAACAGGATAGACATATTGGTACAGAGAAATAAAACACCTGTTTTGTTCGGCAAATGAAGGAAAAAACATACAACTTACCAGAAAACTGTGGTTCAACTTCCTATGCTGATCTGTATCTTCTTGTTGACATTAGGACATAATGGCCTCGATTCGGAGTGTACCACGACTAAACTAAACTAAATGTATTCCTGTCACTTTCTAAAATAAGATTAAGAAAAGAGACAGAAAACCAACAGCTGACTTTAGTGCTGTCAAAGTGACGTTAAACGCCCAAAAACGACTTAAATAAGATGGCGTACATTATGATGGCATCTTATTTTGCGCATTTAACGTCACTTTGACAGCACTAAAGTCAGCTGTTGGTTTTCTGTCTCTTTTCTTAATCTTATTTCAGAAAGTGACAGGAATACATTTAGTTTAGTTTAGTCGTGGTACACTCCGAATAAAAAAAGAAACAACAACAACAGAAAAAAAAACAAAGAATCAGGAGTTTTTGGCGGGATTCGGACAGCTACGTTTGGAGTCCTCATATTTCATCGAATTTTTATTGTTTATAGTGAGTTTGGGTTCGTAAAATCGGTGTTGTTTTGCGTAACAAAGTGTCGTGCAAGTGAACAATATACAGTTCAGTGAAATATGATGGTGTATGTCAGGAACAGGAAAAGTGTTCCGTTCTTTTTTGTAGCGCGGCAAGCGGTCGGTTCACCTCTTTCCTATGGATTTCTCTGCGTTTCCTTCGTTTCTCGATTGCCTCCAAAAACTCCAAAGAAGCGTTGAAATTACGAACACCAACGTTATAATGGGGGATTTTCCAGAGAAAAAAAAAAGCTAGTTCATAATTTCTCGAAAGATGGCGTTGAACAGAGAGGGGTCGATTAGGTACCTATGGTATATTTATGAATATTATTAATAAAAAGACGCCCTTTGATATTATTGTCGGTTTATTATTAACAATCTCGGTGTTACTGTCTGTCAACAATGAATCAAGTATCGGACGTGGCTGTATGGGCTTTGTATCCATTTTGAATATAACGACAATAACAAACTACAAAAACCTAAAGCCGGGTCCGCTGCGCCATGTTTTCGTGTTTGCTAACATCGTAACACGAAAACATGGCGCAGCGGACCCGGCTTAACAGAAAAACACAAATAAACCGGGAAACTTGTAATCGCTACTTCATCAACAGCGGGGCTAGTACGCACGCCAACCCGCGATTGCGATATTTACCACATCCATCTGTCAAATCTTTTATCTTGTTCGTTCGTGCGAAAATAGAAAGAGAGCGGAAGCGTGATAGCGATATATCACGCTATAGTGGGTTGGCATACTAGCCCCGCAGATAGTTTATAATAAACCAACAACAATAAGAAAGGGTTTGTTTGTACCCACGGCGACACATCAAGCTAAGCAAAACCAAAATAAGGTGGTCGCGCGACGTTATACGTTATTCACCCTGCGCGCGGTCAGCTTATATTGGTCATACTCAAAGATAAAATATAGGGGTAGATAAATAATATAAAGCAAGACATAGAAACGCTACTTGACATCCATTCACACTTATGACAACCGCCCATTAGAATAAGTGAAATGTCAATAGTAAACAGATACCGTCTTGAACCATTTTGTCACCAGACCTCCAGTTGGAAGACTCCGCTATTTCCTTACGTTAAGAACGAATTTTGCTTGAATTTGCTTAAAAAGTGGTGACATTTGTTTAACAGCGTAACAGATTTACGTCTAATCTAGCTCTGTCACTCTAATGGCAATCTGTGTGCGACTGTAAGGAATGACTATACATGTTTTTGTACAGTTGATATTGGGTAGACCAGCACTGGTAGCATGCCAACCCGCGATACGGCTATCGCGGGTTGGCATGCTAGGTACCAGTGTTGGTCATACCTAATCGACCCCTCTCTTGTCAACGCCATCTATCGAGAAATTTGGAACTAACTTTTTACTTTTTTTTGCTTTTGGAAAATCCCTCATTGCTATAAATGACAGTATTTATTCAAGACATCTCTCAAGAGATATTATAATCTCTTTACCTTGAACTGAACCAAAAAAAAAAAACAGCTGTCATACAGTGTTGCAAAAGTTACCGATTTATCGGTAGATCTACCGATTTCGGGTACTGTCTACCGATATACCGATTTTAAGCTGTGATCTACGATTTCTTCAAAATCTTGAAGTATTTTGCCTTTTTGTGTGGCGGATGCTAAGAAATTAGGGTTATTTATGCTTCTTAAGGTATTATATCTTGTTAGAAAGTTAGGACTTTCCCTTGAAAGTTATGGAATGGAGTTCATGCGGAGAAATCTCGAGAACTATATTTTTCGATACAACTAAAATGACACACAACTATTTCTTTTTACTCGAGTTTCAAGTTTTGTGTCGATTGGAAAGGGAACAAAATTGCAAAGTGTCAGCATGTCTCAGAATTCAGTATAAGATATTTTGTGTGTTCAGAATTTGATGGCGAATGAGTACCTACTGTTTGAAAAATAGAACCTAAAAACAGAACTTTACACATATTCCTTAACTTTAAGGCGCTGTCCTATTGCCATCGCACGCGCGATCATGCGTCCGTCCGATGAAAATGATCGTGCGATCGTGCGATCAAACATAGGAATCAGTACTGACTGTCCTAATTTCGATCGCGCGATCATGCGATGCGATCGATTTGTTCTATTTTCGACGCACGATCGTGCGATCGTGTGATCAAACATAGGAATCAGTACTGACTGTCCTAATTTCGATCGCGCGACCGAGGAGCGCGCCGAGGCAAGGGTGTACCTACACTCAGCGGGACCCCGTGTCCTAGAACTTGTTCTATAGAATTTGTTCTAATTTCAAATATTATTGATTTCAAACATATTACAGCCATTGGATAACGCACTTCCCCGGTTTGGAAGGGTGCGGGTTCAAGTCCGGCTCGAGACAGAATTTTTCAATCTTTAATTTGATTAGAATTTGTTCTATCGAATCCAATTAGAAATAAAATGTGTTCCGTCAAAATGGGAGAATGGCATAGGCAAAGATTTTTTTTGGTCTTTACGACTAGAATTCGAGTTTCAACAACAACAAAAAATGAAAACCGACTTCAAAGTAAAAAAGTTAAAAATAATATTTCAGTTTGACTTTTACGTTCGAATCTATAAGAAAATTAATATTTTGTTTTATCGAAGTTTGATAAAGGTGAGAAATAAAACCTTTGGCCTTAATAATTAAACTCAAGTTGTTTTATTAAAATAATCAAGCACTGTTGTACAAGTAAGAACATAACATTGTCTACAATTGTATCATGGACAAACTTTTTCTATCATCAACCGTTGTCGAGATATCTGTCTATTACTATTTTAATTAATAATTTTTTGCAAATATCTCGTTTCGTATGCATCAAATCGTGAATAAAGTTATTACAAAACTTGTAGTACATAACATTATCTACAATTGTATGCTACACAAACTTTTCCTATCATCAACAATTTTCGAGATATCTGTCTATTACTATTTAATTAATTTGTTTTTGCAAATATCTCTTTTCGTATGCATCAAATCGTGAACAAAGTTAGAACAAAACTTGTAGAACATAACATTGTCTATAATTGTATTTTTAAGAAACTTTTTCTATCATCAACAATTTTCTAGATATCGGTCTATTACTATTTTAATTTATACGGTTTTGCAAATATCTCTTTTCGTATGCTTCAAATCGTGAACAAAGTTATATCAAAACTTGTAGTACATAACTTTATCTACAATTCTATGCTACACAACCTTTTCCTATCATCAACAATTTTCGAGATATCTGTCTTTTACTATTTAATTAATTCGTTTTTGCAAATATCTCTTTTCGTGTGCATCAAATCGTGAACAAAGTTAAAACAATACATGTAGAACATAACATTGTCTATAATTGTATCTGTAAGAAACTTTTTCTATCGTCAACCGTTGTCGAGATATCTATCTATTACTATTTTTATTAATTATTTTTTGCAAATTTCTCGTCTCGTATCGATGAAATCGTGAACAAAGTTTTTACAAAACTTGTAAAACATAACATTATCTACAATTGTATGCTACACAAACTATTCCTATCATCAAAAATTTTCGAGATATCTGTCTATTACTATTTAGTTAATACGTTTTTGCAAATATCTCTTTTCGTGTGCATCAAATCGTGAACAAAGTTAAAACAATACATGTAGAACATAACATTGTCTATAATTGTATCTTTAAGAAACTTTTTCTATCATCAACAATTTTCTAGATATCGGTCTATTACTATTTTAATTTATTCGGTTTTGCAAATATCTCTTTTCGTATGCATCAAATCGTGAACAAAGTTAGAACAAAACTTGTAGAACATAACATTATCTATAATTGTATTTTTTTAAAAACTTTTTCTATCATGAACCGTTTTCGAGATATCTGTCTATTACTATTTTAATTAATTACTTTTTGCAAATATCTCGTTTCGTATGCATCAAATCATGAACAAAGTTATTACAAAACTTGTAGAACATAACATTGTCTATAATTGTATCTTCAAAAAACTTTTCCTATCATGAACCGTTTTCGAGATATCTGTCTATTACTATTTTAATTAATTATTTTTTGCAAATATCTCGGTTCGTATGCATCAATCGTGAAGAAAGTTAAAACAAAACTTGTAGTACATAACTTTATCTACAATTGTATGCTAAACAAACTTTTCCTATCATCAACAATTTTCGAGATATCTGTCTATTACTATTTAATTAAGTAGTTTTTGCAAAAATCTCTTTTCGTTTGCATCAAATCGTGAACAAAGCTATAACAAAACTTGTAGAACATAACATTGTCTATAATTGTATTTTAGAGAAACTTTTTCTATCAGCAACAATTTTCGAGATATCTGTCTATTACTATTTTAATTAAGAATTTTTTCCAAATATCTCATTTCGTATGCATCAAATCGTGAACAAAGTTAAAACAAAACTTGTAGTACATAACATTATCTACAATTGTATGCAATACAAACTTTTCCTATCATCAACAATTTTCGAGATATCTGTCTATTACTATTTAATTAATTCGTTTTTGCAAATATCTCTTTTCGTGTGCATCAAATCGTGAACAAAGTTAAAACAATACATGTAGAACATAACATTGTCTATAATTGTATCTTAAAGAAACTTTTTCTATCATCAACCGTTGTCGAGATATCTATCTATTACTATTTTTATTAATTATTTTTTGCAAATTTCTCGTTTCGTATGGATGAAATCGTGAACAAAGTTATAACAAAACGTGTAGTACATAACATTATCTACAATTGTATGCTACACAAACTATTCCTATCATCAAAAATTTTCGAGATATCTGTCTATTACTATTTTAATTAATTCGTTTTTGCAAATATCTCTTTTCGTATGCATCAAATCGTGAACAAAGTTAAAACAAAACATGTAGAACATAATATTTTCTATGATTGTATCTGTAAGAAACTTTTTCTATCATGAACAATTTTCGAGATATCTGTCTATTACTATTAAATTAATTAGTTTTTGCAATAATCTCTTTTCGTTTGCATCAAATCGTGAACAAAGTTATAACAAAACTTGTAGAACATAACATTGTCTATAATTGTATTTTTAAGAAACTTTTTCTATCATCAACAATTTTCTAGATATCTGTCTATTACTATTTTAATTTATTCGTTTTTGCAAATATCTCTTTTCGTATGCTTGAAATCGTGAATAAAGTTATTACAAAACTTGTAGAAAATAACATTGTCTACAATTTTGTGCTTAACAAACTTTTCCTATGATCAACATTTTTCGAGATATCTGTCTATTACTATTTTAATTAATTCGTTTTTGCAAATATCTGTTTTCGTATGCATCAAATCGTGAACAAAGTTAAAACAGAACATGTAGAACATAATATTTTCTATGATTGTATCTGTAAGAAACTTTTTCTATCATGAACAATTTTCGAGATATCTGTCTATTACTATTTAATTAATTAGTTTTTGCAAAAATCTCTTTTCGTTTGCATCAAATCGTGAACAAAGTTATAACAAAACTTGTAGAACATAACATTGTCTATAATTGTATTTTTAAGAAACTTTTTCTATCAGCAACAATTTTCTAGATATCGGTCTATTACTATTTTAATTTATTCGGTTTTGCAAATATCTCTTTTCGTATGCTTCAAATAGTGAACAAAGTTATTACAAAACTTGTAAAACATAATATTGTCTACAATTGTTTTTCAAACAAACTTTTTCTATCATCAACCGTTTTCGAGATATCTGTCTATTACTATTTTAATTAAGAATTTTTTTCCAAATATCTCGTTTCGTATGCATCAAATCGTGAACAAAGTTATAACAAAACTTGTAGTACATAACATTATCTACAATTGTATGCTACACAAACTTTTCCTATCATGAACAATTTTCGAGATATCTGTCTATTACTATTTAATTAATTCGTTTTTGCAAATATCTCTTTTCGTATGCATCAAATCGTGAACAAAGTTAAAACAATACATGTAGAACATAACATTGTCTATAATTGTATCTTTAAGAAACTTTTTCTATCATCAACCGTTGTCGAGATATCTATCTATTACTATTTTTATTAATTATTTTTTGCAAATTTCTCGTTTCGTATGGATGAAATCGTGAACAAAGTTATAACAAAACTTGTAGTACATAACATTATCTACAATTTTATGCTACACAAACTATTCCTATCATCAAAAATTTTCGAGATATCTGTCTATTACTATTTAATTAATTCGTTTTTGCAAATATCTCTTTTCGTGTGCATCAAATCGTGAACAAAGTTAGAACAAAACTTGTAGAACATAACATTGTCTATAATTGTATTTTTAAGAAACTTTTTCTATCATCAACAATTTTCTAGATATCTGTCTATTACTATTTTAATTTATTCGTTTTTGCAAATATCTCGTTTCGTATGGATGAAATCGTGAACAAAGTTATAACAAAACTTGTAGTACATAACATTATCTACAATTGTATGCTACACAAACTATTCCTATCATCAAAAATTTTCGAGATATCTGTCTATTACTATTTAATTAATTCGTTTTTGCAAATATCTCTTTTCGTATGCATCAAATCGTGAACAAAGTTAGAACAAAACTTGTAGAACATAAGATTGTCTATAATTGTATTTTTAAGAAACTTTTTCTATCATCAACAATTTTCTAGATATCTGTCTATTACTATTTTAATTTATTCGTTTTTGCAAATATCTCTTTTCGTATGCTTGAAATCGTGAATAAAGTTATTACAAAACTTGTAGAAAATAACATTGTCTACAATTTTGTGCTTAACAAACTTTTCCTATGATCAACATTTTTCGAGATATCTGTCTATTACTATTTTAATTAATTCGTTTTTGCAAATATCTGTTTTCGTATGCATCAAATCGTGAACAAAGTTAAAACAGAACATGTAGAACATAATATTTTCTATGATTGTATCTGTAAGAAACTTTTTCTATCATGAACAATTTTCGAGATATCTTTCTATTACTATTTAATTAATTAGTTTTTGCAAAAATCTCTTTTCGTATGCATCAAATCGTGAAGAAAGTTAAAACAAAACTTGTAGTACATAACTTTATCTACAATTGTATGCTAAACAAACTTTTTCTATCAGCAACAATTTTCTAGATATCGGTCTATTACTATTTTAATTTATTCGGTTTTGCAAATATCTCTTTTCGTATGCTTCAAATCGTGAACAAAGTTATAACAAAACTTGTAGAACATAACATTGTCTATAATTGTATCTTTAAGAAACTTTTTCTATCATCAACCGTTGTCGAGATATCTATCTATTACTATTTTTATTAATTATTTTTTGCAAATTTCTCGTTTCGTATGGATGAAATCGTGAACAAAGTTATAACAAAACTTGTAGTACATAACATTATCTACAATTGTATGCTACACAAACTATTCCTATCATCAAAAATTTTCGAGATATCTGTCTATTACTATTTAATTAATTCGTTTTTGCAAATATCTCTTTTCGTATGCATCAAATCGTGAACAAAGTTAGAACAAAACTTGTAGAACATAAGATTGTCTATAATTGTATTTTTAAGAAACTTTTTCTATCATCAACAATTTTCTAGATATCTGTCTATTACTATTTTAATTTATTCGTTTTTGCAAATATCTCTTTTCGTATGCTTGAAATCGTGAATAAAGTTATTACAAAACTTGTAGAAAAT
The DNA here is from genome assembly GCA_922987775.1 of Agonopterix subpropinquella. NCBI lineage: Eukaryota > Metazoa > Arthropoda > Insecta > Lepidoptera > Depressariidae > Agonopterix > Agonopterix subpropinquella. The sequence goes on along the minus strand of OV277694.1, from coordinate 7,962,405 downwards.
AACATTTTCTACAATTTTGTGCTTAACAAACTTTTCCTATGATCAACAATTTTCGAGATATCTGTCTATTACTATTTTAATTTTTTTTTTTTTTTTTAACATTTTTACAAAACATTTAATAAGATCACAAATTACAATAATCAAATTACAAAATAATACCAAACTTACACTAAACGTAAACCATACTTAACATTCTAAAAAAACTTACCCTAAGCTTAAACCATACAATACAATCCTAAACTACAAATTTTACTAATTCTACTTAATTGAAAAGCCCACCCCAGGTCATACCTGGCCCGAAGGTGCCCATAATGCTGGCCGCATTTCCTCGTTGAATTGCTAATGATATGCGTTGGGCCAGGTATGACCCAGAACGAGGACCGTTACCCGCATCCCGTAAACGTTTGCTCAGGTCTCTCATGAAAGTTTTTGCTTCATGCCCCCACGGGCCTGCCGTCTCCACAGCAAAGGGCACGAATAAGTAGCTCTGCTCCAAGATTGTGTACCATTGGTGTTTACGTACTGCTGCCCTTTCCGCCGCCGACCCCGCTGCTCGGATGGAGCCTCTCAGGTAAGATGCAGCGTACGTACATACGCACGTTGCATCCCACAGGAGACATTTGCCCTTTTGCCACGGCACAAGGGTCAGTCCATCCGGTCTCTTCCCGTCGGTACGGCTCAAACCAGGTGGCTCGGTTGTACAGGGAACATTGGCGGACACCAGCGCTCGACGAATAATATCATTAAGCGTGTGGTGCCGCCGAGACCTTCCTACGCATTTGACGCAGCTCAGACCGTGAAAGCCGTCTGCCTCCACTGGTGCACCGCAAACGCAGGTGTGTGGGGCACATACGTTGCACCCCAATCTGAGGGCCGCTGCCACTCTAAGGGAGTCGTTGTCCAGATGTGTCCCCAAATGGGGTGATGGAAGTGCATGTAGCCATGCGCCAGATTCAACTTCTGATGCAGCTCTTAAGCGTGCTAAATTCGGGCCAGATGAGTTGGAAATCAGGTCTTGAAGGATAATGTTACACCTGACCTCATCCCATGCCCGCTGAACTGTGGGTGTGGACGGTGCTTGCATGTTGGGGCACAGCCTAGACCAAGTCTCAAGGGCTTCGTCCACGAAAGGAATGACAAGGCTGGCACCATCAACTGAGAGTAATCGAGTTACCAGACTCACCACACCATTCGCAGACGCCAAGAACGCTGGGAGGCTCGTGTCCTGAACGCGTCGCACACCTAGGCCCCCGTGGCGGATAGGGAGGGACGCTTGAGTCCAATTTTCATTATCTAGGCGCACGTTGAAAATCTTCTCTAAACAGGTTTTTAGGGATTGGTCTAAGCAATCGACTTCAGATGGGAAGCGCCAGGTAGGGGAAGTTCTCAAAGTGTATGTTAGCTTCGGCAGTCCAAAACAATTGCGTAGCAGGATTAGCGAAACATGGGATGATAAGTGGGCAAAATGGTTCTGCAATAATAAAAGGGAGTCGTTTTTTGCACGTAATGCCGCGGGGACTGCTTCTGAAAATATTGGGGCACCGAGGAGAGTCAAGGCATCTTTGTCCATTCTTCTTAAACCTGGCAATTCTGCTTCAAAGCTGTTGAGAGATGATAAGCCAACCTGGTCGCATGCGAAGAACTCGCATTTATTGGTGTTGATTTCGAGTCCAATGGCCTTTAGCCTCGGAATTAAATGCATGAGCAGGAGTGGTAGAGGAGGTGGAGTAAAACTTTCCTTCGACTATTAAATCGTGTTTAATTAAATAATTAATAAATGGGAGAAAAATACAGCCGAGGCCATTGACATTGCTGATCCGACAGAGCCAGAGACAAAACATAGAAGTTGTTTTCCCATCACTGTTGAAGCAATCTATTATAACACCTGTGCACAAGAGTGGTAACAGAGGCGACGTCAATAACTTCAGGCCCATTTCTGTCCTACCCGCTATCTCTAAAATAATAGAAAAATTGATCAATATTAGATTGCTTAAGTACCTAGAACGCTTCAATATATTATCTGACGCACAATATGGCTTTAGACGCGGGAAATCGACTGAAGATGCTATATCAGCCCTATGTTCACTAATCGTAGAAAGATTGGATAACAATCGGAAATGCTTAACTGTTTTTCTCGACCTCAAAAAAGCTTTTGACACCGTCTCTGTTCCTACTCTTGTGCAGAAACTGGAAACAATTGGTGTTAGGGATACCGCTCTGGCCCTACTCAGGGACTATTTGTGTGCACGAAAACAACGGGTCAAAATAGAAAATCATATTAGTGATGAAATAGACATAACCTTCGGTGTCCCGCAGGGGAGTGTTCTAGGTCCAACCCTGTTCCTAGTATACATTAATGACCTCTGTAACTTGAAAGTTCGCGATGGACATGTTTTCTCGTACGCAGACGACACCGCTATAGTTTTTACTGGTGCTTCTTGGAACGACGTTCGTAATCGAGCCGAGTCAGGCTTGTCCAGGGTGGCTAAATGGCTACAGCTAAATCTTCTAACACTTAATACCTTAAAGACTAACTACATGTGCTTTACTTTAAATGATCGCACTCAGCCTAATAGTAGTTTTGCAATTAGGATACACGATTGTTCTGGCGTACCAAGTCTCAACTGTGACTGTCCCACAATAAACAGAGTATCGTCTGCTAAATATTTGGGTGTCATGATTGACCAACGTTTAACTTGGTATGCCCATCTTGAGCTAGTCACAAATAGAATCCGAAAATTAATATGGATCTTTAAAACTCTAAGACACGTAGCTTCTCAAGATATACTGAAAAAAATATACATAGCCCTTGTACAATCTATAATAACATATTGCATACCGGTCTGGGGTGGAGCCGCAAAAACTAGGTTTCTCGAGTTGGAAAGAGCTCAACGGTCTCTACTTAAGGTTATGCACTTTAAGCCCTACCGTTTTCCTACAAGTGAGCTATACTCTCTATGTGGAGTCTTATCTGTTCGAAAGCTGTATGTTTTGAATGTTATTTTAAAAATGCATAGGTCTTTGCCATTTGAGCCTTCCTTACTTGAGAAAAGAAGAAAGGATCTTGTAACTCCACTACTTACCACGAGGACAACCTTCGCTAGTAATCAATACCTTAAACAATCTACTCATATTTACAACCAGATCAACAGAAGTTTGGTTATTTACCCTATGAAATTGTTTGATTGTAAGAAACATGTAAAAGAATGGCTTTTTACTCTTGACTACACAGAAGTGGAGTCGTTTTTGCAATATATTGCTTAAATAGTTTAAGTTGCCTGTGGACACCTGCTTATACAGGTGTCTGACCCTAAGACCTATGTCGCAAGGCAGGTAACATAACATAACAAAACAAAACTTCACATCAATCTAAATCTCATTGACACAATAAAACTGCTCACTTAATTACAAATAATACCATGATATTTGAATCCTCCGCACACTCATTTACCAAAATGCACACACACACACACATGCAGACGCACACACACACGCACACACAAACACACACACACACACACACACACACACACACACACATACACACGTCACATGCACTTCTACACTTCTACGCATGCTTTTTCCTATTACTTTTCCTATTACTTTTTATAACTTTTATTTTATAATATTATTGTTGCTAGAAACTTAAACTCTGTTTACTGGATATGAAAACTATATCAAAACTTTTGTTAAACTTTTAATTTTAGTTTGTTTTTATAATGTATACACTTATAGATATGGAAGAGCGGAGCCTTCTGGAACAAATGTCTTTTAGATATTTAAAAGGAAGCCCCGAAAATGTTATTGTTAGCATTATGCATTTAAAAATAAACGTATTTTGTATTTTGTATTTTTTGTATAGAAAAAACCATAAATAAGATTGTGTTGGGATGCCAACATGCTGGCCCCTTTCAAAGATTACATAGTCATCTACGTTAAGTCATATTAGCCCTTAATTAAAATCTTAATAGCCAGAAGTAACAGAAACAGCTATAAGGTAATACAATTACAAATAAGTAAGTAATAGCTAGTAACAGAGAGTTATATTATCATTACAAAACTAATCTAACGGAAGTACACAAATGCCTACGAGTGAGTGCCGGTAAGTCCTCCCATTAGGTGCCCACTGTCAAATTTGGTAAACTGTCACGCCATTTTGGCATAGACTGCAATGCATTTAAATATTGTTTGTGCCGAACCTTCCAAAAGGCTTGCCTAATTTTTTTAACACTACGAATACCATTTATCGGCCAGTATCTTTGATTTAGACTAGCTAAGAGCAGCTTGGGCCCTGCATACAATAATCGTAGATGCTCTCTATGAATTATCATAACAGTGATCCTCGAAGCCCTTGGCAAGATTATGGGATGCCTTTGGGAGTATGGTATATCCGATTTCTGCAGGCGACCACCAACCCTTAAAATCCCTAACTCATCTATAAAAGGATGCAGTGGCTTCAGAATCCCTGAAACATTGCTATTCCTCTTTAGTGAGGCTATTTCCTCTTTAAAGTAAATGCCCTGCTCATACATAATTAAAAGGCAAAGAGCGTGCTGTAATTCAGAACTCGTGATAAAGTTGTCGTGAATCTTAACATTGTTAGCCTTTATATTATGACAAAACCGCAGAAAGCGAGGAAGAATTCGCGTCTTTTAGTTTATCTAAAGCTTTAAAAACATCATCTTCCCTTTGCGTAACCAATACTACGTTCTCCGGGGAAGCTGAGCTCGATTTTAACTCTGGTAAGTTATCCAGCAACTGTGTGCCACTCTCGAAAGCATAATCCTTTTCTCGTAGGAATGCAGGACCCTCCCACCAAATGTTGCTTGCGGCAAGGTCTTGTGGATCCATGCCCCTACTTATGAAGTCTGCAGGATTTTCTCGAGTGCTCACATACAGCCAAGACCACCTATGAGCCAATTGTTGTATCATCCTTACCCTGTTTCCTACATACGCCTGTAGCTTTATTGTCTCAGTCTTGATCCATGCTAAAGCAATCTTAGAGTCGGTATATAAGAAGACATCATCTATCTTTATTTTAATTGTTAACGTGTCATATACCTTTAGCATTAATTTTGCTAACAACAAGGTAGCATTAAGCTCCAATCTAGGAATCGTTAATGGCTTGGCGCATGGATTGATCCTGGACTTAGAACAGAGTAAGTATGATATCGCATTACCTGCCAAATCACGCACACGCAAGTAAATGCAGCAGCCATAGCCTGTCGAGCTAGAGGCGTCGGCGAAACCGATCAACTGCACCGCTTGCGCATCATCAGGAACAGGTATGTTTCTATTTAAATATATTGGAGACATGCTATTTAAGCTGTCAGCGAAATGTAACCACTTACGAGCTAAATTTTCAGGCAAAGCAGCATCCCAGCCAATTTTCGCAAGCCATAGCTCTTGCATTATAGCCTTTGCATTAACAACAATCGGGCTTACAAACCCCAACGGATCGTAAAACCGTGAGATTTGGCTTAAAATATTCCTTTTTGTCACAGGCTCCTCTAGTGAAATTTTTGGACTTTTTATTATTTTACTATTTTAATTAATTCGTTTTTGCAAATATCTCTTTTCGTATGCATCAAATCGTGAACAAAGTTAAAACAAAACATGTAGAACATAATATTTTCTATGATTGTATCTGTAAGAAACTTTTTCTATCATCAACAATTTTCTAGATATCTGTCTATTACTATTTTAATTTATTCGTTTTTGCAAATATCTCTTTTCGTATGCTTGAAATCGTGAATAAAGTTATTACAAAACTTGTAGAAAATAACATTATCTACAATTTTGTGCTTAACAAACTTTTCCTATGATGAACAATTTTCGAGATATCTGTCTATTACTATTTTAATTAATTCGTTTTTGCAAATATCTCTTTTCGTATGCATCAAATCGTGAACAAAGTTAAAACAAAACATGTAGAACATAATATTTTCTATAATTGTATCTGTAAGAAACTTTTTCTATCATGAACCGTTGTCGAGATATCTGTCTATTACTATTTTAATTAATTATTTTTTGCAAATATCTCGTTTCGCATGGATGAAATCGTGAACAAAGTTATAACAAAACTTGTAGAACATAATATTATCTACAATTGTATGCTTCACAAACTATTCCTATGATCAAAAAATTTCGAGATATCTGTCTATTACTATTTAATTAATTCGTTTTTGCAAATATCTCTTTTCGTATGCATTAAATCGTGAACAAAGTTAGAACAAAACTTGTAGAACATAACATTGTCTATAATTGTTTTTCAGATAAACTTTTTCTATCATGAACCGTTTTCTAGATATCGGTCTATTACTATTTTAATTTATTCGGTTTTGCAAGTATCTCTTTTCGTATGCTTCAAATCGTGAACAAAGTTGTTAACTTGTAGAACATAACATTATCTACAATTTTATTTTTCAAAAACTTTTCCTATCATCAACCGTTGTCGATATATCTGTCTGTTACTATTTTAATTATTCAGTTTTTACAAATATCTCGTCTCCTATGCATAGGATTGTAAACAAAGTTTGTACAAGCGTGAAGACCATTAAATTTCCAACAATTTTGTTCATAACAAATTTTTTTCTATCACTTACCATTGTCGAGATATCTGTCATTTTTGTTATATTATAAAAGTGGTCTGATTCTGGAAAGGTGACCGTTCCGCCATGTAAGACCGGGTTTTTCGTGATGGGTAAAGTGTGTTCTTTCGATCCAAGTTGGTTTCACATTTCCTATATGTTTAGGCCTAAGACCTATTTTTTTTTATTTTCAACCCCAGTCTGATTTTGAACGGTGACCGATTTGAGAATAACTAAATCTGCTGTGGTGTAAAGGAAAGTGCTAAGAGGGCTCTTTCTTAAAATGCGTCCAGTTCGTTTCCTATATATTTAGGCCCAGACTCAATTTTTTCGCGATTGTCTTACCGCTGTAAAAAAAATCAGTGACCGCTTTGAGTCATAAGACTGAGGCTAAATGATGTACTTTGGCGTCTATTTTCGAGCTAGGCTGAATCCAGCTTTCCTATAATTATGATACGTTTAGGCCCTAGACCGTTGGTGGCTCTGGATCTAATTCTTCCATTTTGACGGTTTTTTTTTTATTTCTAATTGAATTCGATAGAACAAATTCGGAACTAAATCCCATACATACTCGCATCGTTCTAGGACACGGGGTCCCGCTGAGTGCAGGTACACGAAGCAAGGGAGGGTGATCGATCGCATCGATCGCATCGCACCAAATTAGGACACACGTTTTTTGATCGCGCGTTCGGTTTCATCGCGCGATGAGATCGCATCGCACCATCGCGCGTCCGATGGCAATAGGACACCGCCTAAGACAATCTACCGATTTCTACCGATTTTTCAGCGTCAATTTTATCGATTTTATTAAAGTCACTTTTGCAACACAGGCTGTCAAAACAAATGGAGAGCAAAGTGGAGCAATTACTTTCATATCTTTTATTTTAATAAAACCTGAAAATGCTAGGAAATCTGAAAGAATTTATATCCGTAGTGCAAGACGGGCTGAGTGCTAATACAAATTTGCGGCAAACATTAAACGAAGTACAGAAGGTAAAGAACATATTCAAAGATAAACAATCAGTGCACATCGAAAGTAAAGTAAATTACGGAGCTGGAGGTGAATTACTGGCGAAATATCAGGAGCAATGGTCCGAATTACACACGAACGCCGAAACGAACGCTAAGGCAGCTGATAAGGTAGACAAATTGATTGTAGAATTGCACGAAAGCACAAAAATAAAGTTACAAAGTGCGAGTGACCTTGCCGAAAGTTTGTCCCATTTACCGAACATAACAGCGTCCGTGGCGCAATGTATGGACAGTCTGAAGAACGTGCAGTGTTTATTGAGTAGTGTTGAGGAGGAACTGCTGGAATTCGAGGATATATTGGAGAGGAGTAAGATGGAGAAGTGGAAATTAGACCACCATTACCACTTGAGCTTGTATAAAGATCGGAAGATGGGTATGTTTGAGTTCTCTTCAGTTCTTTCCTCCTTTGGGTGGACACCAGACTTAGCCGCAAACTTAACACATTCGCTGTTAAGACTTTCGCTGCTAAGCTCAATACAATGACACTTTTGCAGTGCTAACACTGTGGAATGCTATACAACTCTGACTCAAGGTTTGAGTTGTGCGCACTGCGGCCCATGTGTCGCTGACCTACCACGTAGGTTGTCAGCAGTTAAAGTGTTAAACTCAAAACAATAAAATTATACTCGTGCAGTGCTAACACTGTAGAATGCTATACAATTCTGACTCACCAGGCGAGTTGTGCGCACTGCGGCCCAAGTTTAAGTAAATATGCATCCGAATATTCGATCTCTTATTTATCACCACTAAAAGTTATATTTACTCATCATCATCATCATCATCATCTCAGCCGATGGACGTCCACTGCTGGACATAGGCCTCCCCCAAGGATCGCCATAACAACCGGTCCTGCGCTGCCCTCATCCAACGTTTTCCCGCCGCCTTCACCAGGTCGTCGGTCCACCGTGTGAGGGGCCTACCCACGCTGCGCTTTCCTGTATGCGGTCGCCACTCGAGAACTTTTCGGCCCCACCGGCCATCGGTTCTGTGAGCAATGTGCCCCGCCCACTGCCACTTAGTTACTCTGGTTCTTCTGCGGATCTCTTCATTTCTGATTCGATCTCTCAGGGAAACTCCGAGCATAGCCCTCTCCATTGCCCTTTGGGTGACTTTCAGCCTTTTTATGAGGCCATGAGTGAACGACCACTTCTAGTATATTGTTATATAATTTAAGACAAATACTGATAGCATGTTTTTCATTCATAAATGTCTGTATCCTAGTCTAATCGGTTGCCGCTTGATATTTTGCGGTAGATCGTTGCCACTATAAGTATGAGCACTCCTGCACTTCTAGTTTTATTTCGCTACTTGCACGCGACTCTGCCTCCTCCCACACAACATGTCGCGGCATTTCTATGCAGGAAAGGCGCGTCGCGCGCGTGTGGAGAAATCATACTAGATATGCTGATCTAGAAAATTCTAATTCCTTCATATTTTTTTCCAGCTGGACTAGAAAAGACTCGCTATAACTTGGTCAAGGAGAACTCAGAGCGTATCCAAGAGTTTGAGAGGAGACAACTGGCAGAGCTGCAGGAGAGGAGAGAGAATAGTGCCGCTGCATTCCAGCAGGACGTCTCCAAGTACTTGTCTACCGGCAGTGTTCCTACTGGTTAGCGTGTTTACTGTTATCTTTTTGAGAGGAAACAACTGGCAGAGCTATGGGAGAGAGAACAGCGCCGCTGCGTTCCAGCGTGACGTCTCTAAGTACTTGTCCACGGGCAGTGTTCCTACTGGTTAGTGTGTTTACTGTTATCTTTGAGAGAGGAAACAACTGGCAGAGCGAGAGAAGAGAGAGAACAGCGTTGCGGCGATCCAACTGGACGTCTCCAAGGACTTGTCCACCAGCAGTGTTCCTACTGGTTACCGTGTTTACTTTAACTTTTAATTTAACCCTTTATCAGACAGTGGCCACCAGCCTCACTACATTGAATAATCTTATTAATTCTTACAGTTAGTCCATCTATTACCCCCGAAAAATTACTTTGACTACTTATATAGGGACTAGTTATGCTCAGAGCCGGATTAAGCCATATAGAGGCCCCTAGGCAATATCCCCGTGGATCGATTTGTCTCTGTGCCCTGGGGCCAGATACAGGCTAGGCTAGGTGGTCGCAGCAACATAAATATATTTTCAATACCTTTTTTATTGACTTTCTCAGACTTTTTAATAATTCGTTTTAATTTTGAGTTAAATCTTCCAATCAAATTAAAGATTGAAAAATTCAGTCTCGGGCGGGACTTGAACCCGCACCCTTCCAAACCGGGGAAGTCTACCACTTTTTACTTATTTTTCTCTCTGGCTGCGGGGCCCCTGGGCAGCGCGGGGCCCATAGGCAGTTGCCTACTTTGCCTCTATGGTTAATCCGGCACTGGTTACGCTTGTCATTCTACTAACAAACATTTCTACCACTTTTTGCGGGGGGGGGGGGGGGGACGAGGTAACATAAATCCGCAACTTTGGATTTTATTCCCCATAACTTTAGATTCTAATTTTGAATGTCATAAGTTCGCAGTTCTTTATTGTTTCGCAATTATATGCTGTCTCACTTAGTGATAAGGTTTAAAATCGAATGTAAATGCACATGACCAATTGTTCTTATACCGTGGCAGAGGGGAAATGCTACCACAAGGCCAGTCCTTATAATAAATAGTCAAAGGCTTTATATTATGCCTGATAATGGTACAAAAGCAAATTTGTCATTTATTGTTTTGTTTTCCAGGTCAGGCAACATCACCAAAAATATCCTTAGAACAAGTTCAGCTGGACGATGATCCTGCAGACTTGGAGAACTTCCTGGATAGCTGATCGAGTCGGGACCCAGCCACCAATCATTAGGTGATATGCAACGAGCTTCTATCTAAGTATATTATTTATCTCTAGATCTACTATATTTTCTATTCCAACGTTAATATAAAAAATATTGTTGTTAAAATTATTTCAGAGTTTTCTTTAAATAACAGCCCGAAGTTTGAACAATTCATATAAAATTTATTTTTTCTTTTGTTAAATACCTAAAGAATTTAAGTTTTGTACTGTTAATCCTTTTTTATGAACTGAAAATGTTTTTCTTATTCAATATCATAAAGTCAAAAATACAAAAATATATATACAAAGCATTTATGACTAGTAAAAATAAGCACATTGCTAAAACAGCTTTATCGGATCTCGGATCATAGGCCGGTCGCGACACAGTCTCGGTACACGTCTGCATTATTTGGGTCTCACTAAAAATCTATTCACCACAATAACTATATCAAAAACTGACCCCCACCACTAAAAGCTTGCCAAAGTGCAATAAACATGTCAAAAATATTATCCGACGCCCCACACAAATTAATTTTACTCAAACACACTATTGTAAAACGTATGCTGCGATTACGACCGGCTAATACCCAAAAACACAATTTGCTTCTGTCTCCGACAACTTTTAGTGGCGTGAGTTTGTGTAAAGGGTAAAAATATATGAGTAGCAATCATGATGTTGATTTTGAGGCCACTCTGGCTGGTCTTATACGGTATGCTACGTTTTCCTCATGATGGGATGCAGGTCGCCTGCGCCGTGTGCGGACATCTTCACCTTGCCGGCGCGACTCTTTATGCAGGGGCCCGCGTCTTTGATCGCGCGGCTGGTTTCCATGTCCTCGTCCGACGAGAAGTCGGAGACACACACCGTCAGGTGTCTCTTCTTGGGCGGCACCACGTGTAGCGTCCATCGCATCGGACCCTTATGATTCCCTCTCGATTCTCTCGAATCATAGTCGTTGTCCGAGGCGGCTCGTTGCAACTCAGTCTTCAAACTCCGCAAGGTTTTGTTCGATCTAGGTGTTTGTTCCTTTTTCTCCCCCCTCGGGGGGGCGTGGAAGTTTTTTAAATTCGTTACACTGGTCGTATGGCCTTTCGCGTTCAGGTCTGGAAAATTTTGTGAATAAATCACGACGCTGTCCACCGCCTTTTCTTTATGAAATTTTGCCGGCTGTTTCTTTTTTGGGTCATTATCTGGTACTAAAGGGGAGTTGGAAGTTCTCTTCTCGGCAGAGTTGCCGCTGCTGCAGCTGGTGTTACTGTTGCTGGTGCTGTATTGCTCGACGGCCTGCTTCTCTAGTTCTCGAAACTTGGTGTCTATACTCTCGTCTGAAGCCTTGTATTGCTCCAACGCCTCCTTCTCCAATTCCTCGAATTTGTTGTCTACGTTGGGTCGTATTCTCGTGATAGGTAGTACTATTTTCGAGTTGAGCTTTAAAATGCCAGGCGTGAGCTTTTGTGATAGTCTAACGCATCCGACCGATGTTAGACTGATGGGGGCCGGAGCGCTCATACTCAGCACGGTGCTGTAAAGCCGCTTATTCCTCAGCCCCGTCTCGATGGCTGCGGCGGCCGCGCTCGTCGATGGTAGCTGACAGTCAACTACGACCTTCTCTTTTTGTATTATTTTATGACTATCCGGTGTTTCGGTCGTCGTCTGCGGCGGCTCGGTAGTCGCCGTCGCGTTCTGGTCACTCGTACTGCTGTTCTCTTTCTCTTCTGAAGCATCCTGTTTTGTCTCTAGAGGTTCGGTTTTCGACGCGGTCTTCTGGCTTTCGGAGGTGGTGTGAGCTACGTGGGTGAGATTGAACCGGTGTTCGAGTTTGGGCGCGGGGTGGTCCCTCGGCCACCAGACGCCGTAGCGGCGGTCGGTGCAGCGGGCGGGGCGCTGGCAGGTGGGCGCGTACCGGCTCACGTTGGTGCCGCGGTAGGGCGGGCAGCGCGCCGCGGTGGCGCGCATCACCGCCTGCACGCTGGCCGACAGCCGGCCCATCGCACGCTGACACTCCGTCAGTTGCTGGGGCGGTCGTGGTGCGTCGAACTGGAACTAAACATTATTCCATTTTCAAGAGTTCAGGGTAGAAAATGTAATCCAGGTTTCTCTACTGTATGGCCAAACGCAGTAAGGGGACATGGAAAATCCTAAAAGGAATTTACCTAAGTGACTATATTGATTCGTCAAAATAGACGTCAGTAAAAAACCGGTCAGTTTTTCCGGGACCTTTAGCGCGAGACCGACTCACACTTAGCCGGTTTTTATTTATAATGTATACTGTACAGTTTGTTCTATAATCACACCAAGTTTGACGCTTGTATGTATTTATACCGTTTTTACGATAGAGCGAGAATGCGCCATAATAACTCGCATTCTGCGAAAATTTCAATGTCTAGCTATTACGGTTCAAAAGTTACAGCCCTAAATAGTGAACATCAAGATAGCGGGATCAAATCTACGATTCAAAATTTAGCATATGGGTAACTTAGTACTTCATTTGTACTAAATGTACCTGAGTTTGAACGTTTGTACCTTTACCGCCAAGAAAGTACAACCAAAACTATCTGATCCCGCCACCTTGACGTCAAAGTGGCGGGACCATTAGGTAGGACACACGGATGGACGGACGGACAACGCAGGCCTAGTAATAGGGTCCCGTTTCCACCCTCTGGGTACGGAACCCTAAAAAGGACGATTGCTACTGCAAAGGTAGTACCTACCGATCAAAGAGAAAGAAGAACGAGGTTTAGTGAACATTGCCCCAGATAAGAATACCAACCTTACACGTAGGGTCGCAAAACAACTGAGCGGGTGCTTCGAGACAGTATGCGGGGGGCGGGGGCGCCAAGGCGGCAAGTCGCCTCGGCTGGCGCCTCCTCGCGCGCATCTTGCGCGTGGCGGCGGGCGGGCTGGGCGCGCGGGACTGGTCGCCGGTCCCGCGGGGCAGCTGGGGCAGCGTGGCCCCGGCCGGCTGCGGCGCGGCCCACAGCGGCCGCACGCTCTGCACCCGGGCAGCTAGGGCCGCTTCCTCACCCGCGTCCCGCGCCCCAGCCAGGCCCCAGCGCTCGCTAGCTGCCGATCGGTGCCCGTTAATTTCACTATATCCACAGTATAAGACAGTAATCCATCTTCATACAATGGTAGCACGCACACACTGACAATATCTCCGCGTAGCCCCGTCTGGCGCTGCCTTGGCTTCCTTAGAGGGAGGTTACACGTTCAGTATTTCGTCATTCTGGTCCATCAATGTGGTCTGAATGACGGGAGAATGATGGACTGACGGAATGATGGTAAACCATCCATCCAGACTGATGAAAATTAAATATAATCATTTCCGTCATTCCATTGTGAATGATGAAATACTGATGGGAAACTGATCGTGTAACCCACTCATCATTCTGGCATCATTCTGGCGTCATTCAACGATCTACCAGAATGATGGACCAGACTGATGAAATACTGACCGTGTAACCTCCCTCTTAGATATCGTGTCGCACGTATTGGCGAGCCTGGCGAGTACACATACAAGCCGCGTTTGGTACCATTGTATGATGATGGATTACTGTCTTATACTGTGCCATTTCTTTTCAAGGTAAAGTGCCCTCTACAGGGTGTAACAAAACACCCTGGTGACAACTGAATAACTTTCATTATGGAGCCAACATCAAGAAAAAATTAAAAAAATCTGCTGTCCATACAAAACTGCAGTACGGACTCGATTAAAATATATTTGATAACCATTTACTTACCAACTACTGGACGTAGGGTCCGCGCAAAAGTGTCCGAACTAAAAGGGCACCAAAACGTAAAGAGAACCAATTACGCGACATTCTTCGTTTGATCGGCCGACACGCGTCGTGCCCCGATGGGGGAGTGGGATGGAAAAGAATTTCAGCATTTTCAATGTTTTTAGTTGGTTTATACTACTACACGTACTTAGGTTTGTGAAGATTAGTTTCGGACACTTTTTTCGAGAATTTTGTACTAGACTCGTCGTCCATAGTATTCTACGTCAATGGTGACAGCCGATATTTTTTCTCGATGTTGGCTCCATAGTGAAAGTTGTTCAGTTTGATGGTCTGAAGCACCCCCTTAAGTATTACTAGGGTGTTTTGTTACCTTTGAGACATTTGTATCACCGAACCAAAATGAGAGATGCATTAAAATATTGTTCGTCAATGGGAACGTCAGATTTTTGTAAGGCCTTTTAAAAGGAATTTGTAATTGTATAGACCGAGATCCGACCGAAAATTATGCACCTAGGTATTTCTTAGGCGAACGAAATGTAATTCTAGTGTATGTTTACACAGGGGTTTAAATTCAACGCCGCCAAGTTGCCTAGAAAAATCTTGCCGCAAGTACCTTTTCCATTATGATTTTTGGTATACTTAACTTTTTCCACCTCTCTGTTAGGGAAGTAAATGAGATGCCATCGGAAGGAGATCTAATCCTACTGGAAAGACTAGGGTTGCCACCTCTCAATCTGCCGCAACTATAGGGGTGCCAGGTTCAAAAATGACTTCTTTGAAGGTTCAAAGAAGTCATTTTTGTTAGTAATAATTGCGTCAGATTGAGAGGTGGCAACCCTAGTTTTTCCAGTACATTAGATCCGTCTCCTTCCTATGGCACTTCATTTACTTCCCAAACAGACAGGTGGAAAAAGTTATACCAAAAATCATAATCAGTGATCGGAATAGGTAGAGTCGATTAGGTTAAAGGCGTAAATATTTGTGTGATGAATCTACACTAATATTATAAAGAGGAAAGATTTGTACCTATTTTTGTATGTTTGTATGTTTGTAATGAATAGGCTCAAAAAGTACTGGGCCGATTTAAAAAATTCTTTCACCATTAGAAAGCTGCATTCACCCTGAGTAACATAGGCTATATTTATTGCTAGAAAAGATTAGACGTCCACCCGTGCGAAGCCGGGACGGGCCGCTAGTATATAATATTTGTATTCGATTCATGGGTGTTTGTATCTATACAGTGCGTAAAATTGTATGCGTTCTATATTAAACGGGGTGCACGCCCTTTATAGATGCCCTACACCTATGAATCGAATAGAAATATTAACATTCATCACACAAATATTTACGCCTTTAACCTAATCGACTCTACCTATTCCAATCACTGATCATAATGGAAAAGGTACTTGTGGCGTTGAATTAACCCCTGTGTACACAAGAATCGCATTTCGTCCGCCTAAGAAATAGGTGCATAATTTTGCGGTTGGATCTCGGACTATTGGGTCAGGTAGGTAGATATGAAACATGGAACTTGCTTTCTTTATTTAATTCTATCAGTTGTGTATTGTAAAGGAAAGGAAAAGTGTAAAACACGCACAAATCCTCATCGGAGAGCATCCTGTACTGACGGCGACGTCGGGGGAACGCGCTGCGGTCCGAGGGGTCGTCTACCAGCTTCCTGAACCAGTACTCCACCTGGACAGCAAGGGACCAGTAGTAAGGGACGCACATATATTGATTTAAAAGATTCCTCATCGAGAACGAGCTAAGAAAAATCGGCAGGAAATCATTTGTCTTACCGCGCGCAATGAGCGTTTTTCTTTTCTTTTTTAAATTTAGTTCCTAAAATACTCAAAAGATGGCATTTTTATCGCTCCATAGAGAGACCTTCGCGAGATTATATCAAAATCATGTCAAGACAGTGCCTATATGTTTTTTTTTAAAGGCCAAGGGATCGAACCCATACAGCCATGTCAGACGTTATTTTAAATTTTCGATTAGAATGATTCGTAAATAATGCGCGGGCATCTTTTTTGATCATATTTTTCCACTTTATTAATTAGGAAGGGATGTAGTGTATGTATCATAATATTGTCTCGAGCGCATACGTCACGCAGTGTGGGTTAGGTGGTAAAGGACAGATTAAGTCCGACCGCGATACCTGTGACACGTAGTGGTGGTGTGTTGACGAGCCATGTACATTGTGATACAGACCGGTAAAATGCATATAGTATATAATGAAACACATTTTGAAATGTTGACCTTTATTCGCACAAACCGTAGCGCCATCTATCGATCCCCTAGAAAACAGAAAGAAAAACTGTGTACCTACTTACTTACCTCAGGTAGCATCCAGCATTCTGTAAGATCGGAATTTTCACAGCCCTGTCCGCTATATCCACGGCCGTTGAGTTTTTCATTCGCACTCGTGTAACATTTTTCTCTAGAAAAAAAAAACACAGTAACGTAGACTTCCCGCCATTATTTATTAGTCAGTAACTAAGAGCAAGGATCTTATTTATGATATCCTTGCTCTTAGGTCAGTAAAAAAAATGGCGGTTACATTTACGCGCGAAAACTTAAGTCAATTCATTTCGTTGTGTCAGAAAAATTTAGTAATAATTTGACAGGATCACAGGATAGTATAGTAGGTGAGGTGGATATCAATTGTTGTCAATAAAAATTTTGTGAATTATGTATTAAAACTTACCTGACTTCGTCGTAATAGAAATTTCCATAAAACTGCGCTAATCTAGACTCTGGTATTACGTCTTTTACGCTTCTTTGGCCACTACAGCTTCCATTTTCTTGGATTTGGCTTGAACTTGAACGTTTTTCTGCAAAAGTTTGCTCTTTACATTTTTACTTAAGAAGGTACCGAAGTACCGAGCGTAGTCCTGATTGGCTTTCAATTTATCGTAACATCACGGATTATTATGTTTTATGCTTGTATCTATTATCGTTAAAACCGCTAAAAGTGGCCACTTTTTTTTTTATTTTATATTTATTAAGAAAACCAACAGCCTTAAAATAAAACAGAGTTGAACCATTCATACTAAATAAAACATAGGCCAATAACAGGTTTCCCTAGATTAACATAACAGTTTAACAAAATTAATGGAGTACAGCGGTTTAATAAGAGCAAAGAATGAAAGAAATACTTAAAGGTTAGATATAGTAAGGTAAACTAAACAGGTAATGTGTGTGTAAACTGTGTAGTGTGAGTTTGTTTGTGTATGAGTGTGCAGGGGTGTAATAATATTGTTTAAATAGTGGGAACTAATTATGTATATTTTATATACTTACTATAGAATGTAATAATTATGTGTAAGTAGGTACCATAATTCATAAAGATATATTATATATTTATATATACATATATAGGTATATATTATTAGGCATTATCGTAAGTACAAACAAATGATTTACCTATAAGTATTTATTTTAGGTACGTTTACTTATTTATTGCGGGGTGTCTTTTTTTTTTTTTTCCATTGGGTATTTTTTAACTAATTCACGGAAAACTGCGGATTTATATGAATTTTTTGAGTGATGAATTATATCGACGTTATAAAAGAATTGATTATAGCTATTACAAATACGAGACAAAGTGCAGTTTCGCGCATAGTTAGTGCGATACAGTGGTGGAGCAAATAATTTAGTGTGTCTCGTCCTACGATCAGGTGCCGAGAATCTTAAGTCAGACAATAGATTGTGGTTATCAATGCGACTGTGAAGCACATCGTGAAGCAACATTTGATCCAGTAACAATCTGCGGTCAGCGAGGGACAAAAGCCCATGCTGAACACACCTTTCCTCATAAGTATTAAGTTTGGCTGTTTTAAAGATAATAACTACTTACAAACGTAAAACAAATCCGCAGTGACCCGATAAATTGAAAATCAGCAATGACTACAATGTGACATTCTTGGAAATATTGTTTAATTGTTGAGAAATAAAAAAAAATACTATTGGCGTTGCGAGTCGCGCAACGAGCAATGGAGAGAGCAATGCTCGGCATCACGCTGCTAGACCACTATAGAACGTCGGAAGTGGAGATGGGCAGGCCACGTTGCACGTATGGATACTGATCGTTGGACCAGAAGAATACTGGAGTGGAGGCCCACAGAAATCACGCGAGGTAGAGGCCGCCGACCAGAAAGATGGGCATTAGGAGACACGCGGGTTCGAACTGGATGCAGAGGGCGAGGGACAGAACGTCAGGGAGAAATATGGAGGAGGCCTATTTCCGAAGACGGACTGGTCAAGGGCTGTGATGGATAGATGGATGGATGGATGATTGGGGGCAGCACAGCGCAATAGGCTTAAGGCTGCACCCCTTAAGCTTTCGTTGAAGGAATATTATATTTTTGACGATTTCAGTAACTTACCCGTTAACTCGCATTGATTATTTGTTTGTGTACTCTGCGATTCTATTGTCGTGTCCTGTAGAACTTGGGAAACACGGCAGTGTTGTGCCCAAAGGCGCTGTAAAGAAAACTAAGCGATTAATTGCTTTCTTTTACGAATAAAAGGTGCTTTAACATCTTCTCTAACTATCTAAAGAAATAAACAGCAGAGAAATGTGTTTTTGAAGTTTTATGACGGTTATGGGCGAAATGACAAGAAAATACCTGATTTGCTATAATAAAATCATCAGGAGGTTCTGTTGCCCATGTGAGATCCGCACAGAGGGCGATATGTGCCCACGCAGACGGGTAGCGATCCACTTCGAAGCTCATTCAATGTGACATCTCATGCATACAATTAATTATCTTTAGAGTAAGATACGAACTAATATAATAGTCACTAAATTTTAAGAGAAATAGCAACGGTAAAATTGTAAATAAAAATGACGACAATTTGAAAGACATTGATGGTTAAATCTACAATAATAAAATTTTCCTCTTTTTTGAAAGATACATGATATATTTTTTTTCTTTTATTTCAAATCGCTTTTCGAATTTCGTACAGACTTCATGAAATTGTCATCTCATCTCGATGGCTTGGCATGAAGATTTGAGGTTTTATGTCATTATTCTTACTTTATGGGGTTTCTGTTGAGTTTCTGTATTTCATTGAGCATTGTTTCAAGTCTGTAGCAAAGAAAAAATTCCTA
The DNA here is from genome assembly GCA_922987775.1 of Agonopterix subpropinquella. Classification (NCBI taxonomy): domain Eukaryota; kingdom Metazoa; phylum Arthropoda; class Insecta; order Lepidoptera; family Depressariidae; genus Agonopterix; species Agonopterix subpropinquella. Next base: position 7,943,117 of record OV277694.1, on the reverse strand, counting down.
ATCTAGCTTGAGTAGAATTATTTAGCGACGTTGTTCATCTCAGTTTGCAATAATAATTATCTAACGGAAGAAGAATCTTGATTTTTTATAACTCGAAGGGAAACTAAGAAGCAAAACTGGCAATTTCCGAAGATTTTTTCTGTGCTGGTATCCCTGCGCAGGCCGTCATCCGTCAGTTGACTCGCGCAGGTTGCGCTCTCGCTACGCACGGACATGCGCGCAGCTGTGAGGTGGCCGAACGGACATTGACAGATCACAATAATTTTATTACTAATTTTATCAAATAAAAATTTATTCAAAACCTAAATAAACTTTTGCTTTTATTCCAAAAAAAGTGTAATTATTGGCAGCGTTTGTGAAGTTCGACATGTGAGCGAACGAGTTGAATTAAATAAAAAAAAATCGATTACAAAAGCTACTTTTGGTTGATTTTCTCGTTGATAAATCATCTTTTTGTTAGTTTTGCAACAAGTGCGAGCCCCGCTAGTTGCTGTCGATGCGCCGGGAACTGGTTTTGGGACCGTTGGCTTTTTTGTGTAGTGTTTATGTACCATCGGAGTAGGTATAGTTTCGCGAGTGAGTGTGCTGTGAGCGTGGTCGCTGGTCCGTTAGTGATGCTGCAGTTCGGTGCAAGCACATTTTGATTTACCGTCTCGTCGTATGGTAAGTACTTCTACAAGTACCTTCTACTTTCCATGACCACTTGTGCATTGGATTATGCAATTTACAGTTGCATTCACTTTTGGAATTTGATTTTAGATTAGTTTTAAAGATTTAGTTCTAAGTACATTTGACTGGTTTTCGTTATGCATCTACATATAAACTGTTATCAAAGGGATAAGTGTTCATAGTTAAACATCATAGTATTTAAGATTTTATTTTACTAGGAAGTTGGGTACCTAATTGTACCTACCTAACCTCATCATCACCGTCATTTTGTAATAATCTCTATCAAGAATTTTTTCAATTTCTCAAAAATAAAAGTCTGCGTTTCTCAATGGTTCTTTTCTTACTTACATATTTTTAACAAAAACATAATTATAGAAAAAGTTATACCTACCTACTAAAATCAACTTATTAACATAATTTTATTATCTAACATTACCTAGTCTTTAATCAATAACATCTAACTGATAAAAAGTTATAAAGCAAACTCGGTCATCAGGTTAATGCTTCCACACACATAAAACAATGCACAATTAACACTTTCATTGCTTTCTGTTCATAATTAATATTGTTTTTATTAATCTGTTGGTTTTTATTTAGGTTTTCACTAGAAGCACTTAGAAGATACCTTGGGCGAATGCTAGCTTCATAACAATATGCACTGCAGAAAAAATTTTCATCTACCTATCATTTGAATATTTATTGTTGCTAGCTTGCTTGTTGCTTATTGCTGTCTTCAATGTTTGATTCAATATTAAGTTGATGGTTTGATGCTTGTTTTGCTAACTACTAACATATTTGTTGCTTGCTGCTATTCAAAATTATAACATTTTAATAAAAAGGCTTGTATACTTTGTTTGTGATCTTGTATCTCTAATTTCACGTAAAATTAACGACGTACGTATTTTCGGAGACATCAACATTACGTACTTATCTACATATACAATAGTATGCAAGCCTAAATTGTTAATATCATCAAAATATTCAACCAGGAGTTAAATATCCCATTTAGGTATTTGTCCTCTGTATTCCATCCTTCATGGTTTCTTGATTTAACAATTTACCGAACATTGTCTTTGTACCCGACTACGCCAGAAGGAGACTTATTCTATTGTTTTTTGTAGTGTATCTTTCCATTAAACGATGTTTTTTGCATGTGTAATATAAGTGTAAATGAGATGCGTACTTCGCACGATATATCACTTATGTAATCACCTGCATAATCAATCAGACATTATACTTTAGGTACCTATACATATTGCATATCATTGCTTTACTAATGTTGGTAAGTTGTTCGCATTATTAAAATCATGTAGCTTTATGTGTTGTGCTGGTAATAAAGATATTACTAACATTAGCTTGTATTTTATTGTTGTCCTTTATTAATTCAGTTTGGTACTTTGGTAGCCCATAAACATTATATTTCTGTCTAAGATAACACACTTAAAATACTGACAAATATAAAGTAGGTACTTACCTCTAACCTCTTTCTACCAGATTTAAAGAATTGGAGCTACAAATAACTGAAGACTTCAAATAAATTAAGTACTTACTGAAATACATAATAAACATCTCCTTTGCGTGTATCTCGAATTGCTAAAAAGCAACTCCCAGTATAAAAAAAATCGTCTTGATTCGATTTCGTGATTCAAATTCTACGTGAGCAATATTCAAAGGCAGTATTAGTGACCTTGGCCTCATTTCCCGCCAAGAGAAGGTATTCCCGAAGGATAAGCGAGGCCCATCCTTAGAACATTAGCAAAAAAGGTACTGCAGAATTTGTAGGCTTGAAATTTAATTTAAGACAAAGACACAGTGCTTTCGAATTATAGGGATAAGAATAGGTACTGTACTGTATGGCCCGAAAATTGTATTTTATTCAATGTAAAAAGGTAGGTAGGATATCAAAGTAGGTGCTCTCAAATGTTATTTTTATCAATGTGAATTCTCGATCGTATATTTCTAAATCGAAGATACTAAATGAATTAAGTATCAATTATTTTCCATGGTACTTATCAGAAGTACATTGACACGATACATACGTACAATTCGGGCTGACAACTTGTACTGCATGTGCCTACAGTACCTACTGTACTTGTATGCTTGACAACTGATTGTTAAGGGTCTCTCCCTTAATAATTGTCATTCATGACCACCTGCTAGACAGCTCGTGGAAATTTTATAAAAATGGCCTTAGGATACGCTTTGGTATACTCGAGACTGCTCTCCCCAATATAATAAGGATAATGAGCGTGAGTGTACAGTCAGCATCAGAGAAATTTAACCCTATAGATTAGGTTTAGATAGAGGAGTCAGTAGGTTTATCTGCAGCCCACCGTAAGAACAATTTATTAACGTATCTAGATAGGGTTTCTTTCATTGTGTTTTTGCTGGCGTCTCCTACACAAAGTGTTCAACAACACAATAGGTGTCACGTACAACTCTTGCAATTTTTTGTCAACGTTATCCGGGATCGTCATTTCTAACTTGAACCCGGATAAAACGACCTTGGCCCCATTTCGGGTGCCAACACCCGTTTCCACCCTCTGTAAAGCCTTTTTTTATGCGACTGTAATTTAGATAAAATAATAAATGGTCCTTTTAAGGATGAGCGACGAGTAATATTTTTTGTTAAGATAAATAAGGTTATCAATGGAGTTTCATTTTACATTGAGACTTAGTGAAAAGATTTCTTTTTTTGCGTTTTTGCTGGGGTAAGGATAGGCACCAATTAACTGTCCGGTAGGAGTCATGTTGTCCTAGATAGATACATATGTCTCTTCCAGAATTCGCCATTTGTGGCGGTCTTTACATTAGCTACGCCAACTGCTGGGTAAATCGTCCTCCCACCTTTTAACTTGGCCATAACTTCAAACTTAAATAAAAGAAGGATAGTTAGGATGTCAAAGTTGCTCATAACCCTGAAAGGAATAACGATTCACAGTATTTGCCGTGAATTTTCCATTTTTATTTCGTGGTTTTTCATGTGAATCTATAAATTCGTGTCTGTAAAAGAGTAACGTTACGTAAAAGTCGTTCGAAAGTAATAACCACATATCAGCGGAGATAGGAAATTGGTTGCGGATACGAGAACATTAGAGTCTCTTACTTCCCTGTTCCTTTATAATTCTGGTCACAAGAAACACAAGTTACATTTTTCATTGTTGCTATACTGCTATAGGCATTAATTAGGTACTTAGTTGTTGTATAGTGGGTGAAATATTAACGACTCGGTTTCTGTCTTGTTATATTAGCAATGCACAATCGTCCTCCCTAAATATTCTTTAAAAACTCATCATCCTCCTCCTTTTTCTCTTTTCCTTTTCGTTTCTTTTTCTGTCATTTATTTTATTCTTTTCTTTTTTCTTAAAAATTGTCTTTTCTTTCATATATATTTTTGTCTAAGATTTTTTTATACCTACCTACCTACTACTGGCTAAACACGAACTAGCATATCGCATTCATATTTTACGTTACACCCTTATCATATTGAGAGGTTTTTTGCCTCTAGGATTTATTATATTGTAAGTATTAATACACGGCGTAGGTACTATGGAAAATTTAATAGTTATTTGGTGTGACTTAACAACACCCATATGTAGGTACTTAAGCAGTGAATGTATTAATAAATATAATTCGATAATGTCTATAAAAAAGCAGTCAGCACATGCTTTGTCTATCAAATATGTAACTAACAACTAACTAAACTAAAATCCAGCACAAGCTTCGTCAACATTACAAATGAAAACCATACTCCGCATCATAACCCAGTAAAATTAGATAAATCAGAATATTAATTAAATAAAACTTTAATACCAAAATGACAGAATGCTATAACAATGCATACGTGAGCATTAGCACCGTCCTGTTTCGACAGTTCGTCGCTCGTTTCGAAAACTAACTTTTAACGGCCATCGTAAAATTAATAGTTTTAATTTCGCACGCGCATCTGTTTTACAGCGACCTAGTTTACTGAACTAATTTTTCGTCTATTCTAAACGGTGTACATGAAATATCTCTAACAATGCATATACATATTCATTATCTAATATCGTTAGGAAGATAATGGGTTTATTAAATCAGTACGATTACATTTTGTTAAACACTAAACAGTCACGTCTATGAAAAATACTCCACACTTTCTTACGTAAGTTTTGATTTTGAGATTTGATTAAAGATAAAAGTGCGTTCTATTCCATTAGAAATGTCTTACGATGTAAACAAAAACTAACTTAAAATGTTGTAAATAATTATAACGCAATTCAAAATGTTGTATTTCGTTTTTGTATGCAATTGAAGACTTGTCTAATGGAGCAGTGGTGCAGAAAATAAAACTGTTTCAAGATTTCAACTTGAAGCAACTCGAAGTTATAAACAAGCTCTGAAAGAGTACCATTGTCTCGGTTATTTATAGTTTTAAACTGTTTATTTACAGACCCACTAACAGATGAATCCTCGAGTTTATCTTTTTCCGACGGTGCACTGTTTATTTTGCTTTGAAATTACTGATTAGTTTATGATGGTGTTGCGTAGATAGATTTATGTAAATATTTATGTTATAATAAAATATGTACAGTGTTCTTACCTACTTCCTTTCATTGGACATGTTTAGAGAATTATTTCGATAAAATTAACGTTTCAAAATCTTTGAGAAAAATATGTAAAAAAATTTACTAAGTAGCATATTACAAAAAAAAAAAGAAAAGATATACTTAGAATAGAGAAAAAGAATTAAGAATATTTATGTTGAGTTTTACATTACCACTAAGTCACTAACGAATTTATACAATCGAATTCAACAGAAATCCACAAGATTCATTTCCTCATAATCAATTCTATTAGATCATGTTCACAATAAGACAAGCAAAACACCGTTCTTGTAGGTAACTTAGTTTCCTATACGAAGGCTCTCGAATTAATCTATAGTCATTCTTATGGCCTAGGAAATAGTGGTTCTGAAAGGAGATTTAAGTGGAATAGATATTCGATACTCTTCACATAATACAATCCCACGATACAACGGTACCACTATACCTACTCCCATAACCTAGTAAGTAGGTAGGTAACAAAACACCATTAATGTCTTTAATACAATGCGATTTGTAAAATTCTCGTCTACGGAAAAAGTTTTAATGAGCTGTCACTTGATTCTCGTTTTAATTTCTAACTCGTTTTCTCAGTTATTATTGTCTTGTAGATATATATGACTCTTTCTTATGAGTATCTTGAGGAAAACTTTTTTTAAAAGCAGGTTTTATTAATTTGCTCACCCGATAGCCATAACAACTGCCTTATAGCTGCTTATTCGAACGAAATATTCAAATGTCCTAACACCCGTGTTAAAAAACCCTAAGCTTTCCTTCTCTTAATTCAGGATGATGATATTTTTAGCTGTCATCCATGCGCCTACGCGGAAGCTGCCCCTGGAAATGCACAGCGTGTGATTATGATTACGCGCACCATTTATTCCGTTATTGTTCAAATCTTACAAGGCACAATACTAAAAATGCACTCTAACAATGCATTACAGAATAAAGTACCTATCTAAGATGATAATTATGAAGTACCTACCTACTAATGAGTCTCAGTAAGGTCCTCCACGCACATACGGAATTGCAATCCGGACTTCAGGATTGTGATTTTGTATGGGATTTGACAGCTGCGCAATTCCGAACGCAATTGTGGAGGGGGGAAATCCATACGAAATCGAAATCCTGATTCAGGATTCCGGATTGCAATTCCGTTTGTGTGTGGCGGACCTAAAAGTCCTTTGTCAACTTCCTTGTATCACTTTTAACTAAGATCCTTTTTAATATCACCTGATAGAAAGAAAAAAAGTACCTACACGTGAGTCCAAATATGTGACACGCTTTTCCAAAAGCAAATAAACATTTGTCTTGTCGCTAAGTATTGATTTTCTAATAACAGTCTCATGATGGATTCTCTTCCCTTTCAAACAAAAGGGTGTCAGAATCGATAAATAGGTCAGATAAAAAACCTCTTAGACCATTTCTCGGTATACGTGCCTGTCATCTGCCATCACAGCAACATCCGCAGCAGTGCAGTGTAAGTAGGTACCTTGACTTACTTCACTGCCATTTGCATTGTTCTAGTTGCCTCAATGAGACGGTGAGCTGCGATATTCTTTTCACAGTAGCTGTCTGATTCAAAACGCATGCGTTAGTCTTCTAATGGATTTAGTTAGCCGACAAGCCTCAGTCAAAGTCCTGTACTCAAAACATATGAATAGTCTGTTCTTCTTTTCCATCTTTTTTTTAAATAGTTCTCAAAATTATGTAGGTAAGCTAAGGGCTCTTACAGACGAGCGACACTTTGCCGTCGCGGTGGGTCGCAGAGCGTCGCGCTCATACATTTTAGGGCGCCTACGCACTGGCGACCATGGTAGGCGGCCAGGCCGCCGCGGCCGTGGTGGTCAGGCCAATAGTCGCTGGCCGCTAAGTGCGTAGGGGCTATAGCGATTGCCATATAAAGTCCAGAATTCACTGGCCGCCGCGGCCAGGTCGCGGCGACCATGGTCGCCAGTGCGTAGGAGGCCTTACGGTCGCGCGACCCTCCGCGACACCCGGCGACCGCAAAGTGTCGCTCGTCTGTAAGCGCTCTAAGTAGAGAGAGCTTTAGATAAAGAGAGGCATAATTTCTGTTGCCTGCTATAAGTAGTACCTGTGGTTTGGACATTGAAACTCTACATGTTCCAATGTCAGAGTCGGTCGTCATGGTTGAAAACAAATATAAATAAATCCGGAATTTTTGTGTCTACATCCATAAATGACTAAGCAAAGTAATTTACCATATAATTGCTACATTGCTAGTAATCAAACTCCACCCACGACCGCTGCCAGCCTGCCACACACTTTGCTGTTTCGGAAATCTAAAAACAGTCGATAGAAGTGGTGGGTTTTAATTAATGTGTATTTACTTGAAACTAATAAAGTACCGACAAGTCAGAAACACACCTACATTTTGTAAACTGTTACGTATTAACTCTAGCATTTATTCTCGCTTTTCGAAACATTTAACTATTCGAACGGAAACGAAATGCGATTTGAAGAGTTCACAAATCGATTTCAACTCCGTTCGCGAGGATCATCGCGATTGCAGTTTTAAAATTGAACTGTCAAGAGATAAAATCTGATCCGATTTTCCCAGTGATAAAGTAAATCATGTTGTAAAAGTTTTCGATTTGGAATTCCAGGAATTCGTTAATTACCTACCTACCTAAATATTTATTGGTCTCGAAATCGGAGAATTTGAAAAGTCTATTTGAGTTTAATCTTTATTTAGTTTTCTCTCTCCATTTTCATTTCTAGATTACAACATCAAATTTATAACAGTGTCTATTTCAAACTCTAGTCGTGTTTGCACAGTCCTACCGAAGATTCGGTTTCGGTCAGTTTCGGCTGAAAGTTTGAACCGTAGCTTTTGTTTACTTATCACGGCAGTGAATAGTAGATTTGTTTTCTAAAACATGCATGAGCATGATAATGATGATGATAATTTAGGTTCATGACATGAGTCATGAACCTAAATTATTACACTAACTTGTAAATTAAATGAGGACTTTTTTATGCAACATGGTTCACTTCACAAGTTCACACATTCGTCATATGGTCAATATTCAAACCGAACATTTCATACGGCGTCCATCTTCCAATCGAATGCCCTTTCATCCTTTACTTTAAAAAATGATGCATTTATCTAATCAAAAAGTAGGTACCAAATTTATATGCCCTCGATGGGTCAGATGCCGAAAATCGGTTTCGGTTTCGTCTCTGCAATCTTAGGCTGGCCACTACACTAGTGCCCTATTATTAGCAACGTGGTCACTGATTGATGACTAAATACCGCAGCCATTTGACATTTTAAAGCATGAGGTAGATTTTGTTTATTTTCAAACAGCGCAGAGTTCGTTGACTTAAGACGATTTTAAATGTTTGACAACTGGATAAAATATTAAGTCTTTACGTAAGTCTATTCATCTAGTTCATTCATCCGAGCTTTGCATGCCGTGTAGCGAGCGATATGCATATGAAGCAAAGCTGATATGCATCGGCAGGATTGCAACATTGCATGCACCTAACTAGTGCAGTTTTTTGCTGGGTGCGATATCGGATTACACACGTTTCTCATTCATTCTTACTATTTCGTTACTAGGTTTCATGTCTACACTATCCTCATTAGCTTTAATTGAGTAAGTGCATTAGATTGCCAATTAGTTTTTGCTCTATGCTAAGGGGGGAAAGGTTTACTTCTTATTACCATCGAGAAGACCTTGAACAAATTTAAAAAATTAAAGCTAGTTTTGACCTGTAATCCAACATGTTACCTTCTTACAACTTTGGATCACGATTACCTGCCCTCTCTTTTTATACAACGTGTTAATTAATTAGCGCAAAACCTCATACACCCCAACTGATTTATAACAAAATAATTAGATGGAAACAATAATTTTATTATTTTGATAGTTAAAATTTAAAGTTTTAAATTTTGAGGCAAAAATTATTTGTTATCATTTCAGCACTAAAAGAAAGCGCTAACGTACCTACTCATGGATAGGTACATTTTTATAATCTTGTTTTGGTAGTAAGTAGGGTGAGTGTGCCCGTGCAGTGGGTTGACATCGGGTTCAGTAAATTTAAAATTTTGCAAACAAATTATTAAATATTTTGAAAAAAATTACCTATGTTGAAACCATGATAATTCGATTCTGCTCTCGATTCTAAACAAACTACTTTCTAGTTTTGCGTTAATTCATTAGCACGTTGTAGAGAGGGTTAGTAAACTGAACTATAAGTACTTCTTACGACTTCAAATAACATACCTATACCTACGCATCAGAATTTTCTCTTTAGCGTATGCAGGTTTTTTCTCGATATTTTCCTCTACCAAAGGGCCAGTATTCTTACAAAATAATCGTATAACTTAGGTCACTACGCACGCGGTTACTGTGCATAGAATGTGCCATGAATAAGTATTTTATTTATAATATCTATAAAAGAAGTAAATGTTATATTCCGCAAATAACAAAGTGGCATGCACGTTAGGGGGTAAATTACAGATTTCTTATGGTCACGACGACGATACATGTGGGGTAATTTGTACACTACTGTTCTGCTCTACTAGTTGACGCAGTAGATAAGTAGAAAGTTTCATAATAGGCGCACCTAATGATGTATTGCACTTGTTTTGTTTTCTAATAACAGTAGGTACTAGCTTTTGTTGGAATTAATGGCTATTGGAAATCTATTAACGTTGATCTTTTTAAATAAAACCGGTCAAGTGCGAGTCGAGATACTCGCGCACCGAGGGTTCCGTACCACACCACCACAGAACACAACATTATTTAACTTAGAAATATTTTTTTTTGTCCGGGACCTTTAATGCAAGACCGACTCACACTTTGCCGGTTTTTAGTATTTGTTGTTATTCTGTAGAGTTTGCTCTATAATCACACTAAGTTTGACGCTTGTATATAGGGTAAACTATATAATGATTGGCACCTTAAGGCTAAGCCAGACTTGACTTACTTATAACAAATTCAATTTTATGTTTAGACATAAGTAACCATTTTTGAATTATCGATTGGGGTATAGGTTTTTAAATAAAAAAGTATTCTAGTATGCATTATCAAAGTTTTAATTATAAATTTACGGATTAAAAAAATTATACCCAAAAGTATAGTCATTGGCACCCCAGGTACAAACATTGGCACTATGTATCAGTGATTGGCACTAAACCTCAATAATATTTTATAAACAGTTATTCTTAATCTTTGTACAAACTGACATGTACAAATCAACAAAATTATTATTTTAGGTAGGTAAGTGTAGGTGTTTTAAAAATATACAGGGTGAAATTGATATCATTGGCATCCTTTTAAACTAAGTGTCTACCCATCAAATTGAACAACTTTTACTATGAGAGCAAACCGTTAGCAGCAAAAAAATAATCAGCTGTTGCATACATTTGAGTCGAGTAGGCATTGCAGTTTAGTATGAAACAGCAGATTTTTTTTTTCCTCCGATCGGTTTGCTCCCATAGCGAAAGTTGTTCAGTTTGATGGGTAGACTCTTAGTTTAAAAGGATGCCAATGATATCAATTTCATCCTGTATAACGGTAAGTCATCCTCACTTTCATAGCTTTCGTTTAAATTTTGTTTTACAGCTTTCTCCTTAGCATTTTCATGTATAGTCTTTTTCTTTTTAATGTGTATTTAGTAATGTATTATACTAAAATTGCCCCAAACTGCCCCCAACGTGTCACCAAATTGCCCCATCATCATCATCATCAGCCTGGTAAACCCCACAGCTGGGTAAAGGCCTCTTCATTTTCACGCCAACCAGAACGGTCCCCACGCTAGTCTCATCCACTTTTTACCGGCTACTTTGCAAATGTCATCCGACCACCTGGCCGCTGGTCTGCCCACTGACCGTTCCCCCTCCCACGGCCGCCACTCTGTCACTGCTCTCGTCCATCTGCTATCATTCCGCCTGGCCAAGTGTCCCGCCCACCTCCACTTCAGAGTAGAAACTGGACTGCAAACTGCCCCAACTTGGGCCCAAATTGGCACAACTTTGCCCGGAACTGTCCCAACTTGGGGCCAAACTGCCCGACCTGCACCAACTTGGCCCTAGCTGTCTCAAAGATCCACAATGTGCTACAAATTGCCACAAGATTCTCCCAACTTGGCCCCAGGATGCCCCAAACTTGCTCGCAACCTGCCACCAACTTGTCCCGAAGCTGCCCAAACTCCCCACAACATGCTCCAAATTGCCCCCAGCATGCCCAAACATGCCCCTATCTTGCCCCAAACTTGCCACAGCCTGCTTCCAATCTGCCACCAACTTACACCTAATGTACCCCTAATGGACCCCTTATTGACTCCTAGTGGACCCCTAATGGACCCCTAATCGAATCCTAGTGGACCCCTGATGGCCCCCTAATGTACCCCTAGTGGACCCCTAATTGACCCCTAGTGGACCACTAATGAACCCCTAGTTAACCCTTAATTGACTCCTAGTGGACCCCCATTGGACCCCAAATGGTACTATAATTGACACCTAGGGCCCCTAATTGACTCTTATTGGACCCCTAATTGACTATTATTGGACCCTTAATGGTCCTCTAATTGACCCCTAATGGACCCGCAGTGAACCCCTAATGGACCCATAATTGACCCCTAATTTACTCCTAGTGGACCCCTAATTGGTAATGGTCCCCTAATAGAATCCTAATGGACTCCTAAATGACTCCTAGTGGATCCCTAATGGACCCCTAGTGGAACCTAATGGCACCTCTTGTACCCCTAGCACATCACCAACCCAGTTAATCGTTTGTCAGATTAACTTTTGCCAGAGACGCAAGCCCCGACTGACTAGTTGGTTAAACCAACATGACATTGACGTGACCTTGAACGCGTCTGTCGCGAGAGTTTCGCTTCTACTATAGTGTACTATTACTATTTATTCATATGACTATTACGATTGGCACTCACTACAGTGATTGGCACTATACCTGAGTATAATGATTGGCAGTGCCAGAAATTGATAGCAAGGTAGTAAATCAAAATTCTAACATTGTTTAAAAGAAAATGTTAACAACCAATTCATCTCGTGGTCTAATATTGAAGGGAAAATATTAGAATTGATTTTTAGTGATTGGCATAGGTGCCAATGAATTATACTTCAGTACAAAATTATAACTATTGATTGGCACTCTATAAATTAAAGGTTACGTTATAAAAATTAACGGAAATCCTATTAAAATCTATTATTTATTGTAAAACAAAGCAAAATAACACACATCATATCTCATATTTATATATTTATACGTAGATTAGAAGTATGCAAGTAAAATTAATGCTGTTGAAATGCGTTCCTTGCGAAGTATGTGTGGTGTCACGATGAGAGATAGAGTGAGAAATTGTGTAATAAGAGATCGATGTAAATTGAAAGAAGATGTTGTGACAAGAATAGAGAAAGGTATGCTTCGTTGGTTTGGTCATGTGGAAAGGATGAGTGACAGCAGATGTACGAAAGAGATATATGTTGCTAATGTGAGTGGAAGTGTCGGCAGAGGGCGCCCTCGTAGGACGTATGCTGATCAAATCAGTTGCGTCCTACAAAAAGGGGAGGTGCGGAGTACTCGAAACCGACGGGCATGTATGAAGAGATGTATGGATGTGCATGAGGCAAAAGAGGTATGTAAAGATCGTAGTAAGTGGCGCGCCCTGGTCTCTGCCTACCCCACTGGGAAAGAGGCGTGACGTTATAGATAGAGATAGAGATTATAAAAGTTCAAACTTACCCAAAGCTTGTTAAATTTGCAATAAAATGGCGTCAAAGTGATATTTCTCCTGTCAACGACTTTGTTTATTTTACAGTGTTGTCAGTTTATATGTTACAAATGTTACCATTGAAATTTATGAATGTTGACATTTACAAGAAACCAAAAAAAATACTAAACTGTATTTTCTGATAGAACAATTCTTAATATTTGTGATCAAAATGCAAAGTGCCAATGACTAGTGGGGTGCCAACAATACTATAGTTTACCCTATTACCGTTTTTACGATAGAGCGTGAAGAAAAAACGTTGATAAAAACAAGTTTCTTGTTGAGAACCCCCCTTTATTTTTAACTTTTTGACATTTTTATTATTTGTTAACGAATCCGCCGTAATAACGCATAATCTAAGAAAATTTCAACTATTTAGCTATCACGGTTCAAAAGTTACAGCCCTAAATAGGTAGGACAGACGGACGGACGGACGGACGGACGGACAGACAAACAGACAGATAGACAGACAGACAGACAGACAGAAAGACAGACAGCCGGACGGACGGACGGACAACGTAGGCTTAGTAATAGGGTCCCGTTTTCACCCTTTGGGTATTACGGAACCCTAAAAACTCATCTACACATTTGACTCTTCATAATTTGGCAGCCGATCGACCGACTGCTCTCAAACGGTGAAGGAAAACATCATGAGGAAACCTGCATACGCTGAAGATGAAATTCTGATGCGTATTGTGAAGTCAACTAGTACGCATTGGACACGCGTGGTGGACTAAATGCCTATACAGGGTGTTAGGGCACGTTAGGGTAAACAGTTGCATTACTTTGAGGGGTGATTGTAGCCATGATACTGAACAACTTTCCCTGAGAAACCTGTAAAGAAATTACCAATATTTTTCGACTTTTCATACAAACGTTCGATCAGCAGATTGAAAGGAAAGTATTGCATTTAGTATGGAAAGTCCAATTTTTTTTTTGCGAATTTCCTACAGGTTTCTCAGGGAAAGTTGTTCAGTATCATGGGTACAACCACCCCTTAAAAGTGATGCACCTGTGTACCCTACACATACACAGGTTCATACTGAACAACTTTCCCTAAGAAACCTGTAGGAAATTAGCAAAAAAAAAAATTGAACACCCTGATACACCCTCCCAGAGGGTAGGTGTAATATAGGGCTAAAATAGACTTATAATAAGTAGGTACTATTACAGGTAAGTAATAATTAGGGCATAGGCCTCCTGTAACGAATAAGATCGAAAGATAGGCCTAGATAATGTTCAATCAGTAAGACCGGGATCATCATCATCGTCATACCAGCCAATAGACGTCCACTGCCGGACATAGGCCTCCCCCCAAAATGGGAGGATTTGCCATCCGGACATAGGCCTCCCCCCAAAATGGGAGGATTTGCCATAATCGCCACGCTTGGCAGGCGGGTTGGCGATCGCAGTTGGATTGAATGTGTGTACTCAGAGGATGCTGCCTGCCCATCCTCCTGTAGATCCCTTAGTCGCCTTTTCGACACCCACAGTAGGAAATGGGGTGGTGCTATTCATAGCCGACACCACACGCACTGCCGACGCCACACGGGATAACTAATGTATAAATTATTCTTAAGTGTGTTCTTAAGCCTAAACCACCATAAACATGATGCTATTTCTTACAACACATCTAATTATATAGAATACAGCATTAAACCTGCAGTTACTCAGACAATTAAAATATCTATATTTCTTTTCCTCGTTAATTATTATGAGCTCTTTTAATATTTCACAATGAGTAAGTTTCTCATATTATCAAGGCCAATTTTGTAGCTATCCGGTCAGGCAACGCCCTTAGTGTTAAAGTAAGTCAACCATAAAATAAGCCTTAATTTCGTTTAGTATCTAACCTTTAAAAAAACAAATTGCCATAATTTGGAAGGCGTTACCGTTTATGGGCACGAAATGGCCGAAACAATGGGTAATTTTGCGACATCTCATAAGTTAGGAATCTCGGATTGCTCCTATTGTATTTTGTACAAAGCTCATGCCATAAAGAAAACTGCCATATGTTTCTTAGACCATGTGTTGTCCACACTTCTAACTGCTTAGAGCGATTCATCGGACCGTGGACCATTTAGGGTGACCACAATTTCGGTTTTAAAATAATCGTTTGTCATTCATTTCTTTTTCAATTTAGGGGTTGCATGAACTAACTTTATAAAAAATAAGGATACTACTGTCGTAGACTGTGATTTTAGCCAACAATTTGACTCTACAGGGTATAATAAAAAGTATCATTAACCTTTAAACCACGTACACACGGCGACACATCAAGCTATACAAAACACATTAATTAATTAAACCTTAATGGTTTAATGTACAAATCAAAGTCAGTCCGTATTTTTAATAATGTTTTAAAAATTAAACCATGAGATCGATAAACCATCACTAACCAAACCTAAGTTTGAACCCAGACAAAGACTATTCCTGCCTGGGTCATATTCATATGCCGTTTCAGTCAATTTTACATTTTAGGTAACCCTGTCTGGTCTATATTATGTTGAATTCCAATAAAAATACTTTGTAACCTAACATAAGGGTCATAACAATCTAAGCGCCTGGTAACCAGCGACAGCGATATTATTTTATTATCGTCATCTGAAAGCTAATAAAACCGGAGATTCTCACAAGTAGTGTGGTCAACCTATCCCCTATAACAGCGGCGGCCCGGTGATTGCACGAACACCAACTATTCACGCTGTGGTGACCACAAGATGGATAACTGACAGATATACTTACATAGTATTTATTATGAACTATACTTGTGTTGCAATATGGCTACGAAAGTTTATGACTGAGTCTTTGTTTTTTGTAGCATTGTTTGAGTTTTATTTGAACTAGGTAACTAAGTACTTTAGATTTCGTCTTATTGTGATCGACAATGAATTTTTACGTAACAGCGTTGTTCTTAGACAATGAATAACCAATCTCTTATTTGGTATTCTATCAATCCTGGTCTATTGCATAACGTCATGGGGTGGCGCTGCCAAAACTTTTCTGATAACCCTTGAGAGGGCTCAAAGAGCCGTACTAAAGGTCAGTTTGTCCCTACCTTTTCTGTATCCTACAGCAGATTTATATAGTAAGTGCTCAGTTCTCACAGTGAGGCAGCTATTCATTCTCCAAACTGTCCTCAAAAAGCATATTTCCATTACCTATGATCCCTCCTCCAATCTTCGCAGAAACTACCTTATTCCCTATCCCGGTAAGCGTAACACAAAATTTTCCCAGCGTTTCTTCTACTTTTTAGGCACCTACTTGTACAACAAATGTAACATACTGTTAAATATTCATCAACTGACAAAGGGCCCGTGTAAACATAGAGTATCCTCCTGGATCCAAAACCCGTACCCAAGAAGTAATAGTTTCCCTACATATTATTTATTTCCTTAACTATATATATATATGTATATACATTTTTTGTTTTTTTTTTGTTTTTTCTTTCCTTTTATTTTCTTTTAAATTCAACTGGCAGTAAAGTTTGTACTTCTTCCAACAGTCGCACCTTTATACTTTACACATATACACTCGTATTTGCACCACTTGGTAAAAATTTAACAACCACCCACAGTATCCACAGCAAGAATTTATTAATGTTTATTTATGTTGAAACCGATCCGTGAAGGGAGAACCTGGTGCTCTGTGACTCACAGATCTGTTCCTAGCTCAGACACCAGTCTCTCAAAACTGTAATTCCAATTGTATAAGTACAGGTGTTTTTAAGATATTGTATTTTTTTTGTGTGTAATTGTTTTGAGAGAAAATAAATTATTTTATTATTATTGTATGTCTTACGTTCCGTAATCACGGGCAATTAAGTCCCGGACCTTTGGAAGGCGTGCATGGGGCCGAAGCCAACATGTAGAGGCCCGTTCAAAAGACAAGTTAATCTAAATGTAAGGGATACACAAATGGCGGATACCATCTCCGAGCGTACAACATGATACCCACGGGGATGGTCCCCGCCACTTGTGTAAAGACTATTGGAGTACGGCGCTATGGCCGCGATGGAAAAATAAGGTCTTGGGCTATGGAGGTGAAAGTTGGATGGATGGATACTGGGCTATGGGAGGAGACTAACGGACGCCTGCCATGACAACTAGTCTCAAAATTGTAAATAGGGCAGGCGGTGACTCGCCGACTCGTCGAGTGGGCCCCATAAAACGGCCGCACGCACAAAGTGCGACAATGGGGCAACATCTCATTGAGCGGCTGAAGGTTGTCGAGAGGTGCGGCTCCGGTTTCACCATCGCGGGGTTTACCCCCGTGAGCGGGTTTCCCCGTTATTACGCCATTACGTGCAATACACTTCCAACCTGGAGCATAGGTTCTGCTCTTGCGATTCCACTCTGGACGGCCAATGAGGAAGATGTAAATGAAATTAAATCACGTTTTTGTTATCTTAAATAAAACTTTATGTGATTGTAATGACATCTGCGAAAAAATCATGACGATATCTTAAAAACTGAATTTTTTACAATTTTTTAAAGTTACGAGTTCTTAAACAGAGATCCGTCTTGTCCGTTTAGCTCGTGACGTCACATCGCCCGCTCGCTCGCCCGCCCATATGGTCTAACGCAGTGTTTTTGCGTTCTCGTGTTATTTTTACGTATTTTTGGTAAATATGGAAAAAGAAATACTGTATAGATAATTTATAGTACTTCTTTGTGCTAATACAACAATAAACACTACAGAAAAACACTTTTTTTGTGTCTCACATAACAAAAAAGTTAGAAACAGGTAGTGTAATATAATGATAAAGGAGGATCCGTTATCTCCAAAAACTATTCGACGTTGTTGCGAATATCATTATGTTTTGTATAATTATATAAAAAATTTATTAACTGGCAGGGATAGTTCGGTATTTAACGAGAAACAAAGCTCGATAGTCGTAATAACTGACTTGTTTTATTGTGTTGTATGAAGAGGAGTGCTGTCGAACGAAGGGGTTTAGGAACTTGTGTTGCCTATAAAATTTTGGCGTAGATATTACTTTCGGCTTTAATAAATGTCAACTTGGATCAAACTGACAATAGTTTTGATTTCATCAGGCATCTTACCTACTACGTTTCATATAGGATGTAAACTTAAATGCGTTAAATACTTAAGGGAGTGCTTCAGATCATCAAACTGAACAACTTTCACTTTGGGACCAACATTGAAATCGCGAAAAAAATGTCTGCTGATATTTGGGTTGAGTCACCATTGACGTTTTCTATGAAACAGCTTATTTTTCGCGATTTCAATGTTGGTCACATAGTGAAAGTTGTTCAGTTTGATGGTCTGAAGCACCCTTTGATTATGTAACGCATTTAAGTTCACACCCTGTATTAAACATAGTAAGAAGCATGTTATTAGATGAAACCAAAACTATCGTAAGTTTGATCCAAGTTGACATTTATTAAAGCCGAAAATATTGCCGAAAATAATATTTACGCCCATATTCTATAGGCAACAGAAGTGGGTGTCCCTTAAGTTGCATACATTTAAAAATCATATTTTCAAAATCCATAACAGACATAACATAACATAACGTTAATTCATGTAACAATTAAAATGTTTAGTATGTATAGATATAGTATAATTTGACATAACCATGAAAATCCATAATTTGAAAATCCATAACTTTGCAAAACTTGTTTTTAGACCCCAGAATGTAGAACTATATACCTATTCTGTGCCCCAGATCTAACTCAGTCGGTTAGGTTAGCGAGGAGCAAAGCGACGAGCATGTTAGATTTCTTGCGACCACAGCGCACGAGCCGAGCGAGTGCAGCGAGCGTGCCGCGGCAGCGGCCGGCAAGTGTCAGAACCGAATTGCTGTTTACCTAGTCCGCCCGAAAATATAAGTTTTCTCAACCCTCTTGAATCTCTCCCTAACCCTCTTCACCTCTCGCCATCACATATTTGTGTATTCATTTTACGTTTTTTTAAACATTATGCATAGGTATTTATGTAATTCATATTAAAGATATACTTTTTAAATTTCAATATAAATAGATAGATTTTAATGATTATGTGTTTTAAGTGTTACCTAAACGTTTTCAATATATGCATTTTCAAAAATCGACCTTTGTTTCTCTTTAAATACTGAACTATCCCTACCAGTTAATTAATTTTGTATATCTTATACTAAACATTTAGACACGTCGAATCATTTTTTGGAGATAACGGATCCTCGTTTCTCATTATATTACACTATGTTTCTAACTTTTTTGTGATTTGAGACACAATAAAAGGGGTTTTCTGTAGTTTTTATTGTTGTATTAGCACAAAGAAGTACTATGCAATATCTATACAGTATTTCTTTTTCCATATTTACCAAAAATACGTGAAAATAACACGAGAATGCAAAAACACTGCGTTAGACCATATGGGCGGGCGAGCGAGCGGGCGATGTGACGTCACGAGCTAAACGGACAAGACGGATCACTGTTTAAGAACTCGTAACTTTAAAAATGTGTAAAAAATTCAGTTTTTAAGATATCACAAAAATTCTTTTACGAATATTTTTTGGATTTTAAGTTTGATTTTCTTAGCAAATAAAATAATTACATGCATCTTCCTCATTAAGGCAAGCCAGAGGTAGGGGGATGTGTTACTGTGTGTGTGGGTGTGGGGGTGTGTGTGTGGGGGTGTGTGTGTGGGTGTGTGTGTGTGTGAGCGCATGTCTGTATAGTCCCCCTGGATAGGGGTCCGCGGTGTCGCCACTCACCGTCAACTCGCCACAAGCTGCCCCCGCGGGAGTCAATTGCCAGCTCCCTTTTGTCTTAGCGCAATGATTCGTGTTATAGAAAACCCTTCGAGACAACTTTCAGGTATGTTTACCACATTTTAACTGGTCTGAAATCATATTTAAAGAGTGGTTGCATTTCTTAAAAATGTGAGATAGAGCTTAGGGACGAAAAATATAAGTACTTAGGTAGAAAAAAAAACGTGTTTTATTTATTTACGCTGTTATATTTTTCAAGATGTAAAATTTCTAGTTTGTCAGAAATATTTCACACTTAGATCGCTCTACCTAGCTTTATCGTTTATAATGTCATATTTAAGTAAGTAGGTATAAATTTTTTGTGTTCAGTTCTTTTTTTTTTTGTAGAATCGCCGTAAAATAATTATGGTTGGAAACCGCAGCAGCCGCGTAGATGCGCGCATATTTACTAATAACATTACATGCTATGTCGATTACTCGCATGTGCAGGAAGTCATTATCTCATAAGATAACTTCTACATCTCAATTAGGTTGTTCTTGTATTATTACAAACTACGTATCATAATAATATGTATACCTGTGCAAAATAATGTGCATGCATTTTGCTTTGAATAACCTTCAAAGGATTGTCACGTACCTACCTAGTTCCTGACTAATAGACCACCCCATTTCCTCCTGGACTCCTTGCATTCCTAGGTAGGCACTTCTAGGTGTTATATGTATAAAGGCGACTAAAGGATAAGGCTTTTGTAGTACCTACCTACCTATTCTTTTGGGCTAAACCTAATCAGTGATCAACAAAATTCAAGATCAGTTGTATATTGTTGATCGAAGTAATCACCGCTTTGACACCTTTGTCACGTTTTTATTTGCAGCGCCAACCAAATTAGTCAAATCAAGTAACACTTTATCGGATGTCAAACCGCGCTTTGTAGGTATGAAAAATTGTACTAAAATCTGTAATATGACGTCATCTTGCTCATCATACTTTTAGTTTATCCTGTTATTAAAAAATTATTCAAGCTTAAGATTTTCCAAATATCTGAGATTAGCGTTTTTTAGGTACTTACTGAAGAGATACAAATAAAATATGCTTTATGCAGTCAAATATCCTATTTACCTACTTATAAGGCTTTTTTTAGTACTAAATTTATCTTTAGATTATCTAGTACTAAAGTACTGCATGCCAAAGGCTTGCCCCGCCTATCACCGATTTGACACCATTCACTGATACCTTAAAATGATAAAAGTTCGATAACTTGGCTACAAACTGCGCAAAAAGTTGATCGGCAGTGTTACCAAACTTTGTCAATCTCGAAATTGTCATGCTATCGTGAGTATGTATGTGTTGTGACTTGTGAGGATTCTCTTGGTGTTGCTTTCAGAAGCAATATGAGGCGCAATCAATATTGAGATGCGGAACTGTTGAAGTCTGTACACAAACTGCAACAGCTGGAATTTACGTTGGATCGGGGAACTATCAGTATTCAATAACTCCGATATTACATCCGAGTAGTTCGAAGCAATAAGCAGTAGGTTTTCTTCATAGGTAGAAATGATGCTTCCATAATGCAGATAATGCTGGCCTATTTGCTGTCTCCAACATATTTCATCCTATTAAAAGAAAAAAACTGTAGAACGAATCAGCTGCTGAGACCAAAGAGATTATAGGTACCTAAAGGCATAGAGTGAGCCATACCATTGCAAGAATGTCCACTTTTTTGAGGTTTGTGTTTGACTGAGTGGTGTAAATTAGTATGGACAAAAGATGACCAAGTGACATTTGATCCTATGTTTACGGTTACTTTTCACGCACACTAGCATAAAAAAGAAATAGACAGCCGCATAAACAAACATTTATAGTACCATCTCCTTCTACTATTAAAAGAACGTCATAAGATAAAAGAGACAGACTCCTTTTTGACGGTTGAGATAAGTACGACGTCGAGTATCGCACACGATACAGGGCCTCTACCCGCACATTCGCACTTCGCAATTGCGTGAACGTTTTCGTTTTAATGTCAACTCTATTACAATGAAGTACGGACCGAAACAGTGGCGATATATCGAACATCGAAAGTCCGGGTACAGGGCCAGGCTATAGGCTGTCGTGCGTTGACATAAGGCGCGTTAAGAGCACGAAATCGTGAGAGTGCAGTATCTGTTACGTTAGTAACTTAAATAATCTGTGGTCCAGAGCTGTCATGAGCATCGTCTAGCTCTAGTCAACGGTGTTGTATATCGTGGACAGTGATTCATCCGGCACTGACTGCCACAGATAAATAAGATGTGTCTACGCTAAGCTCGCCCATCTCGTCGGAACCACGTCTCGCATCCTTTACTCGTATTTACTGTGCCTGCTGGTGGTTTTAGTGTAGTTTATTGGGTTCATTGAACTTGTTTTTACGTGTATATTACGATTTTTACTGTTTTTTTTTTCTTAGCCTATTTCATCCCACTGCTGGGCAAAGGCCTCCCCCTTTATCCCATTTTTACTGTTAAATAAAGTCCTCAGATGAAAAGGCGCGTAAGTAACTACTCCTGCTCCTGGCCCTGTACCCGCACTTTCGATGTTCGATATATCGCCACTGTTTCGGCCCGCACTTCATTTTAATAGTGTTGACATTGGAACGAAAACGTTCGCGCAATTGCGAAGTTCGAATGTGCGGGTAGAGGCCCTGAATCGCGCTACTATCGAAATTTTCTCATGAACTAAATATAAATAAGTACAGGGTATTTCTTATCCTGGCGGTTTTTTAGGGGATGATCAGACCATCAAATTAAATAACTTTCTTTATGGGTCTGACAATTGGGATATACAAAGAAATCGTAAAAAAAAAACAATTGTTTTCCTAACAAAAGTGCAAACCTACTCAACCCAAATGTATATGAGACAGTAATTTTTTCTCGCGATTTAGATGTTTGTTAGTCCAATAGCAAAAGTTATTTAGTTTGATGATCTGATCGTTTATTCTCTTAAAAAACCGTAAGCATTTTAATAGCCCTATACAACGTGTTAATGAATTAGCGCAAAACCTCATACACCCCAACTGATTTATAACAAAATACGAGTAATTATATTGAAACAATAATTTCATTATTTTTATAGTTAAAATTTAAAGTTATGAATTCGCATTTTAAGTTTTGAGGCAAAAATGATTTGTTATCATTTCAGCACTGAAAGAAAGCGCTAACGTACTCATGGATACATTTTTATAATCTTGTTTTGGTATTAAGTAGGGTGAGTGTGCTCGTGCGGTGGGTTGACATTCGGTTCAGAAAATTTAAAATTTTGCAAACAAATCATTTAATATTTTGAAAAAAATTACCTAGGTTGAAACCATGATAATTCAACTCTGCTCTCGATTCTAAACAAACTACTTTCTAGTTTTGCGTTAATTCATTAACACGTTGTACATGTAAAATTTCCAAAAGAGATAGTATTTAAGCTCCATCTAAGCCAAAAGTTGAAAACAGATCAAAACACCGAGCCAGCACAGCGCTGCCTTTGAACAAACATTGAATTTGCGCAAACTCTCACAAAGTCCGGAGCTTTCCGGATCGCCCCTTGTTTATTTAATGTTTTCGATTCTCAAAATATCCGCCTGGTTGGAGTTTTTCAATATAGGGAAAAGTTACTCGAAATAAAACAAAGCCAATTTAATTAATCGAATAAAAATCTGCGTATGTTTTTGTTGCGTTTTTCTTTTGGTTTTCTAGAGGATCGATAGATGGCGCTACGGTCTGTGCGAATAAAGGTCAAAATTTCAATAATCTTTAAAAGAATATAGAGGGAGAAGATGATCAAAAAGATGCCAATGCATCTTTTGATGGAATATTTCATTATTTACTAATCATTATCGACGACCCGGTTGGTGTAATGGTTACCACGCCGGACTGCCAAACCAGGGTCCTGGGTTCGAATCCCGGTTCGGTCATGGATGTTTATATGTTTGTGCCGTTGTTGTATGGTTTCCATAATAAACAGCCTATAAATAGTGCTTTCTTGGGATCATTACAATGTATGTGCCTGTGAGCGTTATTTATTTATTTTTTTATTATAATCGAAAAAATTACACAATTTACGTCTGACATGGTTGTACGGGCTCGATCCCTGGGCCTTTAAAAAAAGACAGGCACAGTCTTGACATGATATTGACAGGATCTCGCGAACGTCTCTATGGAGCGATATACATGCCATCTGTCGAGTTTTTTAGGAACAAAATTTAAAAAAGAAAAGAAAAGCGCTCATTAATCGAATAAAAATCTGCGAATGTTTTTGTTTCTTCTATTATCATTTATCAGTTATCAGTAGACTTGCCAGCGAACCTGCTCGTAGTTACCTATGCAGAGACATAATGCCTTTAATTAAACCGTAATTTTATATGAAATACTGGCCAAGTGTGTGTCGGGCAAAGTAGAGTTCCGTAGTTGCCTGTCACAATATGCGGACTTTAGAAGTAGGTACATTTATTTTTATAAGTTGGTCGACTATGAGGTACCTACCTACTCGTTAACTTGTATAAAGCCTGTGATAGTTTTCCTTTTATCTTCATCACAATTATTCGGTGAGCTAAGCCGCGGGCAGACAGACAGACACGGACAACTAAAGGTACCTAAGGGTTCCTTGTTGACTAGGAAACCCAAAAAAGATAAATCAATGGTAAGTATTAGGCGTTAGTCTTTGGCCCAGGCATAAGCGAAATGAAATATCGACCCCTCTGGCCTCAATTGTCGTAAACGCCACTTTTGGCCAAAATGAGTTAAAAATGCAGTTTTGTTTATTTTTTTTCGCTCTATCTATCGGTGTATTTAAACTTCTTCTAATCCCAAAAAAATGTCGTTTACTACCATTGTTTTTTTTTTGTCTAAAACGAATTAAATAAATAAAAGTCAACGTAAAAGACATTTCATTTACAGAATATTTCATCCTGTGACGTAAACACCAATCGAAAAGACATAAAAGACATTTTCATTCGAAGATTACAAAATATGTCGTTTACGACCCAATCAAACCATAATCACAATTTCATAATATGTGTCGTAAAAGCAAAAAAAATGATTTTTCAAAATACGCCCTACGGTGTAGTGATGTAAATGCCAGTGGCCGTACCTACATACCGACTCTTATCGGCTTACCTTTCAGAATTACTAACCATGTTAATCCACATTTATTTAGTAAACAAGTATTACAAGTAGTACAACAAGTACAATTATTAGTATGGCATACCTTTGAGAGACTAGCACCCTTCGTCTTCGTTCGTTGTCGATTTCAAGTCAAAAAGTTACCTTTTTATTAATAAGCATAATTTAATGGAATTTGAAATATTTTGGTCTGTCAATTATCTAACAAATGCGCAAAGAAAGGAACGTTATATTGTGTCATTTACGTCCCAAAACGAACAAATTGTTAACTTAAAATGTCGTTTACGACCCGGTGTCACCTGAACAGACGTTGAATCGTGTCATTTACGTCCCAAAACAAACAAATTGTTAACCTAAAATGTCGTTTACGACCCGGTGTCACCTGAATAGACGTTGAATCGTGTCATTTACGTCCTAAAACGAACAAATTGTTAACTTAAAATGTCGTTCACGACTCGGTGTCACCTGAACAGACGTTGAATCGTGTTATTTACGTCCCAAAACGAACAAATTGATAACTTAAAATGTCGTTTACGACCCGGTGTCACCTGAACAGACGTTGAATCGTGTCATTTACGTCCCTAAACGTACAAATTGTTAACTTAAAATGTCGTTAACGACACATCCGTTGTACATGTAAACATGAACACGAATCATTTATTTCAATCGTCGATGATATGCTATGATCTTTGAAGAGTTCTTTTGTCTATCTCCGAAGTTCTTTACCAGATCTTCACCAAATTAAAATGGGACCACCTCTGAAGTACGACCTACCAAACAAAAAAAATTATCAAAATCGGACTACTCTGTAAGAAGTTATCGAATCATTTATTTGAATCGTCGATGATATGCTATAGATTTTTAGAGAGTTCTATTGTCTATCTCCGAAAGCCCTTTACCAGATCTTCACCGAATTAAAATGGGACCACCTCTGAAGTACCTATGACCTACTAAATAAAACAAAAATTATCAAAATCGGATTAGATACTCTGTAAAAAGTTATGCGTGTTCAAACATAAAAAAAAAAAAAATATATACGCGTCGACTTACAAATACAATACAATTTTTTTTATTTTTCCCACCACAAACACAAAATTAATAAGAGCAATAAAAATATTAAATGAAGTACAAGAGTTTGTGGGTGGAGACTGTTGCTTGGTAAGTATGTGTACTTGCGTACACATACCTGTACTTCAAGTCACCAGGTCTTCTCCCGCCAGGAGTAAGAAGTACATTTATAAAAAAAGTTAAAGCTAAAGTTAATTTACAAAACAAAGTAACAGGATATAGGAAAACCGTTGTACTGTGTAAATAAATGTATTTATGTAACTAGTGTAGTGTATGTATGTATTTTGTATTAGCATGTTCCATAAAGTATTGAGACTCGAAAACCACCTCGTTTTTTGTTTTGTTTTCGTCGGTTAAAAAAACCATTCCCAACCCCTAAAACATAACATATTATAATGATTTTTGGTACACTTATTCTTGAGACCAAAAACTAGGTTCGTACGTTTTGATTTTTTCAATATTTGATATAGCAGCGAAATTGTAAGCAAAAATGTAATGTTATGTATGAAAATCTAAAATCACTTATATTTATTTAATATACATACATAAAAGTACATCAAAAATATCAAAACGTACAAACGGATTAATAAACCTAGTTTTCTATCTTTGGATTAATGAGCCAAAAATTATCAAAATGCGTTGTTTTCAAAGGGGAGAAAAACGTTAACGCCGCCGGCCAAGCTCAAAGACGATACGCAAGAAAGCTTATATACATTTGGTTGATCTATTTGGCTTGCGTTTTGCTTGATTGTCGTATCACTACACCATCCTCTATACTACAATAAATTCACCATCACCGTTCACCATTCACACCATCCTCTACAATAAATTATCCATAAATTTAAAGAATTTAAACATTACCATAACGAATATTTACTACTTCCAAATGAGGCTCAAGTCTTGGACGTCCTGTTAGAATGTGACGAAGAGGATGAAAATGCAGCTATTATTTTATAATGTCGTGTAAATTAATAATTACCAAAAGTTCCTTTTTTAATTTTATGCGTGATTTTTTCTTTTCTTATCCTATGAAGGTTAAAAAATTTAAATGTGATGTATGAACATGAAACATGTGCCTACAATTTAATTATGAAAATAAATGATTCAAAGATTATAAAATATTTTTATTAAAGACACAATAAACGATGAGCTATTCACCCTTTACCTAAAATTAAATAATACCCACCTATTCATGAACATCTTTTTAATGGAAATAGGGTATAATTGTTTTTGCTAAGTATATGAATATAACACATTACCTTAACACATAATTACCTTAGCCCACAATAAATAAAACATAAAAATTAGTTTATTAAAATAGCCTTTTACTGCTTAATCACTGCCTGTTTGTTTATAAAAATGCTTTTACTACTTTATTATTAATCAGCAATACATTTTTATACTATTTTTGGGTAGTAAACACCATTCAACAGTTTTATTTTAGGGCGTATCTCCATGCTAACTTCTTAAATCTGCATTCTACTTCAGTGCAATACTTATGAGTTTTTGAAACATTTGAGCACGAGTAATTTTATGTAAGTATCATCAATATAGCTAAAAAAGTAAAAAAGATATTAATTTTTCTTTTTTCTATTTTTGGTTTTTTGCTTCCCCTGTAAAAAGTCGTTTTTGGCGTTTACGACAATTGAGGCCAGAGGGGTCGATATGAACGAAACCTATCAACTACTTACTTAGGTATCGTGGTACCTATTGTAGATAATTCGAAACTAATTTGAAACAGGTTGGTTGGTTACTAAGTACCTATAAGTACCTGCATTAAAAAATGTTTAATAATGATAATTTGTTATAACACCTCTTAATGGATTGTAAAGAGGTTGTATAAATAAAATGAAATGAATAGGCTGAACTGAAATCGCTAGATTTTTTTTTAAAGCTATTTATCATTAAGAAAAAACTAAATTTACTTCTTTTTGCAAATAGCATCTGCAATTTTTTTCATAGATAAATGACCAGTATCATCTGTTTTTTTTACAATTATGACAAAAGAGATTGAATAACAAATTCTCGCTTGTGTCTTCTTTGAACCACTTGCGATTGAAAAACTTGCTTCCTATTGATTATTGAAAAGTCATTGCTCCCAACAGTTAAATTGTATTAGACAACAAAATTCCGAGTTACAAAGAGACAGATCGTGATTCAATCACTTCAGTTAAGTTTATTTGTGGACTGTGAATCTATTTCGAGCTCAGTGAGAGGAACTGTTGACAAAGCAAAGTACTGGTTAAGTGGCTTTAGGATTTCGTGTTCCTTGTTCCTTCCGAATTATTTTAGGATTTATCTGTTTGATAAGTAGATGATATTTTTGATTCGAGAGAAATAATTGTAAATACTCAGGTACTTCGTTTATTTATTGCGATTTACTTACTATAGTTATGTTCTATGGTAGGTAGGTACCTACGAGGGCGACACTGAAAGTTTCAAGAATGGGCCAGTTAGTGACAATGCCAATGAAAAATTTGTTTTAATTACGAATAAGAAACTCTTTATCAACCTATAGCCGAAGATTTTATTCGTTTGTCATTTGTTTTAACGATTTGGCGGCAATTCGAAAAGTGCGTGTCGCGAGGCAAAACGAATTTAGCAGGGAAATATGTTTTCTCCCCAATTTATTACGGTTTTCGTCGTGGTCCTAGTCCATAACAAAGTTAATGATAAACTTCGATTGGTATTTCATAATGAAGCCCTGTCCCTTGACACTTGTTTACAACTGGTTAAATGAGTTTAGGCATGATCGGAGTAATCTCAGTGATGATCTACCTGGGAGATGTCGTTCAACGGCGACAACTGAACAAAACGCCAATGCTGTGCAGTTCATGAGAGAGGCTGATAAGAGAGTGACCTACCAGCAGATTCAGGCAAGCTTCAGCATTGATATGAGTCAAGTGCAAAAGATCCTACACGAATATTAAGGCGTAGGGAAGCTTTGTACTAGATGAATACCCCATAATTTAACCGATTTCAATAATTTCATAGTAAAGCAGAGGGGGTCCACTGCTTCTCACAGAGGTTCCATTGAACGGGACGATACATAAAATGGAATGGAGGCCACTTCTAAAAATATTAAAAGTATTACCAACCTCCTACTTCTATACACTTTTTATTGTCTAGAAACTTTCAGTGTGCCCCTCGTACTAGGTAGTACAGCAGTAAATAATAATATTTATTTATAATAAAGACACTGCGTGTCAACGAGCGAGTGGACCTTGAGCTTCGGTTTCAATACAACATCGATCAACAACGCGTCCTTGCCGGCAATTGCAGCCCACTGAACAATTGTTTGACCGATGACCTGTGGTTCTTAAACTTCATCACTCCCACTAATTCACATGTCGCTTTACATTTACCCTTCCAAAAATAATGAACTATTTGTCAACAATTCAATCTATTGAAATAAACTGGCCAAGAGTGTGAACACCCGTTTCGTTGTCTTCTTCTTCTATTTGGGTCACCCCTACGTGTGGGGGCTTTATTAGGACGTTTCGTTGTACGGAAGGTCGACAAAAATACGCTTCTTCTTAACTACCAAATTTCAGTTTTTTGTTACTATAGGTAGAGTTATCTGTCGTCATGCCATATATTGGTCATCGGTTCTGTGAGCAATGTGCCTCGCCCATTGCCACCAGTTTAGCAATTCTTCGGGTTTTGTCTGCTACTCTGGTTCTTCTGCGAATCTCTTCATTTCTGATTCGATCTCACAGGGGGAAACTCCGAACTTAGCCTTATCCCTTTTGGATGACTTTCAGCTTTTTTATGAGACCTTGAATGAGCGACCATGTTTTAGTTTATGTCATCACTGGCCAAATGGCACAATGGCACAATGGTCAAAGTTTTTTGTCTTGAGACACAGAGAGGGATAATGTATTACCCCGCCAGATTATAATTACCTATCTCCTTGGGTTGGGAACCACTGTCGCAGACTAACAGCTAATGTCTACATTGGAGTTGCGTTTCATTTGTCCTACTTTTTAAACGCTTCTTGTCGTCTTTACACCTTGAAATTAAGTAATTTACGGGACATGACTTACTATTTCATTTATTCAAGTTATGTCCGTTGCCGTTGTTTAAAATTATGGTAGATATATTTTTTAGTCGTCTACCTACTATACGTTTTGTTAACTGAACAGAACAACATTGACTGTGTTAGTTTTTGAAATTCACCTTTTGTCTTGATATACCTACCTACAGGTGTGAATTAAATTACGTTACATTTCACGTTTTCGATGTTGGTCCAATAGAGAAAGTCACTCAGTTTTATGGTCTGGAGCACCCCCTAAAGTATATAACGCATTTCAGTTTATAATATACCCTGCCCTATACAGGGTGTACCTAAGTGACAGCCTAGCAAATACTGAAATGCTGAACTCAGATCATCAAACTGAACAACTTTCACTATGGAGCTTACCTCAGGAAACGCGAAAAAAATCCGCTGTCCCATACAAAACTGCTGTAGGTACCCGACCCGACTCAAATGAATGGGACAGCAGATTTTTTTCGCGTTTCCTGAGATAGGCTCATAGATATATTATAGGCTCCATTGTGAAAGTTGTTCAGTTTGATGGTCTGAGTTCACCGTTTCAGTATTTGCTAGGCTGTCACTTACAGTGTGACCATTTGTGGCAGATTTCTGCCATTTTGGCAAAGGACACAGAGCAAAAATGTATGACCACTGGTCAGAGAGGTCACTTACACCCTGTATTAATTGGTTAGGTTAGTATAAAAATCTAAAACATAATTAGCGATAAATATTTATAAATATACGCACAGATACTTACATAAGTATTTATAAGTTAAGTTGGGTAATATTGCCAAAATTGATAACGCTGCTGAAATCGGGATAGAGTCCGAAAAAAACGTAGGTAGCTCTTAAATAATATGATGGTGATGCTAAAATAAGCTAGTATATAGGTACTAGCAAACAAATCTCTTTAGCCAGCACTTTCAAGCACTTTCAGGGCAATTGGAAACCGCTCGGGGCCGTAACGATATAATTTGAGCACAAAAAATATGGTTACAGCTAACAGTTGAGCGAAGTGGGCGCGAGTAAAGAGCAAAAAATCACGTAAAATAGCCTTCGGTCGTTTCACAAATTGGTATCACACGAAAATGGGTGCTCGTATTGCTATAAAATTGCATTTTTATCGAGTTAACTTTTGTTAAGTTACTGTTATCTTAATAGTACCTAACCTACGTAGTACGTAGCTAGGTATCTTTACCTATTAAGTATTAAATAGCAATGTGTCTTTAAAATCGGAAGATTATTTACAAATATAATACTAGTACTTATTTAAAAAATTCTTAACACAAAAAAAAATAGGTAAGAAATTCAGTTAGTATTTATTTTAGTACATCAGACGGATTATTACAGACTCAGTGCATTTCGTGTGGGAGTACCTACCTACTACTACTACCTACTTAACACTTTAACTGCTGACGACCTACGTGGTAGGTCAGCGACATATGGGCCGCAGTGCGCACGACTCAAACCTTGAGTCAGAATCGTATAGCATTCCACAGTGTTAGCACTGCGCAAGTGTCATTATTTTGAGCTTAGCAGCGAAATCTTAAAAATAATGTTAGTTACCTCGTGTCCCATTTGGTAGTTACTGGACAAAGGTCTCCCTTCTCCTCCTTTAATCCTCCCTAACGCATACTCGATCCGATGCCAAAAGAAGATGTGTTCCCGTTGACATTATTTGGTTACAGAACCCTAACTGAAACGGTTCTGCCTTAATGATTCTCAGGGTCATATCACTGGTGGACAGTTTCTCTCCAGTGACGAATCTCCATGTCGAGTCGAAGTATCTTTTCCCGTACGGGACATCGAACTTCCGCTGGTCGATTAACGCAAGATCGAATTAACTACTGACTTTTTTAACACCGGCACCGATCGAATGAATACCTACCCATGACTATTTGTGAATGATATTGTTAATCTCTTCTCTCTACTATTATAAAACTGTAACATAAATTGTCTGTAAATTGAAGATATTTCCCTGTCCCACACATTTTAGGATTTTGTATCTGTCTGTTAACTGGTTCGCGTATCACGGGAAAACTACTGGACCGATTTTGATGAATCTTCTTTTATTTGAAAGTTTATGATTTAACTTAAAATCTGGTATCTCATTTATCTCCCTACGATGACGGGAACCTATGGAGACGAAGTCGCGGCGACTTCGTGTCTATTTGAAAATGAAACCATTCAAAAACGTTATCTGACAACAATTTGCCTTCAATGGCCCTTTTATAGACACAGACAAATCAATATTTAATCGAAGCAGAGCGACTGTTGATAATAAAACGGTGGAGTCTAATTTAACGGTCAATAACCTTGGATGAAACTAGAAAGAGGAAGAGGCGTGATGATCATACGATGCGTTAGCTCAGGATATTAAAACTGTAGGTACTAAAGGAATAGAAAATAAATCCTAATATTGAGAGCACCTAAATTATTCCTAAAGTGTTTCTTATTTAATATTTTTGTTGATGTTTTTTAGTTTTTTGATGTTGCACACCAGTCCGTGTACCTAGTACCTACTTTCTGAATACATCGGAATAACATAGCATCATGATTATATTCCATATTTAAAAAAACATAACGTAACATAATAAATCATCTCAGAGTAATCAGAGTAATGTTAACAGACAACCATGGGATGGCAGAACTCTTTAATGATAATAACTGCACATCAAAATACCAAAATAAATAATTGGTTGATTCAAAATACGGAAGCATCGCCATTGGTACAATTTCGCGATTTGTACAATTCCAGACTTATTAGCAGTTTGTACAAAATTTTGTTTGACATTTTATCAATTCGTACAAAAATGAGGTGAGTTGCTTTATCTATGAAATTCGTACAATTTCTTGATTTTTACAAAATCTGTAATTTGTACAATCATTACCTATGTAAACACGGAGTTGGTCTGAGGCTGGCATGGCGCCCGACAGAGCCGCCAGACATAGCCCCAAAGCTATGTTCAAATGTTTCCCATTCTACCTGTATAGAGGCGAAAAGTGAACAGCTATACTTTGAGCCACAGTATAAAAAAGACTATCTACTACTTTAAACCCAACTTTACGACTGTCTGGTAATGTTATCACATACAAGCGAGCATTATGTGTACCTACGCTACGACTTCGACCACAGTTTACTTTTTAGTTAGATATCTAACCGTAACGTAAGCTTATAAAGTAGTTTGTTGGAAGGCGGCGTCTTCCTCTTTTAGTTCCATCTTAGTCCTAAACAGATTCTATATAGAGCTATAGGGAATTAGACAGTTCATGGCAATGTGTCGTGTCGTGTGTGGTGTGGTGTAAGGTCAGTGACCGTTTGCTCTTTGTTTGGACATCTTTGGATCGGGAACTGGGGACCAATACAGTCAGTATTGTAGGTTCTCCAATGGGTAGTTATTATTCTCTTGGAGTCTTGGGAAGAGTTTAAGGGGACTAGATTTGCACGTGGCTTCGTCCTTTTTTTTAGTTTAGTTTCCGGGACAATCCGGTTCAATTAGTGTTGATTTTTTTTGTAAGTCCTTTATAATTCGGGAGGATTGCGGTAAATAAATCTTAACTGAACCGTGCTGGGACTACGTGCGAAGCCTAGCTTTTTACACATTTGGTATCGCGCTAATCGTGGTACAGCCGATACAGCCGTTTAGACAGATCGCTTATAGACGTTAAAGGCTGTCAGTCACATAGTAAATAAGTAAAGTTTAGCGCGATACGGAATTGAGCACAGTTGATGCAATCCATCAAATGTGACTAGAACTGAAATTGGATTAGGACTGAACTTGGATGTTTTAAATTAGCGCAATCGCCGTCGTTATTCAGTGGCGATCATTTACATCAAGAGATTATTTAAGTCCTAGGGTTATCAATATATTAATTATAATTAAAAGGGTCTGAATGTAGGTATAGGTACTAAATTCAATCTAAAAGACGAATATTATTGACTATAGCAGCATGTCTCATGAAAATCAAAATCAAATATTTAGTCCCTTACCCTCTACCACCCTCTACCCACCCACGCAAAAGTGGCGGCCAATATTATCCGCAACGCAAGTATTTCCATTAAGAATGAGTTATTGTCTATACGAAGCCCTCGTGAATCAAAATAACGGAAAGTCATGGCTTATCGATATAACTATCAAGTATCTTAGATCCTTATATCAGAGGGAAAACTCACTAACTGACATTTTTGCTAAAATGAGTTATTAACACCCCCGTACTCAGAATTACCTACTCTATATTTCTGTCTCACTCACGTTTAAATATCTGTCATACTTTCCGAGATACGATGGTGGAAAAGTCACCAAGTACAGCTTTTGTTCTGAATTCAAACAGTAGAAATAACTAACTCGAGCCTTATTTCCATCCAATAATATAACTAATGGCGGTTAGTGACTTTTACCCATTCACTAACGGCACTTAGTGACTTTGTCAAAAATAAAATTATCACTCAGTGCAATTAGTGATTTTTGCACAGAACTGAGAACCAGCTATAAATTGATCTTTTGCTTAACACATCTATCTCGTAGAGGTTTTGAATGGTTAGTTATATTAAAAAATCATGTTACGCGTACCAGAGTTCACTAAAAGTGAGAAAACTTCAATATTCAAATTCAACTGTATGACAAAAGTCACTAACTGCATATTTTGTCGAAATCGAAAAGATGGAAAACTAACTATCCCTTTTCTCTTTTCTTGTCTGATGATTGGACATCTACACGTTTATTCACTAAATGAGGATTGTTTAAAAGATTATTAACTGCTAACAAAAAAATTATTCCCTTTAAGTTTAATGTTTTTATGACGTTTTAAACTTCAAACCTCAATATCTCAAAACTATGTTTTTGTAGTTAGTGACTTTTACTACTACAAAAACTAAGACTAAGGGGACGATAAACACTCTAACTTCATGACTTCAGAAAGTAGGAACCAAGAATTATAAAAAATCTCAAAAAAAAAAGTTGTAGATTCTAAACCAAGTATCTTTATTAAGCTCGCAACCTTAATATCGTACCTGTACAGGGTCCTTCTTAATATGCTGACACTTATCTCAGGGGATGATCAGACCATCAAACTGAACAATTTTCTCTATGGGACAAACATCGAAATCGCGAAAAAAATATCAGCTGTCCCATACATTTAGCTCGAGTAAGTTTGCAGTTTTGTATGGGACAGCTGATTATTTTTCTCGATTTCGATGTTGACCCCATAGAGAAAGTTGTTCAGTTTGACGGTCTGATCATTCCGTGAAAAAAGTATCAGCATATTAAGAAGGACCCTGTATACCTTGTTATGTGATAAGGCCGCCTTTTGTACCGTTCTCATTCCTTTTGTAAGTCTGTGTTTTGTGTGCAACTATAAAATATTTATGTTTTGTTTTGTTATTTTATCGATGAACAACTTTCTTTCCCCAATTCCCTAAAAGTTGCTAAAAGATAACACTTTTAAACGACTTTACTAACCACGAAAGTATCAGATTAAACTGAGTCGAAGTACTTAATTAAAGACTTTTAGTTAATGAATATAATTTTTAATTAATCCTCAATTATGTCGCTGGTTTAATTAAATTCGTTGTCTGTGAACCTTGGCCGATCAGAGAGCGTGAAATAAATTGCGTTTGGTATCATCACGGTGTGTTATTAAATGGTTCAGCTATTTTTAACCTTATACTCTTTTGGTCTAAGTTTATATTTGTTTATCTTTTAGGTAAGTATTCTGTTCATAATTATAGATAGATATATAACTCGTTTATTTGATCAGAACAGTACAATAAGACAAACAGTGACTGACAATGGTAGCAGGAAGGCCACAGGCTAATGTAGGTAGGAAGGAATGATGCGTAACAAAATTCGAAAACCATTTGGAGATTGGAGGTGATAATCTCATTTTTGTATCGATTATTTCTCGAGTTATATGAAAAATACTTAAAAATTAATTCCATTCCAGGCTGAATGGCCGCATTTCTTTTGCCCCAATTTTCTTAATCATCTTTCCGTTCCGGTCAAAAGTAACAATGGCCATGATGCCTAGGATGTCAGAAAAATTTAAAGTACATAAAAAATAGAAATAATAATTAATAAAAATTAAATCGAAAAATGCGACCACCACCGATGCGTTGGTCAGACAACATATTGTAATTGTAATTGCGGGTCAGACATGGATCAGATTGGCACAGGACCGTGAGGAATGGCGCAATAAAAGGTAGGCCTATGCCCAGCAGTGGGTTGATGTGGGCTGATTTGATTGAAATCGAAAAATTAAGTGATGAAAAAAATTAAATGTCCATTTTTTGCAGACACAAGCAGTATCTACCTACCTATCCCATGCTATAAAAAAGAAAATAGAAACTAAATAATTTCATCGATCTAATATCAACTACACCTGTCCTTTAGAAATTAAAGTCAGAATTGAGTAGGTATTTCGTTGCCTAGTTTGGGCTAAAACGAAACAAGTATTTTCGAAAGACCAAGACGCCACTGTGGGCGTGTGTGGGCAGTCTGGTTTTGTATAATGTTCTTCTAAACTACCAAGTCCTGTCGATCAAGCAAATGTCGAACTTAACGCTAAGATAAAAGAGTTTAGTTCAGAGACTTCGATTCCCTGTTAGACTAGAATGGCCTAGATCAATATGGCAACATAAGCTAATTGGCGCTTCAGATTTTATGGACAACATTTTTGCGTAACTGGCAGTAATTTGAGGAGTTGAATTGATTGCTAGCGGGTTTTACTTTATCCGTGTAAACTACACTTAGCCTAAACACTAAACATTTTCATAGTCAAATACAATGGTACCTAGGTACTACCATAAGCATAATTATTCTATGGTACTACACCATAAGAATAGTTATTAAATAAATAAATAAATATCTTGGACAATGTCACAATGTCAATCAGTTATTCTATGGTACTACACCTCTTAGCATTAGCAATACCTAGTTTTTGCCCGCAACTTCGTGCGCAGAGCTGCGTTCTGGTCTGGAGTGCGATTTTTGAATCTCATTCGCTGAGTTCAGCAGTTGAAAATGTCAAAATTACCGTGGATATACGCTTCTTTCTACTGCTGATTTGACTTTAAAAAATAGCACTCCTATAAAAAAAAGTCAAATCATAAGTAGAAAGATGCATATCTCTGTGATATCTCCATAGTATTTTTGACATTTACAACTGCTGAACTCAGCGAATGAGATTCAAAAATCACACTCCATAAACCTTTCTGTGCGGTAGTTTTTTCAACTCGCTCTATTATATAGTAAAACGTCTTACACCGAGGCTCTGAACGGCGTTTAGTGCGAAAAGTTGCGCTCGGGGTGCACTCTGGGTGCACATACCTAGGGTGTAGGTTCGGAACGCAGCTCTGCGGTTCCGGTCATCGTATTAAGATACAATATAAATATACCAGTTTTTAAGTCTAACCATATAAGCTTTAAGACACAATAAGTTTCACCCAAATCGGTCCAGTAGTTTTTGCGTGATGCTCGAACAAACAAACAAAACAGATATCCAACTGCCGTGGGGCTGCTAAACGTATAAGGCTGATGATGATAATGATCACATCAAACCATTTCGTATTATTATCTCAGGAACCCGACTTCAATATGGACTCTCATAAAATCCTAGTCCGGAATTATTCAGGACTTATTCACAGCTTCGCGTCTCTACTTTTCAATTTCCTGCATCCATTTCAAATCAAGAAGTCGCCTTGCTATAGGCAAAGAACATCCTCAGTTTTACTATGGGAAAAAGGCTAACAAAAAAATGTTAGCGTATTAGTTGACGTATAGTTATGGAAATCATGTCGATTTGTATCATACATAATCTCTAGATTATAGTGGTAACATTAGCTATACCTTATCTAAACGGAGTGTCACGTAATCGCCGTTGGCGCACATCGTGTCGTGGTAAAATATGTTGGGTTTTTTATTTTTATTTTCGTGTTAACATCTAAGACGTTCCTATACACGCATTGCTTTACATACATACATACATAAGCTCACGCCATTGTCCCAAGGGGGTAGGCAGAGACCACAGATAGCCACACGCTACGACTCTGACACACTTCTCTAGCCTCATTGACATTCATACATCTTTTCATGCACTTCCGTCGATTGAGGGTGCTACGCATTGCTTTACATGTGCCGTTTTAACCGGAAAAAAGAATCTTAGCAAAAAAGTCAAAACCGTAATCGTTTTCAGGGTGACCAAAAACTTTGCTACAACTGCTTATTTATTTTGTTGCGTGCAGGTCACACTTATAAAGAATGGTTTCGGAATAGAATGACGTGTCTAGTTGCAAGTAATGGAATAGGATAAATAGCATTAGCCTTCTAAACACTATAAAAGAAACCGTAACTACATCACTACCATTTTAGTTTATCCATACACGTGTAGGTACCTACGTGTATTGATGAACTAAAATCCAAATACCCAAACGCTTTCTGTGTAGGTTTCACTTCAATCAAACTAAACGGGTTGACGACCCCTTTCATTATCCAGGCCACTACCCTCCACATCTATACCATTGAGCATCTCCATTGACGTCACACTTTCCCATCCCATCTAATAGCCATGCCTAGGGTTGCCAGATACGAGCTTATTACGTCCCCTACAAAAAACTTTGAAGTTATAAGAAAAACTAAAACGTTACGGTAGAGACGATTGCAATTTTACAGAAAGTGACGTCATATTTTAGTGTTATATTTACGCATCCAAAACGTTTATTATAAAGAAAGCAGTTACTTCAATTCTAAATAGGTGTCGGATATTCATGAAACATTTACGTTTTTAGGGTTCCGTAGCCAGAAGGTAAAACGGGACCCTTTATTACTAAGACTCCGCTGTCACCAGGCTGTATCTCATAAACCGTGATAGTTAGACAGTTGAAATTTTGTTGCCGCTATTGTTATAGCGGTTGTTGTTTGTTATACAAATACAAAAAAACTGAATAATATAAATATTTAAGGGAGCTCCCATACAACAAACGTGATATTTTGCTGTTTTTTGCTCGATACTGGTACGGAACCCTTCGTGCGCGAGTCCGACTGGTTTTAAAAAAAAAATTTACACCCGTGCGTTTTGTAGGGGACGATTATTTCCTGGACTTTTCTCGGGTTACGAACGGAGATTGATGTCCAAGTTCCAACTAAAACTGTTGGTCGGACGATTAAAAATATATTTGAATTGCTAGTTAGGTATTTTAGTGGTATTTTTAAAGGCATAGCTGCATTTTAGCTGAAAACTATGTTAAGTATACGCTATTAAACAATCAAACTTTTAAAATCAGCACCTTTTAATTAAACTACTGTAGAAAATAAACATCATCATTATCAAACATAAAAGAAAATTGCGCCGTTATAAATATTATTTCGGGACGGCAAATTGTAATTACTGGCACGAGACCAGATGCAACATTCCGCGGGACTTTCACGGATATCCCGGCTATCTGGCAACCCTATCCTTGCCCGCCACGCGATTTTGAACCCTATCAACACCCAATACACTTCATGCTGCACCAAGTCTGACAACTTATGCAAACCCAAGCGAATGGACTAAAACGCAATGTATCCACTAGACCGGTTCCCACGCTTGCTGTGTCCCAGCGTTTTTCAAACTAATCTGAACTGCGACCCCTGTTGATCAAAAACTAATGAATCTGAAATACGGTGCTATATTTATGTATCGATCCAAAGCAAAGTCCTATAATTAGATAGATAGATAGATAAGATAGATAAACAATAATTTACTTCGCATTAGGATAAATTAGTATTTTTTTTATATTTGTCTTGTTAGGTATAATGTCTGACTGTGCCTATAGATGTCTCAAAGCTTCATAAAAGGCTAAAAGTCACCCAAAGGGCAATGGAAATGGCTATGCTCGGAGTTTCCCTGCGCGATCGAATCAGAAATGAAAAGATTTGCAGAAGAACCAGAATAGCCCAAAGAATTTCTGAACTAAAGCGTCAATGGGCGGGGCACTGTAATTGCTCGCAGAACCAAATTGCCGATATGGGGTAGAAGAGTTCTCGAGTGGCGGCCGCATACCGGAAAGCACAGCGCGGGTATGCGAGGCTGACCGACGACCTGGTGAGGAGTTAAAAGAAAAACATAGGGGTCTACTTGGAGTAACATTTCGTTTTTATTTAATCGGCATCGGTTCACGCAATTAGAATAAACGAGCTTTTACCCGCGACTTCGTCCGCATAAATTGTATACCAGATTTTAAGTCAGATGATAAGCTATCAAATAAAAAAAGTTTCATCAAAATCGGTTCAGTAGTTTTTGCGTGATACTCGAACAAACAAACACCCAAAAAAAACAAACAAACAAACAAACAAACAAACGGACAAACAAACAAACAAACAGACAGACAAAAAATCCAAAAATTGGTGATTTGGAATCAGGGACATCTAAAAATCATATCGTAATCTTTTTTTTGTAAATATCTTCAATGTACAGACTAACTGTTAACTGAACACACTTCTGTTACAGTTTTATAATTCGGTTCACGCAATTAGAATAAATATCTACTTAATTACATTTTTTTAAATATGACGTACTTATCTACTTAGGTTTATGTTTAAAAAAAAATTAGTTATAAGAACTTGGGCAATTTAGAATTCAGAAACTACCGCCACCGGCGCCGTCACCACAGCCCGGACACTGCATACAAAAATTTGAAATTGACAAGATGACGTCACCACATGCGAAACTAAAGAAATTGAATCTTAAGTCTTCTTCGTAGAACCAGAGTGCGGTAACCAGAGGGCGATAGAGGTAAAAAGTTGGTGGGAGGAAGGGAGTGTCCATACTGTATCTAGTAATAGATACTCTTTCTTATACTGTGCCGTCACCGTGCTATGATGTCAGAGCCAGACTAATTTCTTCAGAAGCTTTTCTTTAGTTTCAGTCACGAAACGACCCCAGGGTTGATCTACATCGCGCACACTTTGAAAAACACTGCCGTATCCCGACCGGTAACGGATAATTTAAACAACGTCCCAAGTCCCTTGAATCAAGCCCTTTGAGACTTAATGCCGAGGGCATAAAACCTTTAACAAAGCAGTTCTTACGTGGAGCTGAAACAAACCGGTAACCTGTTTAATCCCTTCCTACTCAGTCAATGTAAATTGTAATCTTACGCACCTTATCTCACGTTTAGGGCTTTGGGGCATAGATAAAGAATAAAATGTACAAATGGTGTTTAAAAGTGAATGCTAAAGTCACAATGTACGGTCCCGTATTCATCATGTTAAAATGATGACTTAAATAAAAACGGTACGTCCTCTAAAATACAGGACAGTTGAGTTAGGCATACACGCTATCTACTCCCGTACCAAAGAAGTTTGGCGGACGGCCATGTAAATTGAGACCTAGACTTAGAGGTCCCATACATGAATAAAACTTAGTAATACGTGTAGAATGAAACAAAACTAACAAAAAAGTAAATTGGTTGTAACCTGTAGAAGTTGGGGGAAAGATATTTCTCCATATGATACCTTTTGTATCAAGTGTGTGAAACTCATTATCTTTCTTATTAGATAGTCCACTCAATCTTCTACGCATTCATTGTGTTTATTTGAATGAAAATTCACAATAACCGTACAATATTATGATAATTAAAGAAAACGGAATCACCCACACTATCAGTTCAACCAAGCCAAATACGTTCCGTAACGACCAAAAAATACCTCAGTAATAATATTAGATGAAAATAGCTGTCGTTTTTACATGATTTGTCTCTTTTACTAGTAATTTCTACTTTTGAATCCGGACTTCTGGATATGTGGAAGTTTTTTTAAAAATGCCTTAATTTTTTCTGTTTATAATAATTATGACTGTCGTCCTGAAGGGCTTTTAGTTTTTTTTTTAAATGGCTGAGCCCAAATCTGCTATTCTTCTTTTACATTTTCATTCTGGTAATAAGGTTACACTACCTAACTACTAATTTATTTATTTAAAAATCAAAGCTAAGTATATCATGTTTTATAAAAGATCACGTTACAAGGTTCGGGAAGCCATTCAACAGTGAAGTGGTAAAGCCAGATTTTATGCTGCTTTATTGGATAATATCAAGTGAAGATTAGGCGTAAACTGATTTCAGAGTTGAGTCAGCATACTTACTTGATATTTGAGCCTCCCATTTTGCTTGAATGCAAAAATAGGAACGTGTAATCTTAGATGAGGCACTCTACTTTTAGTAGGTAGAGAATATACCTACTTATACATATATAGAGCCATATGAATAGATAATAATAAGTATACTATTCGTATGGCTTTAAAATGGCTTCAATATTCGAAAAGGCTTATTTTATAATAGGTAGGTAAAGGGTCTTGCATAGGTATATGCTGTAATGATCAGGTGTGCGATTTTTGAAACTCATACTTTGAATTCAGCAGTTGAAAATGTCAAAATTACTTTGGAGATAAGCATCTTTCTACTGCTGATTTGACTTTAAAATATCATTCTCCAGGGGTGCGGTTCTTGAAAGTCAAATCAGCAGTAGAAATATGCTTATCTACAAAGTAATTTTGACATTTTCAACTGCTTCTGCTTTTTGTTCTTCATTCTTTTTTTTTTACATGATACCTAATTATATGTACGTATTTTGTAATACCTACTGTATTGTAACTTTTAGTTTGTCTTCGCACCCAAAAACAGAAATAAAATCTCACGCGTCCAAAAGGTCTTTGGTACTTACGGTTTATTTCTCTCAAAGTAAAGGAAATACAAGTTTACGAGCCTACAATTAACTGCCAATGAATATTGATTAACAGCTTTTCCAGACTTGGCTATACTTGGCATCGATTCAACATTAGCCTATAGTTGTTCCGCCTTAGGGTCCCTCCGGATAAGGCACGTCCGTTTCCTCTTGCCATTGTATTACGTACCTATAGGTACCTATTTTTGGAAATGTACGTGCGTATATAACTAATTAATAGGTAGTTAGGTTAATGTACCACTGGCAAACTGGGCCCGGCAGGGATGTTACAGACGGACGAATTCGCAGGAAAATGTTAGAAAAAGTTTTCCGAAATTACGTAACTTTGCTATACATAACGCCAGTTTGCTATACTTAACTGAAATATAACATAGAATATTTAAATTTTTTGTGTTATAATTATTATATTGTACAGGGTGTTACGAAAGTAAAAAGCTTAGCAGCGAAAGTGTTAAGGGGTGGTTTTTATGTAACGACTACTACCACCAGATATAGTAACCGGGACTAACGGCTTAACGAGCCATCCGAAGCCACGTCAGAGGCCGTAAGGCTGCCTGTCTACTGATGTGAGCTGGCTGGGCGAGCTGTGTAGCTGTATAAATATTAAAAAATCAGCGACCGAGCTCCTGATTGGTTACTATTTACACAGCTACACAGCTCGGCCAGCCAGCTCGCATCAGTGGACAGGCAGCCTAAGGCGGTCTAAAAAAAGTAAAAACTCTGACACCACACACCAGGGCTCTGCCCACACGATAAGAAGATTGTACCTATGATACTTTATCTAAAAAATTTTTTTGAACTTCCCATTCTAAATGCAATCAGCTGATCGAACCTTTGTATAAAAAGTAGAAATTTTTTATTGCTAATTTCCTATGGGTTTTTTAGGGAAAGTTGTTCAGTATCATGGTTACAACTAAAACAGACATAAAAACTAAAACAAACTTTGATTTATGATTCTGTATTAAAATATTATGTCAGTATCTTTAAATGGAAGAGATCAAGGTCTTGGAAAAGTGTGAATTTTTTGTTAAACGCCAAAATTGGCTACTTGACAACTAGTCAAATCAGCTACTCTTTATCGGACGTCAAAACATGCGCTTTGTATGAAGATTTGTACTAAATATTGAGTTGTGACGTCATCAACATTTTCATTACTTTTTATAGTTTATCTTGTTATTAAAAATAGTATTCAAGCTAAAAACTCAATGAAAATGGGAGTTTAGCGTTATTTTCTAACCCTTTTTTTATTGAGTAGATAAAAATAAAATATATTGAATGTAGTCAAATACCCAATTATGCGAGAGCGCTCTTAAAGTACTGCAACTGTTTACCCTAACACTCCGCAATTACACGATACACACAGCACGATAGTCGATAATCTATGTAGGATAGTAAAGTAAACAAATCTGTCATCCGATAGCACTATATCTTCAATCCAACAACGGAAGACGTCATCGTCAGCAAGACGGCTAGACGGACATCCGGGCATCAAGGGGCCCTTCGATTAGTGAAGTGAATCCAATTGATTATAGTTGGAGGTTGGAGGGCATAGAGAGTTCTTTGTTATTTCCAACCTCTTCATTTTGTTATATCGGATGCTGATTTGTTACACGGTATTGTGTAATACTTTAGTTGCTGTTTTGGACAGTAAAATCAGCTTTAAGTCATTGACATTAATATTGTATACATCCTGAAGGTTATCATAGCATATTAATATGCTGACGGTTTATCAAAGGGTGATCAGACCATCAAACTGAACATCGACCAAGGGCCTATGACCAAGGTTGAAATTCCGAAAAAAACCAACTGTCCCATACATTTGATAGAGTCAGTTTGCAGACTTATATTCCGTCATTCATTATAGAGAACGTTATTCAGTTTAATGGTCTATATAAAAAACTAAGTACAAAAAAGTATGTACCCCCGTCACACACGTCTAAACAGGCTTTTTTCAAATTGATGTAGGAAGGGTACACAGTGCCATACAATCAAAATCAACTGACACAACAGGAACTAAAGATAAAGTAGGTAGGTCCCATTTTGGTTGGCCCAGACTTCAATGCCCTCCTTAAAAATTGT
The DNA here is from genome assembly GCA_922987775.1 of Agonopterix subpropinquella. NCBI lineage: Eukaryota > Metazoa > Arthropoda > Insecta > Lepidoptera > Depressariidae > Agonopterix > Agonopterix subpropinquella. The sequence continues at coordinate 7,898,339 of OV277694.1, read as the reverse complement.
TTGAAATACGCATCTTAAATACCACCAGGTGTTGCAGAAGACACCTATATTAGAAAACAATGAAATTGGGTTTACTATTAGGTAAATCAGGTTGGGAAGGTAACCTGCATACGCTGAAAAGGAAATTTTGATGCGTATGTGAAGTCTGCCAATCCGCATTATGCACGCGTGGTGAACTGCGACGCCCATATATTATCACGCTTACATACAGGGTGAAATTAATAAATAAATAAATAATAAATAAATAAATAAATAAATAACGCTCACAGGCACATACATTGTAATGATCCCAAGAAAGCACTATTTATAGGCTGTTTATTATGGAAACCATACAACAACGGCACAAACATAATATAAACATCCATGACCGAACCGGGATTCGAACCCAGGACCCTGGTTTGGCAGTCCGGCGTGGTAACCATTACACCAACCGGGTCGTCAAATAAAAATAGAAATTGATAGCATTAGCATCCTTTTAAACTAAGAGTCTACCCATAACACTGAACAACTTTTACTATTTTTACTTTTACTATGGAAGTAAACCGTACAGAGCAAACAAAAATCTTCTGGTGCATAGGACATTTGGTTTTTGCGCCTCTAGTGCTCTTTTATTTATGCTCCGATCGTTTTGCTCCCATAGTAAAAGTTGTTAAGTTTGATGGGAAGACTCTTAGGCGGTGTCCTATTGCCATCGCACGCGCGATGGTGCGATGCGATCTCATCGCGCGATGAAACCGATCGCGCGATCAAAAAACGTGTGTCCTAATTTGGTGCGATGCGATCGATGCGATCGATCACCCTCCCTTGCTTCGTGTACCTGCACTCAGCGGGACCCCGTGTCCTAGAACGATGCGAGTATGTATGGGATTTAGTTCCGAATTTGTTCTATCGAATTCAATTAGAAATAAAAAAAAACCGTCAAAATGGAAGAATTAGATCCAGAGCCACCAACGGTCTAGGGCCTAAACGTATTATAATTATAGGAAAGCTGGATTCAGTCTAGCTCGAAAATAGACGCCAAAGTACATCATTTAGCCTCGGTCTTATGACTCAAAGCGGTCACTGATTTTTTTTACAGCGGTAAGACAATCGCGAAAAAATGGGGTCTGGGCCTAAATATATAGGATACGAACTGGACGCATTTTAAGAAAGAGCCCTCTTAGGAGAACACCACAGCAGATTTAGTTATTCTCAAATCGGTCACCGTTCAAAATCAGACTGGGGTTGAAAATAAAAAAAAATAGGTCTTAGGCCTAAACATATAGGAAATGTGAAACCAACTTGGATCGAAAGAACACACTTTACCCATCACGAAAAACCCGGTCTTACATGGCGGATCGGTCACCTTTCCAGAATCAGACCACTTTTATAATATAACAAAAATGACAGATATCTCGACAATGGTAAGTGATAGAAAAAAATTTGTAATGAACAAAATTGTTGGAAATTTAATGGTCTTCACGCTTGTATAAACTTTGTTTCCAATCCTATGCATAGGAGACGAGATATTTGTAAAAACTGAATAATTAAAATAGTAACAGACAGATATATCGACAACGGTTGATGATAGGAAAAGTTTTTGAAAAATAAAATTGTAGATAATGTTATGTTCTACAAGTTTACAACTTTGTTCACGATTTGAAGCATACGAAAAGAGATATTTGCAAAACCTAATAAATTAAAATAGTAATAGACCGATATCTAGAAAACGGTTCATGATAGAAAAAGTTTATTTGTAAAACAATTATAGACAATGTTATGTTCTACAAGTTTTGTTCTAACTTTGTTCACGATTTAATGCATACGAAAAGAGATATTTGCAAAAACGAATTAATTAAATAGTAATAGACAGATATCTCGAAATTTTTTGATGATAGGAATAGTTTGTGCAGCATACAATTGTAGATAATATTATGTACTACAAGTTTTGTTATAACTTTGTTCACGATTTCATCCATACGAAACGAGATATTTGCAAAAAATAATTAATTAAAATAGTAATAGACAGATATCTCGACAACGGTTCATGATAGAAAAAGTTTCTTACAGATACAATCATAGAAAATATTATGTTCTACATGTTTTGTTTTAACTTTGTTCACGATTTGATGCATACGAAAAGAGATATTTGCAAAAACGAATAAATTAAAATAGTAATAGACAGATATCTAGAAAATTGTTGATGATAGAAAAAGTTTCTTAAAAATACAATTATAGACTATGTTATGTTCTACAAGTTTTGTTCTAACTTTGTTCACGATTTCATGCATACGAAAAGAGATATTTGCAAAAACGAATTAATTAAATAGTAATAGACAGATATCTCGAAAATTGTTGATGATAGGAATAGTTTGTGTAGCATAAAATTGTAGATAATGTTATGTACTACAAGTTTTGTAATAACTTTGTTCACGATTTCATCCATACAAAACGAGATATTTGCAAAAAATAATTAATTAAAATAGTAATAGACAGATATCTCGACAACGGTTCATGATAAAAAAAGTTTCTTTTTGATACAATTATAGACAATGTTATGTTCTACATGTTTTGTTTTAACTTTGTTCACGATTTGATGCATACGAAAAGAGATATTTGCAAAAACGAATTAATTAAAATAGTAATAGACAGATATCTCGAAAATTGTTGATCATAGGAAAAGTTTGTAAAGCATAAAATTGTAGATAATGTTATGTTCTACAAATTTTGTAATAACTTTATTCACGATTTGAAGCATACGAAAAGAGATATTTGCAAAAACGAATTAATTAAAATAGTAATAGACAGATATCTCGACAACGGTTGATGATAGAAAAAGTTTCTTTTTGATACAATTATAGATAATGTTATGTTCTACATATTTTGTTTTAACTTTGTTCACGATTTGATGCATACGAAAAGAGATATTTGCAAAAACGAATTAATTAAAATAGTAATAGACAGATATCTCGAAAATTGTTGATGATAGGAATAGTTTGTGTAGCATACAATTCTAGACAATATTATGTTTTACAAGTTTTGTAATAACTTTGTTCACGATTTGATGCATACGAAACGAGATATTTGCAAAAAATTATTAATTAAAATAGTAATAGACAGATATCTCGAAAACGGTTCTTGATAGAAAAAGTTAATCAGAAAAACAATTGTAGACAATATTATGTTTTACAAGTTTTGTAATAACTTTGTTCACGATTTGAAGCATACGAAAAGAGAAATTTGCAAAAACGAATAAATTAAAATAGTAATAGACAGATATCTCGAAAATTGTTGATGATAGGAATAGTTTGTGTAGAATACAATTCTAGATAATGTTATGTACTACAAGTTTTGTCATAATTTTGTTCACGATTTGATGCATACGAAACGAGATATTTGCAAAAACGAATTAATTAAAATAGTAATAGACAGATATCTCGACAACGGTTGATGATAGAAAAAGTTTCTTTTTGATACAATTATAGATAATGTTATGTTCTACATATTTTGTTTTAACTTTGTTCACGATTTGATGCATACGAAAAGAGATATTTGCAAAAACGAATTAATTAAAATAGTAATAGACAGATATCTCGAAAATTGTTGATCATAGGAAAAGTTTGTTCAGCATAAAATTGTAGATAATGTTATGTTCTATAAGTTTTGTACTAACTTTATTCACGATTTCAAGCATACTAAAAGAGATATTTGCAAAAACGAATAAATTAAAATAGTAATAGACAGATATCTCGAAAACGGTTCATGATAGAAAAAGTTTCATAAAAATACAATTATAGACAATGTTATGTTCTACAAGTTTTGTTCTAACTTTGTTCACGATTTGATGCATACGAAAAGAGATATTTGCAAAAACGAATTAATTAAATAGTAATAGACAGATATCTCGAAAATTGTTGATGATAGGAAAAGTTTGTGTAGCATACAATTGTAGATAATGTTATGTACTACAAGTTTTGTTTTAACTTTGTTCACGATTTGATGCATACGAAACGAGATATTTGCAAAAAACAATTAATTAAAATAGTAATAGACAGATATCTCGAAAACGGTTCATGATAGAAAAAGTTTCTTAAAGATACAATTATAGACAATGTTATGTTCTACATGTTTTGTTTTAACTTTGTTCACGATTTGATGCATACGAAAAGAGATATTTGCAAAAACGAATTAATTAAAATAGTAATAGACAGATATCTCGAAAATTGTTGATGATAGAAAAAGTTTCTTAAAAATACAATTATAGACAATGTTATGTTCTACAAGTTTTGTTCTAACTTTGTTCACGATTTGATGCATACGAAAAGAGATATTTGCAAAAACGAATTAATTAAATAGTAATAGACAGATATCTCGAAAATTGTTGATGATAGGAAAAGTTTGTGTAGCATACAATTGTAGATAATGTTATGTACTACAAGTTTTGTTTTAACTTTGTTCACGATTTGATGCATACGAAACGAGATATTTGCAAAAACGAATTAATTAAAATAGTAATAGACAGATATCTCGACAACGGTTGATGATAGAAAAAGTTTCCTTCAGATACAATTATAGACAATGTTATGTTCTACATGTTTTGTTTTAACTTTGTTCACGATTTGATGCATACGAAAAGAGATATTTGCAAAAACGAATTAATTAAAATAGTAATAGACAGATATCTCGAAAATTGTTGATCATAGGAAAAGTTTGTTCAGCATAAAATTTTAGATAATGTTATGTTCTACAAGTTTTGTAATAACTTTATTCACGATTTGAAGCATACGAAAAGAGATATTTGCAAAAACGAATAAATTAAAATAGTAATAGACAGATATCTCGAAAATTGTTGATGATAGGAAAAGTTTGCGTAGCATACAATTGTAGATAATGTTATGTACTACAAGTTTTGTTATAACTTTGTTCACGATTTGATGCATACGAAACGAGATATTTGCAAAAAATTATTAATTAAAATAGTAATAGACAGATATCTCGACAACGGTTGATGATAGAAAAAGTTTCTTAAAAATACAATTATAGACAATGTTATGTTCTACATGTATTGTTTTAACTTTGTTCACGATTTGATGCATACGAAAAGAGATATTTGCAAAAACGAATTAATTAAAATAGTAATAGACAGATATCTCGAAAATTTTTGATGATAGGAAAAGTTTGTACAGCATAAAATTGTAGATAATGTTATGTACTACAAGTTTTGTAATAACTTCGTTCACGATTTCATCCATACAAAACGAGATATTTGCAAAAAATAATTAATTAAAATAGTAATAGACAGATATCTCGACAACGGTTCATGATAAAAAAAGTTTCTTTTTGATACAATTATAGACAATGTTATGTTCTACATGTTTTGTTTTAACTTTGTTCACGATTTGATGCATACGAAAAGAGATATTTGCAAAAACGAATTAATTAAAATAGTAATAGACAGATATCTCGAAAATTGTTGATCATAGGAAAAGTTTGTTAAGCATAAAATTGTAGATAATGTTATGTTCTACAAATTTTGTAATAACTTTATTCACGATTTGAAGCATACGAAAAGAGATATTTGCAAAAACGAATAAATTAAAATAGTAATAGACAGATATCTAGAAAATTGTTGATGATAGAAAAAGTTTCTTAAAAATACAATTATAGACAATGTTATGTTCTACAAGTTTTGTTCTAACTTTGTTCACGATTTGATGCATACGAAAAGAGATATTTGCAAAAACGAATTAATTAAAATAGTAATAGACAGATATCTCGAAAATTGTTGATGATAGGAATAGTTTGTGAAGCATACAATTCTAGATAATGTTATGTACTACAAGTTTTGTCATAATTTTGTTCACGATTTGATGCATACGAAACGAGATATTTGCAAAAAATTAATAATTAAAATAGTAATAGACAGATATCTCGAAAACGGTTCTTGATAGAAAAAGTTTGTCTGAAAAACAATTGTAGACAATATTATGTTTTACAAGTTTTGTAATAACTTTGTTCACGATTTGAAGCATACGAAAAGAGAAATTTGCAAACACGAATAAATTAAAATAGTAATAGACAGATATCTCGAAAATTTTTGATGATAGGAATAGTTTGTGAAGAATACAATTCTAGATAATGTTATGTACTACAAGTTTTGTAATAACTTCGTTCACGATTTCATCCATACAAAACGAGATATTTGCAAAAAATAATTAATTAAAATAGTAATAGACAGATATCTCGACAACGGTTCATGATAAAAAAAGTTTCTTTTTGATACAATTATAGACAATGTTATGTTCTACATGTTTTGTTTTAACTTTGTTCACGATTTGATGCATACGAAAAGAGATATTTGCAAAAACGAATTAATTAAAATAGTAATAGACAGATATCTCGAAAATTGTTGATCATAGGAAAAGTTTGTTAAGCATAAAATTGTAGATAATGTTATGTTCTACAAATTTTGTAATAACTTTATTCACGATTTGAAGCATACGAAAAGAGATATTTGCAAAAACGAATAAATTAAAATAGTAATAGACAGATATCTAGAAAATTGTTGATGATAGAAAAAGTTTCTTAAAAATACAATTATAGACAATGTTATGTTCTACAAGTTTTGTTCTAACTTTGTTCACGATTTGATGCATACGAAAAGAGATATTTGCAAAAACGAATTAATTAAAATAGTAATAGACAGATATCTCGAAAATTGTTGATCATAGGAAAAGTTTGTGCAGAATACAATTCTAGATAATGTTATGTTCTACAAGTTTTGTAATAACTTTATTCACGATTTCAAGCATACGAAAAGAGATATTTGCAAAAACGAATAAATTAAAATAGTAATAGACAGATATCTCGAAAATTGTTGATGATAGAAAAAGTTTCTTAGAAATACAATTATAGACAATGTTATGTTCTACAAGTTTTATTCTAACTTTGTTCACGATTTGATGCATACGAAAAGAGATATTTGCAAAAACGAATTAATTAAATAGTAATAGACAGATATCTCGAAAATTGTTGATGATAGGAAAAGGTTGTGTAGCATAGAATTGTAGATAAAGTTATGTACTACAAGTTTTGTTATAACTTTGTTCACGATTTGATGCATACGAAACGAGATATTTGCAAAAAATTATTAATTAAAATAGTAATAGACAGATATCTCGAAAACGGTTCATGATAGAAAAAGTTTGTCTGATAAACAATTGTAGACAATATTATGTTTTACAAGTTTTGATCTAACTTTGTTCACGATTTGATGCATACGAAAAGAGATATTTGCAAAAACGAATTAATTAAATAGTAATAGACAGATATCTCGAAAATTGTTGATGATAGGAAAAGTTTGTGTAGCATACAATTGTAGATAATGTTATGTACTACAGGTTTTGTTATAACTTTATTCACGATTTGATGCATACGAAATGAGATATTTGCAAAAACGAATTAATTAAAATAGTAATAGACAGATATCTCGAAAATTGTTGATCATAGGAAAAGTTTGTGCAGAATACAATTCTAGATAATGTTATGTTCTACAAGTTTTGTAATAACTTTATTCACGATTTCAAGCATACGAAAAGAGATATTTGCAAAAACGAATAAATTAAAATAGTAATAGACAGATATCTCGAAAATTGTTGATGATAGAAAAAGTTTCTTAGAAATACATTTATAGACAATGTTATGTTCTACAAGTTTTATTCTAACTTTGTTCACGATTTGATGCATACGAAAAGAGATATTTGCAAAAACGAATTAATTAAATAGTAATAGACAGATATCTCGAAAATTGTTGATGATAGGAAAAGGTTGTGTAGCATAGAATTGTAGATAAAGTTATGTACTACAAGTTTTGTTATAACTTTGTTCACGATTTGATGCATACGAAACGAGATATTTGCAAAAAATTATTAATTAAAATAGTAATAGACAGATATCTCGAAAACGGTTCATGATAGAAAAAGTTTGTCTGATAAACAATTGTAGACAATATTATGTTTTACAAGTTTTGATCTAACTTTGTTCACGATTTGATGCATACGAAAAGAGATATTTGCAAAAACGAATTAATTAAATAGTAATAGACAGATATCTCGAAAATTGTTGATGATAGGAAAAGTTTGTGTAGCATACAATTGTAGATAATGTTATGTACTACAGGTTTTGTTATAACTTTATTCACGATTTGATGCATACGAAATGAGATATTTGCAAAAACGAATTAATTAAAATAGTAATAGACAGATATCTCGACAACGGTTGATGATAGAAAAAGTTTCTCAAAGATACAATTGTAGACAATGTTATGTTCTAGAAGTTTTGTAATAACTTTATTCACGATTTGATGCATACGAAACGAGATATTTGAAAAAAATTATTAATTATAATAGTAATAGACAGATATCTCGACAACGGTTGATGATAGAAAAAGTTTGTCCATGATACAATTGTAGACAATGTTATGTTCTTACTTGTACAACAGTGCTTGATTATTTTAATAAAACAACTTGAGTTTAATTATTAAGGCCAAAGGTTTTATTTCTCACCTTTATCAAACTTCGATAAAACAAAATATTAATTTTCTTATAGATTCGAACGTAAAAGTCAAACTGAAATATTATTTTTTAACTTTTTTACTTTGAAGTCGGTTTTCATTTTTTGTTGTTGTTGAAACTCGAATTCTAGTCGTAAAGACCAAAAAAAATCTTTGCCTATGCCATTCTCCCATTTTGACGGAACACATTTTATTTCTAATTGGATTCGATAGAACAAATTCTAATCAAATTAAAGATTGAAAAATTAAGTCTCGAGCCGGACTTGAACCCGCACCCTTCCAAACCGGGGAAGTGCGTTATCCAAAGGCTGTAATATGTTTGAAATCAATAATATTTGAAATTAGAACAAATTCTATAGAACAAGTTCTAGGACACGGGGTCCCGCTGAGTGTAGGTACACCCTTGCCTCGTCGCGCTCCTCGATCGCGCGATCGAAATTAGGACAGTCAATACTGATTCCTATGTTTGATCGCACGATCGCACGATCGTGCGTCGAAAATAGAACAATTCGAACGCATCGCATGATCGCGCGATCGAAATTAGGACAGTCAATACTGATTCCTATGTTTGATCGCACGATCGCACGATCATTTTCATCGGACGGACGCATGATCGCGCGTGCGATGGCAATAGGACAGCGCCTTAGTTTAAATCAATTTCACCCTAGGCTAGGGTTGCCAACCCTAATATATAATATAGTATCCTACTATATTAGGGGCCCTAGAGAAAAAATATAGTAGGCAAAACTACTATACAGGATGTAAAATAAAATAAGACAGTTACTTAAATTGGTGCTTCAGACCATCAAACTGAACAACTTTCTCTATGGGACCAACATCGAAATCGCGAAAAAAAATCTGCTGTCCCATACATTTCAGTCGAGTTATTTTTGCAGTTTTGTATGGGAGAGCTGAATTTTTTTTCGCGATTTCGATATTGGTCCCATAGAGAAAGTTGTTCAGTTTGATGGTCTCAAGCACCCCTTTAAGTAACTGTCCCATTTTATTGTACACCCTGTATTTTGATGAGCAAATAATTTATAGAGAATTTAAATACTAGTACTTAGGTACAAAAAAATGACCAATAACTTAACATTATTTTAACAATTTTCTTTCTCTTCATCACATTTGTTTAATTAACAATTTTCTACTGAATATACAACTGAAAAGTGACAACAAGTTTTCCTGAAGTCAGATTTATCAATTTTTTTTAGAAATTATATTATTTCTGTATCGAATCCAGCGACTTCGGCGTTTACAGGATGCATTATTTTCTATAACGAATACGAAATAGAGAAATGATTGTTCCTTAAAAATAAGAACTTGGTATTCAAACCAAAAAGTAGCAAAAAAATATCTTTTTGAAAAAAAAAAAATTTACAAATTCGAAAAATACTAGTTATATTTTTTCTTATTTTTCCCAGATCTACTATATTTTTTTCGGGCACTACGGCTCGAAATACTATACTGATCTAAAAAAAATACTGTGAATACTGGTCTAAAAAAAGTTGGCAACCCTACTAGGCAGATGACGATAGTGATGAGTAGGTAGATACATCTACGGTACGGTATTAATCATATTAAATCAATATTCAGACGCCGTCCGTCCGTCGCCACAACATTGCATTAATTAATCGCTGCACTAATGCGCTTGCATATTGATTATTGTATTAACATGATTAGTTTAGTCGGTAAACATATACCTATATTATTAAGGGCAGGTATCCCTACTGCAAGCATCTCTGTCTAACTAACAAACTTTTGCAATTAATCATCCCTCTTCAATTGAAAGCAAGATCGCAAAAAAAAACGCATCAATATGTTTTCTCTTGGGTTTTTGGGGAAAATCTATAATTAATTACCTTTGAAATGATGATATATTCAGTAAAAATGGTGTAGGGTGATTCTTGTAAAATTGGTTATTTAAATCTGAAATCGAACTTACTTTGCTCCTCTTTTCTATCAAGAAAATTTAATGGAATCGTGTTTTCAACGGTTAGATTCACTGCAAAAAGAACGTATCGACACTGTTAATGTGAACTATATAATATATTAAATGTAATAATTTGGTTATCAAAAATAGGTTCGAAAACAGACAAAATAGGTATCACCCCCTCTTAAGCTAAAGTAGTAGGTAGGTATATTTATAAACTGCGTCAGTTTATAGCTAGATATCTATAGGAAACTACATAATAATAAGATCGCAAGTCGCTACAGCTTATTAGGGTATTTTGTAAACATTTGGGTCGAGTAGGTTTGCTGTTTTATATGGAACAGCTGTTTTTTTCTCGCTATTTCCATGTTAGTAGAGAAATGATTGTGTATTAGGATCTTGTATTAGGTATGTATAAAATTAAATATGATGCTGTCACTTTTGTCACTCTGTCATTAGTATGAGCAGTGTGTGGCAGTGTGAAAGACAGAGCGATCACAAAATACCATTAAGCCAGAACTAAACATTTTTTGGTGCAAGCCAGCCTTAGCCTTCTTAAGAGGGGGTGATACCTATTTTGTCTGTTTTCGAACCGATTTTTCATAACCAAATTATTACATTTAAAATATATAGTTCACATAACAGTGAAGATACGTTCTTTCTGCAGTGAATCTAACCGTTGAAAACACGATTCTAATAAATTTTCTCTATAGAAAAAGAGGAGCAAAGTAAGTTCGATTTCAGATTCATAACCAGTTTTACAAGAATCACCCTACACCATTTCTAATGAAAAATTAATTAATTATAGCAGTGATTCTACCCGATGGATTTTACTCCAAACACCCAAGAGAAAAGATGTTGATGAAAAATGCGTTTGCGATCTTGTTTTCAATTGAAGCGGGATGGCTAATTGCAAAAGTTTCCTTGTTAGAAAGAGACACCCTAAAAAGTGGTGTGAGTCATTTAACTAAAGAACTAAGTTAGTGGCTGCTGTCGAGACGGCACAGTCATTTGCAATGGACCAAAGCAGCATTTAGTATTTAGTTAACACTAAATTTTCCATATTTCTGTCACAACTCACAATGGGCACAAGCTGTAGGGGCTCTTTGTAAAACGCATCTGAATACCTGCATAAGTCAGAGATGTACAACCTTTTAGAATATTCCTTAATATTATGTATGTACCTACTTCATAAAGTACAGTGGGCTGCTAGGTCTACTTGAGCTATTTTTTTTATTTGTTGACCATTCCAGGTTCAAAAACATCTCGTAATCCCCATTACGAGATTTTTTAATGCACCAGGAGGGAAAGCAGCAATATTATAAATAAAATTATATTCGTTGAAAATTATGGTTAAGGTAGAAATCTGATTGAGATATTTTTATTAATGAGTAGGCTATATAATTTATTCAAATTAGAGATTAAACATTTCGTACTGAACTGGAGTGACTGGACTTGAACCCGCAATCTACCAATCTAGGGCTATCCAGTGGATACATATCGGTATCGTTTTGGATGTCAGCATCCCGTCCGTCCAGTTCAAAATTGTTCAATCTTTAATTTGAATACAAACAGCACAACATGGCTATTAATATAATTATGTTAATAACCAATAATATTTGGAAATAGGTATATACTTATAATTGTATCAAATCTAATATAAGTACTTAACTTTATTTTTAATTTCTCTTAGGAAATGTTCTTATTGCTTTCCTTAGAACGCAAGAAAACACGTCTTCTACTACTTCAACTTCTACTTAGCTCCAAAAAAAGTTTGCAGATTAAATCTGCATAAATTTAGCTCATGCGTGCAGACCACACGCGCGCCGCAATATAAGCGACCGTGGGTTGACCACCTCTGGAGTAAATACACAAAATAACACATGTTTGTCGCGTGATGTGAACGAACCTGCGCGCGCGCCGTGCATTGAATAAATAATGCACTCGCTTCATACTCTCAGTCGGTTCAGTTTTAATTTGTGATTCCCAGTATTCCCACCAAATGACTTGGTATATAGTACCTACTCTACCTACCCCCTCTGTTTCTTTGGGTGCTTGTGATTGATTTCTTGTGGACCGGTACAATATTTTCCTCCTAGGTTCCTGTTATGCAGGTATGGTATGTATGCTGACGATGTTCTGAGGGGATGATCAAACTATCAAATTGAACAACTTTCTCTATGGGACAAATCGCAAAAAAAATCTGTTGTCCCTTATACCTACCGACCGTATCTAGATTATTATATCAGTGCCTGTGATTCACATCAAATGACTACCCCATATCTTCATGTGGGTTCTTGATTTGTTGTAGAATATTTTCCTCTATATCATAATGTAAATATTTATGTTTCTATCTATAAATAAACAGTCTAGGGGCCAGAACCGATAACCGATAAACTACTAACAAGAAAATCTATAGTAAATTGTATTTGTAAATAATACAGTCTAAATAATATGATTGATACGAAGAGTAAAGTAAATACGAGATGAGAACTCATCGTCCTTCCTTACTTTACTATCATCCTACATTTATTGTATGTAGGGTTGCCAACTTTTTTTAGACCAAATATAGTATTTCGAGCCTTCGTACTCGAAAAAATATAGTAGATCTGGGAAAAACAAGAAAAAATATAGTATTTTTCGAATTTGTTAAGTAATAAAAAAAATGCAAAAAGAATTTTTTTTGTTACTTTTTGGTTTAAATACCAAGTTCTTGTTTTTAAGGAACAATCATTTCTCTATTTCATATTCGTTATAGAAAATAATTCATCTTGTAAACTCAGAATGTCGCTGGATTCGATGCAGAAATAATCTAATTTCTAAAAAAATAGATAAATCTGACTTTAGGAAAACTTGTTGTCTCTATTCTGTAGTATATTTAGTAGAAAATTGTTTATGGAACAAATGTGATGAAGAGAAAGAAAATTGTTAAAATAATGTTAAGTTATTGGTCAGTTTTATTGGACCTGAGTACCAATATATTTAAATTCTCTATAGATTATTTGCTCATCAAAATATAGTAGTTTTGCCTACTATATATTTTTCTCAGAATTATAGTAGTAGGGCCCCTAAGGATACTATATCATATAGTAGGGTTGGCAACCCTAATTGTATGTGCCATCATCATCATCTCAGTCGAGAGACGTCCACTGCTGGACCAAGCATTGTCACAGCGAGGAGTCTTGTGCTGTCCTCATTCTTTCATTGTACTCGCAGGTATCTACTGTGTACCTAGGTATGTTCAAAATTCATGCTAAAACGGCTAGATACCAATATTATCAACCGGTAATAATGTGGTACCTGCATACAGGGTCTTTCTTAATATACAGACGGGGCTGCAGACGGGTTTTAAGAGGAATATCGGTCCATCACACTGAACAACTTTCTCAAAGGAACTAACGTTGGAATCGCGGAAAAAATTTAGTTGTTCCACTGTTCCATACAAAACTGCAATCTTACTCGAACCATAATTCTATGCAGAAACTTTGAATAAAATCTATGACTTGAACCTAATGTATTGGACACCTGAATTTTTATCGCGATTGGTCCCATAGAGAAAGTTGTTCAGTTTGATGGTCTGATCTGATCAGATCATCCCATTAAAAAACCGTCAGCATAATTAAGTTGGACCCTGTATACCTAAGAGATGCCTACATCTTAGAATGGCTCTTGTGTTCTTAGATTTTCCATCCATCCATGATGATCCATGTCAATATATGAATCAGAAGACAGAGTATCTACGAGTACCTATCTAATCTACGAGTATGTATGTATACACAAAGTATTCTGGCATACCTTCAGACACAAATACAAATACATACATGACGAAACTATAAGTTCCTAATTAGTAATTACTGACTATGGAACTCTAAAGAGCAGTATCGGAATATATAAGAGTACAAGTGACTTAACACAAACAGCTGTCAACAGATGGCGCTGTACGAAAATAAAACACGATATCGTTTGCTTTGCAAATTTTGAACTATAGTGTGTCCGAGATTTTACTTCTTCTTATCGTGTGGGTAGAGCCCTGGTGTCAGAGTTTTTTCAGACCGCCTTACGGCCTCTGACGTGGTTTTTATGTAACGACTACTACCACCAGAGATAGTAGCCGGGACCAACGGCTTAGCGTGCCATCCGAAGCACGGAATCATTTTTCTTTTCGGACAAAGGTGATTCAGCCTGCAATGTCCTAACCAACTGGGGAAAAATAAGGGAGATTTTACTCATTCGTAGTTATAAAATCGAATTTATTTTTGTAGACGCGTGCAGTTTGGTTTTATTTAGGGATGCAACGATTACGAAGCGGTGCATCGTTTTGCATCTGTAATCGTAATAATCACGATTAATAACGATGCAATGCACCGTAGTAAGAATCCTACGATTATTAAATCGAATTGAAAACGTCAATCGGATTGCACTTTTTGATAAATACCAGAACTGAATACTAGATTTCAGAGCCGAATAACAACTTTAAAAAAAATCGGATCTCTCGTTGTCATTTTAACTCATTTTGAGCTAAATCTCCCGTTGGACCAGAAGTACAATCGGGAAGTACCATCAATGGTACAGTTCGCATAAGACTTCATTCGTAGAAACTCTTCAAACTCGAGGGAGGTTCCGAGTGCCACTTGTACCATTGACCAGCAGTATCATTAGTACTATTACGTAATGGTACTAATGATACAATACAGTGCCAACTGTACCATTGATGGTACTTCCCGATTGTACTTCTGGTCCGGCGGGAATCTGACTTTTTTTTGGTCAGATTTGACTGTTTTTTTTTTAAATTTTACTGATTCGTATGATTTGATTTTCGAGAAAGGAATGCATTCTCGTTCTCACGATATCCCATCCACATTTTATAGTAGATTATGTACCAAGGGGATAAAGCAGTGTCTTTCATCACGGGCGCGATATTGAATCCCGAGCGTAACGAGGGATTCTAGGGTTAACTCCCGAGCGCAGCGAGGGAGTTTAGAGTTAACTCCCGAGCGAAGCGAGGGAGTTAAGACTAGAATCCTGAGTGAAGCGAGGGGTTCAAGCTCGCCCAAGATGAAAACACGTTTATCCCCGAGGACCATACTCTACTTTTCACACCCTCCGCGAGAAAATAAAAAGCAATACTGTTAGAAACCCAGGGGAGCGTGTAAATTCTCTATGGTTAGAAACCAATTCTTTTATTAGAGTTTATAACAAAGTATTAGTGTTCAATAGTATAGTATTTAGAAAAACTATTTTATTAAATTAAAAGTGAAAGTAGATATTTGAAACATTAGGACCAGGAGTGCGATTTTTGAATCTCATTTGCTGAGTTCAGCAGTTGTAAATGTCAAAGTAACTATGGAGATATGCATCTCCATACATTTTCAACTGCTGAACTCATCGAATGACATTCAAAAATCGCACTCCTGGAGTGCGATTTTTGAAACTTTCTTTGAACTCAGTAGTTGAAAATGTCAATATTACTACGGAGACGTGCATCTTTCTACTGCTGATTTGACATTAAAAAGTCATACTCCAGGAGTGCGATTTTTGAAAGTCAAATCAGCAGTAGAAAGATGCGTATTTCCATAGTAATTTTGACATTTTCAACTGCTGAACTCAGCGAATGAGATTCAAAAATCGCACTCCAGTTGTGGAAAGACAATGTAATATTTTTTTATTACTTTGTTCGTAGCAATAGGAAGGCAATAATAGGTACAGAGCAAGTACAGAGATATGCAGTATTCGCGCCATAAATATGATACCTTTATGAAGCCTTTATGATTCGCGCCTTTTTTTCTTTTTTTGTGTTCAATACTCGTGGTGGCCAGTTCAAATTTCGAATTAAGTTCTTTTTGGTGCCTGTCTCCATAATTAGTTTTCATCACAGGTTTTCATACGAATTTTAAGTAAGGATCGTAGTAACTATTAAATAATCTGTGGATGCGGTTCCATATTCAAATCTCATTATTGACCAGCGGGTTATAATGAAATTCAGTACAATATTATTGCCCGGCTAGTCCCAGGGCTATAATGACTTGCTTTAGGTTCGAGTTACATGACATATAATGTTCCATTTTCGAGCGGGTGGTGTGAAAAAAGATTAATCTCCCACGTAAATCGGACGAGATATCGTTTCTTGAACCATGTTCCATATAGTGTTTTTCAAAGCAAATTGGCCTCTACGCGTCCAAAAATCAGAATCCTGACTAAGTGAGCCTTTGACTTCGATCTCATATTAGTAGAAAAAGTTACAAAATCTAGGAATTTTTTTATGTTTGTCATTTAATGATTTAACTTTCATTGGAATGCAAAGAAACACTAGAACTCATTCTGAGGATAATCTCAACTAAATTTGTTTAAATAATCGTAATGCATCGGTTATCGTAATAAATAACGATTAATATCGTAATCGTAATGGCCGAATCGTTGCATCCCTAGTTTTATTGCGTCGTATTCGTATTATATTAAATTAAATTATGATTCTGAAGTGCGATTTTTGAAAATCATACGAGCGACTTGGCATTGGCAGTAGAAAATGTCAAAATTACTATGGATATTATGCATCTTTCTACTGCCAAGTCGCTCGTATGATTTTCAAAAATCGCACTTCAGATCATTATTTAACCGCTTGTGTGAATAGCAAATAAGGCTTCTAAACTTATTCGTCTAACTTATTTTACTCTTTAGCGGCTAGGCTACCTATGATATGACCAAGGTGTCAGGAAACAACGTATCATTAACCTTTAAACCACATAATCTAGCTTAGTAGTCTAGCCGCCAAAGTGTAAATAAAATAAGTTAGAAATATAAGTTTAGAAGCCAACTTAGTGCAAGTTTCATCAAAATCGGTTCAGTAGTTTTCAAGGTATGGACTTTATACGTGTTAGTGTGACGGCCTGGTTTGTATGTATTTACGCGATAACTTCGGCATTTGTTGACCGATTTGGTTGATTCTTTTTTAGTTCTGAAGGATTTACCCCCGATATAGTTCCATTTCAATTTGGTGGTACCTACACAATCGAACTCCTCAAAAGTTGACAGCAAATCATCGGCGATTGAAGCATTTGCTTCGTATCGATGTACCCTTTGCGTTTATAACTGATATCTGAGTCTAACTAATGTATTGCACCACAAAAAATTGTGAAATAGGGTTACTTCGTAGACAGTGCGTATTTTTCTTCCATGCAATCAGTATCGTTAATAGAACACATTACAGGTAAAAATTTTATTTTGTTTTGTTATTTTTTTCAATTTGTCCACCTGAAAATTAATGTTGCGTTGCCCTACACTCGTGAGTCAAAAGGGTAGGTAAGGTAGGTGCTAGGCTCTAGAGTCTGTGGGTCAGCTAGCGCGGGGACGACCTGCGTACGCGCCCCGTGGCCTCTGTCGAGGGTGAGTCAGTGAGAGCAACCCTACGCCTCTTGTTACGCTCGACTTTTAATATTTTTGTATGAGACATGATAAAATAAAAAAATACGTGTCTTTTTATTTTGTATGACCTTCAATACGTAAAATTTGCGCACTGTATTCGAAGTAACCCTGTAAGTATACAAAATATTACAAAATAATAAAAACCGCCATCCAAAAAACTAAAAAGGGTAAAAAATAATATTGCAGCCGATTACTATCTATCAACTCTAAGAAGATATAGAGTATCTATCTATAAGAAGTTAAGCCAAGCCAAGAAACGAATGCAAGCCCCTGCCCCTGTCGCGAATTGTAGGTACTACCGCACCGGCTTGAGAGCGACTTCGATGAAACAAATTAATGCTTTTAACTTATAGATTGATTCGATAGTCCATAAAATGTTCTTATAGTTGATAGATAGTGCCTCTTGTATTTTTTTCTCTGTATTTTACTGTTTATGTTTTGGTGTAAAATAAAGTAGGTATATTTGATTTTGATTTGATACTACGTATCGGCTGCAATATTATTTTTAAACTTTTTTAGTTTTTTGAAGGCGGTTTTAATTTTTTCGTAAATCTTTTTTTTCTAAATCGAATAAAAAGCAGTAAACAAAAGTGACTTAATATAATACAAACAACTGTCAACAGATGGCACTGTACGAAAATAAAACGCGATATCGTTTGCTTCGCACATTTTGAACTATAGTGTGTCCGAGATTTTGCTCATTCTTAGTTATAAAGTCGAATTTATTTTTGTAGACGCGTGCAGTTTGGTTGTATTGCGTCGTATTCGTATTATATTAAATTCTGATTCTGATTCTGATTCTGTTTCTGATCATTATTTTACCGCTTGTATGAATTGCAAATAAGGCTTCTAAACTTATTCTTCTAACTTAACTTATTTTACTCTCTAGCGGCTAAGCTACCTATACAGAATGTAAGGAAACGTATCATTAACCTTTAAACCACATACTCTACCCGTTAACCTGAACAAACTTTTACTATGGGAGCAAACCTGTCAGAAACGAGTAGGCATTGCAGTTTAGTATGGGACAGCAGCTGATTTTTTAGTTGCTCCGATCGGTTTGCTCACATAGTAAAAGTTGTTCGATATGATCTGTATATGCATATTTGACTTTAGATTTAGATCGTTAATCGGTGGGTTACATTAACATTATCAAATGATATGCAATGCAACCTCAAAAAATTCATTTACATAGATAAACCTGATTTCAAATTGTCCATAGGTGGCTTCGCGTAACTAGCACCACAAGGTGTGATTTCCAAAAACATTTTGAAGTTTTCAGTTCTGTTGTGAGTTTGTATTTTTAAATAGGTAAATAAAAAATATAATTGACAATATTTCATTTTTTTAACCACCTATTTTTAATGAAAAATATAAAAATAGGTTAAAAAATAGGAGATATGTATTTTTCCGATTTAATTTTTCACCGATATTTCTATTTTGAATTTACTTTTGAATTTTTTATAATAACTTGGCCGCAATAAAATTAAAAATAAAAAACTGTCAAATACAATAGAAAAGCCAAGCAGGCAAAGGAATAAAATCTCATTCAACTTCTATTTTATTTTTCAGTATTTTTCAAATAACTCGAGAAATAATGGATAGAAAAATCTGATAATTTTGATGTAAGCTTTTTTTTAAATCTTTATTTTAAGAGTTTTGTCAATAGACGACAATGGCCTCGATTCGGAGTGTACCACGACTAAACTAAACTAAATGTATTCCTGTCACTTTCTAAAATAAGATTAAGAAAAGAGACAGAAAACCAACAGCTGACTTTAGTGCTGTCAAAGTGACGTTAAATGCGCAAAATAAGATGCCATCATAATGTACGCCATCTTATTTAAGTGTTTTTGGGCGTTTAACGTCACTTTGACAGCACTAAAGTCAGCTGTTGGTTTTCTGTCTCTTTTCTTAATCTTATTTTAGAAAGTGACAGGAATACATTTAGTTTAGTTTAGTCGTGGTACACTCCGAATCGAGGCCATTGTCACTCTATACTGACTACTTTATCTATACAGAAATATAAGCTTTGAATCACATAATCTCCAAATGGTTATCTAATTTTTGTACTTTTCTTATTAAGTATACTTAATATTATAAAGTCAAAGTCAAAATCAAAGTCAAAAATAATTTATTCAATATAGGAGCTTGAAGCACACTTATTAAACGTCAAATCTTTTTTTGAAGCTACCACTGCGTCGGAACGTGTTGTCGCTGTAGAGAAGATGCGGCCAGAAACTCTACAACATAACACGACTTAATAACTAAACAACTGAAACAATATAAATTCTTATGCTAAGGTTATGTACACAATAATACATAGTCCATTTAATAAAATATAATTGATACTATACAGTACTATAAGTTAAGGTAGCATTCCGATCCTAGCGACCGCGACGCGCGACCGCGACCGGCGACTGCGACCCACTGCTTTATATGAATTAATATGAAGTGCTGAGCTGACGGATGCAAGCGACCGAGTCGCGCGACGTGTGGGAAAGCAGTGGGTCGCAGTCGCCGGTCGCGGTCGCGCGTCGCGGTCGCCGGTCGCGGTCTCTAGGATCGGAATGCTACCTTTAGTGTCACTCAGACCCAAGCATTTCGATGATTGAAATAAATTTAAATTAAAATAAATATAATAACTTATTAACATCTTTCAACTCTTGAAAGTGACTTTCCTCCACACGTGTTACTTTTACGACTTAAATAGAACAAAAATAGATGGACGCGCCTGGTCTTGGGTTGTGAATTGTTGTGGTTTTTTGCATTTATTTCCAGAAACATTTTGATATCATCTATGAGTCAAGCCCTTATACAACGTGTTAATGAATTAGCGCAAAACCTCATACACCCCAACTGATTTATAACAAAATAATTAGATTGCAACAGTAATTTCATTATTTTGATAGTTAAAATTTAGAGTTATTCGCATTTTAAGTTTTGAGGCAAAAATGATTTTTTATCATTTCAGCACTGAAAAAAAGCGCTAACGTACTCATGGATACATTTTTATTATCTTTTTTTGGTAGTAAATAGGGTGAGTGTGCCCGTGCAGTGGGTTGTCATCAGGTTCAGTAAATTATAAATTATGCAAAAAAAATATTTAATATTTTGAAAAAAAATACCTATGTTGAAACCATGATAATTCGATTCTGCTCTCGATTCTAAACAAACTACTTTCTAGTTTTGCGTTAATTCATTAACACGTTGTATATACCAGATACAATATATAAACGATAGTTATTCTTCTTCTTCTTCTTCGGGGTCCTCTCCATTACTGGAGGTTGGCAGTCAGCTCTGCATACCTATCCCTGTCTATCCCTCGCCAAACGAAACAGCTCTTCAGTGGACAGATATCGCCAGCCGACGCTGACGCTTTTAGGTTCGCGAGGCATGACATTCGTGGCCAACCGACGCGACGCTTCTTTTGCCCTCTACTTTGCCCATTATTATAGTCTGGAGCAGTTGGTATCGCTAAAATATTATTATATATATTAAATAATAGTTATTGGGCACACGCAACTACGTCCTTGGACGCGATGGGCCTGGGCCTATAACCTGGTATCAAGAACTTTTTAGGAATTAACAAATATCCACCTCTTGGAACTAGTTCCACCTCGTGGTGGTTCGTGGTCAACACATTATTGTCATCCAATAGTAAAAGTCCACGAAACAAAGACAACATAAACAACTTGCTAACATTAATTATCTATATACACTCGTATTAGTTAGTTCTATGGTACACTTTGTATAAAAGCCAGCAACAAACACATGTAAATGCTGTAGGTCGATGTGTGTGTCCACAAGTAGGTACCTTACCCATATACTTTGCCTTACCTATACAAATGTAACGCACACGAAGCCAATGATCAATGGCGCCGCGAGATCGTCCCACGCGTGGGATGCAACGGTACACGGATGATTGTGTGGTCCAAGTCAAAAGACGGCTGTTACAAAATAAAACACTGAAAACGCTATATAAAAATCTTTCGACCCTTTATAGTTTATGCGTAGTAAAGACTAATTTTAGTAATTTTTACTAGGTAAGTACTTTTAATACAGTGCTCCTATAGTGATTACTTTGAGAACAGATTTTGGCATACAAAATGCGCCCATAGTAACTACTGTGGACGAAGATGTACTTACCTACTCGTATGTCATTGTGATACAGCCTCAATGTGATTTCACCAGTATGGAATTCTATAGTAGTTTGACCCTCTCCCCCCATTTTATTATTGGATTTAGCAAAACTTTCTACAAGAGGAACCAAGGATCTCTCTATTCTAAAGCAAATAAAGAGATCCTTCCTCACTGGCGGACTAGGTTAGGTAGGAGGCCCGTACGTTAGTCATTGAAAGTCAAAGAAATAGAGTCAAAAATATTGCGAATTTGCGAGCTCGCTTCGCTCACAATATTGCGAATTTGCGAGCTCGCTTCGCTCACTCAATCTTTTTCAAGTTGTTATGCAGTTAGCATAATTATGAGTTCGCTTCGCTCGCTCAGGAGGCCCGGACCTCCGGTACTGGGACTGCAGTTTGAAGTTGGAGGCCTCGTACGTTAGTCATTGAAAGTCAAAGAAGGAAATAGAGTCCAAAATATTGAGAATTTGCGAGCTCGCTCACTCGCTCAATCTTTTTCAAATTGTTATGCAGTTAGCATAATTATGAGGTCGCTTCTTGAAAAGTCAATGTGGTTGGAATCAGAATGTATTTCGAAAATTTGAGCTTGCTTCGCTCGCTTGACTTTTTTGAGCTTTCTGTACTTTGAGACAGAGTTCTTGCTACAGCCCAGTCATAATTATTGAACTCTATTCGTTCGCTCCGGTTTTATTTTATACACGAATATACGACTCTATTTCAAGATGAGCTCTACAATAGAGTTATTATAAGCATAAGCTCATTTCAGCTATTTGTTTACATAAATCGCCTCGATTTCGGCATGAGCTAAAAAATCGAGTTATAATGAAGAAAAATCTCGAGCTCGCTTCGCTTGCTCCAGAATTCAGTGAAATCTCGAGCTCGCTTCGCTCACTCTAGGTTTTGGATGGTATGTCTTTTTCTTTTCAAAGTATAGTTAAATCTTGAGCTTACTTTATTCGTTCCAGATTTTAGGTCGTAAAAAACTCTAGCTTGTTACGCTCACTCCAGGATGTAAATCTTATTCCACTGATCTCATTATGTTGCAGTAAAATCTCGAACTCACTTAGCTTTGCTCGGTCCAGAATTCAGTGAAATCTCGAGCTCGCTTCGCTCGCTCTAGGTTTTCTGTCCGATATATTTTCATATTGCTTTAAGATCTCGACTTTACTTTGCTCGCTCTAGATTTTACATTGTACGAATCTCGGGCTCGCTTCGCTCGCTCCATATTGTAGTACCTGGATATCCCTGGGACAAAATACATGCTACCTACAATTTGCTACCTTTTTTTTGCCACGGCTCGAAAGAATTGTAGATATCAATTTCTGGAAAGACCGGGGGGGGGCCTCATTTAGTTTTGCCGCCCCGGGCCTCCGACGGGCTTAGTCCGCCACTGTCCTTCCTCAGATGTCACTATAAGACTAAGACACGGTCCTGAAAAAAAGACGGACGTAATGTCTGTCACTCTAAAAAGAGGTGAAGCATGCAAGGTCCTACTATTTCGTTTGTTCTACATGCGACCTACACTCACACAGACGCACCAGTTCTAGGCGCAGGTCCGACAACCCGCCGCCATTATGTACCGCGCAACAGGGCGACAGCACGCACACTCATATAAATGGGTGCTTCACTTTTGATTAGACGAGATTCCGTCCGTCTTTTTTTCAGGTCCGTGGACTAAGATCGGACTTTGACAATACAAACAAGGAGCGATCTCCTTTTTTAACTAGAGCGAATTTGCGATGTGCATCTCTTATTGAGTGAATAGAGTGAATATGACAAGACACGTGCTTCCTTCTATTGTTTCTTTTGTTTCTTTTGTTTCTACGGTCAACATGGTAGACCTTAAGTTCTCGCTACCGCCTCTCCATCGAGCCCTCTTCAGGCAGTCCGGGCCCATTGATATCGATCTTCGGCCATTCATTTTTCATCATCACGTCTCTCGCCCGTTATTCGATCTTTCGTTTTCTTTCTACTCTATTATTGGTAGGGAGTCACGATTTTGTTCGGCATAACGTTTTTAAGTACCTATTTAGTTTCGGACTCTTTGTGTTAACAGTTTCGACTAGGTAGGTAGTTTAACATTCAGTTGCAGAAACGCTCATTAAAGTTAATCCTCCATAAAATATCTTGCTAGCTTTAACTACGTCAACAAGAAAAAAAGTGACAGCATGTGAATTAATGGAGGATTAGCATTGGCGTAGCAAGGGGTGGGCGACACCCACCTCAGAAAGCTCGTTGCCCCCCCCCCCCCCCTTAGAAAAATGGAAAGTACTGAAGAAATAATTAAATAGTAGTAGGCACTGTTTCAACATCATCTTGTGAAATTCTATCCAAAAATCAAAGGCAATAGATACTGCAAAATTTCGAGCTCGCTACGCTCGCTCCCAATGTATAGGCATGCAAGGGCTGAAGCACCCATACCATACCACAACTGTTATTGTTTATGAAATAATCGCGTTCTTTTACGTTAATAACATGTTCTACAACCTCCTTAAAAATCCCAAGCCAAATTTTGGTTACGGGGAGACTTAGAAAAATGAACTTTTGGATCCAACCTTGCCACGAGAAATGTGAGTCTTGCCACTGGGCCGGGGCGGTGGCTATGAGCTAGGAAGCCGGTTGCCCCCCTCAGGGAAAATCTCTAGCTGCGCCCATAAGGATTAGCTTTAATGAGCGTTTCTGCAACTGAGTGTAATGTAAGTCAGACAAATGGCGCATTTGCGTATTCGTCCCCTTGGCGCTGCCGTGTGATTTTTTTCTAATACAGCCACATAATCTGTTACCAGTTTACCACATAATAGTTATCCTACCAGAAAAGCTGTTTTTCTGGTAAGATATGTATTCAGTGCTGGCCATAGTCATTCACATTCTAATTATTGAATATCCTAAGATAACTTAATTCATTCTTCCTTATTGGTTTGTATATCCTGCTTAGCAACTATCATACCCTACCAAACGCCTTCGTCTATTTAGTTCACGTAGCTAAATGTTTAATTAAAATTAATTTCAACCCGCTCTAATTACTAACTAGGTATAATTTCGTTTTTATTTAACAGTGAAAATGATACTGCACAAACCCAACATCTATTTATTCTATTTTTATCTCGAGCGGTAACATAACGGTTAGTTTTATTATTGTTCTGTAATGCTAATTTGAGAATATTAATGTAAATTAGTTGTTCTAACGGTACATTAAACTACTTATACATAGGTAAACTTTTTATGTCACTTTTTATTAAATAAACAATAGACATTATTTGCTTCATCATCAGCATAATATGCTGATGATGAAGCTATGATATTATCATACGTCCCACTGCAGGGCACAGGCCTAACCTCAACCTCTATACACTCTATAGGCGTTAGTCCACCACGCACGTGAGCCCAATGCGGAATGGTAGAGTTGACATAGGTACGCATACGATTTGCTTACGATGTTTTTCTTCATCGTTTTAGAGTAGTCGGTATTACGTACGCACGGCGACATATCAAGCTATACAAAACCAACATAAGCTGGCCGCGCGACGTTATACGTTACTCGACCTACGCGCGGCCAGCTTATGTTGGTTTTGTATAGCTTGTTGTGTCGCCGTGTGTATCATAAGATAGAAAAACTCTTTGGTACACGGCATGCCGTCCGTGCGGATTCGAACCCAGACCCTGGTATGCGCCACCTAGAAGCTCTCAGCTTCCTTCGGCTCAGCGAAAATGCAAAAAAATGCAATTAACAATTTTATAATAATCGATCTATCAGTTCTTTATTACAAAAATTAGATACGTTTTATTTTCGTTTGACATAACGTTCTGGTGGAAATGAGCGATACCAGAAAAAAAGGTAGCGTAAACCAAAACAGTGTAACTAAAGGAACTCTAAAATACAGTTTTCCAGTGATTAGCGTCGCGTTGGTAATAAACGTAACGTCACGTCAGTCTCACTGGGTTGCGACATCGAGACTTAAATATTTGCACCTGACACCGTTTGACACAGATAGAAAAACAAACGTGTCTATCAGCGTACCTATACATTACCTACACAGTGACCTTCTGGGGTTCATTCAGCAATTTTAGCATCAGGAGTACGAGTGAATAGGCTTCTTCTGGGTAAGCTCGCTACATCTTCGACCTGGATTGCGGTCAAGAGCAACCCCATCATTAATTAAAAAAAAAAAAAAAAGGAGACCTGAAATGAAACCCAATAACCACCAAACACCACCAAATAAAATACCAACAAAATACACCAGTAAAATATGCAGGGTTTTAGGGTAAACAGTTGCATTACTTTAAGGGGCGATTGTACCCATAATACTGAATAACTTTCCCTAAGACACCTATAGGAAATTCGTAAAAAAAATTGTGGACTTCCCATACTAAATACTATCAGCTGATCGATTTTTTGTATGAAAAGTCGAAAAAAAAATGCGAATTTCCTACAGGTTTCTTTGGGAAAGTTGTTCAGTGTCATGGGTACAATCACCCCTTAAAGTAATGCAACTGTTTACCCTAATACCCTGTACATATTGGTGTATTTATATATTTGTGTATATTATGTAAATATCTACCACTATTTATTTTAGCAGACTTTACTAGAAAATTTGTAGCTATAACGTGCTCGAAATTTTTAGCACCACATCTTAGATGTGGTCAGAACTCTTTAGGATTATGGTAATAAAATTGCAAAGTAATTAAATTAGAAACTTAGAGCGAGCGAAGCGAGCTCGACTTTTCTCTGCTCTAAGAATTGGTTATAGACAGAGCTCAATCAATCGAAATTTTTCCCGAATTTGCCGCCCCTGTTAAAGTGCTCGCTACGCTACTGGGAACATAGAGAAAATAACGCGCTCCCCTGGGGTAGAGATGTTGTATCGAACTGTGCACAGATACTCAACTGGGCCTGACGTCATATCATACACATCCAGCGGGAAGTAGCGTATTTAAATGTTAACCCTCCCCTCACCCGTTTTTCACCCCCTTTGTTGGCGACAACATTTTCTATAGAAACAAGCCGATATGCCATCTCTTCTTACTCTATGACTGGGAATGACTGACGTAATTACGAATAGATCAATTCATAGGTTACGACAAGATTAATCGCCAAATTATAAATCCGAGTTTAGGCTTAGGTACTTTTGCATCATGTTGTGTTGATACACAGTCCTGTCACAATTAGGTACCTACTTAGATATTATCGAGGTGATTTTATGTTTAAATTTTTTGCAATAGCATGTAATAATACCTAATGTATTTGAAATATCCCTACTTACCCTATACAGTTGTCTTCTTTAGGTTTTTAAGAAACAAAAAATATAGCACTTTCCCACTTCAAAAACTTGCAACAAAACCCAAGCTTTCTTCATTTATACTTAATGATTCAAAAGTTACATAAGTAAATATCAATAACGTTAAACAAAATCATTCAAATGTTAAAGCATATCGTCGACATTTCAATTCGAGAAGAGAACAAAACATATCGCCGAGTCATTAGATATCAAGCAAGTCCTTAATATACCGATGATTTTCTAAAAAGTTGACTCAACTTTACTTCGCAAATCTAGGGCAGGTTCCTATGCAGTTTGTGCGTCATCACATCATTCAATCAAGACACACATTTAGGTACCTATGATATAATACTTACATTTATTGCATTTTCCAGATCTATACCTATCGTCTGAACTTACCAATTAAATATATAAAGGACGAGAATCCGAGAAATCTAAAAACACTTATCTATTCGATATCGATGGAGTACCCGGTATTTTACGTCTAGCCCTAGCACCTCTTGATTCATAAGTTGGCCCCATAACTACTAGGAATTGGAAACGCGCCTGTCTGAATTCCCTTGCTCGACACCCTTCAGGTTACCACATAAAGTGTGAGGGGAGGTGAGGTATCTAAAGTCAGAGGGGGGCGGGGAGTGGCCGTTCTGTATGAACTATACACTATTGCCTATTCTGTGTCTAAATGAAGACCTATTTAAAATTCCCTCCACTACTATGGAATAACTATCAACGCACTCTAAACCGGATAAAACCTTTATGTATGTACCGGACCTAAGACAAAAATAAATTACGCAATACTAATCACGCCATACATGCCGCGTCCAATAATAATGATTTAGCATAAAGTATGAGAGTATTGTAAACAAATGAACAACTTAGAAATTACAAACAAACAAATTATTTCTATTTGAAGAAAATTTTCTTCAAAAATAAGGTCACAACCGTCATTAGCTAATTATTTACATAACAAAATGATGAGTTTGCAAGAAAAAATGTTAATTGAGTCTGCCAGTAACATGAAGTAAAAGAAAAATTGTTTATTTCTACTTAAAATAATGTTAGAAGCGCGTTAGGGGCGGCAAATTCGGGAAAAATTTCGATTGATTGAGCTCTGTCTATAACCAATTCTTAGAGCAGAGAAAAGTTGAGCTCGCTTCGCTCGCTCTAAGTTTCTAATTTAATTACTTTGCAATTTTATTACCATAATCCTAAAGAGTTCTGACCACATCTAAGATGTGGTGCTAAAAATTTCGAGCTTGCTTCGCACACGTACGTAAAAAGCTCTGTCTCCAACCGATTCGTATTGAGGAGAAAAAGTCGAGCTCGCTTCGCTTGCTCGAAGTTTCTATTTTTGCGTGCGTAAACCAAAAGATGTCTAATCACAACCCGGAAATGTGCAAAAAAATTTCGAGCTCTTTTATTTTTTGTGTAAGTCTTCGCAATAAGATAAGGGGGTGGCAACATCAATTTTTGCCCCGGGCGGCAGAAACCCACGCTACGCCACTGGTCATTCCTAAAGTTACGTCAAAATTTGTCGCCGAAATATGAATCCTAGCTTTGATACAAAAGTTTTACAAAAAAACTAACGTACTTATAAGTCTCTGACCACGCCGAAAGGGTAGGGTCTGGGCTCTGGCGTCAATATAGCTTGAAAACGTTGAACTTTAACATACTAATAATATGCAGGGTGGAATTTTGAGACGAGGCACTAAGTGCAGTTATCTTAAACAGTTGTAGGTACTAGTCATTCACTTCGAGTTGGCCGCTACCTCCCTTCCCGCTTCCCCGCACCGCACCCCTAAGAGACCCTAATAAACGCAATTTTATAACCTTTAGCAACGCAACCACGTACGGCACATCCGTCCCGGTCACTAATATCGCTTTTAATTTTAAATTTTTATTTGCCTTTTATAATATTTTTTGTCGACGGGACCAATTAATGTGCCTGTGAGGAAATTTTGTACCGGTCATCGACGGCCAACTGGTCGTGAACGGGTAGAAAAAAGTTCTTAGGAGACTGTAAAGACAGGGTTTTCTAAGTGAAGGTATTCGAGAAATTTTGACCAGAGTTAACCGACTTTGAAAAAATATACAGTCAGCAAGAAAATGGGTCACCCTGTCGTGTGATCCTAGATACCTAGAATCCTAGATGGGTATGTACGAAATACAAGAGCTCTGGACCAGTCTTTACTCTTCAAGTATTCAAGTAGATATCAGACTAGAAAGTTAGTCTTCGCGGGAAAATGAAAGTACACACTGTATGACCAGTTTTTTCACCTGGCTCTCTTGTAAATTGTTAATTACGTTTATGAGAGATTATAAACAATGGCTCAGTGTAGACAGAGTGAATAGATAATAGAAATTGTGCTTTGGAAGTGTGAGAAATGTTAAGTGGAATTGTGTTTTAATAGTGATGACAGGATGGACTGTTGTCGTGTTGTGATGTAATTAAAATTTTGATAATACGGTTACCTACAGAAAGTTATCTCGCCTCTCATATACCTAGGTATACTAGAGGTGATTTTGTACGTAAATTGTATATGCAATTAAACTTTTATTAAATTAATACCTCGTCATGTTCGAAGTGTGAATCGAGCTTATGCGTATGTCAGTTTTCAGTTTGGATTTTTTTGTCTGTTTGATTATTGATTGTTTGTTTTGAGCATCACGCAAAAACTGCTGGACCAATTTTGATGAAACTTTTTGTGTTTGAAGGCTTAATATGATTAGACTTAAAAACTGGTATATTTAGCTACGATGACGAGAACCGGTGCGTTCAAAGTCGCGGGCAAAAGCTCGTATAATTTGTATTGAATAATTGAATATAACACAGTAATCAATTCACAAAAACTCATGTACCTACAGATTAATTATGTATACCTACCTACTATTAATAATATTTAAAAACTGTGTTAGGCTATGCGTATCGGTAGAAATTATGACGTCGATGACGAAATTCGATTTTAAACGCTGTCTATGACCGTTAATTTGTAGGTTAAGAAATACTTAATCCAAAATAGGTATCTAAGTATAATAACCCCGATATCTAATGGTAGATAACGGATGTATTGTTCACGTAATGTATTAATTATGGTCACCGTCTAAACAGGGTCCAAACGACCGCTAGTTAAGTGGGACACCTGTGTTTATGATTATCTAGAGTAGAGCACAATTAATTATTGTGCTATTGTGCTCCGCTAATTATTGTATAGCTTTTTGTTTTTTTACTAATACAGGGTGTTACAAAAGTAAAAATAAACATTTCAATCTTTTATGGGTTATTGAGACCATCAAACTGAACAACTTTCACTATTGGTCCAACATCGAAAACACGAAAAAAAAAATTTTGTCCCATACACTTAGCTCGAGTTGATCTGTAGTTTAGTATGGAACATCACAAACGCATCGCATCTTGGCGATTATGGCAAATCTCCCCATTTTGGGGAGACCAATGTCCAGCAGTGGACGCCTATCGGCTGATATGATGATGATGATGATGGAGCCACCGATTTTTTTTTCGCGATTTCGATATTGGTCCCTTCGTGAAAGTTGTTCAGTTTGATGGTCTTAACCACCCCCTAAAATGTTTATTTGTATTTTTGTAACAGCCTGTTTATTGAGAGAGAAATTATGTTTGCTCTAGGAAGTTAAATTCTGGTTACGGTACCGGTACCTCTATATTTAAAACATATCCCCTGAGTAAATATTCGTAGGGGAATATAGCTTTGCAGTGGTACCTACTTACACGTAGGATGATGAATAAAAATATGCTGCAACATATTTTTATTCATCATCCTACGTAACGAATACTTTCTCAAAGATATGTTTGAAGTATAGGTACCGTAACCAGAATTTAACTTCCTCAAGCATAATATTTTTTAAAGAACATAGACTTTGATATTTGTCTCAAACTTCCTGACCTTTGTGGTCACCCCGAAAACTTCACGTTGATTGTACCCACTCTATGCATGATTATGAGATTTGTGAAATCGTAAATTCAAAAAATTTAAAATGTGACTTACCTACTATGTCTGAATGAATTTATATTTTAAGCAGCATATGCTCACGACTATATTCCCCGAGGAGGTGGTAGTCAGAGATATTCTGGCGCTGTACGCACTTTCAATGTTCGCTATATCGCCACTGTTTCGGTCCGCGCTTTATTGTAATAGAGTTGAATTTGGAATGAAAATGTTCACGCAATTGCGAAGTTCGAATGTGCGGGTAGACCCTCTGAAACCTTACCTTACCTTACCTTCTTATTTATATTTTAAAATATAATAAATTGCTAAATTTTACTTACGCTCTTTTTCCTTTAGGCTGTCAATTTACAATGATACCTGTATGCAGTGAACGTAAGGAAATTTCCTCAAGCTAGGACTCAACAATCGAGTTGCGTGAACCAAAACAAAAAACAATAAAAAGTTTTTCACACCACCCGCTCGAAAATGGAACATTATATGTCATGTAACTCGAACCTAAAGCAAGTCATTATAGCCCTGGGCCTAGCCAGTGACTTCAATCTTCGAACAACGACTTTGTCAACAAGAAAATAACAATTGACCACGCAGAGACTTATAGGTGGCGCTATAATCCAAAGATAAAGTAGCACCAAGCACTCTCCACCATCAAACTGTACAAAAACATGTATCGTCAACCCTTACAGTCTCACACAGATAGTCATAAGAGTGACAGAACTAGACAGATATAGTCAATCCTTGCAGTCCCACACAGATTGATATAAGAGTGACAGAGCTAGATAGACGTCAATCTGTTACGTATGTTAGTGAAATAATGTTGCCCATTATTATATTTTCTTCTAATTAGTAGAACTTTTTTTCTTATCATCTATTTGTTTTTGGAAGACAAACAGTTGTTGACAACGAAGAACGACCACTTACCATACATTAGAAAACCTGTCAAACAATTTTTTATTTTGTTGAATTATACAGTTAAATATTGATATAGAAAAACTATAGGTATATTCCATTTACAATGTTAGTAATTTAATTTAATTTTATAATGCGGAATATTAGTTAAATCGAAAAAAAATGTTGAGGTTATTTGTCATACATAATGATTACCAATCACTTTGCCAATAAGACGATTTAGGACTAAATTATAGGTAACGGGCGTGCGAAACGCTCGTCAAACGCGCGTACTCTCAGTTTGCTTTTTTTGCGATGCACTGAAATGTAATAGTATAAGAGATAAGTGTACTTTTTGCAACCATCAGCAGCAAGGCTGATTCAGTATTTATGGGGTGTAGAGCATCTCTGTGATGGGGATAAACCAGGTCTGCCTGCATAACTCCAGTCGGTTTAGGAGTTACTGATGAT
The DNA here is from genome assembly GCA_922987775.1 of Agonopterix subpropinquella. NCBI lineage: Eukaryota > Metazoa > Arthropoda > Insecta > Lepidoptera > Depressariidae > Agonopterix > Agonopterix subpropinquella. The sequence continues at coordinate 7,865,679 of OV277694.1, read as the reverse complement.
TAAAGGTCTGTAAAAAATTAACGATCAGCTGCACGGCTGATCGTATGATATTCTTGTAGTATGTACTGTAGCAGTGTGAACAGTACAAAAACTGTCAAGTTCTGTCAGTCGGTTTAGGAGATACAGCCAGTCAAAGTTCCGACCTTTGAACGGCTGTATCTCCTAAACCGATTGATGAACCATGTCAGTTTTTGTACTGTTCACATAGCTACAGTGCATACTACAACAATAACATACGATCAGCCTTGCAGATGATCGTTAATTTTTTACAGACCTTTAATCATCAGTAACTCCTAAACCGACTGGAGTTATGCAGGCAGACCTGGTCCATCCCCATTACAGAAAAGCTCTACACCCCATAAACACTGAATCAGCCTTGCTGCTGATAGTTGCAAAAAGTACACTTATCTCTCGGAATATAACTTATACCTATTAGTTGCCTAACAATAGTGAAAGTAGGATCGATACTATTGTGACCCTGAAACGCTAAAAAGCTATAATGCTATCGATAGTATCAAGTTACTTTATGACAAATTGATACTATTCATAACTCTATTGCATCTTAATACTGTCGATAGTATCAATTGTTTTAAATCAATCGAAATTATTGATAGTTAGGCAAGACTAATAATGATCTTGAGTCCGAGCGTCGCGTCACGGCGCGACGCACGCCCTACGAACGGCAGCGATTGATGTAATTCGTTGCATAGAAATTCATACAATTTCGAGCGTACAAACGCAGCGTTCTACCTACGGACGCATAATAATTCGGCGCGTTAAGTAGATATAATTTGGTCCTTATTGATTAATCAAAGACTTCTATTATAAAGAAGTCTCTGACCAAGAAGCTTATATATACTATATAAGCTTCTTGCCTCTGACTAAAATAGCTTTTGACCAAGAAGTTTCTCATAAGATAATCGCTCTATGTATTTCTGACATAGGTATAAGTTCCGTTTCGCGAGTTAGTTTATAGTGAAATTGTATATAAAAGCAACAAGCAATGTGAAAATAACTTCAGAGCGACATCGTGTTTGCTTGTAATGGAACGAAAAAAAGAAAGAATGTTCATAATGGCTGCATTCAAATGCAGAAGTGCGATTTTTGAAAATCATACGAGCGACTTGGCAGTAGAAAGATGCATGATCTCCATAGTAATTTTGACATTTTCTACTGAAAAGTCGCTCGTATGATTTTCAAAAATCGCACTTCAGAACAATTGTAATCAAGTGGCTATTTTTTGATAATCATTTTAATTTTTCCACACTACATTATTTTATTTGAGTTGCTATTTTTGAAATAACTAAAAATAAGCGATTTTTTGAACGATATAATTTTGTTATTACGATTAATAGTTGTCAAATTATTTGACAGGTCTAAAGTGACATCCTTCTTTGATTGTCCATCCAAGTTGTGAACAATATATAAAATTGGTAGAAAATTCACTATTTGCTTCTGACAACACTTTAAAAAAAAACTGTCATGTCTGTCATGGAGCGCGATTTTGAAAAATGTAAAAAATTATTTGTTTTGAACAAAGACAAATAGTACTTTATTATCACCGGAAAGTTTTGAATGTCGGGGATTAAAGGGCAGATAAGTTTACTTCATTATGTCGGATAAGAAGTGTTGCGTTTCTGGATGCTTTGAAGCTGGTGGTACGTAAAAAAGTAGTTATGGAAAGATTCTGGTTAGTACTTATTTTTATCTAGTTTTCTTGTTTAATATTGACCAAACTTTTTTTTTTCAGCTTCTCATCCAACTCTTCACCTATTTCCGAACCCAACGAAGGACCCTGACCGTTTAGATTTTTGGATTGCATGTGTTAGGGGACGTATCCTTGAATTACCAAAGGAACATGTTTACAAGTACCTATCGTAGAGTATGCCATGCCCATTTCGAACAAAAGTTTTGTTGCAGGTATAACAGACTGTCTAATATAGCAGTTGCTGTGTAAATAATGGTGGTCGAAGGGTTTTCTTTTGTTACAAGCTCAATAATGTAACTTAACTATATAAAGGATAGGTGATAAAGTAGGTACTTTTATTAGTTTGTGTCCGTATAGCTAGCGTACACATGAAAGGGATAAGTAAGACTGGGATAAGTGCCAATAGGCCAGTCATTTTAGGTTTGACCCGGGAATAATTAAGAATTGCATTTTTTTTTCGGTATCTTAGATTAAATAAAAAAAATAAAAAGAGATTTATTCACCAGAAAAAAGATACAAAGATTAGCACTATCATGAACATTTCCTGATTGAACAGGGGGAGCCTCAGCACAAATGCTGTTTTGCGGTCTCTCCCTTTTGTATGTACAATTTTAACATGCTTTTAATACCATTCATTACATACCTACACTATCTATCCTACAGTTGTAGAGAAAACGACAATTATAAAAATATACAAATAAATTAGATACCTAGAAGCTCACAGCCTACATGAAATCATGAGATGAACTATCATATAACTTGTACAAAAAACAACACAAACATTACTATCAGGTTCCACAATACATTTTCAATATTTGGTTGGCTTATTATTATATTATCAATAGGTCCTTTAATAAATATCAAAACGCGCTGCTAATAGGATGCATAGCCGACGCGAGCGCACAGGGGCCCCGGCCGGGTGGACCGCGGAGTGATAATGCGAAGGTCACGTCGCACGTCCCACCCCGCCTGCACCCTCGAGAGCACCTTGCGAAGCATCGTCGTTATTCGTTCTTTGTATCACTACATGCATACACTTTATGTTTCTAATATGTATACAAGATAATTAGTAAAAATATGCTAAGTGTTATTAAAAAGAAAAATATCTCTTAATATTCTAATCTACATAATAATTTCGGTTATTTAACCACGGCTGAATGCATAATTTTTTCATTTTTATAATGATAAAATAGAATAAAATTATTATTTCTAAGGCCATACACGCTTTACATATGGAATTTATATTTGTATCTTCTGAAAAACCATTGAAAATAACATAATATTTTTTAACAAATAAACTACAACAAAACATTGTAAATTTTTATGTAAATTTTAATGTTCAAAAATCACTATTAAGTCTAATTGAAATGAGGGCTACAGATTTATTTCTGAATAAAGCGTACACATTTTCTGAGGCTAAGACGGCTTGCGTTAAAAATGTGTACGCTACCTTGACGTCAAGCTAGTGTACCAGGTAAAAAAAATCGATATCTCGTAAAGTACAGAGGCACTATTTATTTGACCTAGGTACTAATTAGGCACTATTTATTGGAACTAATCCCAGCCAGATCCCTTTTATGTGTACGCTAGCTATACGGACACGAATGTTTGGTACTTGTTATGTTTTTGATGTAAATTTTATTGTTCCCCAACAATAAATATGTCATGACAAAAATAATGTTTTTATTTGTTTTCAGGTTCCATGTAACTACTTGTTAACATCAGTCATTCATATAATAGGTATTATATTATGTTATGTTTTTGAAGCGTTTACGCAACGATAATTGCTTTAATTTTCTGTGAATCCTTACTGATGTTAACATAAAATACATGATACCTATTAATTATAAAATAACTGTAACTGTAAATATTCATTTTTTTATAAAATTGAGAAGCCCGCCATCCCCGCCATCTAGCGTAGGCGAAAATCCTAGGTTTGCCACAAACATTAAGATATAGATGGCACGGGACACGTTCCCGTGCCATCTATATTGCCACAAAAAACCGCAGAGATATGTCTCTATTTCCGGTTATAATAAAGTACTCTTTGGGCCTAGCCGGGCAATAATATTGTACTGAATTTCATTATAACCCGCTGGTCAATAATGAGATTTGAATATGGAACCGCATCCACAGATTATTTAATAGTTACTACGATCCTTACTTAAAATTCGTATGAAAACCTGTGATGAAAACTAATTATGGAGACAGGCACCAAAAAGAACTTAATTCGAAATTTGAACTGGCCACCACGAGTATTGAACACAAAAAAAGAAAAAAAGGCGCGAATCATAAAGGTATCATCTTTATGGCGCGAATACTGCATATCTCTGTACTTGCTCTGTACCTATTATTGCCTTCCTATTGCTACGAACAAAGTAATTTAAAAATATTACATTGTCTTTCCACAACTGGAGTGCGATTTTTGAATCTCATTCGCTGAGTTCAGCAGTTGAAAATGTCAAAATTACTATGGAAATACGCATCTTTCTACTGCTGATCTGACTTTCAAAAATCGCACTCCTGGAGTATGACTTTTTAATGTCAAATCAGCAGTAGAAAGATGCACGTCTCCGTAGTAATATTGACATTTTCAACTGCTGAGTTCAAAGAAAGTTTGAAAAATCGCACTCCAGGAGTGCGATTTTTGAATCTCATTCGATGAGTTCAGCAGTTGAAAATGTATGGAGATGCATATCTCCATAGTTACTTTGACATTTACAACTGCTGAACTCAGCAAATGAGATTCAAAAATCGCACTCGTGGTCTAATGTTTCAAATATCTACTTTCACTTTTAATTTAATAAAATAGTTTTTCTAAATACTATACTATTGAACACTAATACTTTGTTATAAACTCTAATAAAAGAATTGGTTTCTAACCATAGAGAATTTACACGCTCCCCTGGGTTTCTAACAGTATTGCTTTTTATTTTCTCGCGGAGGGTGTGAAAAGTAGAGTATGGTCCTCGGGGATAAACGTGTTTTCATCTTGGGCGAGCTTGAACCCCTCGCTTCACTCAGGATTCTAGTCTTAACTCCCTCGCTTCGCTCGGGAGTTAACTCTAAACTCCCTCGCTACGCTCGGGAGTTAACCCTAGAGTCCCTCGTTACGCTCGGGATTCAATATCGCGCCCGTGATGAAAGACACTGCTTTATCCCCTTGGTACATAATCTACTATTACATAACTTTTAGATGACAGGTTACATTACAACATGTCGACAATACGGATGTAGAATTCTTCTTTCAAGATTATGATATGCTTGTTCTTTGATAAGATTGAAAAATTCAGTGGGTAGTTATTTGACAGGGCTTGAACCCGCATCCTGCCAATCCAGGGCTTGCTTTAGTCCAATTAAGCTACCGACTCCACTTTCGATCTATAGTAGATACCTTAGACAATTTAATAGTATGGACGCGTAACAAAATTTTCTGCCACTTTTTGCGGGGGGCGAGGTAACATGAAATCCGCAACTTTGGATTTTATTCCTTACAACTTTAGATTCTAATTTTGAATGTTAAAAATCATGAAAAGTAGTCTCTTGTGAACCCCAAACGTTCTAAGTTCAAAATTATTGTTTCGCTATTATAGGCTGTCTCATTTAGTGATAAGGTATAAAATTGAGTGTAAATGCGCAAGATTAATTGATCTAATACCGTGGCAGAGGGGAAATGCTACCGCAAGGCCAGTCCTTACTATTAAATTATCTAAGATAGATACCTATGCTGCCCTTCCGTGTGGGCAGAGCCCTGCACGTCTAGTATGATTTCTCTACACGCGCGCGACGCGCCTTCGCTGCATACACATAACCTGTTCCCGCGCTTTTCGGAGAGCGAAAGCCGCGCTTGCCGCGTCTTGTAGTATGGCAAAAAGCCGAGTCGCGCCCAAGTAGAGAAATCATGCTAGAGGGTCTGTTCCCGCGCTTTTCGGAGAGCGAAAGCCGCGCTTGTCGCGACTTGTAGTATGGAAAAAAGCAGAGTCGCGCGCAAGTAGAGAAATCATGCTCATCTGCATGTCTAGTATGATTTCTCTATACGCGCGCGACGCGTCTTCGCTGCATACAAAATAACCTGTTCCCGCGCTTTTCGGAGTGCGAATGCCGCGCTTGCCGCGACTTGTAGTATGGAAAAAAGGCGAGTCGCGCGCAAGTAGAGAAATCATGCTAGACGGTCTGGTGTCAGAATTTTTTCAGACCGCCTTACGGCCTCTGTAGTCACTTCTGATATTCAATATCTCGGGTCATTACGAATTTATTTTTATGTTTGTAGTTATTATCATTAAAACAGCCAAAAGTCTACAAGCATGAAACATAATCCGTTACACTTGTTACACTTGTTATTCTTGTTTTTTTGGAAATGTTGTAAATGTTTAGAAAAAAGCCGTGGTGGTCCAGTGGCGAGTAACCTTGCCTGCCGTGCAGGAGGCGATGGTTCGATCCCCGTCCAGACCGACTCGTACCAATGAGTTTTCGGAATTTATGTACGATTTGTAACACCACTGGCTTTTCGGTGAAGGAAAACATCGTGAGGAAACATGCATGCTTCAATTTCGAGGCATGTATTGTACCTTCTGTCCATTACAAGTGGCGACGGGTTCACTCCCCGTCACACTGGACAGAGTTTCGGTACCTACTAGTGAAACGTGGATGTTCTGAAGTTTCAGAATATCTCTGACTACCCCCTCGGGGAATATAGTCGTGAGCATATATATGTTTAGAAAAATATATGAGTACGTGTAGAGGTAATAACTACACTATACCACTATAGCCACTATGTAACTACACCACTATAGCCGGTTTGCTTCCCTCCATTAACGTATTCTCTTACCTTGTTACAGATTATCAACTGACCAAGAGCTGTCAGTGTATGGTGGAGCCGGAGGTGGTGAGCGAATGATGACCGCAGAGTGTCACCGCAGCGTCCGCCATCAGAGGCGCCATGGCTGCCCTGTCCTGCTACCAGCCCTGCAGGTCGCACCTCGCACAGCCCGCTAGGTAAACAATTAAAGACATTGTAGAGACATAACATCATCATCTCAGCCGATGGACGTCTAATGCTGGACATAGTAGGTCTCCACCAAGGATCGCCACCACGACCGGTCCTGCGCTGCCCTCATCTAACGGGTTGCCGCGCCTTCACCAGGTCATCGGTCCACCTTTTGGGGGGCTACGCTACCACTGCACTTTCCGGTACGCGGTCGCCTTGCCACTCGAGAACTCGTCATCCCCATGGGCCATCGGTTCTGCGAGCAATGTGCCCCGAGACATATACCTGGATATGAGAAATCGGATCATAGACCACCATGCAGATATTGATGCAGATATGCGATAGTTGGTTGTCTTAATGGCAAAGTGTTCTTCAAACCGCCCCAACAGGCCAATTGTCTTGGCTTCCAGAAGGTGCCTCGAGATTAAATTCATGATAGTTTAGAAGCTCCAATAGTCTACGAGCGACTCGCACGAGTTCAATCATAGTGGGACAAATTTTCAATCGCAGATTTTTCATCTCGGAACCGGAACGCAACGTCATCTAATCAGTAGACTCTCACAAATGTTGTTTCTGTTGCCTCTTCTTTCTGTCGAGACATTGGAATACGATTTAGTTTGACTTGCCAGTTGTGGGGAAGATATTCGCGAATCAGCATCAGCCTTGCCTGGCACTTCCGCAAACAGCTTAACTGCCTGGCCACGGGACAGAATAGGGCGAACGGCGTAGCGAATTGCGATTTTAGAATTACTATTTCGCAAGCACGCAGCGGCGCGTAGGCAGTGAATTCTAAAATCGCAATTCGCGCTACAGTTCGCCCTGTACCGTGGCCAGGCGTTAACAGTCAAATCTCCACCTAAAACAGCAACTGTTTCCCATTCCAGGTGTCTAGACGACGACGAACCGCCGAGCTTCTCCATCCGCCGTCGACAGTTCATAGAGCGATGCCACGAGGCCCGCGGCGTGCGCCACCGTGACGTCATACCGGTGACATCATCGGTCCAGAAGACCCGCGAGGAGCTGTCGCGAAATGCGGCGCAGGGTGCTCCGCTGAATCGGCGGCTAAACGTGGAATCTGGCTGGTCGAAGGTCGAGGAAGTGAGGAAGAAGTTCGAGGCGACCGCCGCGGCGGCTTCCTTCTCGAGGTCTTTTGAGTCGCCTCCTAGGTGAGGGGAATCTTTTGTCCGTGACATAGTTTTATGCATACTAAATAGCCTACCTAAAAAGTGCCTACATAGTATTTTATGAAAATCATACGAGATATCACGCAGTTCTGAAGGAAACGTGATCTAGTGTCACCTAATTTTCATACTCTGTAAACTCCGAGATTTCACAATGCTAATGCGATGACTTTCTGTTGGTCAATATTTGCATAACTAAGCAGTTTGTGCATACTTTCAGTTTTATTTTAAACTCAATTAATTGTACCATCACTAAAAAAGTAGGTAAATAAGGACCTACAGAAAAATTTGCTTGGATTTTTTTCGCTTGGTGAAGGTCGTATTGGCATAAAAGAGTTTGACGTGTTGACAGACGTGGGCAGAACTAATTATTTTAGTACGATGGTCTTGCTAGGTTACTTGCGATTTTGACGTTCTTGCAAAGAAACTGGCTCCATTTTATCCAAAAAAATTTTTTTTTTTTGCTAAGCTGTACCAACAGATCAAGTAGTTTTGTTTCACTGACAAAACAATTCCAAGACACAAAGAATCGAAAAGATTTTGCACAAACTGAAACTCTATTATTAAAACGCTTAAAACGTCTATTCTTTAATCCCCAGACGTCGCCTGGCAGACTCGCTATTCGCTAGTTTCAAGTTACCCCGCAAGAAGGACGGGATGGCGGCGCCGCGCTCGTTGGCACCCCAGCATCAGCAGCAGAAGCGCAAGTCAGCTGTCGAGTTGCTGGCCGAGACCAAAGCCTTCTACGTCAAGTCTGAGACCGTTCTCGATAGGAAACAGGAGCTGCCTTTGAGGGTATGTAAATTGTTTTACTTGTTTCCTTGCATCATTCCCACTGCAGGGGCACAAGCCTATTCTAAAGGATGAAACGTTCACCTAATTGGTGGACTTCACATACACGCATCAACATGCAAGAATTTCTGATGCGTATGTGAAGTTACAATAAGTTGGAATAAATGTTCCGAATTTTCAGAATATCTCTGACTATCCCCTCGGGGGACACAGTGAGCATGCATGCATGCAATAAGTTAGAAAAACTCATTGGCGAGTCGTATGTATGGATTCAAAGTCAAACTCAGACCATCATGATCTCATGGCAACATTAAGAACTAGCGACTGCATCCGCTTGGAATCGATAATGTCACCACTAGTGTAATTCCAGGATAAAACGTAGGGCAGTTTTTAAGATAGGAAGTTGCTTTCCAACAGTGAAAACCGCATCGGTTTATTGGTTTTCACTTTATCCTCGATCAGAGGAAAAGGAAAAAGGTTATTGGTTTAAGAACGTCCTCATACCCTGTTATTATCCTTCTGGAATATCTTCGCGTAGTACCTACTGTTTTAGTCTCTGAATCAAGTGTTTTTAAATGTTAATAATAACCCAGTAAAATTAAGCTGAAATATACCAATCAGGAGAAGTAATTTCCGGAGTTTTGAAACTTATTTTAAACGTTCCTTTGGTACGTAATATTGAAGAAAAAAAATAGTCCTGGTGAGGGGGGGGTGAGCTCGAGGAAGGTTGACTCGTGATGGATGAGGTCAACGGCCCGCGGAAACTGACAGATAGGGTTATGGACCTCGAACAAATGTCATTGAGGAACCTGGTCAGATTTGGTCGGCAGTGAAAAAAATCCAAAATTGCGATATCAAAGATGGCTATTGTAGTGTACAGCAATAAAGAGTAGTTAATGCGGAAAGCGCCAGTAGCGCCATCTATCGGCTGGTGCGGTCTGTGGTCAATATCTATCGTTCATTCGCTCGGTATTCGTGCACCGACCGCCGTGCTGTGCGGACGTGCGCTAGTCACATTACTAGTGAAGACTATATCTGTGTTTCATTATATACATCAACCTCAACCAACCCTTAGTAGAAATGGGTATTCTACATTGGCGACGACGGGATTCGAAATTCACGTGAGTAAAGTGTTTATCTGTTTGTTGAGGGTTGAAAATTAAAAAATACAAACGGTGCCAACGAAATAAAATCCACCAGTTAAGGACACCCAGTTAAGGAAGCTAAGCGAGTTATTTAAACACAATCGAAGACGGTTTCTACTGGCGTTGCTTTATTTGTTGCCTAAAAAGTTACACAGTGTTAAAATATATTTCAAAAGAAAAGTAAAAATAGTTTTGTCCCGATTTTAAATCGTTTATTTGGAATTATCTTAATTATCTGGTTTCTGCTAGCATTGCTTTGTTTTTGCCTTTGCCTAGTGATAAAAATATATTTCAAAAGAAAAGAAAAAATAGTTTTTTGTCCCGATTTTAAATCGTTTATTTGGAATTATCTACATACTGTATTTCTTTTCCCACATGTCGACCATCGAATGCTGGAGGAAAGAGGAGAGACCAGACATTAGGAAGGTGTGGGACAACACGGGACGGCGCGGCGCCTAGGATGAACAAATGTACGCCAGCGCCAGCTGTGGACATCAATCTTTAAGGTCACGTAATCATTCCTTATTACTTTAAACGATTGAAAGAATTTATTCAAGTCCGTAGCTCCAGGCTCACTGCCCGTCACACGTGACTGGACGGAGTTCCGGTGCTGGTGGGGCAAGGGTGTTCTGGGGTTTCTGAGTCTCTGACTGCTCCTCGGGGAGTGTACTCGTGAGCATATACTAATGCATGCTTGTAGTCCGTCATTATGCCCTAAAGGGTATCCAAAATACGCGCATTAACCTCTCGTATGCCGGAAAAGCCAGACACAATAGAAATAAATGGTTTTCATCATGCTGATGCGCGTTCCTGCATACCAAAGGTTAAGAATTGTGTCTTGATTCGAGACAAACAGGATTAGGTAACCAAGATATGCCAAGTGAGTTTATTCCAATAGTTTTTATACTTATGTGGGGGTGACGGAAGTTGATGCCGTGGGATGATATAAAAGAGTTCTTGATTTACATATTTATTGAAGTGCACTTATTCGGAGTTACATTTGACCTAGCGGATCGGTGGTATGGGAACGACTGGCGAACATTCCAGTCGCTTCATAGGACTAATGCAAAACTGCATAATTGACAGATTACGAAATACAGTGTGTCCCCTACACTTATATTGACACATTGTCATTTTTAAGTAATTGTCTTACTTCGTAGTTGTGATGGTCTCTAATAAAAGTTACTTATTACTTATTGGTTGTGGAATTAGACATTAAGCCCTTTAATCTATGATATATCATGTGTATGTATTATTGTAACAACTGTTGGTAAATCAATAAATAAAATAAATAATTATGCGTACCGAACATTCTACGTATAGAACATTCGGCGTAACCGATGTTCGGCGTAACGAACATTCGACGCCACGAACATTCGGCAAACGAACTTTCGGCGTAACGAACATTCGGTGTAACGAACATTCGGCGTAACGAACATTCGGCGTCACGAACATTTGACGTAACGAACGTTCTGAGTAACGTACATTCGACTTAACGAACATTCGGCGTAACGAACATTTGGCGTAACGAACATTCTGATGTCACAAAAAATTTAAGTTGTAATCCAAAGTTTTACGTTTTGAACGTTTTACTTATTGGACATTCTCAGTGTAGGTATGCGAGAACAATAATAATATACAACACTTTCGGAGCTTATTTGGTGGTACTAGTTCATGAAAATATTTCAATTCAAACATCAATAGTACCAACATAATTTCCGATCATCATCATCATCCGATTTGTTACCGGAACTTGTTTGACGTATTCTATACTTTATAGAACTTCAATTCAGTAACCTTACGTTGATCTTATCTTTGCAACATTGTTGTTAATGTCATAATTATGGATATAATTACTCCAGGTAAAACTAATTAGTTTCTTTGGCTATTTGAGCAAGGAATTTTATATTTTAAGGATCAATGTAAATTCAGACAATTATTTACAAAAAGTATTAGAAAATGATTAGGTGATTTCTTATTAAATTTAGTATTTCTGGAAATACCTACTCACATTTTAACAAGAAACACTTCATCTCAGTTGAGAGAAGATTAATAACTATATCATATTCAAGCATCATAACATTCATGACCAAACCGATAATACTGGTTAACAATTTTGTTCGCAGATTGTATGTTCCTAGATGTCACAGAAAAACCAGCCTTCAACAGGACGACTGCTAAGGCGCCGATTGAACCATACCTCCTTGCTTTAGTGCTTGATAAAGAGAAAATGTCTCCAATTAATAGCTAAGAGGTTTGAAATGGTCAGGGTGATTACTCTCATATTGTCAGCTTGTAGCTGGTTAATGGTTAGTGCTTTGCCATGTACAACAAACAGTTACAAACAGTACAGTTGGTCATTCAATTGACATTGGCAGCTTTTAGCTGGTCATTCAATTGACATTAGAAACTTGTAGCAGGTCATTCAATTGACATTAGCATCTTTCAGCTGGTCATTCAATTGACATAGGCAGCTTTTAGCTGATCATTCAATTGACATTAGAAACTTTTAGCTGGTAATTCAATTGACATTAGCATCTTTCAGCTGGTCATTTAATTGACATTAGCAACTTGTAGCTGGTTATTCAGTCATTCAATTGACATAGGCCGCTTTTAGCTGGTTATTCAATTGACATTAGAAACTTGTAGCTGGTCATTCAATTGACATTAGCATCTTTCAGCTGGTCATTTAATTGACATTAGCATCTTTCAGCTGGTCATTTAATTGACATTAGCAACTTGTAGCTGGTCATTCAATTGACATTAGCAACCTTCAGCTGTTCATTTAATTGACATTAGCAACTTGTAGCTGGTCATTCAATTGACATTTGCAACTTTTAGCTGGGCATTCAATTGAAAAAAAACTGTTATTTCATTATCAGCACCTTGTAGTTGGTCATTCAAATGACAAGTCAAATAAATTATTATAAGCAGCTCGTAGTTGGTCATTCAAATGACAAGTCAAATAAATTATTATAAGCAGCTCGTAGTTGGTCATTCAGATGACAAGTCAAATAAGTAATTATTAGCAGCTTGTAGTTGGTCATTCCATTGACATTAATATAAGGAATTAATGACTTATTGCTCTTTCATCTTTGCATAGATAAAATCTGTATCTTACCTAATCACTGCAGGCACTGCACTGTTAATTTATTCATTTGTATGTGTTAAAGTATACTACACTGTACTTGAACCAAATCGGTTAGTTATAAATTCATAATATTTTAAATAAAGAATATAATTTCAGTGCAAGCAAGTCAAAAAACAAAATGATTTGCAGTTCTGTAATAATATTACGCCACGCAATTAAGTTGAAACAACAGTTGCACTTAATTCATGTACATTGTAATTAAAAATAGTATTATTTTTTTTAAAGCCTACCAAATGATATAACTGTATGTTTCGTAAAAGGAAAACATTATTAGTGTTTAAATAATAAGTAAGTAACTAATGTTTCAGATACATACCTAAGTATACCTTACATTAGACAATATTTTCATGAGTTTCATGACGTTACATGTAACTAACAACTAATTGCTAAATTGGTTATAGTTTATTTTATTGTTATTGTTATAGAAATGTATGTATGTATAAGGGAAATTAATTATAATAACTTATTCACGGTTGAACGGCAGGAAATATTACGCCAATTTATAAAATTTATTTGGAATACTGCTTTAGTGACTGAATACTTATGTATAGCAGACAAAATAACTCATAGGGTAGACCACCATCAGACCCTTTGCTAAAACAATATTCGTGAGTACCAAGATAGCGGAATCAAATCTCAAGTTTCTAGTCTAGCATACTGTTGTAGTAGACTAGACTTCTTTTTATTTTTGGTTTTGGACGGAATGACTTACCAAATGGTGAGAGAATGACAAGCTTTTCAATCACAAAAATTTAATCCAATATTAGGAACAATCGAAGCATAGCATACCTAATGGGGTAGAACTTTTTACAGACCAAAGAGGAAATAGATGAATAAGACAGGGCGTTGGCTGAAATTGTGCTCGTGGCATAGAGCCCTAAATGAGAGCGACAGTAATGTGTGGACTCTGATTTTTTTACTTGCCCGTAACATTAAATTGTGACTGCGTATTAAATTGCGAATCTTTTGAGTAATTGCAACACCGTCAAAGATCAGCATTAAAGTGGGTCAAAGAACATTTAATTAAATTATTACGATTATTATTTTATTTAGGTATCAGGATTTTATCTGTATAGGTTGAGTAAAATAGTATCTATTTATTAAACGGGTCCATTAAATTGAAACTGCTGATTTCTCAAAACTAGTCTAGTCGACTAACTAAAGGTAACTACTGTACATAGCTGGTAACGAAAGCGACCTAGTGTACCTTACTTAATATTGTTGTCAGTCAGCGTTATATCAGCATTCATGAAACTGTAAAATTATATGGGTTATAGGACATGCAACTATGAAGTTGTTAGCGAAAGCTAAAATATCATGCAACAATAAAATGATATGGGTTACAGAGCCATGCAACTATCAACTTGTTAGCAAAAGCTAAAGGGTCATGCAAATAAAATAGCTGTGAGCGCTTAATTGCAATGGCTGGCACCCGCCAGAATATTTTGAGTGCATAAGTGTATGTGCTTATCACAGATTCACTCTTTTGTCCTTACCTCCTTAATTTGATAAAACGGAAATGGATACGATCTTGAAGCAGTGACTTTGACTAGTAGTTAGCCAAAATAAATAAATAAGAGATAATAAAGATCTATGGAACGTTATTTTTGTAGGTTTACTTACACCTATCAATAGAAAAATATTTTTACAGGGAAGGGATAGTATAGAACAGAAGTAACAATAACTGAAATGTGTTAATATAATGAGATTGTAATTTCCATAAACATTGTTTATCGTTGAATTTGGTGTTTGACAATTTCAGATCAATATTTGATAAATATCTATTTTCTGTAAACAAATTAGTCTCAATAACTTATTCGTAATTTGTTTAATGTAATAGCATTGATAACAGTCAACACTGTATTGTAAATAAGATTTAAGAGATTAGCTAAACTGTGGAGTTTCTTGCGCCGCTTCTTCTCCACGGGCTATACCTTCCGAAGCGGTGGTAGATTCGAGTAAACGTAAAAAATAAATTAAAACAAGAAAGGGATGTAGTGTACAGCAATAAAGAGTAGTTAATGCGGAAAGCGCCAGTAGCGCCATCTATCGGCTGGTGCGGTCTGTGGTCAATATCTATCGTTCATTCGCTCGGTATTCGTGCACCGACCGCCGTGCTGTGCGGACGTGCGCTAGTCACATTACTAGTGAAGACTATATCTGTGTTTCATTATATACATCAACCTCAACCAACCCTTAGTAGAAATGGGTATTCTACAGCTATCATGGAAAATTCAAACGCCAATGCAGCTTCTAAGGGTTCCCCGAACCGACTGAAAATCTGTATCTGGGGGTTTTCGGGGCTACTGATTAAGAATATGAAATCATTTTGTTTTTATCTTCAACTTTCATGAGGGTCGCCATACAAATTTCATAATTTTTGAAATGCTGTTACTTTCTCGGCCCCGTAGCCCTCAAGGTTAAGTCCTATGACAAAAATGCATACCACTTGTTTTGTAGAAAATTTTGTCAGGTTTAATTTGTCCTTACAAAATAATTCGATACGACTTTCAGATTTCGAGAAATAAGCGAAAAACTGAAAAAAAGTCACCTTTAGAGCCCCCCCCCCCCTTCCTCGAGCTCACCCCCCCCCCCCCTCCCCCCTCACCAGGACTTTTTTTTTCTTCCATATTACGTACCAAAAGAACGTTTAAAAAAGTTCCAAAACTCCGGAAATTATTTCTTCTGTTTTATCTAATTTTACTGGGTGAATAATTTCTGATATTGCAGGTGAGCAGTGGCCTCGGTCAAGCGATAGCAGCAGGAGGCTGCCACCTAATAAGTTCTGGAACCCTCAACAATGACGCTTGCTGTAATATTTGTAAGTACTTTCATCTGATGACAAAACAAGAAACAACGTGTTTTTTTTTCTTAAATTACGCTGAGAACAAAATTGTTATTAATCCTCTGAATGCCGCTAAGGCACTAACTTACATCCCTTTTACCAGGTGATAAATGGTGTAAAGTCGAGCTACTCGTTGCATAGGGTTACACCACTTTTGCTCTCAGTGGCTCTTCATTCAAATTTTGAATGAAAAGGCACTGAGACTGAGAGCAAAAGTGGTAATAAATAAGGTTTGTAATCAGTGGTCATATCTTTTTGAATTTTAAAAAGATATGACCACTGATTACAAACCTTATTCCGGAAATGTGTAACGGCATCAAAACTATTTTGCCAAATCATGAAATATTGTCATGTCATTGTGTTTTCGGTATCGGGCATAGGCTTTAGCTGGCTGCTGCTTTGAAGTTCACTCCCTAAACCTTTTCGAACAAAACTAGGTACCTACCCAATGAAAAGATAAATTATAATAATATCGATGATGTCCTAATTTTTTAACTCAAAACTACACTAAATGCATAGATTGTGTTTTTATCCTAAAAGCACACCTTTGACACTTAGCTGTCATTTCATACAAATGTGAAAAATTTATAAGAAGAGGTAAGCATGTGCGATACAGAGTGAGTGCGAGTGAGACATGAATATACGCCATTGCCTTGATTTTTGCCAAGCTTCCTACCAAGCGAGTGAGATCAACTGCACGTCACATCTGTCAGCACGGAATCGCATTTTTTAATTTTCTTTCCTTCTGTCGCTCAGGAACGTCATTTGCTAGAGCGAGGAAGATTGCAGCATCGCCAATATTGCCGCACGCGACAGGAATCACGCGGTTTTTCTCACTCTAGCAAATGACGTTCCTGAGCGATAGAAAAAGATAGAGCATTAAAATGTGAGCCCGTTCTGATATATGTGGGTCATCCCTAAAATTGGTGCAGGGTAGGGAGTATTCATACTGTATGTAGTAGATTACTAGGTACTCTTTCTTAATATTGTGCTAAAAGCTAGCTATGAAATTCGCAGATGGGACGACTAGAAGCATGGGAGGTGGTCGACGGGCCGTCAGCGCGGGCGAGGGCTTGCAGAACACGTTGAGGAGGCTACTGGAGCACGCCGACAGCAGGGAGAATGTCTACTCACCTGCTTATGGTATCTGTAAGTACCTATGGGAAATGTCTGTCTGATTGTCGAAGGTTTTGGAACCTTGATCACAGTTTCACGTAATACCCTTACTAGATAAGAAACAAATAGTGCGCACTTGAAGTGATAAAGGTCGAGATTTAGAGAGGTTTTATAAGTCTCAGTTCTCAAGGTTCTTAGGTCAAAAGTCATAATCCATACATTGAATCTCGGCCTAAAAAAACCTATTCCCAGAAACGCTTTGATAGTAATCTTAACAACGATGCCGTTTCACTTTAACTCATTTTTCCCAAATTATCCTTGTGTAATCTCCAGTAAGCACTTCCTTCTACCTCTACAATGTATTGTCTTTGAGATCCATTCTATAACTTACGAATTTTTAAATCTCTTTCCAAATATTCAGGGATGCTTCAGACCATCGAATTGAACCATCAACCATCAACTTTTACTATTTGAGCAAACCATAAATCACAAAAAAAAAACTGGAGTTGTTCTGTTTGATACTGATAGACCACCCCTGAAAATTAGATAGTGATTAAAAATCACCCATTATATCTCTTGTTGGATGATCATAGAAATTTTTTCCATTTTCACTTCTTCATACTACGTTTTTGAGTACCTAACTTTATCAAAATTATTACAGCAGCGCACAAAATCTACGCCGACACGAGACGTCTCAAAGACTACCCCGAACGAGAAAACATGTCCCGCTCCCAGCACAATTCCGGCACTTTCTCCGGCACCTCCTCGTCAGGCACGTCGGGGTCCAAAGCGCAGAGGTCAGACCCTGAACATCGGGAGAAGATGAACAGGCCGTTGAGCTTCGGGGACGCTCGGGTCTTCTTTCCAGAGTCATTTGTCATACCGCGGCAGAGGCCCAGTGAAGTCGTCATTAAAAGCGCTTATTCTATACGTAAGTATCGGCAAATCACGTTCATCTCTAATGCTGGTTTTAGTGCTACGCTGACGGTACGCACCAACCAATCAACGGCGGCGTCCGACTCGTCAGCGCAACACTAAACGCGTTCTTCATAGCGATGTCCGTCAGTCTAGCTCTAAAACCAGACCAATAGTCTGTCAATAGTTGGTCCCACAGATTACCCCCAATAGATACCGCATACAAGGCCGCCGACGCGCGCCACACATCTATGATTTTGCACTGATATATAAGCAACGCGAGTGAGTGAGCTCGAACTAGTGCGACCTTGAAATGGTCAATCACGTTGCATCGTTTCGTGCCCCGCCACCCGCACCTACCGCCAAAAATGGTGACTTCGGGCGTGTACAAAATTTTCATCATGCGGTATCTATTGGGAGTAATCTATGTTTGGTCCCAATCGCAAATATAATTCCTATAATGAAATCTAAATACCTATACCTGACTGATTTGATTCAGAAATTAGTTGTTGACTAACAAAAAAATTTAGGTATTGTCAAATTCTTGTTTTTAAAGTAATTTAAACAAAGTCGAATAATATCCTATATCGTACGATTGTTTCACATTTATTAGATACATTGAACCATCTATACTCGTATGTGTACTTGTATCCAATAAAATGACGTTTGCTTAAATCACGCAAGGACAATTATAAGTAGTTTACGTCCGTCTCGTCTTTGTATGGCTACGTAGATGACATTCCAACTCGTATTATTGTTGCAGCGAGTTCGCACTCGAGCCCTGAGAACATGGAGTTACCAGATCCAGTGCTGAGCGACGGCGGCTCGCCCGGTGAACAGATCGGCGCCATCAGCCCACCAGCACACTATGCACACTCCGCACCTAGATATATCAGGTAACTACTTGTTTAGATATCGATAGAGAGGGTCGTTTCCTTCCCATTCCAGTCTTTTAATCTATCTATCTTCTATCTGAAAATCAGTGTTTCTCTACTATATTATGCATGTATTATATACATATAAACCTTTTCACCTTGAATTACTCTATCTATTTAAAAAAACGCATCAAAATCCGTTGCGTAGTTTTAAAGAACTAAGCATACATAGGGACAGAGAGACTGACGGGAAGTGACTCTGTTTTATACTATGTAGTGATGATGTGATGATGGTGATTTCAGATCAAACTCGCACTCGCAGCCGAGCATGCGCGAGGAAGACAGCTGCCCAAACATAAACAGTCACAAATCACTGCCAGACCTTCACACGCAGGCGCGCTGCTATCCTGAACAGTAAGATTCTTTTATTCTACTGTATTTTGTGTTTCTCCACATTACGATAAACCTAATTTCTGATTATATATAAAGTGCGACTATGTTCTGCGTTCATCTATCAAAGGAGGCTCCGCAAATATAAATTGCATACCTATAGATTGCATAGGCTGATTTTAGAGCTCGGCCTACGGCGATCGACCGGGCTTAGCTATCGCTATAAAAATTTTAAAAGCGTTTAGTGCTGCCCTGACCAGTTGCATTGATTAAGCGCCGTTGGAGCAGCGATTTCGCAGCGATAAAAGAACCATAACTGTGGGACGAGCGCCTACTAAAAAGTAATGTTTATAATTTGCAGTGTGAACACGGGTGGGACAGAGACAATAGGTCGGTCGCCGCGTCGTCGACGGCACTCTTCACACCAGCGCACTGCCTCCTGCTCCTCCAAGGGAACTAGGTATTATATTCATTATTTTTAACCATGATGTTTAGATTTAATCTGGTTATATTCAGTTTTACGAGGTGTGAAGAGAGAAGACTTCTATAGGGATGATATTCCTAACAATTTTATTAAAATAGTCAAAAACTAGTGTCAACAAGTCTTATCAAATAGAAATGGTAGTCAGGTGCGTGTCGATGCAGAATGCAGTAACAAATGTACCTTTTGTCGCAGATCTAATCATTCGTCATTAATGTCATCGTGCGAGGCCTTCTCCGAGCACCCGTCGCCAGGAGACGACAACTACCAATCCTACAATAGGTGTGTATTTCTGACTGTTAAAATTATCATCAATCGATCATTTGATTGATGATAATGATTCGATGATGTTTCATCAATGATTGATTCATTATCGTTATCATCATGCACCCACTGCAGAGCATTAAACCTCTTCCCTATTTTGCCATTTGTCTCAGTAGGTACTGCGCCAATCGCATCCAGGTCTTAGGTAACGACACTTTCCAGATATTATTGGAAGACATGTCTTCCAGTAGCCAGGTGGATTGATAATATCTGGAAAGTGTCGTTACCTAAGACCTGGATGCGATTGGCGCAGTACCTACTGAGACAAATGGCAAAATAGGGAAGCAGACACTTTTTTTTATTTTTTTATTTTTATTAACGATGGGTTTGGTCTTGACCTCAATCCAGTCCTCAGGACGAAGATGGGGTCGAAGATGTAGCGAGCTTACCCAGAAGAAGCCTATTCACTCGTACTTTAAAGGAATTTGGGTTTTAAGCGCTCGGAAATACTGACGCAGGCAAGGCATTCCACTCCTTGGCTGTGCGCATTATAAAAGAATCGGAATGGCGCTTGGTGCGGGTATGTGGGATGTCAACCAAAAAGGGATGATATCCTGCGGTGCGTCTGGAAGTCCGATAGTAGAAAGGGGAAGGCGGGATGAGCTCATGTAGCTCTTTGGCACACTCACCGAAGTACAATCTGTAGAAGACCGACAAGCAGGCTACTCTGCGGCGGTGGGCTAGGCTATGAAGCTTGGTCTCCACCAGTTTACTGTCGCCAATGAGCCTCCTGGCTCTGCGTTCAACCGAGTCGAGTGCGGCAAGTTGATACTTGGCTGAGCCATCCCACAGGTGGCAACAGTACTCCATACAGGATCGGACCTGAGCTTTATATAATATTAAGAGCTGTCCAGGAGTGAAGTACCGCTTCACCTTGTTTACGATGCCTAGCTTTTTGGCCGCAGTTTGAGCTTTAGACTCGATGTCAGCGCCGAAGTTGAGTTTCGTGGTCAACCTCATGCCCAGAAGCTCTAGACTGTCGGAAACAGGGACAGATGCACCCCGGAAAGTAGGAGTTAGATTAAATGGACTCCTTTTGGCGGTGATCAGACAAGCCTGTGTTTTGATGGCGTTAAAATTGACTAAATTGTTGTCACCCCACTGGGAGACAAGACTTAAAGTCAAGTTTGCCTAGTCTGAAAAATTGTCCACAAATGCTAGTCCACATTTTATCATTATAGTTTCTGTTAAATGAGTTCCCCTGTTGGATAAAAGGCTGCTCCCAACGATTTGGATAGGATTTATTTTTAACCCCAAAGGGGTGTGTAAAAGTTCGACGTCTCTCTGCATCTGTATGTATGTTTAGCGAGTTCGGAGTGTGGAGTAAGACTCAGTTGTTTTTTGTAGAAGTGAATATTCCGGCGGCGGCCGCGCTCATTCTTTTGGCTCCGGTCGTCGCGGCGAGAGGACGTGCGCACAGCTCTGCGGTGAAGATCGAAGATGTTCGTGTTGAAACGGCTTACACTCCTGTTTCTTATAATCGCTGAAATATAGTTTCGAGCAACTGAAGACAATAATACAAAACGTTCTTTTCAGAACGCCCATCTTGTTTCGAATCAACCGCTCTTGTCAGAGCGACCTTCACTGGTTTCACGAAGCGTTACTTGACAATAAATGGTATGGTATGGTTTTCCTGGTATGGTGGAATGGTATGGTTGACTATGTGTGGTAACAGTGCTCCCCTTCAAGCGAAGCGTACTGGCAGTTTCACGGCGCGTCCAGATCGAGATGTCTTCTGTTGTTTCAGGATTGGAGCAGTTGGTTTGATGTTTGAGTTTTTCTTCGTTTCAGAGTCGTTCTTGTTATTTTGTTCTGACTTCGTTTTAGTGTCGTTGTCGCTTGAGTTGTTGTTGTCGCTTAGGTCGTCGTCGTTTTGAATAATATAGGCTGGTTTTAGTCGGTCGATTGAGATAGTTGTTGTTCGGTTCGGTAGTTGTAGAGTGAAAATCTTGTTGTTTCTCTTGAGTACACGGTAGGGTCCTTCGTAGGGTGCTTGAAGTGGTTTTCGTACAGCGTCGGTTCGCACGAAAACGTACTCGCAGGATTGTAGGTCTTTGTGTACGAAGATAGGTTTCTTGTTCCCATGGCAATCTATAGGTGTCGTTGGTTTCAGTGCGTTGATAGTGTCGCGTAGTTTGTTGACGTAGTTGTAGTCAGCTGATTGGTCCTGTTGCCCCAACGTCGGCGTGAAGAAGTCGCCGGGTAGTCGGAGGTTATAACCGTAGGTTAGTTCGGCGGCGCTTACGCCCGTGTCGGTGCGGAGGGCGGCGCGAAGTCCCATTAATACCGTAGGTAGCTCGTTGATCCATGTTGCGTTGCCATAGAGTCGAGATTTGAGTGCAGCTTTCAGAGTGCGGTGCCAACGTTCGACCATGCCGTTTGATTGTGGGTGATACGGCGTTGTGCGAGTTTTATTGATACCCATGATGGTCATGAGGCGTGCGAACAGCTGACTTTCAAATTGACGACCCTGGTCGCTAGTGAGAGTTGCAGGGCAGCCGAAGCGGACGATCCAGTGTTCGTATATTGCCTTTGCTACTACTTCGGCGGTGATTTCTTCGGTAGGTATTGCTTCGGGCCATCTTGTGTGTCGGTCGATGATTGTTATGAGGTAGCGATGTCCTTGCGGTGAAGTACACAATGGACCGACCACGTCACAGTGAACATGTTGAAAGCGGTCGCTAACGGGGAACGGTGTCACGCTGCTCGATGTATGTCTATGCACTTTACATTTTTGACATGTAATGCAATGTTTCGCCCAGGTGCCGACGTCGACGTTCATGGACGGCCAGAAAAACTTATGTGACATTAGCTTGCGTGTTGATCGTATACCAGGGTGACTGATGTTGTGCACGGCGTCGAAAGCGGCTCGTCGATACTCGGTAGGTATGTATGGTCGGACATAGGTAGATGACGTTTCACAGTAGATAGGTGTACCACAGTTCGGCAAAGTAACTTTTTTGAGTATTAGATTACTTTGCTGTGCGAGTTGTTGTATAGTGCTGTCTCTTTCTTGCGCGACTGCTATCTTTGCATAGTCCAGTGTTGTTGGGCAGGATATTGTTGCTATGCGGCTTAGAGTGTCAGCTACGATGTTATGTTGACCGCTCACGTGTCGAATGTCGTTAGTGAACTCGCTAATAAATAGTAGTTGGCGCGTTCGGCGCGGGGTCTCGGTCGGGGATGGCGCCTTGCGGAGTAGGTATGTGAGCGGCTTGTGGTCCGTGAAGATTATTAGTTCTCGGCCTTCGAATGACTTGCGGAAGTGTTTAACAGCCATGTACATCGCCAGAAGTTCGCGGTCGAACGTGCTATACTTCTGTTGAGCTTCGGTGAATTTCTTCGAGTAGTAGCCGAGTGGTAGCCATTTGTTGTTGATGTGTTGTTGTAGTACTGCGCCGGCGGCCTTATCGGATGCGTCGGTGAAGATGGCTAGTGGCGCGTGGTGCGATGGATGAGCGAGTAAAGCAGCGTTTTGTATGCTAACTTTACATGCTTCAAATGCGTGCGTAGCTTCGTCGTCCCACTCTATCTTCGTGCTGTCCTTTTTCTTTGTATTGTGAAGGTATTTGTTTAACGGGGCTTGTATAGCGGCGGCGTTAGGTATGTTTTCTCGGTAAAAGTTGAGCATACCGAGAAAACGTCGTAGTTCGTCGATGGTTTGAGGTTTCGGGAACTCTGTTATTGCTTGTATCTTGTCCTCTGGCGGTTTGATTCCCTCTCTAGATACATGATGCCCGAGGAATGTGACTTCTTGCTGCCCGAAAACGCATTTTGCTGGGTTGATTGTTATTCCATATTCTTCCAGGCGCTTTAAAATGGTGCGGAGGTGTTCACGGTGTTCAGTTTCGTTAGTGGAGGCCACGAGGAGGTCGTCGACGAAAGGAAATACGTAGTCAAGTTCTCGAAGTACTTCATGTATGAACCGCTGGAACGTTTGTCCAGCATTCCGTAGGCCTGGGCACATGCGCGGGAACTCGAAGAGGCCAAACGGTGTTATGATGGCGGTTTTTTCGATGTCTTGCTCGCTGACAGGGAGTTGCTGATACGCTCTATTTAGGTCCAGCGTAGAAAAAATGTTCTTGCCAGCCAGTTGGTAGGTGAAGTCCTTCATTCGTGGTATGGGGTATCGGTCGGGTATGGTGACGGCGTTTAGTCTGCGATAGTCACCACACACTCGAAGGTCTCCATTTTTCTTAGGGACTATGTGTAGTGGAGACGACCACGGGCTCTTGCTTGGTCTGCACAGGCCTTGTTCCATCATATTTTCGAACTCTTTTCTGACTTGCTCGTAACGGTGCGGTGGTATTGGGCGTGCACGGCAGTGCACGGGAGGGCCAGTGGTTTCTATGAAGTGCTCGACGTTGTGTTTAGGGTTGAGTTTCATTGAAGTTAGTCGTGTCGTGCCGGGAAAATCTGCGAGGATATCGTGGTAGGACTTCTTTATGTCGATACTTCGGATGGTCGGTTCGATTGTAGTTCGAATTTGAGCGTTTGAAGTGAGGTTCGTCTTCCCGTCGATGAGTCGTTTGTGCTTCATATCGACGATTAGATGATGATGATTGAGGAAGTCTGCCCCGAGGATAGGTTTGGTGACGGCAGCCACGATGAATTTCCACTTGAATGGTCGTCGGAGATTTAGATCGAGTTCTAATGTCTTCTCACCGTAGGTTGGAATAACGGTGTCGTTAGCGGCGTATAGCTGGAACGGTAGCGGCTGGGTAGATTCTCCTCTCTTTTTAGGTAAGACGGATATGTTGGCTCCCGTGTCTACCAAAAAGGATAACTTGGTCTTCCTGTCGGTAATGAATAGGCGGTGAGACTTGTTTGAATCGCTGGTTCCCGCCTCGTCCAGCGTTCGTTTTAGTTTTCCGTCTTCGGGTTGTCTTTAGAAAATGAGCATGGCGGCCGGCAGAGTCTCGCGTCGTGCTTGAAACGACGGTGATAATAGCAGTGTGGATGCGGAGACTGATTGCGGGAGCGAGATGGCGAACGTGAGTGTGAGCGAGACTGGTGATATTGGTTGCGACGGAACGACGATTGTGATTGGTTGGCGCGTAGCTCGGCGATCTCAAGTGATAGTTTTCTTATTTCTTCTATTAAGTTGACGCTATCTTGATGTTTTGGTGTTTGCGGCGGCGGTGGCGGTGGGTTGAAGTTGATTGCTGATATCTCCTGCGTTTGTTCTAGCATCTTGTCAGCGAGGAGTGCTAGTTCGTCGAGTGCGGTTTTCTTGCTGATGGTATCGCTGACGACGAGGACTGAACGAACGTGTGATGGTAGTAGGTTCATCCACATGTGACGGAGAGTGGAGTCGGGAACTTTGTCTCGAGCCAGGTTGCGCATGCGACGTAGGAGTTGTGACGGTCGCTGTTCGCCCAGTTCCATTTCAGAGAACAGTTTTTGGAACTGGCGGCCTTCTGATTCTTCATAGACGGAGATGAGTCGTTCCTTCAGCACGTCGTAGTGTTTGTCTGATGGCGGATTGTACAGCAGGTCGCAGATTTGTTCAACGTCTTGCTTTTCCAGTTGGGCGATCACCATTTGCGCCAATTGCTTTTGACTTTTGCGGAGGTCATTTGTGGCTGCTTCGAAGGAGATGAACCAGAGACGTGGGCGATCTCTCCAAAATGGTGGGACGCGCATTGTAAGCGCGATGCCGGCCATTTCATTTGCAGGTGGCGGTGTCGTGTTGACGTTCGCCGTAGCAGCAGCGCCTGCGGTGGTGGGGGTTTCATCTTCCATGGCTGAGAAGGAGTTTGGTTGAGCAGCTGATCTTCTTTTTTCAGGTGTTTTCACACGTTGGGTCACCACTTTAGCGAGTTCGGAGTGTGGAGTAAGACTCAGTTGTTTTTTGTAGAAGTGAATATTCCGGCGGCGGCCGCGCTCATTCTTTTGGCTCCGGTCGTCGCGGCGAGAGGACGTGCGCACAGCTCTGCGGTGAAGATCGAAGATGTTCGTGTTGAAACGGCTTACACTCCTGTTTCTTATAATCGCTGAAATATAGTTTCGAGCAACTGAAGACAATAATACAAAACGTTCTTTTCAGAACGCCCATCTTGTTTCGAATCAACCGCTCTTGTCAGAGCGACCTTCACTGGTTTCACGAAGCGTTACTTGACAATAAATGGTATGGTATGGTTTTCCTGGTATGGTGGAATGGTATGGTTGACTATGTGTGGTAACATATGTTTGTTAGGTACCTTTTCACGGCTAAACCGATCATGATAAATTTGGCATTGTAATACTAATACCGTTGTATCCTGAAAAAGATATAGGTATAAAAATTCCGCGCATAGCTAGTCTAGAAGAAATAAACAAATGTGGTACCTACAAAAGTTTGAAAGTCACCTTTCGACATTTTGGTAAATAGCGATCTGGAAAGACATGAGCTAACGCCATCTTGTTTCTGCAGCAGACGTCATAAGATCTTTCTATGGAGTGCCTGGGGTGTGCATAAAACCTTAGAAACAGTAAAATAATAGAACCTATGTGTTTGAACGCAGTCGGTGCGGGTCATCGTTCGCGCGGGACTCTGGCGGCTCGAGCGGGCACTACACGCAGCGCAGCGCGCCGCCGCACGCGCAGCATCAGCAGCACCGCACCGACTCCGGCTCCTCCACACAGCACGAGCAGAGGTTAGCTGAAAAAACAGTTGTATCCTTAGGGTTGAACCTGAACTGGCAGCACCGCATCGCCCTTTTCTGTCGCTCCATCCTTTTTTTGTCACTCAGGAACGTCATTTGCTAGAGCAAATAAGGTAGACGGAACGCGATCGCACGCCGCAGCACCGCCGTGCGCAATCGCGTTCCGTCTATATCTTATTCGCTCTAGCAAAGGACGTTCCTGAGTGACAGAAAAGGATGGAGCGACGATAAAAATGCGATGCCGTGCTGCCAGATGAGGTTCAACCCTTATCCGCCTCCCTTTGGGGCACGCGGCCATACCACTTTGAAAACCAATGTGATATAGGGTTGTGTTAATAAGACCATGACAAAACATTAGAGTCATATCATATATCACACAAGGTACTTTTGAGCATAGGCGTTGACGATGATGGAACGATAATTATTGTCTAACGATATTTCTGTCTGATATCAATCGATCAATCAGTGTTGCGAGGAATGGCAGCGACCGATGTCGCGTCGCGGCACTAACGTTCAGCAAAAATCATGACGATTCAGTTGCGACATCGTTGCGGTGCAGTAGCTACGAGTAAATCGCCTACGGTCAAAAATCGCTTGTGTGATTATGACTCTTATTATGCCATATACCATTCTAATGAAATTACGATGTCTTTTAAGTTGGGAGGAAAGGTTGTAGTTTTAGAAGAAGTCAGAACCTGTAATTTATTATTTCATAATTCACATCATTTGGCACAAATAAAAATAAAATTAAGTAAATAAAATTATTTGTCAAAAATGATCTCAAAATGTTTTTTTCTTTGGTTAAACGTGGTTAAACTTTGGTATAGCTTGCTTTGTCGCCGTAATCCAGATTCCAACTACCTAATCTAAACATTAAACCTCCAGCAGCCGGTACAACTACTTCCTGGAGGAGTGCTACTCGCCGCAGCTGGAGCAGTGCTTCGTGTCGGCGCCTCCACAGTTCCAGGACGGCGCCCCCTCGCCCCCCGCGCCCCACCTCTATGCGCCCGCGCCCGCGCCCCCCGCGCAGGCGCCGCACGCGCCACACGCACAGCTGCCCCCGAGGGTCGGCATACACTTCCAGGTGAGGATATTGCCTCTTGTTACTACTGGTATTAAAAACCTCCTCCTTTTTTGAAGTCGGTTAAAAATCTTGGCTCTTTTAATTTGGGACTATCACATCATTCATTTCTTTTGATGGAATCTAAGCACGTATTCAGACTTACTACTTAACTCTTTCGCGGACACTGACCGGCTATAGCAGTGATAACAATAAAAGTTCTATTGTGTCTCGTTCAATGTCCGCGAATGTGTTAAAAGACATCATTGTATGATTATTATTTAAGTTTTCAGTTTTGAAATATATTTTTTTATTTACGATTATTTATCTAAGATCGTATAGAGCTTTAACCAGCCAGTACCACCAGTAATATGGTTTCTCTATTTAGACACTCGCACGCGACGCGACTTCGCTACATAGAAAAATATATTTGCGATGCGATGCTAATTCGCACTTATGTATGGGAGCGCGAAACCAGTCGCACGCGAGTAGAGAAATCATACTATCACAGAGTACTGTAATTACAATTACTCGGATTCATAATTCGACGGCAAAATTTGATGTAGGAACTTAGGCGGAACACATACGGTACCACAAAACGCTCCAGTGTGTGGTTTTTTTTAATGCAAACGTTAACCAAGCGATTTTCGACTTGTTTTGTATTGTATTTGTATATTGTGTCTGATCCCTCTTCTGAATGCCTTTTGATTTGACACATTGATTCTTTGATAAGTAACCTCACAATTGGTCATCGAACTTTTAATTTGAGGATAGGCTGGCCGTCTGTTACCTCTTTGATCCCTTACTATTATGTCTCTACTTGCAGGCGAGCGCGCCACCCCCGCAATTCCAGGACGACCCTCCCATGTACGACTACAACGACTACGAGTGCGCGTACAAGCCGCTCAAGTGCCTCAATGTGGGCAGGAAGGACTACGCCAACAGGGAATACACTAGGTCAGTACCTATATCAACAGCCTTCTTCAACAGTCGACTTTGAAGCGTGCTCGAGATTTTACTGCAATAGAATACAAATATAATAAAAAATTCAATGGTTTTCAACAAAAGAAAAACCAGGAGCGAGCGATGCGAGCTCGAGATTTTACTACTATATCCTAGAGCGAGCAAAGTGAGCTCGAGATTTAAAAGATCTAAACCCATACAAATAGCGATAGTTGTACAAAATTAGATATCTACTTTTTTATTTTATTTATTTCACTTTTACAGAATGTTTATATAATCTTGAATACATAATTTCTCTCCAAAACTCTATAAGAAGTTTAGCGGGCGATCCACAGTTGCTGCGTGACGTTAGTCATCCATCACACACTGTTATACTTACTACGTATAATATAGGCTTATGTTGTGCTTATAATTAATCTGCTGAATCAATGATGTCTGCAGATACCACGAGCCAAGCACGGAGGTGGTGAACAAGCAGCCTCAGTACGCGGAGGTGCGCATGCGACCTCGGGTAGACGAAACACAGGAGTACGTCAATACTACACAGGTAAGAAAAAGCGCAAAGCCTGTTAAAACAAGATCCCGCTGCAACATTTATTTATACATATACAAATGTGTGTGCTAGCCTCTTCTTATTAGTGCCAGCCCATTTGTATGAAGTGTCTAGGGTGTGTATGGTCTTAGCGCGAACGGTGTAATTTTGAACAGTGGACCTTGACATGCTGATCATGACAGTTACATAAACTGGGGATATACTTTATAGTAAGGCGAATATTGATGATTCAGCCACCTTTTAAATACATTGCAGATATGTCCCCCGGAAGAAGTGACGTCACCGCTGGGAACCTTCAAGCGACAGCGGTGTTTGCGCTACAAGCAGCGGCGACCCAGGCCCATACTGCGCTCCAAGTCAGATATATCGGATAGGTGAGGTCACATCTACGAAAATATGAATCGTTGCCATCGTTGCGTATATCGTGCGCTCGATAAACAAACGCACTCTAATTTATAACTCGGATTTCATACTCTTTGGAGTCTAAGCGTATGGACGTTCCATACAAAAGTATGGCACATACGACATGGTATGGCATATGGCATGGTAGTATGGACATTGGACAATATTTTTGACGCGTAGAGCCTGGTAAATTCATGGTTGCTTTTTATGCGATAATATTATTTTTTAGCAAATCATTGACTTTGTATTTTATTCTGCAGCTTCAAAACTCACCCATAAACAAAGGGCCATAGGACAGAAGTGGCATAGGTAGTAACTTTGAACCATTTTTGAAAATTTCTAAATTTGGCAACCGTCAAACCTGGAAAAGTCGATACGAGGTAAAGAGTTTTGAAAGGTGGCAGCAAAACCATAAAATTTACTATCTCTTTAATTTAAAATTTCAATTTTTCTTTCAGATACAGGCGCACCGACGGTCGCAGCCCGGCGTCGGCCCCCTGCGAGGGGGAGGACTCCCCCGACAGTCCCTCCGAGGAGTCGACGCGCCTCCAGCAGTTCTTCGAGCGCCTGGGGCTGGAGCCGAGGCATTACGACGCTATCATCAGAGACGCGCCGCCTGATAGCCCCGTCTTCTTCTCCTCCGCTTCCACTGTCGATTCCAACCAGTTGGCTGCTACTGCTGATTATACGGTAAGTTTGATGCTCTCCAGCAGTTCTTCAGTACGACGCTATCATCAGAGACGCGCCGCCTGATAGCCCCGTATTCTTCTCCTCGGCTTCAACCGTCGATTCCAACCAGTTGGCTGCTACTGCTGATTATACGGTAAGTGTGATGCTCTCCAGCAGTTCTTCAGCACGACGCTATAGTCAGAGACGCGCCGCCTGATAGCCCCGTCTTCTTCTCCTCGGCTTCTACCGTCGATTCCAACCAGTTGGCTGCTACTGCTGATTATACGGTAAGCTTGATGCTCTTCAGCAGTTCTTCAGCACGACGCTATCATCAGAGACGCGCCGCCTGATAGCCCCGTCTTCTTATCCTCGACGCCTACTGTCGATTCCAACCAGTTGGCAGCTACTGCTGATTATACGGTAAGCTTGATGCTCTTCAGCAGTTCTTCAGCACGACGCTATAGTCAGAGACGCGCCGCCTGATAGCCCCGTCTTCTTCTCCTCGGCTTCAACCGTCGATTCCAACCAGTTGGCTGCTACTGCTGATTATACGGTAAGTGTGATGCTCTCCAGCAGTTCTTCAGCACGACGCTATAGTCAGAGACGCGCCGCCTGATAGCCCCGTCTTCTTCTCCTCGGCTTCAACCGTCGATTCCAACCAGTTGGCTGCTACTGCTGATTATACGGTAATTGTGATGCTCTCCAGCAGTTCTTCAGCACGACGCTATAGTCAGAGACGCGCCGCCTGATAGCCCCGTCTTCTTCTTCTCGGCTTCAACCGTCGATTCCAACCAGTTGGCTGCTACTGCTGATTATACGGTAAGTTTGCTACTATTTTTGTTTCGCTATTCTGTGTTAAATTCAAAGGTCACAAGTTCACAACACACAGCAGCTATAATATGTTGTTGTAGTCTTCCTATGCACGCAAAATTACATAAGCACATCTCGTTGCTGCGTGTAAATGAGAGGAAGCGATTAGCAGCTTCCGTGCGTTAAAAGAGGACAACGATATATTATAGCATCCGTGTGTTGTGACCTTAAAAATGAGTGTCCGAGCTATTATAACATACAGTACGGACACTCCCTGGTCCCAACCAATTCTTACATTACCCACTCTGGTAGGATCATGGCATAAAATAGGAAATGGTATAGTTTGGAAGTTTTGTAAAAATCCCTCTCATAAAATCGATGTACCTAATTTTTTACAGGTGCAAGGGCCAGGCGTGCAAAAGCAAATATACCGGAATACCGAACCGCCGAGTGTAGTAGAGAGAAATGCGCGTATCATAAAATGGCTCTGTCAGTGCCGCAAAACTCAGATGCAGACCCCGCAGTGAAGTCCCACCACTACAGTGGTGGGACTTCACCTACCGTACCTACCGGACCTACCGGTACCTTTCGTTACCTATTTATAAATAGGTAACGAAAAAGTCAGGACAATGAAAAAAGTACCTACCTTAGTCAAGAAAATGTTGGTCCTTCTTAACCGGATAAGAAAAAATCAAAATGGCGGCCGAACGCGACTTGTAAACACGACGAGAGAATTCAATTAAATTTGCTCAGAATACAGAATACTTACAATACTTTTGAATGATAGAACACTAAAATTGTTCTACATTTTTAGAACTAAGTCTTGACGATAATAAGTAGTGAAACATTTAAACTAAAAGGCAATGCCATCGACTGCTGGTAACTAACGATACTAGTTCATTAGTTAGGCATAATATTAGTTTAAGTAAGCTAAAACCTAAAACTAAACATCAGAGACTAAATAATATCTAATGCCTAAACTAAAAATGCAAATTACCTAATTTAATCTAAAAGCATCTAACAGTAAGACAATAAATCAAAGTTTACGTTGCATCCATTTTTACATCTGCATGAATTCTATAGTTTATAAAGGCACAAAAGTCAGCTTGATACCTGTTACATCTGGGTAACATGCCACCGTGATACAGCGGTATCACACCTTCACTCTCTTTCTATTTGCGCGCGAATGAACGAGATAAAAGGCGTGATACAGCCGTATCACGTGTAGCATGCTACGGCTTCAGGACGGGGCGATGCGTAAGACACAGGTTACACGGTCAGTATTTCATCAGTCTGGTCCATCAGTCTGGTCATGTATATTTGATTTGAAGGGAAACTGACTCGAGATTGACCCGACTAACATGGTGCTTCAGTATATCAGTTTCCCTTCAAAACAAATAAACATGACCAGACTGATGGACCAGAATGACGAAATACTGAACGTGTAACCGGGCTCTAAGAAATAAGAGCGACAGTGATAATCTTTAAAAAATATGTGAGCTGTGAGCAAGCAAAATTTTACAAACTACAATATGATTTCTCTATATGCGCGCGACTCGGCTTTTTTTTCATACTATTTGTCGCATCAAACGCAACGTTTGCTCTCTGAAAAGCGCGGGAAAGAGATATTTTCTATGTAGCGAAGGCGAGAAGCGCGCCAGCAGTTCTCGTAAAAGCATACTAGGGCAGGAATATTAAAATTATTCAGTCAACTTAGTTATTATATAGTTTTGAATCAAATAACGTAGGTAGTTTACAACACGTATTAAAAATAATATTTTTCGGTCTAAAACGAAATCGTGAATACTTACCTAAATTTTTTAAGGCTTTTTAGTCTAAAAGCGTATTTTTGTCTTGACAAAACCATTGTACAAGTCACGAGCTTAGTAATAGAGAAATTATTGAGAAAAATACCTACGATATTTTGGAAACGAGAAAAACATTTTAGATTCTGAATGTAGATAGTGTGACTATCGAAATGGTTTCTACTGTTGAATATTTATTTATTTATTGATGATTCAACTAAATCCAAAAAGACGATATCACGATTGGGAAAATTTCTTAAAACACGAAATTAATTATCCGTCTATACCGCGCGTCTTTTGCATTTTATAACAAGGTAAATAAATAAAAAAAGGGCAGGGCAGGTATTTATGATGTTATTCTCTCCTTTATCATCGGTGACCTTGAATTGCACGAAGTACGGACGGATAATTAATTTCGTGCTTAACTCAGTGCTTCGACACGAAAACAAGAATGTTTCTCCTAAATATTTGTGAGCGATATTGACCAAAAACTAAAATCTTCATTTTGTTATTAAGTTGGTTTTGTAGTTATGTAAGTATTATCATTGTTGCATTTATGTTGGGATTGTAAAGTTTATTATATTAAGGATTTTGACAGGAATTTGTTTTAAGTTCCTGGTCAAAAAATTGTTTCATTATTACGTTGTACTGAAGAGGCATTTAATTTGGTCAATGGGATTACCATGTATACTGGAGTAATTAACCCGTCGATGAAGTAAATGATAGACAGCATAAGAAAGATGCATACAAATAAAACCATAAAGAAAAGACAAAGTGCGTAATTGCAAACATATTAGTTCGTCCCCTATTGTGGTGAACTTCTTATCAGACCGGCACTTATAAATGCTAAATGAAATGTGTTTGCCCCATTTGTTTCCGTTGAAAATTAACTAAATAAAAATAATCTACAGAATATGTACGTATGTATTTGTATGTGTGTATCATCTTCTGACTATAAAGTCATACAAGTCTACATCTTCTGACTATAAAGTCAGAAGATCATTTGGAGGCCCTTTCTTTTGCGAATGAAAGGGGACGATACCCAGTTGCCTAATGTTTACTATATCTATGTCAGTTTACCAGTATGTCTTCGGATTCAGTAGAAACCATACGAATCTGTAAAAATAATAATGTTCCTGTTACGGATTTGTCATTGTTCTTAGATTTAAATATTTTCAAGTCTGTATTTATCTATAGGTCATTAAACATTTAGGAAAATTACTGATTAATAATTAATAATGGTAAGATAATCGTAATATTTGTGATTTGGGAGCACAAAATGGATCAATTTTAGCTATATTTACCTACTGTATTTAAGTTGTGCCAAATTAAAAGAATACAATCCGCGCAGATGAAGAATGGGATTAGCTGAAACGAAGAAAACTATAGTCTTCTTGGAAAAGGCTTGAGTAAGAATTGTAGCTATTATTTTATTGAATTATCCCGATTCCATTTCTTTGTTTGTGCGGGTAGTAAGTAACCATAACTATAATTATTATTATGATCCTATAACAAAGAAAAATGTATGGTAAAATATCAGAAGATTAAATTAAGTGACGAATTAAAGTAAGATTTAAGGGCATAAATTATAGTCAAAAAATGTATCAAATCCAAAGCTGTTATAAATTTTGTTTAAATACAAACTTAAAAAAAAACCGAAAATGAGAAGAAATGTCTTGTTAACCTTAAACTCAGTAAATACAGTCATAATTATTATAATAGAATAACTTTCCTATTTAACTATGTTGGTGTTAAAAGCTCGAAATCTCTACTTCGTTTGGTATCTGATTAAATACCTATTAGGTACTAAACATTTTCAATCCGACTAACACGTGTGGTAGAACGTTGACACGTCTTCCCCTTTCGGTTCTATCCAAGTTCAAGTACCTATTAGAGGTACTTATCTACATAAAAAAATTATGTCAAGACAATATGCAAGATCGATACCTAAATAAGTCATAAAGCATAATAATTAACTATAGATCCAAAAACAACGCAACAATGTTTTAGATGATATGTAAATAATTATATTTTTTTGTAAATAACCGCTCCAATCTCAATTGTGTGTAGGTAGATAGATACCATAGAATAGATCTCTCAAATTTTGAAAATAACTATTTTTGTTTGTTCATTCTTTTCACGATTTAAGAAACAATTTTAAAAGTGGTGGCTGGCGAGGCAAACTCATGAGGTTTCCTCCTTCATGTACAAACTTAACAGGTACATCTACATCCTGAGTTCCATCATTGTCAAACATCTTATGCCCTTAGCCTCGCAAATCATTATCATCTCGCACTTACTCTAAACTAACTTTTCATTTGCATTTCAAATTCTAAAAGACTGTAATTGGTTTCACAATTTTATTATACTTATATTCTGTGATAATGATAGTATCAAAATAGAACTGCATGTGTGTCTGTAACTCTGCATTGTTGACTTTTGTCCCGAGTCTTGATTTGGTTGACGAATAAAGTGTATACTGATAGAAACGTGTTCAATGAACTGTATTTAAATGTATTAAGTTTAAAGGTGAATTTATTGAAATAACACAATAGTGTTCATCCGCACACTACATAGATTGTTACCTCTATGGCTCGATACGTGTGCTTCCTAAACAGATTCTTAGTTAACAGGTTAAACAAAAAAATTTACAATTAAATATCTTCCTGTTTTTCACTTAGATATAACTAAATAATGTGGATGATTTGAAATGGGTAGCATGACAGTATTAGATCGTTTAGCATTCGATGCTTCCATTTGTGTAAATAAGATTTACGTAAAATTGTTAGAGGTTTATCGTGATGAAAGAATTATATTGTGGTCTGATGATGCATGGTATTTTATTTCATTATTCCCGAGTTAAATGTACTTTTGGTTATTCAAACTTTTATTTTATTATTTGCAAACAGTCAATAACAATACAGCAAAACAAAGCACAGACCTTAACAACTATTATTATTATGTATAGTTCTGTATAGTTGTTATAAATTGTAAGGCTTGTGTTTTGTTTCGTGTGTAAACATTTCGTGTTTTTTTATCCAGCACGAATTTTTTTATCCAGCTCAAATTAAAATGTTACCCGGCTCTTTTGGCTCTCATTAAAAAATCTGCAACGCCCTTGGTTGTTTGAAGAACCTAGATAGGCTGGATAATAATTTTCGTGCTTGTAAAGTACCTATAGTAGTAAAGGGAGTCATATGCAGTTTCGAAAACTGTCGTAGCGAAGCACGCTGGTGCGAAAAACTTTTTAAATGCCTTAGTAAATATTAAGTTTGTCATACTGCTCACACCAGACCAATCCAACTGTAGTAGGCAGATATAATGCCGGCCGCCCCGCAAGTGCCTGTCTGTCACACACAAGCTACATAGGAATCAGAATACCTACTTATTGATTTTCTACCCAAGCCAAGACGCAGAAATTCGAATGTAAGGATGGTTCTTTTCATCGGTATTTTGTAACAAAACATGTTATCATAACATTTTACTCCCTCCCCCCGCAGGCGAACGCGGGCCTCTCAACATTGACGCGTATCCGCCGCAAATGGATAAGATCATAGAGAAAATAACGCGCTCCCCTGGGGTAGAGATGTTGTATCGAACTGTGCACAGATACTCAACTGGGCCTGACGTCATATCATACACATCTAGCGGGAAGTAGCGTATTTAAATGTTAACCCTCCCCTCACCCGTTTTTCACCCCCTTTGTTGGCGACAACATTTTCTTCATACTATGGATAAGATCGATCACCCGCGTTCGCCTGCGGGGGGAGGGAAAATGTTTTGTTGATTTGTTTTGATAACATAAAACATGGCGCAGCGCGTAGGGTCTAAAAGTCTAAAATATATGGATTTTGACATACATAACTACCATAATTAGCCCAGAAGTGCAATTTTTGAAAATCATACCAGCGACTTGGCAGTAGAAAATGTCAAAATTACTATGGAGATTATGCATATTTCTACTGCCAAGTCGCTCGTATGATTTTCAAAAATCGCACTTCTGGGCTCCTGGCTCAATCAAACCGTAAAATGACTGGGCTATATCTGAATCTCGACCTGTTGTCGACCTCGAATTGTTGTTGGTTAAATTCAAGGCAAAGGGATCTTAAGTGCGATTTTTGAAAATCATACGAGCGACTTGACAGTAGAAAGACCTAGAAAGACGCATTATCTCCATAGTGCTCCATAGTAATTTTGACATTTTCTACGGCCAAGTCGCTCGTATTATTTTCAAAAATCGCACTTCAGATCTCTCTGCTCTATCTAGCCGTTCTAGTCAAAGATAAAGTAGGTAGGTATCCCATTCCCATACAGCCGATGTCTTTACTAAAGTTTTCAACGTTAGGCCAGGTTTATACGATGACAATTTCGCGGTGTGAAATCTGCGGCGCCTCAAAAAAAGCACCGTAATCCGTATAAACACGGCGTACACGTTCAAGGCGTGCGAACGTTCGCAAGGAATAGAGCACGCGTCTATTTTTCGATGTTAGTGACCTCCGCCTGCGTCCCTCGCATCCCCTGCGCTAATTTTTCGACTCTTGCTTGACTTGGACTCTTGTAAACATGTCGTCCTAATCGCTGGCACGGTTTTCTCTAGCAAATCTATTCGCATGCGAACAAATTGGCGCTGGAAATTAGCACTCTGTAAACAAAAGCGTGCCGTGCTTTTTTCCGTGCGAAAAAATTGGCGCCGCAAAATTGTCATCGTCTAAACCTGCCTTTACACCATCAATTTACAAGATCAAGATCACGTCACGATCATCGGATCTTGGTTTTGTTTTGATTGATGGTGTAATAACGTAATAACCCAATAACCAATAATAACCAGCACTGCACTGCAGCAACTCTTTAGACTGGCAACTGATCGCTGCTTCCTGCACTGGTAGCATGCCAACCCGCAATAGCCGTGATACGGTTTTATCACGTCTTTTATCTCGTTCTTTTGCGCGCGAAGCGAACAAACGAGATCAGTGTTGCCACCTTAGTTTTAGTAATAGGGGCTGTTGAAGAAGCTAAAAAGGACTAGATCGGGCTAGATGGAGCACAAATTACCAAGAAAACACTTGGTGTAAAAAAAAGAGGCTAAAAAAACACCTTCAATAACATTTTTCAAAATTAAACAGAATTTGAAGAAAAATTTTACCAATTTAATAGGTTCAAAAATTAAAAATATTATTTTAGTTATTTAACAAACTAAACCCGGATCGGCGCGGCGCGGCGTAGAGATGCGGTATGTTGCCATAATCGAACAAATACAAAAAAAAAAAAAAAAAAATCAATGTATGACACAAATCGCCAAAGTTCGATGTTATTGCGATCGCAATGCAACGATTAGCATGGCGCAAATTTCAGATTTTGATGCAATATTTTTAAGAAAATGAAAAGTCTGAAAAGGGCTAGATTGCCCTTTCCGGGCTAAATCATTAAACAACGAGTTCACCTACAGTAAAAAGTGCTAGATCTAGCCCCAAAAGGGCTAAGGTGGCAACACTGAACGAGATAAAAGACATTATAAAGCCGTATCACGGCTATCGCGGGTGTGCATGCTACCAGTGCAGGTTCGTTCGCGCGCAAAAGAACGAGAGGGTTGGCATGCCACCAGTGCAGGTCCTGCCAAGGCCAAATCGCAAACCGCTTTGGATCCCTAAATCTGCAATCCTCAATCTCTTCTTGTTCTTGAACAAGAAGTCGTTCGCACTGAGCAACAGTGCTGCCAGGCCTACGGATTTATCCGTAGGTCTACGGATTTTCGGTGTGGCCTACGGATCTACGGATTTCAATGGCAAATCTACGGATTTTGAGAAATCTTGTGAACTCCTCCGGCCTAAAATCTCAATTTGCTGCATAAAATGACACCCAGTCACAAATAAATCAATTCAAATTAATTTTTTTCATGTATTGGACTGTATTTCCGAAAATATGGGTCGTCCCTACTCTTTTCCATCTATCTCCTTCCTTCTACTTGAAGTCCATACACGACAGAAATATTTAAGAGCTTATGTGGAAAAATAATTTTAGCGAAACGGGCGTGTGATAGCTTATATTACTGCCAGATGCGAGAGAAAGAGATGGGGCGGCGCGCGCGCCAGGATCGAATCAAGCGAAAAAACAAACTTTATTTAATTGTGATTGTACTATTTATGTAAGTTCAATTCTGCTCTAATCAAAACTTAGATAATAGCAATCTCTTTTTTTTAAAATCAAATCTCATGTTTCTATTATTCATCGTTTAGCAGTTACAAGCGTTTATAGACAAAACGGAGGCTACTTTGGCTTGTTTTTCTATCGAGAAAATTTGTCTTAATCGTGTTTTGGCTCTAATCAAAACTTCAATTATATGTTCAATTTACACATATCCGCAAATCATACTCCTACTGTTAGTACTTCATGATATATGGAGCTTTGAAGAATCCTATTTTTTTTACATAGCCCCTTAATTGTAACATGTACGACAAAAGTACAAACGTACAGACGGTGATAATAAATAAATATCTTGGACATTGTCACACAAATTATCTAGACACATTTAAAGTACCAGAATCTAGCATTGACTTGTAAAAAATAATAATGTAAAAATATAATAAAAAATGAAAATAATGAAACAGAAAGTTAAGTTAGAACCATGTTAGAACAGAAAAAAGTTTACATTTTATTCATTTTCATGTTGTCTACGCTTAAACTTGCCAAAGTTTCTAATTTCTTCTTCAATTTAGAGCAATTTTTTGAATCATTTAAAAATAGTCAGATAAAGCATTTAAAAAAGTCTGTAGATCTACGGATTTTTCAAGAGGTAATCTACGGATTTCTACGGATTTTTCAACCTAGACCTACGGATTTCTAAAAATTGGAACTGGCAACACTGCTGAGCAAGTACGTAATCATTAATCACTTTGAATCACTACCTACTTGTCGAATGTCGTCACAAACGTTGTCATTCTTTAGTGCTGCCATCTTAGCGCTTTCAGCGCTAGTACTAACGCTTTTTTGGTGTCTTTAGCGCCGTATCCAGAATTTAGCTCCTAGCGGAGAATCTAGCGCTTTTTTAACTTTTAATAAAGCAATATTATTTGTTTTAGTATGCTATATTTTGTGTTTTTTGATTGGAATATGATGAATATTGATAGCATATTGTGGTCAAAACATGTCCATAGAGTGTACAGTGTTCGGGAGATTCAAATACGAACGCTTATTTGAAGTGTTATTATAATTAATTTTACAGGGGACTTACGAATTGACTGACTTAAATTGACTTATTAATTGGTTTCGGAAAGGCTGATTAGACTATTTAGAGAACTTTAAGGCTTTGACTGCCAAATGACCGACAAACAATGGAAAATCTATTGTTATTGTGACCCGCCGGCCGGCGTTCAACGTGTTAAGGGACTTTTTATGTGAATTAGAATTTAGCTCCAAATCAAGCGCTTTTTTCACCGTTTTAGCCCCCAATCGATTTTTTGAGGTGTCATTCGTTCTCGTTCGTGTCAAATCAAAATCTATGGACTTTGTCTGAAATAAAATTATTTTGATTTTTTTTTTGAAAATCGCAGGGCTGCCAATTCCGGGGAATTTCCCCGATTTTCGGGGAATGAGGGGTGCGTGCGGGGAGAGCGCGGGGAATGATTCAAATCGGGGAATTTCGGGGAATCGACTATTTGTAATAAAATGTCGAAAAAAGGATGTCTAAATAAGAGGAATTGTTAAAATTCGAACCGAATCGGACTTTATCGGACTATCCTTAGATCGAAAGTGTGGGAGAAATATAAATAATGAATAAAACTCATTGTATTCTAAATAGTTAAGTAGATTTTTGATAAAAATTAGAAGACAAAGAAATTGATAAGCTAATTTGGTGAAACATTAAACTACATTTTCCATGAAAAAATGCTTTATTTCTTGAATATTAGTGTCGGGGAATTTTCGGGGAATGCATGATTGGAAATCGGGGAAATTCGGGGAATTGAGCCTACTTAAGCGGGGAATCAAGAAATTTACATTGGCAGCACTGCAAAATCGTGTCGAGCGAGAATTGTGTACTTTTGTGTTGTGTTGTTTTATTTTCTATTGAAATAATTCATTATCCAAGCTATTTCGCGATATATCGGGGCAATAATTAGCGAAATCCCCTTCCAAGCTATTAATCCGTAAGTAATTCCTTTCCTTCCTTATAAACATAATACCTTTAATCATTGCATCATTTTGTGTATTTCGTTATCCGTAAATAAAATAAGATTTTTTATCGTTCTGTTTCCGTGTATAGATAAATAAACTGTGATGTATTTGCATTACATTTGTCTACTCAAATCTGAATAAAAGTTGATATTGCATCATAATTTTCCCCCCAATTTGATTTTCGAAACAAGTCATTATTTTCTGTAGGAAACTAAAATTATTGCGTCATGTACTGGAAACTTTAACGACATTTATACCAAATCTATCTATATCTAAACTACATATCTAAACTATTATAAAACTGTAACAGAAGTGTGTCTGTACATTGAAGATATTTACAAAAAAAGGATTATGATATGATTTTTAGATGTCCCTGATTCCAAATCACCAATTTTTGGATTTTTTGTCTGTCTGTTTGTTTGTTCGTTTGTTTGTTTGGGTGTTTGTTTGTTCGAGTATCACGCAAAAACCACTGAACCGATTTTGATGAAACTTTTTTTGTTTGATAGCTTATCATCTGACTTAAAATCTGGTATATAATTTATGCGGACGAAGTCGCGGGTAAAAGCTCGTGCTATTATAAAACGTGAAAAAGTGTCTGTAAATTAAAGATATTTGAACAAAAAGAAGGTTCACACAAAAATGACTGGAACGATTATGAAAAATTTTTTTTTTACCATTTGTAATCTTTCAATGGTGGTTCAGACCATTAAACCGAACAACTTTTACTATGGAAGCAAACCTGAATTCGTAAAAAAAATCAGCAGTCATACATTTGAGTCGAGTAGGCATTGCAGTTTAGTGCATGGAACAACAGATTTTTTTGTGATTTCAGGTTTGCTTCCATATTAAAAGTTGTTCAGTTTGATGGTCTGAACCACCGCTGAAAGTTTTGGAATGGTAAAAAAATCATCCATTATAATGAGAGGTCGGAACCTGCAGGGCCCGTTTAATAAGCGTGACAATGACAATTTCAGAGTACATTGATGGTTACTAATGACGCTAAACTTGCAGTGCTTATGTGTGCTAGCATTCTCAGCAATGTACTCTGAATTGTCATTGTTGCGTTTATTAAACAGGGCCCAGGAGTGCGATTTTTGAAACTCATTCGGTGAGTTCAGCAGTTGAAAATGTCAAAATTACTATGGAGATACGCATCTTTCTACGGTTGATTTGACTTTCAA
Source organism: Agonopterix subpropinquella (assembly GCA_922987775.1). Lineage (NCBI taxonomy): Eukaryota > Metazoa > Arthropoda > Insecta > Lepidoptera > Depressariidae > Agonopterix > Agonopterix subpropinquella. The sequence continues at coordinate 7,823,507 of OV277694.1, read as the reverse complement.
AAATCACACCGTGTGATTTTTGAAAGTCAAATCAACCGTAGGTCATCATCAATCCAGGTCATTCCAAGGCGACATTTAAGTGATATGATTGGGGATCTTTCTTATATTGTTTTGTGATAGTGGGCTATATGTTGGCTTTGTTTAGAATTTCAAAATAACAAGGAATTCATTATCATCAATATTAGAACTTCTTGCAAAATACAGATAAATGAAAATTAAAATGAGGGCCCCAATCATATCACTTAAATTCGGACCTGGAATGATCGGCAGATTCCGACCTCCGGTTATAAAGTATCTCGCTACAATGACTGGTGCCGATGCAGACAAAGTCATGTGCGAAACCTCATTAAACAAAAATGTTGACCTTCCCACAGGAGTGCAAAGAAGTAAAACACGGTGGTGCATGAGTGCGGACGGGAGCAAATAATTTTGAATGATATTGGATGAGATAACTGGCGGCATGCCCCCGGTGAAGCGGCCCCGCCGCGGCGTCAGCGACGCCGACGACGAGCAGGACGACGACTACAGGAGTCGGAGGAATCGCAATAATGAGGTACGTACAGGCATAATATCATCTCAGAAACCTAAATCCTCGGATCATGAGCCTATCATAGTCTACTATTAATAATTATAGACCAAAGAAGTACCTACGTACTGATAATTTGATGGGTGATCTAGCTTAGAACAGCTTGTGAAAACTTTTTTTTATCAGACAAGTCAAATTGCGATAAAACAACCTCTAAAATATCAAATTAACAGTTCTACACTGGTTCTACAGATAAGACAAGTGATCATGGTCATTCGCAAAATGTACCAATCGGAAAATGTACACCGTGCGCAAAACTTCCCTTTCGCAGAATGTACCTTCAGCAATATTTGAGCTATATGGACATCTTGTCTGAAATAAATTATTTGAATTGAATTGAATAAGCATAGCGTAAATACAATAAAGTGGGTGGTGGGTGGGTGGTGGTTAGTGGCCGCGTTGGGTCTATGCTTGCGTGGAGTGCGGGGGGGCTCGCGCGGTGTGCGGAGGGGTGTGGGGTACAGGGCGCAGGTGAATCGGTACTGGGACCGCGCATACACAGGGTGTTAACTTAAATTTGTATATACTAAGGCCCCTAATAAGGCCTCACACCAGCAAACTAAACAACTTTGACTAAAGTAACATTAAAACCATGAAAAATCTGCTTCATACATTTGGATCAACTTCCCTCCAAAATCTATGGAACCACAATTTTTATTGTGATTTCGGCCTTGGTTCCATTTTAAAAGATGTTCGGTTTGATGGTCTGAAAGAGCGCCAAAAGTATGTACCACATTAACTTTTACACCCTCAGTTGATTTTACAAAGCTGTCTCTAATAATAACTAATAACATTTGCTCAATTAACAGGCAGTAAAGAAGAGCAGATACAAAACGAAACAAAGAACACAAGAAACCTTCACTCGTGTCAGCAAATTGAAAGCCGAGAATCAAATGTTGGAGGAAAAAGTTAAAACATTGACGAAAGAGCTGCAGTTTCTGAAGGAGTTGTTCCTGGCACACGCATCGAACACTCAGGGGTCAAAATTTGAAGGCATCGACCTCGACAAGCTGCTTGAAGATATACCTGAAGAGAAAGCTAGTGAAAGCCAGAAATAGACTGTATTCATGTAATTTTTAGGGGTTTCCAGTGTTATTCTGATAGTGTGTATCGCTACTTTTACTCATGAAGCCACTTGTGGTTTTACGTTTAGTTTTTAAGGTAAAGCTATATCAATTCTCACCCGCTTTGGAAGGCACACGCACGCACACACGATAAAAGTATTGTATCATCATTATGAGCAAAAGTTTATACTAAACAACAACAGAAGCAAAGCTCGTGCCATGATCGAAGTCCTCACCGGGCATTACGCCACAGGTACGATGATGCACAAGATGAAGCTTACCCTAGACCCCAGCTGCCTAGCATACGGAGAGGAGAAAACCATGGAACATATCCTGACTGACTGCTGTCTTGGCGGCTAAACACATGTGCCTCTTGGGAGATGGATATCCAAAACTGGGAGATTATTGGTTCCTTCCCCTGAATGGTATTGCTTCCTCATTTACAATGTTTTTAAAGGGTGAATCAATATGGGTCAACACAAAAGATCACATTTTGTCGAAGTGGTGCTAGCTTACCAGCTAAGATCATTATGAACATATCATTATATCAATCCTATTGAAACCGCTACTCGGACAGCAAATTGACCACTATCTAGCCTCTACCAATCCACGGCTCCACCATGAAATGCCTTGTGTTCCACTTCATAGAACCCTCTTCAAACCATAGAGCCCTGCAATCCTACATGGTAACTATGCAAACGTTTGTGCACACTGTAAGGAAAACATTGGAAGTATCAAGATTTTGACTACCTTGTCAATTATGTGAATCGCACTATGACAATCAGTAGTTAAAAGTAGAATAAATAAGTATTGCAATGCAATATTTTTAGATTTAATTTGTTAATTTAATTATGTTTAAGAAACACGATAAATTCTAAACAGAACGTAAAATCTCCACTAGCAATCGCACCAATTTTTGTAAAAATTGGAGCAAGAAACGTTTTGAAGTCAGGATGAAGATATAAATTATTTCTTCATGCATATTGAATACATAAATATTGTAAATAAAAGTAGCAAGCCTTCAGCACCTGAAATGTGGTTGCCATAGGTGTTCTAGACGAAACAATTCCAATTAAATTGGCCCTTTGTGAGGTTTTCTATTCAAAATATTAACAATCGCTACAACAGAGAAATCCCCTAGGATCGCTACCCAGACGACAAAATTCTGTCGTTTGGAACACCTGCTATGAAAAAATACTAGATTTATGAAATTTAGCTAAGATGACGCGCAACAAAATTGTGAGAAATATGTTTTATTATGTGATAAATAATTTGTGTTATAAAGTACACGCGACATTAGATTTTTAAACCAAATTTATTAAGATTATAAATAAAAAACAAATCGAGTAACAAAAAATTTATTTTATTATAAAAATATCTTATTTCCTTATACAATATGTACCTATTTTGAATGGAACTAAATGAGCATTTTATTATTAGAAAATAAATGATTTCTTACAAACACTGTACTTTTTATTTACTTTAGAATTACATAGATTTCGACACATTTTATTTTATTTTATTTATAATTAAATGGACTCTTGCTTGTGCGTTAGCACTGCATTTCCGCCAGTGTCTAGTGTAGTTTATTGGGAGAATCTATCCCAATCTCTGGGACTGTTTTTGGACAAGAACAAGAAGAGATTGAGGAATGTGGAGCTACATGTGGAGCCTCGTGGCAGGCACAAACGCGACGCGCGAAACCACGCGAGACGTGTACTCGGGTCAGTTCCTGCAACGTGACTCTTCGACACATTTATGGTACGATAGATAAACAATATCTACGCGTGTAATAATTTATTGATAAATAGTCTTATCAATTTATTATAAACATAACAAATAAGCTATGTTACACATATTGTAATAAAAACACTACAAAACTTAGGCTCGGCGTAAAGGGGCCACCGGCATCAGCGACAAGTAGTTCACACGCAGATTTTTTAGGGACTGCATACGAGTGACCGGTGATAGCCGCCACATGCTACAGCAGTGTACGCGACAGCCACAGCCACCGGTGGCTCGTTTGCGCAGAGTTTTACTGGAATATTCTAATAGAGGATTGTGTGATGATCGCAGAGTATGCATCAAATCAGATATAGAAATAGCTTTATTTGAAGTTCCTATAAATAATTTTAAGTCAACATCACAGGTAAAGGTATAGGAAAAACAATCTATTAGGTATTTACAACATAATTTACAATTTCATTCTGAGGATTGTTAAGCTAGCGGAAAAACAAAAACGTCTCACAGAAATCTATGATTTTGGCCTCATTTTTCTGCATACAAACAAGATTTGATCCTATTGTTTTATTTTTATTTTATTTAATAATTATTAACCAATTCTGCCGCGCTCTTCAAGACAGCAGCAGGACTAATTTAAGATCTGTATGGAAATCTTTGAGCCAGTTTTTCTACCAGAGAAAACCTGTTATTGGCTTTCTGCTTTATACTCATGTAACTACTGTATTGTATTGCTGTTGGATTTCCATTAAAAAAAAATAAAAATAAATAAACACTAACTTTGAAACGACATGTTAACGAAAATCTGACAACACAGACACCGATATCAATTTTTAAAACACAATAAATAAAATAAAATTAAACTTTGTTTGTATGGAGCGCGTTCGCAGTATATCCTCTTAAATTATACGTTGTCATTATATTGCCGTATGCCGATTATTAGTGAGTATTGTAAAATATATTTCATTGACATTATTTCTCATTGAACAGCCAAATAAAATTCTAAAACTCGCCAACAACATTTTGCTAAGCTAAAATAGCGTCTAATCGCAAAAGCATAAGGCCTAACGTTTCCGTTTAACCCTAGCCTTATTCGAACGCTATTTCCAGACGTTTATGACACCGTCAGCGGCAGCGCTGACCATGTAACACTTGCCCGCGTCCACCATGGTGATGTCGGTGATGGGTGCGGTGTGACAGAAGGAGCGGGACTCCACCGTACGGTATACGTTGTCGTCTAGAAGGGAGACTGGTTCCGAAGTGTTCAGTTTGCAGCATTCTTGGATTACTGTTGTACCGTCTATTATTCGGCTCCTGAATGAAAAAAAAAGGATATTTTCAGCAAATTAAAATTAAGGTTAGTTATTTTGGTCAGGCAGACTGATCAGAATAAATTCTCATACCTACTCGCCTTGATTAGTGAGAGGCCCTACAGTGCCCTTTGGCGCAGGAAAGAGACAAAACTTAATAACTTCTTGAACTTGGAACCTATCAGTGTAAAATCTTGTATCAGATGCAAGATCAGTGTAAAATCTTGTATCAGATACAAGATCAGTGCAATATCTTGTATCATATACAAGATCAGTGTAAAATCTTGTATCAGATACAAGATCAGTGTAAAATCTTGTATCAGATTCAAGATCAGTGTAAAATCTTGTATCAGATGCAAGATCAGTGTATAATCTCGTATCAGATATAAGATCAGTATAAAATCGTGTATCAGATGCAAGATCAGTGTGAAATCTTTTACCAGATACGAAATCGGTATAAAATCTTGTATTAGTGTATAATCTTAGATACAGGATCAGTGTAAAATCTTGTTCTACTACAAGATTTTAAACCGATAGTTTCACAGTTCGGCACTTACGTGGTTTTCGCAAATGATATTTACACGCTATTGCACTATCCCCGATAATATTACAAGCAGATTACAAGACGAGTGTCATATATGAATGTGGATGGCTGCATGAAGAGAAAATGATCAAAGAAAAGATGGATGGTTTGGCGCTAAAATGACAATGGAGGAAGACGACATTTATTGTGCCGACCGCAGGTAATGAGATAAGTGTAGATAGATAACTCATATATTTCATCAGAACAAGGCAGGAAGGGTAGAACAGGGTAGAAAGATGACAACAAAATGGTAGTAACTCGAAGCCAGTAAGAATGCGCACGATATAAAGAATATGAATATCTAGACACGTTAACTGTCTCTCGAAGCGACTCCCATTTTTTAGTTTATTCTGTACGGACCTGTATCTGACGGCGTTGGGTGAGTACTTGAGCTGGTCGTTAGGCGCGTGCAGCAGTATGTACGAGTCCTCGGGGTGCTCCAGGTCCCAGTAGCGCACGCGCTGGTCAGAACCACCTGTGACCAGGAACTTGGAGCCGTCACGGGAGCCGCAGTACGCTGCTCCTATGTAGTGCGATGCCTGCGGGGAGAAACGTTCATTTTCAAAAATAAATAAATCATAAAAAATAACATTTACAGGCTGGCGACAAAGGCACGTACCTACAGGCGACAAGAAGTCTCGACCAATTGAAAAATTATTAGCCTCTATTGTCCCTATGGACATTCAAAGTCGTGCACGTCTGAGCGCTGAAGGCTATGAAATAGGTCAGAGGTGTCATTTTAAGGGTTCCGTACCTGAAAAGGAACTAACCCGTTCGGTTTCATGTGTAAGGCTTATAGGATCACTTTGCTGTCCGTTTGTCAAGACTCTTTTTCTCAGGAACGGGTAGCTTATCAAGTTGAAATTAATCAAGTACTAAGGTCTATGTCTATGGTCCCTTTGAGGTGTAAAAAATGCAGGCTTCTAAATCAACACTTAAAAGATTGGGCCATTTATATCACGCATTTTGATACTAGATAATTTTTCCGACATAGGTGCTACTTTCAAACTTCATCTAATATACTCATTCCTAATCTTGTCGATTCTAGTTGTACACATCCATCTCAACATTCGCATCTCAGCTGCATGCAGTCGTTTCTCATCCGTCCCTTTTGTGGCCCAACACTCTGATCCGTACATAACGACAGGTCTTGTGGACTACCAAAATACTTATTCCTTTACTTGTGCTGTGAGACCTTGCTCCTTCTGAGCACGATCCTATGGGCATAGTAATGCGGAGAGACGAGTGTCATGTTATGAGACGAGTGTTAAGTATGAATGTGGATGGCTGTGGTAGGAGAGGCAGGCCGAAGAAAAGATGGATGGATTGTGTGAAGGATGATATGTGTCAAAAACACTCACCGTGTTGAGACGACGGCTAAGAGAGATGAATGGAAGAGAATGACATATTGCGCCGACCCCAAATAATGGGAAATGGGCAAGAGAATGATGATGCAGTCCACAACTCAAGCCCAATACTTATTGGACGTACGTACCGCGGCGGTGTAGTGTAGCGGCTGGGGCGAGTTGGTGCAGGGCCACAGCGCGTGCGTGCGCTGCGTGGACTCGAGGCACCACGCGCCCGCGTCCCGGCAGCCCACGGCCCACACGCACGACGAGTTACGACCCATGCCGATGATGCGCCGCACTCGCTCCGCTATCGACATACAATACATTACACTTTATTACTATACTCATCTTACCACTATTGTTATCGTTATCGTACTAATTAATCCTTCAATCCTACCAATATGTTTTTACATTATGGACATTTATTTATGAAAACATTTTGTAAGTACGAAAAAAAAATCGTTGTTTCAAAACAGTACTTATATTTCCAGACTTTAGGATTAGTAGGGTCAACACGTCTTTCACGGGATCACGGGTCACGCTGTTATAATAAAATCCCCAAGACCATTTTTAATCTTTCGGGGAAACGAGTTTAACACCGGCTCTTCATTCTCGCCGAGAACGGGCGAGACAGGCCGAGAACGAGAGTGTGGACGTGGATGCCCTTCATTGTTCTCGTGGCGTCGTAAACCATAGTAATTTTCCTTGAAAGTTCTCGCAGAGGGTTCTCAGCGAGAGTGAAGTGCGGGCTTAAGAGTTGAACCTCATCTGGCAGCTCCGCATCGCCTTTTTCCGTCGCTCCATTCTTTTCTGTCACTCAGGAACGTAATTTGCAAATAAGATAGACGGAAGGCCATCGCGCGCACTGGTGCTGCGGCGTGCTGTCACGTTCCGTCTATCTTATTTACTCTAGCAAATGACGTTCCTGAGTGACAAAAAAAGGCGATGCGGTGCTGCCACATGAGGTTCAACCCAAAAACTCAAATAAAAAAATCTCATCCTATCTGGATGATTATTTAAATGACCAAAGTGCATCTGTCAGTAGCTTCAATACTGTATATATTGGCTGTGTGTACGACACTAGCGCCATCTAGCGCAATACGGCCCCGTGGATTATTTGTACATAAAATGTTAGGATAAAGTTTGTTATTTTAATTTAAAATAAAGTCAAAACTAAATAAATGAGCAATATTGACGATATTAAAAATGTTATAATACCTAACTAGCTGCGATTCCCATTATTTAAAAAGAATTCTGATACAAACTTTCACCACCGTTTTCACACCTTTGGAGGTTGAATTGCGAAAAATCTTTTTTTTTGTGAACACCTAGATGGCAATAAAACATCCCTGCCAAATATTAAGTATTAGTATTTGCTGGTTTGGATGTTTGAGTATTGAGTAAGTGCGCGGATTTGCATAGATTCAAGCAAATCTGACACAGCTTCGCCGTCAGTAGTTCAAATTTCTGCCACAGCGTGCGCTGCGATCGACTTAACAGTTCCCAACACCAACTTCGCACATAGCCAATTTGTCGTTGTTGTCTAATTTTAATTAGACTTAGAGTTTACTCTACGTTGATTAATTATTTCATTAATTAAATAGACTATTTATGTATAACAACGTTTGGAAAATCTATTGAGATGAAAAAGGCCCAGGATGATGATGATGTATAACAAAACATCTTTTCCACCCAGTATGTGATAATAGCATAGCAAGCCCTAAAAATCTTAACAAGAAATTCGTTCGCGTTGTATAGGCGCAGAGGTGTAAGTCTGGAGTAGAGGCTTCCCTCGTGGAATAAAGGTCGTCAAGTATTGGAAAGACAAAGTGTGATCACCGTCACACGAGAAAGAAGAGAAGTCTGAATTAATAATAAGGTACACTTCAAACACGTTCAATTATCACCAAATGTCACTCACAGTTGGGATGCCGCACGGAGGTGATCGGCAGCTGGAACCTGAGGTCCCACACACAGACGGCACCACTGCTGGTGCCCACCGCTATGTAGCCCGAGCTGTTCGCGTATAGACACGTGTACACGCCTTGTTTTAGATCCCCCTGTAGCTTCCACGCGTTACCTGCCAACATTTATTATTTTACTGTTTGAATATCCAACTGCAACAGAACGAAATTTTAATAGCGACGTTCTTTAAATCTAAACTATTATAAAACTGTAACAGAAGTTTAGTGAGTCTGTACATTCTTTCTTTCTTATCGTGTGGGCAGAGCCCTGGTGTCAGAGTTTTTTCAGACCGCCTTACGGCCTCTGACGTGGTTTTTATGTAACAACTACTACCACCAGAGATAGTAGCCTGGACCAACGGCTTAACGTGGCATCCGAAGCATGGAATCATTTTTCTTTTCAGACAATCAGGTGATTCAGCCTGCAATGCCCTAACCAACTGGGGAAAAACGCACAAAGTGACAAATCACTAGGTATCCCCCATTACATTGGTGGTGGTAGCAGTACATTCACCAGCAGATATATCGTAGCAAACGAGGTGGTCAAATATTTCTAATTTTTTATAATTTCTTTACTCATAACCATTCAAAAATATAGGAACGCTTAGAACATCAAATACAGGGTCCTTCTTAATATGCTGACACTTTTTTAAAGCGATGACCAGACTATGAAACTGAACCACTTTCTCTATGGAATCAACATCGAAATCGCGAAAAAAAATAACAGTTGTCCCATACGTTTGGCTCCGAGTAGGTTTGCAGTTTTGTATGGAAGTGAGGTTTTTTTTTCACGATTTCGATGTTGGTCTAATAGAGGAAGTTGTTCAGTTTGACGGTCTGATCATCCCCTTAAAAAAGTGTCAGCATATTAAGAAGGACCCTATATATCTACGCAGTCAAGGTAGTCATAAACATCTGAACAGTTTCAGAAGAAAAAAAACCTTACTCCGTTGTTTTACATTTTAATTTTAAATAATATTGTAAAGAAATTATTGAAAATTCGCTGTTCAGATATTTATGACAAAATACACGTTTAGATATAATTGGTAACATTTGCTGTGAAGAATTTAATGAAAATTAGCACTGCTCAGAAATATTTGGACACCTTGTATGCTACGATATATCTGATGGCGTCTGTACATTGAAGATACAAGAAAAAGATTATGATATGGTTTTTAGGTGTCCCTGACTCCAAATAGAATTTTTGTCTGTCTGCTTTGTTCGAGCATCACGTAAAAACTACTGAACGATAATTTAGAAAGTACTTTTTAAATAGTATTTATAAGTCGCCCGTCTGCCGACAATGAAACTAAAATATTCCTGAATAATTGCTTGGAAAGACTTGATGTCATTTGTACAATCAGTTCTTTGTAGACTTGATTTGTTAACTGGATCTACCATTTGTAATAGTTATAGAACAGCGGAATATCCCCACACAAGCAAATTTTTTGCTAAAAAGGAGATTCCATAACCTGATTTGTATCGTAGATTAAGTTACTGAAATAAACAATTTTAATTTTAATGTTATTTTCTTAGTAGACTAAATATGTGTATGTTATACCAGGAGCGCGCAGGTCCCAGCCCACGACGGTGGAGAGTAGCGTGGCGTAGGAGATGACGCCGGCGTGGACGCCGCCCGCGCAGGCGCACGCGGCGCACGCCTCCGCGCCCGCCTCCAGCTGCCGCCCCTGCGACAGCGTCATGCGCCCCGACCCCGAGTCCAGTCTAAGACCACAACCGACTCGGTTAGACATCTTCTGTCGATACACGAGTGACCTTCAGCCTACATAAGGTCTTTCTATATACTATCAGTTAAAAATAACAATGTGCATGACCTCGCTCGCAAATGTGACGTCACTCAATCACACGAACCCTTACAATTTATATAGAGACGAGTTACGCGTGTCATTCTACTAAGAAACATTTCTGCCACTTTTTGCGGGTGGCGAGGTAACATGAAATGCGCAAATTTGGATTTTATTCCCCATAACCATAAGTTTAGATTCTAATTTTGAATGTTAAAAATCGTGAAAAGTAGTCTCGTGTGAACCCCAAATGTTATACGTTCAAAATTATTGCTTCGCTATTATAGGCTGTCTCGTTTAATGATAAGGTATAAAACTGGGTGTAAATGCACAAGATCAATTGTTCTTATACCGTGGCAGAGGGGAAATGCTACCGCAAGGCGAATCCCTATATAAATTGTCTAAGCACGAACCTCACTCGAGTCATTCAAACTATTGTTTCCTTTACATAGAATCTACATCCCTTTCTCAACCGAGTGAAGTTATCCAACGGCCCTTCAAGGTCATACACATTGTTATTTTAAACTGATAGTAATCAGTGATCGGAATGGGTAGTGCAATTTAGGTTAAAATCGCGAATATTTGTGTGATGAATATGAATATTTGTATTTTATTCATGGGTGTTTTGTATCTACACGGGGTGTCTACCCTGTTCAATATACAATGCATAAAATGTACACCCTGTACAAACACCCATGACTCGAATACAAATATTAATATTCATCACACAAATATTCGCAACTTTATCTTTACCCTGAATGGCACTACCTATTCCGATCACTGTATACAGGGTGTAAGTGACAGCCTAGCAAAATATACTGAAACGGTGAACTCAGACCATCAAACTGAACAACTTTCACTATGAAGCCTACCTCAAGAAACGCGAAAAAAAAATCATCTATCCCATACAAAACTGCTGTACCTACCTGACACAAATGTATGGGACGGCAGATTTTTTTTCGCGTTTCCTGAGGTAGACAAAGTTATTCAGAAAGTTATTCAGTTTGATGGTCTGAGTTCCCCGTTTCAGTATTTACTAGGCCACCTACACCCTGTATATTATACAGGGTGTAGTTATACAGTGTATAACTACGTCCCATTGCTTACAGGCCTGCCCTAAATGAGAATATATTGCATATTAGTCCACCACGCATGCCCAATAATACCTGAGTACGAAGATAGAGTCCTGGGTGGCGGCGACTAGTGACTGGCCGCCCTCACACGCGGCTAGCGACACTACGGGCCCCGCGTTCCTGTTGTACATTGACTTTGATCTGAAATACAAATTAAATTGATTTCAATCTACTATAAAGAGGTAGGACTAGTATTGAATACACTTGAAAATGGTGTACTTAAAGAATATTTATTTACAGACATAAAACATTTATAATAGATAAAATAACCTGGTTATAGATCAAAAATATCCCCTAAAGGCCTCACTCGGGACAGAACGTTGCCCCTCATTGGATCGCTTGGCTTATCCTTTGCGCGAAATAACTGCCAGCCCTCCTGTCACCCATAGCCTTGAATAGGCGCTTTAACTGGCATTTGTTTGAAGAAGTTTCGCCTCCGCAATCCATTAATACGTGCGTTTGTTTTTCTCAACTTTATGCGCGTTGATGAGGTACCATATGCCTGTAGATATAGAGCATCAGACCTGTTGACGTATGAGTGGCCCTGCCAGAGTATCAGACCTGTTGACGTATGAGTGGCCCTGCCAGAGTATCAGACCTGTTGACGTATGAGTGGCCCTGCTAGAGTATCAGACCTGTTGACGTATGAGTGGCCCTGCTAGAGTATCAGACCTGTTGACGTATGAGTGGCCCTGCTAGAGTATCAGACCTGTTGACGTATGAGTGGCCCTGCTAGAGTATCAGACCTGTTGACGTATGAGTGGCCCTGCGAGAGTATCAGACCTGTTGACGTATGAGTGGCCCTGCGAGAGTATCAGACCTGTTGACGTATGAGTGGCCCTGCTAGAGTATCAGACCTGTTGACGTATGAGTGGCCCTGCTAGAGTATCAGACCTGTTGACGTATGAGTGGCCCTGCTAGAGTATCAGACCTGTTGACGTATGAGTGGCCCTGCAGGCGCGCCGCGTCCCACAGCCGCACGGTGCCGTCGTCGGAGCAGGAGCCGAACATCGACTTCTGAGCCGGCAGCCGGACCAGCTGGTTCACCCGCGCCCTGCCGACACACTTTCATTTAAATATCAATCATAGCTAGTGTTGTTACCGTTGTCAGACCTCTACACCCTCGGTGGGGGACCACGAGATACATTTTATAACTGTGGGGCTGTAGCATACGCACGAGAAAACAGTCATGAGCGCTCGCTTTCACTTATGTAAAGTAACAAAGACAGAGGACGTCTCGATTTCTGTCTTTTTCTCGTGGGGGTGGCATGCTAGACCCTCCAAGAAGATAAAATTAAATAAAGGGGCCTTTCTTAATATGTTGAAAGTTTTTTAAGGGCATGATCAGACTATTAATCAAACTGACCAACTTTCTCTGTAACATAGAAACCGCGAAAATAATGCTGTCAGTCCCATACATTTGGTTCAGTTTGGAGTAAAATAGGTTTGCTGTTTTGTACGGAACAGCGGATTTCGATGTTTGTGCCATAGAAAAAGCTGTTCAGTTTGATGGTCTGATCATCCCCTTAAAAAACTTTCAGCATGAGAAAGAAAAAATGAAAATATACAGGACGTATATTTAAATGCAATCAAATACCATATTATATGGCACTAGCTCCTAGGGTTCAAGCATCTAGGTGTTTACAATGTTCTGTTCTTACTGAGATGTAATAAAACAAATTTTTATTTAATTTAATTATATTCAGTTTTAGATGGTGATCTTTCAATGGACAAGAATCAAAGAATCTGTGAGATTTCAAATCCTGCGCATCGCATCACATCTTTGCCGTGACGACAGCAGCGGAGGCAGATTTTACACAGAATAAACTAAACGCACTTGTGCTGCTGCTGCGGCGGGCAGAGCTGTCCTCATGACTCCTATATAATATAATATAATATAACATAAATACACAACTAACTTGTGTTCGTGCAGGTAGGCCAGCAGCTGGTTGCCGGGTCGCCACGACGCCGGCGGCAGCGAGTCTTCGTTACCGATGGAGCTGTCCTCGTTACTCCTATATAATATAACATAAATATAACAAAACATTATGTATAATAAGAAAATTATTCATCAGCAAAGTAAATAGATACGGATACACTAGTAATAAGGTAATATGACGATACTTTTTAGGGTTCCGTACCCAAAGGGTGAAAACGGGACCCTATTACTAACCCTACGTTGTCCGTCCGTCCGTCCGTCCGTCCGTCCGTCCGTCTGTCCGTCCGTCCGTCCGTCCGTCCGTCTGTCCGACCTATTTAGGGCTGTAACTTTTGAACTGTAAGAGCTAGATAGTTGAAATTTTCTCAGATTATGCGTTATTGCGGCGGATTTGTTAACAAATAATAAAAATAATATAAATAATAATAAAAATTAAGGGGGGTTTTCAACAAGAAACTAGTTTTTATCAACGTTTTTTCTTCACGCTCTATAGTAAAAACGGTAATACATACAAGCGTCAAACTTAGTGTGATTATAGAGCAAACTCTACAGAATAACAACAAATACTAAAAACCGGCCAAGTGTGAGTCGGTCTCGCGCTAAAGGTCCCGGACAAAAAAAGTTAATAATGTTGTGTTCTGTGGTGGTGTGGTACGGAACCCTCGGTGCGCGAGTAGCCCGACTCGCACTTGACCGGTTTTATTCTAACTGATATACGTTGAAATCGGGGTCGTTTTGAAGCCGTAACAGCAGTGGCGTAGCGTGGGTTTCTGCCGCCCGGGGCACAGACCGATTTTACCGCCCCCATTATAAAGACCTACGCAAAAATTAAAACGGAGCGAGCGAAGAGAGCTCGAAATTTTTTTTGCATAACTTTGCTGTCGCCAAACATCTTTTAGTTTATCCATGCGTAAATAGAAAGTTAGAGTGATCGAAGCGACCTCGACTTTTCTCCTCATTAAGAATCTGTTGGAACCGAGCTATTTACATACAAAAAATGTGCAAAGTAACCTAAGTAAAAGGTATGGTTCCAGCGAAACAAGTTTAGCACCACGTCTTTGCTGTGGTCAGAAGTCAGAACTCTTTAGGATTATGTGCAGGCACAGCAACGAAAAAAGATACTTAGAGCCAGCGAAGCGAGCTCGACTTTTCTCTGCCCTACGAATTGATTATAGACCGAGCTCAATCAATCAATATTTTTCCCGAATTTGCCGCCCCTAGTAAAGTGCCGCCCGGGGCATTTGCCCCCCTGCCCCTCCTTCGCTACGCATTCCTGCATAACAGGGTGCTTAAACTATCAAACTGAACAACTATTACTATGCAACCAACATACAAATCTCGAGAAAAAAGCTGCCGTTTTATAAATTTTTGTCGAGAAGCTATTGTCACTTTCTATATATTTTGTTCGCGATTTCGATATTAGTCCATAGTAAAAGTTGTTCAGTTTTTTGATAGTCTGACTAATTATAGTACTCTGTGGTCTGATACTGTTTCGGCTTCAAAACGACTCCGATTCCACGGTATATAGGTACGATACTTTTTGCGTAGGTACCTAGAAATATTCACATGAGAGCTTTTAACCGAGTACCTGTAGATTTAAAAAATCTATTGTTTCGGTCAAAACTACTCCGATTTTCATGATTTTTTTTAATCGTTTACAATCTAAAACACTACAACCTTTATAGTTTAAAAATTGACACTCTTACACTCAGTTGCAGAAACGCTCATTAGAGTTAATCCTCCATTAAATCTCATGCTAGCTTTTACAACGTCAACAAGACAAGAAGTGACAGCAAGGGTTTTAATGGAGGATTAACTTTAATGAGCGTTTCTGCAACTGAATGTTTGTCATGTAAAAAATTGTAAACCAAAAAATACAAATTTTAAGAAAAAATGCTTCACAACTTGCGAATTCATGTAAGAACAGGACATTCTCTTTACATTGAGGCAATTTTAATTGAGAATGGCTGACGAATAAATCTTGATGAGCGCGCTCCATACAAACGAAGTTTGATTCTATTTTGAATATTGGCCAAATAAATTTATTGATTTTTAACACGATCCAGACACTAATATCCTTGCCTGTGGTTTGTCAGATTTCCGTTATGTTGTATAGTTTCAAAGTTACACTGGCTTAAAGATTTCTATCCAAAAAAAGCGTCAATTTTAAAACTGTAAAGGTTGTAAGTATTTTGAATTACTTACCTACATTTAAAAAAAAAAATACGTGTTCCGAAGTAAAAACCTTCAGGGACTCCACTATTTATAGGCTAGTTTATTCAAGTGCTCATTGTTTTTCAAATAATTACTCTCGTAATTTACTTACATGAGTGATTTCTGGAATTTCTGTTGCATTCGCCCTGTTAAATTTCTAAGTTCCACGCGACAGGGTGCCATGCTGTCTGTGAACAATGTTTTATATTTTACGTGCATTTACCCGCGACTTCGTCCACATAAATTATACACCAGATTTTAAGTCAGATCATAAGCTATCAAACAAAATAAGTTTCATCAAAATCGGTTTAGTAGTTATTGCGTGATGCTCGAACAAACAATCACACAGACACACAAAAAAATCCAGAAATTGGTGATTTGGAATCAGAGACATCTAAAAACCATATCGTAATCTTTTTTTTGTAAAGTAAGGTTCTATAATGAGAAATAATTTATTCAAAAAAGCATTAATATAAATCCCAAAATTAAAGCGGTCAGCACAAGCGCGTCAAATACAAAGATATAAAAACAGTCAAAAATCAGCAACAAGCTTCGTCTGAACAATGAAATACAAGCTCAGTCAAATAACCCGCCCCTTGTCGATCCCGGTGCAAAGGAGCCCATAATGCTTGCAGCGTTGCCACGTTGAATTGCTAAGGCTAGCCTCTGCACCAGAAGCGACCCGGAACGGGGGTCACAATTGGGTTGGGTTGGTTTTTTTTGTAAATATCTTTAATGTACAAACACACTTCTGTTACAGTTTTATAATAGTTTAGATTTGTTTAGGGTTAGCAAACAAGACAGTTGATGACGTGTTGCGGATTGGCGACGCAATCATGTGGTTCCGGGTTCGAATCCGCACAGACGACATGCAATATAAAAATGAGTTTTCTAACATTTATGTATCCAAGGCCGACTGCTCTTAGTATAAGAAAGAGCATAGCACTACATAAAGTAAGGATACTCACTGCCCCCACAAATTTTTAACTCACCTCTTCTGGCAGAAAGCGTGGCAGAAATCAGTAGACAATGGTGTATTTCAGTCTCACTCGCACATGCTTACATCTTCTTGTCAGTTTTTCCAATTTGTATGAGGTGACAGCCAAATATTCAAGGTGTGGAACGGGACATCGTCCGCATCCTCCGTCGCCGTCGATGATATTGTACAAAGGCTAGCTTAACTGTAAAAGCGTTTGAATTTTAATTTTACCCAGTATAAAACAATATAAAGATTTATATTTACATTGTACGTAGCTGGCGCTGTGCCCCATCTGGGAGTGAGCCGGCGCGGACGCGGTCTGCGAGGCGGCCGCACTCGCGCTCGACACCACACCCGACTGGGACGCGGTTTGCGCTGACAACAAAACAATTCAATAATCCGTTCATTATTATCACTGCACACGCGCATCGTGCTGCGTACGAGACGACACTTAACCACAGCATACACCGTGTTCCTGAGGTTATGCATTAACTTTGGCCTGTTATTGAGACCATTAATTTGATCATATTTCACTAAAGGCTCTTACAGACGAGCGACACTTTACTGTCGCGGTGGGTCGCAGAGCGTCGCGCTCATACATTTTACGGTCGCGCGACCCTCCGCGACACCCGGCGACCGCAAAGTGTCGCTCGGCTGTGAGAGCGCTAAGGAACAAACATTGAAATGGCGAATATCACTATCCCCTACGAGCTACGATCCCGGACACAAGTCACACTTACCTCTCATGGAGTGTTGTTCCTGTGACTGTCCGAACATGTGTTGCCACTCCGTGTTCATATGCGTCTCGTGCGACAGGGACGTCTTGTGTGTTCGTCTGAAACATATCATAATTTATAACCATAGACGAAGAATTTTTCACTTACGCTGGTAGACGTAATATCAGTGTAACCACGTATTAGATAGCGATAGTCATAAAATCCTATACAATTTATAGGAAGCTAAACAACTGACTCCGGAGTCAGACAGCCGTCGTAGTATAAAAAAGTGGTTACGTATACAGGGTGTACAATAAAATGGGACAGCTACTTAAAGGGGTGCTTCAGACCATCAAACTGAACAACTTTCTCTATGGGACCAATATCGAAATCGCGAAAAAAATATCAGCTGTCCCAAACATTTCAGTCGAGTTATGTTTGCAGTTTTGTATGGGAGAGCGGATTTTTTTTTCGCGATTTCGATATTGGTCCCATAGAGAAAGTTGTTCAGTTTGATGGTCTGAAGCACCCCTTTGAGTAGCTGTCCCATTTTATTGTACATCCTGTATAAGGACGGCAATAGGTAGCGATCTCCTTTTTTATTTAACTAAAGCGAATTTGCTATGTGCATCTCTTATTGAGTGAATATTACAAGGCATGTGCTTCCTTCTAGTACCTTCTCTTTCTACGTTTATAACAGACTGAAGGCAAGAGTTCTGACCGGCGGAGAGGATGAGGAGACCATGGAGCACATTCTCTGTGACTGTGATGTCTTGGCGGCAAAACGCATGTGCCTCCTCGGTGATGGATATCCAAAACCGGGAGATCTTAGGCTTCTTCCCCTCAATGGTATTGCCTCCTTCATTGACCATGTATTTGAAGGGTGAAGAAAACAAAAAGTATTGGGGCTAACACAAAAGATCCCACTGGATCGAAGTGTTGCTGGCTTGCCAGCCCCCACAACAAGATACGATAAGAGTTCTGACCACACCGAAAGGGATTACGTCCTGAGTATATGTATGAAGGCATCTGCAACTGCGTCCGTGCTTTGTCACATGACCGAGTTACGTTTCGTTAAGACTTTTACCAATTTAAAGAATGGCTTATTATTTTTAATCGATGCTATTAGGACGCTCCTAAAGTACTCTGTGCTACTAATAAGACCGGAAAGCGTTTACAAGAATCTCCGTCATATAACGAAAGCAACAGCTTACGCATTTTTATAACAGAATCATAGCATTTTTTTTAGAGGAATATAACAAATAGAAGCATAGCATATCCGTTGAAGAATTAAAGTAGAACAAGCTTATCACATTAATTATAATATTACCTGTTCTGCGTAGTATGATATAGTTTGTCGCTATGCGCGAGCGCAGCGTCCCCGGAGCCCGCTACCAGCTGCACCGATTTAGATATACCTCGCTGAGTTATGACTAGACGACCCGGCGCGTCCGTTATATGCTGCAATACACAGGTATATGAAAAGATCTATTAAAACAGTGTTCACAATTTAGTACAAATAATTAGTTGAAAACATGTCAAAATAAATCAAAATCATTTGTTAAAAGTAGTAGCATAAGTATAGCATATGCTCACGACTATGTTCCCCGTGGGGGTAGTCAGAGTTATTCTGAAACTGTATTCTGTTAAAAGTAGTAAAGTAATATTAAACAACCATTGTACCGCTTCGTGAGCTGTTATGGCTGAAGAGGAGCGGCCAGAAACTACAAAATTTCTTTTGAAATGATTTAAATATTCTCACAATGTATAATAAAATACAGATTCATCCTTTTATATGGAAAATACCTTATTGGGAGTCAGGGTTCAACCTAATATGCTGACCGATTTTTAAGATGATCAGACGATCAAATTGTACAACAATCATCATCAAATTGTGAAACAGTATGATCATCATCATCAGCCTATAAACGTCCCACAGCAGGGCACAGGCCTACCCTCAGGGCGGGTGTATGGGCATCAGTCCACCACGCGTGCCCAATGCGGATTGGTAGACTTATAAATTACCAACTTTTACCCGCGACTTCATCCGCATAAATTATATACTTACCAGATTTTAAGTCAGATCATAAGCTATCAAACAAAAAAAGTTTCATCAAAATCGGTTCAGTAGTTTTTGTGTGATACTCGAACAAACAAACACCCAAACAAACAAACAAACAGACAGACAAAATATCCAAAAATTGGTGATTTGGAATCAGGGACAGGTAAAAATCATGTCGTAATTTTTTTTATGTAAATATCTTCAATGTACAGACACACTTCTGTTACAGTTTTATAATAGTTTAGATTAACGTTAAAATATAAAAGTCGTAAGCGCTGAAAGAAGGCGTACCTGTGTTGAAGAGCCTTGTATCTTAATGAGATGCGCGCTCATCGCCAGCAGTTGGTTCTCGACATGTTCCGTCATGCCTGCGAGTTAAAATAATACAAAAAAAAATATAAACAAAACAAAAACAAAATATTTTAAATTTCACATTACCAATATAATAATAATTATTATAACACTTAATAAAATAAAAATAAAATTGTTTATTTAAATGTACACAAAAACAATAAAAAGAAAGTAATAGTTAGATACCTATAACAGAAAATCTGTAATTTGTATACATTTCAAATACACTTCAAACAAGATTGACATGGGTTTCCACGATAGACACAGGGCCTGGAGTGTGTGGAAACCAATACATTGAGCACATTACAGAGTAGGACTGCGGCATAGTACCATTTGTAAGTAAAACTATTTGTTACACTATAATTAATTATAATTACTAAGATTTTAAAAAACCTAATCATGTCAATCAATCAAACAAAATTAATTAGATTATTTAATACTGTCACGGCCGCTGTCAAATGTCAAACGTAAAGAAGGCATTCGAAAATTCGGCCGGCTCATTAACAACCGCCGTGGTCTTACGGTCTAAGGTTCCGCCTCCCATGCTGGGGGGTGACGGTTCGAATCCGATCCGCGCCAAAAATATTTCTAGATTTTTGTGTTTTTAGAAATGTTCTAGAAGGAAGAGAGAGAAGGAATATTTAAAAAGGGACAAAAGGTGAACGTGTCTAGGAACTTCGAGAAAGGAGGCGAAATTACGAATATTTGAAAAGAACCAGAAAAGTGGGCGTGTCTTCGATCGGTTTCGAGAAAAGAAGGCGGGGTTAGAACTATCTGGAGGAAAACAATCGAGTAAAGAAAAGAAGATCGAAAAAGGGAATTCCCGAAGATTCTGCGGGGTATAAAAAGCGGCGAGTTCACGGTCACAGGCAGTCCTTGGTTAAACAGTGAACAGTGCGAAACAAAAGGAAGAAAAGTAAAAGTGGAAAAGTACTAGTGTAGAGAAAAGTGCTAAGAGTGGAACAGTGAGTAGACTAGTGTCAGTGTAGTGCGTGACGTCATAGTGTCGGTGTAGTACGTGACGTCATAGTGTCAGTGTAGTGCGTGACGTCATAGTGTCGTACGTCTTGACGTCATAGTGTCGTACGTCGTGACGTCATAGCGTGACGCGTGTCGTGTCGTCACAGTAGTGACGTAGTGGACTGTGAACAGTGACAGTAAGTGGTGCACGGGGAATCCCTGCGAGGAGGACCCGGTGAAGTGAACCGTTTAGGGGAACCTCTGCGAGGTGGACCGTTTGTAAGTGTATCCCAAATAAACTCTGTAAAATTGGACTTAGCGTTTCACTCCAATCCCGGAACCCGTAGCTCGTAACATTTGGTGTCAGAAGTGTGGGATTGGAGTAAGATGCCGCTGGTGCCAAAAGAGTTAAAGGGTGTCACCACCCGGGCCATGTCGGAAGCGCGGCAGGAAGGTGCGGCCCCTGTTACTGAGGTGCAGCGAACCCCGGAGAGAAGACCTGAGGGGGGTGAAGTGCAGCGCACTCCGGAGCAGAACCCAGGAAATTTCCTCTGTCAAATTCAGCGTATGATGGAGGAACAGCTGCGCGCACTGAAAGAGGAGCAGGCTCGCCGGCAGGAGGAACAGGTTCACGAACTGCGCGCAATGAAAGAAGAGCAAGCTCGCCGCCAGGAGGAACAGGCTCGCATGATGAAGGAACAGGTTCTACGCCAGGAAGAACAGGCACGCCGGCAGGAAGACCAAATGCGCACAATGCAGGAAGCGCTTCATAAAGATATTACGAAAGGCTTGCAACAGGCAGTAGAGAGAGTCGAAGCTGTAGAAGGGAGGTTGGATCGTGTGAAGGGAGAGCTCGAAGGGAGGTTGGATCATGTGAAGGGTGAGTTCGGAGGGAGGCTGGATCGTGTAGAGGGTGAGTTCGCCAAGATCCGGCGAGAGGTTGAGCAGAGCAGATCTCATAGTCGTGTCGCTGCTGTTTTTGACTCACCCATTCAACCGAAAGGTGTCAAGACTCCGGTTTACGATCGACTGACGTCATGGCCCGCCTTTAAGCTACAGTTTGAGACAGCGATGAAAGTTAATGGCTGGGGCAAGGAGGAGGCGGAGCCTGCGTTGATATTAGCACTCCAGGGACAGGCTCTCACAGTGCTGGAAGCCGTGGGTGCTGGCGGAAACCTGTCGTTCGACAATCTTTTCGGAGCTCTGGAGGCTAGATTCGGCGATGGACATCTCGAACGCGTGTATCGGGCGCGGTTGAAGGAACGTAACCAACGTGTTGACGAGAGTCTGCAGCAATGGTCCGTGGAAGTGGAGAAGCTCGTACGGAAGGCTTTTCGGTCATCACCGGCAGTCATCGATGACATGCTCCTGCAGACCTTTACGGATGGGATACGAGACCCGGAGGTGCGAGCTGCGGTGCGACTTGGGCACCATGTTACACTCAGGGACGCGGTTGCTCATGCATTGGAAGTGGAAGCTGTACGTCAGGATCCTCGTTCCGCTCGTCTCAGGGAGATTGTGGTGACTGGAGCGTCAGCGCCGAGAAATCGGAGTGACAATTATATGTGCTACAAGTGTGGTGAACAAGGGCATATTCGTAGCTCCTGTCCGAACCGATCAGGCCGTCGTTATGTGTGCTACAAGTGTGGTGAACGAGGGCATATTCGCAGCTCCTGCCCGGGGCGCACAGGCCGTCGTTATGTGTGCTACGAGTGTGGTGAACGGGGGCATATTCGCAGTTCCTGCCCGAAGCGTACAGGTCGTCGGGACATAGGAGTCTCGACTAATGAACAGCAGGAGAACTGGAGGACGTTGGCCGGTTATGTTGCAAACCCAATCATTAGAGTCAGGCAAATATCGGACGGAGATAGTCTGTTAGTTGAAGGAGGGGTCAATGGTAGAATCTGTCAACTAACTGTGGATACCGGAGCTTCGAGGACGGTGGTCAATGCTCGACTGATAGGCGAAATGGGAGGTTATCAGAAACGACTTCTGCAACAAACCAACCTACAGTTAACGACTGCTACCGGCCAGCGCATACCAGTTAAGGGGGAGTTGGGAGTTTCGATTACGATCGGTGAGACTCTTTTCAAACATGAGGTAATTGTAGCTGAGATAGTGGACGATTGCATCATTGGCTTGGATTTCTTACAAAATCACCAGTGCGACATAGACATGAAGAACAGAGTGCTACGATGTAACACAGAGGAGGTTCCGATGAGATGTGGATCATCGGGAAAGGTCTACTGTGTGAAAAGAACGGTTCTCGAGCCTAGATCACAGAACTTGGTACCTGTTGTTTTGCCCAAGAGTAACGATGGGAGCCGTGCTGTGATGGACAAGGTGGCAGCTGGGTCTTGTTGGATTACGGCGAGGAAAGTTGTTGGACCAGTTTCTTCTGCTTCGATTCCGATACTTAACGTTGGAGGTGTGGACCTGACGATTGGGAAGCAGAAGGCTGAGGGGAATGTAGTATCAAAAGATGTGGAAGGTTCCAGCAAGGACCGGGCAAGGCCGCAGGCGATGATAGTGAAGAACTCGCTCTCTGAGAACGGCGCAGAGATTGGTGGAATAGACCTGGCGAAGCACGCGAACAATACAGGAGATGTAGCGCCAGTCAAGCAGCAGCTTAGGCGTATTCCGCTTACTCGTGAGAAGGGGGAAGGAACATCAGTTTGGCTGCATAATCCAGTTCGAAAGAAAGGGAAGAGTCCGAAGTTGCAGGCAAGTTGGGAAGGACCGTATGAGGTAGTGACCAGGATAAATGACGTCAACTATCGAATTCGACGATCGCCAAGGAGCCCGTTGAAGATAGTGCACGTGGATCGATTGGCTCGATATTTCGGCAGTAATGATGCTCGGGACGAGCAGAACTAAGGGAGGGGCAGTGTCACGGCCGCTGTCAAATGTCAAACGTAAAGAAGGCATTCGAAAATTCGGCCGGCTCATTAACAACCGCCGTGGTCTTACGGTCTAAGGTTCCGCCTCCCATGCTGGGGGGTGACGGTTCGAATCCGATCCGCGCCAAAAATATTTCTAGATTTTTGTGTTTTTAGAAATGTTCTAGAAGGAAGAGAGAGAAGGAATATTTAAAAAGGGACAAAAGGTGAACGTGTCTAGGAACTTCGAGAAAGGAGGCGAAATTACGAATATTTGAAAAGAACCAGAAAAGTGGGCGTGTCTTCGATCGGTTTCGAGAAAAGAAGGCGGGGTTAGAACTATCTGGAGGAAAACAATCGAGTAAAGAAAAGAAGATCGAAAAAGGGAATTCCCGAAGATTCTGCGGGGTATAAAAAGCGGCGAGTTCACGGTCACAGGCAGTCCTTGGTTAAACAGTGAACAGTGCGAAACAAAAGGAAGAAAAGTAAAAGTGGAAAAGTACTAGTGTAGAGAAAAGTGCTAAGAGTGGAACAGTGAGTAGACTAGTGTCAGTGTAGTGCGTGACGTCATAGTGTCGGTGTAGTACGTGACGTCATAGTGTCAGTGTAGTGCGTGACGTCATAGTGTCGTACGTCTTGACGTCATAGTGTCGTACGTCGTGACGTCATAGCGTGACGCGTGTCGTGTCGTCACAGTAGTGACGTAGTGGACTGTGAACAGTGACAGTAAGTGGTGCACGGGGAATCCCTGCGAGGAGGACCCGGTGAAGTGAACCGTTTAGGGGAACCTCTGTGAGGTGGACCGTTTGTAAGTGTATCCCAAATAAACTCTGTAAAATTGGACTTAGCGTTTCACTCCAATCCCGGAACCCGTAGCTCGTAACAATACCAATTAATAATCATAATATCCCACGTGCAATCATACATCTCGACAATATTAAGAAAACTATATTATACTTAAACATGACTACTTTCCCAAAAGAACCAAAGGGTGTTTCGCATAAAAACATTTAAACTTTTCTTACAAACGTTCGATTAGCTGATTGCGAGTAGAATTGCAAGTCTAAATTTTGTTTGCAAACCTATAGGTTCTTTTTTGTGGAAGTTGTTCAGAATCATAGATATAAAAGTAATGCAACTGTTAGGACATTTACTTAGGACTGTTACATTTGCATGTTTTAGGGGGTGCCAACATCTAAATGTCAGACTTTCAGCTGAAAACCTAGGTACATCCTTCAGTTTCGATGCGTGTATTCATGTATTGTCTAAATAATGGAAATATACTCTACTAGAGTTAACCCGCGACTTCGTTCGCACAAATTATATACCAAATTTTAAGATAAGATAAGATAAATATTCTTTATTCTTTATTTTCTTTAAGTCAGATCATAAGTTATCAAATAAAAAAAGTTTCATCAAAATCGGTTCAGTAGTTTTTGCGTGATGCTCGTTCAAACAAACAAACACACAAACAAACAGACAGACAAAAAATCCAAAAATTGGTGATTTGGATACAGGGACACCTAAAAACCACATCGTAACTTTTTTTTGTCAATATCTTCAATGTACAGACACACTTCTGTTACAGTTTTATAATAGTTTAGATTTTATGTCACTTGGTATTACGAGTTGACTCGTACCAACCATATTTATGAAATCATATTAATGTTTAAAAGTGCAAGTTACCATCGGAAGCTAGTCGCCTGAACAGATTCCTAAGCTGTTGTCCCATCTCGCAGTACTGCGGCATTGCACCTTGCTTCACCTGCAAACAGATATCAGTATTATATGGTTTTAATGCGGTTTAAATTTTTCTTACAAAACAAATGTCTAATTGGGAAATACAAACAAAATATCAGTGAAACAGTTAAGGCTGCCTGTTCACTGAAGCGGAGCGGGACTGCGGCTGCGGAAAACGAGGAAATATCAACCAATAAGATTGCATAAAATAAAACTGTGTAGATTTTATGCTATCTTATTGGTTATTATCTCTTCGTTACTCCACTCCGCAGCCTGGCTCCGCTTCAGAGGACAGGCAGCCTAAAGGTGTGTTTCTGTAACACTGTTCACAAATACCTTGAGCCTGGCGTTCCTCCGCTCCCTCAGGGTCTGCACCAGTCTGTCCACGTCTCCGTGACGCAGCACCGCGTCCAGGACCTTGCGTGGTATCGGCTCCGCGAGGCTCTCTAGCAGCAGTTCTGCTCTTTCAACCTAAATTCATAAATAAATTAAGTGATATTTTTTTTGCTAGATCATAAAAAAAAAATTCCAATCCAAATAGTTTTCGAATTTTGGTCCCTTTTCTAACATGAAATGTTGTCCAGTGTCCAGTCTCGAGTCTCGACTGACTCATAGATCAGATCCGACCGTAAAATTATGCACCTATTTCATAGGCGAACGAAATGTGATTCTAGTGTATATTTACACAGGGGTTAATTCAACGCCGCCAAGTTGCTTTGAAAAATCTTGCTGCAAGTACCTTTTCCATTATGATTTTTGGCATAACTTTTTCCACTTGTCTGTTAGGGAAGTAAATGAGGCGCCATCGGAAGGACGGAAGGAGACTGATCTCTGATCTAGTACTGGAAAAACTAGGGTTGCCACCTTTAAGTCTGCCGCAACTCTAGGGTTGCGTTGCGAGGTTAAAAATGACTTCTTCGAACCTGGCAACCCTACAGTTGCGGCAGATTGAGAGGGGGCAACCCTAGTTTTTCCAGTACTTTAGATCAGTCTCCTTCCGATGGCACCTTATTTACTTCCCTCAGACAGGTGGAAAAAGTTATGCCAAAAATCATAATGGAAAAGGTACTTGCGGCAAGATTTTTCAAGGCAACTTGGCGGCGTTGAATTAATTTACCCCTGTCTAAACATACACTAGAATCACATTTCGTTCGCCTATGAAATAGGTGCATAATTTTACTGTCGGATCTCGGACTATCACACTTGACCAGTTTTTATCAATAATTTACGTTTTCGCAAAACAGCGAAGACGCTCCAAAAAGTTTTTCGTTTTTACAATCCTTTGGATAGATAATCCAAACGTATCGAGTGCTTGTACGGTATTCATATAAAGCGAGTTCACCAACGATAGCGAGTTTTAATTTCCTACAGCGCCATCTGTTGACGATTAATGGTAGTATAACGATTCCAACAGATACAATCTACGAATATTTATTTCTTTATCTTTTCTTTATTCAAATGTATATTCTGTTTTGGTGTGCAATAAAGTATAATTAAATTGAATATTTATTTCATTATTCGTAAGATACTTAGACCATTTAAATAGGGCCTTACGTTAGCATTCCCCTCTGCCAAGGTACAAAATCAAATGATCATGTAAATGTGCTTACAATTTTATACCTTATCACTAAACGAGACAGCCCATAATTTCGGAACAACTAGTCTAGTTTGGGGTTCACACGAGACTATTTGTCAAGATTTCTGACATTCAAAATTAGACTCTAAAATAACGGAATAAAATCATTGCGTATTTGATGATACCTCGTCCACCGCAAAAAGTGGCAGAAAAGTTTGTTAGTAGAATTACACGCGTAACTCGTCCATATTTAAATGGTCTTAGGTAGGGTTTATACAGAAGAGACGCGTGGCGGTGGCGGGTAGTCAAAGTAACACCAATATAAACCTTATATTTCGTAGCATAGCGTCGTTTTTTGACGTAAAGAAACATCGCGCCCCCGCCACCAGGCGACGTCGCCTGGAGGCGCGGGCGTAATTCTCCAAACGACTCTATGGTTTATATTGCCGCACCCTGCCCGCGAAATGTCCGCGCCACGTCACTTCTGTTTAAACGCTCCCTAAGGATACAATACTATAAAACTGTAACAGAAGTGTGTCTGTAGGTACATAGAAGATATTTAAAAAAAAAAGATTACGACCTGTTTTTTAGGTGTCCCTGGCTCCAAATCGCAGATTTTTGGATGTTTAGTCTATTTGTTTGTTCGAACATCACTCAAAAACTTATGGACGGAATTTGATGAAGCTTTATAATTTGGTAGTTTATGATTAGTCATTGCAATGCAGGCCAGGCTTCTTCTAGTCTAAACTATTATAAAACTGTAACGGAAGTGTGTCTGTACATTGAAGATATTTACGAAAAAATGAAGACATGGTTTTTACCTGTCCCTGATTCCAAATCACCAATTTTTGGATTTTTTGTCTGTCTGTTTGTTTGATTGTTTGTTTGGGTGTTTGTTTGTTCGAGTATCACGCAAAAACTACTGAACCGATTTGGATGAAACTTTTTTGTTTGATAGCTTATCATCTGACTTAAAATCGGGTATATAATTTATGCGGACGAAGTCGCGGGTAAAAGCTCGAATTTTATAAAGAGGTAAGTAATTTTTTTTTTATTTAATTACGTAGGGGAGGCCTGTGCCCAAAAGAGGGTTGATCTGGGCTGATTTAATAATGTAGGGGGTAATCTCTGGAACTACGGAGCCGATTGTAAAAATTCATTCACAAATAGAAAGTTACACTATTCCCGAGTAACAAACATAGCCTACATTATATTTTGATACGCGAACGAAGTCGCGGGTAAATGCTAAAGCAGTATAAAAGTGTCTAACTTACCTGTATCAGCTTGTGTTTAAGGTGGGGCCACACAAGCGGCAGTATCTTGCAGTTGACGTCGATAGGGTTGAGCAGGCTGGCCACGCACGACACCAGGCCACACACCTCGTGTCTTATCTGTTATAATAGGACATCTATACTTATAAAACAGTTCCGTGACTGACTGATTGACTGACAGACAACACAGCCTAAACCGCTGAACATAGAAACATGAAAAGACATTGCCAACGAACTGTATTCGTTTCAATCGTTTCATCAAATAACAAATACAAAGACTATGATAACTAAAAATAGACACAAAATAGGAGGAATATCATAATTCCCAAGGAAATGGAAATTATCCTTTTCAATCGTGGCATCGAAACTATTATAAAACTGTAACAGAAGCTGTGTCTGTACATTGAAGATATTTACAAAAAAAAGATTACGATATGGTTTTTAGGCTTCCCTGATTCCAAATCACAAATTTTTGGACTTTTTGTCTGTCTGTTTCTTTGTTTGTTTATTTGTTTGTTTGTTTGTGTGTTTGTTTGTTCGAGCATCACGCAAAAACTACTGAACCGATTTTGATGAAACTTTTTTTGTTTGATAGCTTATGATCTGACTTAAAATCTGGTATATAATTTATGCGGACGAAGTCGCGGGTAAATCTCGTTTTTTATAAAATTCTTTACCAGTATTGTAGGCGAAACGGGATTGGGCAATGTCTTTTGGAATTGTATTCCACAGTTCTCTATAGTTCCCATTATTTTTAAAATTAAAATGAAATCTTCTTTCAATAACATTATTTGTATACAATATTTTTAAAGCACTTTTTCCTTCCGTGTGGCATAGTATTGGGACACTCTGCATATCTTATCTTATAGCTTCGACTCAATGGGATCTTTTGTGTTGACCCCTACATATTTTCATCATCCTTCAAAAACATGGTAAACGAGGGAGGCAATACTGTTGAGGGGAAGAAACCTGTAATCTCTCAATTTTGCATATCCGTCTCCAAACAGGCACATGCGTTTAGCCGCCAAGACATCGCAGTCACACAGGATATGTTCCATGGTTTCCTCCTCCTCTCCGCAAGCTCGACAGCTAAGGTCCAGGGTGAGTTTCATCTTGTGTATCATCGTGTCTGTGGCGTAGTGCCCGGTGAGGGCTCCGACGATGACACTTTGGGATTCGTGTTGCATAAAATAAAACTTGACATACCGAATTAATGTAAGCTTTCTTTCGCTACTATCCCTTTCACATACATACCCACAGGTTGGGGTGTGCTAGGTAAACTGCGCTTTCGGCGACCAGGTCGCATAGTGCCTGCTTCGGTAACAGTCCTAGCTCGGCCAGGCTACTAGTTGCTCGAAGCGCTTTCGCTATTATCCACTCTGACTGGTCCGTTAGACCCTGGAATGAGACAATTATAGGTCTACATATCTTGGATGGGTTACTGTATAAATACCTAGTGATATGTCACTTTGTGCGTTTTTCCCCAGTTGGTTAGGACATTGCAGGCTGAATCACCTGATTGTCTGAAAAGAAAGATGATTGCTTGCTTTGGATGGCACGTTAAGCCGTTGGTCCCGGCTACTATCTGTGGTGGTAGTAGTCGTTACATAAAAACCACGTCAGAGGCCGTAAGGCGGTCTGAAAAAACTCTGACACCAGGGCTCTGCCCACACGATAAGAAGACTGTATAGATACCATAAAGATATTATACCTTACGGAATAGAGAGTAAGTGACATGAGTTGTCAAATGAAACCGTTTTTGGACGTTTTTTGGAGTCCTCGGCAGGGTAAAAATTCGATTTCTGTGTATTAATTCTCAATCTAACGTGAAACGGTGAATAATTTAATGAAACAGTGTTAGTATATTTTACAAAATTATCTACGATTTCACTTTAGGTTCACGATTATTGACAGAAACTGAATTTTTACCAGGACTCCAAATCCCCAAAAACGGTTCTATTGCCTCGCGTCACGTATCTCTTTCTATTATACAGGCATGCCGCTAGGTACATCTCGCTCTCTCAGCTGTCACCGTCTCTCTTACGTAGTATAATACCTTTATGATAGATACGCTATTGTAGCAAGATAGCGGAGAACGTATTTGAGAGTAAAGAGAGCTTACATGACAGACCAAAAGGAGACAGCAGCTGTTTCTATAGCTGCAAACCTACTGCAACCAAATGTACAGAAAAGCAGTTTTTCTCTCGCGGCACCGATGTTAGCCCCATAGAGAAAGATGCTCAGTTTGATGGTCTGATCATCCCCTTAAAAAACCGTCAGCCTATTAAGAAAGAAATAAGGTCTTTGTCACGATATACCTGCTGCAGTAGGGGCACTAGTATGGGCGCGGCGTGTTGTCCCACGTACGAGGCCACGCCGACCACGCGCTCAAAGAAACACCCACGGAGCGCCGCTTCTTCCTTGTCGTTGAGGAATGTTACCATGTGAGATAGGATCACGTCGTTCGCTGGAAATTGATTGGTAGATTTTTTTTAATTTATTTTAGTAATAATGGTAGAAACTTGTGTTGCACTGTCACCCACAAAACTCCTACAAAACTGACGGATTTAAAATCTTGATGACGAAATTGCATTTTAAAAATGGGTGGAACGGACTGGTTGTACGATGGAGGTTATGTTCCTATTTTGTAATGTTCTGCACGTCTAGTATACGTTTTTTTCTCTACACGCGCGCGACGCGCCTACGCTGCATACAAAATAACCTGTTCCCGCGCTTTTCGAAGAGCGCAAGCCGCGCTTGCCGCGAGTTGTAGTATGGAAAAAAGCCGAGTCGGGCGCAAGTAGAGAAATCATGCTAGACGGTCTTGTATAATCGCTACTGATGCAAAAGATTCCGTGTTTTACGATTAGGAATAGGATTACGATTATCAATACTGATGATCATTTCATTTATTTATTCAATAATAAAATATCGTGTGGTCGCCGATTAGTGAGGAATTAGTTAATAAACATTTTAAATAATTATTTCAAGTTATTATACTAGTAATAAAAAATTTACGGCGAAAATCGTATTATTTTGAAGCAGAGATCGTACCTTTCTGTTTGCCGAAGAATATGCAAAGCTTTGTAATTCCGTTGTCGACTAAGGCACGCTTCACAACTGCTTGCGAGTCAGTCAATAAGTAGGACACCGTTGATCTAACCTGCAAATAACAAGAAATATTATTAAAATTCTTTTCTTCTATTTTGAATAATAAAATAAAATTAGCTGACGAAAATAAAAGAGAGATCGTAAGTCTAGAAATGCGGCAGCTAGGGTTGAGGCGGCTTAAAAACACTCTGACAGCAAGTTGACCACTAACTTGCCTCCACCAATCCGCACTTGGCTCACGTGGTGTGGTATGGCCCGCTCCCTTATCCGTGAGAGGCTTTTGTCCTGCATTGGGATGTTACATAACTAAACTCATTATTTTATATGCTTCATTTGACGGCACGTAATCATAGTAATAATTAAACTTACCATCTCATGTAAAGCAGACAATTCTGTTTCGTAATTGATAGCGGTTTCTTTGTCCACCATGTTTTGCGTTTGATCCAGGAATCTAACTGCCGTCTCCGCTAATTTGGCTGGAAATACATAAGACATCTAACATAATGCACAATATTCTAAGTGGATCAATGGTCATCCACTTAAAATACGTATGCTTCGTTCAGACCACAAATTACCCTCAATAGATACCGCATACAAGGCCTTTTGGGATTTTGCACTGATATAAGCAACGCGAGTGAGCGAGCCAGAAGTAGTGCGACCTTGAAATTACCAATCACGTTGCAACGTTTCGTGCCCCGATATCCGCACCTACCGCCAAAAATTTTGACTTCGGGCGTATATTAAATTTTCATCATGAGGTATCTATTGGAGGTAATCTGTGGTTCAGACGAAGCCAACATGCATAAGTTCCTAAAAAACCGGCCAAGTGCGAGTCGGATTCGCGCACAGCGGGTTCCGTAACCACCATAGATTACCGAAAAAAATTGTTTTGAATTTTTAGCGCGAGGCCGACGCACACTTGGTTGGTTTTTATTAGGGTTCCATACCCAAAGGGTAAAAACGGGACCCTATTACTAAGCCTACGTTGTCCGTCCGTCCGTCCGTCCGTCCGTCCGTCCGTCCGTCCGTCCGTCCGTCCGTCTGTCCGACCTATTTAGGGCTGTAACTTTTGAACCGAAAGAGCTAGATAGTTGAAATTTTTACAGAATGTGCGTTATTACGGCGGATTTGCTAACAAATAATAAAAATGTCAAAAAGTTCAAAATTAAGGGGGGTTCTCAATAAGAAACTAGTTTTTATCAACGTTTTTTCTTCACGCTCTATTGTAAAAACGGTAATACATACAAGCGTCAAACTTAGTGTGATTATAGGACAAGCTGTACAGAATAACAACAAATACTAAAAACTGGTCAAGTGCGAGTCGGTCTTGCGCTAAAGGTCCCGGACAAAAAAGTTTTTTTTTCTAAGTTAATAATGTTGTGTTCTGTGGTTGTGTGGTACGGAACCCTCGGTGCGCGAGTAGCCCGACTCGCACTTGACCGGTTTTATTATTATTAGTTGTTTTACTTCAGAGTACAATAATCATAATCAGAATAATCACAACAAGTTTGATGCTCGTATCGATTACCGTCAAAAAATAAAAATAAAATATATTAAAAAATACGTTTCTTGAAGGGGATTTTTTTTTGTTATTGTTAGCAAATCCGTATAAAATCATAATAACGCAAATTCTGTGAACAATGCAACCGACAAGCAATTTTTTTTTTAAATAGCGCTTTATAGTTGGACAGGAGGCCACCTTACAGGAAGTCCTTCTTCTACCAGGCATTCATCTCCCCAAACTCTTCTCCTGTATAATAATCTATTATTTTGTTCAGCCTCACCAATATTATTAGCATAAGCAATCCTGACGGTGACGGCGGGGTCAGTGGCCCTCAACGCGAGCTCCGGCAGGATGTACTCCGGGAACACGTTGCAGTCGGCCTTGGGCAGCGTGCGCACGAGCGACACGCAGCGCGCGGCCGTGTGCACCGCGGCCGCGCGCACTCGCGACACCGAGTCGTGCGAGAGGTGGATCTGCAATGCATTCAAACACAAGCTCGTTCTATTTCCTAAAGAGCTTCAAAAGTAAAGTCCACGAGTTGACAACTAGTCAAATCAGCAACTATTTATCAAACGTCAAAACGCGCGCTTTGTATGATAAATTGTACTAAATAATGAAGTGACATCATTGTTTTTATGTCGTCGGCGTCGTTTCGATACTTTTTATACTTAATCCAGTCAATAAAAATAGTATTGATGCTACAAAATTACTGAAAATGCTAGTTTAGAATTATTTTAAAGCGTTTTCTTCGCTGTGAATATTAAACTAAATAAGCGTGTATAACTGATATTAGAGTCCATTAATATAACATACAACATGCATGCATGCTATTTATACAACACTACATTTTTTTTAAATAGTTTAAAATAAAATCGCATGTGTTCCTTCCTTTGTAACGAAGTAGTCGCTGTAGTGGAAACCTACGTTGATATTGTAAATTCATCCTCTAATTCACCCTACCCTCCCGAAATAACTACCTTAACATTAAAAAAAACCAAACACTTACAATATACGGCAGAATCCGATCCAAAATAGTCTCAGAGCTAGAGTTCTCGCATAAAAGCTGCAATATTTCCAAACTATACAACTTTGAAGTACAATGATGCAGCCCTCTTATACACGATGTCACTAAAGATGTAATTAGAATCAGTCCTTCACTATCAGGTCCCAATTCTTTTGATTCTGGAGCTTTTACATCCGTTTCCTCTTCGAAATCTGTTGTATTCACTGTTAAAACTTTAAAACCATCTTTTTTTAACGTGTCTATGGTCATGTTTTGATTGTCTGTGGTCTCTTCGACTAGATCCTGGTAGTTTCTGGTGTCGGAGGGCTGGGTGAAGATTTTGATGATGTTTTTGATGTCTTGGTGAATGCGGAGTATTTTCTCGTCTGGCGGCAAGATCGGTTGCGCTGAGAATATCAGCATGTACGATTGGAGGAACGAGTAGAAATATTCTGGGAATAATCTGGAATATATGTTAATTTGGTTTTAGATCGATAATTAACACTCAGTTGCAGAATCGCTCATGAGAGTTAATCCTCCATTAAATCTCTTGCTAGTTATTATTATTATTAGTTATTAAATCTCGTGTCTTGTTGACGTAGTATAAAAGCTTTTTAACAAAAAAATTCAACCGCCGAAAAAACTGAAAAGCAAAAAATAATAATTAATTTTACCTTAATAACTAAATTCTTAAACTAATGTAAGTAAGTATATCAAAGTATATAATATTATTTTGCAATTATTTTGAGTTTTTAATTAACCTTAATAACTAAGTTCTTAAACGAATGCAAGTATACCTAAGTAATTTTGAGTCGGCGCCAAACAAGAAAATTAATTAATTGCGTGATGCGCGCCAGCAACCCGAACGGGCACACACCACGTAACGTAACCAATATAACATCACTATCCACACAGGCCCTGTACCCGGACTTTCGATTTTCGATATATCGCGACTGTTTCGGTCCGGACTTCATTGTAATAGAGTTGACATTGGAACGAAAACGTTCACGTAATCGTGAAGTTCGAATGTCCGAGTAGAGGCCCAGGTGCATACGTCCCGTCTCGTTGCTAGTGGTCGTGCGGAGAGCTTGCATTGTTAATTTCATTTTGGTTATTTCTTTAAATTTAAGGTTATTTAGTGATCTTTGTTCATGGATTGTTTGGCGCCGACTCAAAATTACTTACGAGTAGGTATACTTGCATTCGTTTAAGAACTTAGTTATTAAGGTTAATTAAAAACTCAAAATAATTGCAAAATAATATTATATACTTTGATATACTTACTTACATTAGTTTAAGAATTTAGTTATTAAGGTAAAATTAATTATTATTTTTTGCTTTTCAGTTTTTTCGGCGGTTGAATTTTTTTGTTAAAAAGCTTTTATTTTATAATTTTTTGTGGCTATAATCTTCTAATTACTACATGCATAATTTTCGATTACTTTTAAAATAGCTACCTACCTTTTAACCACAGTATAAGAAAGAGTATATATTACTACATACAGTATTGTCCATAGCCTCCCTGCCTCCCACCAACTTTTTACCTCACCGCCTCTGGTTACCTCGGCAATTACCTGTGTTTTGTTACAACCTTTTTTTTTTGACGCTGGGAAAAAATGCATTATGTATCCCCTCCCGTTGGGGGATGGGAGGGGTATGTGGGACTCCCCGGTGCGTGTCACCGGTATACCCACTAAAATAACCCAGCGGCACTCCATCTTCGCCCGGATGGCAGGGGACTGGGAGACCATCAGAGCCTTTACGTCCTGTCCCCCGCCGGCGAGTTTTGTTACACCCTGTGTTGAGGCCTGATGAGCTAGAAAATATAAGTCTGGCAGAATTTGCTGTGCGATACGAAACGATTCCAAATAGTATGTGGAGTGAGGAAGATGGTGATATCGAACTGAGAGAACCTGATGATGAGCCTATAAGAATAAGATATATACGATTGAGGGACGGTTCACGCATGCGAGTAAGAAGTTTAGTTGAATATTTTTTCCTCCTATCCTCCACTTGTGATCCACTTATCAATGTGCTTATAAAGTGATCCCAAGACGTAAGTCGTAGGGCTGGATAAGTGGGTGCACATAAACATTTTATTATAATTATTTTGTCACACGTATTCATCCAACCCCTGCCTACACACACCCACAAACACACACACACACTCACACACACCCCCACACACGCAAACACAAACACATCCAAACACACCAACACATGAGCGCGCTTTAGCGTGCACTGTGCACTCATATGCAGCAGATCTCTGCGTACCCTCTGGCCTTATGGCAAAGTATGTAACTATATAAGGAAGCTGATGCTTTAATCACAGTTTTACTTTTTAAGCATCAGCAGCTGAGTAAGATTGAGTAAAATTAAAATACAAAACCAAAAATTGTTTTGTTAACTTGTAAGAACAAAATGTATTAATGTAACTTTATTAGCAAATTATAAACAAACACACCAACACACGAGCGCGCTTTAGCGTGCACTGTGCACTCATATGCAACAAATCTCTGCGTACCCTCTGGCCTTATGGCAAATTATGTAACTATATAAGGAAGTTGTTTTGTTAACTTGTAAGAACAAAATGTATTAATGTAACTTTATTAGCAAATTATAAAAATTCTGTAATTTACGTGTAAAATTTGGTAGCCTACCTACCAAATAAAACAATAAAATTTCGTAAAAAATATGTTTTTTCTTTAAAAATTACAGTCATTTATTGTTTTAGAATCCAAAAAACAAATTAATGTTCTGATAGATGCGAATTTAAAATACGCTGGTTATATTATTATTTAGTAGGTACTTTTTAGTTTTGAAGTAAATTTTTTATTTCAAAATTTTCAGTGTTGGTGTTATATTGGGTTAACATATTCATTGTAAATGTAAAGGGAGCATGAACACGAATCATTTTTTTCAATCGCCGATGATATGCTATAGATTTTTGAGGAGTTCTATTGTATATCTCCCTTTACCAGATCTTCACCAAATTAGAATGGGACCACCTCTGAAGTATGACCTAAAATGGAACATGAACACGAATCATTTCTTTCAATAGTCGATGATATGCTCTAGATCTTTGAGGAGTTCTATTGTCTATCTCCGAAGCCCTTTACCAGATCTTCACCAAATTAAAATGGGACCACCTCTGAAGTATGACCTAAAAGAGAACATGAACACGAATCATTTCTTTCAATAGTCGATGATATGCTCTAGATCTTTGAGGAGTTCTATTGTCTATCTCCGAAGCCCTTTACCAGATCTTCACCAAATTAAAATTGGACCAGCTCTGAAGTATGACCTAAAAGGGAACATGAACACGAATCATTTATTTCCATAGTCGATGATATGCTATAGATCTTAGGGGAGTTCTATTGTCTATCTCCGAATCCCTTTACCAGATCTTTACCAAATTGAAATGGGACCACCTCTGAAGTATGACCTACTAAACAAAAAAAAAATTATCAAAATCGGACTACTCTGTACAAAGTTATGCGTGTTCATACATAAAAAAAAACAAATATACGCGTCGACTTGAGAACCTCCTCCGTCTTTTGTTTTTTCGTCGGTTAAAAAGTACTACGTCAACAAGACAAAAAGTGACAGCAAGAGATTTAATAGAGGATAACTTTAATGAGCGTTTCTGCAACTGAGTGTTAGTATAGTAGTCGTATTCGTATGATAGTATTTCCCTAAAAAATACAATTTCGAAAACATTTTGTGTTATTTTTGAGCTACATTTTTAACTGAAAAATGAATTTCATCCCTTAACAGCTAATCGGACCAGAGGCAATATGTATAAAAGCAAGTGGAGGTGCAAGTAAAGTCATTCATAAAAAACCCTTACTTTTTCGTCTCTAACCATTATAAAAATACCAAATTTTCGGGAAAATGTGCCTTGCCGATACAGGGTGTAAGGAAAAGTATCATTAACGTTTAAACCACATACTCTACCCATCAAACTGAACAACTTTTACTTTGGGAGCAAACCAGACAGCGCAAAAAAAATTCTGCTGTTCCATACCTATTAAAATGAACGACTGAAATGTAAGAAAGAGCTGTTTTTCTTTTGTTCTGACAGGTTTGCTTCAGTAGTAAAAGCTGTTCAATTTGATGGGTAGAGTATGTGGTTTAACTTACACCCTGTGTATGGTTTTTCTTAATAATTATGCTGACGGTTTTTCTCATCGAAATCGCAAAAAAATCTGCTCTAGAGAAACTTTTTAGTTTAATAATCAGGAGATTCAAAAATCGCACTCCTGATCCCCTTAAATAACCGTCAGCATATTAAGAAACACCCTCAACAGGATGTTAGGGTAAACAGTTGCATTACTTTAAGGGGTGATTGTACCCATGATGCTGAAGAACTTTCCCTAAGAAACCTATAGGAAATTCTCTTTTTTTTTAACTTTCCATACTAAATACAATCGTCTGATCGAACATTTGTATGAAAAGTCAATTTTTTTTTGCGAATTTCCTTTTTTTTTGGTAAAGTTGTTCAGTATCATGGGTACAATCACCCCTTAAAGTAATGCAACTGTTTACCCTAACACCCTGTATATTCCACCCACAAGCTATAAGATAAGAAAAAAACAACTAACTTGCCCCTAGCCTCATCCAAGTACAACTCAGCGCTCCTCCTATCCCTCGGATTCCTCTCCGTCATGGAGTGGAGCAAGCTTCGCAGTCGAGGGTCTGACCCCTCCGGGAGGGTCATGGTGGAGGGGCGAGCGTCCCCGTTGCGGTACGCGAGGAGGCCGGGCAGGTCCAGCGCTGGGGTGCCGTCGTTCCAGAGCTCGAGCAGGGCGCAGCTGGAAGTGTGGACCGGGTAAGCAAAGAGAATGTAACTCACTACGTTATAAGAGTCGGGACTTCCATACTAAAAACTGGTCGTGACCGATATCCAAACTGTTTGAAACGTGTGCTACCGTTCAAAGGAAGTTAATGGCGTCAGCGCACGTTTCATATAATTTCATTTCATTTTTTTGTTAGAGAGTTGCGCGAGCCTGCGGGTAAGGTTAAACCTCAGAGGAAGGATCTCTTTACTCTAAAGCATAGAGGCCGCATCAATTTACGATTGTAGTTCGTCTCTTTTGTCTTATGACGTACCTTTAATAGTAGAAGGAGAAGGAACTATAAATATTTGTGTATGCGGCTGTCCACTTGTTTTTGTGCTAGTGTGTGTGTAAAGTGTCTGTAAACATTAGGGCAGTTGTCACTTGGTCTCTTTTGTCCTTACAACTTGACACAACGCACTCAAAAAAGTGGACAGCCTTGCAATGGTATGGCTCCCTCTATGCCTTTAGGTATTGGCTATGTGCGAAGTGGGTGTTGGGAACTGTCAAGTCGAGCGCAACGCACGCTGTGGCAGAAATTTGAACTACTGACGGCGAAGCTGTGTCAGATTTGCTTGAATCAATGCAAATCCGCGCACTCACGCAATACTCAAATATCCAAACCAGCAAATACTAATACTTAAAATTTTACAGGGATGTTTTTATTGTCATCTAGGTGTTCACAAAAAAAAGATTTTTCGTAATTCATCCCCCAAAGGTGTGAAAAAGGTGGTGAAAGTTTGTATGAGAATTTTGTAACAAAGAATGGGAATCCCGGCTAGTTAGGTATTATAACATTTTTAATATCGTCAGTATTGCTCATTTATTTAGTTTTTAATATAAAATAACAAACTTTATCCAAACATTTTATGCATAAATAATCCACGGGGCCGTAGTGCGCTAGATGGCGCCAGCGTCGTGCACACAGCCAATAATCTCTTTGGGTTAAACAATTAAATACGTAGATTGTTCGTTCATGCAAATCTCCAAAGCTGTAACGACAACTAACTTAAAATTTGGCATTGAAGTATCTATTGCTATTGGCATCCAGATGCTCACTTAAAAGAGATTTTTGCATTTCACTCCCAAAGGTGTTATAGACTAACACCACAATTGACACACCATTAGGTTTTCGAAACAAAGTCGAAAGTTTGATAAAAATTAAAAACTCTTTTTGAATTGACGCGGCTATCAATGCGTTTTATTTGCGAAAAAGTCATGTACACACGGCTACACATCAATCTATACAAAACCAAAATAAGCTGGCCGCGCGTAGGACAGGTCTAACGTCGCGGCGCGTATAACGTCACGCGACCAGCTTATATTGGTTTTGTATAGCTTGATGTGTCGCCGTGTGTACCTACCACACGTAGCTAAAATTGTTGTAGCCCTCAGGGACGTTGTATTTTTGGTCCAAGGTAGCCCAAGACTCCGTTTCGCATGTGCTGACGTCATCTTGTCAATTTCTGTTTTTTGTACGCAGTGTCCGGGGAGTACCAAAACCCTTTTCTAATGTTTTATGAAAATATACGAAATTGGTTGTATGAAAAAAGCCTATAACGCGTGCTACCTCGCCCCCGCCTACGTCTGTACCCCTAGGGTGCGTCCCAAGGAACATGTGCGTCCACATCTGGCGAACGCGCCGCGAATGCGCAGCTCGCGCGCCGCGCTCGTCAAATGTGGACGCACCTTAGTGCGCGATCGCGAACGAAGATTGACGAGTGACGAGGGTCGAGCGGAATTATTTTCCTGATCGTACTGTAGTCTGTAATATACGATGCATACTTAAAATGCACGCATCTACAAAAATATTTTAATTTCTTGCCTACTGGACTCCGATTTTTCAGATTAATCGATTTTCTAACCAAAAACATCAAACGTGCGCGCGAAGCAAACGATAGCGCGTTTTATTTTCACACAGCGCCATCTGTTGACAGCTGTTTGTACTTAGGTCCTCTAATGGAGAATGTTCATAGATTTTTATTTTTAGCTCATCGTATTCTGCACTAAAAATAAAAAATATGTGTGAAAAAATTATTTAGATACGTCAATTAGTTTCAGAGATATGGAATTTTGAAAATGGGTGCGCGACTGCGCGGTGGAGATTCGGCCGGCTAGTGCTCGCTGCGTGTGACGTCACTTTCTGAACCGCACTTCCGCAGCGCGCTTTCGTTTTGAATTACTCGAAGATTAGGCCAGTATTTTTAGAATTTTGTATCGAAAGGGTGCCAACGGGACCCTATTCATAAGCCTAGCTGTCCGTTTGTCCCTCAGTCCATCCGTTCATCCGTCCGTCCGTCTGCATTTCCTAAGCTAAAAATTGTATCTTTTGAACTATAAAAGATAGATGGTTGAAATTTTCAGAGAGTATGCGGCATAATGGCGGATTTGTTAGCTAATAATAAACACAAACCAACCAAGTGAGAGTCGGGCTCGCGCACGGAGGGTTCCGTAACATAATAATATTACAAAAAAATATTTCACACGGACTTGGCCGGTTTTTATTATTTGTTGTTTTACTTTAGAGTATGCACTATAATCACACCAAGTTTGATGCTTGTATGTATTACCGTTTTTAAGATAGAGCAAAAACAAACAAAAAATATAAGAAATACGTTGGTTGTTAGGAGACTCCTTTTAATTTTTAGCTTTTTGCTTTTTTTATTAATTGTCAACAAATCTGCCGTGATAACGTATATTCTGTGAAAATTTCAACTGTCTAGCGATTACGGTTCAAAAGATACAGCCCTTTATAGATTTTTTTAACGTTTTTTGCTTTAGCTTTATCGTAAAAACGGTAATACATACAAGCGTCAAACTTGGTGTGATTATAGTGCATACTATAAAGTAAAACAACAAATCATAAAAACCGGCCAAGTGTGTTTCGGACTCGCGCTAAGGATCCTGGAGAAAACGTAATTTACGATTCGATAGACCGTGACGTCACACGCTCATCGCGGTAGTGTATATTTTCTTTGTCGCGGGCCCGCGCGGAGTGTTCAAAATTTACGGCAGTTTTAAATGCTTCTAAAATCAAAACTACTGGGTCTTTTTGAATGAAACAAAGACTAGTGTACTTGTATTCACATAATCTCTACTGTGACAAAGTTTCGATCGATTTTACAGACCCATGAACATTCTCCATTTTATTGGTTTAGCGCGGCCCACCTACGCGGAGATATTATCAGTGTGTGCGTGCTACGAGGCGTACCACTATGAAGTGAAGATAGATTACTGTCTTATACTGTGGTAGAGAGGAATATTTTTCACTGCCAAACCATTATCGACATCGCTTGCGTTGAAATAACATCAAAAATCAATTAAATTCACAAAAAAATGCTTTGCGCAGTGCTTTGCCAGGTGTCTCTTATAGTTTCATCAAGTCTGTCTTCATGCCTCCTTACCTTATGATGACATGTGATAAATTTGTAATTTAATATACAAACTTATGTATAAAACAATGGCAAACGATGTTATACTATATAATAATAGTGTTTGTAAGTATGACTTGTAACACCTGTTATCAATAAAGCAAGTGCAGAAGAGGCACATAAAGAACTGTAGCATTGAGGACTCCGATTGGGAACGACGTGCTGGAAACAGAGACGAATGGAGGCAACTGGTGCAGAATAGCGTGTTTGACTTCGAGGAGCGCAGACGTAACGAGCTGGTCAGAAAGCGTGACGAGCTAAAGGCCCGCCCACCTGTGGCCTATCATTATAATTATGTGGATGGAGTGCTGACGTGTGCTCTGTGCAAAAGAACATTCAAGGCAAAAATTGAATACGCCAGCCACATGAGAGCACATGTGCGGCGTGAAAGAGCCCAGCGGTCGCCATAACCGAAATCGGTTGGACTACTACTATGCCTTATCTATAATATGTACATAATACCTACATAGTACCTACAAGTAGTACCAGATTTATAAGTTCCCCCGAAGTACCTGCGCCACAGAACATTATAAGAGGAGTTAGAAATGCAAAGTAGCGCTTTTGCTTCGGAGACGGCTGTCGCAACTTGTCTTCCTGCTCACACTGCTACAATTACTCATGCCCTCTCGCTCGCACCACGCCTTATGGTGTTATGCAAATCATTGCATATTAACATGTGGCGACACGTTCCACACCTACTTTGCACTTCTAACACCTCTTATAATATTCTAACACCTGCGCAGTTGACAAATAGCTGCCTCCGTGGTCTAATGGTTAAGAGCATTGGGCTCTCTCTCTACACGGAGGTTGAGGTCGATTCCCACGGGGACACCTAGGGACACCTGATATGTCACTTTGTGCGTTTTTCCCCAGTTGGTTAGGACATTGCAGGTTGAATCACCTGATTGTCTGAAAAGAAAAATGATTCCGTGCTTCGGATGGCACGTTAAGCAGTTGGTCCCGGCTACTATCTCTGGTGGTAGTAGTCGCGCGCAATTAAATTGTCCAATCAGGATGTGCAAACTTCAATGCGTTGCCATGATTGGCCTAATTGATTTATCCGACTTTGCACTTTGCACCCTTTAATTACTAAACGACTTCGGGTTTTGTCGGGGACTTTGCGCAAACGAAGATTGCCGAGATTTATTATTTTCCAGGAGTGCGATTTTTGAAACTCATACGTTCTTCTTATCGTGGGCAGAGCCCTGGTGTCAGAGTTTTTTTAACGACCTCCGTGTCGAGAGCCAAAGCTCTTAACCATTAGACCACGGAGGACTCATATGTTGAACACAGCAGTTGAAAATGTAAAAATTACTATGGAGATATGAATCTTTCTACTGCTGATTTGACTTTAAATAAATCCGCACATGCGTCGTCAAACAACTTAATCTAATCAAATAAACCGCCCCGCACCATATCCCGCCCAAAGGTACCCATGATGCTGGCTGCATTGCCTCGCTGGATAGCCAGTGATATCCTTTGGACTAGATTCCGAGATTTGGGATCCTTTGATTTGACTTTCAAAAATCGAACTCCTGGATTGTAATTTTTGAAAGTCAAATCAGGGCTGCGTTCTGAACCTTTTTGTGCGGTTGTTTTTTCAACTGGCTCTATAGTAAACGTCTTTCACCGTGGCTCTGAACGGCGTTTAGTGCGAAAAGTTGCGCTCGGGGTGCACTCTGGGTGCACATAGGGTGTAGGTTCTAAACGCAGCTCAGCAGTAGAAATATGCATCTCCTTAGTAATTTTGACATTTTCTACTGCTGAATTCAATGTATGACTTTCAAAAATGCCACTCCAGGTCGTACTGTACTTAATTTTATACGTAACAAATTTCACTTCTATGGAGCTAACATTCGATAAGAAAAACAGCCGCTCCATACAAAACTGCATTCGTACTCTCATACTCAACCGAAATAGCGAACCGTAACC
Source organism: Agonopterix subpropinquella (assembly GCA_922987775.1). Taxonomy (NCBI): domain Eukaryota; kingdom Metazoa; phylum Arthropoda; class Insecta; order Lepidoptera; family Depressariidae; genus Agonopterix; species Agonopterix subpropinquella. The sequence goes on along the minus strand of OV277694.1, from coordinate 7,779,467 downwards.
GAATGTAGGACAGTTTTTTATTTCGCGATTTCGTTGTTGGCTCCATAGTGAATGTTGTTCAGTTTCATGGTCTGACCATCCCCTTAAATACAGTCGGAATGAATGAAAGTTTAGTGTTTAAAGGGTACCTTGTTTGACTACCAAACCCTAAAAAAAGTTTTCATATCGCTCTGAACAACAAATGAGATCTTACCCAGCAGATGTCCAGAGTCTCAAGATGTCCATGCTCGGCACCAGTTCACCAACATTACACGGTGATTCACTGAGCAGTAGCCCACCAGTGTTGTCATCACTCGGAACAACAAATAAGAACTTACCCAGCGGAGAAGATGTCCATGCTCGGCACCAGTTCACCAACTTTACACGGTGATTCACTGAGCAGTAGCCCACCAGCGTTGTCATCGCTCTGAACAACAAATAAGAACTTACCCAGCGGAGAAGATGTCCATGCTCGGCACCAGTTCACCAACTTTACACGGTGATTCACTGAGTAGTAGCCCACCAGTGTTGTCATCACTCTGAACAACAAATAAGAACTTACCCAGCGGAGAAGATGTCCATGCTCGGCACCAGTTCACCAACTTTACACGGTGATTCACTGAGCAGTAGCCCACCAGTGTTGTCATCGCTCTGAACAACAAATAAGAACTTACCCAGCGGAGAAGATGTCCATGCTCGGCACCAGTTCACCAACTTTACACGGTGATTCACTGAGTAGTAGCCCACCAGTGTTGTCATCACTCTGAACAACAAATAAGAACTTACCCATTGGAGAAGATGTCCATGCTCGGCACCAGTTCACCAACATTACACGGTGATTCACTGAGCAGTAGCCCACCAGTGTTGTCATCACTCTGAACAACAAATAAGAACTTACCCAGCGGAGAAGATGTCCATGCTCGGCACCAGTTCACCAACTTTACACGGTGATTCACTGAGTAGTAGCCCACCAGTCTTGTCATCGCTCTGAACAAAAAAATGTACTCTCATTCTATCATCATCATCATCAGCGTACATTCAACGGTTTTATGTTGACACCTCATATCAGATTTTTGAGGGAATCGAGTTTTGTGTTTTTTTTTAAATATAGTTTCCTTTAAGTCAATGTTGCTGCTAATCTTTCAATTTTTCCTTTCTTCCACAATACAGATATGCAAGTTTCCTTCATCATCAGCCTATATTATACTATTAGGCATACCCTCAAGAACGGGAAAAATATGGGTGTTAGTCCACCACACGTGCCCAATACAGCATCCACATACGCATCAGAATGTCTTCTTCAGTGTATTCCGGTTTTCTCACAATGTTTTCCTTCACCGTTTGAGAGCAGTCGGTATTACGTACACAAGTTAGAAACACTCATTGGTACATGGCATATAAGTTCGTGCGGATTAGAACTCGAACCCTCATGATTGTCCATACTTCTTCGCGCCACCGAAGCTTACCATTTAAAAGCGAGCACTAATATCTTAGCCAGATTTTTACTTTCATCACTACACTCTCACATTATTTTCTCGGTGACAAATGCCAAGGGAACAATTTAAAAAAAAAAACTCGCTATCCAACTTACCATCCCCCTACTGCTAGGGTCCGGAGCCCTAACAAATCTCTCTGGTGCGACATAGCACAGCCGCCGTCTCGAGGTATCAAAGAAATAACTGAAGTCGGCTGGATTATCATCAGGTAGGAAGGTAGGCTTGAAGGACGCAATGTCGGTGAGGAGCACCCATAGCCACGATGTCACCATTATGTTCTCTAGCTGTAGGGGAGAAGTTGAATCAGGTAGTAAGGTAGGCTTGAACGAGGCAATGTCAGTTAAGAGACCCGATAGCCACAAAGTCAAAATAATTTTCTCTAGCTGTGAAAAAGGTGCTTGTTTAGAGCTGGGGTAGATGATCCACTTATTGCCACATCATATACAAGGTGTTTCAAAAATACAAATAATAAACATTTACGGGGATGGTTTAGACTCTTTAGACCATCAAACTGAACAACTTTCACTATGGGACATCGGAAACAAAAATCGATGTTCCATACTAAACTACAAATCTACTCGAGCTAAATGTATGGGACAGCAGATTTTTTTTCGCGATTTCGAAAGTTGTTCAGTTTATTTTTTTATTTTATTTATTTGACACACAAAACAGGAAACAATCAATGAAATAATAACACAAGAACATTATAGCTTAAATCTAGATTGCAACCCTAAACATGCATGTACAGAAACTGCGACTTAAAAACTTAGATATAATGTAGTATTTTATTGTAATTTAACCTAAATATAGTAAATATGCAAACATTTGAACATATAACACTAGTTATTAATAACGAAGTGATAAGAATGTTAGTTTGATGGTCTAAGTCTAAACTACCCCCTTAAAAGATCGAAATTTTTAATTTTACTTTTGTAACACCTTGTATTGTATCTTAGATCAAAGTAAAATTAATGGATAGGGCCAAAGCACTTTAAGTTGAAGCACGCAACTAGCACACTTGGTCCAAACAAACTAGCACACTTGGTCTGTCATCTCGGTACATATTTGAAGTAAAACTGTCAATTGTTTTGCCTTATTGTTCTGGTTTGAAATGTTCGCGTGAGGCCTATCCATTTATTTTACTTTGATCTAAGCCCTGTATAGGGGAGTGTGAGACTATGGGAGTAGATGTGTCAATATTATAATTTACGAGCTTTTACCCGCGACATCGTCCGCATAAATTATATACCAGATTTTAAGTCAGATAAGCTATCAAACAAAAAAAGTTTCATCAAAATCGGTTCAGTAGTTTTTGCGTGATACTCGAACAAACAAACACCCAAACAAACAAACATACAAACAGGCAGACAAAAAATCAAAAAATTTGTGATTTGGAATCAGGGTAAAAAAAAGGGTGGTTTTGGTAAAAACCATGTCGTAATTTTTTTTTGTAAATATCTTTAATGTACAGACACATTTCTGTTACAGTTTTATAATAGTTTAGATTGTTACCTTAATATCTCCATGGCATATACCAAGTTTGTGCATGCGGTGCAAAGCGTAGAGCACTTGGAAGGTGATCCACTGCTTCTCCAGAGTGGTGAGGAATGGACGAGTCGACATGCGATCATATACGCTGCACTTGCAGTACTCTCGCATCAGGAGACCAGCTTTATCAGTTAGCTGTGGACAAATTAAGGTAGATATAGGCCCCGATTCGGACTGTGCCACGACTTAACGACGATTTATTACTGTCACTTTCTAAAATAAGATTAAGAAAAGAGACAGAAAACCGACAGCTGACTTTAGTGCTGTCAAAGTGACGTTAGGGTCAGCGCACACCCAGCGTAAAACTGTTCGAGCATGCGCGAGCAGATTTCATTGATTCAATTGATAATGAACTCTATTCCCATTGAAATAAAGTTGAAAATAGCTTGCAAGTGATTAAATCCCTTCAGCGTCTGTTCGAGTATGCTCGCGTATGCTCCTCGCGGCGACGGGAGCAGTCGCGAGCATGCGCGCGGATGCTCGCGCATGCTCGAGCATGTTCGAGCATACGCCCGTGTCGATGCTTGCGATCCGTCGTAAGTGTTGCCACCTCGGCCGGTTTCGTACTAAATCTAGCATATTTTTTAACTACTTTAGCCCGAAAAGGGCAATTTACTACAGATAATATTATACAACGTGTTAATGAATTAACGCAAAACTAGAAAGTAGTTTGTTTAGAATCGATAGCAGAATCGAATTATCATGGTTTCAACATAGGTAATTTTTTTCAAAATTTTAATTTTTTTTTTCATAAAATTTTTAATTTACTAAACCCGATGTCAACCCACCCCACGGGCACACTCACCCTACTTACTACCAAAACAAGATTATAAAAATGTATCCATGAGTACGTTAGCGCTTTCTTTCAGTGCTGAAATGATAACAAATCATTTTTGCCTCCGAACTTAAAATGCGAATAACTTTAAATTTTAAGTATCAAAATAATGAAATTATTGTTTCAATCTAATTCTTTTGTTATAAATCAGTTGGGGTGTATGAGGTTTTGCGCTAATTTATTAACACGTTGTATAATAATCGAACTCTTTTTGAAAATACAAAGAAAATCTGAAAGGTCGAAGCAGATTTAGTAGGTTTTCAAATTGTTCATATTCCATTTTATAGTTCCTAGCTATAAAATAACTGTCCCTAGAACTTTAAACCGTAACACAGCACTTTTCCTGCTCTTGCTCCTCTTCCTCTGCTAGTAACCCAATAATTACCAAATCCCAGTCCACCATACTTTAAAATTACTCTTCGCACGTTTTTACTTTAAAATATTGTAAACACAACTGCAAAATTCACTGTCAACTGTAGCAACACGGGAGCATCCGCGAGACTGTTCGAACACGCGCGAGCATGCTCGCGCATGCTCGAGCATCCGCCGCTGCCGCCGGCGGATTTCGCCTCTGCCGCCGGCGGATTTTGACGCTAGGTGTGCGCGACTGCAAAGAACATGCTCGAGCATGCGCGAGCAGATTTACGCTGGGTGTGCGCTGACCCTTACACGCCCAAAAACGCCTTAAATAAGATGGCGTACATTATGATGGCATCTTATTTTGGGCGTATAACGTCACTTTGACAGCACTAAAGTCAGTTGTTGGCTTTCTGTCTCTTTTCTTAATCTTATTTTAGAAAGTGACAGGAATAAATTTAGTTAAGTCGTGGCACAGTCCGAATCGGTACCACTAGATAATCCCGTTGTCTCTGCCTACCCCAGTGGGAGACAGGCGTGACAATTTGACTTGATAATTAGCTTAAGCACACGCTTTACGACTGGTGCTGTTTCACGGCGTGGCGTCGAAAAGACGAAGTGTATACCCCGACTTCGTCTTTTCGCGTTTCACGTTTTGTCGTTTTCACGCCGTGAATTTCCGCCGGGGTTAAACTTGGTGTGAAGATTGAAGATATTACCGTTGGCGTATTTAGGGTACGTAACGGTATTCCGTTACGTACCCTAAATACGCCAAATATCTTCAATTAGATCTTCAGATTAGATTAATATCATCATTGAGACCATTTGTAGAATTTTTGTTTATTAGTTTGTGCATGCATCACTTAAAATCTCCTGAACCCATTCAAATGGGGTTTTCACAGAAGCTCAGGGCTTAGTTTGGACTACCGGGGCACGCAACTCGGTACGCGCAAACCACTGACTTTAAATACATATAACTTTTGATTGTGTGGACCGATTGCGGTAAAACAAAGCTTAAATGTTAATCCAAACTATGCCATATGCTTCAATGAAAATCCCATCTGAATCGGTTCTGTAATTTTTAAGTAATGCGTGCACAAACAAACAGTAAAAATACTAGCACCGCTAACACTAAATAATGCAGCAGCAAACACTGAAAATCACTACTTACAATAACTCTTACAATAAACTTAACTGTCTCCGTGGTCTTATGGTTTAGAGCATTGGGCTCTCGACACGGAGGTCGTGGGTTCGATTCCCACGGGGGACACCTAGTGATATGTCACTTTGTACGTTTTCCCCCAGTTGGTTAGGACATTGCCGGTTGAATCACCTGATTGTCTGAAAAGAAAAATGATTCCGTGCTTCGGATGGCACGTTAAGCTGTTGGTCCCGGCTACTATCTCTGGTGGTAGTAGTCGTTACATAAAAAACCATGTCAGAGGCCGTAAGGCGGACTGAAAAAAACTCTGACACCATAGGGCCCACACGATAAGAAATCATGGTACAATAATATACTGCGCCTGGTATTCTCTTCCGACCACGTGACTGACCACGTGACTGACACAAGCCTACGTCATCATACCCTTTTACCATGTTTAGCGGCCATTTTTTTGTGACGTAGGCTTGTGTCACTCTGGGAATAGAAGACCTTGTTTTTTTAGACTATGATAAGAATGAAAGAATACTTACAATAACCCTCTGAAACGGCAAACAATTAAAAGCCGAAGCAAGTTGCTCCTTTATCTTCAGTATCCTCTCCTTGTGTTCGGCGAGGGGCAGTGAGGGGTCGTGGACGGCAAACACTTTGACGACCACCAGCCCTTCCCGGGAGCGTGCTCGTGCCACCTTGAGGAACCTTGTTGAGCCCAGACTGGAAACAAAATTGATGAATGTGTGTTAGCGTAAGTACACGGTGTGAGGCTCTGGCAAAGTCTTAAAATGCTCTTGGCTTAGAGAAATTAAATTAGCTTAAATCAAAGTTAAAAAATTTAAATAATCAAAATATTACTAAAAAATACACTTAAAATCTTAGCGTAGATCATGTACATTACATTAGTTTTTATTTTACTTCAATACATGCAGTATTTCCGAAGTTATGACGACGAGAAGTTTAAGCGCTTTTTAAAATTTCCGAGTTTACGCGCGCTCACGCTTTGACGTCACACCCCCGCTCAGCCCGCGACCGCGTCACAGCGCGGCGCTCGGTCCGGTGCATTTTGTTTCGTTTGTTCGTCAAAAATTTGTTTAATTTCGTTTATAGTTTAAAATAGTTGCTGCTAAACCTCGATCTATTGTAATTCATTATGGACTCTTAAGTAGAAACTGTATATTGATTGTTAAAATGTTCCACTCTCAAAGTTGTATGCATGCGTTTGTCATAGTTTATTATCATTACTTATTTATTTATACTATATTACTATCAACATCTATTTATCATACAAAAAATCACACACGTCTCGCGAATAAATCTGTTCTATTATTCTATATCACAAACACGTTCTGCACTCGTCGTATCCGTATAACAAATCCGTGGCAATCCTTTCCCCGGTCTTCTACTTGCCATTATTGCTTCAGTATATCCTATTTTCTATTTCGATGGCTACTAATAGTATAGGAGATGACATAGACACGTTTAAGATCGATTGCCACATCCTGAACGAAGCAGAAAAATGCGATACCGTACTTACGTCCGATTACAACTTTAAACTGCTGACTCTGAACATCAGAAGTATTACCAAAAACTTTAATAATTTTGATGTTGCACTGAAACGCTTCGGTATTTCTTACGATATAATATGTTTGACAGAGTGTAGACTGAGTGAGTCTACCATTATTCCGCAAATCCCTGGCTACGTTTCGCACAGAACTAATAAATTTATCAACCAAAATGGCGGTGTGGTTACCTACATCAAAGAGTCATGGAACGCACTAGTCCATGAACCCACATTTGAAGAGGCCAACTGTCTGATAATAGACATTCCTAAAACTATAACGGTCATTGCTATTTATCGCTCTCCCTCTTTCAGGATTGTTGATGTATTTCTTCTGTCTCTTGAGTCAAACCTCGACAAGCTCAATAATAGGCAGCACCTAATTGTAACAGGGGACATAAATATTAACAGTATGGCAGATGCAGAGGACGGTGGTTGTCCAGAGTATCTTTGTTTGATGGCTGAATATGGCTTTCTTCCCGCTATTACTGAAAACACAAGAGGCGCGGCGACACTTGACCACTTCTTTGTTAGATCAAACCAGCCTTCTATTGGAGTGATATGTAAAGTTGACATAACCGACCACGATCTGATAATGCTCGGGATAAACCTGGACAAAAAGAAGCATGTACGCCCCAGCCGACTGAAGTTAAAAAGAGATATAGAAGCCATTCAAAAGGATCTGTCGGAGGTGAACTGGAGAGATGTGCTGCACACGTGCGGGACTGATGATGCTGCGATCGCTTTTTCTAACACACTGATGGCTATTTTAAATAAACACACCCACACCGTTAAAATCAGTCGCTCCCAGTTTAATCTTAAGCCGTGGATTACCCCTGGGCTCCTGCGATGCATGCGGCATCGGGATCGACTGCATTTGCGGACAAGAGCTCACCCAGAAAATCCTGTGTTTAAGCTCATATATACCAGATATCGAAACTTCTGCAATGGCCTACTGAGAAAGCTAAAATACGAGTACGAAAATAAGGAATTGTTGGACAGTACAAAAAACCCGAAGAGATTGTGGAGAACGATTAAAAATATTTGTCACATGTCGCATAGTACCAAGGATCCCGTGGAACTGCTATCTGTAAATGGGTCCTCAAATAAGAAACAATCCTTAAATATATGCAATGAATACTTTTCGACTGTAGGTAAAAAGCTAGCGGATGAAATCCTCAATAAATCAATGAAAGACCAGGAGAGCTTGGCCGCTTCCACAGGCGTGCGATCATCACCCACGGGCTCTTTTTTCATGCAACCAACGGACACCAAAGAGGTGGAGTCGCTAATAAAGCTGCTGCAAAACGACAAATCCCCCGGCATTGATGGGATAAGCAACAGTTTAGTTAAAAGCATTAAAGACTTAATCGTTGAACCGTTGACTGATATTTATAACCTGAGTTTGTCGTCTGGAACTTTTCCTGAAATCTGGAAAAAGGCAGTGGTTTGTCCAATCTATAAGTGTGGTCCTAAGGACGTTCCTGATAATTACCGTCCCATATCTCTTCTAGGTGTTTTTTCTAAAATTTTGGAAAAAATCGTCAACAAGAGATTGGTACGGTATCTAGAATCCAAACAACTCCTTTCTGATAATCAATTTGGGTTTCGGCAGGGCAAATCCACAGAAGAAGCAGTGTCTCTGTTGACATCAGAAGTGGCGACTCGACTGGACAAGTCACAGAACTGTGTCGGAGTTTTCCTTGATCTGGCAAAGGCCTTTGACACTGTCTCCGCACCGATTTTGATTAAAAAATTGGAAAGCAATGGTATCAGAGGTATTGCCCTAGACTGGTTCACTAGCTATCTGTCGGAGCGGAGTCAGTGTGTAAGGGTTTGCCAGTCTTTTAGCGATTTTGGGCACGTGGGTTTTGGTGTCCCTCAGGGGAGTATTCTTGGACCTACTTTGTTTATCATTTATATGGATGATATCCATGCCTTACCAATGCAGGGCGCGGAGATAATCTGCTAAGCTGACGACACCGCGATACTCTTTAAAGGTGATGACTGGAGTCAGGCTCAGTCGAACGCCGAGCGAGGAATGTCCCAAGTCTACGCATGGTTGAATAAAAATCTCCTGACTTTGAATGTGAAGAAAACGAAATACGTATGCTTTCATAAGTCTCTAGCGTCGGCACCGTCTTCACTTTTTGATATACAACTACATAGTTGCGGCAAGATCGGGCAAACATGTACCTGCGAGAGCCTGAGTAGGACAGATGTTATAAAATATCTGGGTGTTCTGGTGGACGAAAAATTTAACTTTCAACGTCACATATCTTACGTTTCTGGGCGTGTTAGAAAGATCGTCAATATTATGAGACAGCTTCGAAACGTTGCATCCCCAGAAACGCTAAAAATGACATACTTTTCTCTCTGCCAGTCACTTATAACATACTGCATCTCTGGCTGGGGTGGCTCAGCAAAAATACACATGAAACAGCTGGAAGTAGCGCAACGCTCCGTGTTAAAAACTATGCTTAAAAAGCCACGCCGCTTTTCCACAGCTGACCTGTATATTGAGGCGGGTGTTTTAAGTGTTCGTAAATTGTATATTCACAAGATATCCCTAGCTGAACACAAAACCGTCCTTCAGCGTTTGGACTACTGCGATCTGATTAAAAAGAGATTGTTCAGAATCCCTATACCCATTACCCGTACTACTTTTGCAAGACGTTTTAAGCCTTTCATTTCGAAGTACATCTATAACAACGTCATCAAAGCATGCGATATCAAAAAATGCTCAACATCAGAAGCGAAACGTAAAATACATGTGTGGTTAACTGGCCTATCGTACGAGCAGACAGAATCATTAATTAAATCAATTTTTTAGTAGTATGAACGGTGAAAATAATAGAACAAATATTTATTTATTAAATATTAGTATTACCTACCTATTTTATTTATGTAAATTGTTTATGAATTATCTTATATTTATATATCATAAACTTTACTTTGTATTATAAATTATAATAATTATTTAAGTCTATAGTCTTTTACCTGTTAGATGTCCAATCATTCAGATTGGTCACTATAGGTACACTACCAATTCTTACAATGTTTATTTAGACCCGAAGCTGTTATTTCGAGGAAACCTGTGTACTTGTAATGTTTTTAAATTTTCTGGGACCCCAATTTCCAGGCTTGCCTTGTGAGGGGACCAATGTTAACCTAGCGAAGCCTATAAATATATCATGCCAGCATGCATAGTTAAGATCCGGACACATTAGATTTTAATTCTAATTGTATCATTTCCTGTTCTGTTATCTTAGTCTGTTATGCATGTTGAAATAAAAAAAATATTTTTCATTTTCATTTTTCATTTTCATATGCTTGTATTTCAAGGAAATAATACTTTTACATTAATTTTATAACCGACTAGCGGCCCGTCCCGGCTTCGCACGGGTGGACGTCTAATCTTTTCTAGCAATAAATATAGCCTATGTTACTAAGGGTGAATGCAGCTTTCTAATGGTGAAAGAATTTTTTAAATCGGCCCAGTACTTTTTGAGCCTATTCATTACAAACATACAAACATACAAAAATAGGTACAAATCTTTCCTCTTTATAATATTAGTGTAGAGTACACTAAAGTAAACCGTGTGGTGTGTAGAATGGATGAAGGTTTTCAAAAAGGTCAGTCGGACAATCTTTCAAGAGTGGATAGTTTGATGGTGGCACAATATTTTATGAAGAATAAGGATTTTACGGCTGCCGAAATTCGCGGAATAATATAACTCGTATACGAACTATATCGTGTCATATATTTGTAGTTCTCTAAATTGAAATTTTTCCTTGCATTTTAGAGCCAACAAACTGGAGACAATAGTCAAGCTCATAGGCCATGTCCTTACGCTAGTAATATATATGTCTTTGGTTTAAGGTCATTCACCCTAAATTGCACTACCTCTTCCGATCACTGGTTATTAGAGAGTACAATTTTGGTACATTTGTTTAGACATAAGATCGTTTCAATTAAACTTCCTAATAAGCGGTAATCGCCGTGGGAATCATCCTTCCCAGCCGCGCCACAAACATTGCTAATTTTCTCGTGAACCCGTACAAACTGAGTACAAATTACCCACCACCCCCCATTTTGAGGACCCCCCAAAGTGAGTAAATTTTTACGTCTTACCTCTGATCGAAGGTTAGATCGACATGGTCACTGAGATAATGCTCCACTGGATATATCTGCGACGGAGCCACCCCGACGAGTTGATTGCCCATTGTTGCACAAATTAATTATTTCATTACACTTTTATTTAGAACAATGGAGCACTTGACTAACTTGGATTTTCGAATGGTTTGTTTATGACGAATTACACATGTAACGCATATTCAGTTAGTTGTTATAATATTTGGTGTGATATTCCAAAAACCCTGTGCTTTTTTAGAAAATACGAAAATATTTATTTTGTTGACATCACTGACAGACAAGCAGTGTTGCCACCTAACCTCCGGACCAAGTAGCTAAACCGTACCCAAAAAGTGGCTAGATACTGGAAATTTCACCGTCGCTAAAGTGGCTAAAAGTGGCTGAACACAGAAAAGATTAAAAAATACATAAATATGCTAAGACGCAGTTTAATTGGATCAATAATGCAGATTTACAATCATTTATTCTATAAAATTATGATTTTTTATAATTTTTTCATTAGAAAAATGGAATTTTGAGTGAGTTATTGTAACCCATTCTATTACTATGTTGATGTTTCACAATTGGGTATTTGACTACATTCAATATATTTTATTTTTATCTACTCAATAAAAAAAGGGTTAGAAAATAACGCTAAACTCCCATTTTCATTGAGTTTTTAGCTTGAACACTATTTTTAATAACAAGATAAACTATAAAAAGTAATAAAAATGTTGATGACGTCACAACTCAATATTTCGCGCTCTTGCGACAAGAATGTGTTATCTGCTCAAAACATCATTAAGAAATAAATAGCTGATGTAAAAAAAATCGCCATTTCGCGCTCAACATGCTACTATAGCGAGATATTTCTTGAATTGTGAACCTGATTTGTGTAAGAAAAAACAAGGCATACCTACGGTTGATAGCGCTTTTAAAGGCGTTATCTGAAAAATCTGGTTTCAGACTTAACACGTTCTTGTCGCAAGAGAGCGATTTAGTACAAATCTTCATACAAAGCGCATGTTTTGACGTACGATAAAAAGTAGCTGATTTGACTAGTTGTCAAGTAGCCAATTCTCATCGTAGAAAATAACCTTTTGACTTCGACGTTTAGGGAAACGGAACTCAGAAACAGTAAAAAACGCTCTAAGAACCCTTTAAAATGATTAACTTTAGCTTAATAAATTGGTATTTATTAATAAATAAATAAACAAAAAAGTGGCTAGAATAAGTGGCTAAAACATTTAGCCACCGAATATTTTTTTTAGTAGCTGACAAGTTCAAAAATGTTGCTAGATCTAGCTAAGAAGTGGCTAAAGTGGCAACACTGCAGACAAGAACCATTTTGGCTAGATTTTGGCATTTCGTTTGACACAAAACGTCAAAATCATTTTTTTTTAATAATGTAAACGTCAAAATCATCAGGAACAGTGTTGCCAGATCAAATTTTTAGAAATCCGTAGGTCAAGGTCAAGGTGGAAAAACCCGTAGAAATCCGTAGACTACCTTTTAGAAAATCCGTAGATCTACAGTAGTACCTACCGTAGTTTTAAATGCCTATTTTAGAGTGAACTGATTCAAAAAATCGCTCTAAATTGAAGAAGAAATCAGAAACTTTGACAAGTTTAAGCGTAGAAAACATGAAAATAATAAAATTTACTCTTTCTTTTCTGTTCTAACTTAACTTTTTGTTTCATTATTTTCATTATCACCGTCTGTACGTTTGTACTTTTCTTATACATGTTACAGTTAAATATTTCTGTCGTGTATGAACTGCACGTAGAAGGAACAAGATGGATGGAAAAGATTAGGAAAAAGCCACATTTTAGAAAACACAGTCCAATACATGCAAAAAGTGAACTTGAATTGATTTATTTGCGACTGGGTATCATTCTATGCATCAAATTGATATTTTAGGCCGGAATTCAGAAGATTTCTAAAAATCCGTAGATTTTCCATTGAAATCCGTAGAGCCGTAGGCCAGACCAAAAATCCGTAGATCTACGGATAAATCCATAGGCCGTAACTGGCAACACTGATCAGGAACATGTTCCAGTGGCATCGATAGAAATGACATCGATCGTCGCGTGTCGTTAAAGATGATCAAGAAGCTTGAAATTTTCCCTACAGAGATTGATGTGTCAGACAAAGACGAAAAAAATTGTCTCTAACCATAAAAGGTCGCTAAATAACTAAAGATCATTATTTCATTCAAGCGATGAACATTTTCATCTTTGTAAGGCCACAGATTAATAATAAGTTACTATTTGGTTACTACGTGTAAGGCGTCCTTTTTGCTATTTGGGATTACCGGTATTTACCGGTTAAATTCACCTCTAAACCATAGAGAAACAAAACATCCAAGCAAGTCCAATTTTGTACACTTTGAGTTCCGTAGAATTTTCTCTCCGTTTTTTATTCAAGAAACATGAAGGAAACAAACAGAAAAGCAACAATTTATAGTCTACACCAAAAGTGCGATTTTTCAAAATCATACGAGTGACTTAGTAGTAGAAAGATCTTAGTAGAAGAATCTCCATAGTAATTTTGACATTTTCTACTGCCAAGTCGCTCGTATGATTTTCAAAAATCGCACTTCTGAAGTGCGATTTTTGAAAATCATACGAGCGGTTTGGCAGTAGAAAGATGCATAATCTCCATAGTAATTTTGACATTTTCTACTGAAAAGTCGCTCGTATGATTTTCAAAAATCGCACTTCTGGTCTACACTCTACACACTTTTTTTAAAGTACAGATTCCTAATACTACAGATACTTTTTAAGAGTGATGAATCGGCGGCCCTAGTATGATGCGCGCGATAAGGCTATTTTTTTAGTTCGTTCGCGCGCAAATAGAAAGAGAGCTAAAGTGGGGTAGCGCTATCACGCAGCCATGCTACGTCCGCAAGAAGATACCACTCTTGCCTGCCCCGCCAATTTACGATTATATTTATATAAAATTCCGAAAGCAAGCAAAACGAACGAACAGACACCGATATGTGATGTTATTACTTTTGTATAAATCTACCGTTTTATAAATTGTACTGCGGAACCCTAATTTAAATACACCTCATCACATCAATTTGCCCTTCTGTCAATTCTCCGTACTCTATGGTCTGTCTTCTCTTCAACAAACAACCATTCCACCCATTTTTAGTGAATTTCATATAGTTTGCAAAGGATTATTCACAGAAATGACTTCTAAAAGTGAGAAGGATCGAGCCAAACAGATTCAGGATCGATGTCAGAATATATTGCTGCAGATGCTGAAGGATGAGGACAATAAATATTGTGTTGATTGTGACGCCAAGGGTAAGTCGGATTATTCTCTTTTTTTCTTTACAAATTTATCAATTTTCTCAACAATTTTGTGTTTTTAAACACTTTTGGATGTTAGAGAAAGTGTTTGGGTAACCTTGAAATTGAATTGCACGTCTGTACAAGGTCCTTGAACCTTTCTTAAATAGAGTCAATGTATCGAAATAATTTTAATGTCGCAATGAGTCATGCCATATCGGCAGTAAATTATCATTCCAAATCAAATTTACGTTTATTTTCCGCTCCTATGAGGTCTTGAATCAATTGAATTTTGAGACATCCTTACTGAAGTAGGGTTGGCAAAAAAATGTTGCTGACCCATTTTGAACTCTATTCGTACTTGTAATAAGGTGTATAGTGATAGTTTTGACAATGAATGTACAGTCAGCAGCAATTACTTGTATACACCTTTGTTCTACTCTACGTCGTAGTACTAAAGTGTATGCAACTTATTGCTGCTGAATGTACCACAGCATATTATAAGAGGGGATAGAAGTGCAAAAAATGACCCACTGACCCAAAGTAGGCGTGGAACGTGTCGCCACAGGTTATGCAATGATTTGCATAACACCATAGCCACGGTAGTGGCCATGGTGGTGCAGCATGGTGCGAGCGAGAGGGCATGAGTATGAGTAATTGTAGCAGCGTGAGCAGGAAGACAAGTGGCGACAGCTGTCGCCGAAGCAAAAGCGCTACTTGGCATTCCGATAATGTTCTGTGGGATGTACCTTGGTCATCCCAATTAAAATTATATTTGAATAAGTTTAGTTGGTTACAATGATATAAGGTCTATAGATCATTTGCTGAATCTATTTTAAAGGGGATGATCAGAACATCAAACTGACCAACTTTCTATATGGGACCAACATGAAATTGCGAAATAAAATCAGCTTTCTGATACAAAACTGCAATACAAAGTTTGGAGTAGGTTCCATAGAGAACATTGTTCAGTTTTATGGTCTGTTGAAGCAAAGAACTTTGGCGAATTTGGACCCAGCCATTTTTACGAAAACTAAAAGCCCTTCAGGACAGCGGTCATAATTATTATAAACAGAAAAAATTAAGGCATTTTTTAAAAAAACTTCCTTATCTCTAGAAGTCCGGTTTCAAAAGTAGAAATTACTAGTAAAATAGACAAATCGTCCAAAAAGCAGTAGCAAAACGTTACCATGACAGCTATTTTCATCTAATATTATCATTGAGGTAGTTTTTGGACATTACGGAACGTATTTGGCTTTATTGAACTGATAGTGTGTGTGATTTCGTTTGATTCCATAATCATAATATTGTACGGTTATCGTGAATTTTCATTAAAACAAACACAATGAATGCATAGAAGATTGAGTGGGCTACCTAATAAGAAAGATTATGAGTTTCACACACTTGATACAGAAGGTAGGATACATAGAAGTCATAAGGAGAAATACCTTTCCCCCAACTTCTACAGATTACAACCAATTTCCTTTTTTGTTAGTTTTGTTTCACTCTACACATATTACTAAGTTTCATTCATGTATGGGACCTATATGTCTGGGTCTCACATTATATGGCCTTCCGCCAAACTTCTTTTGTTACACTTTATGTAATGCATTTATTATGGATATTTTATATAAATATTTGCAATACAAAGTACTGAATGAAGATAATAATAATTCAAAATCGTTCATAATCAGAAATGTATGCTTCAATTCAAAGCCATCCTCGGGGTCCTCAGAAACATTGCTACAACACCAACCACCTTTTTTACCCGATTGCGGGAAACAAAGGAGAGTAGTGTGTTTATCTTGATTGTTGGAGTTGTAGCAAAACTTCTGGTGACCCCAAAAGGGATTATGGTCATTAGTTCATGTATGTATGGTGTATGAAAGTTATTTCAAGTTGAATAACATGAATAAGGACTATAACTAATTGCATAAATAAGTCATGCAATTGTGTCTACAATTTATTTATCTTGTATCATTGTAGTAAAGATAACACATGTTGTTATTCTAGAAATACCTATTTTAGCACTAAGTAATTAGGTATTTCTATTTTGCTGTTAGATATAAGTTTCTTCAAACTAGCATAGTTTCCTTATATTTTGGTGTGTAACTTGGACGCTCGACAAGCATTCATGAAGGGACTAATGAATGTGTAGGAAGCTAGAGAGGTCTGTCAGGATCGTAGCAGGTGGTGTTCCACTGTCTTTGCCTACCCCAGTGGGATACAGATGTGTGAATATGTATTGTATGTATGTACCTAGAAGCAGACGCGTGCAGTGAACGTAGGTAAAAAGCAGTGAAACCTTTTAAGGCCTGCTTTTTAGAAGTTTTTTTTTTTTTAAGTTTAGAAATTATTAAATTTCTAATCTAAAAGCATTTTGTTTACTCAATGACTTTTAATTGTTTACGTATGTAAACAAATCAAAGTCATTTGGTAAACAAAATGCTTTTAGTTTAGAAATTATTCGGTTTCTGTCCTGCGGGCAGGCAAAACACAGTGAAAGCCTAATAATTTCTAAACTAAAAGCATTTAATTCACTAAATGACTTTGATTTGTTAAGGCTGGGTATTAGTAGAACAAGCCTCTCTTTCTAACAAGCAAACTTTCGCAATTAGCCATCCCGCTTCAATTGAAAGCAAGATCGCAAAAAAACGCATTTTTCATCAATATCTTTTCTCTTGGGTGTTTGGGGAAAAATCCATCGGTTAGAAGCCCTGCTATAATTATTTACCTTTCAAATGATGGTATATTCAGAAGAAATGGTGTAGTGTGATTCTTGTAAAACTGGTTATAAATCTGAAATCGAGCTTACTTTGCTCCTCTTTTCTATCGAGAAAATTTAATAGAATCGTGTTTTCAACGGTTAGATGCCCTGCAGAAAGAACGTATCTACACTGTTATGTGAACTATATATATTAAATGTAATAATTTGGTTCTCAAAAATCGGTTCGAAAACAGACAAAATAGGTATGACCCCCTCTTAAATACAGGTAATTTAACCAATTAAAAGTCATTGAATAAACAAAATGCTTTTAGTTTAGAAATTATTAAGATTTCACTGCTTTTTGCCTACCTACACTGCACGCGCCTGCCTAGAATGGATCATCCCATTTCTTTCATCATGGTTTTAGGGTCAATTCACACTAAAAGTGCAGTGAAGCGCAGCGGCCAGAGGAGCTTTTTCTGAGCAATATGTTACGAAGCATTTTGAATCTTGTTGCTACTAAATAAAGTTTCTAATATATTTGAAGCGACAGATGGGAAGCGCGGCGTCGCGCGGCTGCTCGCGGCTGCTCTTTGAATGTGAATTGAACCTAAGAATGAGTACTACATACAGTGTGTAGTAGTACCAGAACCACAATATAAGACAGTCATCTTCATACAATGGTACCAAACACGGCGTACGCCTCGTAGCACGCACATACTGACAATATCCCCGCGTAGCCCCATCTGGCGCTGCCTTGGCTGCCTTAGGGGCTGTTTAAACAGAAGTGACATGGCGCGGACATTTCGCGGGCGGGGTGCGGCAATATAAACCTTATAGTACATAACATAGAGTCGTTTGGAGAATTACGCCCGCGCCTCCAGGCGACGACGTCGCCTGGTAGCGGGGGCTCGATTTTTCTTTGCGTCAAAAAACGACGCTATGCTACAGAATATAACGTTTATATTGGTGTTACATTGACTATCCGCCACCGCCACACGTCTCTTCTGTATAAACCATACCTTAGCTATCATCATACCTACTGGCGAGCACACATACAAGCCGCGTTTGGTACCATTGTATGAAGATGGATTACTGTCTTAGGTAGGGTTTATACAGAAGAGACGCGTGGCGTTGGCGGGTAGTCAAAGTAACACCAATATAAACCTAATATTACGTAGCATAGCGTCGTTTTTTGACGTAAAGAAACATCGCGCCCGCGCCACCAGGCGACGTCGCCTGGAGGCGCGGGCGTAATTCTCCAAACGACTCTATGCTACGTACTATAAGGTTTATTGCTGCAACCCGCCCGCGAAATGTATGCGCCACGTCACTTCTGTTTAAACGCTCCCTCATACTGTGCCAGAACCTGGTCCACACTTGTATAGTATTATGATGACAAACAATAGACAATATATTTTATAATAAATTATATACAGACATCTAAGACTAGGGTGCAGATATTTGTATTCACCATACAATATTCGAAATGAATACTCTCAGCACAGGCACAGCGGGCAGGTCAACAAAATATTTTAAGAAAAAAACCATGCTGAATCCTCTATAAATTATGTTCTAATGCCAATAATATTCTAAACATTTATTATTTTATCACCATAAGTAGGTAATACAATGGTGTGTTGTTTGTTATTCTTGTTTCTGCATAACTCAATCAAGCATAATTAATTTTTGTTTTTTATAAACTTCTCTCATTATTTTATCAAAATCATCTACAATCTTAATAATAGGAATTGCCTGTGTTATAAGCAGATTCTTGTAGTTTTTTTTAAATATGGTTGTAAGTTGACTGCCTTTTGCTCTATTCTTTTATTCTATTTTTCTTTATTTTTATCTCTTATTAAAAAGACACTACTCACACGGTCGTGTTTCGGGTGCTTTCTAGTTTGCTCGAGGCTCTACCTCTTTGCTAAGCAAATGTGTTTTTGTACATGATACAACCCTTGCGATTACGATACTTAAACCGAAAACTCCGAAATGCTATGCTAGACAGAAGCAAAACGCCAATTAATTTATAAATTAAACTTTAGAAACTTTTAGCGGTAAATTAAATTAAGTACCATTTCTCAACTCATTGCCTCCCCTGTCTCCCATATGCATTGCAATTGTGTCTACAATTTATTTATCTTTTATCATTGTAATAAAGATAACACATGTTGTTATTCTAGAAATATCTTGCTATAGCACTAAGTAATTCGGTATTTCTATTTTACTGTTTTGCTCCTTGCGGGATTTCAACCCACGAATAGGCAGGTTCACTACCAACTGACCTATCAGGCCGACAAATCATCATTTTATGATTATTTATTTAATTTATTTCATCAAAACAATGAGGTATTTTCCCGAGAAAAAAAAAGATAGTTCATAATTTCTCGATAGATGGCGTTGAACAGAGAGGGGTCGATTAGGTATGAGCAAATATATTTATGAATATTGTTAATAAAAAGACGCAGTACAAACCCTTCGATATTATTGTCGGTTTATTATTAACAATCTCGGTGTTATTGTCTGTCAACAACGAATCATCATCGTTATTCACCCTGCGCGCAGTCAGCTTATATTGGTCATACCTAATCGACCCCTCTCTTGTCAACGCCATCTATCGAGAAAGAGCAACCTGCCTTAGTGGCATACCTACTGTCCGCCATTTTGAAAAAATCTCGATTTTGCGGCCACTGATGAAACATATGCCAATCGACAGGGAAAATTATTACAAACAGAAAATATACTTGGGTAAAATGACCTAAGTGGTATACTTTAGGAGATATAGGGGTTTGAAAATAATAAAAAATTAAAACATTTTTTTCCGCCCAAATTGGCTTTTTGATCAGGAATAGATCGGCAAAGCTCAGGATCGATCAGGATTTAATATAATTATATAATATTATTCTTATAAATAAGTTTTATTCATTTACTAAGATAAATAAAATACCTATATACATGTAAGAGAGCTATGAGCAAGACGGTTGTAGTAGCAGTGTTGGTAACCATTCCGAGAGGGATTTATATGTATTTACCTATGTATTAAATACTTGATCATCATCGTTATCATCATCATCATCACCATCTCAGCCGATGGACGTCCACTGCTGGACATAGGCCTCCCCAAGGATCGTCACAACGATCGGTCCTGCGCTGCCCTTATCCAACGTGTTCCCGCCGCCTTCACCAGGTCGTCGGTCCACTTTTTGCGGGGGGCTACCCACGCTGCGCTTTCCAGTACGCGATTGCCACTCAAGAGCTCTTCGGCCTCATCGGCCATATCGGTTCTTCGAGCAATGTGCCCCGGCCATTTCCACTTTAGTTTAGCTATTCTTTGGGCTATGTCAGCTGCTCTGGTTCTTCAGCGGATTCTGCTGCGCTGATCTCTCTTCATTTCCGATTCGATCTCGCAGGGAAGCTCCGAACATAGTTACATAGCCCTCTCCATTGCCTTTTGGGTAAAACACTGCGGTATTTGGGACGTGAAGACTGAAGAGACTACGTAGCTTTCCAACGCTGCCTTGCCGAGTCGGATTCGACAGGTTGACCTTTTTCTCGAAATTGTACCTACCTAATTGAATAGTTTTGTACCAGGTAAACATTATCGTCAACAACTTCAAGCGCAGAGAGGGTACACCATAGACATTTTACATGATCGTCCATGTTCATTATCATTTTATCCGTAGGCTAAGAATAGCATCATCCCATTTCTTCCTCTGAATGTAGTATAAGGCGATTATGGTATCCACCAAAAGATGGGTAGCAGCATCCTCTGAGTACACACATGTAATCCAACTGCGATCGCCAACCCGCCTGCCAAGCGTGGCCAGGGCCATCACAATCAAAACCAGGTTCCCATTCCCTGCCGGTCCTGCTATTCCTGGCTACAGTAGCGGCCAAGGTTACGGCGAGGCAGGGTGCGCGAAGAATCTCCGGCAGAGATCCGGCTACCACAAGATCACAATCGACAACAGCTGCACCTGGTAATAAACATATAACACTCGTTCACAGCAGACCGACGAGTCGCGCGCTGAACTCGAGGAAAAACTGAGCAGGATACGTTGGGATATCGTTGGATTATCTGAAGTCCGAAGAGAGGGAAAGGACTTGATAATCCTGAAATCCTGCCTGCTTTATTTCCGAGAGGGCGACCTAAAGTCCTGGGCCCCGGCACGATGTCGGGCATATGGTCCACAAAATCTCTTGTGAATAACTTGGAGGGGATCGTAAACGTGTCGAATAAGGTGGTGTATCTTACACTCAAAATAACCAAACGGTCAGACTATTCGTTAAAGGCTATACAGGTATTCCTGGCCCCGACATTAGATCAGAAATTAATACGATGATGAAGTAGGGATTATGTATGAGGATATCTCTAGGGTCATGTATATTTCCAAAACACACTTCACATTAAAGTTGTCATGTGAGACTTCAACAACGCAAAACTGGGCAAATAACGGTGAAGAGCTGCAAGTGGGACAATTATTTTGATGTTGGACGACGGAATTAACGGAGCCAACTAAAGGACGACTTCATGGAGGAGGAACTCGATGTAATGAAAACTCCTTCTTTATGAAGCGGGAGCACAGCAAATGAACCTGGATGAGCCCAAACGGAACAAGAAATGAGATAGACTTCATCATGTCGACGAAGAGGTAAATATTCAATAATATTTCAGTGTTAAACGCTTTTAAAGTCGGAAGCTAGGCAGAACAATAAGCAGATTTCGAAATCCGTGACTTGTGATCACCGACCCTATATTATTAGGGAGGCTATAGAGTGGAACAAAAGCTCCAAAATCTACGCAATCCGTCTATTGGCCAAAGCCAGATAGCAAAATTGAAGACCGAAGATGGCAGGATCAGTATCGTCCAAGCGTAAGCTCTGAGAAAGGTTGAGAAATTCTATGGACAGTATACACTAGAACACTGAGACCCGCTAAAAATCTACATAACGAACATAGATCTAGACTGACCCGGCACTATACCAAAGATATCCCGCACGTCGGCCTGTACGAGATTAATATGGCTCCCAAACAGCAAATGAGCAACAAGGCTGTAATACAATGTAATACATTTGTTAAATAAATAAATAAATACGGTGCTGGGTGACGGAATTACGGCCGAGCTCCGGAAGGTGGGTGGAAGACTGATCTTTTAGAAGTATTTCGTTTAGGTACGTCATACTCGAGGGAGAAACGCCGCAGGCATGGAACAGAAGTCTAGAGGTGCCCTTTCTCAAAAAGAGCGATAAGTAATGTCCTGCTGAAGACGTAAAGGCTCATTTCGCTTCTTAATCTGCATGTCTACAAGTATAAGCTGAGAGTTTCGAGAGTCGTTACAAACCGTCTCGGACGCAAGTTCAATGACTTTCAGTGAAGTGTGTTTGGAACTATACATGGCTCTAGAGACATCCTCCCCATACATAGTCCCTACCTCGTCATCGTATTTCTGATCCGATGTCGGGGCCCAGGTATACCTGTAAAACCTTTAACGAATACTGTACGAGTTTTGTGCAACATAAACTCGGCACTCTGGGGCCCGAGAGTTTTGGTCGCCCTCTCGGAAATAAAGTAGGCTACCGGATTCGAGGATTATCGAGTCTCTCCCTCTCTTCGGACTTCAGATAATCCAACGATATCACAACGTATCCAGGGGGTCTACTCCGGGATTCGAACTTCGCAATTGCGAGTACATTTTCGCTCCAATATCAACTCTATTCCAATAAAGTGCGGACCGAAACAGTGGCGATATAGCGAACATCGAAAGTGCGGGTACAGGGCCTGCTCAGTTTTTCCTCGAGTTCAGCGCTCGACTCGTTGGTCCGCTGTGAACGAGTGTTATATCTGCCGGAGATGCCACCCTGCCTCGCCGTTACCTTGGCCGCGACCGTAGCCAGGAATAGCAGGGCCGCCAGGGAATGGGAACCTGGTTTTGGTTTTGTTGGCCGTGGCCACACTTGGCAGGCGGGTTGGCGATCGCAGTTGGATTGAATGTATGTACTCAGAGGATGCTACTACCCATATTTTGGTGGATCCCATAGTCGCCTTATACGACACTCAGAGGAAGAAATGGGATGATAGTATTCTTAGCCTACGGACAAAATGAAAATGAACATGGACATCATGTAAAATGTCTATGGTTTACCCTCTCTGCGCTTGAAGTTAATGACGATTATGTTTACCTGGGACGAAACTATCCAACTAGACAGGTACAATTTCGAGAAAGAGGTCAACCTGTCGAATCCGACTCGGCAAGGCAGCGTTGCAAAAGCTACGTAGTCTCTTCACGTCCCAAATACCGCAGTGTCTCAAGACGAAAGTCTTTGACCAGTGTGTATCGCCAGTGATGAAATACGGAACTGAGACGACGTCTCGCTCACTCAAGGCCTCATAAAAAGGATAAAAATCACCCAAAAGACAATGGAGAGGGCTATGTTCGGAGTTACCCTGCGAGATCGAATCAGAAATGAAGAGATCCGCAGAAGAACCAGAGCAGCCGACATAGCCCAAAGAATTGTGAAACTAAAGTGACAATGAGCTGGGCACATTGCTCGCAGAACCGATATGGTAGAGTTTTTGAGTTGCGATCGCGTACCGGAAAGCGCGGTGTGGGTAGCCTCCCGCAAAAGGTGGACCGACGACCTGGTGAAGGCGGCGGGAACCCGTTGGATAAGGGCAGCGCAGGACCGATCGTTGTGACTATGGAGGTGCTACTGGGAATGTTCCTCCATTGAAAAGGGAAGTACTTCCGCCAGGCTAGGTGTGATGCCTGGGGACCGGCCGTGGTCGTGGTTCTTAGTTGGGCCTTGTAGGTATATGTATATATCGAATCTCTGTGATTATTTCTCTTGCGCGATTTATGTCTCGCATTCGATTGTGAACCTTATGTGTAGTAGGTTACGAGTTACGTATTTACGCTGAACGTTGTCTTTGTATGGGCCATATTTCCGAGAGCGACCGTATCGCCATCTGTTGGCATCTTTGCTATAACTTGTGGGTGCTGACATCTTTAGAGTAGCAAGTCCCCACAGGACTCCCCCCTCAGACCGGTGGTCGTTGAGTTTTTCGAAGTGTGCAGTCTGTATTCATGTAGGTAGGTGCAGGGCTCCAGTCAAGTGAGTCTGACGAGCGATGTGCGGCGTGTGTGTGCATCTGTCAGGGAGATCAGTCCTGATGTGATGCGGGCGAGTGACAGGCGTGGAGAAGGCGAGAAGAACTGGCACGTGGAGGTGAGCTCAGACACGTGGGCTGTGGGAGATTCTTCTATGCAGACGCTGACTGTCGTTGAGCAAGCTGCAGGCCCAGGAAGCGGTGTGAAGACAGCTGCAATGGACCTGGTGCGGCTTCGGGTTGATGGCGTGACTGCTGCTTGTTTGACCTGGTCGAGGGGGTGAAGGGTTGGTTGAAGCTGGTTGCTGCTCTGTGTTGGTGCTGCTCACGAAGAAAAGAAGGGAGCGGAGGTGAGGCAAGACAATTTTTCTAATCAAGTAAGTGTCGCCAAAATGCGGGGGACGAGGTAAGAGGTGGGAGTAGGCTCCGCCCCAAAAAACCAAATCCATCTAGCGGCGAAAGGAGTATCTACAACAAAATGCACAGTAACATGACAACCAACTAGTCCATCTACTCGTCGCTATTATCGACCTGATTTATATCGTTGATCTCTCGTTTTTCACGTGCTTATGTAATTTTGCACGTGTTAGAAGAGTACAACTATATAATTTAGCTGCCGTCTGTTGTGACCGTTATCTACTTGCCGGTAGATGTCGTTTTGGAACATGAAATGTTTACGATTTTTTTAGTAATTGACCAATTCAACAAAGAAATAAAAGGTAAATCAATATAAACGAGTTAAACACTTTGTTTATATTGTTGTATGCGTCGTTATTTGCATCTATCATTTACACTTAAAGATTCTAAAATCGATTTTTTTTATCATCTTAAAGAGCGGCATCTTGCGGTTAGTAGAAAAACTTATGTTCCTTCAAATGAGAGAATTATTTTCAAAAAACAACTCTTATTAAATTAAATTGGACTTACCTATGAAAAGTTATACCATCTGCAAGCTTTGTCTGTAATCCTGAACAATTTTTACATCCAGGAACAGCGCACTTCAACGTTCTAAATATTGTTTATTGACAAAACACGTCTCAGAAAACGAAATAATAACGTACGAAAACAATGGCGGTCCGATTCGAACTGAGCCGCAAAGGCCACGCCCACTGTAACATCACGACCTCATCGAATGGCGACTGACCTCATTGCCTTGCCTCAACTCCGTCCTTTCTTTTCTCCATGGTGCTGCTGCTCTGCGGTGTTCAGGTTGCGATGTTCTTTCGTTCTTTCGTTCTTTCGTTCTTCGAGGGTCACCAATATGGAGGTGCTACTGGGAATGTTCCTCCATTAACCCTTCGTTTGTGTAGGTCACGGATCCGTGACTAAGACAATAACAAATCTTTTGTGTCTGGAATCTCCACAGAAGAGAGGTTAAAAAGGGAAGTACTGCCGCCAGGCTAGGTGTGATGCCTGGGGACCGGCCGTGGTCCACTGGTCCAACAGTTCTTAGTTGAACCTTGTATATTTATATTGAATCTCTGTGATTATTTCTCTTGCGCGATTTATGTCTCGCATTCGATTGTGAACCTTATGTGTAGTAGGTTACGAGTTACGTATTTACGATGAACGTTGTCTTTGTATGGGCCATATTTCCGAGAGCGACGGTATCGCCATCTGTTGGCATCTTTGCTATAACTTGTGGGTGCTGACATCTGTAGCAATTCCCCACATGACGATTCTTGGGGAGGCCTTTGTCCAGCAGTGGACGTCCATCGGCTGAGATGATGATGATGATGATCAAGTACTTAATTCATAGGTAAATACATATAAATCCCTCTCGGAATGGTTAGCAACACTGCTACAACAACCATCTTGCTCGTAGCTGTCTTGTCTATGTAGGGTAGGTATTTCATTTATCTTAGTAAATGAATAAAACTTATTTATAATAATAATATTATATATTATATTAAGTCCTGATCGATCCTGAGCTTCGCCGATCTATTCCTGGTCAAAAAAGTCAACTTGGGCGGAAAAAAATGTTTTTATTTTTTTTTATTTTCAAACCCCTATATCTCCGAAAGTATACCACTTAGGTCATTTTTCCCAAGTATATTTTCTGTTTGTAATAATTTTCCCTGTCGATTGGCATATGTTTCATGACTGGCCGCAAAATCGTGATTTTTTCAAAATGGCGGAAAGTAGGTATGCCACCTTCCATACTGAAATGTTCGAAGCTCTTTGGAACTAACTTTTTTGTTTTTTTTGCTTTTGGAAAATCCCTCATAGAAGACAAACAGTGACTGACAAAGGCAGTAGGTATAACACTATGGAATCTGTATAAGGAGCTCCATGCAAAACCGCAACAGGAAGCGATATGGTCCGAGATCTGACCGTAAAATCGTCCACCTCTTTCTTTGGTGAACGAAATGTGATTCTAGTGAATGTTTACACAAGTGTTAACACCTGTCATGTGGCGTACCTACATTACAGGATGCCTAGAAATATCTTGCCGCAAGTGCCTTTTCCATTATGATTTTTGGTACAATTTTTTCCACCTATCTGTTTGGGATGTAAAAGCGGGTGCTATCAGAAGGAGATTGATCTAAAGAACTCTAAAAACTTGGGTTGCCACCTCTCAGTCTGCCGCAAGTCTAGGATTGCCAGGTTCAAAGATGTAATTTTTCAAGGCGGCGTTGTATTAACCAGTGGGATCTTTTGTTTTAGCCCCACTACTTTTTGCTTTTTTCACCCTTCAAATACATGGTCAATGAAGGAGGCAATACCATTTAGGGGAAGAAGCCTAAGATCTCTCGGTTTTGGATATCTGACCTGATCTCTGAGTATTTTACCTAATCCTTATTATGTCTAGGTATTCCTCTACCTCACGTTTTCTTTTCTTTGCATGAATTTCAAAAACTGATGTGTTGTATAAAGTCTATTATTTTCCTCGTTGATTGTTGTCATGTTCAAAATTCAAAATAGCTGTCTTTTTATTAATTGTGAATTTTATATCCAGTCTTGCAGAATAATAATTACAAAATTATTTGTCAAGAACCTTGAATGCTGTATTCAAAATACCAATCTATCTAATTTTGCAATACAATTAGAATAATTGGCTTCATTTTTGTTTTCATTGCAACTACTATTAACTGTTATATCAATTCTGTCAAGGTCTTCCTTTATTCTAGAAATAATATCTAGTAATTTTGTTACTGTTATTTGAATATTTATTACAAAAATGCTTTTATCAGATCATAAACTGATGTGATGATATGTCTGCCCGATAGCCTAGGGTTTGCTAGCATAGAATATTCTGCTGATTCTACTTTTATTAGATTTTTTATTTTAATTTTTATATGAGGTGACTTTCAGTTTTATCTAGTACGAGCTTTTACCCGCGACTTCGTCCGCATAAATTATATACCAGATTTTAAGTCAGATGATAAGCTATCAAACAAAAAAAGATTCATCAAAATCGGTTCAGTAGTTTTTGCGTGATACTCGAACAAACAAACACCCAAACAAACAAATAAACAAACAAACAGACAGACAAAAAATCTAAAAATTTGTGATTTGGAATCAGGGACAGGTAAAAACCATATCGTAATTTTTTTTTGTAAATATCTTCAATGTACAGACATACTTCTGTTACAGTTTTAATATAGTTTAGATTTAGATGCTTTATCTTCTGTAATCAGGCTTTGTAAAATGGCTTAATCTCAGGTTTATTGAGTGCATTGCCAATTAGGCGGCACGAAACTTCGTTAGATGCCGAATATGTGGCCACGTGCCGTTATGCCAAGGCTTAGTATCGTACCTAATAGCATTGAAATTAGATAACAAGTTGTTGCTTATGTATGCACTGTTCTTGCATTAAGAAATAAAAAAAATATATGGCTTTAGGTGTCCCTGACTCCAAATGATTTTTTATTTTATTTTATACTAGCGGCCCGTCCCGGCTTCGCACGGGTGGACGTCTAATCTTTTCTAGCAATAAATATAGCCTATGTTACTCAGGGTGAATGCAGCTTTCTAATGGTGAAAGAATTTTTTAAATCGGCCCAGTACTTTTTGAGCCTATTTATTACAAACATACAAACATACAAAATTAGGTACAAATCTTTCCTCTTTATAATATTAGTGTAGATTATGTCTGTTTGTTTGTTTGTTCGAGCTTAACACAAAAACTACTGAACCGATTTTGATGAAACTTTTGTTGTTTTATAGCTTATGATTTGACTTTAAATCTGGTATACTACAGACACTGGTGACATTGATATCACTAGCATCCTTTTAAACGAAGAGTCTACCCATCAAACTGAACAACTTTTATTGTGGGAGCAAACCGATCGGAGTAAATAAAAAATCTGCTGTTCCATAGTTTACTAAAACTGCTATGTCGACGCGCGAGTTCGCGACTCAAATGTATGCAACAGCTGATTATTTTGGCTCCGATCGATTTGCTCCCATGGTAAAAGTAGTTCAGTTCGTTCTTGGTTTAAAAGGATGCTAATGATATAAATTTCACCCTGTATAATTTGTGTGGACGAAGTCGCAGGTAAAAGCTCGTTTATAATATTAGAAGGAAGTAGGATAAATTAATTAAGTCAGTAACAAACAACAAAAAAAGACAGCATTAAACAAATAATCCCTTCGTCGCCTCGTACTTCATCCACGGGAAAAAATTTGATAGTCCATTCGAAGCACACAGTTATACATACAAAGTCTTGATGTTCATCATTTACTGTTCTTCCAGGACCACGCTGGGCATCATGGAACCTGGGCATATTCCTGTGCATCCGATGCGCCGGCATCCACAGGAACCTCGGCGTCCACATCTCCAAGGTGAAGAGTGTCAACCTTGACTCATGGACGCCTGAACAAGTGGTAAGTAGGACGAATTTATCACCAACTTTGTCGGCTTGCAATCGACGAGGAACCGGGAGAATTTGGGATGTAGTTCAAATCAAATCGCAGTTTTAAAGTTGAATCACGGGCTTTCAAATAGTGAAAACTGAATAAAAATCGGTTAAGTAGTTTTTCCTACACAGAAAAATACTCATTCTAATAAATATAAGGTCGTCTTCGAATCTAAAACAAGTTCTTTACCTGGAGTGCGATTTTTGAATCTCATTTGCTGAGTTCCGCAGTTGAAAATGTCAAAATAACTGTGGAGATAAGCATCTTTCTGCTGCTGATTTGACTTTCAAAAATCATACTCCAGGAGTGCGATTTTTGAAAGTCAAATCAGCAGTAGAAAGATGCGTATCTCCATACATTTTCAACTGCTGAGTTCAACGTATGAGATTCGAAAATCGCACTCCAGATGTTCAATAAAATTCCAATAAATTTTTTATTTAGATTCGGAGAGGACCTCTTAGTTATTGGGATGAGTATTTTTTCTGGGTAAGAATGTCTTAGGTAATGTACGGGCTACAGACAATACTTTTTCGCTGTTTCATTTAATTAATATCTTCGATTTAATATCTAATTAGGATCTTATTCAATTAAAAAAGAAATAGGGTTGCAGTAAGAAAGTCATTTTGAAAAATCAACTCCTACAGGAGTTCAATGAAGTGTTGAAGTTTCCCAAAATCCACGCGAACGAAGTCTAAAAACTATAATTCATTAAAATAAAAATAAAACAAGAATTATGTTCCGATTGGACGAAAAGTAATTAAACTTAATAGATTCACCTAGATCAAATTCAAGAGATGGTAATTATGTAAATATCTTTCATAATGTTGAATTATGTTTTGTTGCATAACAATAAGTAATACAACAGCTTACACCGTTATCAATGTTACATTATTTTATAATGTAGGTCATCTTTACTGGAGTGTGTCTTGCTGGAATAATTATTTTACTATTACTAGAGTAGTTTTATACTTTTATAATGGAATCTAAGGTCGAGATTCAAAGACGTCTTTTTAGTATAAGAGATAAGCGTACTTTTTGCAACCATCAGCAGCAAGGCTGATTCAGTATTTTTATGGGGTGTAGAACATCTCTGTGATGGGGATGGACCAGGTCTGCCTGCATAACTCCAGTCGGCTTAGGAGTTACTGATGATTAAAGGTCTGTAAAAAATTAACGATCAGCTGCAAGGCTGATCGTATGATATTGTTGTAGTATGCACTGTAGCTATGTGAACAGTACAAAAACTGTCAAGTTCTGTCAGTCTGTTTTGGAGATACAGCCAGTCAAAGTTCCGACCTTTGCACGGCTGTACGAGTATCTTCTAAACCGACTGATGAACCATGTCAAATTTTGTACTGTTCACATAGCTACAGTGCATTCTACAACAATAACATACGATCAGCCTTGCAGCTGATTGTTAATTTTTACAGACGTTTAATCATCAGTAACTCCTAAACCGACTGGAGTTATGCGGGCAGCTTGAGCTTGTTTATGTAGGGTCGAAAATGTATGGATTTTGACATGCGGGAGTTGATCAAGCTTTCAATAAGCCCTTCGTCCTGATCTTTTTTGCGTTGTGATATGTGTTTATAGCTAAAGTATGTCTCTCAGTACAGTTTGCATCTGGAGAAAGTTCTCCTTTGACATCTTCCACTGCTTCCTATTTCTTGCAACTCTTCTACAGTTACCCTCTGTAAGCCTTATCTTATTATCATCATACGAGAGTTCGAACACAAACATTAAAAAAGTATCTGAATCTCGGCCTAAGACCAATTTATGACTGGACGTCAACTAAATGATGTGGTAATTAGGTCACGTAGAGAGAATTAAATAAAAGAAGACTTACGAATTAAATATATCAAAAGAGGTCGTCCGATTCGAACGTACAATGATCAAATTTAGTAGTGTAGCCGGGAAGCGCGAGCCGCTCAAGGGCACGCGCTACCTCCCCCCAACGTCTGTGCCCCGCGGGACAGTCCCGCACAAACTTGCCGTACTACGTATCTTCTTCTTTCGTATCAGCATGAGCTACTATGTCGCATGACAATCAATCATGCTGCTCGTACTATAAATTAAAGGTTTTATATTAATATAGCACAATCTTAGTCTTTATCTAATAATAAAGCATTGTAGTCTAGACCTTATGTATGCAGATCTTTGCAGATATATTATGTGGTTCATATCGTAATGTTATCCGTTTGTGACTTGTGGCGTATTGCATACACGTACTTGTAGTTAAGTTATAATTATGTCACACAGTTCTCATGTTTCCGTGGTGTATGACTTGATATTGATAGGGTCATATAATACTTGTTGTATCTACAAGGTATTGACATCGTCGATTCTACATATAGAGAGAGAGTGTTGAGTATTGAGTACATACAAATTCGACAATCGAGATAGCCTTGCCTACCCCTAGGGTAGGCGAGGCAGAGTCAATTAATCTCCCACTATGGAGAAACTTACTTCTGTCGCTTCCTCTAGATTCATACACCTTGTGGTACATTCTCGTCTGTTTCGGCTACTTCTGACTTGACGGGCTATTGTGTAAGTTACCGATTATATCGTTTACAAGATCGGTAACTTATGTACTAGGCAATTCTTTGAGTTAAAATTTGCTATCCATCGTCTAAAATTAATTAACTAAATATATCATAATTGCCCAGAACTGTCAAAAAACACCATCTCTATTCGTGATTTTTTTCTATGTGTTTTTCCATGAATGTTTTCACAGTTTGCGATATTTTTATAACATGTTATAATTAATATTCGAGTGTATGTTTCACAAAGACGAATTCCTTTGTGAAAATTGTCTGTATTTTATGAAATTTTGTTTAATATTAATATATTACAGCAAACAACGTACCACATACATATACTTAACATAACAAAGTAAAAATTAAAATGAAACTCGTATCTGTCACTCGCAGGTCTCTCTCCAACAAATGGGCAACTCGCGCGCCCGCGCCGTCTACGAGGCGAACCTGCCCGACTCGTTCCGAAGGCCGCAGAACGACTCCTCGCTGGAGGCCTTCATCCGCGCCAAGTATGAGCACAAGAAGTACATTGCTAAGGAGTGGGTGCCGCCACCACAGCCTAAGGTCAATTGGTAAGTTTTGCCTTCCCTTTCTTCTCTTTTTAGGGTTTTGTACCCAAAGGGTGCCAGTGGGACGCTATTCGTAAGCCTACGCTGTCCATCCGTCCGTCCGTTTGTCTGTTCTACCAATAAAGGGCTGTATCTTTTGAACTACCTATGTATTACAATATATTCTACAGAACATGTAAGAGAATGAAAGGATTTTTCGAAATCAACCCCTAAGAGGCGTTAAAAGGGGGTGCAAAGGGTTGCTGTAAAGACATATTTGTCTGTATTTGCGTTCACTGTTTGTCTACTTTAATTATATATAATACTGTAAAAGAACTGTGTGTGTACATTTAAGATATTTACAAGAAAAAGATTACGATATGGTGTTTAGGTGTAGTAGTGTAGTGACTCCAAATCACTTTTTTTATATGCTACTTCTGGCAGAAAAATTTAGATTTTTAGTGTGGCATGCATGACGAAACGTGTTGTGGATTGTTTCCTATGTACCAATTTGCGCAATAAATATTAATTTTAGTCAGGCTTTTTTATTATTTGTCTGTCTGTTTGTTTGTTTGAGCATTACGTAAACTACTGATCCGATTTTAGTGAAACTTTTTTGTTTGAAAGCTGATCTGGTATATAATTTGCGCGGACGAAGTCGCGGGCTTTGTCTATAAAGACATAGTATGCCGTCTGTATGGCGTACTTTTATAAACATTATTTGTCATCGTTTCCAGGGACAAAGAGATAGATGAGGAAATAGAAAGGCAGAAGCGAAAAAAGAAGACTACATCGTCAGGTCTCGGTCCCCTGCCAGCCCCCACCAGTGATAAGAAGTACAACGTAAGTTTGATTGTAATTAATAAAAAAAAATTACTGATTCATTACTTTATAGCAGTGGTGTGGTTCCTAACCTTTTTTCGACCAAGGACCATGTTGATTCTATTGTTGTTAGCAGGAACCACACGATTCAAGAATCGAAAGTTTCAAGAATCGACGTCGACCGGCGGCCGGTCCATACAAAAATGTCATTTAGTATGGGAAGCCGTCCGCCGTCGACGCGGCGATGATAGCTGACAGCTTCCCATACTAAATGTCAATTTTGTACGGGCCCGCCGTCGGCAAATGTGTCTCAACCAAAAATGTTATACAGTAACAAGATTGTGCACTACAGTGCTGGCAATGAGACCAGTAAGATTCCCAGAACACTTGTGTGTCCCTTTCTAACTAGGGTGTTGGCAACACGTTAAAAAGAGACACACTGGTGTTCCGAGGCGAAACATTTGCTTGGTTGTCAGCCTACAACAACATTGAAAGAGTTTGGTCCACTTATAGAATAATATATGCAATGTTCTTGGTCTCAACCCTTAAAAGATATTTTAATTCAACAGATGATAGTCATAGGCACGGATGTGTTTACGCCGCACGCCGCACATTGCTTTCAATACAGTGGCGTAGCGTTGGTTTCTATACACATACCTATTTTACCGCACCCTTTCTCCCATATAAAGAATACGAATATAAACATTATGGAGAGAGCAAGGCGAGCTCGAAATTCTCCAAAAACCGTCAGCATATTAAGAAAGACCTTGATATTTACCTCAATATTAATTACTTTTCCAGAAATCCGATGTCATACCAAGCATACCGAAACCGAAATCGTCAGTCAGTCCAAAACTGGGCAGGAGTACACCCACAACCCAAACCGAGGCGAAACCATCTAACGGCTCCGCAGACCTCCTCGGCTTGGACACGAGCACCTCCAAGCCTGAGCCCAAGCCCAACGACGACATATTCTCAAGCTTCTTCTCCGCACCCCAGGAACCCATCGAATCCAAAGAAACCCCCAAACCCGACCTAAAGACTGAAGAAGAAAACTTCTTCAAACAACCGGCACCATCCGAAAAAGAAAAGTCAAAGCTAACTAAAGATAGTATCCTAGCATTGTATAGTCAATCACCGTCTACTAACTTAGCCAATCAAATGAATCCTCAACCCGTATCGTTTCCATTCGGTCAACAATATCAACAACAACAGGGTTTTAGCAGCATGCCCGTACAAAACGGTATGCAGCAACAACAGTTTAACCAGTTCCAAGGTATGGGTAGTCAGTTTCAGCAATTTGGAGTTCAGCAGCCACTGCAGCAGCAACCGATGCAGCAGCCGATTCAGGGTCAAGCGTTTCCCCAGAACAACCAGCAGTTTTTTCAACAACAGCCCAATCAGCAGCTTAACCAGCAGTTTGGCAGTCTCAATTTAGGGCAGAGTTTCCCAGCGTTTCAACAGAATGCAAACGTTGCTAACTCTATGTGGCAGTAAGGTTTTTATGTTGAACTTTCGTTTAGTTCAGATGGATGCGGTTTGGATAAACTTTGTTCCTGAGTTTAGTGTTTGTGATAAATCTGTACCTAAACTAGTTAGGTTTAGAGTTTTGACAGTTTTTTGTTATTGCATTCGCAGATTTTTTTTTGCTATTTATATGGATAAAGGTCCCATTGCAAATTAAGCTAAAAATCTCTTTATGTATTACATTTTCTGATTTGTTCATTCAAAACAAGATCTGGAGCCTTTAAATCTTAAAAAAGCTTCAAACAAAGTCCACCGTATCTCTATCATTCCAAACTATTAACAGTATTACCTATTTTCGGTATTAAAGGGACCTTTATCTATTTCTGACAATAACTTAAAAAATACAAGTCGTCAAATATTAGTTAGAAACATGTTAGAAACGCTATTTTTTTACTGTCATTATTCTACATGTATCCCTGGGTTGAACTGGAAAATATTTGGCTGTTTCGCTCACTCAAATCGGTACTATCTGTAGTGCGAGCAAGAAAACATTAGTTTTATTTTTAATTTAAAGAAACCTGTTGCTTGTCTATATAAAATGCTGATTTGAACAATGATAGTCTGCACTATGGTGCCCAAAATAGACTTTTTTCTCTAAAAGTCGAAAGGTTTAGGAACAGTCTCTCAACTCAAGCCGCTGTTTGGCTATAGTGTGTGCAATTAAATAATAAAAACATATTTTTTTCTTAAATTTCGTATTTACTAAATAATTATTTTAAAATTAAATTTTTACTCTTCAATCAACATTATTTTCGCACCGCATTATTTTAGCATAATTTTTAATAATGTACTTGTGCAGAATTGTGTTTGTCTATAAATGGATGCTTAAAATTTCGTGTTTATTATTTAAGTAGAGAATTTTTATTTTTTGATGTATAGTTAGGCTGGAAACTGGTTATTTAAAATTGATGTTACAAGCTTAAATAGGTGCATATTTTATTTTGCGTATTGGACTTTTGATTAATTATTTACTTCAGAATAATTAAAAACCTATAAAGTATTATTTTTATAAATTCAGATAGTAAAGATAATTCAAAACCTCAAAAGCCATATCAATCGCACGTCAGATATATTTTTAGGAAGATTTTTTTTTGTAATTAAAATGTTTATTTATTTTTGTCTTAAAATTATTTTGCACTTTAATTACACTTTATAACATATTATTATATCTTATGAATTGTCGTTGTCACTTGTTCAGAAATTTTCCTCGGCCAATTTACTTCACTCTGGGCAAGAAACTTAAACATATGTGTAATATTTTTATCAAATTTCCCTAAGTCTTATCGATGTCGGTCAATAATAAACTTTATTTCAACAGCACAAGAATGAAATTACGCGCTTTGGTTCAACTGAGACGTGTAGCATTTGCATTCGACTTTCAACCTAACTCAGTTGTCATAAAGATGTTGATAACCATTTTAGGAGATACTTATTGGTCGTAAAAGACTGATTTCGGGACATTATTTTGAACAGGGTCATATATTGTAATCATCTGTAATAATTAGTTGTCAATATGCATGGAAAGGTAAAAACTAATGTTATAATAAAAAGAAGGCAGCGCAGTACCTACAATTATCAAGCTTTATTACTACTTTATTATAGTTCATATAAGTACGAGTATAGATATCCAAAGGAGTTTTGATGGATGGCGCTGTAATTTTGAACTGTATCACGGAATATATAAGAGTACAAATTGTATGCAGCTTCAGTAAAATTTAAATAATACTGCGCTGCGTTTCGTTCGAGTCGTACTTTATTGAGAATGTTTTGTTACAGTCAATCTTAAGTAAAATTAGGATGATAAGAAAGTGACAAAATATGGGTATCCTGTAGCTGTGTGTTATGATTATGATACAAGTGATCAGAAGTGCGATTTTTGAATCTCATTCGCTGAGTTCAGCAGTTGAAAATGTCAAAATTACTGTGGAGATACGCATCTTTCTACTGCTGATTTGACTTTCAAAAATCGCACTCCTGAAGTATGATGAAAGTCAAATCAGCAGTAGGTAAAAGATTCATATCTCCAACGTAATTTTGACATTTTCAACTGCTGAACTCAGCGAATGAGATTCAAAAATCGCACTCCACAGCACGATATGCTGTTTATAGCTGTCGCTACGGCTTATGAGCGCTCGAAAAAATGAATTTAGACGAAAATAGTGCCTAGTGTCTTGTACAAAAAGTTCACGCAACTCAAGGACAGCGCTCTTCCATTGTGACAGCTATAAAATATTGAGAGTTTGCAAATGTTAGATAGTTGATTGTAATATGTGTGATCAATTGATCATGATAAATTCTTGCTCTGTAATCAGTTTGGTCTGTACCCTGATGAATGTTGAATATTGTTAAAAGTGGTTTGTCCCGCTACGCTAACCACTTATTTAAGACAGTGACGGTAAAATGTAATTAATTACTAATTACATTTTGTAATTGTTATTAATTACTTAATTGCAATTAACAACTTTTTTAGTTACTATTATAAATTAGGTGTAATGCTTAGATTATACGTAGGTACTATCAGTTTAAAATAACAATGTGCATGACCTCGCCTGCAAATGTGAAGTCACTCAATCACACCAACTACACTTGAGTCATTAATAAATAAATATCTTGGACAATGTCACACAAATTATCTAGTCACATTTAAAGTACCAGAATCTAGCCTGGACTTGTATTATGATGACTAGACAACGATATAGAATATAAATACAAACATCCATGACTCGGGTACAAATATTCATATTCATCATACAAATATTTGTCCCTTACGGGATTCGAACCCGCGACCCTCGGCACAGCAGGCAGGTTCACTACCGACTGTGCTACCGGGCCGTCATTCAAATGATTATTTCCTTTACATAGAGTCTATATTCCTTTACAACCGAGTGAAGTTATCGAACGGCCCTTCAAGGTCATGCACATTGTTATTTTAAACTGATAGTAATGCTTTTTGACAGTAAATAATGATTGCATGCATGACTATGACTAATTAGCCATATTTTAAAATTTTGTAAAATATTGTTTAAAATATGGCTGATGCAATCATTTATGTGAAAAAAAAACATACATTTATAGTCGTAACCAAAAAAGTTATTTATTATTGTAATTACAATTACAAAATGTAATTACAATTACAAAATGTAATTGCAGTTACAAAATGTAAGTAACAATAATAAAATGTAATTAGTACTTAAAGTAGGGCCAATTTAATAGGCCACATTTGACATTTGTCAGTTTGAGCTTCATAGTGAGGTGCCCTGCTTAAGAAGACTGATTCGATTCAGACTTCAATCATAAATGTGAATTCAGTTATTATGAAAAGGTACTTATACAATGTGTTAATGAATTAGCGCAAAACCTCATACACCCCAACTGATTTATAACAAAGTAATTAGATTGAAACTAATTTCATTATTTTGATAGTTACAATTTAAAGTTATTCGCATTTTAAGTTTTGAGGCAAAAATGATTTGTTATCATTTCAGCAATGAATGAAAGCGCTAACATGCTTATGGATACATTTTAATAATCTTGTTTTGATAGTATGTAGGGTGAGTGTGCCCGTGCGGTGGGATGATATCGGGTTCAGTAAATTTTAAAGGACAACCGCCGCGGCCGCTCTCCCTTGAAAAAATACCTTAAAATGTATAGAAGTTTTGACTGAAGTCAAATGTGTCATAAATTATGAGGTTTTATAAAAACGACTCAGATAGTATCATTTTTTTTTATTTAACGAGTTATTTAATCATTTATTATTAATAAATTATAAAAAAGCAGCAACCCCAACATGACTGTCAGGCTGAGATTCAGAGACGTTTTTTAAGTCTTAGTTCGGACTCCCGTATGTCAAAATCCATACATTTTGTTTGACCCTACTTAGTTCAAACTATGACTTAAAAAATCGTCTCTGAATCTCAGCCTCAATGTTGTTTAGTAGGAGGTGTTGCAAGCACAATGTTTTTTTTATATAAAAATGATAAAAACTAATAAATCATTATAAAATAAACTAATGCCTGCCTTGAGGGTCCGCGTGGACTCTGAACACGGATCCGATGTCAAATTTGAGAAAAGTGGCCGCCATCTTGAACTATTCAGTTCTTGGACAGATTGCTTCAGAAATCTTAAGGACCGCGGACTCTCATATATCGATTTTGGTAACAATCGGCCCAGAAACTAAAAAGTTTCAAGATAGTGGCCAATTTTCTCAAATCTGAAAACAGATTCATGTTAAGAGATCGCAGAAACCCCTAGATATCCATTTTGGACGCAGTCGGTTGAAAAACAAAAAAGTTCAAGAGGGCGGCCACTTTTCTCAAATCTGACATCGGATTCGTGTTAAGAAATCTCAGGAACCCCTATATATCGATTTTGGAAGCAATCGGTTAAAAAACAAAAATGTTCTATAAATTAGGTATGTAAGTAGGTATCTTATTTTGATCCTTAAACGATTTGTTTACGATATAAAATAATAATGGGCCAGGGATTCGACTGATGATTTTTAAAATAATATTACAGTACCTATAAGTATACCTTTTCATAATAACTGAATTGAAGAAATTGAAGTCTGAATCGAATCACTCACTTTTTAAGCAGGTCACCTCACTATGAAGCTGAAACTGAAGTGCGATTTTTGAAAGTCATACGAGCGACTTGGCAGTAGAAAGATGCATAATCTCCATAGTCATTTTGACATTTTCTACTGCCAAGTCGCTCGTATGATTTTCAAAAATCGCACTCGCACAAATGTCAAATGTGGCCTATTAAATTGGCCTTACTTTAATTAATTACATTTTGCCCAACACTTTCGAGTGAGGATAATGGTTTTCCTTTTATGAAAATTTTTTCATGTTATCAAATCAAATAGAATTTTAGTTATGACTGATTTGCAATATAAATCCAGTAGCCTACCTACAATGATTTCGTTATTTTTGGTGTAAGTATTTAGTTGATCAGTTTGATCTATTAAAACGGAATACATCTTACTTAATAGTTTGTAAACCGGGCCCGTGGTCATATTGGCCGAAAATGGCCCCTTATTGATCCTGTATTTCGTTTACACAAAATAAATATAATATGCCAATAGATTTTAATCTTTTTATTTGTATATTTAATCTTTTAGGTAGATACTAGATGTAGGTACTAGATCATAAGACATGCATGCAGCTTGTCTTTTGTTTTGGTCATAAAATAACCTACCATTGAGGTACCCTACCCTACCTACTCCAGGCGACACCCAGACAATTTTTTGTAACGCTCGTTTAAGCTAATTGGCTCAACTTTACTTAGCCTGTGCCGGGCGCGTGCTGCACCGCGACGCTCTCAGCACGCGCCCCGCACTGCTGATCGTGGTGCACACAGATTTAGTTCGCGTTGTCTGTTCTATAGGTAGGTACATAATTATTCAATGTAGGTATGTAGGTAACATACCTTTAGAGAAAGACACCTACCGTAATCACAACTGCATGTCATATTTGGTAGGAAGTTGCCGCAACATTTGTGCCTACCCCAAAAGGAAATACGGTTGTGAGTTTATGTAGGTACGTACCTTATCGATCATTAATATTATACCATAACGTGATCCTGACTGATTATACCTACGAGGTGTAAAATAAAATGGGACAGTTACTTAAAGGAGTGCTTCAGACCATCAAACTAAACAATTTTCTCTATGGGACCAATATCGAAATCACGAAAAAAAAAATCTGCTGTCCCATACATTTCAGTTGAGTTATGTTTGTTTGCAGTTTTGTATGGGAGAGCGGATTTTTTTTTCGAGATTTCGATATTGGTCCCATAGAAAAAGTTGTTCAGTTTGATGGTCTGAAGCACCCCTTTAAGTAACTGTCCCATTTTATTGTACACCTGTATGTACCTACTCAGATGCCTCCTTTATACATGTGGCTGTGTGACGGCTTAACTACTCGAGTTTATATACTTAGTTGAAGAGAAAAAGATTTTCGTCCCCATGCATCTCGTGTCGAAATCTATACTAATATTATAAAGAGGAAAGATTTGTACCTATTTTTGTATGTTTGTAATGAATAGGCTCAAAAAGTACTGGGCCGATTTAAAAAATTCTTTCACCATTAGAAAGCTGCATTCACCCTGAGTAACATAGGCTATATTTATTGCTAGAAAAGATTAGACGTCCACCCGTGCGAAGCCGGGACGGGCCGCTAGTGACAAAATAAAGCTGCTGATGGCAACCAAACAACTCTAGGAAGGTGACTGCCCGGACGAACGAACAAAAGATGATTCTTGGAAGTTGTGATACTTTCACCCAACAATTTCAAGGTCTCATCTTTATAGGTAATATAAATATACGACCTTGATTTGATTAGGTATCGATTTTATTTAACCGACTCTGGCTCTTAATCCTATCAGCATTTGAAATAGTAACAAAACGCAGCTTTGTCAAAGTTTTTGTTCGTCTTTGTCTGTACATTTTTGTGATAACTAAACGCAATCGTTAGTGAGAATAGTGCGGTGTCTCTACATTTTCCTGCTTTTTCTTTATATTTTGTGTGATTTATAAAGTTTTCCACTTCAGAAATCGGAAATTATGGAAGCCGGGTAAGTTACCATTTAAAAATTCTAACGATTGTGTTAATTTTATAGCGATTTTACTCGCCGCATGAGCAACTAAACTTTTGTTTTGGCGCGCGCAGCCATGTTGACAGAACAGCTGTTGCAAAAACGTCTAGCGTTCACTCCGTTGTTTTTGTAGTTTTTCTCCCAAAAAAATGTGTGAAACCTTAATTTTGTCAATGTAAACAATGTTAAAGTGATACGATCGATGTGTTTTACGTTAAAACAATACAAAAGTGTTTATTTCGGGATGTGTTTACACGAATAGTTACAATGGCGTGTGGTTTACAAAGTTACGGAGACAATGACACTTCGGAAGAAATGGATTTCCATGGGAAATGGAGCAGGTTTTCTGACTGGCTGCACTGTATATGTGTTGTTACGTTCGACTTGGAGCTCGGGCAGGCCATGGAGAGCGTGTACCCGCCCGGCGTCAATTTAACCGACCAAGAAAAGTGTAACATCTGTTATTTAGCGTTCCCGGACTCTAATTCCGGATGTATGGGGGACACACAGTTCCATGTCCGACTACGTTCGCGTACCTCACTCACACAACAACAGTTAAATTACAATGAGGACAGTGTGCCAACTCTACGCGCGGATTCCACACATTACTGGGGCTTCGTATATTTCCGTCAGGTCAAAGACCCTTCGCTACCTCGAGGGTACTTCCAGAAAAGCATTATATTGTTAACAAGATTGCCGTTTATAAACTTGTTCTATAAGGTCATACAACTTATCGCTCCGAGACACTTTGAGGATGGTGAGCGTAGTTTAGAAGCGGCGTGCCATGATATCAACAGATGGCCGGTGTTAGACGCTGGTCAGAACGTGCTACTGCCTGTCTTAGGTACGGTATTTCAGTCGTACATTCCTAATCAGCAAACCGGGAAAATTACGAGGTCTGATATAGCTAAGCAGGTGCATTCGCCGAATGTACCACACATTTTAGCGTCAATTCAAGATGTGAATGTGTTTGATGCGTTATCCAGCTTGATCTCACATTTGCATTTACTCTGGGAGTTGGTGTTGACAGCCGAACCTATTGTCGTAATGGCCAGTTCCCCCACAGAATGCTCTGCTTTAGTCCAAGCACTGACATATCTAATCCAACCGCTCCCATACTCGGCGGAATACAGACCGTATTTCACAATACATGACAGTGAATTCAAAGAGTTCACTAGAAAGCAATACAATCCACCTTGCGTAATACTTGGTGTTACAAATCCATTCTTTACGAAAACATTGCAACATTGGCCTCACACTGTCAAACTGGGTGATTCTACTACGATCAAAACGAAATTGAGGAAGGTTGGTAACTTGAAACTCTTGGATACTGCCCCTGGAGTTTATACCCAGTATAAAACGTTCCTGGAGAAAGATAAGTCAATTATAAAGAAGCTTCACAATGGGATACGTACTGAAAGACCATCAGAAGTCCAAACAGCGATGGTGAAACGCCATTTGTTAGAGTTGACTCAGAGTTTCATGATCCCTTTAGAGAGGTACATGGCCTCATTAATGCCGTTGCAGAAAAACATTTCTCCGTACAGAGCACCTCCTGTACCAAACCCCTTTAACCCTGAAGACTTCTTTGCATCGCTACAGCAAGCAGGACCTCAACTTACTTCCGGAATAAAAGGAGACTGGATTGGGTTGTACAAAAATTTCTTCCGTACACCGAATTTCAGTGCGTGGTTCCACCAACGACACAGCAACTTAACGAACAAACTACATGCCTTACAATTAGAGGCATTGGCTGAAAGCGATTTAAAGAAATGGTCAATTGGAAAGAAGGAGGTCGAAATCGTAGATATGGTGTTAAAACTGCGAGAAGTTTTGAAGAGTAATCCGCCGGTTGCTGACAACACCAGGACGCTACTAGCTCGGCGTTTGGATGATCTGAACTGTGTACTACCGGAGGATATGAAGACCATACTAAACGCAGCCACGTGACATAAAAAAGGCTGCGTCTCAAAACTGAGAGGCTGTGGCAGAGACTGCAAAAATCTGTTTAAATATGATTACAGGTCCACTGTTTGTATGTGACTTCAATTTGGCCAAACTACTAGGGTACAGGTTGAGCAAAAGTTTATGACCGCTTGGCTAAAGTGGTAGGGATTTTCGCACATGTTGCTGACGTAATAGGTGACTGGCGCGACGACCGCCCCCCGCTTCCCCCCGCCCAACAGACTCGAAATTTGATTTCTGCATGTTCTAGGTCAACACTCATAAACTATTGCGCAATCTGTAGTGTAAATAATATATGTTAGGTATCCTAGGCAGTTGTTTAGGCTAGGTTTTCTTCCTATTCAGAGTGATCAAAGCTTACCTCTGATTTTGTTTAGCTAGCATTATGAAATATATAAAATACTCCAGTTATTGTATCGTCTATTTACATTTACACCAATGTTTGTAATATGATAATACTTTTCATTAACATTCAATGAGGAATATGTTATTTGTCTACCTGCTTCCATTTATCATTTGCTAGTACCTACCAGTCTAATGCAAATAGGTATGTACTACTGAAAATATCACAATCAGGTTTTCATAAATAGATAGTCTAGATAGTACTTTGATTAAATTAAAAAGAGGAAGATAGGTGACGTTCTTACATTACGCATTCGAAAAATGGACTTACTTTTCATCTACTTATGAGTAAAAAGTAATGCCGTGTGATATGATTTTTCTTTTTGAATGATTTGTAAAACGAGTTTTAAGCACGCGAAGGCATTGTGGTACCTTTATCCCGCCTAAAATAAAATAAATAGGTAGGACAGACGGACGAACAACGTAGGCTTTGTAATACGGTCCCGTTTTCACCCTTTGGGTACGGAACCCTAAAAAGTATCTCAATCATGCTATGCCGCTCTATTAGGCGATGGGGCCTAATTTATGTGGTCCATGCGCTATACGCTAGTCACCTATCTTGCTATTTGAATTAAATCAAAGCTTATTTATCATACTTTTTATGTATACTAAGCAAATAATGATATGACAAAATTGCAAAGAGTAAAAAGGACAAAACTATAATAAGCAAAGTCAAAATCAAAAAGTCAGTCCTGAATTTTGCTATCAGCAATCTATCATAATTCATCACTATCACATATCTATATTAAATGTAAGCTACATGTTAATAAAGTTCAATTCGACCGAAACTTTTATCACAGCTGATACCGTAGCAGTAGTTAACTAATTTACTTCAGGTATTTTTTTTCATAAAAAACTGGGTGTTTAAATCTTTCTTTTGATTTAAAAAAAAAAGAATACCCCAAACAACACTTTTTTAAAGCGAACTTGGTTTTTCAATAAAATAAAAAAAAATTACAGCACTCCCACCAAGCAAGCCTACAATTATTTGAGGAGTTGAATTGATAGTTGGTTTTAGATATATCCAACTACATACTAGTAAGGTTCAGACTTAGACTACTTATATAGGGACGCGTAACCACGTGTCATTCTACTAACAAACTTTCTGCCACTTTTTGCGGGGGGCGAGGTAACATGTTGTCCGCAACTTTGGATTTTATTCCCTACGACTTTGGATTCTAATTTTGAATGTTCAAAATCATGAAAGTAGTCTCGTGTAAACCCCAAACGTTCTAAGTTCGAAATTATTGTTTCGCAATAATAGGCTGTCTAGTTTAGTGATAAGTTATAAAATTGAATGTAATTGCGCAAGATTAATTGATCTAATA
The DNA here is from genome assembly GCA_922987775.1 of Agonopterix subpropinquella. NCBI lineage: Eukaryota > Metazoa > Arthropoda > Insecta > Lepidoptera > Depressariidae > Agonopterix > Agonopterix subpropinquella. The sequence goes on along the minus strand of OV277694.1, from coordinate 7,734,700 downwards.
CCGTGGCAGAGGGGAAATGCTACCACAAGGCCGGTCCTTATATAAGTAGTCTAAGGGTTCAGATAACTACCTAGACAGTTATGCATTACTGAAAAACGGTCTTAACACTCCGCACTATTAAGATTACAAAAAAATCACATAACATTATTCAAAGAGAAATAAAAAGTGGTACAAAAAATTAACACATCACAAAAAATATAACGAAGCGTATCTAATTATTTGAAGTAATATGTATTTCTCAGCTAAACTTAATACCTCGAAGAAGTCTCATGAATCAATCTATTTTCATTCTTATGTCAAGAACTTAAGAGTAGCACTAAGAGACTTGTGTGTAAAATGATAATGAATAAGCCGGCATAATATTTTCAATATTAACGTCATAAACAAAACCTTAGTCAAGGTTATTCTTGGAAGCGTATTATTGCAATTTGTATGGAATATATGTCCATATTAATGGTTTTAGATAGGGTATAATTATTGATATTATTAAAATGTAGAATAATTAGATGTCTATGTAATTTGTTTGTATGTGTACTGTCAGGAATATTGTCAAAACAGGAAAATTATCTGAAACTCCACTTCTCACAAAATATTGTGTCCATAATTATAAAAACAAACTACCTACTTTCAGTAATGACGTTACTAGCCACAATCAGTAATATATATAACTAGTGTTAACCCGCGACTTCGTCCGCACAAATTATATACCAGATTTTAAGTCAGATCATAAGCTATCAAATAAAAAAAGTTTCATCAAAATCGGTTCAGTAGTTTTTGCGTGATGTTCGTTCAAACAAACAAACAAACACACAAACATACAAACAAAAAAATCTAAAAATTGGTAATTTGTCATCATATCTCTTTTTTTGTTAATATCTTCAATGTACAGACACCCTTCTGTTACAGTTTTACAATAGTTTAGATTATAATCTTGACTATTATAAAACTATAAATTTTTGAAAAAAGAATGTAGTTTGTTTGTTTGTTTGGGTGTTTGTTTGTTCGAGTATCACGCAAAAACTACTGAACCAATTTTGATGAAACTTTTTTTGTTTGATAGCTTATCATCTGACTTAAAATCTGGTATATAATTTATGCGGACGAAGTCGCGGGTAAAAGCTCGTAATTAATAATCCTAGTAATATTATATTAATAGGATACATGATATTACCGAGCAAGCAATATGTGTCGAGAGGAGCGTAATAGGTATTGTAGGAACTGCGGCCGTAGTATGATGCGCGCGATCAGGCTATATCGCGCCTTTTATCTCGTTCGTTCACAAGCAAATAGAATGAGAGCTAAGCGCTATATATCACGCTGCCATACTACGGCCGCTGGAGTCGATTGACAATAATCTGGACAATTATAATGTTACTAGGAAAATTATAAGTTTCCTGCTTTGACAATATTCCTGCGATATTATAACTACTTATTACTGCAGCAAACAATGTTGTCAGTCCAACGGAGATTTGTAAGACCAATTCAACATCTTCATCAAACTCATCATCATCATCATCATCTTTGATGGATTGTTTCCTCACATATTGCTTGTGAAGACACCAATTCTCATTGGGCACGTGTTGTGGGCTAGTGCCCAACTATCCTCATTTTCTGCGCTTGTGCCCCAGTATAATTCATTTCACATAGAAATGTGTGTGAACCAAGCTATTTTCTCGCCAAAACATTTCTATTTGAAATTTAAAAAAAATACATAGTGGGGACACCAAGGCTGATGATGACATTGCCTCCCTAATCTGGTCGTATATTCCCAGGGACCCATTTAATAGACATGACAATTGTGTTTTCAATGACAATTCAGGATACAATGCTGGTTGCTTTTGACGCTAAACATGCAGTATCCTAACATTCACAGAAATGTACCCTGAAGTGTCAATGTATACTTATTTCAATTTTCATGATTATTATATGGCGCTCGTGATTTTAAAACTTAGCGAGACTAACTGGAAATGCACGAATCCTGTGGACTGAATCCCTAACAGACATGGCCTGTCTTAAGCCGGGTCCGCTGCGCCATGTTATCGTGTTTGCAAACATTGTTTTCTAACTTTCCCCTCCCCCGCAGGCGAACGCGGGTGATGTTATCCATTTGCATCGGAAAACATCACCCGCGTTCGCCTGCGGGGGAGGGGAAAGTTAGAAAACGATGTTAGCAAACATTATAACATGGCGCAGCGGACCCGGCTTAATGTTTGCTCTTTTAAATTGTTAAAATGTATTGTTGAATCTCCTTGTAAGGGTCAGCGCACACCCAGCGTAAAACTGTTCGAGCATGCGCGAGCAGGTTTCATTGATTCAATTGATAATGAACTCTATTTCCATTGAAATAAAGATGAAAATAGCTTGCAAGTGATTAAATCCCTTCAGCGTCTGTTCGAGTATGCTCGCGTATGCTCCTCGCGGCGACGGGAGCAGTCGCGAGCATGCGCGCGGATGCTCGCGCATGCTCGAGCATGTTCGAGCATACGCCCGTGTCGATGCTTGCGATCCGTCGTAAGTGTTGCCGCCTCGGCCGGTTTCGGACTAAGGGTCAGCGCACACCCAGCGTAAAACTGTTCGAGCATGCGCGAGCAGGTTTCATTGATTCAATTGATAATGAACACTATTTCCATTGATATAAAGATGAAAATAGCTTGCAAGTGATTAAATCCCTTCAGCGTCTGTTCGAGTATGCTCGCGTATGCTCCTCGCGGCGACGGGAGCAGTCGCGAGCATGCGCGCGGATGCTCGCGCATGCTCGAGCATGTTCGAGCGTACGCCCGTGTCGATGCTTGCGATCCGTCGTAAGTGTTGCCGCCTCGGCCGGTTTCGGACTAAATCTAGCATATTTTTTAACTACTTTAGCCCGAAAAGGGCAATTTACTACAGATAATATTATATAATAATCGAACTCTTTTTGAAAATACAAACAAAATCTGAAAGGTCGAAGCAGATTTAGTAGGTTTTCAAATTGTTCATATTCCATTTGATAGTACCTAGCCATAAAATAACTGTCCCTAGAGCTTTAAACCGTAGCACAGCACAGGGCGTAGTATTTCCCAAATATAAGTACATCTTTCTTGCTTCTTTTCATCTTATTGATGTGCTCTTCTTGCTCCTCTTCCTTTGCTAGTAACCCAATAATTACCAAATCCCAGACTACCATACTTTAAAATTGTTGTTATCGCACGTCTTTGCTATAAAATATTGTAAACACAACGCAAAATTCACTACGTCAACTGTAGCAACACGGGAGCATCCGCGAGACTGTTCGAACACGCGCGAGCATGCTCCGCCGCTGCCGCCGGTGGATTTTGCCGCTAGGTGTGCGCGACTGCAAAGAACATGCTCGAGCATGCGCGAGACAGATTACTGATATGTAGCAAGCTACAGATGCGACAGTGAAATTTGCACTTAGTTCCATTGTTTCCGTTGTGGCGTTCTGTCGTCAAACTAATGTATATAGAACTTGTAGTTATAGGTATGTATACACTGATTCCAGGATGCAAAAATAGGGATATTTGACCAAGGAACAAACTATTCAACGATATTATTATGTCATATGACGGAGAAGAATTGAGGCTTCTCAAGGATTCTAAACTCAAGCTAAAATACCAGGAAAATCACAAGATATAAGCTTCTGACGCAACAACACGGCATGAGGCTGCTGTTGTTGTAAGTTCAATATGGCGTTGTATCTCGTCCTCATTGGACGATGATACATTGTATCATCGATGATGGGAAACAGCGCCACAACGGAAACAATGGAACTAAGCTGTCATAGGCCTGCACCTAGCGGCAAAATCCGCCGGCGGCAGCGGCGGAGCATGCTCGCGCGTGTTCGAACAGTCTCGCGGATGCTCCCGTGTTGCTACAGTTGACGTAGTGAATTTTGCGTTGTGTTTACAATATTTTATAGTAAAGACGTGCGATAACAACAATTTTAAAGTATGGTAGACTGGGATTTGGTATTTATTAGGTTACTAGCAAAGGAAGAGGAGCAAGAAGAGCACATCAATAAGATGAAAAGAGGCAAGAAAGATGTACTTATATTTGGGAAATACTACGCCCTGTGCTGTGCTACGGTTTAAAGCTCTAGGGACAGTTATTTTATGGCTAGGTACTATAAAATGGAATATGAACAATTTGAAAACCTACTAAATCTGCTTCGACCTTTCAGATTTTCTTTGTATTTTCAAAAAGAGTTCCGATTATTATATAATATTAACGGAAACAATGGAACTAAGTGCAAATTTCACTGTCGCATCTGTAGCTTGCTACATATCAGTAATCTGTCTCGCGCATGCTCGAGCATGTTCTTTGCAGTCGCGCACACCTAGCGGCAAAATCCGCCGGCGGCAGCGGCGGAGCATGCTCGCGCGTGTTCGAACAGTCTCGCGGATGCTCCCGTGTTGCTACAGTTGACGTAGTGAATTTTGCGTTGTGTTTACAATATTTTATAGTAAAGACGTGCGATAACAACAATTTTAAAGTATGGTAGACTGGGATTTGGTATTTATTAGGTTACTAGCAAAGGAAGAGGAGCAAGAAGAGCACATCAATAAGATGAAAAGAGGCAAGAAAGATGTACTTATATTTGGGAAATACTACGCCCTGTGCTGTGCTACGGTTTAAAGCTCTAGGGACAGTTATTTTATGGCTAGGTACTATAAAATGGAATATGAACAATTTGAAAACCTACTAAATCTGCTTCGACCTTTCAGATTTTCTTTGTATTTTCAAAAAGAGTTCCGATTATTATATAATATTATCTGTAGTAAATTGCCCTTTTCGGGCTAAAGTAGTTAAAAATTATGCTAGATTTAGTCCGAAACCGGCCGAGGCGGCAACACTTACGACGGATCGCAAGCATCGACACGGGCGTATGCTCGAACATGCTCGAGCATGCGCGAGCATCCGCGCGCATGCTCGCGACTGCTCCCGTCGCCGCGAGGAGCATACGCGAGCATACTCGAACAGATGCTGAAGGGATTTAATCACTTGCAAGCTATTTTCAACTTTATTTCAATGGAAATAGAGTTCATTATCAATTGAATCAATGAAACCTGCTCGCGCATGCTCGAACAGTTTTACGCTGGGTGTGCGCTGACCCTTACGGTTTAAAGTTCTAGGGACAGTTATTTTATGTACTATAAAATGGAATATGAACAATTTGAAAACCTACTAAATCTGCTTCGACCTTTGAGATTTTCTTTGTATTTTCAAAAAGAGTTAGATTATTATATATTTTCTGTACTAAATTGCCCTTTTCGGGCTAAAGTAGTTAAAAAATATGCTAGATTTAGTCCGAAACCGGCCGAGGTGGCAACACTTACGACGAATCGCAAGCATCGACACGGGCGTATGCTCGAACATGCTCGAGCATGCGCGAGCATGCTCGCGACTGCTCGCGTCGCCGCGAGGAGCATACGCGAGCATACTCGAACAGACGCTGAAGGGATTTAATCACTTGCAAGCTATTTTCGACTTTATTTCAATGGGAATAGAGTTCATTATCAATTGAATCAATGAAATCTGCTCGCGCATGCTCGAACAGTTTTACGCTAGGTGTGCGCTGACCCTAAATCTAGCATATTTTTTAACTACTTTAGCCCGAAAAGGGCAATTTACTACAGATAATATTATATAATAATCGAACTCTTTTTGAAAATACAAACAAAATCTGAAAGGTCGAAGCAGATTTAGTAGGTTTTCAAATTGTTCATATTCCATTTTATAGTACCTAGCCATAAAATAACTGTCCCTAGAACTTTAAACCGTACAGCACAGGGCGTAGTATTTCCCAAATATAAGTACATCTTTCTTGCCTCTTTTCATCTTATTGATGTGCTCTTCTTGCTCCTCTTCCTTTGCTAGTAACCCAATAATTACCAAATCCCAGTCTACCATACTTTAAAATTGTTGTTATCGCACGTCTTTACTATAAAATATTGTAAACACAACGCAAAATTCACTACGTCAACTGTAGCAACACGGGAGCATCCGCGAGACTGTTCGAACACGCGCGAGCATGCTCCGCCGCTGCCGCCGGCGGATTTTGCCGCTAGGTGCAGGCCTATGACAGCTTAGTTCCATTGTTTCCGTTGTGGCGCTGTTTCCCATCATCGATGATACAATGTATCATCGTCCAATGAGGACGAGATACAACGCCATATTGAACTTACAACAACAGCAGCCTCATGCCGTGTTGTTGCGTCAGAAGCTTATATCTTGTGATTTTCCTGGTATTTTAGCTTGAGTTTAGAATCCTTGAGAAGCCTCAATTCTTCTCCGTCATATGACATAATAATATCGTTGAATAGTTTGTTCCTTGGTCAAATATCCCTATTTTTGCATCCTGGAATCAGTGTATACATACCTATAACTACAAGTTCTATATACATTAGTTTGACGACAGAACGCCACAACGGAAACAATGGAACTAAGTGCAAATTTCACTGTCGCATCTGTAGCTTGCTACATATCAGTAATCTGTGGCTAGGTGTGCGCGACTGCAAAGAACATGCTCGAGCATGCGCGAGCAGTTCTACGCGCTGGGTGTGCGCTGACCCTTAGTCAACCCTTAGTTCAATTTCATTCAACAAATCCATCCATTTATGTGTATAATTGATAGTAAATTGTATAATTTTATAACTGCTACTGATATACTTAGCTAATGTTTATGGTTGTTTAGTGATAAGCTCTGTGGCATTAAGATAAAATTGCGTTCATAAGCGTTTGTCTTGTTCATACGCAAATTGTATTCATACATATTCACGATCGTTTTTTTGGGGTAAACAGAATCTTTGCTACAACCTACCAGACCAACTAAAGCAAATATCCAAATATTTGCAAGGTTCACTTGTTTAGGGTCGGCACACACCTATTTTTAATGACTGCTAAACCATTATCGACTTTGATAACGTTGAAATAACATTTAAAATCGAATCAATCAGGCCCAAGTTTCATGATATAATGACCTAAGTGAATAGGTGAAAATTTGTACGCTAGAAGTGACCAGCCTTTCGGCCACAAAAAGAAGGTAGAAAAATCATATTCCTTAGTCAAATCCATCCCTTTATCAAAGCAATTTATTGACCCTAAAAACGGGTAAAGTTTAGTAGTTGAAGCAAAGATACAATCCCAAACGAATAATAAATATAATATAGTATTTTCTGTGTCAACCAATGACATAAAGCTACTCCATTTAATTACATGGAACCTAGAATTGTATAGAATGAATTGTGAAAATAGTATTCGAGAACAAATTGTCATGACTGCTTTTTGTATGTAGAATAAAAACTAATCAATGAACTTTCGTACACAGAATGAAAAGAAGTAATACAGACAAGCATACTCTCAGATAAACCTATAATATTAAAGTCGATGAGGGATTATCAATGTGGTTTAAAATAAACGAATGATTCGATTTTACCTTGAATACTATGATTTTCCAGATTGTATTGTTGCCAAAAACAAATGACCGTTAAGATTACTAGGAATGGATGAAAGGAAACTTATTTGTCGTAAATAATTAGTATAAATGTATGTAATTAGTAAATAATTTGTTAGCTGTCTATAATAACAGTACCAGACCTCTGCTCAATATTAGCATTCAATAAACATTATGAAAATTATGTCGCTTTTTTGCACTCAGTTGTAAATTAGTTCATATTTTCACCGCAATATGGCGTAGTTTTTTTTATATTTTCGGTCAGGTAACTAACTCCACTGTATAAGTAACATATCCCATCGTTTGTTGCCAGATTGTCCAAGCTAATTGTAAATAGAACATTGTAAAAAACAATGCATTAGGATATATTTTATGAAAAATGAAATAAACATTTTAATTTTTCAAAACAAACAAGTTTTATTTAAGGCTTATGTTAATGCTATTCCTGCTTCGATACGGGGATCAGATCAAAGACAGGACCTTTAGGGACATCTCATCAAATTGTTAACCTTTTCAATATGAATATGTTCGTTATTCTTGAATAAACTAAATTAGAAAAAAATAATATTATTAATTAACTAATCATAAAACGTAATACAAAATACCTAAGTTTTAATATATTTAGCTATGGCCTGTATGTATATCAGAAATGTCAATAATTATACATACACTTAGATGAAAAATTTTTCGCTTACGCTGGTAGATGTAATATCAGTGTAACCGCATATGAGATAGCAATAAAATCCTATACAATTTATATGAAGCTAGATGACTGACTCCGGAGTCAGACAGTCGTCGTAGTACAAAAGAGTGGTTATGTCGATAAGAACAGCAAGGTAGCGATCTCCTTTTTTAACTAGAGCGAATTTGCTATGTGCATCTCTTATTGAGTGAATATGACAAGACACATGCGTCCTTCTAGTACCTTCTCTTTCCACGCTTAATATACTCTCAACAATAATGGCTTTCAAAACCACCATAGATAAAAATGTGCATCTATATAATATCTACACAATACAGCAGCAGAACAAATATTATATTAAAAACGTTAAAAGATAAATCAATGAGATATCACCATTGGCAAGCATATACATAGATATCTAACAATACAGGACATGGCCCAACAAGTCCTTATATAGCAGATCCTTTGGCTGATTTCGTAACTAAAAATAACAGTCTATTTTATTTACATAACTAGTAGGCGGTAATGGGATCACAATCTGTTATATCTCGCTTTGTTCCATATGTTATCGTTGTCGGTAATCAGTGTGTATACTCCTGCTAAGGTCAAGCCGACCGCACCACCGAGGCCCATGGTCTTTAGGCCGGCTGTGCTCTTGTAGATCATGCCGGTGGTAGCCGCTGCGATGAAGGTGTTGGCGGTGTCTTCTTTGTCTCGGAACCAGGTGACCCCGAGTGCAATGCAGGAGTAGAATGATGCGATGATGCCGAGGGTGCAGCCTGTGTTGGTTCCTGCAAGTATTCAAAGATGAAGTTATTATTGACATTTTGATGGCCTTGTAAAGATCTTCTTGCTTCTCCCCTCTTTACATGAGGGTATATGATCTTCAGAAAAAGTGAAATTAACATAAACTTATTGCAATACTTTTTAAAACAAGAGCTACTCAATATTTTCACCCACATCTCTAATATCATTTTTGGAATATGTTAGGATAATAGGATTGTCTGCTGTAAAAAATGTCTTTAGATATTTTGTTGCATTCATTGATGTTTGTATGAATAACAGCAACAAACTCGATGTAGCCAGCAAATTTTAGTTTAGCAGTTGTGCCGCCTGTCTATGCATGTTTTGCAAACAACATCAGTGCCTAGACCACAAATACGCATCCATTAATGTATTTGGCATAACATGAATGAAACTGAGAGTAAGCAGTGAGTGTAATTAAAAAATAATGGGGTTACAAATTTTGTTTCAGTCATTTTAGTCTGCAATCTGCCACCGATCGCCATAATCAGTTAGTTTCCCTTGTTTGTGAGTTTTTGATATGGGAGCTTCTTCACAAGCCTCAAGCCCTATTGTTTTTCGCTATCTCGATTCAAGATTCAGAATACCTCTACCTCTGCTACCTCTTAAAGGAGAGGAGGATGAAACCATGGAACATATCTTTTGTGGCTGTGATGTCTTTAAACGCATGAGCTTCCGAGGAGGCTCATGAGGAGATGGTTATCTAAAACTGGGAGATTACAGGTTTCTTCCCATGAACAGAATTGTCTCCCTAACATACCACATTTTTGAAGGAAATTTTTTTTTGTAGGGACAAAAGATTTCATTGGGTCGAAGTGTTGCTAGTCCCCAAAATAAGATGCCTCTTAAATTGAGTCTTCTCATTGAAATTGTAAAGATTTCTGGCTACTTTATTAGTTCGCCTTTTGAGCCTTTGTTAAATTGTGGAAAGTTATCTAGTATAAAGATTGTAAACTTAGAATCTTACCTTGCTTCATAACATAGTTCACAATTTGAGTTCGTCTCACTTTCCCAGTTTGGCCAGCGAGGGTGGTTGCTCGTAATCCTTTGTACAATCCTGCCATACCTCCCAAACCTGCAAATTATATTTGTAACTGATTTAGCAGATGAATTTAGTCTGGTTTTAGTAAAGCAGACTCCATTCCATTTTTGGTTGATCTCTCTTATTAGTTATAATGCTTTCTTACATTAAGTATTCTTTCTTGTATGTTTTTTTTTCAAATTATAATTAATGGACCTATTGCTTGTGTGTTAGCACTGCATTTCCGCAAGTGTCAAGTATGTAGTTTGTGTGGGAGTATCTATCCCAATCTCAGGGATTTTTTTTATCAAGATCAAGTGGAGATTGCGGAGCCTTGTGGCAAGCAAAAACGTGAACCGCGCGAACACCACGCAATTTTTTTTCGCGATTTCTATGTTGGTCCCATAGTGAAAGCTGTTTAGTTTGATGGTCTCAACAACCCCCGTAAAAGTTTGAAATGTTTATTTTGCTTTTGTAACACCCTGTATATCTTATTAAAGACTGCATGTTACAACTATGAGAAAATGAAAATTGACGCTTCGGTGTGTGTTTCCAATAGGACATCTCAACTATTGTTGCCAATAATAAATTACCTAGCTTTAGGTAATTTTTTTAAAAACAAAGAATTAATGATTATTTTATTAAATGATGATAAATAATACCATGTTATGTAAAACACCATTTTTGAGGTTATAACTATAGTCAAGTATGATGGTAAAATACCTGAGCCGGTCATGAAGGACATTCCTATGATGGGTAGCGCAACACTTGACCTTTTGGCGGTTGTGGCCATATGACTATCGTCAGGGTATAGGAATTCTGGCTGCATCTTCGGGATGTAGTGTGGGTCGAAGTTTAGGTACGGCGAGAGACCAGAGCTCGCCGCCTGGCTAGACTTCTCCTCATTTTTCGGAATCGGAAGTATATCACCAAAAATTGACATTTTCGCTTTTTTACTAAATAATCTATTCTATAAACTAAACCGTGAATAGATCACGATGAGAATTTTTGCGGAATCGAATCTTATGAAAATGTCAATCACAGATTACTGATATGTAGCAATGTCAATGTCAAATGACAAAAAGGGTGGGGGGGGCATAGACAATGAGCGGTGTTGTCAGTTTCGAGAATTTTCTTACCCAAAATAACCCATTATTGTTTACTAGTTTTAATATTTACCCGCGACGCGACGCGATTACGTGCAAGCGAACATGTATTTGTTTATATTGATCTATATTTGTAATTCTGTACCTATGCCAAGTTTGACAAAAGGCGCTGCATATTTATGAGTTTTTGCATGAGATCTATTTATTAATTAACTGTTAGAAATGTCTTAACCAAAGAGTAATGTATCTATGAATCTTACGATGTCAACAAAAACGAATCGTAAAATAGTTAATGCTAGTGATAGCGAATAATTAATTGAGTTTCATATAATCATACTATCAGCGAGTCAGAAATAGACAGAATTATAAATACTAAAAATTAGGGAATCACAAATGGCTCGATAGATGGCGTTGACGCGAGAACTTCCAACTTCGCATCCAACTCATGCCAATGCCATCTATCGTGGTATGTTGAATTACATACGTTTTACTAGCTGTTAGAAATCTCCGAATATTGTTTTTGTTAAGGCTGCACCGGGCCCTATACTCCATTCAGGAATTAGAGAGACAAAATGGAAACAACGGTAATACCAGTGTAGAAAATACCATCTCGAGACGGAAGAAAACTTATCTCTGGAATATACAACAGTAAATTATCAATTCTACTCGCAAAGGATTGCGACAGATGATATGTTAATTTTGTATGGAAAATAATAATAAAATACGCTAGTCATCATATATTTGAGAACAAAAGAAAGCGTGACTGTAAATATTTTATTTCGTGGTCTGGCAACACTCAGATGTATTTGACCTATGGTTCGTTTTAATAAAGTTCTTAAAGAAAAATACTCTTTATTGTATACAGTAACGTAAACGATGCGTAAACGCCTCTTTTTTAGTTAATATCGTCTTGGGTCCGTACGCTACGCGCGGACGCTACGCATAGCACTAAAAAGTCAAGAAATGGGCTACATAACGTAATTTTAAAATGTCATTCAATTTGTTACGAGTATTGTTCTTATTTATCTATAGACAACGAATTTTTAATATCACCGCAATCTAGTAAGCGCCGGGCCTACATAATGTTATTATTAAAAAAAATGTACCAAAGGTTTCTGACCACGAAACGTCACTTTGACAGTGACGTTTCTTTGTTTACATTTTGTCTCTAATTCCTGAATGGAGATTAGAAGTGGAGTCGCGTGGCTAGAGGGCTTTCGAGTAGACGTCTGTCGTTGGCTCGCGATTTAAGTAGCCACGCGGCTCCGCCATTTTATGGCGGTTTCGAGTGTGTGTTTTTGTATAAAAACAGGGCTTTGAGATCGCCATATCCAATTATCGTACAACGTCAAGCACTAATTGCTCTTTTTAAACTAGATACTGGCAAAATCCACCAAGGAAACGTCATTAAACAAAAAATAGAATAGAGATTAGAAGTGCGACTTTTGAAAATCATACGAGCGACTTGGCAGTAGAAAGATGCATAATCTCCATAGTAATTTTGACATTTTCTACTGCCTAGTCGCTCGTATGATTTTCAAAAATCGCACTTAACGTATTGAGCTGTCCCCAACCGTATTTTTTTTATTTCTAAACAATTAAACAACATTTCCAAAAAAACAACTACAAGAATGTAATATTGTAGTCATTGCAGATTTTCAATTTATCGGGTCACTGTGGGTTGGCTTTTATAATGTTTGTAGTTATTATCTTTAAAACCGCGCACAAAACAACAAGCAAGCATAAAACAATAATCCGTAATGTTTTGTTAAATTGAAAGCCAAATGTGACATTTTTGTTTTTTTGGAATTTTTGTTTAATTATTTAGAAATTTAAAAAATGCGATTGAGGGCAGCACAATAGGCTCGGTTGGCTCTTAAACATTTGGACAAATATTGTGATTGACATTTTTATTTTCTGTTATTAAGATTATGCAAATGTTTATTTTTTCCAGAGAGGAAAGAACTTCTGATGACGTTAGAAAAATAATCAAAACAGCCAAACTTCATGAGTCAGAACTAACTGAAATTACACAAATCTTACGATTCCCAGATGAAACTATGCAAAATGATAATTTAAGGCTAATGCAATTAGACAATAATCTTTTAAAAGAAATAGAAGCTGGAAATGAAATAACGTTTAAAGGTAGGTACTATAACGACCTACAAGTGTAGCGTCTAACACGGTAGGTGCCTGAGGTAATGAAACAGTGCATATGACGTCCGTCGACTGTCGCTCTAGAGCGCGAAAATGCTGTTACGTCATATTTCATACTCTTCCGCGCCGCTCCACTACCGCAGGCGGTAACTTCATTTGTTTATACTTACAGGGATACCTACTGATAATTTGGAATCAGGAAGAATAGAAACGTACAATATATACTTATTTTTCTATTAATGGTTTAGATTTAATAACGTTTTTTTATTTTTCCGTAGGAGATCCCGATGAAAGTGTAGTTCTGTGTACAAGCAACAAAACCTACGATGTAAAGGAAGCAGAGACCTCCAACAGCCTTCTATTAGTACCACATTTATTATTCGCAGCGTCTTCGGGTCTCGATGAAACGCTACAAAATAATTCAATGGAAGGAGACTCTGATTCGTCTTTCGATAAGTCAAATGCAAGCTTAAATAAATCCACAGATTCAGATGATGCCTCAAAAGAACCCAGAAAAATAGAGTATAAAGAAATCATTAATACATTTTTCACATATTATGAGCTAAAGCCATGTAAACCGCGACTGTCTAAGATACTCAAATTGTTAGAACCTAGCAAATATCAAGGTCCAGAACTGGAATATGCTGTTGATAAATCGAAGTTACTAAACTATGAGGCATTATTAGATCAAATTCAAGCTTCACGAGATGAATTAACTTTAGAGCTAGAAAACATACAGGCAGTTAAAGTAGATGATTATTATCGTTTACTTGATTTTGAATATGAATTTAGAGTGTTATCTTTCATGCTAGATCTGATTGAAGAAAATTCATGGCCACTGGACAAAATATCTAAAGAAGTTACACTAGATAGTTTAAAAGATCTAGTTCCCCCACCAATAATAGAGGCGATGTTCAGATTTTACACAAAAGAGTCTAGCGTAGAGGACAGCGTGCAACTTTACCAATACGATCAAGAAAAAGTTTGCAGGTTTTTGGCCAGAGTATTATTGAAAAGTGCTGGTAAATTCAATTTGATCGAATTTCTTCAAGCATGGAGGGATTCTGTACCGGAAGGAATGGTAACCGATGTAGGTATTAAACTTAAAAGAAATATGTTTAAGCTTAAAAGTTTGAGATTTTAAGCACACAAAGGATATAGGTAATATGAAATGAATATGAGTTTTACAAATATTTAATTCGTTTTCAGGAGTCCATGTTAGCTGGCATGGCCCTTGTGGATAAATCAACTACACCACAAGTAATCTGGGGTTTCGCCGAAAGCGATTTGCCAGAAGATATTAATGAACGTTTCAAGATTTTATTCCAAACCAAAACCAAATGGACAGTTGATCAAATATCACCGTACATAGAGTGAGTCTGAGTCTGATTTCTCAACCATAAGTGCATCACTTTTTTTTAATTACTAAAATTATTTTAAGGGTGGATTCAGACAATGAAACTAAACCACTTTCCCTAAGGAACATGGGTCGACAAATTTTCTCGTTTTTCGACTCATTTTTCTCAGGGAAAGTTGTTTACTTTTATTCTCGGAACACACCCTTAAAATTTTGTTAGTAATTAAAAAATTGTAGTGTATTATTTGGTTTGCGAACGTAGTAAACAAGATAAATCAAAATCTATTTGTAAACAAGCATAACATTGTAGGTGCCTGCTCAACATGATTACAGTTAGTTGACTTGACTAGTCGAGTATCTGTTTTACCTACTCTACTTCAAGCTTACAAGAGATGCTAAATACACAGATTATTTAATAGTTACTACCATGACCGTAATAGATACTGCACTTATCCCGATTTCGCGTGCTATATCGAACTTCGGACTTTGCGCTTCAACTAAAA
Organism: Agonopterix subpropinquella; assembly: GCA_922987775.1. NCBI lineage: Eukaryota > Metazoa > Arthropoda > Insecta > Lepidoptera > Depressariidae > Agonopterix > Agonopterix subpropinquella. Next base: position 7,719,620 of record OV277694.1, on the reverse strand, counting down.
TGCGCCTTATGTCAATGCGTGACAGCCTTTATTTATCTCATGAGATCAACGACGCCGGCGCGCCGTAGATACTTATCGCAGAGCTATCAAATGCGAGTGACAGTGCACTGCCAAAGACGTAATTTTAACTGATTACTGAGATATCTTAAAACAATTATTTACTTAGGTGAAACTAACCTATTTACTGTGTTTTTTCAGACGTTATGCAACGGAAAAGATAAATGTTAATGCCTTGTTAACAAAATATGCAAGAGCTTCCACTCAAGATGGAGTTAGAGTATTTTCTGCGAAACATATGAAATAATTTATTATAAGGGTTCCTGAATAATCGCTTAGAAATAACTCATATATTTTTGATAAGGTAATTAAAACGCAATTATTAAATAAGTATTCTTACTGTTTATTTTACATTATGATTTTTATTTACATTTACTTACAACTAAATTATAACTTAAATAACACAGCCATCGCATTTCTTTTACTAATACAACTTCCAAAAAGATGTCATCAGTATTAAAAATACTCCATAAACTATCGTGATTTTCTCTACATATCAATGATATCATCAACTGAATATACGATGAGCATTCAAAATTAAATCTTAACAGTAATTATATTGATCTAGCTTTTCGTACGTCGAGGAATGTTCTATCATTCACTATGTAAATGCGCTATTTTTAAAATCTTTGGTCTATTTATTGAAATTATCTAGGACTGCACGTTTTTCCTAAGCTTGTTCAGTTCGTCCCACATCTCGTTTGGCAAATCTTCTCCAACTTCTTCCTTGAAATACTTTTCAACAGCGTCAGCCTGTGGAAAACGAAAAAAAAATGTATTACCTGTACCTGTATGAATAACAAAAAAAGAAGATTTCTCTTAATGGCTGGGAACACTAAACTTTGTTTTATTATAACACCACTCTTTTTGCGTAGGGGGTTAAAAAACTTAAGCGTTGTAATGCTTACCTCCTTCATCCAGAAGTCCCTAGGTATACTGAACAATTCCTTCATATTGATGTCGCTAAGTCCCTCGGTGTTTAAAGCACCATTTTCTGGCACATATCCGAGAGGAGTCTCCGTGTGGCATTGCTGATTTTCGCAGCGGCGTAGAACCCAATCCAGCACGCGGGCATTCTCGCCGAAACCGGGCCAGAGGAATTTACCCTGCGAAAATAATAAAACTTTTTACTTAAAAAGGCAAGAACTTCGTGTGAAACGGTGAACATAAAATAAATAAATGAAAACATGAGAGCATTTTAATACAAAAGGAATTTCAAAATTTACCTGTTCGTCCTTACGGAACCAGTTGACATGGAAGATCTTGGGCATTTTGCGACCAGGTTTTGACATAGAGAGCCAGTGGTTAAGGTACTCGCCAAAGTTGTAACCGAAGAATGGACGCATTGCGAAAGGATCGTGCATTACCACCTTGCTCTGTTGAACAAAAAATAAATTATATAGTTTTATGAAATCAAAAGGACATCTATACGGGTATTATGTGCCCTTATATATATATATATAAGGGCACATAATACCCAAAAATGTATAACCGTCCTTCTATTTTTATTATGGACTATGGAACACTAGAAACTAACTGCAGGCATTAGTTTATTTTATAATGATTTATTAGTTTTTATCATTTTTATATAAAAAAAACATTGTGCTTGCAACAACCTCCTCCTACTAAACAACATTGACAGCCATGTTGGGGTTGCTGCTTTTTTATAATTAATTAATAATAAATGATTAAATAACTCGTTAAATAAAAATAAATGATACATGATGATGATCTGAGTCGTTTTTATAAAACCTCATAATTTATTACACATTTGACTTCAGTCAAAACTTCTATACATTTTAAGGTATTTTTTCAAGGGAGAGCGGCGGTTGTCCTTTATGAAAGAGCTGAATTTTCAAACCAAAAATCTTTTTTTTTCTGTAGGCACTTTCTTATTTTGGACCAATTCGGATGATGTCTTTTCGCGGGATAAAATGGGCTAGTTAGACTTACAGCGTGTTCAGCAGCAGCAGTAGCTTCAGACCTCATGGAAGCTCCCATGAAGACACCATGTTGCCAATCCCTAGCCTCGACTACTAGCGGAACTCCAGAGGGTCGTCGACCGCCAAGTAAGATGGCTGAAATAGGGACACCTTCTGCACTTTCCCAGTCACCATCTATTATTGGGCATTGCTCAGCTGGGGAGCAGAATCTGAAACAACAGAAATTAAAATAAACGTTTTGTCAAGACGAAGAGCCTATTTCACCATGTCTGAATAAGTTTGTGTTGGCTTATCTGACAGATCATTTGACATATTTATGAAACATTATGTCAAATGATCTATCAGATAAGCTAAAAATACCCTTAAAACCAGGTAACTTCAAAAAACTGACAACCCAGAAACCATAGAGCAATAAATTTTTTTTTTCTTCACATGGCTACGATTTATGCATTCAACCCTAGATTCAACCTACCTTGAATTTGGATGAGCAGCCGGAGTTTTCTTGCTAGAGTCCCAAGGCTGGCCCTTCCAGTCAATGAGACCTTCGGGGGCCTTGCCCATGCCTTCCCACCACACCCCGCCATCTTTTGTTTCCGCGACATTAGTGAACACGGTGTTTTTGAATACTGTAGCCATCGCCATGGGGTTCGTTGATGTAGAAGTTCCTGTAAAAAAAAAAGTATTTTCACTTATCAGAATATCGGATACAAAACGTACAAAACTATAACAAGCCCTGGGCCTCTACCCGCACTTTCGAACTTCGCAATTGCGTGAATGTTTTCGTTCCATCGTCAACTCTATTACAATGACGTGCGGACCGAAACAGTGGCGATATATCGAACATCGAAAGTCCGGGTACACGGCCTATATTCTGAAGATTTTGTACAGAATGTTGAAATAACTAGCACCGGTAATGACCAGTATCGTACTGTCGGCAAAAGTTAATTACTAGTTTAAAAGTAAAAAAACGTAGTTCAACATTCCTCGATAGATGGCGTTGACAAGACATGGTTTCGAAGATAGTTTTTGCTAAACCAAAGTAAAAAAAATGTTAATGTCACTGAGTTGAGTCTGACCAAGAAGGTTGAAACCTTCTTGAGTCTGACGCATCCGTTGACAACGTTAGATTTTTTTTGTACTTATATTTTATTTAAAGAAAGCAATTTGTGTGTTGTTATGCAAAAGGCATAAAAATCATCTCTCGTCAACGCAATATAGATCTATCGAGATATTGGCATAGTTATGATATTGGGAACCAATTAAACTTTTTTGAATGAAGAGTTTTAAAACGTAGTTCCAACATACTGCGACAGATGGTGTTGATGCGCGACGACGACATACAAAAAATTTAGCAAAAAATGATTTTCACTAAGTCAGGCGCATCCGTTGACGAATTATATGTTATTTTATTTGTATTTTATTATCTGCAAGGTCGCTCATCCATGTCTCGTCAACGCCATCTATCTAGCCATTTGGAACTACGGTTTCTTTTTTAATGGCATCCAGAAAACCCCTCGTTTTTTCAAAAAATCCCTCAATGCTCATCAATGCCACTTACCAGGAGCAACTCCAAAGAACCCGTTCTCCGGATTGATGGCCCTCAGAACCCCCTGGTCGTCGAACTTCATCCAGGCTATGTCGTCGCCCACGCACTCCACCTTGTACCCTGGCAGTGTGGGGGTCATCATGGCAAGGTTTGTTTTCCCACAGGCAGACGGGAACGCAGCTGCTACGTAGCGCTTGCGTCCTTTTGGATCTGTGATGCCGACGATCTGGGGAGAGAGGATAGGAGTTTGGTAAATTGATTAAAACAGCGATTATAAGCCCCCCAAGTTGATATTGCGATGGAACCTTGTCACAATAACAGCTGCGTGACGTCATCCGTCGCAAAAAACTCTAACGTAAGCGCGGGCTGACCTTGCGAACGGTACTGACGGTGCACGTCGACTACGTCACAACTACGTCACCAAGGTGGCCGCCTATCGCAATATCAACTTGCGGGGCTTATACATTACCATACATAGCGTGGCGAGTGCGGCAAAACCTGATTTTGGGGGAGGCCTATGTCACAGTATGAGACAGTAATATATCTTCATACAATGGTGCCAAACGCGGCTTGTATGTGCTTTTACGACAGTAATAGTACACGACAGTATAAGACATTATACTGTGCTTATGTCCACCAGTGGACGTATAAAAGAGGCTGAAATGATGACATGTAGGGCCAGTTTCGGTATACATTGCCTGATTTGTTCGCTCTATTTTAAAGAGTAGCGATCAAAGCAAACAATGTGTGTCGAAATCGGCCTTGCATTTAGGGTAATTTAATCGCTGCTTTAGTGTCGGAGGGACACCTATACATAAAGCCCAATATGATAATGGAAAGGCATTGTCATACCGGAGTTACGGTGGTGAGCCGAAGTAGGGGGTTATTTGAGATCTAACTCATCAAATTCATTCCCTCTATACCCATCATCAGGTTATGGAACAGCAGATTTTTCTTCGCGATTTCTATGTTGGGCTCTTAGAAAAAGTTGGTCAGTTTGTTGGTCTGAGCATCACCTTAAAAAACTGTTAGCATTTTAAGAAGGACCCTTTATGTATGGATGTATATAGATGAGGTCTGGGCACCGCTATAAAGTTCGCAAAACGCACACACGCGTCAAGGGGAATTATTGCATTTTAAGATCGTATTTTAGTATAGCACTGACTAGTTAACACAGAGTGTTTATCACTCAACGTGGATATTCTGAGGTTTCAGAATATGTCTGACTACCCACTCGAGGAATATAGTCGTGAGCATATGCTTATGCTATGTTATGTTTATCACTCAACCTAGCGTTATATTGGATAATTTATAGACATGATAGGTATACCTATTTTACCTACCTTGTATATAAAGGAACATAATACCTATGTATCAGCACTTTTTAATGAAATCAAAAATATAATAGAACAGTATATTAGCTTATTGTAATCCCCATCCTGCCCGACCTAATGTTTTGTCATTTTTAGAGAACAATGGATTGAATGCAAAACAAAATGATTTTGCAGTCTATTTGCCTATTGTTCTCTACGTGCCATGCTGTTTTGTATGTTGTGCCGTTTGCCTTTAGTCTCTAATTACTCTAAGTTAGACTTACCAGCATGTGTTCAGCCAGCCACCCCTCGCGGCGCGCTATCACCGACCCGAGACGAAGCGCGAAGCACTTCTTGCCCAGTAAACTGTTTCCTCCGTATCCACTTCCTGGAAATTATTATAATCATATTTAGAACATAGGAAACAAATAGTGGATCTTGCATAAAGCAAAAAGCCACTTTTTCGTGTCAAAAATTTGACGGTTTCGTGGATTTATAACCGAATACCAGCCAGCCACAAGCAAGCTTCCTGATCGGTTTCCAAAAACTGCCACGTTGAGGACTCTTAGATAATAAGTTGGTCGAGGCTAGAATACCAACGTGGTTTTGTACTGGTACTTGAATACATATAAAACCCATAAATACCTCGTAGCAGTTTCGATACATTGTCATTGTGAGCTGTTATTACAACACTAGCCTTTGCCCGCTTTGTCCGCGTAGAACACAAGCGTTTAAACCCATTTCCCGTTTTCCCCCTTAGAGGTTCATTTACGTAAAATCCTTTCTTGGTGCACCCCTGTATTCGCTGTAGAATTTATATTGCAAATGTTAAGTTTCTATCTTCAATGTGACTCTGCGTTGTCTCTCAGGCAGTCACGGAACTGTTTTATAAGTAGGTATAGAAGAAGATAGAAAGAATATTCAAGTTTCTATCTTCAGCGGTTTAGACAGTGCATTGTATGTATGTCAGTCAGTCAGTAACGGATCTGTTTTATAAGTAAAGATTACTTACCATAGCTGACGATCTCGTTGTCGACGGGTCTGTGCAGTATGATGGTGCGCGCGGGGTCGCAGGGCCAGCCGGCGGTGCTGCCCGCGGTGCCTACCGAGTGAAGGCACCGCACGAAGCGCTCGTCCTTACGCAGGGCCTCCAGGACCTTGCTGCCTGTTTGGTAAATGATTGACGAATACAGGAACTGAATTGATTATGTTTGGGGACTGTTTGGATGGGTGACTGTTTTATTTCTACTTCCTACGCTTCCTATCATCTACGTTCACTGCTGGACATAGGCCTCCCCCAAGGATCGCCACAACGACAGGTCCTGCGCTGCCCTCATCCAATGGGTTCCCGCCGCCTTCACCAGGTCGTCTTGTGGGGGGCATAGATTGCGGCTTACCCATGCATTGCAAAATACTTGCTTGCGGGACGCCCTTATCTAGCCATGCGCTTTAAATGTTGGTATAATAATTATATTCGACAGGAATTATGAAAGAAAGAGTAAGAAAATTCCAAAGACATTTGTAAGTTAATAATGACATAATTATTACAAGTGTTTTCGAACAAGTGTGCCCTAGTAGCGAACTGGGTCACATATCGACAGCTTTGCGCTGGCTGTGCCCAATGACGTAGGTACACACGGCGACACATCAAGCTACGCAAAACAAACATAAGCTGGCCGCGCGACGTTATACATTACATTACTCTACCTACGCGCGTCCAGCTTATTTTGATTTGCTGTATTGGTTGATGAATGGATCGTGGTTAAATTCATAAATACAAACTTACCGATCCTGGTCATGACGCGCATGGAGTAGACCACGTAGGGCGAGTCGGTGACCTCGACTCCGATCTTGGAGAGCGGAGAGCCGACGGGACCCATGGAGAACGGGATCACGTACATGGTACGACCTGCATTCAACGACATTGGTTAACAATAGTTAGGGTACTATTACTTCCTATTCCCTTCTAAAACTTGTAAGTTTTTATTTGCAAAGCCGTGCTTTTCGACCAGAATAACTAGGTAAATTTTCAAGACTGATGATGAATTGACCTGTCACGAACTGATGCTAGACAACAATATTCGTTAAGCACAGTCAGGGGCTCGTTGAAACCGTTTCCCGTAGCCGTAGGGTTTTAACCTAGTCTAAGCGTCTAAAATTTTTGAGCCAGGATATACTTAGCCCCTTTTGCGTCAACCTGTGTTAGCAATAAACTCCAGGTAAAGTTGGTAACCCATGATTTTGTGTATAAAAAAAACAACTGAGAGAACTGTTTTACCTGGAGTTTATTGGTAACCCAGGTTGACGCATGGGGCTTAGATATAAGTACCTATATTCGGTGTTATTCCTCAAGGAGGTCATAGAGTAATTAGCTAACTGTTTAATTCACAAAGCAGATATTTCACTCATCTAGCTTGTAAAGCTCACCTCGCATGCATCCAGGGAACCGCTCGGTCACAGCTTTCTCGTAGTCAGCGGGCGCGATGTAGTTGCCCAGGGCTGACTTCTGCCCGGCCCTGGCCGAGGGCACCACGTCGCGCTCGTGCTCGGAACAGATGAAGGTGCGGGATTCTACACGCGCCACGTCCGCCGGGTCCGTGCGCGCTAGCCAGCTGCAATAGATGACGTCGTTTGAGAGTTGGGATCGTTGGGTGTCCGTATAGTTAGCAGCCTCACCAGCTCATTCGAAGGTTTTGACTAAGCCACGATTTAGTGCCCAATTAGTGCAATTTGGTGCCCAAAGCACAGATTTGGTGCTCATGTAGTTTAAAAGATATTTGGGTACCTTACTGAGGCTGCTAGATAGACGTCAAGCTAGCAGTCGCATTTTGAAATACTGTTTGTATCGATGTGATTTATATGTCACGATTTAGTGCTCATTTAGTGATCCCTATATCCAAAATTTCATGAATATTGATCCAATACAAGCCGAGATATGATAGTACATTGTTGAGGCTGCTAACTAGACGTTTCTTCCAACGATGATTCCAATGAAACGGATGCACATTTGAAACAGATAAATACATAGCGATTTAGTGCTCGATTTGGTGACTCTTATGATATTTATGAAAAGTAGAACTTTCTTTCCTATTTCCCAAAAAAATTACGTAAACTTCTACATACTAATCGTAATTTAGGTCTGACGAAACCGTTGATCAAATTTAGACTTTATTCAACTGTGATAGGGTTTAAAATTGTTTTTAATTTTATGGTTAGTACTGCCAAGCAAAAAAGTTAAATGACATTAAATTTTTATAACTGTGACAATACTCACTCTCTTATGTATGTATTGAGTGACTCAATTTGAGTCCAGGAGTGCGATTTTTGAATCTCATTCGCGGAGTTTAGCAGTTGAAAATATCAAAATTACTGTGGAGATATGCATCTTTCTACTGCTGATTTGACTTTCAAAAATCATACTTCAGGAGTGCAATTTTTGAAAGTGAAATCAGCAGTAGAAAGATGCTTATCTCCATAGTAATTTTGACATTTTCAACTGCTGAACTCAGCGAATGAGATTCAAAAATCGCACTCCAGGAGTCTATTATTCTTCTCTACTATTTGACAGCTTGCAAAGCAAGCAAGTCAAAAATCTGTGTGTGATTTATTCTCTTATAATAAAAGTGTTCATTATTCTCCTAGTTTCATTTAGTTTTTCTTATAAACATTCAGTTTTTACCCGACTGCGCTAGACGGAGGGTAATAGTAATCTTAAAGTAAAATAAGGACGTAGTTTGCAAAAAAATTACCTTATCTGTCGGCAAAAATCCTCATTACTATCAAGCAATGAGGATTTTAGGACTTTTCTTATTGAAATGCCCTGCCAATAACTGCCTCTCTGTGGTCTAATGGTTAAGAGCAATGGGCTCTCGACACGGAGGTCGTGGGTTCGATTCCCACGGGGGACACCTCCTGATATGTCACTGTGTGCATTTTTCCCCAGTTGGTAAGAACATTACAGGCTAAATACCAGATTGTCTGAAAAGAAAGATGATCCCTTGCTTCGGATGGCACGTTAAGCCGTTGGTCCCTGCGACTATCTCTTGTGGTAGTAGCCGTTACATAGTTACATAGTTTTATGGTTTTTGCTACCAAAATCTACCAGAAATTACCAAAAACTAGGTACCAGAAGCTTCGATCAAGTATAGGTAGATTTTGAAACGCCGCTCGAAAAATGGCACCATCAAAGCAATGCACAATCTGGCAGCGTGGCTTGTATCGCTCTCAGTCGCTAATCGACCGTGCCTGCAAAAACAACTCACGAAAAGTGCAAAAAAACAAGATGGAGTGTCATACTTTCAGTAAGTATCGCTTTGTAATCACATTATCTTCAATATTTTTTATATATCATGGCATTTAATCGCATTTTTTCCAATATTTTTGTTCATTTACAACCTCGCGGCAAGCACGCAACTATCCTTTTCACTCTCGCCTACGCGAGTATAGTGAAAGAGAACCGAGGATAATGCCTTAGAACAAGGTCGAAGGAGTCGACATTACTTTTTTTTTTTTTTTTTTTATGTGTTACATTTTAATGACTTATTTGATTAAATGTTTCGATCATTATTGTTTTCCGCAAAATGAAACTTAACTCTAATAAATTAATGTTGAAGTTGAAAATATGTATTTATATCTGTATAAGTAAGAATTGACGCGGCGCGCCGCAGATTGGGTTTGGTTTAAGCGAGCGCGCATGATGGTTTTCTCGTTTTGTCGCTTTGTCGTGCGTGGAATGCTAGCCCTACTGTTTATCTACCCTGTATTTGATCGCAGCCTACAACCGTTCCTTTTATATTTGAGAGTCAAAGCAATATTACTTCAAGTTTACTATTCACCCTAATCAATTGCATAATAAGTACAAAACAAAGGTAGGTACCTAATCAGGGAAGCACCATAATTCTTCACCCCAAGAAATACAAGGTTTTATAGGGAATACGGCTAAAGATGCATTCAGTGTCATCCAATATTTTTTCTTTACATAAAATCTTATCACAAAGAATCGCTCTTCTGATGAGATTTGTTTAGTGAAATTGTAATTTTATCACGTATTATTAGTTTATAACAAACTAAAAAAAAAAATCTCAGCGACTCCACACCTCCTATAATCCATGTTCCAAGCCACAGTGACAAGCACATGGCGCCAGTGTGACCAGATACAATTTTACGAAAATACCGAGCCACCGAGGAAAACATCATGAGGAAACCTGCATGCTTCAATTTCGATGCATGTATTGTAGGGGAAGATTGGCACCATTCGTACAAGGGGCACATACGTACAGTAGATTTTACAGAAAAACTAAGTGGAGTACGGTCATGTCTTTTCACGTGTACGTAGCCTTTGTACGACCGCATCGTTAGACCGGTAAGCCGCGATAGCAGCGCCATTACACATGATATGACAGGTAGCAAAGTTTTTTTGCACTTAGTGAGTAAATATTTTATGGTAATTCACGTTCGCATTTTAACAACTTTTATTACGTTTCTAACATGATAATTACCTTTATGACTAGTAAATATCCTTAAGAAAGTGTTTTAATAACAAATATTTTCTTACTTTACTTGTTTCTAGAAATAGGTAACTTTTTTAAACTTATATATCACGGGGTACTTTCGTACAGCAAGGAATGGGGCACATTAGTACGCGACAAATGGTTGGTGATTCCTGATACATTAATTTATTTTTAAAGAAACATGGTGTAACATTACAAAATTGAAAAAGAGGAGCAAGGAAGTAGAGTAGACGAAGATTTGATGCTATATCGGCTGTGGATGATTGTAATGGAGCAGGGAATCCCAAACATCTTTTTATCACACCTCCCTTGGGCAAACAAAAAATATCCACGCCCCCGTGTCACATTAGGTTACCTAGGTACTACAATACAAACGAAATGTTAGTTTCATCCTCTATGTACTAAATAAAGTTAATTTTCGGTGCTGTATGAAAGTACCCCATTCGTGGGGCAGATTCGTACGAATTCCGGATGAAATAAAAATCACTTTTATTCAGTAACCCTCTAAAATACACATTTATACTATTTTTTTCCTAATAGCCAAATATATGTGCTATTTCAAGATGATTTCCATAAAGCTATTTATCAACGCAGTAAAAAGAAAAAAAATATATTGTGAAAACTGTACGAAGGGTCCCAATCTTCCCCTACCTGCTGTCCGTTACAAGTGGCGACGGGCTCACTCCCTGTCGCACTGTACAGGGTTTCGGTACTACTAGTGAAACGTGGATGTTCTGATGTTTCAGAATATCTCTGACTACCATCGGGGAATATAGTCGTGAGCATTGCATGCATGCATGCCGAGGCACCTCAAAAATACTGAAATATACCAACTTGCGCAGGGAAAATATACCAATAACAATACTGATTTTCAAATCAAGTTTTATTCATTTAACATCACAATAAATGTTAGAATGGATATTTTAACATTATATTCGGTTCGGAGGATTAAAATGACAAAAACGTAGGTACTATAAATTTGGGGAAATTCCTGAATTATCGAAAGAAAAACCTCAAAGATTAAGTCAAGTGCAGAACAGAAAACGCACGATGCAATGCGAATGCAATGATTCGATACTATTTGCAATTCTACTACGGCGGCCGCGTGCCATGTCCTATCTGTTACTTACTGATCTTTGCTCCAGAATGAAAATGTGAACTAAATCCGGGACATTCCCCGATAATGTTCACGAGGACGATCGCTACGGTGCCAAAGAAAATATACACTACCGCGAAAAGAAGCGACACTCATGCATGTGTGCTCGTAAAACCGCTCGCGGCTATGTGTGCGGGTCGGGCGAGCGAGGGGGGGTGCGCAGTATGCGAGCGGGTGGGAAAACATGTCATTGACCTTTTGAATTACATGGTTGCTCTTGTTCGCACGACTGCACGTCTCGGCCGTTGAAATAGGTAAATATTTTCTTTGATTCTGCGAGCGAAGCGTGCGACGCCGACCAATATACATAGACCATAGACACTATATAGTTATATTTTAGTTTTAGGATAATTATGTTCAGTTTGCTTTGTAACTGATTTATAATAAAATAAATAAATATATTAATAAATAATACCGAACATAAATAATATAATGACAATGGCTTAGATTAAAAACTGTTTACTATATCTATGGACACAGGTTAGTTCAGGGTTAGTTTAATTCCAAAGCACAGCACAAAAGAGTAGGTATACAATTAGAAGGAGTAGGTACTTAAAGAGGTAGTTACTTTTCTCAAATAAATAAATGAGAAAATTATATCGTAATTTGCAAGTATACGTAGCAAAACATTTTTTTTATTCAATACTATTGTAATACATAGTTACAAGAACGATTTTAATTATTCATTTTATCGTAAGTGACAAGGTATTCATTTTATCGTAAGTGACAAGGCGTGTATGACCGACGCTCAACTTACGATAAATTAAATATTCAACAATTTCATTGTAACCGACAAGTACTGACATGTACAAATGAACATGTTTTGCAACTTACGATAACATTTTCTCAATTTAATAAAATCGTAAATATCTGTGCCTTAGCCGTCTGTGTAAAAATATGGATATCATAATCTAGAGATTACTTGAATAAACCATATTTGTCACTTACGAGGAACTTAGTTCTTACCCAGGAACTGTTTGTGTGAAGTTATAAGGACATTAAAAAAATATACCTATAGCTTTTTGTTGTTAGTATAATCATAATCAGTGCTCCGTCACTCTTGTTTGACAGCTGCGAAAAGTACCTACAGCGTCGGCGCCAATTAGGTTTGTCAAAATATTTTTGGGAGGCCTAAATCGAAAACTATTTCGAGATAATTGTCTCAATAATTGTCGCGGGATATCACAATTTCTTAGTTGACATTCCACATATCCGCACCAAGCGCCTTTCTGAATCTTTTTTACCCGACTGCGCCAGAAGGAGGGTTATGTTTTTCGAGCGTATGTATGTATGTTTGTATGTCTATTTCTTTGGCACGGCCTACAGCCTAAGCGGCTCGATGGATTTTGACGGATGATGTGTCGTTAGATTTGTAAAAATCGTGAGAGTGACTTAGGCTATATTTTTTTATTATGGCATCTGGGAATTAAAAAAAAGAGGGGGAATAAATAATTTTTATTTGTAAAAATTTACAATATGGGTATCAAATGAAAGCTAGTAAACAGACGATTCCAAATATGTATACAACGTCTTAATGAATAAACTAAAAAGTAGTTTGTTTAGAATCAAGAGCAGAATCGAATTATCATGGTTTCAAAACAGGTAATTTTTGACAAAATATTAATTTATTTGTTTTTAAAATTTTTAATTTACCGAACCCGATGTCAGACCACCTCAAAAGCACACTCACCTTACTAACTACTAATACTAGATTATTAAAATATATCCATGAGTACGTTAGGTAGCGCTTTCATTTATTGCTGAAATGACAACAAATCATTTTTGCCTCAAAACTTAAAATGCAAATAACTTTAAATTTTAATTATCAAAATAATGAAATTATTGTTTCAATCTAATTATTTTGTTATAAATCAGTTGGGTTCTATGAGGTTTTGCGTTAATTCATTAACACGTTGTATATTGTAGTACTTTTATGCTACCATTTCGACATAGGACTAAAAAGTATGAAATAAACCAAATTATTACGAAAAACAAAAACCCGACTGCATAAAAAAACTGTTAGCTGAAAAGAGAAAAACAAGCTCTATAATCACTAATCAGCTATAACAACATTAATTAAATATAATTTGAATGTTATTAGGTAGGTATTGCAGGCGAGGACAAACCAAAGGAAGGTACCTAGGTATGTATTATACTTAATTCATCTTTGTCCCCGTTTGCGATACCTACCTAATAACATTCAAATTATATTTTACTTAATGTTGTTATAGCTGATTAGTGATTATAGAGCTTGTTTTTCTCTTTTCAGTTAACAGTTTTTTTATGCAGTCGGGTTTTTTGTTTTTCATAATTTATAATGCGCACAACCAAGAAGTGGAATGCCTTGCCTGCGTCAGTATTTCCGAGCACTTACAACCCGAATTCCTTTAAAGTACGAGTGAATAGGCATCTTTTGGGTAAGTTCGCTACATCTTCGACCCCATCTTCGTCTTGAGGACTGGATTGAGGTCAAGAGCAAACCAATCAGTAATTAAAAAAAAATTAAAATATTTTCTATGTCAGAAATTTCAAAATGAAAAGATTACAGATATTTTTAATAAAATAAAGTCGTTTTTCGGTCCGACTAGTGACGTCATTCGTTGGACCTGTAAACTCCTAGGTAAAATAAAAATCAACTTAAAATAACTGGCCATTAAGAAAAAAATATAAATATATTCAATATGTCAGAATTTGACATTTGATGTTGCCGTTTCTGTTTCCAGTTGTAAATAAGTAAATTTAAAAATGACGTACTTAATATAGGTAATATTTAATGACGATTTTACAAATGACTAAATACGAGTTATAAATTCTTTGCGACATCAATATGTATTAAATTCAACCTGATTATATTATTATCCAAATTATTGTCAAATTTTAAGGCATTATTCTAAACCTAGAAATCGATGAATGTAACACACAAACTATTTATTTTATTTTGAAACAATCGAATGAAAATTAATTACTTTAAATTTTAATGAATTGGAATTTACATACTACATGTTTATTCTAATCGTAACTTCTTACTCATTACTTCAAATTAAAATACATTTATCCCTTACGATGTGATTTTAACGTTTTATCGTGTCGCTTGTAAGAAACAATATTTTTGTAGGAATACCTACTCGATTCAAACGTAAGAGACAGCAGATTTTTTTTTGTTCTGAAAGGTTTGCTCACATAGTAAAAGTTGTTCAGTTTGATGGGTAGAGTATGTGGTTTAGAGGTTTAATGATACTTTTCCTTACACCCCGTATACACCACTAGTTTTAATTACTAACTACATTTTAAGGGTATTTTCATTCGAATTTATAAAAAACCTTTCGTGCACCCCTACGCAGAAAATTTATTTCATAATTCTGTCTTCAGCGATTTAAGCTGTGGGCTATTTGTCGGTCAGTCAGCGGAACTGTTTTATAAGTATAGATGAATAAACAACTAAACGCAAAAGACAGCAATAAAATTTTATTTTGAGTGACAAATTCAGCGGGCAAAGCTCGGCTTACGATGTTCCTAAAAACGCTCGATAGAAGCGATGAATATGTTCCATACCTTCCATTGATTTTAATGTAGGTGCCTAAGCGTACAGTGAATGTGTTTATTCAGAGAAAAAAAATCGGAGTTCAGTGGTATTTTCAGGGGACTTACGACAAAATGTCCCTTACGACATTTGAAACGCAACTTGAGAGTTGTGCGCGTCGTATGCTGAATTTGTCGCTTACGATAAAAACATCAACAGTGGAAATTGCAAATGTCGTAAGGGACATTTTGTCGTAAGTCTTCTAATTTTTTTTCTCTATCGATCTGTATTAAATCATGTTTTGATATCCCTTAAAATGAATGAGATACGAGGCCCATCATTTTGTAGTAAGTTCGTTCATTTTGTAGTGTCGTATAAGCAAGGAAAATTTCAACCTTCTTGCATATAAGTAAAAGTTTAGGTTCAAGCTCTAATGTAATTTTCTGAAACGTCTTAAGTCTTTATAGTTACCAGATGTAATACACAAACTAATTAGAAAGAACTACCTGTAATACGTTGTAAGTAACCCACCTACAAAATAATTATATTCTTTACAACATAAATTCTGTTAAAATAATTTCAAACTTGAAATGAACATTATTAACAATTCTAATTACTTAGTGTCATCCTCAGAGTATTAGTACCTATGTCTTTTATTATTTCCTTGCACCAGTGTAAATAAGGTTGTCTGGAAGAAATCGCTTTTTAGCGATAAGACCACCTTATTTGTAATTCTATATCTTTATTCAAATGTATATTCTGTTTTGGTGTGCAATAAAGTATAATTGAATTGAATTGAATTGAATATTCGTTTTCCGCGAGTATCAACCCTATAGGTCACCGACGCGGGGGCTCACACGTACGAGGAGTGTCGTGGCTGTGACGGTGCTGCTATAACTTTTTATGCAAAATATACCCAAAAATACTGACTTCCTTCAGTCAGTAATACTATTCCTTCCTTCAGTAATACTATTTGCCCTGTAATAGCAAAACTGATCAATCTGTCTCTTTCTAAGGCTACTTTTCCTCCTAAGTTAAAAGAAGCTCTGGTACGCCCAATATACAAGAAAGGTGATCATAAACAATATGGGAATTATAGACCAATAACTATCTTATCCAGTGTAGAAAAAATTATGGAAAAATGTGTAATAAACCAAATAAGTAGCTTTCTGAGTAATAATAATATCATAGATAATTGTCAACATGGCTTTCAGAAGGGAAAGAGTACAAACACCTTATTGTCAAAATTCACCAATGAGATAAATGGATATCTAAATGATAAAAAGTTTGTGGTTGCCGTATTCTTTGACTTCAAAAAAGCCTTCGACACCCTCCAGCATGAGACTTTACTCACTGCCATGAATGAGTGTGGGGTGGGAGGGCCGTTGAACGATTGGTTCAGAGACTATCTCACCGCACGTTCATTCCGTGTCAAAATAGATAACACCTGTAGTGACCCACCCACTTCTGTATGCTGTGGGGTACCACAGGGCTCAGGATGTGGACCAGTCTGCTACCTGATGCATGTTAACAGCCTATGCAGAGTAATAAACAACTGTTCATCTTATATGTTTGCTGACGACCTATGTGCTCTGCGAGCCGGGCGTGACATGGACGAAGTTAGTGGTCTCGTGCAGGAGGATGTTGATAGAGTTGTTAAGTGGGCACACGACAATGGCATTGTACTCAATAATGATAAAACTAAATTACTAATAATACACTCCCCTTATTCTTGTATGCCGGACTCACCCTGCCATCTAATCACCCATACTTTTGAATGTTTTCACAACAATAATATAAACTGTAAATGTAAGCTAATTGAAAGGACACCAGTAGTAACATATCTAGGAATGCAAATAGATGAAAATTTTGGTTGGACAAAACATATCGATTATTTAATTAATAAATTAAGAACATTGTTAAGTAAATTTTATCAGCTACAATACAAAGTACCAAAAGATTTATTAAAATGCTTATATGTATCATTAGTTGAATCAATAATTGGGTATGCTCTTGATTGCTATGGCCTCACATTCAAAACACACATTGACAAAATAGAATCAATTCAAATTAGATTCTTAAAACTTATTGTTGATAAAAAGACTAAAAATAAATGTAAAGAAAATTACCGGATGTTATTCAAAATATGCAAAGTACTTCCTGTGGGCCTTAAGCATAAATATTTACTAGCATATAACAACCACAGCAACCATGAGCATAGATCGTATATTGATTTATTTTATTTATTTTTTATTTTAATACTTTATTGTACACACGGAAATATACATAAAAACAACATAATAGACAATTACAAAGGGCGAGCTTATCTCTAAAGAGATTTCTTCCAGCAAACCCGAGACAGAGAGAGAGCATAGAAAGTGAGGCAGGCATAGTGTGCACTTTTAACGAATAAAACAGTATTTATGACTAATAAATACATATTACATAAAGATACAGGTATATATACTTACATATTTTATATATATACAAATATATACGGAATGATAAATAAATAAATACACCTACTAGTTTATTGAAGAGAGAGATAGTGATCTTTGACTTGTTTTTTGAATGAAGCAATAGTTTGACAGTCTCTTATTTTAAACGGGAGAGAGTTCCAGAGCCGGACTGCATGGACAGTGAAGGAATAGGAATAGAAATCAGTGGAGTGTGATGGGATATTAAGGAGGGTACGAACATGGGATCTACAGGGTTTGTCAGAAGGACGGGAGAAGGAAAAGCGTTCGCGAAGGTAGCTAGGAGCAGAAGGATTGTGGAGGGTGTTGTACAGGAGAGAAACAATATGAGAGTTCCTACGATCACGAATAGGAAGCCATTTTAACTGCTTCCTGTATTCGGATACGTGATCGTATTTGCGCAAACCAAAAATGAACCGGATACACAAATTTTGGAGCCTCTCCAATTTGTTAATGAGTTCTTCTGTTGCATCCAGATAACATACATCAGCATAATCGATGATAGGAAGGATGAGGGATTGGGCTAGGGAGATTTTGGTTTTAAGGGGAAGGAAATTTTGGAGATGCTTGAGGGAATGAAATGAGTAATGTACCTTCTGACTAACCTTGTTTATGTGGGCCGACCAAGATAAGTAGGAATCGAAAATGACCCCAAGATTTTTGGCAGTAGTACTAAAAGGAATGGTAACACCATTGTAGAGAACAGGAGGAATGACATACTCACGGAGACGGTTGGACATGTATCTGCTTCCAATAAACATAGACTGTGACTTGGCGGGGTTGACCATTAGACCAAACGAGTCAGCCCAGGTTCTAATACGCTCTAAGTCCTTGTTAATCTCATCGATGGTATCTGAGATGTCATCAGCCTTGAAGTGACGATAGAGTTGGAGATCATCGGCGTATAGATGATAATTTGAAGAAATGACAGTGGTGATAGTATTAATGAAAATGGAGAAAAGAAGAGGAGATAGGACGCCACCCTGAGGAACGCCTGCAGTGAGATCACACCAGTCAGAGGAGACCCCTTCCGAACGGACACACTGCGAACGTCCTCGAAGATATGAATTGAACCAAGCATTTGCTGGCGGTGAAATATTAAGAGATTGAAGGATACCAAGGAGTACATCAAAGTCAACAGAGTTAAATGCACTGCTGAAATCAAGAAGGATAAGTATTGAAAGCATTTTATTTTCCATCGCCAACCGAATGTCATCAGAGACTTTAAGGAGAGCCGAAACGGTGCTATGCCCAGGACGGAAGCCGGATTGTAGAGGATTTAGTAAGTGGTTGGAGCAAAGGAATGATGCTAGTTGCCTGTGGACAATGAGCTCAAGCACTTTGGAGAGGAAAGGAAGAATAGAGATAGGACGAAAGTGTGAAAACAAGGTAGGGTTGGAAATTTTAGGTAAAGGAAGCACCAATGCTTGTTTCCAAGCAGAAGGGAAGGAACCTGAAGTCAAGGAGAAGTTGAAGACGTGGGTTAGGATGGGAAGTAGTTCGGGTAGGATAAGGGTGATCATGCGTGAGCACACTGTGTCGTTACCTTCTGCAGAAGAGGAGATGGATAGGATAAATTTTTTCACGTCATGCTCAGTTGCCGCAGAAAAGCTAAAAGGTGAACAATTAGGCAGGGGAAGTTGTGAAAGTCCGCGAAGAGTATTCGATTTAGACGGAGAATTTATAGAGACAGGAGGGAGAGAGAAGTGTTTGTTGAGTGAAGAAAGATCAATAGAGACAGGATCAGAAACAGAAGATTTGCCTATACCTAGGGACTTCAGGAACTTCCACACAAACGCAGGGTCGGAGTTTTCAACTGAATCGTGTATGTGGTGCCTTCTGGCATCCCTACACATACGATTACACCGGTTGCGCCAATACTTGAAGCGAAAAAGGTTAGAGTCAGAGGGGTGCCTGCGAAGTTTTCTCTTGGCCCTGTCGCGTATAGCCATGCTATCTCTTATCTCCTGAGAGAGCCAAGGTGCAGGTGCATGCTTGACTCTAACCTTTTTGATAGGCGCATACCGGTCATATAGGCTGAGTAGTAGTGAGTTAAGCTCCGAAACTTTGCCGTCTATTGTGTCCGCACCGAAAACAGGACCCCAATCAGTGCAAGCAGCATCTCTGCGCAAGGCTTCTAAGTTGATATTTTTATAGCTACGGAGAAGTCGAAATTGTGGCTTAATCTTAGGGGGACGTACTTTGTATGAAAGATAAATAAGGTCGTGATAAGAGAAACATGCGGGCAACTGACCATGCGTTGAAACTTTGTCCAGGGAGGAAACAATCATTATATCTAGGAGAGATGGCGTGGTATTAGGAACGTGGTGAGTAGTGGAAAGGGGAAGGACGTGGAGATTGATGGAGGATAGCAGAGAAACTAATTTGTTAGTGCGATGATCATTCTTCACTAAGCAGGTGTTGAAGTCGCCCAGTAGTAGAAAGTGATCATAGATGGGACAGAAAGTGAAGAAGATTTTCAAGAGAGGAGAAGTAGTCGATAGTGGAAGATGGGCTGTAAAAGACAGCAAGGAAAATTTTGGTATGATGGAGGGAAATTTCAAGGAAAAGGTGTTCTGCAGATTTGGAATAGAGAGATGGGGATGCACTAACAATCTTAAATGGTATATTAGCCCGTAGGTAAATAGCGACACCACCACAGCCCACACCAGTGCGGTCATTCCTAATTAGTATAAAGCCCGGGAGAGCGTACTGAGTCGAGAGGAGCGATGGTTTGAGAAAAGACTCAGATACCAGGATAGCATCAACTACTGACGAGTCGAAGGAAGCCAGCAAATCGGAATAGTGACCGGGAATACTCTGGGCGTTGATGTGGACAATGTTGAGGTTATTTGGAAATTTTGAGAAAATAGAAGAGATCTGGTCGTGTAAAGAGTCCGGAATGGAATCATCATCATCCGCACTTAAAAAAGCATCTGACGATGAAGAACAGGAAAAAAAACTATCATTCAAGTCCAAGTCGCACATTCAATAAAAAGAAATGATGAGAAAAAATAAAATAAATAATAAAAATAAATAAAATACAAATAAATACGCAATTTAGAAGAAAAACTGTAGCAAAAAAACAAGCCACAGTACTCGCCAAGCGGAAGAGATGGAAGAAATAACATTGACAAACATAACAATGCACTAATAGAACACAATAATAATAAAAAACTATTTAAATAGGTATGCATGTACAATACCAACAAAAAATATACAACAGTAACAGTACGCATGTAATAAACTCAAAATAAACTAAACAAGTAAATTTCGAGAAAATAGTGAGTTCGTTTCGAGATCGACTTAAACAGTTCCGCAACGGATGACATAAATAATAATGAGACATTTCTGAACGAAATCAAGTGACATTGACATAAGCAAGACAAGCTAATTTTGACAGTTAAAAGATTTTATTCTAACAAAAAGTGAAAACCTACGAACAAAACATAAACAAATTTTATGAACAAGTCTACCCTATAATTATTACGTTGAAAAACATTTAAAATAAAATTCAGAATAACAAGCTTAACAGTTGAAGACACACTAACTTGAGACAGCGGTGGAGAAAATACAAAAGTTATACGAACAGGTTACTGTTTCCTTCTGGTGGATCTCACGGGCTTTGGCCCGGGTACCACTGGTACCCTGACTTCACTCTGCGGAGGCACCTTAGGAGGTGCGGTGGCTCTCGGCTGCGGATACTTGTTGATGAGCTCTTGGAGGTCGGACATCGACTCAAATCTGCAACGACTCTGGTCCGGCAGAACGACATTGATCCTCCCGTCTGAAGACCAGCACCGGTTGACTCCGAAGTGTTGTCTGGCCTCCATAAAGACACGGTGTCTGGGCCTTGTAAGGAACTCAGACAGTGTGAGACCGGACCCTTTTAGGGCTGTTTTACTGTCCCACACCATGAGACGCTGTTGCACGTCACGGAACCTTACAAGTATGGGCCTGGGCTTGGATGGGTTAGAGCCGAGACGATGGCTCACTTCGAGGTCGCTAGAGGTGACTTCTGTCAGCCCCATTCGGTCTGTGAAGACTTTGCACACCACATCAAGGGGCTTCTCGTCCTTGCCTTCCGGAACACCGTGGAGAAGGAGAACTTTACGTCGAAGAAATGTTTCCTGACGGTCGAGGCCCAGTGAAAGGATGTCCACTTGGGTCTTTAAGGTGCAGAGCGAGTCCCAAACAAAGGACTTAAATTCAGCAAACTCACGAGCCAATGCAGTAACATCCGGGGGTGATGAGGAAGGAGGCTCGATGACAGTCTTGAGCCGCTCTTCATATGCATCCATGCGGGACTTGAACACACTCATCAACTCCGACATGTCAGAGGATAGTTTGTCAGATGTAGTCATTATGCAATAGTGAAGCTGGTACAGTGAAGTGAGAGGTGGTAGTTACGTGGTGTGTGGAACTTGGAGAACACTAGAGGCGAGTACTGGTGCTTTATAAGGTATATTAAGTTAATTCATTAGGTCAATTTCAACTGTAAACCTATTTTAAATAATTAAATTAGATGGAGCAAAATTTTCGCGACTTAGTTTTTTTATGCCTACCGCCCAAAAAAAAAGCATCATAGCATTGGCACCAGAGCACAAGTACAAGGTAAATATCAAACCGAAAGAGTCAACAATTACTTTGGAGGAAGGTTACTAAAACGTAAGTTACCATCATTGTATAATGAAATGCCACCCTCTTTAAGAACTGAGGAAAATAAGCGTAGGTTCGGTAGATTATTTAAAATTCATCTGCTCAACTCCATTCAATAAATAGATATTTAGTATTATGTACCTAAGTCACACTAAGTTTTGTTTTATGTTATAAAATTTATAAAAAAATTATAAAATATTGTATTGAGAATTTGAGACTCTTGATCCCACAGACAAACCGTGGAAACGGTTTTGTGGGTCTTTCCTATGTATGTGTATTCAAGAAATAAAGTTTTTGAAATTTGAATTTTTTTTTTTTTTTCCGCCACTACATCTACAAAAATACTGATGCTCAGAAAAGTCGATAAAATATACCAAAAAAGTATTAAAATACAGAATCTGGTCACACTGCATGGCGCGGCGGCACGGATTACGGCGGCGGCGCACTGCCATTTTGCCGCCATTGGCTATATATCGCCTTACTATTCTAACGCACGTCAAATAAAATGAGCACGTCTCACTCCTCCGTGTGCACGGTTTGGTAAACAGTTCCAAAATGACGTTACACGCATATCCTTTGTGACGATTTTGTACTTTATTACTTTAACCGTAAAGGTCATTTCAAAATGAATATTTTTTAATAAGTAAAAAGTGAAACAACTAGCTTTCGACGTTATCACTGCGCATTAAGGTCTATGTTAAAATGATTGGCTGACGAGGTATATACCTGAATAAGTATGAATTGACGCGGCGCCGCAGATTCGGTGTGGTTTTGTATAAGACTGTACGTCTATCCTATATTTGGTCGCAGACCAGAAGAAACAAAAATTTCCAAAATCTACAAAAAAGAACCAAAAACAACCAAAATCTACAAAAAATCTAGGAAGAACTACCAAAAACGTTCCAAATCTATCATAAAGAACCAAAATGTACTGAAATTTAAAATTTTTATTTTATATTGTACGTGTCTGACCACATGACGCACGCTTCCCGCTCCGCTGACGCTGCCTTCCCGCGTCATGGTCGCGTTGGTTTGGGCGACTTGGCGGTACGCCGTAAGGGCTCTTACAGACCAGCGACAGTTGTCTGCGACAGCTCGCGACAGGGTCGCGCGACAGTTGAAGACTGTGACGTAGTGTTGTATAGTCTGAGAGATATAATATCCAAAACAGTTTTTTTGGTAGTTTGTAACATCCTATACAACGTGTTAATGAATTAACGCAAAACTAGAAAGTAGTTTGTTTAGAATCGAGAGCAGAGTCGAATTATCATGGTTTCAACGTAGGTAATTTTTTTCAAAATATTAAATAATTTGTTTGCAAAATTTATAATTTTCTGAACCCGATGTCAACCCACCGCACATGCACACTCACCCTACTTACTACCAAAACAATATCATAAAAATGTATCCATGAGTACGTTAGCGCTTTCTTTCAGTGCCGAAATGATAACAAATCATTTTTGCCTCAAAACTTAAAATGCTAATAACTTTAAATTTTAACTATCAAAGTAATTAAATTATTGTTTCAATCTAATTATTTTGTTATAAATCAGTTGGGGTGTATGAGGTTTTGCGCTAAATCATTAACACGTTGTATACAGGGTCCTTCTTAATATGCTGACACTTTTTTAAGGCGATGACCAGACTATTAAATAAATAAATAAATATCTTGGACATTGTCACACAAATTATCTAGTCACATTTAAAGTACCAGAATCTAGCCTGGACTTGTATTATGATGACTAGACAACGATATAGAATACATATATAGATACAAACATCCATGACTCGGAAAATTATTATTATTAAATTATTATTATATTATTAAACTGAACAACTTTCTCTATGGAATCAACATCGAAATCGCGAAAAAAAAAACAGTTGTCCCATACGTTTGGCTCCGAGTAGGTTTGTAGTTTTGTATGAAAGAGCTGATTTTTTTTCGCGATTTCGATGTTGGCTCCATAGTGAAAGTTGTTCAGTTTGATGGTCTGAAGCACCCCCTTAAGTATTAATAGGGTGTTTTGTTACACTCTGTATACGTATTTATAAATATTTATGTGTATAATATTATGTGTATAATATTATGTGTTATAATTATTAGTGTTGTGTTAAGTATTATATCATAACTAATTAACTATACAGGGTGTAACAAAACACCCTAGTAATACTTAAGGGGGTGCTTCAGACCATCAAACTGAACAACTTTCACTATGGAGCCAACGTCGAGAAAAAAAAAAATGTAGCAGGGACGAACGGCTTAACGCGCCATCCGAAGCACGGAATCATTTTTCTTTTCAGACAATCAGGTGACTCGGCCTGCAATGCCCTAATCAACTGGGGAAAAACGCCCAAAGTGACATATCACTAGGTGTCCCCTGTGGGAATCGAATCCACGACCTCCGTGTCGAGAGCCCAATGTTCTTAACCATTAGACCACGGAGGCAGTTAGTTAATTTATAGGATAAATAATATAATGTGGAACTGTAGACGACGATAAGAAGTTATAATGCACTAATTTGTATCAAGCAATTAGTTCTTCATTCTATGTAATAAAAAGACACGTATTCGCATCTCCGTAACTCACGTAAACAATCCGCCAGTCCCGCCATCTCTCGGTATAACTATGAACTACTTGCGCGAGCGCAAGCGCTAGCTCATGGCAGTAGTTCCGAGAAATGAAAATTTTTGTGCACGGTTGTACCGAAAATCGTTGTATGTAGAAGTTTACGTAATTTTTTTGGGAAATAGGAAAGAAAATTCTACTTTTCATAAATATCATAAGAGTCACCAAATCGAGCACTAAATCGCTATGTATTTATCTGTTTCAAATGTGCATCCGTTTCATTGGAATCATCGTTGGAAGAAACGTCTAGTTAGCAGCCTCAACAATGTACTATCATATCTCGGCTTGTATTGGATCAATATTCATGAAATTTTGGATATAGAGATCACTAAATGAGCACTAAATCGTGACATATAAATCACATCGATACAAACAGTATTTCAAAATGCGACTGCTAGCTTGACGTCTATCTAGCAGCCTCAGTAAGGTACCCAAATATCTTTTAAACTACATGAGCACCAAATCTGTGCTTTGGGCACCAAATTGCACTAATTGGGCACTAAATCGTGGCTTAGTCAAAACCTTCAAATGAGCTGATGAGGCTGCTAACTATACGGACACATCGTTGGCAGAGGATTGAGTAATCTTGTTCTTGCCAAGTGATGTCTGGCTTAGAAGAGCACAAATGTGGTGTGGAAATTTCTTCTGCAGCATCACCAATTTTTCTCATGATATTGCCCGTTTACAGAAGAGCTAACTAAATGATCAGTAGCAGAACTACGAGAGAACTAATAAGATAAGAATGCCTACCGATGATCAGGATCATCAAACTTAATATGTTTCTCTATGAAACAAACATTGAAATCGCGAAAAAAAATCTGCTGTTCCATAAACAACTGCAACCATATTTGACCGAAATGTACGGGACAGCTGATTTATTTCTGAATTCGATGTTGCGTTGGTCCTATAGAGAAATTGCAGTTTCAGTTGGATGGACTGACCCCATCCCCGTAAAAAACCTTCAGCATATTAAGAAGGACCCTTCAGATAAGATCTAACTAGGTCTAATTGGACCACAGCCCAGTGCATTTCAAGAACCCGAAGAGGTGAAGAGCACGATTTTCCCTTTTCCTCCATAGGACGTATAATCAATCTCTTGTTTACAAGACTTATTCAAAAATACAAAAAAAAAATCAAAAGTAATTTTATTTCAGACAAAGTCCATAGATTGTTAGTATACATAAACTTAAAAACTATATTAGTACAGTATTATCAAATTGTACAACAATAGTCCTATACCTACATAGCCTATTCTCTGGGGCAGCGGAGAGGTGTAGTTTCGTCGTTCTTATGAAGATAAACGTGCAAACTCACCAGTTGTCGTACTTGGGCAGGCGCTTCACGGTGCCCTGGTGCTGCATCAGCTGCAGAAGGGCGCTCGCTTCAGCCTCGGAGCCGTCGCACACGTGGACATGTTCCGGCTGGCAGAGAGCTGCGCTGCGCTCTACGAAGGCTCGCACCTTGGGGACAAATAGTGTTATAAGTAAGTATATATTGCCTCTGCCTTTTAAGGAGATTGTCAGATGACAAACTGGTGATTTATCCAGTTTTTTTTTTTTTCAAAAGGATACTTATCTACAGAATGAAATTTGAAATGAATCGTTAGGGTAGGTTCAGACCAAACTGAACAAACAATAGGACCAAAATCGTATTCGCGAAAAAAAAAATCTGCTGTCCCATACATTTGAAATAGAAATATTCTTGGGTCCACTAGGTTTGCATTTTTTTTTGGAATAGCTGTTTTTTTTTCGCAATTTTGATGTGCCATGGAGAAAGTTGTTTTGTTTGATGGTCTGAGTATCCTCTTAAAAAACCGTCAGCATATTAAGAAGGACTATATAAGTTATTGAGTGTCGCCCTTCATTTCTCGAGTGTGTAGTGTAGGTCAGAACTGGCGGATACAGTTAGGTACTGGGGGCTAAGGGTTGAAGAACTCTCCAAACCGTAAGTGACGTAACAACAAATCCGTTTTTTAGCGGATTTACTGTAATAGCTGGACAAAACCGAATAAATTCTGGATCAAAAGATATTATAGTAATGTAGGTTCTTCAGTTCTATTCCATTCTGCAATGTTTAACCGATTTTATATAGGAATTCGAAAATCAAAGTTGTCTGACATGACATGAAATTTAAAAAAAGTGGTGATCTTCATAACTTCATTGTAGGTAGGCATACTTATTGTGATATCAGTTTCCTTACCTTGGGAGTGAGAGCAGCTATCTGAGGGTTGGTGACAGTGGTCCCTCGCAGGGCGGTCTGGTGGGCCGCTCGGCTGCACCCCAGCGCCACTTGCGCACATCTGTGGACAAAGTTACATCATATTAATGATCTACCCATATCTTGCAAGTAGTTTGTATTGCCTGGAGAATCCCACTGCAGGGCAAAGGCACAATAAAAGTAAGATAATTCGTAAAAAATGTGTAAGTACTACAAATGATAAAAAACAGGGTGTAAAATTAAATGGGACACTTACTTAAAGGGGTGCTTCAGACCATAAAACTGAACAACTTTTACAATGGGACCAACACTGAAATAGCGAAAAAAAAATCCGCTGTCCCATACAAAAAGTGCTAACATAACTCGACTGAAATGTATGGGATAGCAGATTTTTTTTCGCAATTTCGATATCGGTCCCTTAGAAAAAGTTGTTCAGTTTGATGGTCTTGTCTTAAGCACCCCTTTAAGTAAGTGTCCCATTTAATTTTACACCCTGTAGGTATATCCTAGCTGCCTACCGCCTACCTATTTATACGTATATGTCTAGGGAATCGATTCTAGGTACCTATGGGTGAACATTTTCCTTTCCTTGACTTCCTGCTGATATTATTTTACCTACATAATTATACACTATATATTGACTAAGTGCCAATTTAATTCTAGGCATAGAATAACTAATTTCTAGGCTAATAATAATAGGGTAAGTCTAATTTACCGAAGAAGGAAAACAATCAAGGAAAATAGAAGTAGAGGAACATCTTGACATTTATTATGCTCTGCTTTTGTTTTTTAAATGCTCTTTTTTTTACTGATAAATCTGCAGGAAAAATTTGTTGCTCCATCAAGATACCTTGACTTCTATCTTTGGGATTCCGGGATCGGGTTCAAAACCGTTGAATCTCTGAAAACAGCAGTGCGAAAACTTGTTTCAAGGATAGAAGAATATGATTGAAAACATGTCGACTGTTATGATTATTGATCATCATTTATCGATGACGAATAGATTAATGTTTTTGTTTGCATTAGAACGGCAAACAACAACTGATTCATTTGTTTTTATTCAGTTAATCACGACGACGCATTTTTTGCGGTTCCGGTTCGTACCTACCATAATAATAATGGTCAGCGGTCAGAGGGTCTACTACTTTATTTCATTCCATCACTGATGCTGCTGGTCAAATTTCGATTCTTGAACCTGACAGTGACGGTGGTTCTTGGTCGAAAAAAGGTTAGGAACCACTGAATTAGAGTGATGTTTATGACATCAATACGAGTAATTGGAAGTATAAAATTGTCCAATATAATAGAAAAAGAACACAAGATAAGTCTCTTGCTCAGCTTGTAATATCTAAAGATTTAGATCATTGTGAAACTCTTAATAATAAGACGCTCTTAAATTTTATTCCGATGATAACTACCTTATATCCCACGTCTTTAGTTACCGATCAAGTGATATTTATAAAACAATGCGGAAAAACGAGTATCCTGTCACAGTGTACGCTACTGGTTAACTCTAGATATACTACCATACCTAACTACTGGTTAACTCTAGATATACTACCATATGGTTAACAATTATACAGGATGCAATGTTTTTAGGTAGGTACGCTACGGATACCCTGTACCGGGTACGTGTTAGGTACCTACTTTATTAGCAACCGAGCTGAATTTGTGGATAGCGTGGATTTTTAAGGTTCCGTACCCAAAGAGTGAAAACGGGACCCTATTACTAAGCCTACGTTGTCCGTCCGTCCGTCCGTCCGTCTGTCCTACCTATTTAGGGCTGTAACTTTTGAACCATAAAAGCTAGATAGTTGAAATTTTTACAGAATGTGCGTTGTTACCGCTAATGAATAAAAATGTCAAAAAATTAAGGGGGGTTTTTAACCAGAAACTAGTTTTTATCAACGTTTTTTCTTCACGCTCTATCGTAAAAACGGTAATACATACGCGTCAAACTTAGTGTGATTATAGAGTAAACTCTACAGAATAACAACAAATACTAAAAACCGGCCAAGTGCCTCGGCCTCGCGCTAAAGGTCCCGCGGCCAAAAAAAGATTTTTTTTTCTATGTTAAATAATGTACCTATGTGGTGATGTGGTACGGACCCCTCGGTGCGCGAGTAGCCCAACTCGCACTTGACCGGTTTTATTATTTAAACTGAATCGGTTGAATGAATAAAACATTTTATCAAATTCAGCAACTTTTTCAATTCGTAAAGTATTTTACTCTGATATTTTACGTATGATGACGATATTATATTTTATAATTATGCGGTAAGTTACCCATAATATTAGACCACCTTCTAGCTATAGTTACTAATTGCACAATATATAATTTTACGATGTACTTAGGTAGGTATAGAACTTTGCACCCGGCAATTTAGAGCAATGTTAATTGGACTCAGTTATAAATTGAGGAAAAAATTGATAAACCAATTAAGTATAACGATTTAAGTGATAAATAATGAGTTTAGAACACTTTGACCCGAGTGTTTGTCGTTTAGTGAAAATATTTGCAATTAAGCTAAACATTTTAATTATTGGGTGAGTAGTTAAGTAGGTAGCTATTCGCGCTCAATAAAATACAAATGTATTGTATTGTTTGTGTATTGTTAATTCCAGTTAGTCATGGTAATTTTAAGTCATTTACTAAGTCGACATTAAATTAGATCTGTTTTGGATAATTAAATTCCCTATTGATTATTAATTATAGTACCGGTTTAAACTGCATGCAAATATTTTTATTTATTACTTAGTAGCTAGATATAACCTATTGTTTCTTTTTATATGATGTGAATTTTTGAAGGGAAAAAAAACTTTTTTTACAGTCAAAAGAGGTTTAAGTAAAGATTTATGCCCAGTAGAGGCCTATATAAAAATTGTTCAAAATACATTTTTTTTTAAAAATAAATGTTTTATATTTTAACATACAGGGTGTAAAATTAAATGGGACACTTACTTAAAGGGATGCTGCAGACCATCCAAATTAACAATTTTCTCCATGGGACAAACATCGAAATCGCGAAAAAAAAAATCTGCTGTCCCATACAAAACTTCAAATTCAAACATAACTCGACTGAAATGTATGGGACGGCAATTTTTTTTTCGCGATTTCGATATTTGTCCCATGGAGAAAATTGTTAATTTTGATGGTCTGCAGCACCCCTTTAAGTAAGTACGTGTCCTATTTAATTTTACACCCTGTAAGTATAGGTAGATTTATGTTCAGGAAATAGAAAAGTTAAAATAAAACAACATAAATAATAAATAAAACAACAAAATAAAACTTACTTGGCCGCTTTCCTCACGTAATCTTCAGGGATTGCTTTAAAATGCAGCATCTTCGGTTCAATTTAAGATAATATTTACTATACTTAACAGGTAATTAAAAACGAATGGAAAACCCAAACTTAATACTTTCTGATTTAAAAAAAAAGACTAAAAATTTTCGAAAGCTAAATTTTATCAAAATTACTGAAGCTAAACAGAAATACCAGCCATCTATATAGTCCTATTATATTAATTCTATCACCCATTTAATAATTAGATGTATGGAACTGCGCTTTCAAACGACGAATGTTCGAAAAGTTGCGTGCGCGCAATATATAGCGGGGGAGTGTTCGCGCGCCGCACGCTGATTGGCCGAGCGCGAAGGCGCGGTCGTCTACGTAACAAAATCATCATCAGCTCTATACAATAATAAAACAACTTGTTTTTAATAAAAACCAGTTGCATATTTGTTGATAGTTAAGAGTTAAGATAGCTTATCGATAATACACTTTATTCAAACAACATTTGAGTTCATAGTAACTTGAAATAGTGCGCGGGAGTTTCATCAGATTCTGTCCAAAGCTCAAGGCGGGATTGCGTCAGATCGTCTCGGAACTGAAGGGCCCGAGCCCGTTCGAATTGCATGCGTTTGGAGCCTTTCTATGTTTTGTATAGATTGGTTGGTATGGAGGATAAATATTTGCAAGCGGTAATCTATGTCATCTGATTAGAAGTCAATACCTACCTAATTATAATAATAGAGTACATATCACAGATTGCTCTTAAAACGGTGAAAGAAAGCATCGCGAGGAAACCTGCATACGCTGAAGAAATTCTGATTCATATGTCAAGAAGTTTACCAATCCGCATTGGACACGCGTGGTGGACTAACGATCATCAACTTCCCTGAGGGTAGGCCTGTGCCCTGCCAATAATGGGACGTGTAATAGGCTGATGATGATGATGAATGGAAGACGATAGGAAGACATCAGTAAGACACTAAAATATTAAAAAAAAATCCAAGAAATATTTCTTCCTTGTTGTAGCAGTGTTCCCAAAAGCACAGATTAATAATAAGTTACCTACTAGGTACATTCAAAAGGCACTAGGTATAGGAGCGCGTTTATGTACTTGGGTACATCCATAATGTATCTAATATACGAGTACTGTTTTATTCTTGTGAGAACGTAAAGAATAAGAAACAAACAAATGAGAGCTTGGTGTGTAATGCAATCTACTGTTATTATTGCACTTCTATTGAATCGCAATGCAGGCCTGCATCGCATTCAACACGTAGGATTGCGTCTGGTAAACTAAACATCAAACGAATACTTAAACAAGTCGCAGGTAGGTATATAATGTAGGGAAGTCCCTTTTCTGTCACTGTCAGCTTCAGAAGCGCAAGGGGTTCGATTTTTATGATGCTAACCATACCTACACCGACCTAACTAAAGGCCATTCAAGAACTTCATCAAAGAAGTAAGTTATATAGCTTCATTTTGCCTGTATTGTATATCCACTGCAGCAGAAAGAATAGGTAAAAGTAGTTGTATAGTTCTGATAAGTTATATATCAAGATAGACAGTCGAACTACGCACGCGTAGAAAAAAATTGCAACCACGCAACGAACATCGCAATTGCGTGAACGTTTTCGTTCCAATGTCAACTCTATTACAATGAAGTGCGGACCGAAACAGTGGCGATATATCGAACATCGAAAGTCCGGGTACAGGGCCAGCACTGCCCTCTAAACCCGATCCATATACAGATACACGCACACAAACATAATTTGTATGACGCCTCACGCACACCAACCTAAGAAAGTTGGCCCCTTTTTATTATACGGTAGAAGCATGAGGCTCATTCTCGACATATACTTTTTCAAAGTATTCTACATAACTGCAGGGAAAATGCCTTATTTCACATATAAGAGTGAAAATAGATTGGATTTCATCTGTAACGGCTCCGTGCTTCTGAACGGAAGGCACGTTAAGCAGTTGGTCTCGGACAGTATATGTCAGATGGCGGTATTAAGTTTAACTATTCGGTAAGCCAGGTGCGGGTTTCTACCAGGCCACACTGGGCCTGCGCCCCTGCGTGCGGTGGAGTATGGCCCACTGCCTCTCCCCCTTATTCGTGATCCTTTGCCCTGCAGTGGGATCTAACAATACAAGCTATAACTTACTTTAATTTATGAGCGAACGAATTGAGAGCATTGTTCAAAGTTTATTCGATAGCCCAGTCACGTTTGGTCACACGCTGTTCTCGCTGATAACGCACAGCTGTATGTTTAATAGTTACTTAAATACGTTTTAATAAATATTATGAAATATATGCGACTGAGTGAGGGATTAGATTTTTTATGCACTGTTTTTGTAGGAGAGCGGTTGATTATTTTTCATCCTACCCTGACTTTACGACCTACTTATCACCTTGTCGCGTCATTTTATGAACCCTTCAATATGCCAATGAAGAGATACTGTAACTAATTAAATCGGAAGTTCAAAAATCGCACTCCTGAAGTATGATTTTTAAAAGTCAAATCAGCAGTAGAAAGATGCATATCTCCACAGTAATTTAGAAATTTTCAACTCTGAACTCAGGGAATGAGATTCAATAATCGCACTCCTGATACTCTAAAGAGAAACAACAAAGAATAAAAAAATCGGTCAAGTGCGAGTCGGGCTACTCGCGCACCGAGGCCGAGGGTTCCGTACCACATCATTACAACATATGAACGTAAAAAAAAATTTTTTTTACTCCGGGACCTTTATCCCTAGACCGACTCACACTTGGCAGTTTTTTAGTATTTGTTGTTATTCTGTAGAGTTTGCTCTATAATCACACAAAGTTTGACGCTTGTATGTATTACCGTTTTTACGATAGAGCGTGAAGAAAAAACGTTGATAAAAACTAGTTTCTTGTTGAGAACCCCCCTTAATTTTTAACTTTTTGACATTTTTATTATTTGTTAACAAATCCGCTGTAACAATGCACATTCTGTGAAAATTTCAACTATAACTTGAACTATATATAACTTATTATAACTTGAACCTGAGCCTGACCTTGAAAGAGCTAGCTCTTTCGGTTCAAAAGTTACAGCCCTATAGGTCGGACAGACGGACGGACGGACAGACGGACAGACGGACAGACGGACAGACGGACGGACAGACGGACAGACGGACGGACGGACGGACGGACGGACAACGTAGGCTTAGTAATAGGGTCCCGTTTTTACCCTTTGGGTACGGAACCCTAAAAACAGGCTGAGTTCGTCGGGCTCACGCTAAGGATCTTAAGTGCGATTTTTGAAAATCATACGAGCGACTTGGCAGTAGAAAGATGCATAATCTCCATAGTAATTTTCACATTTTCTACTGCCAAGTCGCTCGTATGATTTTCAAAAATCGCACTTCTTGAAAGAAAACATGTTTACAAACACAAATAGTGTGGTGGTGCGGAACCCTCGCTCGGTGCGCAAGTCCGAGTCTGACTCACACTTGGCCGGTTTTTTTACAGCTGTTCGTGATCGCTAAAAAGAAGAAATATTATTTTTTAATAGTTATGCCATGTTTAAATATGATTGATATAGTATTGATATTGTCTGGACCGAGACAATAAGTGAATAAGAGATTGACGTCATCTACACTCACCTACATCATTGTAGGTATTGTACGCATTATACGTTGCACTCGCACGCAACTCATACGTATTGTAGAGGCCTGAATGCATAATATATAAACAAATCTTTGTTTCCTCATTGTTAAGTCTGCAAGTCAACTGCCTGCAACTAATTTTCCTGGTTAATTGAATCAAATGTGATGTTTGAAGCAACAACAAATCTTTGAAATGACAGCTTGCTCCGAGGTTTTGGGGTCGGGGGCATCGGACAAGGATGCAAAGGTCCTTGGTTCGATCTTAGGTCATGTTAGTTGGGTTGTGTGACAAATGGGGGCATCGGACTAGTATATAAAGGTCCTGGAGTGCGATTTTTGAATCTCATTCGCTGAGTTCAGCAGTTGAAAATTTCAAAATTACTGTGGAGATATGCATCTTTCTACTGCTGATTTGACTTTCAAAAATCATACTTCAGGAGTGCGATTTTTGAAAGTCAAATCAGCAGTAGCAAGATGCCTATCTCCACAGTAATTTTGAAATTTTCAACTGCCGAACTCAGCGAATGAGATTTCAAAATCGCACTCCTGGTCATGTACTAGTTGTGAAAATTAGTGTAATGAGTCTCTTTCATCACTCTGTTACACTTTTATGACCCGGTTGGTGTAATGGTTACCACGCCGGACTGCCAAACCAGGGTCCTGGGTTCGAATCCCGGTTCGGTCATGGATGTTATATGTTCGTGCCGTTGTTGTATGGTGACCATATTAAAAAGCCTATAGTGCTTAACTTGGGATCATTACAATGTATTGTGCCTGTGAGCGTTATTTATTTATTTATTTATAAGTCGAAATAAATACTAAATTTTGTCCGCGACTTCGTCCGCATCGGATCCTGCTAGATAAAATATAGATCAGTGTTTAAGTCTAATCATAAGGTTTGAAGCACCAACAATTTTTATCAAAATCGGTCCAGGATTTTTGCATGCTGCTCAAACAAACAAATTAACAGTCAGACAGACAAATAATCCAAAAAATCTGATATTAGAAGTCATGGAAACAAAAACACCATATCGAATGTTTTTTGTAAATATGTTCAATGTACAGACACTTCTATTAGTAATTTCAAATATTATTGATTATAAACAATGTTACAGCCATGTTCTGCTATTCAAACCAAATTAAAGATTGAAAAATGTTGTCTCGGGCGGGACTAGAACCCGCAATCTTCCAAACCTCCCTCTTCCTATCCTCTATCATCTCTACTAGATGACCGCGGCGAACTTCGTACTGCCTTAGAATCTTCCCGACACACACTTGGCCGTTTTTTACCGCCTATGTTCATCATCACATCTAAATATATCACATTTAAATGGTGAAAGAATTATTCAGATCGGTCCAATAGTTTCGGAGCGTATTCAATACAAACAAACAAAAAATCAAATCTTTCATGTCAGTTTTTGTATTGTTCACGTAGCTACAGTGCATACTACAATATAATACTTATCATACAATCAGTCTTGCAGCTGATCGTTAATTTTTTACTGACCTTTAA
Source organism: Agonopterix subpropinquella (assembly GCA_922987775.1). Classification (NCBI taxonomy): domain Eukaryota; kingdom Metazoa; phylum Arthropoda; class Insecta; order Lepidoptera; family Depressariidae; genus Agonopterix; species Agonopterix subpropinquella. The sequence goes on along the minus strand of OV277694.1, from coordinate 7,684,154 downwards.
TCATCAGTAACTCCTAAACCGACTGGAGTTATGCAGACAGACCTGGTCCATCCCCGTCACAGAGATCCTCTACACCCCATAAACACTGAATCAGCCTTGCAGCTGATGGTTGCAAAAAGTACACTTATCTCTTATATACTATTAGTAAGCCTGTGAAGGACTCCAAACCCTCAAATAATAATACCTACAAAACTCATTTCAAAATAATACACAATGTTTCGCGTAGTAGATTAGGTAGGTATTGAAATTCAGAATGATATTTAAGTTCACCTAGTGATAACGATAATAACCAAATCTGGGCAGTTTATTGATAAACGAGTCCTCTTATAACCGGTATGGGCCGGTCTACCGGTCTGATCTCGTAATTACTAGTGGAAATGTTTTAAAGCATACTTTTATACTTGTTTAGTTTTATTTTATCTAAAAGGTCGCGTTTAAAAGTGGCTTATTAATTATGTAAAACAAGGTACCATGATATGATTTTGCTTTTGTAACCGAGGGTGAACTTAATATCATTAGCATCCTTTTAAACTAAGAGTCTACCCATCAAACTGAACAACTTTTACTATGGGAGCAAACCGATCGGAGCAAAAAAGTAATCAGCTGTTCCCTAAGGCTGTTCCATACTAAACTGCAATGCCTTCGACTCAAATGTATGCAACAGCTGATTATTTTGTTGCTCCTATCGGTTTGCTCCCAGAGTAAAAGTTGTTCAGTTTGATGGGTAGACTCTTAGTTTAAAAGGATGCTAAAGATATCAATTTCACCGTGTATATACCTATTTTTTTAATGTGTTTTCGCGGATAACTTCGTCGTGTATATTATAAATAACCGATCTTATCTTGTAAGATCGGTTATACCTTGTATATCTTGTATATACCTATTCAAAGTCGTTTGGATCTTATTTTAGTCAGTTACTATGAGCAGTTCTTGGCAGTTCTAGGTACTTAAATTCTTAAAGATATTTACAAACATCAACAAGCATTGCCAGATTTCTGTAGCCAATGTATTTCTCAATCTTTGGCCCAACTGGCTAAAAACAAAACAGATTTATCCAGTAGATAACATTTAAATAAAGCCATTTTAAAGACTAAACAATCTGGGAGGAAAAAGCCGTGGTGGTCCAGTGGCGAGTAACCTCGCCTGCTGTGCAGGAGGCGATGGTTCGATCCCCGTCCAGGAGTGCGATTTTTGAATCTCATTCGGTGAGTTCAGCATTTGAAAATATCAAAATTACTATGGAGATACGCATCTTTCTACTACTGATTTGACTTTCAAAAATCGCACTCCTGAAGTATGATTTTTGAAAGTCAAATCAAATCAGCAGTAGAAAGATGCGTATCTCCATAGTAATTTTGACATTTTCAACTGCTGAACTCACCGAATGAGATTCAAAAATCGCACTCCAGACCGTCAAACTGGAAAACTGATCGGAACAAAAAAAAGTGAGTTGAGTCGAGTAGGCGTTGCAGTTTAGTATGGAAGAGCAGATTTTTTTTTGCTCCGATTGAATTGCTCCCATAGTGAATGTTGTTCAGTTTGATGGGTAGAATCTTAGTTTAAAAGGATGCTAATGATATCAATTTCACCCTGTAGATTGGTAGACTTCACATACGCATTAGAATTTCTTCCTCAGCGTATGCAGGTTTCCTCACGATATTTTCCTTCTCCGTTTAAAAGCAGTCGGTATTACGAACGCATAACAATAATCTTTGTTTATTGATTGACATAGATCAATGTTCAATTTACGTATAACTGGATAGATATCTTTGTTTTGCCACCTGCACGACCACGACCGGTATCGAAGGTCAAGCCACATCCAGTCACCAGCTAGAGAGCGGGTTTAGTTCTTTGTTCAAAGAAATTCAGGAAGTTTATAAATGGAAATTAAGTGATGTAAAAAACTAAATGGCTACCTATTTTTACGTAGTACGACAACACAACTCTTTTGTTGTTGTTGGTTAGTAGGTATGTTATACCTAATACAACGTGTTAATGAATTAGCGCAAAACCTCATACACCCCAACTGATTTATAACAAAATAATTCGATTGAAACAATAATTTATTTATTTTGATAGTTAAAATTTAAAGTTATTCGCATTTTAAGTTTTGAGGCAAAAATGATTTGTTATCATTTCAGCACTGAAAGAATTATAACGTACTCATGGATACATTTTTATAATCTTGTTTTGGTAGTAAGTAGGGTGAGCGTGTCCGTGTGGTGGGTTGCCATCGGGTTCAGAAAATTTAAAATTCTGCAAAAGAATTATTTAATATTTTGAAAAAAATTACCTATGTTGAAACCATGATAATTCGATTCTGCTCTCGATTCTAAACAAACTACTTTCTAGTTTTGCGTTAATTCATTAACACGTTGTATAAAACCTTTCAAAAAGTAGGTAGCTATAATAATTGTTTAATGTATTACAGTAGGTATAGGTATTATAATACCTGATGATTAGGTACCTATTTGTTCCAATCGAATAAAAATTTGACATTGTTATGTATACGGGATGGTACGTCGCAGGTAATACCGACTGCTCTCAAAAACATCGTGAGGAAACCTGCTACAATGAAGAAGAAATTCCGATGATATGATGATGATGATGATTCTGATTTTTTTTCTGGCGGGTCCTGTAGTAGGTATCTATTTAAATCCGCAAGTCGGTAAGTAATCTAATAAATTATACAGGGTGAAATTGATATCATTAGCATCCTTTTAAACGAAGAGTCTACCCATCAAACAAAACAACTTTTACTATGGGAGCAAACCGATCGGAGCAACTAAAAAATCTGCTATCCCATTCTAAACTGCAATGTCTACTCGACTCAAATTGTATGCAACAGCAGATTTTTTTTTTGCTCCGATCGGTTTCCTCCCATAGTAAAAGTTGTTCAGTTTGATGGGTAGGCTCTTAGTTTAAAAGGATGCCAACGATATCAATTTCACTCTGTACCTATGTCTCAAGTCAGGAGTACGATTTTTGAAAGTCATACGTTGAACTCAGCAGTTGAAAATGTAGGCATCTTTCTACTGCTGATTTGACTTTCAAAAATCGCTCTCCTGCTGTATGATTTTTGAAAGTCAAATCAGCAGTAGAAAGATGCGTATCTCCACAGTAATTTTTACATTTTTAACTGCTGAACTCAGCGAATGTGGTTCAAAAATCGCACTCCTGTAGGTCTAGTATGATTTCTCTACACGCGCGCGACGCGCCTTTGCTGCATAGAAAATAACCTTTTCCCGCGCTTTTCGGAGAGCGAAAGCCGCGCTTGCCGCGACTTATAGTATGGGAAAAAGCAGAGTCGCGCTAGAGAAATCATGCTAGAGGTCTGGACCACCCTGTATTTCATCTCGCTTCGATGACGCGACTTCGTTCCGACGGACGGACGAAGTTCCGGACAAAATCTATTATAATTATAAATCAAATCAAACCAGACATAATTATTATTATCATCTTGACATTAGCCCTCGGAGAATATCAGACAGATGGAAAATAACAACACAATCAGGGAATGTTCCAAACTATTGGAACTATTTGTTTAGGTATTGCAAATTATAATGAACAACAGGGTTCACTTAGGTTACGATACAATTTGATAGCATTAGAGGCCACACGTGATTTGTTAAGGATAAAATTAGTTTAGATCCGTTAGGTATACCTAGAGCACGGAATATATAAAAGCCGCAGAGGTGCTAAGAAATGTACGCGAAAGCTGAAATTCGTTTCTCCAGGAGTGTGATTTTTGAAACTCATTCGTTGAACTCAGCAGTTGTAAATGTCAAAATTACTATGGAGATCCGCATCTTTCTACTGCTGATTTGACATCCAAAAATCATACTCCAGGGGGGCGATTTTTGAAAGTCAAATCAGCAGTAGTAAGATGCACGTCTCCGTATTAATATTGACATTTTCAACTGCTGAGTTCAAAGAATGAGATTCAAAAATCACACTCCAGAATCATAAAAAATCTAACCATCGAACTGGAGAGCAATCGCGCTAAATAAATCTCAACTGAACCGAGATTGGACAGCGCCGCGTACCACAACTTTTAACACGTATTCGGTATTGCGCTATTCATTTGACAGCCGCCGTTAGAGCCGTTTTGACAGATCGCTCGTCACATAGAGTTCAGCGCGATAAGGAATTCAGCACAGTTAAATAGTAATTGGATTGCAATGTGATTAGAACTGAAATTGGATTAGGATTGAACTTAATATATGTTTTAAATTAGCGCAGGAGGGCTCCTGAACAACTTTCGTTATAATTACGTAGAGCCAACATTGAAATCGCGAAAAAATCTGCTGTTTCATAGAAAATGTAGCTGCTCGACCAAAATGTATGAAGTCAGCAGATTTTTTTTGCGATTTCAAAGTTGTTCAGTTGGATGGTATGAAGCACACTTCATGTATACCGTATAGTTATTTAAGTTAACACCATTTGTATTAACAAAATAATAAAAAATAAGACTTTCGCGTTGCTTTTTTATTTCCAGTTTAACCTTTTCAGCGCCAAAGTCTGATATCCTCGCCGCCAAAGTCTGATATATCAGACAAAAAAAATTGTTGAAAAATCCTTTTATTTTTATCACAAATAAACTTATCAACGTATCTAATATGTTTTCCAGATAGTGACAAATTTTGGGTTGTGCCGTGTGATGAGCGTTTTCTAAATAAATCCGTGGCGTGGAAAGGGTTAAAAAAATTCACGGAGAGTACCTAGAGTACCTAGCTAATAAAAAGGTGGTTCGTAAAAATAAAAAGTCTTGTGAAGTGCAAATGATGAAATGACCCACGATGTTACGTGGGATGATAAACTGACCCGGGTCATCGGACTGGACTGGACTCCACGCCACGATTACCAGCTAGTTTTGTGCGGATTCATTCTGACTTATTTGCTTCCAATACCTATACAGGGTGTAACAAAACACCCTAGTAATACTTAAGGGGGTGCTCCAAACTGAACAACTTTCACTATGGGGCCAACATCGAGGAAAAATAAAAAAATCTGCTATCCCATACATTTTAGTCGAGTCGGTACTGCAGTTTCGTATAGGACAGCAGATTTTTTTTATTTTTTCTCGATGTTGGCCCCACAGTGAAAGTTGTTCAGTTTGATGGTCTGAAGCACCCCCTTAAGTATTACTAGGGTGTTTTGTTACACCCTGTATAAGTATACTATAACCTACATTAGTTCAAGTTTATAGACTAACCATCTGAAGTCATCATCAGCCTATAAACGTCCCACTACTGCAGGGCACAGGCTTACCTTCAAAGAGGGTGAATGAGGTAGTCCAAAACGTATGGACAATGCGGATTAGTAGACTTCGCATACCTACCTAGCGCATGCAGGCCAGACATTATTATATGATGATTCATAATTTCTAGCACCTCTTGCTTATTGATATATCAAAATGCCATTTGTCATTTTAATAACAATAAATTGATCATCGGTCCAATCTTTCTACAGGAATTCCCCTTTCAATTTAAAGATAAGACCAAAATTGCGACCACTTAAAATCAAACAATCTAATTGACATCATTCATTTTATTTAAGGAAAACAGCAAACCTAGGTACCTACCGAATCGGTATTTTGTAAGAGAACTACGGAAAACTTATGTAAAACAAAATTCAGATTAAAATTAATAGGTCTCACAACAATAATTAATTATAATTAGATCCGCATAGTTGACGGTTTATAATTAATAATTAAATTAAATATTTGATGATAAGTATTAGGATAGAATGCAGTGGCGAATCGAGGTGATCGATACATTATCATCATCAACTCAGCCGATGGACGTAAACTGCTGGACATAGGCCTCTCCCAAGGATCGCCATAACGACCGGTCCCGCACTGCCCACCAACGGGTTCCCGCCACCAGCCACCGTGTCTACCCACGCTGCGCTTTCCGGTATACGCGGTCGCCACTCGAGAACTTTTCTATTTCCAGTTTTAAAAAAATTGGGTTTTACGCACCAAAAGTTCACTCAGAATACCCTACCTAGCTAATAAAAAGCTGGAGTGCGATTTTTTCGATGCGATTTAATCTCATACGTTGAACTCAGCAGTTGAAAATGTATGGAGAAGATGGAGATACGCATCTTTCTACTGCTGATTTGACTTTCAAAAATTTAACTCCTTTAATATTATTTTTTTATGTCAAATCAGCGGTAGAAAGATGCACGTCTCCATAGTAATATTGACATTTTAAACGCGATTTTTGAATCTCATTCGCCGAGTTCAGCAGTTGAAAATGTCAAAATTACTATGGAGGTACGCATCTTTCTACTGCTGATTTGACTTTCAAAAATCGCACTCCTGAAGTATGATTTTTGAGAGTCAAATCAGCAGTAGAAAGATGTATATCTCCATAGTAATTTTGACATTGAGAACTCGATACTTTATGTTTATGGGGAGATAAAATTCGAAAATGTTATAGACACTCCAGATTTCATGTTAGAAACCAACAAAACTTTGGTATATTCCGTGCTTTGGTCCAAACAATGCGCTGTTATAAATTGGTAACTATCAGGGCCGTCTTAACATATTGGGCACCGGAGTGCTAAAATCAGCCTGCGCCCCCCCTGCATAGAATAATGGATATTTAAAAATGGATATATGGATGGATTTGGAAATGGATATTTTTTTAAACAAATAGAACAAAAAATTTTATGTTCGTGTCAAAGGGCACGCGCATACAAATTCAACTGTCGTCCCAAGCCCTCCTTGAATTTGCCGCGCGTGTATGTTAGAACATCAATTTAAGATTTCAGACCATCAAACTTGAACATCTTTGGACCAACACTGAAATCGTGAAAAAAAAAATCCACTTTCCCATACAAAGCAGATTTTTTTTCGCGGTTTCGATATTGGTCCAACAGAGAAAGTTGTTCAGTTTGATGGTTTGTAGCCCCCCATTAAGTAAGTGTCCCATAAAATTTTACACCCTGTATTTTATAACTTATAACAGTTAAGTTTATTGAACGTTAAGTAATTTTCAAAACTAGCAGGATACGCATGGTACCTTGTGTATAAAGCGATCGGCTTGCGCCCCCTTGGTCCCTCCCTGCGCCAGGGTTCCACGCACCCTTTCCATCCCCAGGTAAAGACGGCCCTGGAGTGCGATTTTTGAAACTCATTCATTGAACTCAGCAGTTGAAAATGTCATAATTACCATGGAAATTCGCATCTTTCTACTGCTGATTTGTCTTTCAAAAATCGCACTCCTCAAGTATGATTTTTGAAAGTCAAATCAGCAGTAGAAAGATGCATATCTCCACAGTAATTTTGACATTTTCAACTGCTGAACTCAGCGAATGAGATTCAAAAATCGCACTCCAGTTATTTTCTCTGTAGACTAATAAGTAGATTGCGGAACGCTTTTTCGAAGCTTCCACACTCTCACGCACTCTGACTCAGAACGTTTTACACGATAAGTAGTTAACTTTTGTTCATCAACAATTGTTTATCTCTGTGTTTTAGCAACAACTATAAATTTTTTCATAATATGACCGATAACGTGTAAGACTATGATGAAATGGGGGTGTGCGGCCGTGCCTCCACTCGCGACCTTTGCTCCCGGGTAATTATCAGCTGATAGAGCATGACTTGTGTGTTATACATGTTATATAAAGAGCCAGTGATAAACAGAGAAAGGAAAATTACTCGTTGACAAGAGACTAAAGTTGTTTAAAAATATCTATTAGGTATTTTTTTTTCGGCAGCGCAGGAGTGCGATTTTTGAATCTCATTCGCTGAGTTCAGCAGTTGAAAATGTCACAATTACTACGGATAACGATACTAGATCTTCCTACTGCTGATTTGACTTTCATAAATCATATTTCAGGAGTGCGATTTTTGAAAGTCAAATCAGCATTAGAAAGATGCGTATCTCCACAGTAATTTTGACATTTTCAACTGCTGAACTCAGCGAATGAGATTCAAAAATCGCACTCCAGGACCGGTCGTAATGGCGATCCTTGGGGGAGGCCTATGTCCAGCAGTGGACGTCCATCGGCTGAGATGATGATGTTTTTTTTTTAATGGCATGCGGTCTGTCTTATTTGCCGATATCTGGTTTAAAATAGCAAAATTGGTTGACATTGTACGGTAATAAATATATGGCGATGTCAAGTAATGTTTTTGCACAAAAACACACACCCGAAACCACGAAAGAAGTCTACTCATGAGCCCTCTCGCCAAGTGACTCCTAAAATAAATAACTTAACTGGAATTAATTTCTTGTTATGTGAGTAGGTAAGTATTCACTGACAAAATGGTGAGCCAACTAATTAAATACCTAATGCCTTGCTAAAAAAAAAGCATAAAAAGTACATAGGGATTTTACCACTTATTTCTTAACGGGGTAGTAAGTAGGGTAGTAGTAGCCAGGTTGGTACCTACAGTTTTGGCGAAAAAGTAAAACTTACCTTTTTGTTATTCTCGTGATGAAAAACACCATGTTTGCTATTAATTATTTGTAGACAGCTTGTTTCCTTATCAAAATATCTGAAACAAATAAAATCCGACTTAAACCGGTGGTATGACGGGCGCTAAATTGTCTACGTTCTTATCTTTCTCCACATTCTTATTTTTCCAAATTTTTATTTTTTCTAATAAAAAAGTGTACACTGTACACTGTCAATGGAACAATAAATTATGACATTCTAAATATTTTCAGGAGTGCGATTTTTGAAAGTCAAATCAGCAGTAGAAAGATCTCCATCTCCTCAACAAAGTATCTCCATAGTAATTTTGGCATTTTTAACTGCTGAACTCAGCGAATGAGATTCAAAAATCGCACTCCTGCCCTTACGGATTAACTGCATATAAGTTACACCCAGTATTTTGTCACACAGATAGATTAACTGCATATAAATATAAGAAACACCAAGGTTACACCCTTACACCCAGTATTTTGTCACACCGATATGATAGCACTATCCTCTCGGTAGAGGTAGAGAGAAAGTAAGTATATTCCTTCCTTGGCACTATCGCAGAACCGACCCCACTGACGGACGTCTCCCGTGGATCCGTTACTGGACAAAAACGAGTTTTAAGCTTGTGTCGACCGACTGGTTTACAAAAGGTAGTATTTTTCCGCAGCATCAAATGTCAACAAAATCTTGATGAATTTATCGACTAATATTTATCGTGTTCTTTGTATATTTCCGAAATCTCGTGATCTTTGACAGTGATCCAAGTGATTAATTTATATTACTTCATTGCGCACGGCCCGCAATAGTAACTAAGATTACAACAATAACACAACTAAGGAGATTAGATAACGTACCTACCTACTATTTTTTGCTATTTGTTATGCAAAACTATTTTTATATTGCTGATTAGTTTTCGAAGTAAATTTGTTTTAACGTGGTATACTTTAACCTTAAATAGGTTATTAATCTTATTTATTGCCTAATTAGTACCTAGGTCAAATAAATAGTGCCTCTGTACTTTACGAGATATCGATTTTTTTTACCTGGTACGTTGGCTTGACGTCAAGGTAGCGTACACATTTTCTGTGGGAAACGGCTTGCATTGCAGCATCGAATTTACACTCAAAAAATAGTGCTCAAATCAAAGACATATATATTACTAGGCTCAAATAGTACCCTAGGCATCAAAAATCTCTTAAAGTACAGAGGCACTATTTATTTGACCTACGTACTAATTGGGCACTATTTATTGACACTAATTTCAGCCAGATCCCTTTCATGTGTACGCTAGCTATACGGACACGTTTTTTGGGGCTTCCTGGGGACGCGAGGGGTTCTTTTTTAGGATTCCGTACCCAACGGGTGAAAACGGGACCCTTATTCATAAGTCTACGCTGTCCGTCCGTCCGTCCGTCCTAGTTTATTGCAGATGCATTAACCTTATTTAAGATAGCGTTAACCCGCAACTTCGTCCGCACAAATTATATACCAGATTTTAAGTCAGATCATAAGCTATCAAACAAAAAAAGTTTCATCAAAATCGGTTCAGTAGTTTTTGCGTGGTGCTGGAACAAACACACAAAGCACTAAAATTTTTTTTTTTAATTTACAGTTTTATAATAGTACGAGCTTTTACCCGTGACTTCGTCCGCATAAATTACATACCAGATTTTAAGTCAGATGATAAGCTAGCCAAAAAAAGTGTCATCAAAATCGGTTCAGTAGTTTTTGCGTGATACTCGAACAAACAAACACCCAAACAAACAAACATACATACATACAAACAAACAAACAGACAGACAACAAATCCAAAAATTGGTGATTTGGAATCAGGGACACCTAAAAACCACATCGTAACTTTTTTTTGTTAAGATCTTCAATGTACACACGGCGACAGATCAACTTACCCATAGTTCGACCTTATATCCATGAACATAGAGTTCAACTATGGGTAGGTTGATCTGTCGCCGTGTGTACAGACACACTTCTGTTACAGTTTTATAATAGCTTAGATAGGTAGATATAGATATATCATTGATTGCCGGCCGTATTTGATATGCTACATGAACCGTTGAGGTGACTTTCGGCTTTCGGGAAGCCCTGTCGGCGGTGGCCCACGACAAACTTGCCCGATAAGGGTTCCATTCTGATAGTGACCTATCAAAACTAACATTGTCATGACATTCGAACCTTAAGTGTGTCAAGTAGTCCTTGAAATATCTAGCAACGCCAGTGGCGTAGCGTGTGTTCCTGCCGCCCGGGGCACATACCAATTTTGCCGCCCCCTTATACAAAAAATAAAAATAATGAAGCGAGCGCAGCGAGCTTGAAATTTTTTTGCACTGTGGCCAGACATCTTTAAGTTTATCTATGCATTAAATAGAAACTTAAGAGCGATCGAAGCTACTTCGACTTTTCTCCTCAATACGAATCGGTTGGAGCCAGAGCTTTTTTTACATACAAAACATGTTCAAAGTAACCTAAGTAAAAGCTATGGATCCTGCGAAGCAAGCTTGACATTTTTAGCACGTCTTAGCTGTGGTCAGAAGTCAGAACTCTTTAGGATTATTGTGTAGGTACAGTGATTAAAAAAGATACTTATAGCGAGCGAAGCGAGCTCGACTTTTCTCTGCCCTAATAATTGATTAAAGACAGAGCTCAATCATCTATATTTTTCCCGAATTTGCCGCCCCTAGTAAAGTGCCGCCCGGGGCATTTGCCCCCCCTGCCCCCCCCCCCTCGCTACGCTACATAGTTTGACTGTTGTACTTAAGCTCCTGACCATCGCAAAAGGGAACAAGGTCGTGATGTTATCGATCTAAAGACTAAAGAGTCATGTTCATTATCGTTCAGGAGTGCGATTTTTGAATCTCATTCGCTGAGTTCAGCAGTTGAAAATGTCAAAATTACAATGGAGTTAGGTACGCATCTTTCTACTGCTGATTTGACTTTCAAAAATCGCACTCCTGAATTATGATTTTTGAAAGTCAAATCTGCAGTAGAAAAATGCATATCTCTATACATTTTCAACTGCAGAGTTCAACGAATGAGATTCAAAAAACGCACTCCTAATGCAGATTATTGTGCAGTTCGACTAACAAAGTAGATACTTGAGATTAAGGTATTGAACACTTGAATCACTATGTTTTCTTCCATTTGCCACCGATTGTGATAAACAAAATGTGTTCTTCAAAATCTGATTAACTACTTATCTCTTATCATTGCCTTAACGTATAGGTCAGGTGATTTGTTTTAAAATACTTGGACATTGTTTTTGATATAGCGGCAGTTTTGTATGAAAAAAAACCTGTACCTACCTATTAGAAGATGATTAGAAGGTTTTTTTGGGGTACCCAAAGTAGGGTTGCCAACCCTACTATATAATATAGTATCCTACTATATTAGGGGCCCTACTACTATAATTTTGAGAAAAATATATAGTAGGCAAAACTACTATATTTTGATGAGCAAATAATTTATAGAGAATTTAAATATATTGGTACTTAGGTTCAATAAAAATGACCAATAAATTAACATTATTTTAACAATTTTCTTTCTATTCATCATATTTTTTCCATAAACAATTTTCTACTAAATAATACTACTGAAAAGTGATAACAAGTTTTCCTAAAGTCAGATTTATCTATTTTTTTAGAAATTGTTTAATTTCTGTATCGAATCCAGCGACTTCTGCGTTTACAGGATGCATTATTTTCTATAACGAATATGAAATAGAGAAATGATTGTTTCTTAAAAATAAGAACTTGGTATTTAAACCAAAAAGTAGCAAAAAAAGATGTTTTCGAAAAAAAATTAATTAAAAAATTGGAAATGTACCTACCTACTATATTTTTCCCCGATCTACTATATTTTTTCGGGCACTAAGGCTCGAAATACTATATTTGGTCTCAAAAAAGTTGGCAACCCTAACCCAAAGGGTGAAAACTAATCCGTTAGGTACAGGTAGGTACCTTGTTCGTCCGTTCGTCAGTCCTAGCTTCAAAGAGGTGCATGTACTTTCCTATCTTATGAACCGTAGGTAGGTAATAGGCAGCAGGTTGCAGAATATCACACACATCACATCATATTGAATTTGATGAAAAACAATAAACCAGCAATAAACGAAACAAAAAGTAATAAATTAAGGGTCCCCATACAATAAACTAGTTTATTTCAACGTTTTTTCTTCTCGCTCTACTGTCAAAACGGAAATACCTGCATACAAGCGTCAAACTTGGTGCGATTATAGTGAAAACTCTACACTGTGGAGTGTAGAGTCTACAATATAGGTAACAGCAAATAATAAAAATTGGCCAAGTGCGAGTCGGTCTTTCGATATGGGTTCAGGAAAAAACAAAAGCTCTATGAAATTAATAATAGTCATATTGTGTAGGGTGGTTGGTTTGGTACTACATCCAAGGTGCGCGAGTCGTCCGACTCGCACTTGGCCGATTTTTTATTTAAGGTAGGCTTAAGAAAGGGTTAGTGTATTTAATGCCATTCTTAATTAATTTCCAGTTTAGTCCTTTGTAAATAGTAAACGTCTAAAATATAACAGTTTGGTTAAATATTTATTAACGTTTCGAGTCAGCTTTTTTATGGACATCTGAAAAACAGAAATGATTAAAGAAAAAATCGCGAAAAGTTTCCGCATCCGGCGAATATACAAAGTGTAAATAAAATAAATGCGTTAAATATTAAATGGTGGATGGTGCTTCAGACCATCGAACTGAACAAGTTTTACCATGGGACTAACATTGAAAAATAATCTACTGTTCCATACAATACGGGTCGAGTAAGGAGGCCAGACGACCACGGGACTTGCTATAGTATAAGAGATAAGGGTATTTTTTGCAACCATCAGCAGCAAGGCTGATTAAGTGTTTATGGGGTGTAGAGCTTCTCTGTGATGGGGATGGGACAGGTCTGCCTGCATAACTCCAGTCGGTTTAGGAGTTACTGATGTTTAAAGGTCAGTAAAATTTGCGATCAGCTGCAAGGCTGATCGTATGATATTGTTGTAGTATGCACTGTAGCTATGTGAACAGTACAAAAACTGCCAAGTTCTGTCAGTCGGTTTAGGAGATACAGGCAGTTAAAGTTCAGACCTTTGAACGGCTGTATCTCCTAAACCGACTGATGAACCGTGTCAGTTTTTGTACTGTTCATATACCTACAGTGCATGCTACAACAATATCATACGATCAGCCTTGCAGCTGATTGTACATTTTTTACAGACCTTTAATCATCAGTAACTCCTAAACCGACTGGAGTTATGCAGGCAGACCTGGTCCATCCCCATCACAGAGATCCTCTACACCCCATAAACACTGAATCAGGCTTGCTGCTGATGGTTGCAAAAAGTAAACTTATCTCTCGGAATAGACACGCCTCACTATTCAGTAGCGCAGTATTGCTAAATCCTATCGACCTTTAGTGACGTGTATTTTGCCACTAGATGTCACCCAACAACATTCTAAAGATAAAGCGTCATTGACCATGTTTACAGTGTTTACTGCTTAGCCTTATCAATTAAAAGTCAAGAGTTCACCCAGCGTGGGGCTTCACAGTTACACCCCCTTTATTACATCATGCCGAGGCGTGGAGAGGGTAAGAAAGGGGGAGCGGGGTAATGTAATTAGATATATAGCACGTACATGGTTTAATTAAAGTAACAAGGTGGGTAGTGTGATGCATTAGTCGGGAGAGCTTGGTCGTTAGCATAATTTGCAGTTTGGGCAAGTGTTTTGGTTGGTTTGCATATTTTTGTGTTGTAAATTAAATTGGTTTATGGTTCACTTGAAATCGTTTATGAGGATTTTCTGTTCATTTATTTCACTTAAATTAAAAGTTATTTATAAAAAGGTCATTCGGTAAATCTCGGAAACTTTATACGAGTCGTAACATGAAAATACCCTAGTATAATATGTAAAGGGGTGGTTTAGATAGGGGTAAATCCTCTGTTCCATACATTTGAGTCGAGTGAAACAGCTGATTTATTTCATTTTTCGTCGACGTTTCCTTTATAATGAAAGTTGTTCAGTTTGATGATCCTCTTTAAATATTACTAGGGTGTCTAAAGGCGAAAGGCCATATTTCATTTTGAGGTGATCAGCGATAGTTTTATTAGTTCACTTTTAGCATAATTATTTATACGGTTTCATTCTTTCATTCGAATTATTCCGTCTATGTCGAGTCGTCTTTCGTCGATTTCCACTCTAGCACTAACCTTGCGCCCATGTGGGTGGTTAGTTAAAGTTTTTCGTTAGCAACGGCCAACATTACTTCACGTGTTGATTTTGATTTAATTACATAGTTGTGTACATTGTTGTAAAGTATAATTCGGCCTGATGAAGTAACAGCTGTTTCAGAAGGTTTTGCAATCGGTATTTTAACCAGTCGAGCAATTTATATAAAGACCGGCCAAGTTCGTGTCGGACGCATGTTGAAAGGGTTCAGTAGACATTTTTGCTGACGTCACCGTCGTCGCACCGGTCACCATCGGTACAATTTTGCCCCCTACCCCTCTCAAACAATTTTAGAGAAGATTTTGTAAATTAGTAAAGGATAGACAGTTTTCATTCAGAGTACCCACAATTATAATTCACATAGGTACTTTTTAGGGTTCCGTACCCAAAGGGTAAAAACGGGACCCTATTACTAAGCCTACGTTGTCCGTCCGTCCGTCCGTCCGTCCGTCTGTCCGTCCGTCCGTCCGTCTGTCCTACGTATTTAGGGCTGTAACTTTTGAACCGTTATAGCTAGATAGTAGAAATTTTCTCAGATTATGCGTTATTGCGGCGGATTTGTTAACAAATAATTAAAATGTCAAAAAGTTAAAAATTAAGGGGGGTTCTCAACAAGAAACTAGTTTTTATCAACGTTTTTTCTTCACGCTCTATCGTAAAAACGGTAATACATACAAGCGTCAAACTTAGTGTAAAAAATAAAATAAATAAATAAATAACGCTCACAGGCACATACATTGTAATGATCCCAAGAAAGCACTATTTATAGGCTGTTTATTATGGAAACCATACAACAACGGCACAAACATATAAACATCCATGACCGAACCAGGATTCGAACCCAGGACCCTGGTTTGGCAGTCAGGTGTGGTAACCATTACACCAACCGGGTCGTCGAGTGTGATTATAGAGCATACTCTACAGAATAACAACAAATACTAAAAACCGGCCAAGTGTGAGTCGGTCTCGCGCTAATGCTCCCGGGCAAAAAATTCTGTAGTGGTGTGGTACGGAACCCTCCGTGCGCGAGTAGTCCGACTCGCACTTGACCGCTTTTATTTATATTATTATTATACAGAGTGTAACAAAACACCCTAGTTATACTTAATGTGGTGCTTCAGACCATTAAACTGAACAACATTCACTATGGAGTTATCTTCGGAATAGCGAAAAAAGTCAGCTGTTTCATGAACAAAACTGCAGTACCGACTCGACTAAAATGTATGGGACAGCTGATTTTCTTTTCGCGATTTCGAATTTGGTTTCATAGTGAAAGTTGTTCAGTTTGATGGTCTGAAGCACCCCCTTAAGTATTACTAGGGTGTTTTGTTACACTATAATGGGGCTTTTAACATTGCTTTTAACCCTGAGGTTATGTCAGCCCCATCGTGCCTTAACCTTGAGACTCTACATAACAATGAAAAACCTCCTTCCTAAATAAAATAGAATTAAACACTACTACTATAAATAAAAAGGTACACCATTTTAGCCTCTCCAGAAGTTGGGTCGGCTAAAATATTGAATACAATAAACTGTTTGACCTATAATACAAATTACAGAGGATACAGACACTTTACATGTATGGGGATAGGACGGTAGGTAAAAATCTCACATGTTCTTGAAATTGAGATCTCATTGCCCTCCAGCCGGTTCATAACTACCTACCTATAAGTTATTATGACACAGCCTGTGACAGACTGGTTCGGACGGACGGACGGACTGGACAACGACCGTTTAAAAAGTTCCGTTGACCGACAGGGGGAACCCTTTTGATATAACGGTATTTTTGCTCTGACCGACCGCTCATACAGATGGGTCTATTGTAAGAAATAATGAGCTAAATTTCTTATACCTTATGTATTGTCTAAGTTCACAACATGTGATCTGGTGACACGGGGAACGATTTGGCTTCACTTTCTAACGTCTAAAACAGAGCTGTTTCTACAAACAAACATTTAAAAACAACTTTATTCTATTATAAATAAGACTCACCACTTCCCGGTCGATAAACTCAATGTAATTAATACAATAGAAATCACCACGCTTCGTGTCTTCCGTCTTGCAATACAACAACACAGAATATTATGTATTTCTTTGTAAATACGTCGAAGGCGTGCTGTTTACGTACCACTCTGTGATATACTGAGATAGTGATACATAGTAATGCTCTCTTTATTTTTATTTTATCTATTTGATTGGCGTTACTGGCTAGGTGATGTTGGGTGATGGCCAGATAGGTCTAGATCGAGATGAGGTGTCTATTAGTTACCTATATCCAGGTATTGTACGTAGGTAGGTACTAGGTAAAAGTTTTGTTGTTTCTATGTAAGTATAATGATGAAATATATGGTTGTTTAATGGGGATGGGTGCCAAATTGCCCACTAAAAAGGCTAGTTCATGATTTGAAAATGTATATGGTTATTTGGGCCTAATTATGAATGTTTGCTGCCAGATGACGATAACGTAAACCATATTATGAGGTCAGTAATAGGGTTGAATCCGTTAAGTAATTCTAGAGAATTTTCACATTCATTGACCGTACTTAATTTATGCAAACGACAAATACTCTCTTTTTTTACGCGTGTTGTAGCAAGGTGAATCTTTATACTTATGCCGAACATTTTCATCTTGTTTATAAGAAAAGGCATAACCACAATTTTATAGCGCGCTGTTATAAACGTCCGAGCACTAATTCCTTTTCTTATACAGGGTGTAACAAAACACCCTAGTAATACTTAAGGGGGTGCTTCAGACCATCAAACTGAACAACTTTCACTATGGGACCAACATCGAGAAAAAATAAAGTTGTTTTGTTTGATGGTCTGAAGCACCCCCTTAAGTATTACTAGGGTGTTTTGTTACACCCTGTACACAAGATGAAAATATTCGGCCAGATAATTTTTAGGGCGTCCAGCCCTGAAGATTCACCCAGCGAGGCTCTTTTTAAGATACCTACCTATTGAAGGTTTCAATTTTCATGGAACAACATGTCAAGTGGTAAAGGGGTATCATTCACCACATAAGAATCCATGGTCCATCAACGCTGGAACCCATCAAACAATTTAGAATGAAATAAAATAAAATAAGTAAGTATACGATATTCCTAGTAAATGGAACGTTGGTATTATTTTCATTTATACGCACCCTCTACCATAGTTAAATCTAATTGCGAATATCTGTTATCTAAATATAGACTATAGTTCAGTAAATCTGTTTGAAAAATGATACCCTACCTTACAAAAGGTCGGGTATCCGGGATTTTTGGATATGTTATACAGGTAGAGGTCCTTAATAAAAATACAAGTTTTCGACCTTGGGGTCCTGCCGCGGGCTCTAGTGTGACCATAAAACAACGAAAATTTTGAGACTTTTTCAGTAAAACTTAAACGTTGGGTTTTAGAGCAAACTTGTTTACTAAAGCTTTAAAGAAGACCAAATCCGCTACAATTTGATAGTCAAATCATCTTTATATACTGAATAGTTCCCAAGATACAACACCTCAAAGTATGGAGAGGTATATGACTAATTCCTTAAAATTTTTTTTTTTTTTTAAATTAAATATGTTATTAACTTTAGGTTTCACTGTGAAGGTGTAGAGAAGAAGTATAAATAATGCGCTACAATATGTTTTTTGAACCATAAGATGCGACACTTGTAAATTTTCAGCAAATGTCTATTGGTAAACAAATACTTAGATATCGAACAGTTTTTTTTTTTTTTTTACAAAATATAATGTAGCCTATGTTAATCAGGTATAGTGTAGCTTTTTAGCAGTGAAAGAATTTTACGAATCGGTTTGGTACTTCCAGAGATTACCTACATACAAAAAACCCTCTTGAGCCCAGCTTTTCTGCACCCACAGGCATAGGGCAGTTAGGAATTAGCCCTAACTGCCCTTATTTTGAAGTGCTGTATCTCGGTAACTATAGTATAAAACAGTATAAAAAGATGATTCAAAAACCAAACTGTAGCGCATTTAGTGCTCTTAATTCCTCTAAAACATAATTTGACTCTAAAACCTAAGCTTTAGATTTTAAATAATGAAAACTGAAAAATCGTCGAAATTTTCGTTCTTTTATGGACATGGCAGAGCCCGCGGCAGCACCTCAAGGTCGAAAACTTGGATTTTTAATAAGGACCTATACCCGTATAACATATAAAAAAATCGTGGATACCGGACCTTTTGCAAGATAAAATGTTTACATACTATTCAAACAATCAAAAACAAATATTTTTTGGTAAGTTTCTCGACTAATGTAATGACGAATACTGCCCCGTGGTCTAATGGTTAAGAGCATTGGGCTCTCGACACGGAGGTTGTGGGTTCGATTCCCACGGGGGACACCTAGTGTCACTTTGTGCGTTTTTCCCCAGTTGGTTAGGACATTACAGGCTGAATCACCTGATTGTCTGAAAAGAAAAACGATTCCGTACTTCGGATGGCACGTTAAGCCGTTGGTCGCGGCTACTATCTCTGGTGATAGCAGTCGTTACAGAAAAACCACGTCAGAGGCCGTAAGGCGGTCTGAAAAACTCTGACACCAGCAGGGCTCTGCCCACACGATAAGAAGAAGAATGTCATCTGATGGTCAACCCCGCCAAGTCACAGTCTATGTTTATTGGAAGCAGATACATGTCCAACCGTCTCCGTGAGTTTGTCATTCCTCCTGTTCTCTACGATGGTGTCATCATTCCTTTTAGTACTACCGTAAAAAATCTTGGGGTCATTTTCGATTCCTATTTATCTTGGTCGGCCCACTTAAACAAGGTTAGTCAGAAGGTGCATTACTCATTTCATTCCCTCAAACATCTCCAATATTTCCTTCCTCTTAAAACCAAAATCTCCTTAGCCCAATCCCTCATCCTCCCTATCATCGACTATGCTGATGTATGTTTTTTGGATGCCACAGAGGAACTCATTAACAAATTAGAGAGGCTCCAAAATTTATGTATTCGGTTCATTTTTGGTTTGCGTAAATACGATCACGTATCCGAATACAGGAAGCAGTTAAAATGGCTTCCTATTCGTGATCGCAGGAACGCCCATATCGTTTCTCTCCTGTACAATACCCTCCACAATCCTTCTGCTCCCAGTTACCTCCGCGAACGCTTCTCCTTCTCCCGTCCTTCTGACAAACCCTGTAGATCCCACATCCGTACCCTCCTTAATATCCCATCCCACACTACTGACTTCTATTCCTATTCCTTCACTGTCCATGCAGTCCGGCTCTGGAACTCTCTCCCATTTAAAATAAGAGACTGTCAAACAATTGCTTCATTTAAAAAACAAGTCAAAGATCACTATCTCTCTCTTCAATAAACTAGTATATTTATTTATTTATATACCGTATTGTATGTACGTATGTATGTATACATTTATCTGTATCTTTATATATTATGTATTTATTAGTCTTAAATACTGTTTTATTAGTTAAATGTGCACACTATGCCTGCCTCACTTCTATGCTCTCTCTCTTGTCTCGGGTTTGCTGGAAGAAATCTCTTTAGAGATAAGCTCGCCCTTTGTAATTGTCTATTATGTTGTTTCTTGTATATTTCCGTGTGTACAATAAAGTGTTAAAGAATAATGACGAATCATAATTTCATTGGAAAATAACTAAGTGAACAAATAAAAACAAATTGCGTAGAGTTATCTACACTGATGTAAAGTAAACAGTTTGGTTTGTAAGAAAACAAATCTTGAATGAAATTATCTTTAAGAAAACAAATACCTACGAGTAATGATTATCTTTGTGAAAACAAACAGAATAGTGCAAGTAAAAACGTACTACTCACGACCATAATCTATTTCGGGCTGGTCAGTAACTTTGGTACTACCTACCTAATGGAAATGGGTATAACCAAACTAATTCTGTTGGCTCAGCGACCCAAAGTTGGTCTTATGGCCTCCGAATCGAGAGCACGCCACTTTTCCCGATCCTGCGCGACCTTTCGCCAATAGCTCGCTTGAATCTCACGTAGGTCAGCCACCACTACGTTGCGTAGTTCCAGCGATACCTCAGGCGACCCAATGGACGTCGACGGCCAATAGCTCGACCCACAGATTCTCCTGACACACCGATATCCTCACCCAACTAAGTAGTAGTAGTAACAACCACCTTTAGCATAACCAATTCAATGAAAAAGGTAAACAGCATATGCTCGCGACTATATTCCCCGAGGGGGTAGTCAGAGATATTCTGAAACCTCAGAAAATCCACGTTTCACATGTACCGAAACTCTGTCCAGTGTGACGGGGAGTGAGCCCGTCGCCACTTGTAATGGACAGTGGGTACAATACATGTCTCGAAATTGAAACATGCAGATTTCCTCACGAGGAAAAAGGTAAAAAAACCAAGTAATCATGTTGGTTGGCTAACCTGATAGAAACGTCGTTTTTTCCTTCAAAAGCTGTCTCCTTCGAAACTCGATGATTTAGAAATAAGGGAAGATTCAGGATATCCTCTCAGGACTTCAGGCACACTGGATATGATACGAATATAATTTTAGAGGGACATAAACCGCAGAAATAGAAACAGTATTCTTTGTAATGAACGAGCGTTCTTCCCGTTATGAATGTAATCAACTGATGTCGGTAATGCGGGTTCCACTATTGATAGACTTATCACCCGGGCCCATAAGACTTCACAGTGTAGTGAGTGCTATGAAAGATCCTGGTTGTGTAGGAGTCGGTGGTGGGGATGATTGTTGCAAATAAAATGTGTTCGCATAAAAATGGACCTTAAAATCACTAGTTACTGAGACAATTTTACGATGCGCAGTGCGACATTGTTATAAAAGACGTGAAATGAGACAGAAATAGCCAGGTAAAACAAAGATTAGTTATATAGGATAAACTACCTGGAGAAATATACCACGATAAATGAATATACCTTTTATATGCTTGAAGTATGAGCATCAAAGGGCAAAGCAAATCCTTTTGTAGAATGATAAGGTGTTTACATGGTGTTTATTTAAATAGGTACATAAATAAATAAAATAGGTACCTAC
Organism: Agonopterix subpropinquella; assembly: GCA_922987775.1. Classification (NCBI taxonomy): domain Eukaryota; kingdom Metazoa; phylum Arthropoda; class Insecta; order Lepidoptera; family Depressariidae; genus Agonopterix; species Agonopterix subpropinquella. Next base: position 7,662,449 of record OV277694.1, on the reverse strand, counting down.
CTATATCTAGTATTTTTACGTCTAGAAGGACCACAGCAGCCGAGTAGTTCATCTGTTTTTCCCGAAAAATGTCCCTCAGGAGTAATTTTTATCCATTTGTTCCAATAAACCTTATTACCAAAACGTTATATTATAGTAGGAGTAAATAAAATTTTATAAAAAATTGTTTATTTGTCTCATAAGCATTACAACAAACTGCGTCAGTTCATTTCATTTATTCACGTAAGTAATATAAATTGTATATTAATATCATAGGTAATACTTAAGTAATAGATAGAAATTACCCCTGGGGGGAATTTTTGGGGGTTATAGACGGAATTTGCCATTGCTAGCGTAGTGTCAATACAATTTACTGTTTTACGAAACCAATATCCCCATACTAAACCCAGCACCCTTTATTCGCAAAGAGATATATTGAATGAATAAATTCATAAATAATGTTTCAACAATGGTACAGAAATGGACAGTGGCGCCACCTGTCGCCTCACACGGCATTGTCCTGCCTACATGCAAACTCACAAAGGGTTTAAGATCAAAGGAATGGACAGAAAGTATCCATATTGTGTGTAATATAAGATCTCTAGAGGATACTATTATGGTATCAGTAGACAAATATAGTCTACTAGCTGGAATCCGTGCTCGAGAATCCTTTACAATATTTGCACTCGGAATATAATAACATCATCATCATTATCAGTATCAGCCTATATACGTCCCACTGCAGGGCACAGCACCCTCAGGTAGGGTGTATGGGCGTCAGTCTACCACGCGTGCCCAATGCGGATTGGTAGACATCACATACGCATTAGAATTGCTTCTTCAGGTTTCCTCACGATGTTTTCTTTTACCGTTATGAGCAGGTATTACGTACATAAGTTAGAAAATCTCTTTTGTAAGTACTAAATGGGATGTCGTTCGTGCGGATTCGAACCTGGACCCTCGTGATTGTGTGTTACCTCTCCGCAACACGCCACGACACTCTGTTTCTTTTCATGTTTTCGATGTTGCTTGGTCCCATAGAGAAAGTTGTTCAGTTTGATGGTCTGATCAGGCCCCTTAAAATAATTCTAAAAAACCGTCAGCATATTAAGAAGGACCCTAATTATAATTATCATTACAATAAAATTATCTACTGGTATGATGATAGGTCTATGCACTGCAGTAATTCACCGATGTGTTCAATATTTTGTAGCAAATATTATCTTTTATCTTCGCAAACAATACGCAAAGATAAAAAATAAAAAAATAAAACCAGCAACTTCAAAGTAAACTGCAAAGGAATTGTTTACAATGGAATTATGTACTCGTATCTACGTAAACTAAATAGTTAGATATTCTAACCGAATTTATAATAGAGCAAACTGACATGCGCACCTAAAAGTTTCTTAAAAAAGACGTTTCAATTAATTTTTCGTACTAATTGTTAACATTTTTTAAAACGTTATTTAGTTAACTCTATAGAATTTAATAAAAAATTGTTTATTTGTCTCATAAGCATTACAACATAAACTGCGTCAGTTCATTTCATTTATTCACGTAAGTAATATAAATTGTATATTAATATACAACGTGTTAATGAATTAACGCAAAACCTAATACACCCCAACTGATTTATAATTATAACAAAATAATTAGATTGAAACCATAATTTCATTAATTAGATAGTTAAAATTTAAAGTTATTCGCATTTTAAGTTTTGAGGCAAAAATGATTTTTTATCATTTTAGCAATGAAAGAAAGTGATAACGAACTCATGGATACATTTTAAGAATCTTGTTTTGGTAGTAAGTAGGATGAGTGTACCCGTTTGGTGAGTTGACATCGGGTTCAGTAAATTTTAAATTTTTCAAACAAATTATTTAATATTTTGAAAAAAAATACCTATATTGAAACCATGATAATTGGATTCTGCTCTCAATTCTAAACAAACTACTTTCTAGTTTTGCGTTAATTCATTAACACGTTGTATATCGTATATTATGACAAAAAGGCCAAAGACTCAGCATCATTTTCAGCTTATATACCTACGTCCCACTCTCTGTAGGGACTCTCCATATATGGTGTATAGGCGTTAGTCCACCAAGTGTTCCCAATGCGGATTGGTGGTTGCGGTTGGCGGTTGGCATCAGATCAGAATTTCTTCTTCAGCGTATGCCAGTTTCCTCACGATGTTTTCCTTCACCGTTTGAGAACAGTCGGCATTACGTTCATAAGTTAGAAAAAACTCATTGGTATATAGCATATCGTCCGTGCGGATTCGAACCTGGACCTCATGATTGAGTGCTTAAACCACTGCTTCCCCTTGATTAAACCTTCAGTTTGATGGTAAGATTCCCTTAAAAACCGTCAGCATAATTAAGATTAAAGATACCCGAAAAGTTAGTTAACTAACAGCGTCGTTCCTCGTTAGGCGTTTTTAGGACAGAGTCCTTTTCGTTATTTAAAACACCCTGTAGACTATGCGCAGAATCTGTTAGACAGGACAGTGGGTATATAAAGAGTGGATAGATGAACTGCTACTAACATTGTTCGCGATCGGATACACCGACAGTTCTAACCGAACCACGTGTGTGCTGGTTGAAATGAAAACTGTTAAGTGCAGGTAAGTGCCGTGTAAAGTTTGTGATTTGAAGTGGAGCTTTACGATATTGTCGCGGATAATTAAGGAAGTTTTTTTATACACCACTAGTTTTTAATTAGGTACCAAAACAAATTTAAGGGTGTATTCAGACAAAAGAATAGTTTTTGGAACTCCCATTCAAAAGTGCGGACCGGCCTATCGATTTTCTATGAGAGGTCCAAAACATGTATCGTTTTTCGACCCATGTTCTTTAGGGAAAGTTGTTTAGTTTCAGTGTCTGAATACACCCTCAACATTTTGGTTAGTAATCAAAAACTAGGGATGCAATAATAGTACATTACTGCAGCGGCCAGCAACAGAGGCATTGATGGACGAACGTGTAAATGTGGGCCGAGGCACACATACGTAAGTCCATCAATGCCTAGTTGTGGCCAAGGCTTGTATAGTACTTTTCTCAAATAATGCGCGGAAATGAAAACAATAAATATTCTCAAATAATTCGCGGAAATTAAAACTCTTTTCAAAATCAATGACGAACAACGAACAACAATTTGTTTTTTTTTTTCAATAAACAGCTTTCTATTTGCAAGCCAGTTCGAAATTTAAATAAAACCTTTGATGAGTTACCTCCTTTGTCGCCATGTTTCGGAGTAAAAGATCGTTCCATTTTTAAATTACACGACAGATATGAGTTTAGTATGTAATTTATTTGGCCGCTAAACACGACAGATATGGATTTTCATACAACATTGCCGGCCGCTGCGCGCATGTATTTGGCCAGTACAGCAATGTCGATTTATCTCGAAGAAGGTTGTCAAAATAATGCTCACATTTCCAAGCATGTTTGAGAAAATGGTTTTTTAAGAGTATGATCAAACCGAACGATTTTTCCTATGGGAATGGAACCAACATCAACATCGCAAAAAAAAAAACAGGCGTTCCATACAGGTTTTGGTTGAGTGGGATTGCAGTGCGCTCCATAATAAGGAAGTCTGGTAATATTTTCAATAATAACTAACGAGTCACGACTGACCCGAGCACACGTCTCGCGTGGTTTCGCGCGTCGCGTTTTTGCCTGCCACGCGGCTCCGCAATCCTTAGTCTCTTCTTGTTCATGTCCAAAAACAATCCCTGAGATTGGGATAGATTCTCCCATAAAATACTTGACACTGGCGGAAATGCAGTGCTAACGCACAAGCAAGAGTCCATTTAATTATAAATAAAATAAAAAAATAATAACTAATTAAAGTCAGTGTTTTTTTTAGAAACAAACTAGAAACTAATCTCTATGCTTGTAATGAGTCAGATTTTCGTTAAAATGTATAATGTTACTAAAAAAAATATTTTAATGTTACAGTGCCTCAAAGATTTCCATTCAAACGTTAAATTAATCTTAAAACTGTATATATTTTAACGAAAATATGACTCATTATAAGCATAGAGATTAGTTTCTGAAAAAAAAAATTGTTGACTTTCATTGGTAATATTGAAACTATGACCAAACTTCGTTTGTATGCAGAGCGCATTAGCGCTTTAGGAATAAACTTGATTTTTTGCGAGTTTGACTTTGGTCCAATAGAGAAAGTTGTTCAGTTTGATGGTCAGGAGTGCGATTTTTGAAACTCATACGTTAAAGTCAGCAGTTGAAAATGTATGGAGATAAGCATCTTTCTACTGCTGATTTAACTTTCAAAAATCTCACCCCTGGAGTATGTTTTTTGAATGTCAAATCAACAGTAGAAAGATGCGTATTTCCATACACTTACTTCTGAGTTCAACGTATGAGATTCAAAAATCGCACTCCTGATCGACCAGACATCAAGCTGAATTGAACATTCAGTTTGATAACCGTCAGCAAGAGTATAATCAGACTATTAAACTGAACAACTTTCCCTATATTGGGACCAAAATCGAAATCGGAAAAAGAAACTGTTCCATACAAAACTGCAAACCTATTCGACCCAATTTCGACAGCTGTTTCTACATACTTGTCAGAGGAATGGTGCTGGGCATGGCGGTGATGACCCTGGCGGCGCTGGTCTCCGCACAGATCACCTTCAGCCGCGACTGGACGGGCGGGAAGCGCGCGGCACCACAAGTGGCCCTCGACTGTGGCCAGTTCGCGAGGCTCTGCAGGCATTTCGTAGTTAGTATCTGGAATTATAATGTATTTTTGTAGGTACTAAGTATATCGTGTATCTTGGTTGACATCTCACATATCCGCACCAAGCGCCTTTCTGAATCTTTTATAATGCGCACAGCCAAGGAGTGGAATGCCCTGCCTGCGTCAGTATTTCCGAGCACTTACAACCCGAATTCCTTTAAAGTACGAGTGAATAGGCATCTTTTGGATAAGCTCGCTGCATCTTCGACCCCATCTTCGTCCTGAAGACTGGATTGAGGTCAAGAGCAAACCCATCAGTGATAAAAAAAATATTTTTCGTTCTTCTTTTTCATTTCTTTTATTTTCAATTTTTTCTATTTTTCAAACATTTTATTTTATATTATTATTTTTCTTGATATTCGCAGGTCCTTGCAAAAAACACCATTATACCATTTATACCACTTATACCATTTCTATACATCTACAGTGCAATATATCTTATCTGACCAGTAAAACAATAATATTTTCATCCCTAATATTGGCAGCACGAGCTGAAGGCGGCGATGACGTCAGAGATATCGGCTAGTGACAAGCGCAGGCGCAACGACGAGCCCCCCATATACGACGAGGAATAACTTTGAACATTCTGTATAATAACTAGGTACCGATAATCGTATACCCGAAGTCTGAGTGCCTAGCTTGTATTTGTTTTAATGTTATTCCAAATTTAATTTTGGTGTATAGACTCTCGAAGAAAAATTGTCAGTTATATATAATCAGTATATAATAATCGTCGCCGTATTGTGGATAAAAAATGTACTAATTTTAATTGTGAAACCCTTTGGAAGTTTGTGAGTGAATATTATAAAATCAGGTAAAATTTTCCGTCTCTGATAGGCTTCAGGTTCACAGCAAGTTTATCATTATCATAAATTCATAACATATTCGAGTCTTTCCTCGTGGCCAAACTATTTCACCAAACTGGTTTGGCTACGAGAAATTAATTTCCTTATGGCCTAACGCGCAAATTGATTTTGGTACGAGGAATTAATTTTCTTATGGACAAACACTCAAATTGTAAAATACGAGGAGGCTACGAGGAATTAATTTCCTTATGGGTAAACACTCAAATTTATTTTGGCTACAAGGAATTAATTTCTCTATGGACAAACTCTGAAATTGATTTGGCTACGAGGAATTAATTTCCTTATGGTTAAACACTCAAATTGATTTTGGCTACAAGGAATTAATTACTCTATGGACAAACTCTCAAATTGATTTGGCTACGAGGAATTAATTTCCTTATGGATAAACACTCAAATAGAAATTGGCTACGAGGAATTAATTTCCTTATGATATGACCAAACTCGTGTAAAATAATTAACTGATCCACCTAGTTCCTCGTAGAGTATGGCTCGTTTGCTGGTCTAGCCATACACCACCCACCCATCAGTTTGACAACAGATTTTAAATTTGGCAAAACGTGAAGATGAAAACATTGGGTGAAAAGCATTATTTTTGTATTAATTAGTATCTTTGTTTGTTAAGAGTATTTCGACCCTATCTTTGTCCTGGAGTGCGATTTTTGAAACTCATTTATTGAACTCAGCAGTTGAAAATGTCAACATTACTATGGAGATATGCATCTTTCTACTGTCTGATTTTTTGATTTGTCATTAAAAAATCATACTCCAGGAGTGCGATTTTTGAAAGTCAAATCAGCAGTAGAAAGATGCGTATCTCCATACATTTTCAACTGTCGAGTTCAACGTATGAGATTCAAAAACCGCACTCCTGATGACTGGATTGAGGTCGAGAGCAAACACATCTGTAATAAAAAAAAATGTCAACTGTAAATTTTTATTACTTATTTGCTTTTTACCTTTTTACATTTCAGCCACATTCTGTTAATGATCGATAAAATTCTGGTAAAGGTTAATTTGATTTATTAACAGCAACATTGGGTCTAGTCAAAGGCTGGGACTGCGAACTGGAGTGCGATTTTTGAATCTCATACGTTGAACTTAGCAGTTGAAAATGAATGGAGGTACGCATCTTTCTACTGCTGATTTGACTTTCAAAAATCGCACTCCTGGAGTATGATTTTTTAATGTCAAATCAGCAGTAAAAAGATGCACGTCTCAATAGTAATTTTGACATTTTCAACTGTCGCACTTAGGGTCAGCGCACACCCAGCGTAGAACTGCTCGCGCATGCTCGAGCATGTTCTTTGCAGTCGCGCACACCTAGCGGCAAAATCCGCCGGCGGCAGCGGCGGAGCATGCTCGCGCGTGTTCGAACAGTCTCGCGGATGCTCCCGTGTTGCTACAGTTGACGTAGTGAATTTTGCGTTGTGTTTACAATATTTTATAGCAAAGACGTGTGATAACAACAATTTTAAAGTATGGTAGACTGGGATTTGGTATTTATTGGGTTACTAGCAAAGGAAGAGGAGCAAGAAGAGCACATCAATAAGATGAAAAGAGGCAAGAAAGATGTACTTATATTTGGGAAATACTACGCCCTGTGCTGTGCTACGGTTTAAAGTTCTAGGGACAGTTATTTTATGGCTAGGTACTATAAAATGGAATATGAACAATTTGAAAACCTACTAAATCTGTTTCGACCTTTTAGATTTTCTTTGTATTTTTAAAAAGAGTTCGATTATTATATAATATTATCTGTAGTAAATTGCCCTTTTCGGGCTAAAGTAGTTAAAAAATATGCTAGATTTAGTCCGAAACCGGCCGAGGCGGCAACACTTACGACGGATCGCAAGCATCGACACGGGCGTATGCTCGAACATGCTCGAGCATGCGCGAGCATGCGCGAGCATGCTCGCGACTGCTCCCGTCGCCGCGAGGAGCATACACGAGCATACTCGAACAGACGCTAAAGGGAATTAATCACTTGCAAGCTATTTTCAACTTTATTTCAATGGGAATAGAGTTCATTATCAATTGAATCAATGAAATCTGCTCGCGCATGCTCGAACAGTTTTACGCTGGGTGTGCGCTGACCCTTATGGTACCTCTTTTTAATACTAACTTGCATAGCACTATTGTTAGATAGGTAGTTTAGTTATCAATATGCATTTACAATTTTACTCCAGCACACACATCTCTCTAAAATAGGTAAGTCAAAATAAGAAATTCTGTCAAAAAATTATCGACTCCATTAGTATTTTATATAATACCTACTTTTGTCAATTCAACACGATAGCCCATTTCAGTTTATTTAACAATTTTAATATTGTTTAATTAAACGTTCTCTTTTTGATAACGTGTTAGCACATTCGTTAGTAGCCCATGACGCATAATATGCGCGTTTTGAGAACCTTATGCCGATGCGCAGGCCATATAATTAAAATTATACAGGGTGTTAGGGTAAACAGGTGCATTACTTTAAGGGGTTATTGTACCCATCATACTGAACAACTTTCCCTAAAAACCTATAGGAAATTCGCAAAAATATTTGTGTACTTCCCATACTAAATGCAATCAGCTGATCGAACTATTTGTATGAAAAGTAGTTTTTTTTTAATTTCCTATGTTTCTTTGGGAAAGTTGTTCAGTACCTATCATGGTTACAAACACCCCTTAAAGTAAAACAACTGTTTACCCTAACACCCTGACCCCTGTATAAGGTCTAACAAAATTATCTGAAACTATTTTTTAAGGGGTGATCAGACCATCAAAGTGAACAATTTTCTCTATCGAACCGATATGGAAATCACGTTAAAAAAAAACCCTGCTTCTTCTTCTTATCGTGTGGGCAGAGCCCTGGTGTCAGAGTTTTTTCAGACCGCCTTACGGCCTCTGACGTGGTTTTTATGTAACGACTACTACCACCAGAGATAGTAGCCGGGACCAACGGCTTAACGTGCCATCAGAAGCACGGAATCATTTTTATTTTCAGACAATCAGGTGATTCAGCCTGCAATGTCCTAACCAACTGGGGAAAAACGCACAAAGTGACATATCACTAGGTGTCCCCCGTGGGAATCGAACCCACGACCTCCGTGTCGAGAGCCAATGCTCTTAACCATTAGACCACATAGGCAGTCAAACCCTGCTGTTCCCATAAAGTTATTATACCTGGCTGTTCCATACAAACCTACTCGACCCAAATGTATGAGTCAGCAAATTTTTTTCGCCATTTCGATATTAGTCTCATTGTAAAAGTTGTTCAGTTTGATGGTCTGAAGCACAAGTAAGCGTCCTATTTAATTTTACACCCTGTATGTTTACTTATTAAGTAGTTACATTATGTCCCTTCCCTTACGAGTAAAACATAAAAAGTTGTTTATTACCTGGTGTCTTACGCCTCTAGTCCCTGGGGACCAGTAAAACGGTATAGTGTCCTGAAAGCTTTCAACCATTTGCACTTATGATCTCGTTATCACCAACGTTTGGGAATTCGAAAAAGCTTGGCACTTCGTAAAAATATAAAAGTTGTGAAAATTATATTTTATTTCACTTTTAACCTTTGAGGTCATATAGGTATCTTAGCAGTTATCGAAGCAAACAATTTTGGTTCTAATTTCAACATTTTAAGGGTCAGCGCACACCTAGCGGAAAACTGTTCGAGCAGTTTTCATTAATCAATTGATAACGAACTCAATGATAATTGAAATGATTAATGAAAACTGATCGAACAGGAGTGCGATTTTTGAATCTCATTCGCTGAGTTCAGCAAGTCAAAATTACTATGGAGATACGCATCTTTCTACTGCTGATTTGACTTTCAAAAATCGCACTCCAGGAGTATGGTTTTTGAAAGTCAAATCAGCAGGACGTACTATAAGGTTTATATTGTCTCACTTTGACTATCTGCCACCGCCTCACGTCTCGTCTCTTCTGTAATAACCGTGCCTTTGGTGTGCGCGACGCTAAGGTTTTCTTTTGCTTTCACTGCAAAAAAAACAATTTGTAGCCACAAAGAGCTTTAAAAAAAGGTTTTGAACAAAGTTACCTGTAGATATCCACTGTAGTGGATGCCGAAAGGTAATTAACAGTCGTCTTTATTGCTATAACAATAAGGTTCACAAGTATTAATTAACTTCCATCGCTATAACCTCGTCTATCTATTCTGCCTGTCCTTTATAACCTTTGATTTTGATCTTTCTTTATCATAATAATAATTATAAGATAAATAATATTCCATCTTGTTATGTATGTCTTCGATAGCCTATAAATAAGTTTTAAGTAATAATACGAATATGTAATAAGATTAGAAAACATTCTAAACACTTGTATAGAAGTGTTAATAAAATTGAATGCGCGACTCTCTTATGATCAATCATTGATCAAGCCCCAATAATGAATGTGTGTGTGCACTGAGAGATCACATCTTGAATTCTGAAATAAAGTACTACAGGTTTTAGTAGTAGTTGTAAAACAATTGTAAAACTGCGTCCTGGAATTTGTAAAGCGATAATTAAAAAGATATAACCTAAAACGTGTGATCCCTCAATCCTCACAGAGGACCTTCTACATCTGGGAAAGTATTAAGTTTAAACCAAGTTTTTGCTTACAGACTTTTAGTAGTACTTTATTTACAACGAATCTACCATATAACATGATACACAGCATCCTACACAAAAAATTACAAAGCCTTTTCACTGAGCTCTCAATCCACACACATGAAATTTTTAATGATAGCATTTTATCGTTAATTTATTAAATAAATCAATATTATTTGCGTTTAACTTTTAGTAAAAACTGTAAGGAAATTTGTAAAAGAAAGAATACATAGCAAATATGTCCTCATTCTATGTAATTGGCATTTAATTGTGATCCCTCAATCCACACGTTTCAAAATAACAAATCATTTGTAAAACAATGAAAATAGCACCTACAATAATGCAAAGCCGCAAATATTTAGTAAAAAAGTTCTACTAAATCTTACCAATTTCAGATCCTGGATTAACGGCGTGGAAAATGAGAAAAACAGCTTCGATAATTCTGCTCAAATAAACCAAGCAAGGTGACCACAAACTAAAACTTCCTGGGACATCATGATTATTCATTTCTCATACTTTGAATTTGAAAGTAGGTAATTGTTTATCTATGAAGCTGCAGTGTTGCCACCTTACCTCCAGATCAAATAGCTAAACCGTACCCAAAAAGTAGCTAGATACTTAAAAGTGGCTGAATAAAGTAATGTTAAAAAAATACATAAATATGCTGAGATGCAGTCTATTTGGATCAGTAATATTGATTTACAATCAGTTATTCTATAAAATTATGCTCTTTGATGTTTTACAATGCTCATCATAGAAAATAGCCTTTAGGTAATCGGAACTCAAAAACAATAAAAAACGCTCTAAGGACCCGTTAAAATGACTAACTTTAGCTTAAGAAATTGGTATTTATTAATAAATAAATAAACAAAAAAGTAGCTAGAATAAGTGTCTAAAATATTTAGCCACATATTTTTTTTGTAGCTGACAAGTTCAAACATGTTGCTAGATCTAGCCAAAGTGACAACACTGTGAAGCGGGTGGAAAACTGGAAAGTGACGCATGAGGATAAATATTAAATATATTTGAAAAAAAAAAAGGATACCTACTTACCCGGTGCAAATTTTTCCTAAGGACCCGTTTTAAAACGTGTAAAAATCACTCGTGAAGATCAGTCTATCTCATTCTCACTGTAGCATACCTACACACGACGCATAGCTGAACACTATGTCCATGAACTTACTATATCTTCTCATAGGCACCCCGAGTGATTTCAAAATTTTTCAAACGTTTTGAAACGTACCTAGTCTAGAATTTATTCATCAAGCGATATAGAAATTATTTTCGCATATTATATCAGCTGCTGTAGTATGCCACCGTGACACAGCACTATCGCACCTTCGCTTTCTTTCTATTTGTGCGCGAACGAACGAGATAAAAGACGTGATATAGCCGTATCACGTGCAACATGCTAGCTAGGCTGGCTTTTGTTTACTTTCTTCGTAGTCGAAATGAAAAGCAGAAAGCGTGATGTAGCACTATCACGCTTCCACTCTCTTTCTATTCGCGCGCGAACAAACGAGATAAAAGACTACATTTGACAGATTGATGTGTTAAATATCGCTATATAATTTTGTTTATTTCACAATTTTCAGTGGTGAATGCATTAGTTCGACTCAGATATCAGTTATACACGCAATACTCGATAAGAAGAGAATGTTTTAATCGCCGATGATTTGCTTTAAATTTTTGAGGAAATCTTTTGTGTAGTTCCGAAGCGTATCACCAGATCTTCACCAAATTAAAATGGAACTGTCTCGAGGGTAAATCCTAACTAGGAACTAAAAAATAATCACCCAAATCGGTCAAGAAATGCCGAAGTTATTACGATTTTCGTAGGTTCTCGATTTCTCTGTGATTCCATAATCAGATCCTGGTTTCCTTAGCATGGTACACCCTTAGGATATCTCCCTTCCAACAAAAAAAGAATAATCAATCAAATATCCGCGAACACACAAAAAAGATTAAGCAATTTTAAGCAAAAGCTCGTAATAGCTTAGTCCTCCAGCTGGAGGCTTGGAGACAAAATGTTTCAAGACGGTAATCTTTTGTACCATTGACGTCTCGCTTATTCTAATGGGCGGTTGTCATATGTCATAAGTATGAATGAATGTCAAGTAGCGTTTTTATGTCTTGCTTTATAATATTTATCTACCCCTATACTATATCTATGTTCCCGAGTGATTTTTACACGTTTTGAAACGGATCCTTAGGAAAAATTTGCACCGGGTAAGTAGGTATCCTTTTTTTTTTAAATATATTTAATATTTATCCTCATGCGTCACTTTCCAGTTTTCCACCCGCTTCACAGTGTTGTCACTTTGGCTAGATCTAGCAACATGTTTGAACTTGTCAGCTACAAAAAAAATATGTGGCTAAATATTTTAGACACTATCTTTTTTTGAAAGGGTATATTTGAAATTTATCCTCATACATCCCTTTCCAACCGCTTCATAGATAAACAATTACCTACTTTCAAATTCAAAGTATGCGAAATGAATAATCATGATGTCCCAGGAAGTTTTAGTTTGTGGTCACCTTGCTTGGTTTATTTGAGCAGAATTATCGAAGCTGTTTTTCTCATTTTCCACGCCGTTAATCCAGGATCTGAAATTGGTAAGATTTAGTAGAACTTTTTTACTAAATATTTGCGGCTTTGCATTATTGTAGGTGCTATTTTCATTGTTTTACAAATGATTTGTTATTTTGAAACGTGTGGATTGAGGGATCACAATTAAATGCCAATTACATAGAATGAGGACATATTTGCTATGTATTCTTTCTTTTACAAATTTCCTTACAGTTTTTACTAAAAGTTAAACGCAAATAATATTGATTTATTTAATAAATTAACGATAAAATGCTATCATTAAAAATTTCATGTGTGTGGATTGAGAGCTCAGTGAAAAGGCTTTGTAATTTTTTGTGTAGGATGCTGTGTATCATGTTATATGGTAGATTCGTTGTAAATAAAGTACTACTAAAAGTCTGTAAGCAAAAACTTGGTTTAAACTTAATACTTTCCCAGATGTAGAAGGTCCTCTGTGAGGATTGAGGGATCACACGTTTTAGGTTATATCTTTTTAATTATCGCTTTACAAATTCCAGGACGCAGTTTTACAATTGTTTTACAACTACTACTAAAACCTGTAGTACTTTATTTCAGAATTCAAGATGTGATCTCTCAGTGCACACACACATAATAATGATACATAGCTCATGTTATTGGTTTCAAAATGTGTATAATTATTAAATAAATTGTAGTATAACAAACAATTTATTAAATAAATTGTAGTAAGTATAAATTGTATTAGAACAAAGTTATCTGCATTGTAAAATAAAAGCAGAATTGTATCTTGACTATTGTTTTATTTCACGCTTCCGTGAATAACATGTATAAATATCCCTGCAGAACGAAAGCTTCATACAAGCGGCCAAGCGGCTGCTGTATGTCGGTGCACTCACACAGTCACACATGCATGCGTTAAAGGCTACTTATCAGCTGGCAAGTTCTTGCAATAAAATCAGACTTCAGAAAAAGAGTAAGTATACAGGGTGTTAGGTAAACAGTTGCATTACTTTAAGGGGTGATTGTACCCATGATACTGAACAACTTTCCCTAAGAAACCTATAGGAAATTAGCAAAATACGACACCCCTTAAAGTAATGTAACTGTTTACCAATACCCTGTATAGGTTAATGAAAATATTAAAATGCACTAGGGATAACAGGTATAATAAAAAAAAAGGTAAAAATATCTTAAAATAATTTTATTTATTGAAATAAATTGATTTTATGTACAGAAGCGTATAATATCGTTATAATTAATTAATTATGTATTATTACAAACACACGAAACTAAATATTATTGCCATAACCTTTAGAATTGAATTTATTCTAAATAATAAATGTAAAAATTACTTTTACACTCGTACATCATAATTGCATTATTTTTATGATAAAAAAGTTTATAAAACGATACATGGTTATACAAGTTGTGAATAAATAAACGTAAAACCTGAAAACCGTTTTTCGATACTTCAGTTAGTCATGTTATCGATTATCGTAACGATAATATGAAAAAGTGCAACTGTTTACCCTAACGCCCTGTATACGAGTTCAGTCAGTAGGATTTGAATATGACAACACTTTTCTTTAACTCCTGTACCAAAAGACGACACGCACGACACGATATTATTAGGTGATATGCGGGTGAAAGAGAAAAAAAAAGAAAGCGAGTGAGGAACCAAATATTGTCATGGAAAAATATGGAGGAGACCTGGACCTATGTGAGATGGACCGAGCAAGAGCCTTTGTGAATTTCTACGAAAAGTTAAAACAGTTATAGATTCTTTATAAACAGTTTTCATGTTTTACGTTCATAATATAAGCATCTTTTGTTTAATATCAAAATTACTAAAAGTTTTATCAGTAATTGATAATTATTGTTACAATGGAAAGTATAATTAATTTAAAGCTAAATTAACTCAGTCAAACTAAATAATTGTTAGGGTAATTATAATTAATGATCTACTTACTACATTAGTATTGTACTTGTTCAAATATGGCAAACCAAATAAAACGGTGGTATATTGTCATTAAACAGTCGTTTCGATCGTAGTAAGATAAAGTAAGAGCACGGCACTGCCGTGGATACGTATTTCAGTTATTTTAAATATTTAAATATCAATTGATATCATTAGCATCCTTTTAAACTAAGAGTCTACCCATCAAACTGAACAACTTTTACTGTAGGAGCAAACCAATCGGAGCAAATAAAAAATCAATTGTTCCATACTAAACTGCAATGTCGACGCGCGAGTTCGCGACTCAAATGTATGCAACAGCAGATTTTTTTTTGCTCCGATCGGTTTGCTGCCATAGTAAAAGTTGTTTATTTTGATGGGTAGACTCTTAGTTTAAAAGGATGCTAATGATATCAATTTCACCCTGTAGATTAAAAATATACGCGAGCTCTTGAGTGTGGTTCCCACTATATTCACTTGGTTGATATCACCTGAGGCACGTCTCGGTTTTTGTTGTTTTCTAAGGGGTGGCATGCTAGGCCCCCTGGGTGAATAAAGTGGTATTTTTTTCCTCATTATCATCATATTTTATAATCTCGTATATTACGTATTTTAAGGCATGCTGGAACATTTACATTACGATCTAAATAAAAATTCATGATTCTGATTGGATACTCTGATCAATTGATCATACATTAAGGCACAATGCTCGACCCACAGATTGTCCACTGGCTAAGCCGGTTTGTCCACGGGCGGCGTGTAGGTGAACTCATGTGAATGATCGCGCATACACCGCCGCGCCTTGTTAGTAGTGAACCTATCGTAGCGCGATTGCATAAAGCTTTGTTTCTGGATTAGTTGAAAACAGTAAAACAAATTTTAAAACATATACTGTCCTCATAAGCCAAAAAGCGAGAACAAGCTCAGTATGAGATGCCCCTTTTTGGCTTATGCGGGCAGTATACAGACATGGTGTAAATATTTATGAGTACCCATAGAAAAGGGCGTAATTGTACTTCTCAAACTAACTTTCATCCAATCTACACCAGAACTTGTACCAGTTTAGTCGAATCATCAATCATATTCGATTGCCATGCTTTACTCGTCATCCCTACTACAACACCTAACATACTCAAGCGCTTTATTCAAGCAGTCCAGCCACATATCTCTGTCCTTAGTCGTGTCCGCGGCCAACAGATGTCGCCTCACTACGGAACCGTCCGGTCTCTTCACGTAGACCAGGGATCCCGAGTCGGGGACTATAAGCCCCGCGGGTACGGACGATTCTAGGAGTATAGTGTTCGGACGAGCGCAGAGGTCCCGCGGCGCCTTTACTACTTTGTCGGATATTACTGTGGCTAGGTCGATGTCGCCGATCGGCATCTGTGGGTGAGAAATCAGCGTAAACTACAATGCCTCCTCGACACAAATGACTGATGAATTTTACAAATTCAGGTTTGCTTCCATATTAAGAGGGCTATCACAGTCCAGTGGCGCCCTCATCACATTAAAAAAGATTTCTCAATAAAGAAAGCCTAAATTAAAAAAGTGCTCAACACGAACACTACTAAAGCCTTCAATCCATTGTTATACAATACTTTTATAGGTTCTAAACATTCCACTTTTAGACAATTTCGAATAAAAACAAAAGCTGCCGTTTTTTTTTTCTTTTTTCAAAATTTTTATGTTTCGACCTTTAAATAGTACATTACGATACGTGTGACCTAAGTAGTCCATTATTGCACGGCGTGAATTATCGCCCGAGCGCAGCGAGGGCGATAAACGCCGTGTAATAATGGACTTACTTAGGTCACGAGTATCGTATACTATTTTATAGCTCGTGTGACCTAAACCCGCCAACTTTTGTGTGTGTGTGTGTGTAATGTATTGACATTCTCTTTCATGTTGAAGTTTTTAATTCTACGAATACGTATACTAACGAAAAGGGCAGAAAGGGGGACCGGGGGCGAAGCCCCCGGCGGGGTGGAGGGGCGGAGCCCCCCCGGGGGCACGGGGGGCGGAGCCCCCCGTAGGACACAACCACGACTTTAAAATCTTCGATCATATATCGCAACCACAATCAATAGATACTCACCTCTAATCACATCTACCGTCACATCATCATCAGCCCCTACTCACCCCCTACGCACGTACGCACTAGGTGGCACGTAATCACATCTACCGTCACATCATCATCAGCCCCTACTCACCCCCTACGCACATACCCCTAATTACCCCCACGAACTAGGGGGTATACCCCCTAATCACCCCCACGAGCTAGGGGGTACACCCCCTAATCATCAGCACGAGCTAGGGGGTACGCCCCCTAATCACCCCAATGAGCTAGGGGGTACACCCCTAATCACCAGTACGGGCTAGGGGGTATGTACCCTAATAACCCCAACGAGCTAAGGGGTACACCCCTAATCACCCACACGAACTAGGGGGTACACCCCTATTCACCTCCACGAGCTAGGGGGTCCACCCCCTAATCACCCCCGCGAGCTAGGGGGTGCACCCCCTAATCACCACTACACACCCCTTACGCATTAGGGGGTGCACCCCTATGCATCCCCAATCACCCCCTACGGACTAGGGGGCGCATCCCTTACTCGCACCCTACTACCAACATACTAATAAGGTGTGATTAGGGGGTGCGGGTGTAAGTAGGGCGTACGTAGGGGTAAGTATAGGTATGATCAAATATAATTAAAGTAAGTTGGAGTCAGTTGGGGATTTCGCGATTTCAATGTTGGTCACATTGAATGAAAGCACATTTAAAAGTACCTTCTTTTGTTTATTATTTATGCATCTGTGCAATAAAGTATTTTCGAATGGTGTAATGTAATTCGTGTATTAATGGACTACTTAAGTACTTAGTAACGAAAA
Organism: Agonopterix subpropinquella; assembly: GCA_922987775.1. Lineage (NCBI taxonomy): Eukaryota > Metazoa > Arthropoda > Insecta > Lepidoptera > Depressariidae > Agonopterix > Agonopterix subpropinquella. Next base: position 7,644,825 of record OV277694.1, on the reverse strand, counting down.
ACCGTGACCTAAGTGCGGGTTTAGGTCACGGAATGCTATAAAAGTACCTTATTAATTGTTTATTATGCATCTGTGCAATAAAGTAGATTCATTTTCGAACGGTGTAATCCGTGTAATAATGGGCTACTTAGGTAACGCAAAACCGTGACCTAAGTGCGGGTTTAGGTCACGGAGTGCTATAATAGTACATTACGATACGTGTGACCTAAGTAGTCCATTATTGCACGGCGTGAATTATCGCCCGAGCGCAGCGAGGGCGATAAACGCCGTGTAATAATGGACTTACTTAGGTCACGAGTATCGTATACTATTTTATAGCTCGTGTGACCTAAACCCGCCAACTTTTGTGTGTGTGTGTGTGTGTAATGTATTGACATTCTCTTTCATGTTGAAGTTTTTAATTCTACGAAAACGTATACTAACGAAAAGGGCAGAAAGGGGGACCGGGGGCGAAGCCCCCGGCGGGGTGGAGGGGCGGAGCCCCCCCGGGGGCACGGGGGGCGGAGCCCCCCGTAGGACACAACCATGACTTTAAAATCTTCGTTCATATATCGCAACCACAATCAATAGATACTCACCTCTAATCACATCTACCGTCACATCATCATCAGCCCCTACTCACCCCCTACGCACGTACGCACTAGGTGGCACGTAATCACATCTACCGTCACATCATAATTAGCCCCTACTCACCCCCTACGCACGTACCCCTAATTACCCCCACGAACTAGGGGGTACACCCCCTAATCACCCCCACGAACTAGGGGGTACACCTCCTAATCATCAGCACGAGCTAGAGGGTACACCCCCTAATCACCAGCACGAGCTAGGGGTACACCCCCTAATCACCCCCACGAGCTAGGGGGTACACCCCCTAATCAGCAGCGCGAGCTAGGGGGTACACCCCCTAATCACCCCCACGATCTAGGGGGTACACCCCCTAATCACCCCCCACAAGCTAGGGGGTACACCCCCTAACCACCCCACGAGCTACGGGGTACACCCCCTAATCACCCCAACGAGCTAGGGGGTACACCCCCTAATCACCCCACGAGCTAGGAGTACACCCCTAATCACCTCCACAAGCTAGGGGGTACACTCCCTAATCACACCCACGAGCTAGGGGGTGCACCCCCTAATCACCACTACACACCCCTTACGCATTAGGGGGTGTACCCTCTTATCACCCCTATGCATCCCCAATCACCCTCTACGCACTAAGGGGCGCATCCCTTACTCGCACCCTACTACCAACATACTAATAAGGTGTGAGCAGGGGGTGCGGGTGTAAGTAGGGCGTACATAATATAATTAAAGTAGGGGGGGTAACTTGGAGTCAGTTGGGGATTTCGCGATTTCAATGTTGGTCACATTGATTGAAAGCACATTTAAAAGTACCTACCTTTTTTTGTTTATTATGCATCTGTGCAATAAAGTAGATTCATTTTCGAATGGTGTAATGTAATCCGTGTAATAATGGACTACTTAGTAACGAAAAACCGTGACCTAAGTGTGGGTTTAGGTCACGGAATGCTATAAAAGAACCTTCTTTTGTATATTATGCATCTGTGCAATAAAGTGGATTCATTTTCGAACGGTGTAATCCGTGTAATAATGGACTACTTAGGTAACGCAAAACCGTAACCTAAGTGCGGGTTTAGGTCACGGAGTGCTATAAAAACCTTTATAGCACTCCGTGACCTAAACCCGCACTTAGGTCACGGTTTTTCGTTACCTAAGTAGTCCATTATTACACGGATTACACCGTTCGAAAATGAATCTACTTTATTGCACAGATACACAATAGGTACTTTTAAAGCACTCCGTGACCTAAACCAGCACTTAGTTCACGGTTTTTCGTTACTAAGTAGTCCATTATTACACGGATTACGTTCAAAAATGAATCTACTTTATTGCACAGATGCATAATAAACAAAAGAAGGTACTTTTAAAATGTGCTTTCAATCAATGTGACCAACATTGAAATGGCGAAAACCCCAATTGACTTCAACTTACCCCCTACATTAATGATTTATTATTTTACTGTGCCTACCCCCCCTTACCCCTACGTACTCTGGGCTACTTACCCCTACTCACAACTTATTAATATGTTGGTAGTACGCTAGCTAGGGGGTGCATAGGGGGTAACGGGTGCGTAGGGGGAAATTAGGGGGTGCGCCCCCAAGTGCGTAGGGGAGATTGGGGTAATTAGGGGGTGCACCCCCTAGGATGTAGGGTAATTAGGGGGTGCACCCCCTAGCTCGTGGGGGTGATTAGGGGGTGTACCCCCTAGTTCATGGGGGTGATTTGGGGGTGTACCCCCTAGCTCGTGGGGCTATTAGGGGGTGCACCCCTTAGCTTGTGGGGGGCGATTAGGGGGTGCACCCCCTACTAACACCTTATTAGTGTGTTGGTACTAGGTAGTGCGTAGGGGGTGATCAGAGGTGAGTATTAACTATTGATTGTGATTGCGAAATATTAACGAAGCTTTTGAAGTCGTGGTTGTGTCCTTCGGGGGGCTCCGCCCCCCGTGCCCCCGGGGGGGCTCCGCCCCTCCACCCCGCCGGGGGCTTCGCCCCCGGGCCCCTTTTCTCCTCTTTTATTTGGTATACGTATTCATAAAATTAAAAACCTCCTTTTTTGAAGTCGGTTAAAAAGTTCACCATTAGAGAGAATTTCATTAAATTAAAAAGTTGGCGGGTTTAGGTCACACGAGCTATAAAATAGTATACGATACTCGTGACCTAAGTAAGTCCATTATTACACGGCGTTTATTATAATATATGATAATTTCACGCCGTGCAATAATGGACTACTTAGGTCACACGTATCGTAATGTACTAATAAAAGTATTCTATGAAAATAGCTTGAAGGCTTTTGTAGTGTTCGTGTTGAGCACTTTTTTAATGTAGGCTTTCTTTATTGAGAAATCTTTTTTAATGTGATGAGGGCGCCACTGGACTGTGATAGCCGTCTTAAAAGTGGTTCTGTTTGATTGTCTGCACCACCACTGAAATTTCGAAAAAAATTCACCCAGTACCACTGCACTAGGTGGTATAAATAGGATTGAGCCTCATCGGAACCACGGGATCGCATTTTTTCGCGCTCCATCCTTTTCTGTCACTCAGGAACGTCATTTGCTAGAGCGAGAAAGATAGCGGGAATGCGATCGCACGCGGCAGCACCGGTAGTGCTTCGATCTTTCTCGCTCTAGCCAATGACGTTTCTGAGCGACAGAAAAGGATAGAGCGTGAAAAAATGCGATTCCGTGCGGTCAAATGAGACTCAACCCTTATGGTATGGTCATGTGTTGGATATGTACGTGGATGTTCTGAGGTTTCAGAATATTTCTGACTACCCCCTCGGGGAATATAGTCGTGAGCATATGCATGCATGCATGTGTTGGATATGTCCCACATTCTCTCCACCATTACTAGTCCATTTTCCAGCGATGGTGTCGAAGAAGGACAAATCGTCAGCCTTCAATCTTCGGACTACCGAATTCGGTTACGTTAGGGTATTTTAATACCCCAGAAAAATCTGTTCTCACCTTCTTGTGTATATCGTCGGGGTACTTCCAGTAGGCGAGGCGCGGCGGCTGTAGGCGGAACCAGCGGCGGTGCCAGGCGCCCAGCCCGGACACGTCGTCGAAGGCGGTTAAGAAGGCTGAATGCGGCTCGGGCGCGGTGACCCGCACTCTCGCCTTTATGTCTATGTTTATAGAGCCTTCCAGCGGACTGCCGCAGGGGACCTGAAGAGTAAAAGTACATATAATAAAATTCCAACTTATAAGTCAAAATATTCAGTTTTATCACAAAAAAACCACAGCTTTAATTCAAAGGTTTATGAAACTACGAGAAACTAATCGCGGAAATTTTTAATGGTGTTTCTGTGATTTTTGACAGTATTCCATTCCACCCGTTCACCGGAATACATTTTGATACACACTGCCTTTCGGGACCGTCAAAAACATGGCACAACTAACAATTTCGGCTCAGCATGCAATTGTATTTAGCATGGTTCACTTTTGGCATATTGAATAATAAACTGACCTGAACATAATAAAAAAATCGCATCGAAACGTCATTGTATTTTTTCACTAGCTTTAGATCAGATTCATCATATCAGCCGATAGACGTCCACTGCTGAACATAGGCCTCCCCAAAAATGGGGGGATTTGCCATAATCGCCATGCTTGGCAGGCGGGTTGGCGATCGCAGTTGGATTGAATGTGTGTACTCAGAGGATGCTGCTGTCCATCCTCCGGTAGATCCCTTAATCGCCTTTTACGACACCCACGGGAGGAAACGGGGTGGTGCTATTCTTAGCCGACACCACACGGACAATCTCTCGGACGGATTCATTTTCTGAAATTACTAAAATGCAGCTGTAACTGTGTTCCGCCCGGGCTCCGTACGCGCGGCGCTTTAAAGACATAGAACTTGATATCATCGGTCCACTGACCTTGCTGAGTGTGAAGCTCTTCCTGTTGGCCTGGCTCAGCGCGAAGATGCAGTACCCGTGCAGCTGCAACTGTGGGCTGCGTACAGAAAGTGGCCCGCCCGGACTCTGTACGCGCGGCGTCTTCAACTCTGACACTTTAGACTTTGGTGTCAACATCTTTGAGTTCGACTGGAAAGGTAAATTGGGGAATTTAGTTTTACTTCGATTTAGCGTCCGAAGAGAACCTATTACGGTCAAATTATGCATGCTATGGCATGCTAAACCGACAAGAGGAGAGGAAAGACTTGCCCGGCATTGGGACATAGAATGGTCTTAAATAGGTATCTCTTAAATTAGTACAAAGGAAACAAAATCATTAGAATATTCTCACCTTCTTGTTAAAGATGTGATATTTGACATCGTGTGGCAGCATTTCTTTTGAAGCCTGCAGTAAGTATACTTCGACAGTCACCTAGAAATAATATTTGAAATGTATAGAAAGACTGAAGGACGTAGTTAAGCGTAATATAGTCCATGGGGTTTATTTTATACCTAATATGTTTTATAAACAAGTGATAGAAACTTAATATACAAGCGAACGCTTAATTTTTTTATTTTGAGCGCAGATATCTCGAGACAGAAGCATTATAACATTATAAGAAGTAGATCATCTGCGGCCCCGTACGAGAGATAATTAGCTACTCACGTTCGGACACCCAGGGTTACCATCACTACTGCATACGTGGCATGCGGAGATATTGTCAGTGTGTGCGTGTTACGAGGCGTACGGACTGGCGAGCACACATACAAGCCGCGTTTGGTACCATTGTATGAAGATGTCCTACTGCCTTATACTGTGATAATAACGATTAAGTTTCTATGGGAGTTTTGTTCCATTGGGTAAGACCTATCTAACGAAATTGACTCGAAATGCAAATTTCTATATGCAAATGTTCGCAGCATAGTAAAAAAAGGTAAATTGGATGAGTTAAAATGTATCTTAAAATCAATACCCCATTTAGTACATGTAATAGTTTTGACAGAGACATGGATTAAATCAGAGTCAGAAGCTGAGCGACTAACTTTACCCAGCTATACGCATTACTACAACTTCAGGAAGAAGTCCAAAGGAGGTGGAGTATCTATCTATGTCCACAATAGTTTGAAACACAGTTTTATTGAAGACCTATGCGAAAATGATAATCACTACCTGTGGGTACACTTGAGTAAGTTCTCCTTGGACGTCGGTGCAGTGTATAAGCCAGAAAGAACAAACGACAGTAACTTTTTAGAAATATTTTCAGAACAACTACTTAAGCGTAAGAGAGCTATCACTTTTGGTGATTTTAACTACAACCTCCTGAAAGCGGATCGATTGACCAAAAACTACAAACGAACGTTACATGAAAATGGATATACCGTGCTGAATAAGATAAGTGAAGATTACTGTACTCGAGAAACATCCACTACAAAAACTATTCTTGACCATGTCTGCTCTAATATTAAAAATTTAAAGTTTCACCTCGCGATGGTTAATTCTGCAATGTCTGATCACAAACAAGCTTACCTTGAAGTCTCTAAATATATACCAGAAGCAAAGACCAGGATTCAATACCAAGCTATAGATTACGTCAAACTATATAAAAATATGGAGAGTATACAAACCCATGATTATGACACCAATTATGACAATCTAGAAGGAAAAATGAAGGAAGCCGTTAACAGCAGTAAATTATTAAAAACCAAAGTACAAAATCCACCCAGAACTGATTGGATCAATAAAGATATTATTTCAGCTTTAAATAAAAGAAACCAACTACATAAAAGAATGAAGACACATTTCGACGACATTAATACAAAGAAAGAATTTATTGCATTCAAGAAAGAAGTACAAGAAAACATCCAAACTGCGAAAAGTCGGTACTACCTTAAAGCTTTTAAAGATTGTGAGCGGAAACCCCTGAAGATGTGGACATTAATTAACAGCCTAGCAAACAACAAAAACAAAACAAGCTCTGCTCCCTCAATACTTGAAACACAATCGGGCACAACTACTAGTATCAGTGAAATATGCGAATGTTTCAACTCCTTCTTTGCAAGCATTGGCTCAATGCTAGCGAATAAAATCGATCCGACTTATCACAACAGCTCTACTTACAGGTACTTATACAGCACATCCCACAACACTAACTTTGAGCTAACCAATCTAAAGCCAACGACGATTAATGAAGTCAACAAGATAGTAGATAGCCTCAATCCCAACACTAGCACTGGCCTAGATGGCATCAGTTGCAAAGCCGTCAAGTGTGTTAAGAATTTGATTACTGATAGATTAACAACCTGTATTAATGCATGCTTAGAGAATGGTATTTTCCCAGACAAACTGAAAGTTGCGAAGGTTAGCCCAATATATAAGTCTGGTAAAAAAACAGATCCAGGGAACTATCGCCCGATCTCTGTGCTTCCCGTATTTTCAAAAATATTTGAAAAGATCATTTACAATCGTCTTTACACATATCTTACATCTATCAACTTTCTTTTCAATAAGCAATATGGTTTTCGCCCCCAATCGAACACTCTGTCCGCTACTAACGATCTTGTTACAAACCTTAAAAACAACATCGATGACAAAAAAATCGCGCTGGGGATCTTTATTGACCTAAAAAAAGCATTTGACACTATTAGTCACGAACTGCTTTTGCAGAAGTTGCTACAGATTGGCATCAAGGGAACCGCACTTAATATATTTCAATCCTACCTGGCCGATAGATATCAAGTTGTCAAAATTGGAGATATTCAGAGTACACCAAGTTTGATAGTCTGTGGTGTCCCCCAAGGATCTATCCTTGGACCCTTGCTTTTCTTGATTTATATAAATAATATTAGTGAGATAGGTTTAAAAGGGGACATATCACTTTACGCAGATGACACAAGCTTATTCTATTTCGGTGATAACATTGGTACTATATTCAAGCATGCCCAAGAAGACATTAACTCTCTGCATACCTGGTTTCAGTATAACCTGCTAACGATCAACGTAGCAAAAACAAATTACATAATTTTTTGTGCAAAAAATAAACAAATTAAACCGTACGAACCCTTAACAATCAACAATGAGCCACTGACAAAAGTAGATTCAGAAAAGTACCTTGGACTCATTCTTGACAGTCGTTTAACGTGGACACCACACTTAGAAAAGCTACGTTCAAAGTTGTCATCCCTATTGGGCTCTCTTCGTGGTATCGTTCGCTGTTTTCCACTTTCTGTTCGCCATTTAATATATAATTCCATGGTCAAACCTCATTTAGACTACTTAATTGAAATCTGGGGCTCTGCAGCAAAAACAAATATCAAACCAGTACAAATAACACAAAATAAAATTATCAAGATGCTATTTCACTATGATTATCTCACACCAACTGCCAAAATTTACAAAGAAAAAAAGCTGATGACAGTATCACAATCTTATAAATATAACACTTGCATACTTATAAGGAAAATTCTAAACAAACAGATACACACACAAACATCATTTACCAAGAAGAAACAAATTCAAAAACGTTTAACAAGACAAGCAAATCATCTTTGTTTGCGAGCACCGCGCACAAATTACGGAAAAAAAAACATTTTGTTTGAGGGAGCACAGCTTTATAACAATTTGCCTAAAGACATAAAAGAGATACAATCTTTCCCATTATACAAAAAAGTGTTGAAGAGTCACATCTTGAGGGATCTCTCAGAGTTTAAGATGGGATAAGATAATATCAGTGTTCTTTGGTCTAGAGACTGACGTTTGCGATATTGTTATAATTCATGACGGTTCAGTGACAGTTTCGGGGAGGCTAGCTTTTGAATTCTTTCAAATTAAAAGGTACCTACAATTTCTATTTGATGATATCGATAGAGAACAATTTCTATTGTTAGTGTCAATAGAATTAGTAATAAATTGCTATTGATATGACACGTAATACATTCCTTTCGTCAAGTTGACTTGCTCATCTCTTATTTTTGTCTACCCTCAAATATTTTATGATTCGCTGCATATTGTTGTTGTTGTAATCTCTTGTATTATGCCTGTATATGCTTTGGGCACCTTTGAGTGTTTGTATTGTATGTATTGGAGCTTTGCTTTGAGAAATTGCTTATACCCTTACTTTACCTAAGTTCTAAACCTGTACGTGTATGTATACCTAACCTAAAATATCGTTCTGTTATCTGTACGTTCAAAAATTTTGTTTAATTTTATTTTACCTTGTATTTCTCAATATTTTAAGTGAATTGTATTCTTTCTTTTTGAGAAATAAATATCTTAAACCATAAACCATAAATGTGTTATATGTCTTCATGCCAAATTTCAATGCAGTAGGTGCAAAAATTAGAGAGCTATTGAGACCTTGAAGTCGCTGGAGAGGCCGTCCATGCGTATTTCATCGGGAAAGTGCAGCACGTGGCCGGTGGGCTGGGTGAGCTGCATGCTGGAGGCGAGCACGCGGTCGCGGCACTTCAACAGGCAGACCGCGTGGTGACCCACTGCACCATCTGCGGATGTATCCAAAAACAATGTTAATATTCAAATTCAAAAATTTTTATTCAAAATAATATCACATAGTTCTTTGACCGCTCCCACTGCATCGGAAGGTGTTCCGTTGAGAGAAGATGCGGCCAGAAACTCTACAACACACATCTTTTAAACAAAACAAAATGTACAAAATACAATTAAAATACAATATTGCATTACATAGTGTAAAATTGTCAAGACCAGACATTTTGGTCATTCAAATAACCATCGAGTTTATAATAACCTTTTTTACAGAGGACTTGTTTAACATGGGACTTAAACTTTTTATCTGGTAAGTTTAGAATATCCTCTGGTATCTTATTATAAGACCGTATAATTTTTACAATCTGTTCTGTAATTCCAGAGATTCCCCTATTAGTGCAGAAGTGTAGAATGTTTATTAGCGTAGATGATCTCATTACGAAGATACGCCTTTAAGAAACATAAAAAAAAAAGTTGGAAATGTATGATAACTTTTTTAAATTATCACTTTTGTTTTGATTAGTCGACTTTTTCACAAAAAAGTTAATTTAACTTTTGAACCATTCATTTCCGGACCTATGTCTATGGGCAGTGCACTGCAGTGCACAATCAGTGATCACTCACGTTTGACAGCTGCGATAATTGCCTGGCTTTTTGCCTGCATCTTCTAAGATGCAGGCAAAAAGCCAGGCAATAATTTAGTTTTCGTTCCTGAAGCGCACAGTTCGAAATTCTAAAAACGCGCGAAATCGGGTTGTGTGCAGTATCTGTTACGGGTGATATGGTGTCAAAATTGTTGGAAATCATCCCTGCTACCCCTCGTCCATTTTGGACCATCGCTTCTGGGACATCTCGCTACGATGACGGCAGCCAGTGCAGACAAGGTGGTAGCGCGGGTAAAAGCTTGTATACGTTAGATAGACCAGCGTTTGTTACGTTACCAGCGTTAAGTAGTCGCATGTAGTCCCTGCGCAGCGGCACGCTGAGGCCGTGGATGTGCAGCGCGGCCATGCCGGCCGTGGCGGCGGGCCCCGCGCCCTCCACCTGCAGGCGCTGCATCTCGTGCAGGCACGCCTGCCGACGGTGCGCTGCGACCAACATACACTTAAGTCAGGCCTCTGTCACTCGTCCGTACGTACAGAGAGAAGCACCTTAGCTTTGGCAACCAAAAAAACGCCCTTATACTCCTAAGGGCCTGTTTCACCACTTCTGAGTAAGTTCTGGTTAGCCTATACGACAGATAGTTTAACATAATTTGTATGAAAAATATGTCTAAATATCTGTCGGCTAAGCTAACAAGAACTTACTAAGAAGTGTTGAAACAAGCCCTTTATATCCAAAATTTTACTTTGGATGATCAAAGTTAGCAATTTAAGGAGTTGTTCACAAAAACTGCTAAGGAGCGAATAAAAAAATCACTAAAGGCCAAATCATTCCAAAGGGTCTTATAACTATCACTGTGCCAGATGGTTATGTAATCATGAAAAAACTCTATACTAGATTCTTGCACTTCAGTCTCTCTCCTATCGTGTGGGCAGAGCCCTGGTGTCAGAGTTTTTGCACTTCAGTTATGACTAGATAATCAGGTTCAATGGTTTCCAAATATTCGTCTTCCTTCTCCCATCTTGGTATATCGAAAGCGAATATTAGTAACCGCAACGGCTTAAACACAGGAAATGGCCCAGGCGGCTACTAGATCCTTAATAAAATAAGTTACGGTTGTCAATAGTTTTGACTACTACCTTGCTCTCTTCACTTCTTTATTCATTACACTTACTACTGGCTAATTTACCCTGAGGGCAGTTTCAGGTTTTACTGGATACGTAAAATCTGAACAGGTGTTTAATAAATACAGAGATTCACTTACTAGCAAGTAGAAGCAACCTCTCTCCCTCTGCCTGCTCCGTGGAGCCGCTGAACTCGACGGTGGCAGCGCAGAGGTTGAGCGCTTGGCTGGCCTGCCAAGAAAACACAGTGCGTCACAAAAATATTAACATCATGTTGTGTCACAATAAGATGTTGCTAAGAGTAAGAAGCATTGGGTCTGCGTGTCCATTGGATGGGCACATACCTCTAAATATAACGGGGATGTAGTGCGCCACATTTACCCACGCGGGTCCATTGAAAGCCATAGGAGCGGATTATTGGAAGCCAGATTACAATTACTTGTGGCCAACGTATTTTAAAGATAAGGTGGCTTGGTTTATTACTAATGAAAGGTTGCCCCCTCTAATGGACAACTACCTAACGGGTCTAGGGTGGCTGGGATCACACGCTCCGTTGAGATGTATCGGATCACACGCGTCGATGATGTAGATGATACCTGGGATATGACAGTCTGATGCTTGGCTATCTCTGCCTGCAGCTCCTTGATCCGCTGCCGCACTGTGGTCACGTTGGCGGCGGGCTCGTCAGGGGTGGCTGGATCACACGCGTCAGTAGATGATACCTGGGATATGACAGTCTGCTGCTTGGCTATCTCTGCCTGCAGCTCCTTGATCCGCTGCCGCACTGTGGTCACGTTGGCGGCGGGCTCGTCAGGGGTGGCTGGATCACACGCGTCAGTAGATGATACCTGGGATATGACAGTCTACTGCTGGCTATCTCTGCCTGCAGCTCCTTGATCCGCTGCCGCACTGTGGTCACGTTGGCGGCGGGCTCGTCAGGGGTGGCTGGATCACACGCGTCAGTAGATGATACCTGGGATATGACAGTCTGCTGCTTGGCTATCTCTGCCTGCAGCTCCTTGATCCGCTGCCACACTGTGGTCACGTTGGCGGCGGGCTCGTCAGGGGTGGCTGGATCACACGCGTCAGTAGATGATACCTGGGATATGACAGTCTGCTGCTTGGCTATCTCTGCCTGCAGCTCCTTGATCCGCTGCCGCACTGTGGTCACGTTGGCGGCGGGCTCGTCAGGGGTGGCTGGGATCACACGCTCCGGTGACACGTGCCGGACCACACGCATCGGTGTCGTTGGCGTTGAAGACTGCAAGAAGTAAAGTTTTCTACTTAAACTATGCCATAAAATTGAGAGAATAGTATCTTACTTTAAGAAATAAATTGCGACAGCTACATTTTCATCTATGTTAGACTTGTGTAGCACTATGAGTTTACCAAAGAATGGCCAGTAGCATTAAAGCAGACTTCAACTACTTGTGATCTAGTTCTAGTGTTGCCAAAACATTCTAGTTAATGAAAAATTGCCCGGGTTCTGAATTTTCTAAGTTGCCAAGCCTAGCCGACATACCTTCCGAAATTACCCGATCCAACTTCGGCAGCTAATCATTTTACTTGATAATACGCGGTGACGATGTGGTAAGTCGCGCGTAATTTAAAAAGCATTGCAGGCGTAATCACGCAGAGTTTCAGCCGCGTAATTTCGGCATGTTGTGTTTATACATGGTTGAGATTGGTTTTATTCTAGATTCTTACGTAGCAGAAAATATCCTATGCACAGTAAACGGCATTCAATCTTAAGGTCTTCGACCACTTTCTTGGCAAACAATGTACGAAACATTAACTCACAGCATTCTGCATCCGCCTGTAGAAGCTGACGCTATGGACGAGCTCGTTGCCGCGGTCGCGGGGCACGGCAGGGGTGGCGGGGGAGGGCTGCTTCAGCGGCGACTTGAACTGCTTCTCCTGGTACACGAAACTGGATGAGGAGAGGCTGCCGTGCTGCAACACGGCCGGGAGGTTTACATGTATGGATTGATATACCAGAAAGACGTCTCGAATTTTTTGGACTTTCTTTGGACTTTCCAGTAGTCTTTGAGAGTTATGCGGTGCGGTTTTCATTTTAACTTGTTCCTAACGCGTTTCTCACTTATTCATGAAAGGATATCTTTGGTCTGCAGTGGGATCCTACAGGGTATAACTAACTTAACCGCGTATGTTCGCATAAATCAAATAATGATAAACTCTTTAAGAACCTATCTCTGTTCTGTTGTTCATATTACATTATATCCTACTGTAAAGATTTCTGATTTTGACCCATACATTTAAACCTCTTATGGTTTTGAAATACAAAAAAAAAACATTCTTGAAACAAGTTTGTCTTATTTCATGTAGGTACAGTTAAATTCGAAAAATAATTCAAACATATACAACGTGTTAATGAATTAACGCAAAACTAGAAAGTAGTTTGTTTAGAATCGAGAGCAGAATCGAATTATCATATTTTCAAAATAGGGAATTTTTTTCAAAATATTAAATAACTTTTTTGCAAAATTTTAAATTTACCGAACCCGATGACAACCCACCGCACGGACACACTCACCCTACTTACTACCAAAACAAGATTATAAAAATGTATCCATGAGTACATTAGCGCTTTCTTTCAGTGCTGAAATGATAACAAATCATTTTTGTCTCAAAACTAAAAATGTGAATAACTTTAAATTTTAACTATCAAAATAATGAAATTATTGTTTCAATCTAATTATTTTGTTATAAATCAGTTGGGGTGTATGAGGTTTTGTAATTTATTAACACGTTGTATAGGCCCCTTCCGAATATGTTGTTTAGTTTGTTGGTCTGATCATCACTTTATAAAACCATCAGCATAATTAGGAAGGACCCTGTATATGAATCCGTATATAAAGCCTAAATATGTTCAAAGTGCACTTTGCTATATCTACACAATTGAAGCCAAAGGAAGCCGGTAGGTGTAGCAAAGACACTGACCAAACCGAAATGACAGTCAATTGTTCTTTTATGTAATATTATACCTTATTAACTTTAGGTGGCGTGGGTCCTTCGCTCTCGTCATTCAGGGCTTCATCGAGCATGTCATCCAGTTCGCTGTCGCACGCGCTTTGGGACTCGTCCGAGTCACTCTCGCGCACCGCCTTCTTGTAGCTTGTGTTGTTTTTCTTTACCACCTGATGATTAATAGACCCATGAGACTTGTCAAAAGTTGTGATATAGATAATGCTAAACAAATAAGACCGTTCAACAATCAAGGTCAATGTTTCTACGAGCATTAAGCCAGCTACACCTACGGGAGACAGGTTACGCCGAATAGGGAAATGTTGTGCATTCTCGTATCGGAGATTAAGATTCAATTTTTTTGTCGCTGATTCTGAACCAGCATAGTTCGTTAACCAAGAACAAAGTTGAATCAGTATAAACTAAGTTATCACACATAAGTGTGTGGTAATACGGTAATACGTGATAAAGCCATATTAAAACTACTTCACAGTTATCTGTTTGTAGTCTATTTCATCTGAATAAAGGCTATTCAGGGCTACAGTCTCCACAGTCCTAATGATAGCCAACTTCTGATAGGAGATGGCACCACAAGAAGATAGGCTTTAACTTGTCCATCTTTTTATTTTGGGTAAGCTCAGGTCACAAATGTCTTCAAACACATCCAGGTCAACTAGACACTCGTCCTTGTTTGACATGGAAGCCGATGACTTAAATTGTTAGTAAATGTAAGGCCTAACCTTTTTTAGTGAGAAGAAGCTTTACCTTCTAGTGGGTAGAATCCTACAGGCAGTCCTACAGGCTATAACACCCTCATAATTTCCTTTCATCTCGTATCAGGGTCATGGCTCTGACTTAGTTAGAGATTATAACTTATAGCATTGCTAACACATGAGAATCAGGCGTTTATAACTTACGTTCATAACTTCCCGTCCAAACGAAGTCTCAGCCCAATTATCCGACTTGTTCAGATTGTCTCTAATGTTTTCCAAGCTGGAAATGAAATGAAACATATTTTAAAACATCTGTAGTAAATAAGTAGGTAAGTACCTACTACCTAGTACCTATGCTAAATTGAGAAGTATTCTATTTCCCGTGCTTTGCTGTGTGATTGACGTAATTACAATTGAATACGCGTATACATTTGACGTTAATTTGTGCTTGTGCTGTGCTTTTTTGAAACTATTGTATGACTTTTTTATTTTTGAAATAATGGATTTAAAAAAAAATTCTAGTTATATCATAACCGAAAGATTTTGTTAAATGTAATATTAGTACATGTAGTGGCCACGGAGGTTTCTTACTTGTCACACTCTGGAGAGATTTGGGTACTGTTAGTGAAATGGGGATGATCTGAATATTATGCGATGTCAAGAATATCTCTGGTAATATCTGTCGGAGGGGACCTCAGGGAATATTATCGTTGAGCTTATGGTACTTTATGCTCGGAAAGCATATACTGCTAACCACGAATAATTGAAGACAGTTAATGCTGGTCTAGATTTTTATTTTTATTTTCAGTATTTGATCATTTTGAGTATGAGGTTTTGCGCTTATTCATTAAAATTGGAGGGGAAAGGCTTGATCGCGTGCGTAATGCTAGCTACAAGGATGATAAAAAAAATTGAAACTGAAAGAGCCTCTCCCTTGCAAGGGACAAACCATACACCTTTATCAGTTTCTATTCTTCTATTATTTCTTTCACAAGCTTCCAATAAACTCTATGGCGTAATTCCACAGAACTCTATGGCGTTTAAATAATTAATAATTTAAAATACTCCGCCTATCTCTTATTCTGTAATTATTATTGTTTTTCACGACTACATTCCCCG
Organism: Agonopterix subpropinquella; assembly: GCA_922987775.1. Taxonomy (NCBI): domain Eukaryota; kingdom Metazoa; phylum Arthropoda; class Insecta; order Lepidoptera; family Depressariidae; genus Agonopterix; species Agonopterix subpropinquella. The sequence goes on along the minus strand of OV277694.1, from coordinate 7,629,298 downwards.
AGGGGGTAGTCAGAGATATTCTGAAAACTCAGTGCCTTTTGTTTATATTAAATTCATCATCATCATCTCAGCCGATGGACGTCCACTGCTGGACATAGGCTGGCCATAACGACCGGTCCTGCGCTGCCCTCATCTAACGGCTTCCCGCCGCCTTCACCAGGTCGTCGGTCCACCGTGTGAAGGGCCTACCCACGCTGCGCTATATTAAATTATTTATATTAAATTTTATTTTCAAATCTATTTCAATAGCCATTGAGTTCATTATCAATTGATAAATGAAAACTGCTCGAACAGTTCTCCGCTAGGTGTGCTCTGACCCTTCATCGTTATTTGGTTTACGAGACACTGCATATCTATAATTTGCCAAAATGTGAGTAAGATAGGACTACAACATTGCATACTGTCCTCTTCCAAACGTTTTCTACGATAGGCGAAATAAAAATTAGTAGAGGGCAGGGAGTGTCCGTACTGTTTGTATGTAGTACGATACTCTTTCTTATACTGTAACATTGGGTTACTAATAGTAGGTATTCCTTATGGCCTTATGAGTAGTTTAAGAAATTTTAGAGTATAATGCAGGTAGAGTATGTACTATGAACCTGTCACCAGTATTCACAATTCGTTCGTTCTCTTTAAATTGCAGCTTCTACCACTAAAATGAGTTCATTTATGAAGGTATTCTACGATACAAGTCTAGACTAGATTCAGCACGTCTAGCATGATTTCTCTACTTGCACGTGTTAGAATATTTGACTTTATAAATTAGCATTGTTCAGGAAACTTAGAAATATAAGTTCTCTTTAAAGCGAATGAGTTGCGAGTCGAGTCATGAGTTTGAATCTAAATTATTTAATCTGTATTTCATTTTTAGACTTGGTAACATCTATTAAAAAGCAAACCTTTGTTGACAGTGTTTAGTAACTTATTTTGATGAATATTGTTGGAATTGTGATATTAATTATACAGTGATAATTACTCTAATTCTGTGATATAATAATTAATGATTAAGTACAGTGAATCCAATTGATATTATTGTGTGTTTCTAAAAATAATATACAAACGACACTGTCGTCTTGTCACCGATTGTTCCGCGCCAAGAAGTAAACGTGATAGTTACTTGATCAACTAAAAAGTACTTATTTGTTTGATAGGTTGTGTTTACCGATACATTATTCATCCTAAAATCATAGTATAATTTGTGAAACAATAATTGTAATTTTAAAAGGATTTAGTACGTTCCCTAATATTGTAAACAAACTCCATTTCCTGGATACATTTGCCGCCATTTCGAACCATCGTGAAGTTCGGTGGCAAATGTTATAAAAGATGTGGTTTGTCGAAAAGCGGCACCCTTTTGCCATTGAGACCTTCATGCTGCCCAAGTGTAAGTGTTAACCAAATTATTATTTGTTCAGTTTATGTAACTTGTGTTTGCTACCGTATATTTACGGTTAATTTATAATGTGTGATTCTATAATGTGTTTTGGTTGTCCTATTCGTATATGGAGTTTTTTACTGGTTTTTCTCCATATGCCCTATGGTTCAGATAGGGGGATACTAGTAAACCAGAAGTAATGTAGAATCAAAGATATAAACTATATTCAAAGATATAAAGGATAGTCAAAGAATTAAATAATATTCGACTATTCTAATTCTTGTCTTTCATTTGAAATCATTTCTGTACATATACTATCCTCATCCTCATTGTAGACCAGTGTCCTGAACTGAGGACGAGAGATGATGACGATGGTATCATGATAACCTTTCCCTTTCTTATTGGGCATCTGGTCCAACATACACAACACACACATACACATGATAAGCTGATAATGATCAACCTGATCATGATAATAACATAATACATGATAGGTTTGATACGATGTAGGAATACTATCAGAATATAGTTTTCACTATCAGCATCATGGCTTTGATTTGCTTTAATTATTATTAAATTCTATAGTTAATTAGTTGAATAGTTTATGGACCTAATCCTGACAATATGCCATGAATATTATATGCTCTATTTCTCTCCTAGAATCTGACACACGCGACTCGGCTTTTTTCCATACTACATGTCGCGTCAAGCGCGGTTTTCACTCTCCGAAAAGCGCGGAAGAATTGTTATTTTCTATGCAGAAAAGGCGCGTCGCGCGCGTGTAGAGAAATCATACTAGACGTGCTGGATCTTCAATTGGGAATAGAATAAATAATCGGTGTCATAACATTTTGCAGATATTTTATCATCATCATCTCAGCCGATAGACGTCCACTGCTGGACATAGGCCTCCCCCATGGATTGCTACAACGACCGGTCCTGCGCTGCCCTTATCCAACTAGTGCCCGCCACCTTTACCAGGTCCTCGATCCACCTTGTGGATCACCTTGCGCAGGAATTTATTTTAAAAGCGCAGAAATGATATCCTTTTGATTTAACGAATGGGAGTTTGGGTGCGTATCTACGGAAACCATTATTTCTTGATACCTGAATTTACTTAATCAAAGGTTTATTTCAATGTATATTCGGAGCACAGCACATTTAAATCGATATCATAGTACCTACTGGAACGAGAAATTCTTAATTGATTTGGATACTGTATAATAAAACTCACAGCAAAGCACGAGAAATAAAATACACAAAATAGTATCGAAATTTTTTATTTATACAAAAAAATCTGATAAAAAACGTTCCTATTATCACAGACAAAACTTAAAATGTAATGAAGGGCAATCTGAAAGAATCTTAAATAAGTTATTAATAAAGAGCTTAGTACTTTGATTTGAAATGTTCAAATGCAGAAAAACCTTTAATCAGTGGAGATGTTGGAGGAAAATTAGCTTTATGCCACTAAAATATGGGTGTTTTTGTGTAAAAATTTTGACGATAGAAAACCCTTGCATGGTCTATCATTTAGTGAAATAAATAATATTAATATATCGACCATTGCATGACTGAAATTTTTGTGAGAAATATCTTTCTATCGACATTTGAACATTACAAACAGTGTTATTTAAGATTATGACATTGTCTCTAAACATAAAATAAATACCGAGAAATACAATTACTTATCGACTATTGTACTTAGTTAACTTATTATTATTCTGAAAATTATAAACGGAAGTAAATGTTATACTTTACAGTTCATAATTTTGATAATAATACTTGTACTTGGTTCACAACAAATTCATAATAACAAGTGCTTACACTTAAAATTATATAAATATTGAAATAATTTCTTAAATTGGCAGTTTGCGTTAACAAATCATTGCTTAAGATGAATGACAACATAACATATTTAAGTAGAAGTTAGATATGAAGTATAACTACGTACTACCTATAATAATTATGTACAAATATGAACCATAAAACTACAGTATAGGCAACATTACAGTCTTATATTTAAGGTATGATATTCATTGAATTTTAACTTCTATAAACTGGATATTTTTAAGTCAGCAAACGTCTCAAATTGGACAAAATGGTACATATGTATACCAGTATGTATGTTAGTAATACTTGCAAATATATCTTCTGTCAAACTATCTTCTCCGTACCACTATTATTGATGAATCTTATTAAGTTTATTTGCTTGGTTTTCACGCTTTTTAAGTCTATGCCATATACTATTTGCAGCGAGCGGTGTTCAATACAATATTTAATTGCAGCAAGCCATTAGTAAATCATTGTAATATTATGAAGGGTAGAAAATTATGAGAGATTAGAGTCTTATACTAAAGTAGTTAGTGGTAAATATTATTGTCAGTTTTCTTTTGAACAAACTGTACAAATCATTGCTGCAACATACCAGATGTAAGAACTGTTTTGAATCGAGTGCCAAATAAATTGATTAAGAATTCTGCGCGTTGCCATACGTTATTGGGTCAAGATGATTTGCATGGTGTGATTACATGATTTGCATTATTAAATTGTTAAGTGTTTGTGACAGGAAAAACATTAGTTTCTTTAGCACTTTCTGACTGAGGTGATTTTTGACAAAAAATGATATGAAATTGAAGATTTAAAACCCTATAGTGATTTCACGATGCAAAGATTCTTTTTTGATAGTTTTATTTGAAGACTTAACTTTGAAAGCAAAGCTTAAGTAACATTTCCACGTCCTTATTAATTTCTACATTTAATTGTAATTTTTTTTAGATTCTCAGACCATAGGTACAACAATCTAGCGAACAATAAGACATACAATGATGTATTATTTATCTAATAAATATTCTAATAAAAAGTTACTCATTCTTGATAAAATAAAATACTTTTGTTTTTGTAATTTGTCATTTTGTTTCGCAAATTTTGTTAATAAAATAGGTAGTACAGGTTAACCAGTAAATAGGTTTAGTTTGTTTAAGAAGAAGCAAGTAACTTCTCTATAAGACCATAACATACAAAACACAGTCGTTTTGAGTCAGCAAGCGTGGCGGAACCCAACACCGACTGGACCTGCGCTTTCGTTCACCTGCACCGTGTCACATTGCACATTATTATGAAATTTTATAAAGGTACATACCAGGCGTGTCATGTTACTATAGGCTTTACCAATAAGTCTTTAATTTACAGTTAGTTATTATTCGTGATAGGAAAGAAATTGATCACATAGATCAATAGATAGTTAGAAGATGTGTGTTTTACAGTTTCTGGCCGCATCTTCTCTACAATGGAACACCTTCCGACGTGGTGGTAAAGTCAAAAAAAATTACTTCAGAAAGCTATTCTATGTGATATTTTTTTTAATAAACAATTTTAGGTTGAGTTAGGCACCCGAAAAGCTCTTACGGTAGACACCGAATTTCCTTTATAGGTACCTTTTGATATACCTACACGTTTATTGGAATGCCGTTTATTGGTGTCATGAGGTGTCAATGTCAAGGGTTTTTTTATAAATTAGGTTTGAGTTTCGATGATTTCGCAATAATCATAAATTCATAATACCTATTGAATATGGATGCTTTAAACAATTTTCAAGGTCACTATCGTCAACGTTATTTGTTCAAACACATCTGTTAAGTAGATTTATTCAAAATTATGCAAAATTTACAGATATTAAGAATGTATGAGTAAATAAATACCCACAACATAATTTACAAGTCATATACATTATAATGGTATACTTAACGCTTATTAGATGAATGTTATGAAACAATATCTTTGCATAAGAACACTTGTCTATTATATACGTTTTAAAATATTGTTGGAAGTTTTCCATATTATAAATGTAAAGATAAAACTTCCCAAAGAATTTCTTAAAATTTGTTTAGATGACACTAAACGAAAACCTATACAGGGTGTAAATATAAAATGAGTTACATAAAGTGAGTGTGAGAGTTCAGACCATCAAATTGAACAGCTTTCACTCTGGAGCCAACATCGAAATCGCGAAAAAAATCGGCTGAATAGGTTTATTCACGCGTTGACGTCATGGCAACAAAAACTTCGACATTTTGGCTCCATAGTAAAGTTGTTCAGTTTGATGGTCAGGTCACCCCTAAAATAATTATGGGGTGATGGTGATACGTATTTTGTCTGTTTTCGAACCGATTTTTGATAACCAAATTATTACATTTAATATACATATATATAGTTCACATAACAGTGTAGATACGTTCTTTCCGCAGTGAATCTAACCGTTTCTAAACCTATTAAATTTTCTCGATAGAAAAGAGGAGCAAAGTAAGTTCGATTTCAGATTTATAACCAGTTTTACAAGAATCACCTACACCATTTCTTCTGAATATACCATCATTTGAAAGTTAATTAATGTGTGATTCTACCCGATGGATTTTACTCTAAACACCCAAGAGAAAAGATATTGATGAAAAATGTGTTTTTTTTTTGCGATCTTGCTTTCAATTGAAGCGGGATGGCTAATTGCAAAAGTTTGCTTGTTAGAAAGAGAGGACACCCAGCCTTAAGTTAAAGGTTCATAATGTAAGGTTTTCCACATATCGATAAACATTTTTATCGTTTTATTTATTTTCCTCGGCACAAACTCATAATTTTATTCAATATTTTCCTCATTTTATAGATTGGCATGTACATTTACATCTATAGCAATAATGTTTTGCATTAACCGGTTATGTACGTTACCCGTGTCGGCTCAGAAACATGTACAATCCGTGCCAATGGCAAGGTTATTTATATGATTGTATCTTGCATTAAGAATCACAAAAATACAATCGATTTGAAATGTAGACCACCTTAGAACCGTTTCAGATCATAATGTCAACGTAGCAAAAAGACTTACTAGTATGTTTTCATCATAAAGATATTATATGGTTTTCATAATGCAAATTTGTCGAAATGCCAACTTCTTAAACCTTGTAATTTCTTCTGCCTTGTCACATCAAACTATTTGTTTTAAAGGTGATTGAGACAAGGTTCTAATGTAGACTACATTTCAAATTACATAATGAATTCACCACTGAAAATTGTGAAATAAACAAAATTTTAACAAAAAATTAAAACCGCCTTCAAAAAAACTAAAAAGTTAAAAAATAATATTGCAGCCTATGACTTTTTCGTTCGCATCATAAGAACATTAATTTGTTTTATTGAAGTCGCTGTCAAGCCGGTACGATTCGCGACATGGCTTGCATTTTTTGGCTTGGCTTGACACCGACTTCTATAAAACAAATTAATGTTCTTATGATGCGAACGAAAAAGTCATAGGCTGCAATATTATTTTTTAACTTTTTAGTTTTTTTGAAGGCGGTTTTAATTTTTTGTTAAAATTTTGTTTATTTCACAATTTTCAGTGGTGAATTCATTAGTTCGATTTAATAGGAGTGCTTTAAATTAAGAAACGCACTAGTCGGCAGTACGATTTTCGAAGGTTCCCCTCGATTTCTCTGGGATGCCATCATCAGATCCTGGTTTCCTTATCATGGGACCACCCTTGGGATATCTCCTTTCCAACAAAAAAAGAATCATTACAATCGGTTCATAAACGAAGAAGTTATCCGCGAACACACATTAAAAAAAAAAAAAAAAAAATATATACGGTCGAACTGAGAACCTACTCCTTTTTTTGAAGTCGGTTAAAAAGAGAAAATTGTATTGTCAATATTGTTTACTTATTAATGCATAAGTTTAATAAAATGCAGTCCATTTCTGAGGCACTAAAATATTATGTTAACATCAAACAATGTTACAAGTCTTCTATGTCAAGTCTTTTATGTACTACTGGTTGATTTCCCTTAAATAGTAAAGTCGTCAACACAATATCTAAACAATTATGTCATATCAGCGACATTGAAAATGTATTGATATTGAGATACATAATATAGGTACGTAAAAATAAAAAAAATATCTTGGACAATGTCACACAAATCATCTAGCCACATTTAAAGTACCAGAATCTAGCCTGGACTTGTATTATGATGACTAGACAACGATATACACGTACGTTATACGTATTTATATGATCGGTCATTTGACGACTGAATCCAAGAATACGACCATGAGAGCAATTTTTTAATGTCACCTATGAACTACGAATAGTACGAATGTCACCCATCCTAATTTGTATATGAAAGAGGCAATACACTCTACGGAATTTGTGCTTTATTCTTATACGAATCAAGGTGTGAAATCAAAAATTAACACTTCGTTGGGCTAATTTGCCACGCAGAACGAACCGACAAAAAGAAGAATACCGTTTTTTTTTTGGCATGCGTAAAGTAACAAAGACACATCTCGACTTTCTCGTTTTGTCGGGGCTGACATGCTAGGCTTACTGAGCGAAAGCTACAAAGATAATGCAAGGAAGAGTGAGCACAAGACGGTCTTCATTAAAACATAAATAACCTTGTCCAACTTAATATGCTGACGGCTTTATAATAGGATGCTTAGACCATCAAACTGAACAACTATCTCTATGGCACCATCATCGAAATCGCGGAAAGAATCAGCTGTCCCATACATTTGTGTCGATTAGGATTGCAATTTTGTATGAAACAGCTGATTTCTTTATCGCAATTTCGATGTTGGTTTCATAGAGAAAGTTGTTCAGTTTGATGGTCTGCTCATCCCCTTAAAAAACTCTCAGCATATTAAGTAGGACCCTATATAAAAAGACCACATTACTTCTGGCGTTGTCACTGTTACCACCTCCATTTTATATGCACTACTTCCGAAAACCCGCCACTAATGCTAATCCGTTATCACAACTGGAACCTAGATACAATTCAGTAACAACAATGTATCTAGGGCAGCCTAGCCCGCATCTCCGTAGTATCGAAGCTTGTCAATGTCGACACAGTCATTATCATTAGTTACATATCTGTTTAACTAGGCTGGCAAGAATATTAACTGGCTAAAATGTTTGCTTGCTTCGGTTACTGGTATTTGAAATATAGTTTGGTAGTGTTATTTCGAAACCTGCCAAAGGAACCATGACTCAAACTTCATAGTTGCCCATCATTCCTACATCTTCGAAATTTTCACCAGTTCTTTATCCAAACTTAACAAACATATAAGACAGGATATCATAAAAACATTCCAGCGCTTCGGTACAATGCTTGAGGAATTAGAAAATCTTACTTCAATAAAAGTATACGTCATTAGGTACTACGTTTCTTTCAACCCCATTCGGAATTCCAAATATTGAGGATTTGTGAAGTTCTCAGGGCAAAGGGACCTTGTCGGTATGGAGTTATTAATGGATCCAAAATTTAAATAAATAACGTATATCTTCAAAACTAAAACCGACAACAAGATCCCTTTTCCCAGAGAACGTCACATTTTATCAAAACTGTTTCAAGCATCTTCCTTTTTGAAAGTCCAGCGTGACGGCGGTATATAGCCCTGTTTCACTTCAACTATACTTCACTTTAAGCATCTAAGCGGGATAATAGATGTTTCTTCAGTTCAGTTTATTTTGCGGGCATGTGACTTGGCAATATCGCAGGCCCTCAAACTAAACTCTAAAACACACGTGCGCTGTGATCTTCACTTGTTTTTCTATCTTCACCAGTATACCTGATATCCATCAAATTGTCACCTAAAAAGAAACCTGTAACAATTCAGATACATAGAAAGAAGAACACGCATTCTAATGCGTAGTACCCGCACCTCGATCCGCCACAGTCTGAATATTCTTCCGGTGTATGAGACGTGTCTGTTTCTATGTCTGACAGGTGAGGGTATAGACTGGTGGGCTGGTGGAGGACTGCGCCGTTCGTTTGAGCTTCCTTCTTGTTATTGTTCACTTTTATCCTTTTAACTTCTTCTAATACTGATAGGACTACTGGTGAGTCTTGGGAACCTGGAAATAAAGATGAATATTACATTAATTACGTTTTTCCCCAGTTGGTTAGGACATTGCAGGCTGAATCATCTGATTGTCTGAAAAGATAGATGATTCCGTGCTTGGCACGTGGATAGCACTTTAAGCCGTTGGTCCCGGCTACTATCTCTGGTAATATTAGTAGTCGTTACATAAAAAACACATCAGAGGCCGTAAGGCGGTCTGAAAAAACTCTGACACCAGGGCTCTGCCCACACGATAAGAAGAAGATTATGGATATAATGGAGTAAAGTTAATTTTTATTACTTTGTTTGAAGTTCATCTGCATCAGTCTATTAGGCTGGTTTCAGAGTCCCGCTGACCGCCGGCGCGTTTGGTCAACGCGTGTGCCACGAGCTAGGTGTTGCCTTGTATTGTTTCACAGTGAAACGCTGTCGGTCAGCGCGCGTTTCGCACAATTTCCATAGTGCGACACACGCGCTGACTCTGAAACCAGTCTTATATGTCTTACAGCAGCACAGGACTATCCTCAGGGAAGGTGTATGGGCATTATAGTTTAACACGACTGCCCAATGTAGATTGGTAGACTTCACTACGCATCAGAATTTCTTCTTCAGCGTATGCAGGTTTCAATATATTTCCTCTACCGTTTGAGAGCAGTCGGTATTATGTACATAAGTTACAACTCGTTGGTACAGTCGGCCGCAATAAGTTATATACACTTTAGTACTACGAGACGTAGAACTAAAGTGTATACAACTTATTGCAGCCGACTGTACATGGCATGCCGTCCGTGTGGATTCGAACTCGGACCATTGTGATCGAATGTCCATATCCCTCTCCACAACGCGCCATCGACATTGTCTAGTTTTGTTTGACAATGATTTCACATATTTTGAAAGTAGCTAGGTAGATAAGTTATCATTTGTAAATGTATTGTCATGGTAGAAATAAAAACATTTATATTCCAAACTAATATTAAAAAAAACAAGATAAAATACATCGATAAAATGCAAACAGCACATGAGCACAGATTAATGATCATTTTTAGATACCTATTCAAGACGTCAAGGCGTCAGATTAGAACAGGTTTTGCATTGGTAAAACCACAGACCAATCTTGTTTAATAAGTCAACAGGTAAAAATATATCTTAATTAATATTGAGCAGAACTTTAATAAGTAATGTTTACTTTTGTATTCATGATAATTTGAGATTTTACTCCCTATATTTATTTATTTCTTTCTTTGTAATCTTTGCGTGAAAGAAAAACTTATAATTTATCAGATGTTTATCGTCCCAAGTCGAAAAAGTCGACGGATGGAATGGCAATTGAAGATGATAAATTGCCAGTCCATGTCTAATTTGTCAAAAGTGGTTTTGGTGATCTTATGGATAAGGGTGAGCTTTGAAACGAGGGACTATTGGTGATAGTTACATATAAGGTCCTTCTTGGACCTGCCGACGGTTTTTAAGGGGATGATCAGACCATCAAACTGAATAACTTTCTCTACGGAACCAAAGTCGAAATCGCGAAAAAAAATGTCAAAACTGCAAACCTGCACGACCAAAATGTATGGGACAGCTGATATTTTTTTCGCGATTTCGATATCAATAGAGAAAGTTGTTCAGTTTGATGGTCTAATCATCACCTTGAAAAACCGACAGCATATAAAAAAGGACCCTGCATAGTGGTCAACATCAACATGTTTTCAGTGTTCACGTACTGCTTCGATAGGCCACCGACACCTGGAGTGCGATTTTTGAACATCACTCGTTCAAATCTGCAGTAGAAAATGTCAAAATTACTATAGAGATTACGCATCTTTAGCATAGCATAGCATATGCTCACGACTATATTCCCCGAGGGGGTAGTCAAGAGATATTCTGAAACTTCAGAACGCATTTTATCTCATCTTTCTACTGCTGATTTGAACGTGTGATGGTGAAAAATCGCACTCTTGGCTAAGCAAATTATATATCGCTATCGGTATTATTCGGAGCAAATTTCCTCGTTCCTTTCTAAGCACAGAGGCGTATAATAAAATAAATTAGATCAAATACTAACTTCTCCGTTTAACAGGCTGACTGCCAACCAATTTCTCGTGTTTCCCCTCCTCATCGTTCAAGGCGGTCTCCGAGCGTGTCTTCTCGAACTGAACCTTGGGTATGTTGGCGATGATCTCCGGTTTCTTATTCACTTGTGATAAGCTCGCCGTGCTGCCCATAAGGGGGGCTTTCTCTGAAGGGTCATGGTCGCTGTGCTCATCTTCCGATTCGTTTGTTTCCGTCGGGGGTTTTGGCTGGAATTTTAATAAGGTTGGTTAGTTGTCATAATTCTTCAATGGGGAAACAGAATATATTGTATCATTGTGTCCGCGGCTTTTGCGCATATACCATGTTACTGACACAACTAACATATACAAAGTTCTATCGCAGTGCCCAAACTATGTCCACTGCGACAGGTAGTGAGCCTGTTTGCCTAAGATACTTGTCATTTGTCAATAAACACAAATGCTTGAACTTATATTATACTATTAAAGGTTGCCAAAGATTGCAACACAAGGGGTTCTGTAGGGTTATCATGCCACGAACGAAAAAGCGACGACATTCGCATACGCAAAGTAACAAAGACAGAGGCATGTCTGGTTTTTTTGTCGTTTTCTCGGGGATGCATACTAGGCCGTCAGGACGAGAACAGAAAAAAGGTAGGATGGAGATATTTCAGTTCTGATTAGTGTTGACGTATATTTAAGACTTTGAAATTAAAAATAATAAGTTAAATTCAGAATAAGACACCGCAAGCGTGAAAAACTAATTTAGCGTACGTATTCATTAGTTTCATTATGAACGGAAGCTGCACCTGATATATTGCTGGTTCTCGCTCGAGACAAATTAATTTCATGCGACGTCCGCAATGTGAACGCGACCTAACGTGCGTGTCAGTCGTTCGAGGGTTTACCATGAACACACAGCTTTATGGACGTCGACAAAGGATGAGATATTTTTGGATCGCAAACAGCTGGCAAACCTACCACAACAAGACTAGTTTTGTATTTTTGTTTGATACACGGAATATAAGGGAAAGGGACGATAGACGGACCTAAAGTATCATATAGTCGTAAATCGAAAGGAATAGAAAAAATCGCGTGATTTCATGACTGCTAACAATAAAGGACGAAATCAAAATCAGAACTGCTACGTATAGAGACAGACTTAAACAACATCCAAACCAAAAGGCTAATCAAAAATCATTCACATAAAAAGAAAATCATTTCAAGAATACTGGATCCTAAAGTAGAACAGTGGTTCCATGCCTTGAATTACTTATTAGAAGAAAATAACACAAATTAGAGTCGAATGTCCCATGCAGAACAGATTGCAGTAAGAGGACCTATTAATAAAAAAATAAGTGACTTCAACTTAATGGTGTATTTCACAGTAACGCAATTACGGTTCCCTTTATATTTGGTAGTTTTAATACCCCGATCTGGAGAGCGATTTTTGAATCTCATACGTTGAACTCGGCAGTTGAAAATGTATGGAGATACGTATCTTTCTACTGCTGATTTGACTTTCAAAAATCGCACTACTAGAGTATGATTTTTTAATGTCAAATCAGCAATAGAAAGATGTACGTCTCCATAGTAATATCATGACATTTTCAACTGCTGAGTTCAAAGAATTAGTTTCAAAAATCGCACTGCTGACAGGGTAACAATACGATTCAACATTCAACATTAAAGTTTTCGTTATCCATTTGTAACAAAATATCTAGCAACCTGCCCTACCTTGTTAGATCACTTCAAAATCTTTTTATTTACTTAAAACTAACAAAACTAGTTATTATCAACTCTATTGTAACAACCGAAAGTGTTATGTTAACAATTAACATCAGATAGTGCAGACGCATATGGTGTAAAAATTATCACACATTGCAACTTTCGACCATGGTGTTATTACGTAATCTTTGCTTGACCTATAAACCTTTATATGGTGACTTCTGTACACGTATGATTATGACTTGAGATAAAACACATGTCCTCACAAAATACATTATTATCTTGGTAGCGTAGGTTTGGTACTATTGTAACATTACTTAGATTTAATTAAGTTATTATTAAGTTGTTATTTATTACGTCGTGATGGAAAAATAATTACAGATTAGGAGACTATATTGGAATTTCACGAGTTCTAATTCGTATATGAATAATTTTTGACATTTCCGTGTACCAGGTCTACCCAATATCAAACTATACAAAAACATGTAAAAGTAATAGAGCTAGATTAGACGTAAATCTGTTACGTCTGTTAAACAAATGTCACCACTTTTTAAGCAAATTCAAACAAAAGTCGTTCTGTAGGCCTACCATGAGTTTACACTGTAGTAAACTACAGTAAAACTACCGTAGTAAACTACAGTTTTTGTATTTAATTTCGTACAGCGTTCCTAGTGGTTACATTGAGAACTAATTCTGTCATACAAAATTGGCGCCGCAACTACAGTAGTAACGTACATTGAAAACTCATGGTAGACATACTGAACGTAAGGAAATAGCTGAGACTTGCAGCTGGAGGTCTGGTGACAAAATGGTTCAAGACGGTATCTGTTTACTATTGATATTTCACTTATTCTAATGGGCGGTTGTCATAAAAGTGAATGGATGTCAAGTAGAGTTTCTATGTCTTGCTTTATATTATTTAACTACCCCTATATTTTATCTTTACCGTGTACTAATTGTTTATCTATCTATACTAATTAAATTTTGTACGGAGAATAAATTATAATTTTTGAGTTAATCCATTAATGACTAGAATTTTACACCCTAATGGACAAATACACGCTTTGAAATTGAATAGGTTTCTTCACGATGTTTTCCTTCAAAAATCCAGTGACAATAGCATGTTTAATACAATCTTTACTTCTTTCGCATCAACATAAGCATGTCCCGCTTACTTATACTGTAGTGGAAAGATTATCCAGTCAGCGATGTTCCTTTTGAGGCTGACTGCCCAGGGTGCGTTAGATGATCTCGCACTCATTCGGGATGTCTCTCTTACTCTTTACAGTTAGTTTGCAAATAAAATTTTACGGCCGTCTCTGGCACGTACGTAGTACTTAGAATCGTACAGGTGCTCAAGAACATTTATACAATTCCGTACAGACTGTTAGAACACCTATTCAGTCAGAGAAATATTGATTATTATGTTCAACATAAAACACAAGAACAGCATCGTAAAAAATAACTAAAGGCATTGAAAAGAAAATAACATCGCTAACACTTAAAACGGGTTAGTTTTCTCAAGAAATAATAATGTATATTTAACCTTAACTGGTAACGAATAGGACTGTATTTATTACAAGAGTAATAAAACTAAAAAGCTAAGCTTCGTTTGCTTTGGTAAGTAAAAGGAACAGGATGCTTTGAGAATAACACTGAGACGGGTTAAGAATAGCAGGAGGGGTACATCCAGTTGGTATAAATATCTTGATATGGGTAGAACTTATGATTATGAGTGAAGCATAGGTTAAACCTAATGTCGTATTTTATATACAGGATGTTAGGGTAAACAGTTGCATTACTTTAAGGGGTGATTGTACTCATAATATTGGACAACTTTCTCTAAGAAACCAATAGGAAATTCGAAAAAAATGTCGGTCTTTCCATACTAAATGCAATCAGCTGATCGAACGTTTGTATGAAAGGTCGATTTTTATTGCGAATTTCCTATAGGTTTCTTAGGGAAAGTTGTTCAGTATCATGGGTACAATCAACCCTTGAAGTAATGCAACTGTTTGCTCTAACACCCTGTAGTTTTAGGAATCCTTGGCATCCTTGCAAAATATACAGGATGTAAAAAAACGTTCTAGTAATATTTAAAGGGGTATACTTAGACAATCAAATTGAACAACTTTCATTATGGGAACCCTTCTTTTTCGTAGTTGTCCCCAAAGTGACAGTTGTTCAGTTTGAAGGTCTAAACCAGCCCTTTAAATATTACTAGGGTGTTGCAATAGTCCGCTTGAAGCTAATGTAAATACTTTCTATTTAAAACAGCTAAGCTGAAGACTTTACAGGAAAAAACCTTGTTTTCCTCAACATTTATTGTGTCTAGCAAATTAAAAAATTCCTTTAAGATCTGGGATTTACGAGTTTATTAAAGAGACGGGGATTTTACTTCGATCTGATCACTTTTTTATATGGCTTTAGCATGAAACAAAAAAAGTTTTTAAGTTTCTCTTTCCTGTGTGCTTTTGAAAATGTATTTATGAGATATTAAGTAATTAGAGTCTTTGGAAAGTGCACGTTCTATACATAGGTATTCTATTAAGTATTTTAGTGATAGCGTACTTAGTGTTGAGGTTTTGTGTTCGAAGCTTCACAGTAAATAGTTTGTACGTGTAAAAGCAAACAACCCCTCTTAAACTTAACAATTTATCCAATCCACTGTTGACACCGACATTCCATAGGTTAACTCAACTCAGAGAAACAAGGATTTGTTCGCGAATGACTAACAAAATATTTTCTTAAGGAAAAATAAAGCAAAGCTACTTAGCATAAGACATTTGCATGTGGACTTTACCGGTCCTATTAGTCACCATTCAAAAACTAATGTGTTCACATGTGTGTTACTTGAAAGTTATAAGACATTTTTAAGAGTACACTCATATTGAGAACGAAAGTTTTAGCACCAATTCAGTCATCTAAAGATTTCGTCGAGTTCTACAATCTACATAGCGAAAAGAAAATTTAATACCGTTAAATCTTTTTGGTCACATAAAAGATGTGATGCATAACAACAAATAAAACTGTTCAGTTTTTTGTATAATTATATTATTCTGTTTATTAGGTAGGCAGGGACTAAAAAAATTAAAAAAACGATCTTTGTATAGACTCTGGATACTACTTTAAACGAAAATAAAAATTCGCGATACGGTTTTTGCGAGTTACGCCGAGAAAAACGTAAAATATGTAAGTATTCGTAGTTAATTATTTAAAAAAAAAATTATTTTGTCTACTATCTAGAGATTATTTCCTATCTACCTCTGTTTCATTCAGACCAGTTGTTAACATAATGATACTCATGTTTTTGAAAGTAAGAAATGCAAAATGAGAAATTCAAACCTGTAAGATAACTTTATCGCTTTTCCTGATTAGACCGTCACTTGTTGTTATTTACGTTTTCGTCGCGCTACTTAAAAATATTAAAAAAATATGCTTACCTTATAATGAAATCTATTCTGCAGCATCTCCATCTCCTTCTCTCTCTCCAGTTTAAACTTGCTGGCTATCGTCGTCTCACTGATCGTCTGCTCCTTATTGAACAGAGCCGCTAGCTTCCCCTTGATACCACCTCCGATGGAACTCTGACTTATATTGTCATCTGCGTTATCCTTCGTTATATTGTCTTTTGAGTTCGTACGAGAGTGGGAAGCGGAGGATGCGTTTGATTTAGTAGGTGTTGTCGGCTTGGTGGGACGTTTATCTGAAATTTACAATTGTTGTTAGATTGGAGTTGACGTTGATACTAATACAATAGAGGAAGAGGCCTGTGAGAGGATGGAGAGTGTGAAAATATTCGCGCACAGATCAATAACGGTGTCCTCTTTCGAATAGCACCAACCCTAACTGTAAGAAGTGACTAATGCTTTCGGGCAAAATACCTCTCACACTGTGATAGTCACTGCATTCAAACCCTATGCTTCTCTAGTATGATTTCTCTACTTGCGTGCGACTCTGGCATCTTGCGGCACTCTCTCAAAAGCGCGGAGGTCCTTTGGTAAGCAAATACAGCAAAGACGAGTCACGCGTGAAAAGAGAAACCATTCTAGAGGAGCTGATCGAAACTTTTTATCGTTTTATCTGATTCAGAAAGATTAATTAGGAGGAGCGGTCACTATAGTAAAAGCTTCAATCAAACTCTCGGTAAGATCACATGCCCCATCCTCTTGTCTTCCGTCGATTAGCAAGTTAACTGCTGTCTTTGGTGCGTATTGTGCGATCAGTATAATGTCCTAAGTCCTTTTTAAACACGTTTCGGGTAGCTGGGTACCCGGCTGCGAAATATAGTGGCATGTATGAAAGCTTTCCCACTCGCAGCCGGGTACCCGGCTATTGGAATGTTTGAAAAGGCGTCTACGGTTTGATTTGTGTATTGTGATACTTGCTTGGTTTCTTTTGGTGCCAACAGTGTTTTGTTTTTTTTTAAGTTCGTTATACGCAGTTTATTTATCTCGTTTTTAACATCTTAAAAGTCTACACTGCCTTGAGAATACTCTATGCCAATGGGATATTATAACTTATTTGTATGAATCGTGTACCTACTTGACAAGTTACATGTTCGATTCTGAACTGTACTTAAATTTGTACTTTATCCTTCTGTAAATAGATCTGATTTTCAAATGAATCATTTCAAAACTTGTTATAGGCAATACTTTGAGCAAAAAACCTATTGATCACGAACAGCCATAGAACTTCGAAGGTTGTTAGGTGACCTATAGTAACAATTTCTTCTACCGATAAGTACCTGTTTATTCACACTATACAATTACCCGCATAACTGACTTTGAAGCAAAAAGTACCCCATTGTCATACTTGTGTCATGTTACTATTTCGTAAATATCGGTAAAGGTATAAAATACGCAATTAAATAAGAAATAAGCTATATTAATGTAGAATTATAAGAATTGATTGGACACGTTGCAATAAATTAAACAATGCACTGGATTTCAATTCAAATTACATCAGCAAATCAGTTTTATAACTGCATACGTACTCGTTTGACAATCAGCTACCGAATAACGACCAAACCAAAAGTCTTGATGATGTCTCAGTTGATAGAAATGAAATAAAAAGATAAAGAATATTAATAAAAGCGATCAAGTGCGAGTCGGGTTACTCGCGCACCGAGGGTTCCGTACCACACCACTACAGAACACAACATTATTAACTTAGAAAAACCCTTTTTTTTGTCCGGGACCTTTAGCGAGAGACGGACTCGCACTTGGCCGGTTTTTAGTATTTGTTGTTATTCTGTAGAGTATGCTCTATTATCACACTAAGTTTGACGCTTGTATGTGTTACCGTTTTTACTACAGAGCGTGAAGAAAAAACGTTGATAAAAACTAGTTTCTTGTTGAGAACCCCCTTTAAATTTTAACTTTTTGACATTTTAATTATTTGTTAACAAATCCGTCGTAATAACACATAATCTGAGAAAATTTCAACTATCTAGCTAATATGCTTTAAAAGTTACAGCCCTAAATAGGTAGGACAGACGGACGGACGGACGGACAACGTAGGCTTAGTAATAGGATCCCGTTTTCACCCTTTGGGTACGGAACCCTAATAAAATAAAACTATATTGCACACAATGCAAATCTCACTGCAGTTCAAAAGTGAATGAAAGAAGTGAACTATTGCAGCAATCGTGTAATAAATTGGTGTACCTATAATAAAATAGTGTCGCTTACTTAGTGGGTCAATTGAACAGGTTAACGATGAGAACCTTGGCTGAAACACATGTTCTTGTAACCCAGATACTTATCAAATAACTTGCACATACAGATGTATGTAGGTTTCTATTTTAGAAGTGAGTAGAGGTAGACGAAGAGCTAGTCTGAATTATTTTGCTCAAGTGAAGAAAACAATGGTGTCGTGTCGTAGAATAACAACAAAGTGGGCGAAAAGAATATGAAGATGTCGTACTTGAAGAAAAACAGAATGAAGGAAGGGAAAGAAGCATTACGATATCACTGAAATGAGGAGAAAATATGTCGCGACATAGCTATAGGTACAAGGAGGTCGCGACAAGAGTGAAGAGAGAGCACAGAATATTGCTCCACCGACAAGAGATAAAGACGAGAATAGAGTAATTATTTTAGATTCGAATTTAATTAGGAACGTGAAGCTGAAGTTTATCAACTACATAATTAGTTCGGAACGATTCTAACGACAACGATCGACTTGTATTAGCGTCGAAATGACTCTTTCTTTACATAACACGTTTAAAATTTTAGTAATGATAACAATTAGGTTCTAGAAGAACAAAAACGCCTGAATATTAATTGAATATAGATAGGTACCTACAATCTACATCCAGTCCGATCTCACGAATAGATCTACTTTTTTAAATATTTCTTAAGCTAGCCTGCGCCAGGTTAATCCACTTTAAAAGTTGACTGACCGTTTGAAATCTAGGCGCCATCAGATGGCCTTTGTCCAGGCGGAAATGCTGAATTGGACACTACCCAAGTGCTAGATAAGAAAGATTTTTGAGTGCTAGTACTTACCATTATCAGAGTAACTGTTTGAGTTACCCAACACATTTTAGGAGAAAATCAAAGTTATTTTCATTTCTCAATTAAAGAAATTTCAAGGCATGAAACAATCGATAGATTTCTTTTTTTATAGATTTTTTTTCTTTTTTGGAGCTTTTAACCCTGAGGTTATGTCAGCCCCATCGTGCCTTAACATTGATTCTACAAAACAATAAAAAGAAAACCTCTGAAAATACTCCCGACGAATGGGGCGGGCGGATAGATTTGTTACACAATATTTTGAAACGAAATTATTGTAGTAAATGGCATCACATGTGAAAGAACCTTGTGTTTTTTGTTAAGTATTAAAAATTTTCTATTATAATCAATATTGTAATACCTTCATAAGTAAGTAGTTTCTTTAGAATTTTTTATACACATGACCCTTAACACTCGGATCAGGAGTGCGATTTTTGAAACTCATTCGTTGAACTCAGCAGTTGAAAAAGTCAATATTACTATGGAGACGTGCATCTTTCTACGCTGCTGCTGATTTGATATTAAAAAAATCACACTCCAGGAGTGCGATTTTTGAAAATCAAATCAGCAGTAGAAAGATCTCCATAGTAATTTTGACATTTTCAACTGCTGAACTCAGCGAATGAGATACATAAATCGCACTCCTGATCATTATCAAGCAAATCATTGTATAAGGAAATAAGTAAGTACCATTATGTGTTTCGTGATTCGATGTGGTAGCTTATCTATCGTGATTATTTTGCAATCATGATTCATAATCAAAAGCCCGTAGTACGCTCGTAGCGTGGAACTTTGATGTTCGAAATGATAATCAACGCTTATCCAAGCACGTCTTTGAACAGCTGACCGTTTATAAATTTACGCCCATATACTCCCTGAGGCTAGGCCTGTGCCCTGCAGTAGGTAGTATACAGGGCACAGGCCTAGCCTCAGGGAGTATATGGGCGTTAGTCCACTACGTGTGCCTCATGATGTTTTCCTTCACCGTTTGAGAGTAGCCGGTATTATGTACACAAGTTAGAAAACGTAAGTACAATATGTAGGTAGTCCGTGCGTATTCGAACCCAGAGCCTCTAGATTGAGTGTATACCTCTCCGCAACACGCCACCGTCGCTCTCACCCTGTTGAGATGGTTTCAAAATTACTTTTGACAATCACTGGCCCTTAATTTGACTTTACCAATCCGCACTGGGACCGCGTTTATGTGTTTACATTTACACCATATTTCGTAAGATAAGTCCTGAGCCCTGGAGTGTAACGTTAAGGCTGATGATGATGAGTCTACACCATAACAGAGATCTTATCTAAATACAGAACAACCATCTAGAGCAATTCGGTGTTTACCGCGAAGGATGTTAATAATTACGGAAACCGCACAAATTGCCACATTGTTCTACGCAACAATTTAGACATAGTTTACGCGCTTTGACACTATGAAACAATGTCTTATTTGTTTTTACTACTTTGCGAAATATTCCTACTGCAATTATACAAATAAGTAATCTTTACGAAAAAAAAAATCTCACCTATTAAGTTTGAAAAAGCTAAAAACTGATCACTATCTTAGTATTTTAAATTCACAAAAACCAAAGAAGTGCATCCAAAAAGTTTAAAAGTCAATCACGACACAGGCAGGTTCACGATTTATGAAAAAAGAAAAAAAACTGGTCGAGATCGAGTCAGCGTGGAGCGCGCGCGCAGAACGTAATGGCTCGCGGATCGCCAACCATCGGTCGAAACCACCTCCACCTCTCAATAATGATCATCGCTTCCGAGTCCCACGCCTGCAGTTGTCGTCAACATTTCGTCACGACTCACTGCTCTTCTGAACTTTTAACAATTGCAGCTGTCTGGTTTGTTTAGTGATTGACGTCGTAATGGACTATTAATTTCTCGTTTGAATTGAGATTAGATAACGTACACGTTCAGGTAAGGTTAACCAACAATGACCTAAAATAGTTTTTATCTATTAAGGCTAATGCTCAATCACATTAGGAGTTCAATTAGATATTAGAAGAAAGGGATACATACAACAATGCCTGGTTAAAAAAATAGTGGCTTAAATATCGTTTAAACATTAAATTATAACCACTGCATGTAATAATGTAATTGTAACTCTTTAGACTCATTATTCAAAGTCAGAAACAAACAAAAAATTATCACACGAACAGCTGTCGACTACCAATATAAAAAATTTAAAACATATTGTCAAATTGTCAATTTGTTCAACATTTCACATAGCACACAAGAAAAAAACCATAGCTTCAAAAAAGGGCACCATAAAAAAGTTTTATAACGAAAACACCTGCGTCAAGGTTGACGGCCGCTGACCGGCTAGCCTTCGAAGCGGTGTCGATTAAATGATGTCACTTTACTTAATTTCGGCAGAACGGTAACTGTTTAAAGTTTTTCTCATCGTTTAAAGTAGATCAGTTTAATTGCCTCTGGTTAATTTAACTAGATTGAGATACCCATTGATTTACTTCGAGCTGGGAAATGGATCGTAACAAAAGCCGGGCAGATGAGTTTAAGTATTTTTTGTACTGTTATTTTTATTTATTAGGTTTTATTTTTAGGGTTCCGTACCCAAAGGGTGAAAACGGGACCCTATTACTAAGCCTACGTTGTCCGTCCGTCCGTCCGTCCGTCCGTCCTACGTATTTAGGGCTGTAACTTTTGAACCGTAATAGCTAGATAGTTGAAATTTTCTCAGTTTATGCGTTATTTCGGCGGTTAAATAATAAAAATGTCAAAAAGTTAAAAACTAAGTGGGGTTCTCAACAAGAAACTAGTTTTTATTAACGTTTTTTCTTCACGCTCTATCGTAAAAACGGTAATACATACAAGCGTCAAACTTAGTGTGATTATAGAGCAAACTCTACATAATAACAACAAATACTAAAAACCGGCCAAGTGTGAGTCGGTTTCACGCTAAAGGTCCCGGACAAAAAAAGTTTTTTTCTAAGTTAATAATGTTGTGTTCTGTGGTGGTGTGGAATGGAACCCTCGGTGCGCGAGTAGCCCGACTCGCACTTCTTTATTTATTTTATTATTTTATTATATAGCTCTGAAAGGTTTTATTTATTTTATTATATAGCTCTGAAAGGTTTCAGATATAGTATAGTATAGTATATTTTTTACAATTTGTATCGAATTACTAGAACAAGAAATAATTTACAATTTCCATGTTCGAATCCGCACCAATGAGTTTTTCTAACTCATGTACTGTAATATCGATTTTTTTTTTCGAATTGGCCGATACAGAATTGCTCTGGGAGCATCGACTGCTTATTACTGCGGACTATGGGAGGACCACACCAGTGACGGCGAAGCGCCCTGGTAGGTCTACCGATGTAATACCGATTGCTCTCAGACGGTGAAGGAAAACATCGTGACGAAACGTGCATACGCTACGCTGAAGAAGAAAATCCTATGCGTATGTATGTGAAGTCCACCAATCTGCAATGGGCACGCGTGGTGGACTAATGCCCATAAACCTCTCGTAAGGGGAGGCCTGTGGCCTGCAATGTGATGTATATAGGCTGAAGATGATGATAGTTTTTGGAATAAAAGCTATTTTGAATAATTCATCATTACGATCTATCGTGTATTTCGATGTAAGCTATATGGTTTAAGCTTTGATTAAATTAAATTTTAATATAAATAATTTTAATTTAATCACAGAGATGTGCCTGTCAGGATCGTATGGCAGGATTAGCAGGTTGCGACCCCTTGCAGGTTTCTACCTACCTTAACGGGATATAAGCGTGAAGATAAGTAGGTAATATAATTATGCAGAATACCGTCTAATATTATACATAGTTGCAAAACTAGCTTTTGAGTCATACCTACCTATAATTGCCTAAGAATAATAACCAGCAGGAAAGCAGGTGAAATATTAAATTACACGTTTTCCTTCAAACTAAAAAGGGAAAATGTCTAAAAGTGGAAGTATCTAGTTACTATAATGATAATAAAGTGGGGGACAGTTCGGTAATACCATACCATTTGGCAGGTGAACCGGTAATGATATGAGATGAATTACATGTTACATTACTGTGGGAAATGTCGTTTGAAGACATTCGTTTGATAAATTATAGAGTGTTAATAAGGTCTAACGGAACGTGAGACCGATACGATCAGAGGTGGGGTCAGATGGAGTGGCTATAACCAGCAGCCACACGGTTTGGGCGTCAAAGATGTGCATGACACCTGAAGGAATTAGTCGCCTCTTACGACACCCTGGGTTCGTGATATTCGATGCCGGGCAGCACAGGCTAAAGGGGGTCAGGAATTTGAGAGAGTGCAAAAATCTTCTTCTTATCGTGTGGGCAGAGCCCTGGTGTCAGAGTTTTTGGTGTTGAGTTTAATTAAAGATAAGCAGTCGCCCTAGTCGAAATCGACTGGGAAATCCACCAATATAGTCTAACCATATGGGTATGATGGCTCTAAAATGTATTTACTATCTGCAGAATTTATAGATCTTCTCAGTCTGTAATGAAGGAGTGAATCGGACTCCACAATGCAAGTTCCAAACCTAAATTGGATGTTAATTTTGGCCAGTCTAATTATTCGAGCATTATTCGTTTGTATTCCATTCCATGCGAGGGTAGCGCAGGACCGGTCGTTATGGCGATCCTTGGGGGAGGCCTATGTCCAGCAGTGGACGTCCATCGGCTGAGGTGATGATGATGATGATGATTCCATGTATATCGTTGTCTAGTTATCATAACCATAACACAAGTCCGGGCTAGATTCTGAGATAATCGGTGTGACGATGACGATGTTCAAGATATTTATTTATCTAGATTATGACTTCCTGCATGGGTAGCATGCCACCGTGATACAGCGCTATCACACATTCGCTCTCTTTCTATTTGAGCGCGAACGAACGAGATAAAAGACGTGATACAGCCGTATCACGTCTAGCATGCTACGGCTTCTTAACAAGCGAAACGTTCTTCAAATATTAAGGCTCAAATAAAGAGTACAAAATACACATTAAAGCAACTCAAAAGGTACAGGTTTAAGTGTTAACAGTAGGATTTCCTGCCAAAGCACCAACTCGATAAACCAGAACCGCAGCGACAACGTCAAAAAATACCTAGAACATGAAACAAAACATGTAAGTATAACCAGTAGATGTCTCTGTTACCAAGTGCTGTAATATTTTTAGTACCTTGCTCGTTTGGGATAAAGTTTTTTTGCTTTATATTGAACTTGGACCTTTAAGGTGCTATTAATAATGACACCATTGATCGTCAATTATTCCTATCATTATTATACAAGGTGTTACAAAAATACAAATAAACATTTAAGGGGGTGGTTAAGACCATCAAACTGAACAACTTTCTCTATGGGACATTGGTCCCATCGAAATCTCGAAAAAATAATCGGATGTTCCATCATCATCATCATCATATCAGCCGATAGACGTCCACTGCTGGACATAGGCCTCTCCCAAAATGGGGAGATTTGCCATAATCGCCATGATTCGATGCGTTTGCGATGTTCCATACTAAACTACAGATCTGCTCGAGCTAAATGTATGCGACAAAATATTTTTTTTTCGCGATTTCGATTTTGGTCCCATATTAAAAGTTGTTCAGTTTGATGGTCTCAACAACCCCCTTAACAGTTTGAAATGTTTATTTTTATTTCCGTAACACCAATTTACGGCAGTAACTATGAAATTTAATAATCTGTGATTTAATTAACAGAACTATTCTTTGCAATTATTCAACTAAAAATCAAATTAAATTAGTACCTATTAAATAATCATAATTATTTATTGAAAATCATGTTAAGTTATAATCATAATTAATTAATTATTTAAATATTAAATTCAGTACCTAATAATAATTATCTACTAAATTAAATACCTATTCGAACTCATTATCATTAAAACTTTTTTAAATGAAATTGAATACTAATTCTTACTTAATTACAAAAGATTAAATAATGGATAATGATGCGTTCAAATGATCACTGATCAGTGATCAGTATATAATAGATTCTACAGGTAATTGGTTGAGCTTGATGTTTGTTAGTCACAATCACAAATTACAATCAACTAAAAGAAGGTGGAAAACTGTAACTGATGTTAGCAGCTGCAAACTGAAATTCATTATAAGTTAAATTTTAGTAGAAACGAGTAAGGAGCCAAGAATAACTAAAAACATTAATGTACTCTATAAAGGTCTGTGTTTATAACAGAGACATTGACAGGACATGTATTTCTTTACCAGACTGCGCTACTGTTAGCGCCTTAACGACCCAGTCCTAACCGCAGACGAGACGGACAGGCAAGAAATGCGGAAATTGTCTAACATTGCAGCTCATTTCACGTAAGAAGAACTATCAAATAATTCTTATTATCTTCACAATAAGTACGAAAATAGTATGATTTGCAGGACTTAGAAGTAATGAACATTACCATTGAATGGTCTTGTTGATTTGCAGTAGCTGTCAAAGATGACATTTTTGAATTCTTGTTTTCATGATTTTGTCTCGGGTTGTTGTTGGTGGAATCTGGGGTCAAGGTATTAAACAAATGGTCGCAAAACAATCTGATATAAGTAACCAACATTTATTCAGAAAATTTCAAAATGTATGCCATTTTAATTTCATGTTGTCTTATCTTCTTTGACGAAGCTTGTTGCAGATATATGGGATGTATTTATGGACGAAGCCTGTTGTCGATGTGAGTGGTGTACCTATTACCTTTGACGAAGCCTGTTGTGGATGTGAATGTTGTACCTATTGCCTTTGACGAAGCCTGTTATCTTATTAAAATTTTAATATTTCGCTTTTTTAATTTATGTTGAAACGTAAAACTCGTGTAAGGTCTGGATTTTTAGAATATCTCTGACTAACCCCTCGGGGAAAATAGTCGTGAGCATAGGCTTAATTAAAAAAAAATATCTTAAAATTTCTTAATCAATGAAATTTTTTTATTTTCTAGATTTTTTTTTAATTTGCTGGATCGTTTTCGAGTTTTTACGAAAAGACGAAAAATACAAATAAAGAATTTCAAAAACCAAACAAACAACTGTCAGACTTGTTAATTCTACACAGTTTTCAGAGTTAAGTTCATTTTAGCATCAAAAAGGGTAATGAAACGTTTAGTAAATCTGTCAACACCATACCTCGCCTTAACCACATTAAGAAAACAAGTCAAAAAATTTAACAAAGCAGGTAGGTATTGTAGTTCCAAAAAAATCGTCATCAGTGAAACTTTCTCCGTGTTTTCGCCATCTACACTGGTCATTCGACTGTGACAGCTACAGCAAGAGATTCGTTCCGTTACACTATACCACTGAAACCTGGTTCGCCTCAATAACCCTATTGTTGTTTCGAAAGCGCATTATGAAAGGTCTAGACCAGTGGTTCTTAATCTATCGACCGTAGACCCACTGTGGGTAGAGCGTGGGATGTAGGACCATGAGTGCATGGTATCCCCAGTTAGAGTTTGTGTTTTCCAATGTCGACTCTGAATAGGCTTTTGTTAGAAAGCGGTCTATCTTCGACCACATCGACACTCCATCTGAGATGGTGATGTCGTCCACCTTAGCTCTCTATGAGTGGGACGAAAAGCACAACAGATAATGTTTCTTGACGCGCTATTCCGTGTTCTAGCTTAGATACGTGAGCGTAAGGAAGGCTTGCTTGGGATTGATCACACAAATGTTAGGGCCCCTTCGAGCAACTTTTTTATAAATGTGTTCTTAGACGTGTATCAGGATTTATCCCTTATTACTTTTAGAACATCTGACTGAAGACGGACTGGAGCATACTCGAAGCTTTGCATCGTGGCGAGGCTATACGAGTCTAAGTGCAGTGGAACTTCTTGCGCTTGCTCCTGTATTTTTCTATGTTTTTCATACGTAGTGCTGTGCAATAAGATCGCTTCATTTACATGCACAACCTAAAGTGGTCCGTGAAAATTATAAAGTTGGTTAAAGGGGAGATCCAGAACTTTAACAGGTTAGGAACCACTGGCCTACAAACTTTGACATTAACAAAACGTACCATAATTGGGCACTTCTAGAAGACAATGTTGGTTATTTGCATATTGGAGTGCCCATCAACGGTAAGTGTTAGTGATTGTGGGTTATTGTCTTGCTAATGTCTGCCCTTAGATAGACATAACGAATGTGGGCTGTAGACACTTTGGACAGGCAGAAGGAGGAAACAATTACATTTGGTCCTGGTTTGGTTATGCAGAAGTTACAGAGCGGTAGGCTAGTAAACATTGAAAAAGTTAAAACCCTTTCTGCCATGTCCATTCATCCAGATTTGCATAGACCCCATTTCTTATACAGGGTGTAACAAAACACCCTGATAATACTTAAGGGGGTGCTTCAGACCATCAAACTGAACAACTTTCACTATGGGGCCAACGTCGAGCAAAAATAAAAAAAATCTGCCGTCCCATACATTTGAGTCGAGACGGTACTGCAGTTTTGTATGAAAGAACGGATTTTTTTTCGCGATTTCGATGTTGGCTCCATATTGAAAGTTGTTCAGTTTGATGGTCTGAAACGCCCCTTTAAGTATTACTAGGGTGTTTTGTTACACCCTGTAGTAGGACGAGGCATTCTTATAGGGTTTCTTTTGCAGTACCTATTATTTAGGGCAAAAGGCTAACTATCTTCCACCACTTGAGTGGACTTTCTTAAATTACTTACAGGTTGAAAGGAGTTTTCCCCAATGTTGGCGACCACCCCGAAATACTGTCGGTAGATGTACCTAACTGTTCTAATTGATTTATGGGACAGTTTACGCGACTGCAATCTTTATTCAGATCTTTATGCAACGCGCTTAAAGTCAGTGACCACGTGATTTATTTTGTCTCCCACGAGAACAGAGAGCTCCAACATGATTGATATTTTCGTCACTCAGTTAAAAGATTTCCTCTTGTTTTGTAATCGCTTTATACGGGGTCCTTCTTAATATGCTGACACTTTTTTAAGGGGATGATCAGACCATCAAACTGAACAACTTTCTCTATGGAACCAACATCGAAAACGCGAAAAAAAGTCTGCTGTCCCATACATTTGGCTCGAGTAGGTTTACTGGTTTGTTTGGAAGAGCTGTTTTTTTTTTTTCACGATTTTGATGTTGATGTTATTGAGAAAGTTGTTAAGTTTGATGACTTTAAAAAAAAGTCAGCATATTAAAAGGGATCCTATAGCTATAAGATCACCTTATTTTCTCTCCGTAGCAACTGGATAGATTTCATAGATTCTGAAGGGGACATATTCGAAACTGTACAGAATTTATGAATTTATCTGTACCTAATCGTTATTTCCATTCTGTTTTTGCAGGGAACGTTTTTTTTTTGGTGCAAAATAAAGTATTATTAATATACTGCCGTTAGTAAAAACCACGTCAGAGGCCGTAAGGCGGTCTGAAAAAACTCTGCCCACACGATAAGAAGAATATACTTACACAAGTCAAAACTATAATTTTGCACTTAGTTTCAAATAAGAGTATTTCAGTACCTATTTCGGATAAAAAATTGATTAATACTTATGACTAAAAATAATTAATTATTAGTGGCCGGTCCTTTATTTTGTAATACGCAGCGATAACCATTTCCGATAGGTACATTGATAAAATTAGTAAAACTAGAGGCTTAGATAAAATAAAAATTTTATACTGCGGCATTTGCATACATTGCGTAATGGGAAATGAATTTATATTGCCTCATCTTGAATTGAATGAAACTCATACAGCTTTTCGGGCAACTCAAAAGACATCATACTTGTGAAGTGTCCTACTATGGAGGCAACTGATGCAAGGGAAACTAAGCAACCAAATAATCCAGGGCATAGTGTATATTTTCTTTGTCCAGGGGGCACGAACCTCGGCTTAGGGCGTTGCTGGGACGAGGCAGTTCATATGCAGGGACCGATGAGATCACTGCCAAAATGCAAAAAGGGATACATGGAATTATGCAAAGACAAAGATAGATGAATAAAATGGCAAACCCTAGATTCTAAAATTAGACCTTGCTATAACTAAATTTTATTTTTATTTATTTTATTTATTTATTTATTTTATAACAAAAATTACACTTTGCTTACAACTAATTCATGCCATTAAACCATTTTGGTTTGTCTTGGCAAGACCACGCTCATTACTTAATAATAATGTCAGTTGCGTTATAATATCGGTTCAGAGTTTATCATTATAATAATAGTTCCTCTGATATACCTACCCAACTTTTCTATAAGGTGATCAAATGTATTAAGGTTTATTCTGATTTTAGATAATACTGTTTTAATTTAGTTTTACAATTTTTACTATTCATTGATTGTTTTAAATCTAACGGTATTGTGTTTAGTAATTTAGGGATTATGTGAGCTACTGTGCGTCTACCATAGAAATTATTTTTACGTGGTACAATTAGTTTTTTATTTGCAACCTGTCTTGTATTAAGATTGTGGCTTATAGGAATCTGAATATCTGTGTTATTGTACTGTTCTACCATTAATAGAAAATCTGTACGTTTTTGGACGGGCATTACATTACAAAACCTAAATAATCCTTCGTAGTTTTCACAATTTTGTTGTTTTATGTAGTTGGGAACAATAATTTTGAGTAGTCGTATTTGTAGGTTATGAATTCGGTCTAAATAAGTATTAAAGGTACGTCCATAGCTTGTTAGGCCGTACGAGATTATAGAATCGGCAAGAGCTGTGTACATTTGAAGTAACATCTTGAATGGGATTTTGTGCTTGATTATATAGAATTTAGCTAGCACAGCACGCAGTTTATCACACACGGAGTCCACGTGAATACCCCAATTGAATCTTTCATCTACTACGAGACCCAGGTATGTATAATGCGGCACCTGTTCTATAGGACCACACGAACAGTTAACTTGGTTTGCGTGCAGACAATCATGACTATGGGCTATGATTTTAAAAGGTGTGAATTTCTGAATGTGACTCGAGTGAACATGAATAACTTTGGTTTTGTCTGTATTAAGAACTAGACCACAGTCATGAGCCCACTGGGACATTCGTGTAAAGTCGCCTTGCAAGGTTTGCGCTGCCTGTTGCTCGTTGTGGTGTGCTGCTACCAAACAAGTGTCGTCCGCGTACTGGTAAAGTGAGCATGATTTAATTATATTTTCTAGATCATTTACGTAGGCTAGATAGTGTAAGGGTCCTAAAACTGAGCCTTGGGCTGTACCCTCCGTGACGTTTACAAATTCACTACAAGCCGAACCAATTTTAACTTGAAACCTTCTATCTGTCAGATACTCTTTACACCATTTCAATAAGGGCCCACGTATGCCAGAGTTATTAAGTTTGTCCAGTAAAAGATCATGCCTAAGTGTATCGAATGCCTTACTAAAGTCTATAAACATCAGTATTATATGTTTTCTTTCGTCCAAATACGTATTAATTTCGTCTGTAAATTTTGACAACAGCAAAGATGTAGATTTTTTAGGTTGAAAACCATACTGACTTTCTGATATTATCTTATGCTTTTGATAAAAAAGATGAATTTGATTGCAAATATATTTTTCAATAATTTTGTCTATTACTGGTAGTATTGTAATTGGTCTATAATTTTCGTATTCACTATGGCTGCCCTTTTTGTATATTGGTCTTACTAATCCCGTTTTTAATTCTATGGGATATTTGGCTTGTACTATACTGGTGTTTATTAATTCAGCTATGGCTTCTACTATTTTATCACAAATTACTTTAATATCTATGCTTCTTATGTTATCAAACCCAGCAGATTTGTTTATATTTAAATTTTTTATAATTCTTTTTACTGTACATGAATTTGCTTTCTTAAACAACATTGATTTGTCTTGCTCAGTAATAAAATCAGTTTTATCCAACAACAGCCTATCACACTTCGGCATCATCCTTTTTACGCTCATATCAAAAGTACTTGCAAAGTTATCGGCTATAGCAGTAACTCCGAAGGTGTCTACACTGAATGCTTTTTTAATAACTTCATCTACCGACTTTGTTATTTTTCCAGATAGTTTGTTAATTATTTCCCATAATTTTCTCAGGTTCGATTTATTGTCTTCTATTTCTTTTTTAAAGTAGTTATTTCTAGTTCTTTCTATCAATTTGTTAGTTTTATTTCTTACTGTATTATACTCTAATTTTAATATGCTATTATTTGGGTCATTTTTCCATAACGTAAATAATCTATCTCTCCTTTCACATTGATTTATTATTTTGTAGCTAACCCACTTTTCTTTATTTCTTTTACTTACAGTTATTTTCTTTTGTGCTTTACATTTTTCATAGCAATCGGCAATATTTTTTTGTATATTTGTGTATATTTCGAGTGGACATTTAAGATTCTTTGCATAGTTCCAGTTAACCGAGTCTAACATTTTGTGGAGTTTTTTATTATCGTACGTTGCAAGGTATTTTGGAGGCACCGTTATATTTTCAATTCCTGTACATGTTAAGACAATCATCCTGTGGTCCGCCAAGACAGTACCAAGAACAGCTGAGAAGAGGTCTAAAGTACGCGATCTCGCGAAAATATGATCTATGCAAGTTTTAGATACCGTTTCTTTTCTTTTTTCAACTCTGGTGTAATCTGTGATCGCGCACTCCAACCCACTCCCAGCCATTTTACTTAAATAGTATTCTCTAATGCTAGTATTTGTTTTTAGATCTATATTTATGTCCCCTATCAGTATCAGATCGGTATTTTGTATAAAACTATTAGCTAAGAGATTATCTATTTCTTCTATAAAAAGGTGTTTACTTTCTTTTGGCGGTCTATAAACTGCACATATACACGTTACGTAGTTTTGAGGGGTAGTTATCTTTACCAGTAAATTCTCAAAATGCTTTGTATGTACTTGAGTAGTATTAAATTTATGTTTGTTACTGACATACATTATTATTCCGCCACCTTTTCGGCTTTTGCGCAGTACGCTGTGCAGTGTATATCCGTCAAGTTGATACATTGATACTATTTTATCTGAGATACCTACCTCCGTAAGGACTATAACATCTATTGGGATTTTGGTCGAGTCTATACATTCAGTGAGCAAGCTGAAATTTTTTATCAGTGATCTTATATTAATGTGAACAATGTTTAGATTAGTTTTTTGTTTAGGTACCTTTTTAAAAAAAGAATTTATATTACAACAATTTTGGATTTCTATAATATTCTTAAAAGCTGCCATTGTTAACAGTAATTTTTAATACATATTTTTTACGTGATAGTAGGAACCTCTTATTGCACTAGAAGTTTTTTTATGTCTTCTTCACTCCTGATGGGGTAAATTTTATCCTTATCTCCTTTGCGCACGAGTACTTTTCCACTTTGGAACCATACATATCTATAAGCTTGCCCCAGCTGCTGTTTTGCCATCCATAGTAGTGTTTTATTTGTTTTTGAGAGGGCGCAGCGAATGTATACCTTGGCAGCAGCTTGATTCTTCTGTAAGGTGGGCAAGATCTCTGCAGCAACAATGTCTGTTTTCTTTGCAGATCGAATCCAGCGCTCGGCTTCTTGACAGCTATTTAATTCAATCTGTAGTACACCGTATTTTGCTGCATCCGAATCCTTCTTATTGCTTTCGAATCTATTGATTGATTTTGTCGTATCCTTTTCAATATTTAATTTTTCAGCAATCGCATTTCCTATCTTTAGTAGACTTTCTCCTTGGGTATTAGGGATTCCTGTTATTTCGATCTTCGAATTTAATTTTTCCTGTTCCATCTCATTTAAACGTTGCTCTAATGAAGAAATTTTTGTTTCGAAGTAGGAGTTTTGGTTGTTAAGATAAATGTTCTTTTTTTCCAGATCCGAGATTTTATGTTTCATCATATCCATCGCCTCAACAAATTCATCAATTTTATCACTGCAGAAGTTTATTGACGTTTTGATGGATTCAAACTCTTTTTGGACAATTTTATTAACATTTTTAGAGATTTCGCTCATAAACTTCTTGACATCGAGAGGGAAACTGGATTCACTGTCTTTTTTCTTTTCTAAGTCCTCATCTTCTTCATCCTCAGGCTCAATAAAAGATTTTCTATGAGGTCCGTAGCGCTTAAAAATGCTTTCGTTAAATGCAATAGCAATGTTTTTCACCGCGCAAGGGAAATACGGTGACGAGTTTTGAATCTAAGAAGGAAATTCTAAAACACGCAAATTGCAAGACAAAGAATTACGGTCCCAATACAATGACTAATGTCTTAGTGATATAGCGGTGACATACTGTCACAGATATAGGAGATACGGTTAAACAGAATCAGACTGTCCGTTAATATTTTTGACACTGTTTTTTAAGGATGTGTTAAAAGATCGGGTAAATATTTAGACGAGATATTTCTCTTGAAACAACGGTCTATATGTGTTGTGATCTTTTGATGATAGATAGTGTAGTGTTGAAATGTACGAGTCGAGTGTTGAGAAGAAATACTGTTTTAATCTTGCATATTTATGTATACATGCATAGATGGTTAACAGATGGTTGGATTTATGGGACGAGATGGGTATTTAGTTATGTATAATTATTACATTAGGTAGGGTTTATACAGAAGAGACGCGTGGCAGTGGCGGGTAGTCAAAGTAACACTAATATAAACCTTATATTACGTAGCATAGCGTCGTTTTTTGACGTAAAGAAAAATCGCGCCCCCGCCACCAGGCTGCGTCGCCTGGAGGCGCGGGCGTAATTCTCCTAACGACTCTATGCTACGTACTATAAGGTTTATATTGCCGCACCCCGCCCGCGAAATGTCCGCGCCACGTCACTTCTGTTTAAACGCTCCCTTAGACGTGTGGACTTCTTGACACTATTAAGAAACTGTCGTGAGAAAGGTACCTGTAGAAATAACAAACGGAGAAAATTAAGTGAAAAAAAAAACAGTAAAAATGTCAAGACTGAGTAAACAAAGCCCTCTAATTACGCATTACGTACTTACAAATATTTCCACGAATCAATGACAATAGCGGTACAATAATGGCTTCATTTTCATTGAAATTACATCGTCAGTTCCAAAGTTATTAACAATAACAGCGCTAATATTTCCATTCGTAAACAAAGTTAACAATTTATACTTTTTCTCCGAGAAGAATGACACATAAAGGATGTATAACCGACCGAATCCCATGAATGATGTGCAGTTTTTTGTCACTAAAATCTTCTATACTTACTTATAACAGTTCCGTGAGTGACTGACAGACAACGCGCAAACTAGACCGCTAAAGATATAATAGAACCTTGAAATTTGGAATGATGGTCTGAAGCGTCAAGACAACCCCGATTCCAAGTGTTTGTTCTACAGAGGAGGTATGGAAAGGATTTTTAGGAAATCAATCGGACGAAGTTGCGGGCAAAAGCTAGTAGGTACTCTTATAAAATTATACAATAAAACGTGTGATACCAAAAATACAAAACACCACTCCATTTATTCCCATTCCCTTTACCAGTGTTGTTATTGGGTTCGACGCAATATCTCTAACTATACATGACATGACACTCTTGTCGTATAATCCAAAATAGGCTAATGCAGCGGCGGACTAAGCCCGCCGGAGGCCCGGGGCGGCAAAACTAAATGAGGCCCCCGGTCTTTCCAGAAATTGATATCTACAATTCTTTCGAGCCGTGGCAAAAACTTAAGGGGCTATGTAAAAAAAATAGGATTCTTCAAAGCTCCATATATCATGAAGTACTAACAGTAGGAGTATGATTTGCGGATATGTGTAAATTGAACATATAATTGAAGTTTTGATTAGAGCCAAAACACGATTAAGACAAATTTTGTCAATAGAAAAAGAAGCCAAAGTAGCCTCCGTTTTTGTCTATAAACGCTTGTAACTGCTAAACGGTGAATAATAGAAACATGAGACTTGATTTAAAAAAAAGAGATTGCTATTATCTAAGTTTTGATTAGAGCAGAATTGAGCTTACATAAATAGTACAATCACAATTAAATAAAGTTTGTTTTTTCGCTTGATTCGTTCCAGGCGCGCGCGCCGCCCCATCTCTTTCTCTCGCATCTGGCAGTAATATAAGCTATCACACGCCCGTTTCGGTTAAATTATTTTTCGACATAGGCCCTTAACATCAGAGCCCCTTCCTTCCATAGGCATAGGTAGCAAGTATTTTGTCCCAGGGAGATCCAGGTCCTACAACACGGAGCGAGCGAAGCGAGCCTGACATTCGTATAATGTAAAACCTAGAGCGAGCGAAGCGAGCGTGAGAGAATTCTGGAGCGGGCAAAGCTAAGTGAAATTTTACTGCAATATAATGAGATCAGTGGAATAAGATTTAAATCATTGAGCAAGCGAAGCGAGCTCGAGTTTTTTTACGACTTAAAATCTGGAACGAACAAAGTAAGCTCAAGATTTAACTGCACACCAACAGTGCAACTGCAACTGTATACTATGAAAAGACATAGGTACCATCCAAAACCAAGAGCGAGCGAAGCGAGCTCGAGATTTCACTGAATTCTGGAGCAAGCAAAGTGAGCTTAAGATTTTAGTGCAATTTGTCTAGCCAGGAGCGAGCGAAGCGAGCTCGAGATTTTGCTTCATTATAATCTGACTTTTTCAGCTCATGCCAAAATCGAGGCGATTGATGTATTAAACAAATAGCTGAAATGAGCTTATAATATAATGCTTATAATAACTCGATTGTAGAGCTCATCTTGAAATAGAGTAGGTGAGTATATTGGCGTATAAAATTAAAACCGGAGCGAACGATTCTATAATTATGACTGGGTTGTAGCATGAACTGAGTCTCAAAGTACATAAAGCTATCAAAAAAACCAAGCGAGCGAAGCAAGCTCACATTTTCGAAACACATTCTAATTCCAACCACATTGACCTTTTAAGAAGCGAGCTCATAATTATGCTAACAGCATAACAACTTGTAAAAGATTGAGCGAGCAAAGCGAGCTCGCAAATTCGCAATATTTTGGACTCTATTTCCTTCTTTGACTTTCAATAACTAACTTACGGGGCCTCGAACTTCAAACTGCAGTCCCAGTACCGGAGGCCAGGGCCTCCGGAGCGAGCGAAGCGAACTCATAATTATGCTAACTGCATAACAACTTGAAAAAGATTTAGCGAGCGAAGCGAGCTCGCAAATTCGCAGTATTTTTGACTCTATTTCTTTTCTTGACTTTCAATGACTAACGTACGGGGCCTCCAGCTTCAAACTGCAGTCCCAGTACCGGAGGCCAAGGCCTCCGGAGCGAGCGAAGCCAACTCATAATTATGCTAACTGCATAACAACTTGAAAAAGATTTAGCGAGCGAAGCGAACTCGCAAATTCGCAGTATTTTTGACTCTATTTCTTTTCTTGACTTTCAATGACTAACGTACGGGGCCTCCAACTTCAAACTGCAGTCTCAGAACCTGTTCTGCTTCTGGCCTCTTAAGGCCCGGGCCTCCAACTCTAAACTGTGTCTTTACTTGCTATATAAACGTCATTATTTTGGTTTTGATTAAAAAGGGATTCTCTTCTCGAGATTCGGAGGCCCCCCAAGACTGGGGGCCCGGGGCGGACCGCCCCTCCGCCCCCCCCCCCCCCTTAGTCCGCCAGTGGGCTAATGGTTTACCTTGCTACAGGAACATCTACCGCTTCACGCTATATAAAAACGTACATAAAATTATAGAAAAGTGTCTAATCACACCTAAAAAGAATACATTCGTAGGGTTGTGTATGTAACTACAAAGGTAAACCCCACGAAACAAAATAAAGAACAATTTAAGGAAACCAATGATACGGAAGTACATAATATTGATTCACAATATTGAACACAAAGAAGCTATGACAAAGAGAATATTGCAAATGCAAGCAAAACATTCAATTTAATTTTGGAAACAGAATGTTGTAAGTAGCTAATCAAGTTACAAGGGATTTATCTCTCCCCTTATCTTTACCATAGTCAGTTACACACATACACATACCTACAAATAACAACGGTCTTGGGGTTGTACTCTTATTGTGTTTGGGGTAAATTGACTTGGAAAGTGCGCAGTTTCCTAAATAGCGGCCTTGTGTGAACTATTTTACTTCTCTCAGAAGGCTTGAGTGGATTTTGATTCATCATCATCTAATTTAAGAGCTACGCTCTTGTCGGTGGAGTATTCGCGATTTGGATTTTGATTGTTGATGCTAAATTATATTATTACTTAGGAGATACCTCTAGGAAAGTTTTCGCGTAGTACTGTACCAAGATACAATTTTATATTTACTTTACGTGTAAGGTATTAAACCCGATACTTTTTTTTACAAACCTTTAATGTATCGCGAATCGCGATTTAACAATACAAGTGCACATTTAAATACGTCACGTATTAAAGGATGTGCTAAAGACCATCAAACTGAACAACTTTCACTATTTTTTATGGAACAACGATTTCGATGTTGACTTGACTCCCTAGTGAAAATTGTTTTCAGTTTGATGGTCTGAAACACCCCTTAAAGTGTAACGCATTTACGTTTATACCAAGGCATGGGTAAGGGTATAGGTCCTATACCATTGAACGATAGGATTTACCAACGAGTGTGAATCAAGTCACAAATTTCCTCTTAAACCATGTTATTGTATAAGTGTGCTTAGGAGAACAACTTTTTATTTTGTATTTAAATCTTTTTTCTGCCTTCTTTCTGCTGTGATCGAAGGTGGACCTAAATCTTCGAATAAACGAGAAATATATTGACGACTTAAATCCCATAAGTTATGATTGATTATGTTCAGCATTTAAGTACAAATATAACTGAACACATTTGACCTAGTGTCTACAGCATTAGAGTTTTTATTACCTTGACAACAATCGTTGCTATACTTTATCCGCCCAGACATCGGTGCGCCGATCAAAAAGTAATAAACAAGTCATAATGTACTCTTATGATAGGCACTACTACACCATTATCGTCTAACATTATGGAGAACAAAAAATTTCGAAATTATAATCCAATCAATTTGCATTGCTTAGTTCCGTTACGACCTCAAAAGTCATAACTTATTAATATTGGCTGTGTCTAGACAAAAACTGTCTGGTATCTTGCTGATTATAATACAAAAACATCTGGGGTTCCGCACAGGTGGCCAAGTATAATATACTGTAACAGCTATATGTTAAAGTAGAACTAGTCTGAAGTATGTATGTATTTTTGCTTAGTGGATACAAATAATATCTATGATTTCCTTCTATATCAAAGAATATCCTGTATTCTCACATCGACAGCGATTAAATTCGTTTACGCATGTGGTGGTGGTCCTTATGGTGCATTTGTGATGTTGTGTATGTAGTTTGTTTTACAATTTTTTGTTTCTTTTCGGATGGAGCGCCAAAATTAGCATCTTAAGAGCAGATGAAACTGGTTTCTAAAACCCCGCTTAGGACTTACATTACAGTTTTAAACCGATTTGTTTTTCTGTTGAATATCCAGTGCATTAAATGGAAATATAGTATTATATCGCCAGTAGATAATCTCCCCAAACGTTTACAAAATATGTACATAATTATATACTTACGGAAAAAATTACTGATATTACCATCTACTGAATTCGAATCTGCTAAAATAAGCAGATAAGTTTAGAATTTTAGATATTTCAAATATCCTTC
This sequence comes from Agonopterix subpropinquella, assembly GCA_922987775.1. Lineage (NCBI taxonomy): Eukaryota > Metazoa > Arthropoda > Insecta > Lepidoptera > Depressariidae > Agonopterix > Agonopterix subpropinquella. Next base: position 7,590,143 of record OV277694.1, on the reverse strand, counting down.
AACATTTGTTAAAAGTTTACATAACTAAAGGTCATAATAATAATCACAAAATAAAATTGTTTAAATTACCTGTGACAAAAACGTTATTAGAACACAACATCAGCTGGAATTACAGATCGTAAACAAAAGATAAACGTTTTATAATAACGTCCAGTCATTATACCGTGTCAAATAACAGTGTTGGCACCAAACTATAAATAGGTAGGAAACATAACTTACCTTTGTCACCGTGGAGGGTTCTGGCGGAGGGTGCCATGCCGAAGGGCGCTTTCGGCACAATCGCTGCACCCTTATTTTTTTCAAACAGTGCTTTGCGCTCCCTCAACGACATTTCAGCCGGGTCTCTGGCTTTAGGGCTGCCAGCTTCGAACATAGCAGCCTTCGATAACACAGAACTCCTGTCGACATTGCCGTTCAATTTTGGCGCAAGTTTTTTAACTAAAGGTGATCCTTTCTCGGACACCGGTTTATCGTCCAGTTTTGTTTGTACACAATCCGTCGCGTCATTAATATTATCGTTTTCCTCCCGTTGCACCACATTGTTCTCTTTGTCTTTTTCACTTTCACACTCGTCGTTTATAATGCGCGGTGGTGTAGGTGCTTTGTATTTTTTGAGCGATGGTTTTTTCGTGACGGTCGGCTGGGAGACGACCATAGTCGCCATGTTGGGGGCTGGTGCCGCACTGGGGGTTGTCGCTTTCGGCTCCTGTCGGGCGGGATCGGTTCGCGTCGTAGAGAAATCGTAGACGAGCCGCGATTGGCCGGCGGAGACGCGCCGGTAGCCCTCGCCTTCCTACGATTGGACAATGGTGGCACAAGGTGCAGGGTGAGCACGTGCGTGCATTTGATGCATTTCGTATATTGACGCCGTACACCGCAGACTGCAGTGGCAGAGCGATTCGTGTTGTTGTGGCCAAGTTTGAAGCGTAAGTAGGTTAGTTAGCGCTAAAAGGGATCGTGGCGAAGTTGCACCATTGCTGGCGAGAGGTTTATTGCGCAAGTTTTAATGGAACTAATTAACAATAACAACGAACGCTTTTGTCTTCTCTCTCAAAGGCCGGTAACAAACGGAGGAGCGAGACGGGATTACGAGCGTGTAGCACTGCACAGTCGGTGCTCGAGGCGCGTGGGTCGCGGGTGGCGGCGTACAAACAACTGATCCACTGACGTGACGGGTAGTTCGGCAGTTGGATCTTGGAACACATGTGCTGGGAACCGGACCGGCTTTCGACGCATCATCATTGCGAATGTTTGCATCATTATCACGTTTAGGAAGTCGGATTTTAAAATGTTACGAGTAATGACTGTTGTCATTATTGCTTTACGGCAAACTGATTGCAATATAAACAACAGGAAACTAAAAATTTCTAGAACCAACTAGTATATTTACTTACTTGGAGTTATTTTGAACTAAGTTTGCAGAATGTCGAAGTAGGTACTTCGAACTTATCCACCCTATTCCTTATTTTATATAGGGACCTACATAAATAGAAACAATATAACTGTAAATTTAAAAAAAGATTTTTTCTGATTTGTGTGTTTGAACGAGCATCACGCGAAAACTACTGAACTGATTTTGATGAAACTTTTTTTGTTTGATAGCTTTAAAATCTGGTATATAATTTGTGCGGACTTCGTCCGCACGTCGCGACTCGCGAGTTAAGGCTAGTCATGTATAAATTACTTGGGCTATAATAATTCGTACCAGTATGAATGCGAATAAGGTTAAAGAGGTGTGTCAGAAACCAATAGGAATCGTAGCCTGTGGCAGTCCGTAGTCTCTGCATGCCCCAATGGCACAATGGCGTTATGTTTCATAGTTGATATTTTGTAGCCATAAGTACATAATTTCGTTCGATTATACAAAAAACAGATGTCCCATCATAAAGCATATCAAGCGACACTCAATAATGAAATTAATATTAATATTTTATGGAAACAACATACTGATTAGTTGATAATAATGACGCTATACTCATGTGACATGGGATCAATGGGCAGTTGATCAATACCATGTGTTTAATAGATTATCGCTATGCCTCCTGCCTGCAGTGCTATCCTAAGGATTTCTATTTTTAAGCTTTCATATATCTTAAAAATAGAAATCCTTAGGATCAACCAATTTACTTTAAAATGTAGTACCTAATTCGAAGGGGAAAATAATGGACTATCAAAGGTTTTTTTAAATAAACAACATTCAATTCACACATACCAAACGCAGACTTTTTATTGGAAATCAAACAACAACAACACCAATGACCGAACCAGGACTCAAACTGTGTTCGATTCGAACCCAGGAACCTAGTTTGCAAGTCAGGCGTGGTAACCATTTAACCAACTGGGTCGTTTTTGAATTCTATATAGCGATAGCAGAAAAAAATATCCTAGCTTCACCTCATATTTCCAAGTCTCATCCAATATTACTTTTACCTTTATAAAGTTAGACCTCATACCAACTTCAAAAATAATATAATTACGAATCTTCATTACCATACCAACATTACCAACATACTACATAATGAACACTTGAAATGACGTAGTCCAAATTGAGATATCGTATTACATAGCCAAGGTCGACGAGGCGCTAAGTGCGTATACGCATCATGAACTTACTAATGTCCTGACCTGAGTGCTTTATTATACTTATAAGGATATAGGTAGGTATAAGTTTTAAACAAAGAAGCACATAGGTGCTATTGATAGTCGATTTAATTTTAAGACGGTCAAAGCTTAAAGACATGCCTATACCTTCATCTTCTAATACAGGGTGTAAGTGACAGCCTAGCAAATACTGAAACGTTGAACTCAGGCCATCAAACTAAACAACTTTCACTATGGAGCCTACCTCAGGAAACGCGAAAAAAATTCCCATACATTTTAGTCGGGTAGGTCTAGGTGCAGCAGTTTTGTATGGGACAGCTGATTTTCTTTCGCGTTTCCTGAGGCTCCATAGTGAAAGTTGTTCAGTTTGATGCTCTGAGTTCACCGTTTCAGTATTTGCTAGGCTATCACTTACACCCTGTATAGGTGATTTGATATGTTCAAAAGCTGTACAAAATTAATATTTAAGATTTTAAGAACATTGATTTAAGAACTAAGATGTTTTTATTTAAGAAGTTGTAGAAATCGCTGAGGGATATCTTTGGCTTGTATACAGTAGTATCTCCCAGGTAAAATTATGTCGTTTTAGGGAACCTCGCTACATCAGGCAGGACGCAAACGTTTGGTTCGTGAGTTGATTTATTTTTCTAAGCCTATTTCATTCCACTGCTGGGCAAAGCCCTGCAACCTCCGTGCATCCCTGTCTTGAGCCTTGCTCTAAAAGGACTCTGATTATCGTAATTCTAGGGGTGAACAAAACATACTATAAACAAGCCACAATATTGAACAGTAGAATTTTTGGTCTACATTCAATTAAGCCTATTAAACCAATTCTCTCTATTCCGTGAACCCTTCCAAAATGTTGATTTATCCCTCGGCTGCAATGTCACTGACTTCCTCGTTACAAAAAGGTTAAACGGACAACTAAGCTGAACGTCATATTAGAACACGCTTTGTTTTTTAATCCCCTATTAAATACCATAATAATTTTTTAAGGACTGGTTTAGGTATATTTGAATGTTTTAAGAGGATCCCATTTACATGGTTCCAATAAGAATATATCATAGGTACACAATACAATACAGTGACCAATCGATCGACAGCCGATCAATCTAAGGTTGGCTGATCGAGGAATATCGATCCATCCATGATCAATCGATGCCATCGATCGGCGGTTGATCGGTAGGGTATTGTTAATATTTTTTTGACAATGTCAATTTTTTCCTTGGTTAAAGTTGTTCAGTATCATGAGTACCCATTCAAATAATACACCCTGTAGTTCGGAACTGCAAATATCACATACAATTGATGGCGATGTTCAATGCCGAAACTGCCTTTATTTAGTTTTATCCAAGGACATCATCAATCTCCTTGCATACTCCAAGTCAGATCACAGATTCATCTCGGAACACAGTCACGTTTAGAAATCCAGCTCAAATAAAAAATCTGGATAGTCCAATACAACCGGTACTTCGAGCGCAAAAACTTGGTTCAACAAACTGCTACCTTACCAAATAAAATGGTTTACTTTAATGAGCATTCAGAAAAGAAGATGGGACTTTTTAAAACGGTCGTGTTGCCGGAGGTAACGTAACAATGATGCAATAACAAAAAATGCGTTGCGTTGCAAAGACAGCTATTAATCAGATAAAAACTAGTTTATTCTCAGATAGGCAAAGTGCTAGAGTTAGGTTACATGTCTAGGGTTTCATTATTGTCTATTGTAAGTCTTTCTGCAAGTAGATATAAAGTGTGATCCGTGCTACTGATTTAAATATAGCTCAGAAGGAGCCGCCTTTGTTTACAGCCATTATTTTTAAGTTGATAAACCGTTTTTTTTTTAATTTAAATGAATTATACCAAAGTATGAAGTATGACCACTCCTATACAACGTGTTAATGAATTAACGCAAAACTAAAAAGTAGTTTGTTTAGAATCGAGAACAGAATCGAATTATCATGGTTTCAACATAGGTAATTTTTTTCAAAATATTAATTAATTTGTGTCTAAAATTTAAAATTTACTGAACCCAACGTCAACCCCTCCGCAAAGGCACACTCACCCAACTTACTACCAAAACAAGATTATTAAAATGTATCCATGAGTACGTTAGCGCTTTCATTCATTGCTGAAATGATAACAAATCATTTTTGCCTCAAAACTTAAAATGCGAATAACTTTTAATTTTAACTATCAAAATAATGAAATTATTGTTTCAACCTAATTATTTTGTTATAAATCAGTTGGGGTGTATGAGGTTTTGCGTTAATTCATTAACACGTTGTATATATATTTGCTGTACTTTTTCTGTCTACATGCCTATAAAAGCCTACCTGAATTGATTTTCATAGTTTTGGTGGAGGAACCACCTTTCTACAGTTTTTATTTTTACTACTGGCTGGTTTCAGAAAGGATTTATTTATTAATCACTATTATTAACTATCTATGGCAACGGAGCTCAGTAGCGGACTTTACTAAATGAACATTTTATACTCTCGTCTGATCCCGTCGGGATAGGAAGTCACATTTCATTTCCATTGATAGTGACACACCTTCCGCGCCTCTTTCACATTCGAGCATCGCATCGTTGCATTGTATGCAAGATCGACTATTTTGGGCTTGGTGTACTTTTTATACATAGACGAATGAACTAATGAAGATATTACTGATATTATATCTCATCATATAATGATATGGGACGGGGTAGAACGTGTTCAAGAGTTTATAATAACTTACAGAACAGTCACTTAAGGGGCCATAGGATCAGACGAATATTTTCTATGAGAAACGCGATTGCCCAGCCCTCCGAAAAGTTCGTGCGCGTGCCGTATTTTCAATTAAAAAATGTTAACAAAAGTGTACTTTTTCAAGTTTTTTTTTTATGATTTCACTAGATAAACTAATAGTGAATATGTGAGTATAAATACCAAAAATCTGAAACTATTTTAAGTTCTTCTCAGGTGAGAAAAATGGTTAAAAATACATGAAAATACGTCATCTTTGTGACGATTTTCTATCGAGCGAAGTAATTCCAATCGTGTATTCAATATATGATTTCACTAGATAAACTATCCAAGAATACTGAGGTATGATTTTGGTTTCGGTAAATTGTATAAATCTAGTCGAACTACGAGTCGAAACATGAAAAATAAAAGATGCCTCCAAGGCGTTTTGTCCTACCATAGCGTCTTAATTTCCGTTTTGTGAATCTGAGAAACGGAAAACCATACTCGTAGGTGTATGTACGTATGTACCATGTTAAGCGTAATGAAGATTTTCACTTAGCGGAGCGCATTTTACAATCGGTAAAGGAAATTAGTGTCTTTACAGTAATTAAAGTTCATATTTCCATGGATGTTATAAAAGGTCGACTGCGCGTGCATTCCGCGGAATCCGCAATAATTTTCATGGAAATATGATCTTTAATCGTCACAACTAGAGTTGCCGCGAATAGTGTTTATAGCGAATAGTCGAATACCGATTAATCGCCATTCACTTTGGCGAATAGTCGAATAACTCAACATTACTATTCGACATAAAAAAAAACATTAAACACATTAAAAATATTTCTAATTTCTTCTAAGGTTGTGAGAAAAGAAAACAATAAAGTTAAAGAAATCTGTTTCATGTTAGATATACATACCTACATACATTATACTTAATCACACCAGCAAGCTCTGTTTATTCAGAAATACTATTTTCCGAGGCAGGTTTAATTTACGAGGAAAAACGAAACCAACTTGCTCCAGTAGGCCTCGCATGCCACCCCCGAGAAAACGATAAAAATCGAGATGCGCCTCCATCCTTATTATTTTACGTGCACGAGAAAGAGCGCGCATGACGTTTTTCTCGTTTAAACGCTTTGTCGTGGGTGGCATGCTAGGCGTGCTGAACGTGCAGAAAAAATTGTTTTTTTCTGTTGTTTGCACCACAATCTGCCTCTGTTGGATTTTAAATATTAATTAAAAATCCTTACTAATTTAATTTCATGAATATCATAGGCACAGGCACATATTACTGATAATATTTGATATTGTGTATTGTTTTATTAAGGAAAATAATTAAAAAAATGATTATTTTTAACTCATTAGTTCTTTTGTTCGTTAAAAGTTTATTTTCGACGACTATTCGCCGAATGCCGAATAATACTAGCTATTTATTCGGTATTCGACGAATATCAAAAAAATGACGAGTAATGCCGAATACCGAATAATAGCGAGTATCCGCGGCAACTCTAGTCACAACGTCTTTTGAGCGTGACCTTATAAGTAGGCTTTAAGCTAGGTGGGTCGAAAATGTGTGGATTTTGACATATCTACGGAAGCTCAAGAGTTCTATAAAACGTCTCAACTCTCGACTCTGGAGTGCGATTTTTGAAACTCATACTTTGAACTCAGCAGTTTAAAATGTCAATATTACTTTGGAGATATGCATCTTTCTACTGCTGATTTGACTTTCAAATATTGCACTCCTGAAGTATGGTTTTTGAAAGTCAAATCAGCAGTAGAAAGATGCATATCTCCACAGTAATTTTGACATTAACAACTGCTGAACTCAGCGAATGAGATTCAAAAATCGCACTCCTGTACTAGATGAAATCACGACAATGAGGTTAGTATCAAAAGTACGCACATCCACGTTGCGTTGGTTGTCATTTAATTGGACATGTACTCGATAAGGAAAGTGGCATCAAGCAAGATGAGAAATGGTGAAACTCGATTCTACTTCCTTTTGTAGAGTGAGGGATAAAAAGCTGTTTTAATCATATCTTACGACTTCTTACAAGAGATCAAAGGTTCTGCAATCCCTACCATCAGTCAACCTTTTCCCCAATTCCAGACAATTCAACTTCAACAAGTGATAGAAGAAGACTATTTTATTTAGTGATGACTTTATGAAGTAGGCTACTTACAAATCAGATTTTATGAGGGCTATTTTATGAATTTCACACATTCTAATTTATATAATCATTATTCGAAAGTGACATGAAACTCTGGAATTTATGATTTTTACAAATACGAATGGTGAACAAAATAAGTGAAATTCAAAAATAACGCTCCTGAATTTTCAAAAATTAAAGGGTAGCGAGATTTAATCTAGCTAGAAAAATCCACCGTAGAAGAACGTACAGGACACAACAAAATAGCAGCTAAGTCCAATAAGAAGTTTAAACTTTCTTTGACTACAACACTTATTTCCTCAAGCGAAAACAATCTGCTGTACATTTCGGATCGAAGGGTACAGATTTTTCATAAAGCATCTAAGTTTTGGTACGCTACCTTCTGTAGAACAATCTAGTAATATCCCGACTTCCCATCAACATTCTGAGAGAACCTTTTATGCTAGATAATGACACAAAACTAGGCGAAGAAAATGCCAGGCCACCAACAAACCGGTAAAGTAAGCCACATTTTTTGTGCTATTTACTATGAAAAGGTTCACAGATAGGAATAGTGTATGTTCGCGGAAATGCTGTCACCTGATGACATTTTAACCGAGCCCGAGCGGCGCGGCGCAGACATGCGAGATTCAGTTTTAGATTGCACCCGGAACACTAGGCAGATTGTGCTACAAATGAACACAGAAATAGACTCTTAATGTCGCTCATGTAAAAGGCTAGTAACAAACAAAAAGGATGATGAAATCTACAGGGTGTAAGTGACAGCCTAGCAAATACTGAAACGGTGAACTCAGACCATCAAACTGAACAACTTTCACTATGGAGCCTACCACAGGAAACTCGAAAAAAAAACTGCTGTCCCATACAAAACTGCTTTACCTACCCGACAAAAATGTATGGGACAGCAGATTTTTTTCGAGTTTCCTGTGGTAGGCTCCACAGTGATAGTTGTCACTGTGTACATCCTGTATACTTATAAAAGAGTTCCGTGACTGACTGACTGACAGACATCGCACAGCCTAAACCGTTAAAGATAGAAACATGAAATTTGGAATACCTATAGGTCTTACTATAGGTATATTCTACAGACTTCTACAGAGGATGTAGTTGTGTTCTAAGAAAGGATTTCTCGAAAATCTACCACTAATGGGGTAAGCGTAAGCCACGCCGACGAAGTCGCGGGTCAAAAGTTTGTAGTTCATAATGCAAAAATTTTTTGAAGATATCCAACACCAAATTGGTCAAAATGTGTGGCTGTGCTGTATTTAGTATGTTATGGTCATTATGATGATGATGATAGCCATAGAACTACCTTATTTAAATGTAACAGTGCAATCCTTTTGTAAAATGAAATCGATTAAAAGCAGAATGCATCAGCATCCACAGTGTACCGGGACTATTTTTATTAAACGACCTATTCACCGGTCACAACGTAAACAAGCGACTCCAAACAGTAGCTGACTTCAATAGATCTTTTGAGCGGAGGAATACAACGCGCGCACGATAATGCAAGTGTGTTTACGCGGTTTCATTGGCTTCGTTCGGTTGGTGTGCCTACACCGTAAAAAAGTAAGGCATTGTTTCAGGGTTCCCGTGAAAACATTAACCCGACCGTTTTACGACTTATTTCGAGCTTTAACGGCTATATTTAAGAGTAGACGTCTCGGTTTGGGTGGCCCAGACAAAGGGATAAATATTCAATCTTCGGTTTCGTTCGTGCCGAGAGGCAGTCGTTAAGATTTTTTCGGCACTGCAATGATGATATTGAGGTAGAAAATGTATTTGGGAGAAAGCCTTGCATACGAAACAGTGTGTGATTTTATAAAGAAAATATTAGACCTCGTGGCAGGTTGAGTTGTTACGCATATTTTTACGCGACTACGAAAAGGAAGGTGTTTGTTTGTGAGTCTGATGAATACATATTAAAAAAAAAACGGTTAATTATTTATAATGGTACTCAACTCAACCCCGCTAACTCAAAATCAGATTTAAGTCCCTACATTTGTATAAGCCTTTTTTGAAGTTTCAAATTAGCAAGATAGTAGGTATTTCGTTCTAGATTTCACTTTAATTTCTAATAAAGCCTTATTTATGTAGTAGTTCGAGAAGGATTTAAAATACTTGCCATTGTTATAAATATAATGTCTAGTACAGAGTCCGAATTATTTATCGACTTTTTGAAAAACCTTGATTCTCAAACAATCAATGCAAATGGACTCCTCTTTGCGTTCTCCCTTATTAAATTTCTGTCATCCACGTCAACATTTCACTTCAATAATAGCGTCGTTATATGCGCAGGAGTGTGTCCTATTGTTTTGCGGGTTTTTGTAGTTCTTTAAAAAGGTGCTTTCAACAGATTTTCGGTTCTGAATGACCTTTGAAGTGTTCTTTGTATTTTACAATACGTCGTGGACTCGTGGTTATGGCAGTAATAAAATACAACAAAGGGGTTTTTCGGCGTAAATAGTCAATAAAAATATTGCATTATGTGCATAATAATATGCGAAATATGTATTTTTCTTAGGTTTTGGTTAGGTAAAAAATATATACATAAACACGTCCGTGTGGTGTCAGCTAAGAATAGCACTATCCCATTTCCTCCCGTGGGTGTCGTAAAAGGCGACTAAGGGATCTACCGGAGGATGGGCAGCAGCATCCTCTGAGTACACACATTCAATCCAACTGCGATCGCCAACCCGCCTGCCAAGCGTGGCGATTATGGCAAATCCCCCCCTTTTAGGGGAGGCCTATGTCCAGCAGTGGACGTCTATCGGCTGATATGATGATGATGATACATAAACACACGACTGTAAATCTTTTTGGGGAGGTCAGAATCTACGCTACAACCGCCCAAAAAATAATGTCTTTCTTAATATACTGGCGGTTTTCTCAGGGCATGATCAGACCATCAAACTGGACAACTTTCTCAATAAGGCCAACTTCGGAATCGCGAAATAAAAATATCTGTTGTTCCATACATAACCGTAAACTTATTTGACCCAAATGGATGAGACATCATACTTTTTTGTTCATGATTTTGATGTTGGCCCATAGGGTAAGTTGTTCAGCTTGATAGTTGGCCTTCCCAAAAAAACGTCAGCATATTAAGAAAGACCCAAAAATAACGCCACGCCTTTTACCCAGTGGGGTAGGCAGAGACTTGGCGCTCCATTTACTACAATTCTTACACACGTCTTTCGCCCCATTCACATCGATATAAAAAAGTTATATAGGTACATTATAAATACTGTCAGAATTTGTGAACACATTGTATGTATGTAATTGTAAGTTTTATCAATATTTGCCAAACAAAACAAACCAAACCTTTTTTTTATAGTCATCAGGTCTTACCAGATTCCAACAATTTTATTAGTCCAATATAAATTATAAAAAACGCAAAACTGGAATATCAGGACCAGTGACATTTGCAGGACCTAACAAGGTCAGCACCGGGTCGAAATAAAAGAACCAGTGTCAAGCACGAGTCGCTAAGTCACGACTTTGCATACGACATTGGCTCAGTTTGTTAAGGAAAAATTGCTTGTCTTAGGTTAAAAGATCAAAAGCTGATTTCTATCTATTGATTTTACAATGCTGATAAGTATCAATTTGAATATAGCATATTGCTCACGACTATATTCAGGGTTTAACAAAAGTAGGTAGTTTTTTTAGACCATCAAACTGAACAACTTTCACTATGGAACCAACATCGAAAAAAATCTGCTGTTCTACCGGGTGTTAGGTAAACAGTTGCATTACTTTAAGGGGTGATTGTACCCATGGTACTGAACAACTTTCCCAATGAAACCTATAGGGAAATCGTAAAAATGTTTTTGGACTTCCCATACTAAATGCAATCAGCTGATTGAAGTTTTGTATGTAAAGTCAACATTTTTTTTTGCGAATATCCTATAGATTTCTTTGGGAAAGTTGTTCAGTATTATGAGTAAAATCACCCCTTAAAGTAATGCAACTGTTTACCCTAACACCCTGTATAGGTATACGTTTGTTTTGAATAGTTTTTATCCACGAAAAGCTAACCTATGACTCGTGGAGTAATATCATCTCTCATTAGTCGATAAACATCCACTGTTGGACATAGGACTCCCCCAAGAATCGCCACAACGACCGATCCTGCGCTACCCGCATCGAACGGGTACTACTTATAAAACGAGAAGTTAATCTTGCTAAAACTGCACGAATAAAAAGTGATGGTACACAGTATGTTGTACCAAAGATTTTGATAGGTATTTTAAGTTTGTGTGAGAAAAACCTCATACTAGGAATAAATTCCCAAGACTTTGAATCAAGAATCTATCTTGCTTTACAAATTACAGTATCTAAAAAATACTTTGTGAAAGTAAGACCTAACCGTGAACATCAAGATAGCGGGATCAAATCTCCGATTCAAAATTTAGCATATGGGGAATTTAGTACTCCATTTGTACTAAATGTACCCTGAGTTTCAACATTTGTACCTTTACCGCCAAGAAAGTACAATCAAAACTATCTGATCCCGCCACCTTGACGTCAAAGTGGCGGGACCATTGGGAAGCATTGCCCACACGTGGACGACAATAACATGGGTAATTAGTACTACATTTGTACTAAAATATACTCGATTTTCAGCCCAGTACAAATTACCGTTTCAAAGATATATACGATAATAACTGGTCCGCCATTCTGACGAATCGTCCAATTGCTTTTTTCATACGAAAATCGTAGTTTATAGTAAATATTATAATGTGGAGAATTAGTACCAGGCAGGTACAAAAACATATATTAATACCAGCCTTCTATCTTATTTGCGTAAAAAGTTATAGGAAGATACATTTTCCAATCGAAAAATACAGGGTGTAAGAGACAGGCGGCCAAATACTGAAATTGCGTATAACAGACCATCAAACTGACCAACTATCTCGACGGAACCAACGAAACGTTGAAATCGCAAAGAAGCTTCTGTTACAAAGATACATTTATCAATTAAAAATACAGGGTGTAAGGGACAGGCGGCCAAATACTGAAATTGCGTATAACAGACCATCAAACTGACCAACTATCTCGACAGAACCAACGAAACGTTGAAATCGCAAAGAAGCTTCTGTTACAAAGATACATTTATCAATTAAAAATACAGGGTGTAAGGGACAGGCGGCCAAATACTGAAAATCAAACTGACCTTAATCTGATCTTAATAGAACAAACGCAACGTCGAAAACGCATGTCACCAATTATTGTATTTTTTGTCTGTCTGTTTTTTCGCGCATCACATGAAAACGTAACGTATGTTGGGTAAAGTAATAGCTGCTTTATTATTCTTAAGAGATCACACTGTAGACCATGTAGACCAGGGTTTTTCATTAATTATAAATACTTTATAAATAAATAAATATTAAGTTTATAACTTTTTTAATATTGGGTTGTTTGCAAATAAATGTTGTTGGTTGAATGTCGGCTAAGTCGTTGACTCTTCTTCAAGCTGCGCGCTCCACCAAAGACACGGACCGCAAAAAAAATGAAGTGCAGCGCCATTTTCCACAAATATGTGACTAAAGTAGTTGTGTTTTACGAAGTTTTATTTTGAACTGGACTTAACTGGACCATCCAATTCGCTTAAAACAATAAAATCGTTTTTTATCCGGGTTACTACCAAGTCGTGCTACCAGTAGTAAGATGGAAAATTCATTTAACCGTAGTTCTACCGCCTCGGCCGGTAGTACTACTGGCAAATATTTTTTTACTATAGTACGACTCGACGTACTCTATTTTTCTATTTTATTTGTAATTAATAATGTGACATGAATATTGTATTTTATTTCTATCTTGTAATTAATGTGACATTCATTTATTTTTATAATTTTCTATTATTAATATTTTTTATGATTAATTTGACATGCATATTTTTACTTTTTGTTAATTTTGACAGGCGTAGTTCTTTTTTACATTTGTTACTTTTATATTTACTTGTTTTTATATTTAAATGTTTTTAAATGAGGTACCTGCCTAATTATAACGCATGTAACGCATGATGTAATCAAATCCAAAATTTTCGTACGCTCCTTGCAGCAAAACATAGAGCTCTATATTTATAACCATAAGATCTACATTGTATCCACCTATGTTTACGAATAAATATAATTTCAATTTCAATTTCTAGAAACCAAAAATAAAAGATAGCGTTGGCAGCGCAGGACCGGTCGCTGTGGCGATTCTTGGGGGAGGCCTATGTCCAGCAGTGGACGTCCATCAGCGGAGATGATGATGATGAATATAAAATATGCATTTTAATTTGTTGTTTTCTCTTTTATGCGTACCTTTTGAATACTTATAATAGTTATAATTTTTGTATAGGGTGTCAAGGAAAGCCGGGCCAATACTGAGTCGAGGTACTGCAGTTTTGTTTGTAACAGCCACAGAACATTATAAGAGGGGTTAGAAGTGCAAAGTAAGAGTGGAACGTATCGCCACAGGTTATGCAATGATTTGCATAAAACCATAAGGCGCGCGGCGTGGTGCGAGCGAGAGGGCAAGAGTAATTGTAGCAGCGTGAGTGGAAAGACAAGTGGCGACAGCCGTCACCGAACCAAAAGCGATACTTTGCATTTCTAACCCCTCTTATAATGTTCTGTGGTAACAGCAGATTCAGTATTTGGCCGCCTGTCCCTTACACCCTGTATTTTTATTTGATAACTGTATCTTTGTAACAGAAGCTTCTTTGCGATTTCAACGTTTCGTTGGTTCTGTCGAGATAGTTGGTCAGTTTGATGGTCTGTTATACGCAATTTCAGTATTTGGCCGCCTGTCCCTTACACCCTGTATTTTTTATTGATAAATGTATCTTTGTAACAGAAGCTTCTTTGCGATTTCAACGTTTCGTTGGTTCCGTCGAGATAGTTGGTCAGTTTGATGGTCTGTTATACGCAATTTCAGTATTTGGCCGCCTGTCTCTTACACCCTGTATTTTTCGATTGGAAAATGTATCTTCCTATAACTTTTTACGCAAATAAGATAGAAGGCTGGTATTAATATATGTTTTTGTACCTGCCTGGTACTAATTCTCCACATTATAATATTTACTATAAACTACGATTTTCGTATGAAAAAAGCAATTGGACGATTCGTCAGAATGGCGGACCAGTTATTATCGTATATATCTTTGAAACGGTAATTTGTACTGGGCTGAAAATCGAGTATATTTTAGTACAAATGTAGTACTAATTACCCATGTTATTGTCGTCCACGTGTGGGCAATGCTTCCCAATGGTCCCGCCACTTTGACGTCAAGGTGGCGGGATCAGATAGTTTTGATTGTACTTTCTTGGCGGTAAAGGTACAAATGTTGAAACTCAGGGTACATTTAGTACAAATGGAGTACTAAATTCCCCATATGCTAAATTTTGAATAGGAGATTTGATCCCGCTATCTTGATGTTCACGACCTAACCCCATGCTAAATAAATTCTTCAATATTATGACCTGTATGCTAATCGCAATAGGAATTGGTATGCAAATGAATGTATAGTAAACAAAACATTCGACAATCGTTCGGCATGCGAGGCGGGCGCCGTTGTAATTTGTTGGCATTTCGTGACTCTAATCTGGGATCAGGAACAAAGTTGTGGAGCTGTCAAAATTCAAATATTTTAATTTTTGTATTTTTCCACTCGGTAGGTTGTCCCATTGTAGAGAAGATGCGGCCAGAAACTATTTTTAAACAACTTGTAACTTTCTTGTTCATATTATAATATGCAAATAAAGAGAAAAAAGTATTTTAAAATCAGTGGGAAACAGTTTTTAAAGACACAAATTTGGAAAGTTATTCTTTCCAAGTAGTGTGGTATGGTTTCTAAGTTGTGTGTAGTGCGGTTTTAGGAAATTGGGTCGTTGCAAAACATGTTGACAAGCCTTTAAAATGTAAGACCAACGACTAAGTACTTACTTAGCAAGTTTGATTCCCGGCCAAGGATGGTTGCGGTAAACCGCACACTACAAAAACAGTTTAAGTAAACATTAAATTTAAGACTTTTATGAGTATGCAAAGAGGTCCGTTGTAGAATGCCCTTAAATAATACTAGGAGTACTTATGTATTTTAGAGTGTAGTGTAGGTCATGTCAAATAGGGTTTAGTATGCCACGCACGCCGATTATTTGGTAAATAAATAAAAACGACTAAGAGACAAAACGAGAAAATCTTATATCATCCCCACCATCAAAGTCCCCCACCACCCCTTATCCTCGTTTTGGGCTCCATCCGTTAACATATTTAACTATGATATATTATATCATTATAAAATAATTAACTATGACAGTGACAACTCCATGGCGGTCCCTGTTCCGTGACGTATCATCAAAGGACGCCATCGTCGCGGGATGCATACCAACTAGTATAGTTGGAACGCGAATTATAATCAATCCTACAACTTAGAGGAGTATTCCTAGCTTTTACGATCGTAGATTTATTAGTCGATTAGATGACAT
Organism: Agonopterix subpropinquella; assembly: GCA_922987775.1. Taxonomy (NCBI): domain Eukaryota; kingdom Metazoa; phylum Arthropoda; class Insecta; order Lepidoptera; family Depressariidae; genus Agonopterix; species Agonopterix subpropinquella. The sequence goes on along the minus strand of OV277694.1, from coordinate 7,574,165 downwards.
TGAAGTGATTCATTGACGAACGGACGATTCCATGTGGCTCTCAGTTTACTATGTATGTACGTAGATGCCTCAATATCTTAATGTGGGCACACCCTAGATACATCATACAAACGGCTCGCACTGACAAAGAAAGGTTAGCACATGTATATCGAGTGCGAATGAGAGAGGGCTACACCACTGCTTACTATCATCCACCTTCCGTACCACTGAGGGGTTCAGGGGTTCTTAGCAGTTCGTCCCGCGTTGGCAATTCGACCCATTCGCACTTCGTCCCATGTGGATACTAAGTGATAAGATTTATTTTTTGGGATTTTTGAAAACTAAAATGTCTGCCACCTATCCCTTATGATAATTACCCGACTGAGCCAGAAAGAAGGTAATGATAATGATTTTTTATCTTATCATGATACAAGGCGCTCAGAATAGTTGCCTCCAATTATTTTAAACCGTGGGAGTCATATAAGGGTACTAATTGACATAGATAGGCCGAAATGACCACAAACACTGGAGCTACATGATAAGAAATGTGATTAAAAAGTTGTAGAAAAGTTTCGTTAACTTTATGACTAGAACTTTTTGAATATACGTTTTATTTTTATTCGAATGGTAATACCACTTTATGTCCGATTATTTTAAAGAATGATGCAACTTCGCCATTTAAACATAATTTAAACAGTCCCCACGCCCAAATACCACTTATAATAATAATTCTGGCTAGCCAGTGATCACCACCACCATTGTACCAATCATAGAAAGCCGGCGGGCTGTTAATCGCAACTTACATACATTTCTCATGTTATTTACTGTAATGTAATCTCTAAAATTACAAATTACTGAAATCTTTGAAATTTTATTAGGAAGTAAGATATAAATCCATTTAATAGTGAAATAAACTTACCTTGAGATTGAATAATTATTTTTCTTTTTAAATAAAAATAATAAAGGACGCAAGAAAAAAAAAGATAAAAAACAATGTAATACGTAATCAATAAATATGTAAATCAACCTTTTCTTACTATATCGAACAAGATAAAATATTAGTAAATTACTAAATCCACACACATAAACAAAAAAGCAAGTATAACTGAAAAATCAATAGATCATCGAATACACACAAAAATATTGAACAGATATGCGTGGATCTGTATTCACTTTTCCAGAAAGCGATTACATGCACCTGTAAACATCTTGTAAAGCATTGATTATCTGCCGTCTCTGATAAATCGGCGCTGTTATTTTCTCATTTACTTTAAATTTTTATCCTATTCTATATTTATAAAGGTATCTGCACACCGAACCCGCCGACATGTCGCCGACACAGCCCGAAGATACCAATTGGCTAAAGCAAGGTAAGTAGTAGTAATGTATAATTGATTGATTGAATAAAGTAGAAGAAAGTAGACAAAAGGTCGAGGCTCGCTGTGCTGGCAAGGGGATGAACCCGTGCAGCGCTGATTTCCTCTCCCTTCTCCCTAAGATCTTGAGTGGGAGATTGAGGAAATAAAATAGATACGGCTGTCGCCGACATGTCGGCTTGTTCAGTGTGTATACACCATAAGCGTCGCGAAATCCTATAATAACTTCATATTAGGTTGACTTACACAATATTATAAGACGCAATAGTAATAATAATAACAGAACTACATGTCTATGTACTTACCAATTCGGCAACAATTTGTTTGTTCAGGCGCTGACACTCGTTGTTAGTTGGCTTCGTAAATGTCCGGGAGTTAACTTGTTTCGTCTGCAAAATTATCATTCTTATTGAATATTAGATTTTTCCCGCGACTTCGTCTGCACCGGCTCCCGTCATCGTAGCGAGATAAAAATATAAAACAGTTTATAGGTTTCTAATCATAAGCTAAACACATCTTCTTCTTCTTCTTCTTCTTTTCCTGTTACCCCTACGTGGGATATAGGGCTCGGATGAGAGCTCTCCATCGGTTGCGATCTTGGGCAGCGCTGTAGATATCCTCCCAGGTCATGTTGAGACTTTTAGCCTCTACTTCCACAGAGCGGCGCCAGGTTGTTTTAGGGCGTCCCCTCTTTCGTTTGCCTGGTGGGTGCCATTCTAAGGCTGACTTGGATGGAAAGTGTAAAGTGGTGATCGTCAGGCCTCCTTAATACATGGCCTAGCCACTGCCACTTTCGAGTAAGGATCACTTTCCCTATACGCTGCTGACCCGTCCGTCTCCATAGCTCTTCGTTTGAGATGGTGTTTGGCCAGAAGATCTTTAGTATTTGCCTGAGGCATTTGCACAGCTAAACACATGGTTCATCAAAATCGGTCTAGTAGTTTTTGTATAATGCTCGAACAAACAGACAGACAAAAACCGAAAAATCTGTGATTTGGAATCAGGGAAAGCTAAACACCATATTGTAACCAATTTTTTGTAAATATCTCCAATGTACTAGTCATTCACTTCAAGTTGGCAGCTACCTCCCTTCCCGCTTCCCCGCACCGCACCCCTAAGAGATCCTAATAAACGCAATTTTATAACCTTTAGCAACGCAATCACGTACGGTACGTCCGTCCCGATCACTAATATCGCTTTTAATTTTAAATTTTTATTTGTTTTTTATATTATTTTTTGTCGACGGGACCAATTAATGTGCCTGTGAGGAAATTTTGTAACGGTCATCGACGGCCAACTGGTCGTGAACGGGTAGTACACACTTTTAACTTTTCAATATACAGCATGTAAACTAACTAAAGGCAAACCCTATGAGGGGATGATCAGACCATCAAACTGAACAACTTTCTCTAAGGGACCAAAACCGAAATCACAAAAAAAAAAATCAGCAGTTTTGTATGGGACAAGTTTTTTTTTTTTGGCGATTTCGATGTCGGTCCCATAGAGAAAGTTGTTCAGTTTGATGGTCTGATCATCCCCTTAAAAGGTTTGCCTTTAGTTAGTTTACATACTGTATAAAACCGCCTAACAAAATCGTTATAGCAAAAACTTTCATCAGCAGCCTATATACGTCGCACTACAAGGCACAGGCCTACCCTCAGGGAAGTTAGTCCACCATGAGTGCCTGATGCGGTCGATGGTCTTCTTCAAAGTTTATCAGGCAGAACATAGTACGATATTGAACCCTATACCAACCTGATTAGACTTAGTGTTCTGCAACACCTTGTTGATGTCCTTGAAGGAGTGGATGGACACGTCCAGGGTGGAAGCCTCCAGCTTGTCGTTCTTCGCCTGTGGCTTAGTGGTCTTCTTTGTCGGTTCTGGGTGCTGGAGAAAAATGAACAATATTAACATTTTTCATGATTTCAGATGACCTAAATAGACAAGATAAAGAAACTACTGTTAGTGATAAGACCGCCATTTGTAAGTTTATTTCATTTAGCGCATTTGTTATATATTGGCAGGCCTGTCTCACTCCACAGCTCAGGTAAGTTTGACAGCCGGACACCTCCGAGGTGTAAATCGCAATAGGTTGCCACTCACCCCTCGGTGGTCACCAAAAAGATTAAAATAAGGTACAGCTTGGCCAAAAACGCCACTGTCGCTTTACATTGCAACACTACACTTCAACCTAAACTATTTTGATACTTGCTGTATTTACTCCAAAAGTTTATGCAAAACGTTATCTATATTTAGCATAGATATATTATAAAAGAACAAGATGCACAATCTCATACAAAATCATAGCAAATTTTTGTCCGAATTGACACATACTTTTTAAACTTTTGTAAAGAGATTGAAGTCACTAGACTTTTTTCTGTTATGTTTTCGCGTAATGCATATCAATGGAACATATACCTTATTTTCCAGGTATAAAGTTGTAAATACTTCTTACATGTCTTTAAAAAAATATTTATTTTTAAAACAGCATTTTGAAAAAGGAACAAGATGTCATCTATCAGACGATGACAGGAGTGGTATTTTTGAAAGTCACATGGTCAAATAAGCAGTAGAAAATTTCAAAATTACTATGGAGATCTTTCGATCACCTTTCTTTCTAATGCTGATTTGAACGTCTGACTTTCAAAAATCGCACCCCGGAACAGAGACAAATGATAAGCCACACAAAATAAGTATGAGTGCTGTAGGTTGATACTAGTACGTGATATTTGACTATTAAACTTAGTCGTATTACGTATGTTTACAGTCAGAGAGGCAGCGCGGTACTGAGGCAAGAGGAGGTACTTTTATTCGTAAAGTACCTCATTTGGGTCTGCCATTTTTTGACCGCTGATTGTGTATCTTGTTCTGTAGGTATAATATATCTATGATATTTAGCTAAATTTAGCTCTGGCAGCTGCGAGGCTAGTACGTCAACCCGCGATAGCGACATTTAACATATCCATCTGTAAAATTTAGTATTTTATCTCGTTCGTTCGCGCGCAAATAGAAAGAGAGCGGAAGCGTGATAGCGCTGTATCACGCTACCGCGGGTTGGCGTACCTACTAGCCCCGCAGCTAAATTTTACTCCTTGCAGAAAATTTAAATTTATGCAACTGCATGGCTAGCATGGCAGCGAGATATAGAACTATCACACCTTCACTATCTTTCTATTTACGCACGAACCAGCGAGATAAAAGGAATGATATAGCCGTATCACGTGCAACATGCTATGCCTTCTGTATTCTAGAAGAAAATAATGAAAACGCATAATAATATGGAAGTAATAAATACACTTTATATTGTACTTTCAAATTATTTGTTTCTGAATTTTATCAGTATACGATTGTCATATTTTCGAAGGTCCGATATTTGCATTTCTTCTTGTTACCATTTCCATTTCCTAGCATGGCAGTTTTTAATTTATCGATGCATTTCGGGCGGATTAATTTTGCGGTTTAAATGTTTTCCTGAAAACAATAGAGAAAAACCATAAAAAAGCAATCGAAAAAATGTTTGTCGCTGTTAAGATAAACTAAGCAAAACAAAAAATATCACATGCGAGAATGACATGCGACGGTCAAAATTATGCGGTCGACGCATACCTACTTAAAATATGTACAATTTGGAACCTCGTGCAACCCAAACTCGAAAGGAAATCCCCTAAATGATTATCTTTCAGATGATAACTTACGATAATTGATATAATTTATTGACAACTATTGTTAAAATGCAATATTAGAGTAAATAAATACCTACCATATCAGCTAATCGCTTGTAAATAACATACAATTTGTTCGAAGTTTCCCAGCATGATATACCTCCAAACGTAACAGAAAATAACATACTGAATTACTAGACTAGCACCACTTTTTGTTGCTTTATCCATTTGAAATAATAATAAGGACAAAACTAAAGATTTTACGGTAAATTTTGATTTGAAACGCATAAAACTGCACTCGATGTTTGACAGTTTGACGTTTTCCATGATGTCATGATAATTAAAAAAGTTTAGTTCCGATCGTAGAAAAATTCTTCGTCTATGACTTGCCGTCATTTTGTGAGTACTGAAAACCCTAGCGTTGTCACGCTGTCAGCACGTTAAAGAATGAAAGAAGGAGACTTTGTAAAGGAAGCTGTCATGCCTAATGATTCGGTTCATTTTTGTTTGCACGCGCGCCGTTGTGACAGTTGGTAGGTTATTCGCGAGTTGTACGATAGGACGGGTGCGAATAACTTTGCACCTTATTGCTGTGACGAGAGAGTCGTTATTTATTTAAATCTGTTTTCGAAGTGATCCTTCTGTACGGGTAGTACTAGTATTTATTCTGTGATATTGGTTGATTGATTGAATATTTAAGGTCATAGAACTCATAGACGGGAGAAGCGGTAAACCAATCCAACTAATGAAGAATTCGGATCTGCAAGAAACAGAAGTGCGATTTTTGAACATCACACGTTTCAACGTGTACATCAGAAGTAGAAAATGTCAAAATTACTATGGAGATCAAGAAGCTTACATACCTACAGAGATGGAGATTGCATTACAAACATCTTTTTGAAGCTAGAATCTAGAGTTGTCATTGAATGACCTTCATTTGACCTCCATGCAAAGAAGAAATGAGATGGGAAACATCAGTGACGTCATAAAGGTCATAGATTCTGGCTTCAAAAAGATGTTTGTAATGCAATCTCCATCTCTGTAGGTATGTAAGCTTCTTGATGGAGATTATGCATCTTTCTAATGCTGATTTGAACGTGTGATGTTCGAGAATAAATAACACTCCTGTATTGTTGCTTCAGTTCACAAAATGACTAATGCTTACATGAGTATGATGTGTCAGGTCGTCCTCCCAGTTGTTGATCTGGTCGGCCAGCGCAGCCAGCCTGCCGAACTTCCGCTTGCCGTCGGGGGCCGGCCGCGGTCTCGGCGTGTCCACCGTCGGCGGCGTCTCCGACGTGAACTCCGCTTCCGTTCGGTGGATGGGCGAGGACAGGTTTGGTTCGTCTGCGGAAAAATTATGGTTAGGAACTATAATGAAATCTGTAAATCACGACAGAAAATCAAAGTATTTTTAATTATGTATTAAAAAATATGCGTCAATACATGTACGAGCGCATCGCAAATGAATTAAGAGTGGACACAGCGAAAATCTCTGATGGGAGGGGTTCAGAACGCGATAAGATCAGATCAGATACATTAATTAGATGTTTAATAGAAATATTCTTTTTAAAGATTTACAGAAATTTTGATATTAAAGGAACAATGAACAACAATTTTTAACTATACCTAGAAAATTTTCATCCTAAGAAATAAGTGTGTTAAAACGTAAACCTGATAAAGAACTAAATCAATTATATCTTAAAATGCATAGTACGACAAATTGTTTATCAAACCTAATGCTATCATATCACATCCTTTAGAGAGTAACTTATAACAATTATCTATACAGGATATGAATCAAACTGACAGTTATTATGTATGCATTTTAGGAATGTGCTGTGATTATATATTTTGTCATAGCCTAGAATCTAGCCTAGACTCTAGCTTGAAAGCCGATCAATAAATATCTTAGACAATTTATATAGGGACGAGTTACGCGTGTCATTCTACTAAGAAACATTTCTGCCACTTTTTGCGGGGGGCGAGGTAACATGAAATGCGCAACTTTGGATTTTATTCCCCATAAGTTTAGATTCTAATTTTGAATGTTAAAAATCATAAAAAGTAGTCTCGTGTGAACCCCAAACATTCTAAGTTCAAAATTATTGTTTTGCTAATATAGGCTGTCTCGTTTAGTGATAAGGTATAAAATTGGGTGTAAATGCACAATATCAATTGTTCTTATACCATGGCAGAGGGGAAATGCTACCGCAAGGCGAGTCCCTATATAAATTGTCTAAGATAAATATTATCTAGCCTAGACTCCAGCTTGAAAGCCGATCAATAAATATTAGAATAGTCACAGAGTATTATAAGGGCAAGTGTGACTAATAGTTGCACACAAAAACAAAGCCATAGTCAGGCCTCCATCACTCGGCCATAGGGACCAAGATAAGTCGCATTGAAAAATGATGTGCTTGTATAAATTCTGCCACTTGCTTCAAACGGCAACGTTTCATACTTGGTACACGAAGTAATAACAATGCTGAGTCAAGCACTATTAGATACATTTTCGCGCGTACCATCTGACAGTAAATTATTAAAGCGTGAGCCATTATCGTATTCTAAGAAGTGATGTATCTGTTTGATTGATTGACGAAGGCAAGCGTAAGTAAAAATGTTAGAAGGGGACGGCCTAGACGTACATATACGAACCAAATTGGCGACGTGCTTAAGAAAAAAACCACAGATAATAATAATAAGAAGGGCCAGGTCAGATCTACCCGAAACCGACGAGCATGCATGAAAGGTCTTATGAATGTGGAGGAAGCTAGAGAGGTATGTCAGGATCGTAGCAGGTGGCGTTCCGTTGTCTCTGCCTACCCCAGTGGGAGACAGGCGTGAGAATATGTATGTATGTATGATGTATCTGTTACGAAGTAACTATAATCTGTGACATAGTACTCTTTCTGATACTGTGACGCGGGTCTAGACCAGATCAGTAGAGGCAATTTAATGATAACTTTAGTATACAGGTGGTTCTTACCAGAGTAAAGGTTGCCAAGTCTATCAAGCCTAGACTTGATGTTGTGGCGGAGGCCGGCTCTCTCTGTCTTGTGCTCCGCCATGTCAGATTCCTGCTCCAAAGCCTTGGATGTGTCCTCTGGAATCAATATTAGGGTTTTTCATTATAACAAAACAGATTACCTATTTATAGAAATTTTATGTATTTTATGTCCTATCTATAACATTTTAGAAGTGAACCTTGCTTTATTTGAGACTATAAAAGGTAAAAGGTAGTTATTGCAAGGTTTCTGACCACACAAAAGGGGAGTAGGGTTGTGGTTTTGTTGTAGGGTTATAGAAGTTTTCTATGTTATTGTTATGTACTTACAGGTTTTTCTTATAGTATATGTGGCAACTAGTAAGCATTTCACCGAAATTATCGACGGGTTCGGGTTTGGTGGCATTGTCGGCTAAATGCACGGACTATGTGGCGACATATCGGCGACTTTTGTGTATAGACACCATTTGACTATCAATCATCGAAGTTTAAGATGTAAGGTCTCCAAAAAGGAAATTATAAAAAAATTATTTAATCACCAGATCATACTGACTGATATGAATTAACTTAAATCAAAAAGCATCAAATTATTTAACCAAAGTAACTTTCACATAATAAACTAAATATTACAATACATACCTAACCACACAGTCACTGACACAAACTACACAAAACAATAAACATAAAACAGACTTAGTTCCTCACCAGTCATTACCTAATATGTTTATTTATTTAAATAAAACCTTTGTTAATGAAACCTAGTGGTTTTAACTTATGTTATTAACAAATTAGCAGGATTACTTTACCAATGGATGAGTCAATAAGTTATCTGTTTGAGGAAAACATTGTTATGCAGTTTAATGAACTTTGTTATATTAAATGTCTTTATTATTATAGCACTGGTGGCCAGCTAAGGAGTGGTATGAACACTGAATCATGAGGACCAGGTTCAAATATGAATGGACAACATGCCATGTACGAATTAGTCTTTTTAAAATACAGATTGTTCTCTTAAACAACTGTGAGGAAACCTGGAGTTTGATTTTTGAATCTCGTTCGTGGAGTTCAGCAGTTGAAAATGACAAAATTACTGTGGGGATACGCATCTTTCTACTGCTGATTTGACTTTCAAAAATCACACTCCTGTAGTACGATTTTTGAAAGTCAAATCAGCAGTAGAAAGATGCATATCTCCACAGTAATTTTGACATTTTCAACTGCTCACAGGACTCTTATGTTAAGACACTAAGTACGAAAATTGCTTGTTTCACACATCTTCGTATGTGAAACAGATTATAGGGTCAGAGTGTCATCTTAGGGGCGGTAGTATAAATCTTACCTTCAATCTCTTTAATAGTAACCCCGCTGCCAACAGCATTAGGGTCATATGTCACGCTGATCGGTGCATCCCTCTCCTCCACCTGCACTTCAATCTGGATGTCGTTCCGGTGCGTTATGTTGATCTCCACCGAAACGTCAGAATTACGTCTATTTACACTTCCTCTGCTCCCTCTAGGGCTTTTAAACTCTTCCTTAGTCACTATGAAGTCGTTTCGAGCCCTCTGCGGAGATACTACGACTTGATCTTTTTGAACACTTTTCCTATTAGGAGATCTGATATTTGACTCCTTTATAGACTTTTTAGGTGATAGGATAGTGTCTCTAGAGGTTTTACTAGGTGATTTCGCAGGAGAACTTTCAGATTTGAGGATGCTTACGTTCTCGGACAGGGGTTTTCGTTTTGGAACGACTTGACCGGAATTTACGAGTTTCTGGTCGATTTTCTCTTGTCTTGCTCGCGCTCGCTCCAACATTCGCTGAAAGTGTTGATTTGTAAGTTAATTTGTGTTGAATTAATTGACCTTTATAAAGATCAAGCCGTTATTTCAAGTTCACACCCAAACCTACCTGAGTAAACGGGTCCATGTTTGAAATACAAAAAAACAATCAATAACCACAACGAATTACACTACTATCATGTCCTTCAGTCCACTTTCTTTTAATTCAAGTGAACAAAACGTGAAAACTCTCGTATTTTGCGATTACTTCCAAATTATCAGCTTTGTTTTATCCGTTGAACGTTTGACATTAGCAAAACTGATTCTTTTGAATTTAGTGCTGTGCGGTGCCGATAGGGTGCGCAACTAGCATGCATTACTTTCGTTCAGAAATCGTGTCATTCACTAAAAAAGGCAGTATGGTCCGTCCTACAATAGCGAAAATCGTCCTACGGCCTGCCCTTTAACCGACGAAAACGAAACAAAAAACGGAGGAGGTTTTCAAGTCGACGCGTATATATATATATTTTTTGTTTTATGTATGAACACGCATAACTTTTTACAGAGTAGTCCGATTTTGATAATTTTGTTTAGTAGGTTATACATCAGAGGTGGTCCTATTTTATATTTGGTGAAGATCTGGTAAAGGGCTTCGGAGATACACAATAGAACTCCTCAAAGATCTATAGCATATCATCAACGATTGAAATAAATGATTCGTGTTCATCTTCCCTTTACATGTACAAAGGATATGTTAACCCAATATAACAAAAAAACACTGAAAATTTTGAAATAAATAATTTTTAACAAAAAATGAAAACTCAAAAAGTGAAAATTAATAAATATTGCAGTGCAGCCGATGAATTTTACGTTAGCATCTATAAGAATATCATTTTGTTTTATTGTAGTCGGTTTCAAGCCTAGCCAAAAAAAAAATTACTGCACGCTCAGTCTCGAATCGTACAAGCTTGACAGCGACTTCGATGAAACAAAATTATATTCTTATAACGTAAAATTCATCGGCTGCACTGCAATATTTATTATTTTTCACTTTTTGAGTTTTCAAGTCAGTTTTAATTTTTTTCGAGAATGCATTGGGAGGAATAGGAGTTTATTTCTTTATTCGTAGATTGGGAAATATGTTTATATATGAAAATATGAGTGTATAGCTTCAAATTTAATTTCTCGATAGATGGCGTTGACCAGAGAGAGGTCTATTAGGACCAACCACCACCAGGTGGTTCCATTGTCGCATAACTTTTTTCCGCATAATTTTGTAATGCATGATCACTATATATAGGCATACATGACTAATGGCATAAACTCACTTGGCATAATGTTTTTAGCATACAGTCATATCATAACATGTCATGTCATGTCTTCTATTGCAGATCAATCGTATTCCATAGAGAATATTATGCCACCTAGTTGTTATGACGAATATAGCTTTCTTCATTGTTAATATTCATCCAAGAAAAATTATGACAAGTATGTTATGCTATACACGTTTCGGACGATAAAAAATATGCCAGATAGAGGGCACCCCTATTGGGTATGACCACAGAGCGATACATCAAGCTACGCAAAACCAATATATTAAGCTGACTGCGCGTAGGGTTAATAACGTATAACGTCGCGCGACCACCTTATTTTGGTTTTGCGTAGCTTGATGTATCGCTGTGTGCACCCTTTCTTATTGTTGTTGCTTTATTATTAATTTAATTATCTGCGGGGCTAGCACGCCCACCAGCGATAGCGTGATTTAGCGCTATCACGCTTTCACTCCCTTTCTATTTGCGCGCGACCGAACGAGATAAAAGACTTGGATGTGTTAAATGTCGCTATTACGGGTTGGCAGGTCTACCCAATATCAAACTGTACAAAAACATGTATAGTCATCCCTTACAGCCACACACAAATTGTCAAAAGAGTGACAGAGATAGATATACGTTCATCTGATACGACTGTTAAACAAATGTCACCACTTTTTTCAAGCGAACCTACCTGCGAACTAGGGTTTGACTTTTACTATCGATGCAAACTATCGATTTCCGCTATTGCAAACTATCGATATCCGTTATTGTTTTATTAGATGTTTTTTCAAAGGATTTATTATAGTTTTTACAATGAGGGTTTTTCTAGCAACTTTCTAGCAAAAATAACTACTAGATAACGTTATTGTTAGCTAGGTATATTTCTTATAAAAGCGTTAGTGAATAGATCCGGTATCGATCATAATTTATAGTTTTAGGGCATGTTTCACCACTTCTGAGTAAGTTCTTGTTAGCTTATCCGACAGATAGTTTGGCATATTTTGTATGAAAGATATGTCAAAATATCTGTCGGATAAGCTAACAAGAACTTACTAAGAAGTGGTTCGACTCTGCGCAAGTGGGAATTGAGCCTAACTGTTGGCGATACAGTGCCACTAGCGACACTCTATTTTTAGTGTCACTCTACACAATATAGGTACACTTCCGTAAGGAATGAGGGATTTTCACAAAAGATAAAAAAGCTAGTTCCCAATTTCTCGACAGATGGCGTTGACCAGAGGAGTCGATTAGGTATGAGCGAATCTTGACTATATTTATTAATATTACTAATAAAAAGACACGGAACAAACCCTTTCATATTATTGTTGGTTTATTATTAAAAATCTCGGTGTTATTGTCTGTCAACAACGAATCAAGTATCGGACGTGGCTGTGTGGGCTTCGTATCCATTTTGAATATACGAACAATAAACGAGAAAAAATAACAAACTACAATAAGACAAAAACCTGACAATATCAACAAAAATAAAACGGTAAACTTGTAATCGCTACTTCGTCAACGGATACGTCAGATTCCGTGAATGAAAAGATGAAAAGCAAAGCCATAAACGAAAGATTTCGCTCTCAAAGCAAAGAAAATTGAAAAGTGAAGTGACCAATTTAAATATTGTTCGTACCTATTATAAAAATAAATACGAAGCCCATACCGCCATGTCTGATACTTTATTCTTTGTTGACGGACAATAATTGATTGTAAAGATAAGATAACAGATTAAGATTGGTAAATAAAAACCAACAACAATGAGAATGAGTTTGTACACACGGTGACACATCAAGCTACGCAAAACCAAAATAAGCTGGTCGCGCGACGTTACATGTTATTCACCCTACGCGCGGTCAGCTTAAATTATATTGGTTTTGCGTAGCTTGATGTGTCACCGTGTGTATTTTTATTATTAATATTAATAAATATATTTGCTCATACCTAATCGACCCCTCTCTGGTCAACGCCATCCATCGAGAAATTAGGAACTAACTTTTTCTTTTTTTTTGCTTCCGAAAATCCCTCATTATTTTGTCATCTCATTTGATTCTATCGACCAACTTGAGGTGAATGTGGTACATCACTATTTGGTACATCAAATGTCAAATTACCTTATCTAGCAAACAATGTTTTCGATTTCTTATCAACCCAAAATAGTTTACTAAAATGTTTTGTTCGATTTGATAAACGGATACAAGTGCATTGTTTTTGTGAATTATAAGTGTAAGGATAGTAAATAGTGAATGATTTATGACCAGATGTGTTGAAATTGACTTAGCAGTGGAATGAAAGTTTTTGGGTATTTTCTGAAAAGGCACACATTCGGCTATAACAGCCCACAACAGCACACAATATTGGCATTTTGGGTACGTAGTTTTGTATCGGTACAATTTTTTTTCAAAATGGCTGCCAGGTAACAATTCAGTGCAAAGTCTTCCAGCTGGAAGACCGTAGGTACTTAAAGTGGCGCGCGCCCGTTCAAGATGGCATGTGTTTACTATTGACATCTCTTTTACTCAAACGGACGTTCGTCGTAAGTGTGAATAGAAGAAAGGTTGCGTTTTTATGCTGCGCTTTATAATATTAATCTTCCCTATATTTTATCTTTGCGGGTTGGCGTCCTAGCCCCGCTGGGTGTTATTGTCTTGTCTGTTAACAACGAATAAAATATCAGAATCAGACATGGCTGTATGGGCTCCGCATCTATTTTGACTATAGATACCATAGATATATAGATACGAACAATATTTAAATGAGGGATTTTCCAAAAACAAAAATGTTAGTTCCAAATTTCTCGATAGATTGCGTTGACAAGAGAGGGGTCGATTAGGTATGACCAATATAAGCCATAGAAATATTAATGTACTACGTAAAACCATATAAGCTAACCGCGCGCAGGGTGAATAATGAATAACGTCGCACACATTCCATCGACGCATTTCATGAGTTAGGTATAAGTTAGTTTTAAGTACAAAGAAAAATGTAACTTATGACCAGGCTGTAAGGGCTAGTTCCCATTGCCTTTCCGAAAGGATAAATTAGTAAATCAAAAGTCAACGTCAAACAATTTTCTTTTTTTAATTTGCATTTTGCTCCGCTAATCTGAAGTGCGATTTTTGAAAATCATACGAGCGACTTGGCATTAGAAAATGTCAAAATTACTATGGAGATTATGCATCTTTCTACTGCCAAGTCGCTCGTATGATTTTCAAAAATCGCACTTCTGCTCTTTGCCACTCTTAGTGATTATATTCTCTTTGGCCACTCTTTGCTGAATGAATTTGTTTTAGTTGTTTTGTTTTGCTTTGTTTTAGTTTGTTTTAATATCTTAACATTACCGACGTAAACCATCGATTCTCATATTATTTACCGTCCACCAGTCCCAGCAGCAATGTTAAGTCTTTTACTCTATCCTCCGCAACCATCATCAGTCGTCCTCCTCGAATGTCCGGGCGATTGAGATTGGACTCAAGTTTTCGTAAAACAGGACTCAAAAGTTGTGAAGTAAAATGCGTGTCTGTGCCGTAGTAACGTGCAACAATGAAGGAGTCCATACATTTCCCTGCAAAGGAGAGACGAGGCGACAGTGGATTAAAGCGACCAGGGTGGATGTGCAACGAAAAATTGGATGGACACTACGTAAATATTCAAGCATTTGCTCGGAACACTTCACCCCAAGCGATTTTTTAACGCGTAAGTATGCTTAGTACGCAATCAACAACATAGAAATGATGAAAAAATAATTGTCAACCCCTCAAATGTATGGAGCTGTTGAGTTTTTCACGATTTCGATGTCTGAAGCACCCCCTGTAATGTTAATGTATTACTTCTGAAACTCAAAACATTATGCTTCACTTCTTGGTCGTAACCTCATGGCTGAGGTGACCATCGTGGGCTGCTTGAGCCACCACAGGTCACCAGGCCGCTCGATCTTAAGCCCGGTGTATGCTGGCCTGTAGTGTTGTCTTGGTAACTTCTTTTACCACATCCACAGTATAAGACCATAAAACATCTTCACTTCATACAATGGTATCAAACGTGGCTTTTATGTGTCCTCGCCAGTACGTACGCCACGTAGCTCACACGCACTGATGATATCTAAGCGCGCAGCGCCAGACGGGGCTACGCGGAGGTATTGTCAGTGTGTGGATGCTACGAAGCGTACACCGTTTTTGGTACCATTGTATGAAGATGTTTTACTGTCTTATACTGTGCCGCATCAATCCATCTCGTAGACATGCGTCCTCTACCTCTCTTCCCCTACGTATGGCCTGTGATCATAAGTTTTTCCAAACTATTACATCTCCTGACAGTATGCCCAAAGAATTCAAGGACTCATTGCATACAGATGGTGGAGAGCCTCGTCCTGATGTTCAACTCATCGAGGATAGACTATACCGTGATAGATTGTACCGTGTTCACTAGTAGTACTGAAACTCAAACCAGTGTGACGTGTAGTGAGCCCATCGCCACTTATAATGGACAGTGGGTACAATACATGTATTGAAATTGAAGCATGCAAATTGCCTCAATGATTTCCTTCACCAAAAAGCCAGTGGTGTTACAAATCGTACATAATGAGTCAAATTATTTATACATATTGAGTCTGCCTGAACGGGGATCCAACCGTCGCCACCCAACCTACATACTTTTATTATACAATATTCCTTGTCTTTCAGATGGCAATCTAAAGACGCTAAAGAAAAATTCAATACCAACGATTTTCCCCTGGACTCCGAAGCCCTTACCTTCTACGGATGTCACGCCTAAAGACCCATCCTCATCGCAAGATATTGAAGTGAAGTTCAATCCTTCTATGGCATCTAGGAATTATTCTAGATCAGGTATGCTTTTTATTTTCTTCTTCTTGATGTACCTGGGTGTTTCTCCCCGGTGGTTAAAACTTTCGCTGCTGAGCTCAAAATCATGATCCTGGCACAGTGCTAAAACTGATGCCCTGTAATGTAAAAACGACCAATGCGGCTCACATTGTGGGTCACCGGCACATGCATAAGGTTTGGATGGGTCATGGGAACTTGACCCCCCTCATAGGTGCGCACAGTCGTAACGTTGAAACGATAAACATGGCTCGCCTTGTGGGTCACCAATGCAGGCGAAAGGTGCAATAAGTCATAAGCACAGCCGAAATGAAATAGAACTGACTCGTTACACACCTACGCCGTAGTAAACACTGTTACAAAACTATAAAGGATGATTGTACTCATGATGCTGAACAACTTTCCCAAAGGAACTTATAGGAAATTAACAAAAAAGAAATTTGTTCTTGCCATGGTTCTTTACACATTTGTCTGTGTTTAATGCTGTGCATCAATGATTAAACACAATAGAATTTACATTAAGATCTCTTAGAAATAAACAGAACTATTGAATATCAACATAAAATTGTTAAATTCCCCAGTGCTATAATACAAACCACGACACGGTCAGCGGTGACACCCACAAAACATATCTAAATAATTATGATTATAGTAAAACAAATAATTTGTAATTAAATTTTTTTTTCAGAACCGATCACATTTGTCGGAGAATGTCCAACGGTGAAAATTGAAATTGAAGTCTGTGGAACAATCAAGGATCCTCTACAGATCAAAAAGGAGAAGGATGATGATGATGAAAATGCAGTAGATGCATCAGAGAATATGTTACCAGATGTCAAGGAATGCTATATAGATGTGCCAATAGACAATGTACAACAGGATCAAACAGCTATGGAACATATGGAATGCGAAATTAAACTTGATCAATTACCAAAGTGTTATAAAACTGAGAGTTTGTCAGAAACTGCTAGCTTAGCTAAAACTGACAGGTCAGCACAAACTGAGAGCTCAGAACAATTTGAAAGGTCAACAAAACCCGGTCGGTCAAGAAAAACGGACAGATCAGCACAAACTGATAGCTCAGAACTATTTGAAAGGTCAACAAAACCCGGTAGGTCAAGAAAAACGGACAGGTCAGCACAAACTGATAGCTCAGAACAATTTGAAAGGTCAACAAAACCTGGTAGGTCAATAATACCTGACAGATCAGCACAAAACGAAATTGATAAGTCCACAAAAACTGATAGGTCAGCACAAACTATCATTTTACCTTCGTTTAGTGTATACAATTACGAACATAACAATAAAGCTATCAACTTTTTTACTGGCATGGAGAATTTCGAGAAACTAACACATGTATTTTCAAGTCTCGGAGATTGCTCAAATTTGAAATACGTTTATGAAATTCCACCAGTCAGGTACAATGTTTTCGAACAGTTCTTTATGACTTTATTAATACTGCGAAGACATCAAGGATTTGAAGAAATATCAGTGTTGTACCAGATAACTTTGAAACAAGTTGCAAATATTTTTATAACCTGGATAAGGCTGATGGCTTCACTATGGAAAGACTTGGATCTGTGGTTAGATAGAGAAACTGTGACGTCGACCATGCCTTTGAACTTCCAAGAGAAATACCCGAACGCTAGAGTAGTGCTACATGCGATTGAATGTCCTATCAAGAGACCTGGTTGTGCCATGCCGCAACCGGTGACATTTTCTAAAATTAAAAATAGAAATACAATTAAATTTCTCATAGGCATTGCTCCAAACAGCCTGATTACATATGTTTCTCCAACTTACGGCGGTTCAGTAACAGACAGAGAAATTGTAGAGAAATGTAATATTTTACACCGATTTGATGACGGTGATGAAATATTGGTTGATAGGGGCCTCAAAGTTCAGGACTTATTTGCACCATATAGGGTAACAGTGAATGATAAACATAAATTTTTCAAGAAAGGTAAGAAAATGAGAATGGGTGATTGTAAAGGTGTCAAAGTGGAGAGAACATTCCGCATGCTGAAGTCATACCAAATTTTTAAACAATCTTTTAATCAGACAGAGACAATGCTGTCAAGTGAAATTGCTCTCGTTTGTGCAGTGCTAGTTAATTTAAGGTCACATATGTCATAAGTAAATAAAAAAACAATATATTTTTTTATGGTGGTATTCTTCCTTGAAATTTAGGGCTTAACGTGCCATCCGAAGTACGGAGTCATTTTTCTTTTCAGATAATCAGGTGATTTAGCCTGAGCATTTTTATAGTTAAAATTTAAAGTTTCTCATTTTAAGTTTTGAGGCAAAAATGATTTGTTATCATTTTTTTTTTTTTTTTAATCTTTATTGAAAAGAGCTTTGTCGCAATGCGACTATGCCGCTCTATTGTACCTTTTTAACATGTTGTCCTCAAATAATAATAATTAGGATAATTAGCTTACTTTCTACAACGAATACCAAATGAAACTAATTTGTACAGTGTTTTAGCAGGATCTGATAGGGGAAAGGCTAAGGCACTGTTGCATCCCCCTGTTTCAAAGAGTCTGTTGTCGAAAATCTGTCTCCTTTGAGCCTCGTTCCGCACACACTCCATCAAAATGTGGTACACATCCTCCACCACCCCACATTCACTGCAATTTGGTGAAGGGACTTTTCCCATCAGAAAGGCAAATTTATTTAATGGAATGTGCCCGGAACGAAGTCTCAGTGCAGTCGATATATCAGACCTACTTAATGAGCAATTATCAATCCAGGTTACTTTCAAGGGCTCCGATTGTATAGTTCTATACCAAATGCCTCGTTCTTTGGATCGTAAATCAAAGAATTCCTTCCATAGACTATCACACTTTTCTTTCACCAGATAGATATAATCAGTAAAGTTAGGCAGCATCAGTATTGCTACGCCATCAGAAGATGCTTGTTTGGCTAGGTCGTCCGCACGTTCATTTCCTACAATATTGACATGAGATGGAATCCATTGGAACAAAATGATTTTTGATTTAGATTGTAGTTTTAAATATGGTATCAATAATTGTGTAGGCTAACGGGGTGCCTCGTGTCGACGACGAGGTGCATCGAGCCAGATGTTGGAGCGAGCTTCTTGAATCCGTTAAAATAACAAATTTGTCATTCTCAATTGATTCAATGTATGATAATGCTTCGGAGATAGCTAAAAGTTCCGCACTCTTGACAGAAATTCTCGCTTCAACTTTAAATTTCATAAAGGTATCTAATTGTGGGTCAAAAAATGCTGATCCAACTCCATCTCTGTCTTTAGATCCGTCAGTATATATTTTATAACATTCTTTATATTCTTTTTTCAAAAATTGCAAACATGATTCCTTTAAATCGTCCTTTAAATACTGTGTCTCATATTGTTTCTTCCCTTTACTGATTTTATCTATCTTACATTGTATAATATTTGACAAATCTATGTTATTGACCCAAGTTTTTAATGCAAACATTCCCAATTGTCTACTTTTATGTATTGGTGCATCCTTAAGGTGAACGGTTAGAAGCATAGGTATTTTCTTTCTTTTCCAACTATGTGTTTGATAACTCACAGAGAAATCGTCCAATAAATCAAAAAATGGGTTACATCCTAGAGATCTAGACTTGAGCCAAAATTTGCCAGCTAGATAGTGCCTACGAATATGTAAAGGTGGGACACACAGTTCGCTTTCCATAACATGTATGGGAGTGCTCTTAATAAATCCACCGATTATCCTCATCGCTTGATTTTGAATTTTGTCAAGTTTCGTCAAATAGCATTGAGCGCTGTCATCGAAAAGAAAGCTACCATAGTCCATACGACTTCTAATAATGGATATGTATAACCGCCTCAAATGTTTCTGATGCACTCCCCATCCCGGCCCAGCCAGAACTTTAAAAACATTCAAAAATTTCATTGCTTTTTCACTCGTCTCATTAACATGTCTTCCCCATCTAAGCGACCGGTCTAACCATAAACCCAAATATTTTACAGCATCAACTAGTTGTAAAGGTACTCTATCAATATTAATATCGATAGTCTCCCGAAAAAACCCCTTCTTAAACAAACAAACTTTACTTTTAGAGGGTGATATTTGAAGTCCCAGTTGAAAGAGCAACCCAGTTAATTCATGCAATGATTTTTGGAGGTCTCTTACTGCCTCATCAATATTTTTACGTGTTACATATAGCACGAAATCATCGGCATACTGAGAAATATGAACATTATTTATTTGTTTACAAATTTCTATGGTAGCTACATTAAACAACAAAGGGGATAAGGGGTCACCCTGTGCCAGACCTCGACTAGTGGACCTAGTTATATATCCATTGTTGATTTTAATACTTAGTTGTCTTTCCACAAGGAAGTTCCAGAGATATGTACATATTTTAGAGCCGACACCTAGTCCATTTAAAGTACTGAGCACCCCCTGAATATCCACATTGTTGTACGCACTGTCTATGTCTATAAAACACCCTAATGTGACCAAGTTTTTGCAAAAACCTTTCTGAATCCGGGTCACTAACCGACTAAGACTATCGAGGCAAGAGCGAGCCTTTCTAAACCCAACAGTTTCCTCCGAAAAACAATGTTTCCTCTCCAAGAACCATTCAATCCTTTTATTTATGATGGCGTGGAATATCTTACAGGGACATGACATCATTGAAATGGGACGCAGACTTGAAGCAGATTGAAGCTCTCGTCCAGGTTTCGGGATAGGCACTACACAAATGTTTCTCCATTGT
Organism: Agonopterix subpropinquella; assembly: GCA_922987775.1. Lineage (NCBI taxonomy): Eukaryota > Metazoa > Arthropoda > Insecta > Lepidoptera > Depressariidae > Agonopterix > Agonopterix subpropinquella. The sequence goes on along the minus strand of OV277694.1, from coordinate 7,553,472 downwards.
TTAGGCACAAAACCAAGCGCCAAAAATTTGTTGAACGAACATAAAAGAGCCGATTTAGCTATGGGAGGGAGATTTTTAATCATCGAATAGGAAATATCATCACTTCCTGGAGCAGTGTCTTTTAGTTTAATGCAGTTTTCTAGTTCTTGCATTGATACGTCAGCTTCCAAACTAAAATTATTATTTACAAATATCGGGCAGGAGGTAGCGACGAAGTCTGGAGTTAAGCTATGTAAGAGACAGTTGGCTTTTTCGCTATCAACGTAAAGTCTAGGGCACTTGTATCCTTTGAGCCATTTCATCCGACGCCACATATCACTAGAAGAAGAAACTTCATCAATGGAGTTACAAAAATTATGCCATGCTTCTCTCTGAGTTTTGCGAATAAGAGTTTGTGCCTCTTTAATTTTATTTTTTAAAATTTCTAGATTTTGAGGAGTTGCGTTGCGTCTAAAATGTCCTAATGCTAATCTACGTGCAGCTACAGCTTTCGATAGTTCTGAATTCCAGTATGGTTTTGGTTTAAATTTAGACTGCGGGTTCTGACAAAATTTAATGTATGGAATGTATTTCTCGGCAGCCACATTCAAATAATTAATAAAAAGATCATACCCGATTTGAGGGTCATCAGACAAAAAAACATCTGGAAAACTGCGTTCTAGATGTGATGTATATGACTTCCAATCGGCTAACTTGAAGTTTCTCCTTTTTACACATCTTTGAGAGAAATTAACCTTAGTAGATATATTAACAATTAGATGATCACTGCCTAGAGATTCATTTGTTACTGCCCAGTTGAATTTGAGAGAAATATCGGAGGAAACCATTGAGATATCAGGTGAAGATCTACGCATTACACCATTCACAAGTTGTATTCTAGTCGGACTGCCATCATTTAAAACTATAAAACTATTATCTAAAAGCGACTCAAAGATTTGTAAGCCTCTAGGATCCGTTTTATAGGACCAGTTCGTATGATGCCCATTAAAATCCCCTAGCAAAACAGTTTTTCTGGTTGCGATGGACAATAAAAAATCCCAGTCTCTTTGTGATGTACTCACCTCTGAAGGACAATAAATAGCAATAACATTTACAATTTGGCCACAGTTAAAAATTTTTACGTGAATTATTTCCATACCTGGATTACAGCTTTGCACCCTGATACTCTGAGCTTGGAGAGATTTGTGAGTCAGAATAGCCACCCCTCCGTAGGACACATCTCTATCCTGTCGGAAAATGTTATAATCACCTACCTTTATACAGGGTGTACAATAAAATGGGACAGCTACTTCAAGGGGTGCTTCAGACCATCAAACTGAACAACTTTCTCTATGGGACCAATATCGAAATCGCGAAAAAAAAAATCAGTTCTCCCATACAAAACTGCAAACATAACTCGACTGAAATGTATGGGAGAGCTGATTTTTTTTTCGCGATTTCGATATTGGTCCCATAGAGAAAGTTGTTCACTTTGATGGTCTGAAGCACCCCTTTAAGTAGCTGTCCCATTTTATTGTACACCCTGTATGGCTATCCGGGTCTAACCAAGTTTCAGATAATGCCGCTATGTGGACTTTTTCCTGGATCAATAATTGCTCAAATTCTTTTAACTTCGGTCTAAAACTTCTTGAGTTCCACTGTACGATATTTACATCAGACTCTTTTCCAGAAATATTATCCATTGAAAGAAGAAATTATTTTTCTAATAAAGGATACATCAGCTACCGTATTAACTACAAATGATACTACCCAATCTACAATCGTTTGAGTTACACTCTAATATACTTATATTACTCTTTGGTTACACTCTTAATTTTTTCAGCAAAGCTAAACTGCCTCATAAAAATAATATTCTTAATTTTTTCTACTAATTCCTTAAATGATTCTGTCTTCTCTCTGTTGGTTTCTTTCTGTATGTTGTCCGTATTTTTCCCTGGAGGGCGTGGCGCATCATCACTATGCGCGTCCTCGGCAATAGAAGAGTCTGACTCGGTTGACATTTCTAAGTCCGCCAGTACCTGTTCCGCTATACAATACTGAACTTTCTTCTTGCGTGATTTTCTTCGTGTCTCAATTTTCTTAGGTGGGGGTTTTGGATCACTTTCCGGGTTACGATTCATGGTAGGCATACATCGCTGTTGATTCGATACAACTTCTGCGTATGAGGGGGAAGAGTATCCAGGTACATATACATGACGTTGACGCGGTTTAATAATCTCCTTTTCAGAATGTGATATCAGCACCGTAACTGGATCTGGTGATGGTGGGACATACATGCTGAGGGCTCTCCGATATGTGCAATTATACTCGGACATTATTTCCCTGATTTGCTTTTCTTTTAGGTAAATAGGGCAACTTTTAGACAATGCAATGTGGTTGCCGTTACAGTTGGGACATTTAAAGGTATCTATTTCGCAATTAGGGTGGTCTTTTCCGCACTTTGGACAGATAACCTTGTGAGAGGGACACATTTTGACTGTATGCCCAAACCTCCAGCACCTGGAGCACTGTGTGACCGGAAATACATAGGGTTCAACAGCCACTCGTAGATCATTCAAATAAATATATTCTGGTAATTTAGATCCATCGAATCCTATTCGCATTGATTCACTCTCAGTCCAACCATCTTGGTTTCGACGATTAAGACGTTTTGCTGTTATAACCTCGGTCTCGCGCGATATATATTTTAATGCTTCAGTCTCCGACAGGTCCAAGTCTATATCTCTGATGATCCCATAGGACAAGCCAACTTCCCACGTTCTTTGGATTCTCCACCCCTTTGTCAGCAGAGGTTCGCATGATGCAAATTTAGCAGCGCTGGTTTCTTTTTCAAATGAGATAAGGAGCTTGTATGGGTTAACATAATTTTACTCTTTTAATGTCTGTTATCTCGTGATGTTTTAATAACTTGGCTAAACCAAACTGCTTAGGGAGTTTCTCTTTGCATGTTACACATACTTGTAAACTTTCATCTATTGAGTGTAAAAAATTTGAGTTGTTTTTTTGATATCTTTTTGAGTTTCCTACGGTTAGTTTTTGAGTTTTTGAGTGTACCTTGATAATTCGATTCTGCTCTCGATTCTAAACAAACTACTTTTGTAGTTTTGCGTTAATTCATTAACACGTTGTATATTGAGCGCGCCTAGCCGCCGCGGTGGGTCGGGTCCATGCTCGGGCAGCGGCAAAGTCGGTACCGCGCGCGCAGGAAGTCGGTACCAGCACATACTGGGACACGCTCCCCCCGGCCCCCGCTCACCGCGCACGATTGGCATGTCGCGACCGCCGAGCGCGCTCACTAATTAAATTACCTACACTATGCCAATCTGTTAGGCATAAAAAAAAAGAGCTTTATGAAGTTGTTTACTACCCAATGACATACTAGTCATTCACTTCGAGTTGGCCGTTACCTCCCTTCCCGCTTCCCCGCACCGCACCCCTAAGAGACCCTAATAAACGCAATTTTATAACCTTTAGCAACGCAATCACGTATGGTACGTCCGTCCCGGTCACTAATATCGCTTTTAATTTTAAATTTTTATTTGCCTTTTATATTATTTTTTGTCGACGGGACCAATTAATGTGCCTGTGAGGAAATTTTGTAACGGTCATCGACGGCCAACTGGTCGTGAACGGGTAGTAGTCATTGTTACTACCCCTGAACACAAGGGATTATATAATATTTGTGAGTTTATGTGCGCACGGCGATACATTATACAAGACCAAAATAAGCTGGCCGCGCGTAGGACGTATAACGTCTCGCGACCAGCACTGGTAGTATGCACACCCGCGATAGCCGTGATACGGCTTTATCACGTCTTTTATCTCGTTCGTTCGCGCGCAAAAGAACCAGATAAAAGACGTGATAAAGCCGTATCACGGCTATCGCGGGTGTGCATGCTACCAGCACAGCTTATATTGTTTTTTGTATAGCTTGATATGTCGATGTATGATTATATTACCTACTGATAAGCATTATTTTTATATCGTACGAGCTTTTACCCGCGACTTCGTCCGCATAAATTATATACCAGATTTTAAGTCAGATGTTACGCTACCAAACAAAAAAAGTTTCATCAAAATCGGTTCAGTAGTTTTTGCGTGATACTCGAACAAACAAACACCCAAACAAACAAACAAACAAACAAACTAAATTCTTTTGTCAAATTTACAGTTTTATAATAGTCAAGATAGGTACTTACTACTTTCTACCTCAGTGCTTTTAGGCTGTTTTCATTATTCAGAAATCTTTAATATTGTGATGAGGGCGCCACTGAACTGTATAAGGCATAGACGAAGAATTTTGTATAAGGCAAGAAGTTTAAAATACCTACAACATAGATATAGTATAGGGGGTAGATAAATATTATGAAGCAAGACATAAAAACTCTACTTGCCATCTATTCACACTTATGACAACCGCCCATTAGAATAAGTGAAATGTCAATAGTAAACAGATACCGTTTTACCATTTTGTGACCAGACCTCTAGCTGGAAGACTCCGCTATTTCCTTACGTTAAGAACGAGTTTTGCTTGAATTTGCTTAAAAGTGGTGCCATTTGTGTAACTGATATTGCCGGTCTTTAGTGAATACATCAATGATCTACGTTTTTGGTTTAGGCACAGTATAAGAAAGAGTATTACGTTTAGGGCTCAAGCAGGAAGCTGACATAGGTGTGGCTCAAGCCTAATTATAATGCTTTTCGGCCAGCCCAAAGAGTAATATAAGTATATTAGAAAAGAGAACCCACTCGTGGCAACATTATGCATCCACCTTATGTCAAATTCGTAGAGGGAGTAAAACTATAGAGCAAGTGACAGTGTAACCGGTTTTCTATCGGTGTCTGATTTGTACATGTGTGTGTAAATGTTACCCGATTGAACTCAATTTTCCCACAAATTTATCAATACCACCAACTTTTCACAGTCGGCTAGTCTAAGTAATACATTTTGTTAATACTACTTTCCTAACACAAATCGCAGAAATATTCACAAATAACATTAAAATTTAATGTTACGGTGGTTTCAGTCCATACAAAAGTTTGACACAGAATACGCGTAGACGGAATTAATAAAAGTAATATTTTATATATGGAAAAATAGTTTATAAAATCTAGATGCCGCGTTACAAATAACATTTGCAATTTATAATATAATTACGAAGATTTATAAAGCTTTTAAAATATTGTATGAAAAATTACAAAGCATTATATCTTAGTAATTATATTATAAATTGTAAATGTTATTTGTGACGCGGCATTAAGATTTTTTAAACTATTGTTACATATATAAAAAATAAAAATTTATTTATTCTAAGTTACTTATACTTATACCGTCTATGCGTATTGTGCGTCAATAAAATTGTTTTTGTATAAAATTGACCCCTCTGCAACCACCTTAATATGTAATAAAATTAGCCAGAATTGGAGCCTTGAAAAACTGTGTAGATATTTGTCAAGCAATGAGGTCAAAGAGGTTATTTTTATCGAATTTGATCAATTTCTTTATTTGACTGAAGCATAATGTTGATGAAGGGTAATGGTAAATAAATAACAATTTGGAAAATAAACTTTAATGTTTCTTAATCTAACCAAATGGCTTTGATCAGGAATAGTGTTGTAAAAAAACAGTTTTTTTTTCTACCGTTAAAAAAATCGTGAAAAAAAATTGAATTTAAAACATCTGCACTGGTAGCATGCAAACCCGCGATAGCCGTGATACGGCTTTATCACGTCTTTTATCTCGTTCTTTTGCGCGCGAAAGAACAAGATAAAAGACGTGATAAAGCCGTATCACTGCTATCGCGGGTTGGCATGCTACCAGTGCTGAAATCATAGCTTTAACTTTTAATTCCATGATTATATTGAGTAACTCAGCATTCTTCTTTATTAATCGTCTTTGCGCTTAACGAGTAGTACGCAACTTCTTTAGGCGCTTTTCAGCTAACTCACTCTTCAATTGAATTCTAAGATGTTTCTTCCTCAGTGTTTCTGTAATTTTTTCTATTATGACAGGTTGTCTGGTAGCTGAATCCTGAAAATGAACAAAACAGTGATGAAACCAAACCATTACTAGGTACCTATGTATTTTCCAAGTCAGTTTTCCCGTATTTACGGGTGTTTCAAAGGCCATAAACTGGTAACACTGAATGACTGGTGATTTAGAGGTTATGGAATCAATGTTGACCTATAACTTGGTTTTATGATTTAATTTGTATTGTAATATCATTTTAACGTGTACAATAGACATTAATCTAATCACAAACAAAGTATTTGTAGCATTTAATTGCAGTGAAACGTACCTGTGAAACGAAACATTCCCAGCAGCACTTTTCGATCTGTTTTTGCATCCTAGGACACTGCAGACCACCATTTTCACTTCGATAATGATTATAAATTATTATATTATCAGAACACCTCACACAGCAGGTAATTCAGGCTATTACAATTCCGTAATTAATAACTTTTGATAAGCCTAACAACAATACTAGTCAATTTGGACCGCAATACGTCAAAATGACAAGTTGCGGTCACCAAAAAAGTGGTTACACCGCGTTCATTATAGTCTTTCTCACTCTTTCTACATACTAGTGTATAGGTTCACCTCTATCGAACATTAAAGATGTGTGCGTATCATTTACTCCATAGTTTTACTCCCTCTACGGTCAAATTGAAGGCTAGCTAGCGCCATCTGTGTTTCTCTGAAAATAATTCTACCTATACTATACATACCTACTTATATATATATGCTTATATACTCATACCGTTGTTTGAATGCTAGTTTTCGTTCAATCCCGCACCGATCGAGTGAAATTCCAGTATCCTTACTATTCCTGTAATCTGTACATTGGTAAGAGAACAACTGAAACTCCAAAACATCACTAAATCGGCACAAAATTGAACAAAAACTACAAACAACACGCACATTATGCAAGGAAGGTCGCCATTTTGTAAATTTGTCAATTTGACAATGACATAGACAATATAATCTTTTTTTTTCATAGTAAAAGATATATTTAACAGATGGCAGCACATTCTATGCAAACTGAATCGGAAAAACCACCAAAAGGCAAATGTCCTCCGCCTGGGCCAGCCCATGTATTTTAACTCGTTTCTGAACGAAGATCATTAATCGAAAGTAACTATTACTTTACCTGTACCTATTATTAATTAATAGTTGTTCCCCTTTAGGTACTATAAAATACCCACGTAGAGATATCGCTATTCTACAACAGATGGCGTGGTGTAGTTTATTTTTGTCTACTCAACAATAGATGGCGCTTTTTTCCTAAAAACGTGTTCAGACATGGTACAGACACACTCATCGATCGTTGCGATTGTAATTATATTTTACGGTGGATAGCGTGAACAGAAACTCCTACGGTGCGGAGTCTACATCGTTTCTACTTAAGGCACCAACAAGCCTCCAGCGCTGCCCTCAATCGTATTTTTTTTATTTCTTAAAAACAACGTAATCCCAACGTTAAATCATAGAGTAAATAAAGTTAAATGAATTAAAAATCAGCAATGACTACTTTTTTTTATAAATTAAATTAAAAAGTACCTATTCATACGAGTACGAACTATTTTTTTGTTTGTATATGGGGGAACTCGCTGCAAAGGGAATAACTCGTTGTATTGCTGATTTTTAATTCATCGGGTCATTAGTTTATTACGGATTTGTTTTTATAATGAGTGTAGTTCTGAGAGTTCTAAGCATAAACCATAATCCAACCAACAATGACTACAATGTGACATTCTTCTTTCTCCTATTCTTTTTAGGGTTCCGTACCCAAAGGGTGAAAACGGGACCCGTTACGAGCCTACGATGTCCGTCCGTCTGTCCTACCTCCTACCTATTTAGGGCTGTAACTTTTGAACGGTATCTAATAGCTAGACAGTTGAAATTTACACAGAATGTGTGTTATTACTGCGAATATGCTAACAAACATTAAAAAAAAAAAAAAGTAAAATGAATCATACAAGAAACTAATTTTTATCAAAGTTTTTCTTCTCGCTCTATCGTAAAAACGGTAAATACATACCATACATACAAATACAAGCGTCAAACTTGGTGTGATTATAGACCAAACTCTACTGTATAAAAACTCAGACAAGCGTGCCAAGTGTGAGTCGGTCTCGCGCTATAGGACACTGAGAAAACAAAACTTTTTTTGTATACCTACTTAACACCTACTTACCTACTTATTTGTTTAGAAATTTAAAAAAAAACTAGCGTTAACCCGCGACTTCGTCCGCACAAATTATATATACCAGATTTTATGTCAGATCATAAGCTATAACTGCCTCCTTGGCTCTCGATACGGAGGTCGTGGGTTCGATTCCCACGGGGGTCACCTAGTGATATGTCACTTTGTGCGTTTTTCCCCAGATGGTTAGGACATTGCAGGCTGAATCACCTGATTGTCCGAAAAGAAAAATGATTCCGTGCTTCGGATGGCACGTTAAGCCGTCGGTCCCGGCTACTGTCTCTGGTGGTAGTAGTCGTTACATAAAAACCACGTCAGAGGCCGTAAGGCGGTCTGAAAAAACTCTGACACCAGGGCTCTGCCCACACGATAAGAAGAAGCTATAAAACAAAAAAGTTTCATCAAAACCGGTTCAGTAGTTTTTGCGTGATGCTCGAACAAACACACAACGCAAAAAAAAAATTTTTTTTTTAAATTTACAGTTTTATAATAGTGTAGATACGATTAAGGGCAGCACTGGAGGCTCGGTAAGTTATGGGTAGGTACTCGCATAATCGTTTTTACACAGGCCTTGCTAACATAATTATGATACGTAAAGTTTTTGTCTGGCAAGTTTAGAATATCTCTATCTTATTATAATGGCGAACACTTAGATCGAAAATACTAATGTATTTTCGATAATAATAATTTATTAGCGCATACCTTGGTACCTGCACGTCTAGCATGATTTCTCTACACGCGCGCGACGTGCCTTCGCTGCATGCAAAATAACCTGGCCCTGTACCCGGACTTTCGATGTTTGATATATTGCCACTGTTTCGGTCCGCACTTCATTGTAATAGAGTTGACATTGGAACGAAAACGGTCACGCAATTGCGAAGTTCGAACGTGCGGGTAGAGGCTCTGTTTCCGCACTTTTCGGCAAAAGTGGACTGTGCCCCGGGCGGCAGAAACACACTCTACGCCACTGTGTCCTCATACAAGAGACTAGTTTTTATCAACGTTTATTCTTCTCGCTCTTAAAAACGGTAATACATGCAAGTATCAAACTTGGTGTGATTATAGAACAAACTCTACAGTATAGCAACAAATAATAAAAACCGGCCAAGTGTTACTCAGTCTCGTGCTAAAGGCCCCGGAGAAAAAAACATTTTTGTAAGTTATTGTTGTGTGTTACGGAGCCCTCGGTGCGCGAGTAGCCCGACTCGCACTTGACAGGTTTTTATTTATAACTAACATAGTTTGTAATATCATTGTTACTATTGTTATTGTTATCACTGTTATTTTATTATGCATCTGAGTTATTTCAATAATAAATGATGTGATTTAATTTAATTTTTAATTTAATTAAGACTTACCTATTTAATAAACGGCTCTATTATAGATAAAAGCTTTATTATTTACATACAATAATAAAAAGAACATTAAAATATGCGTTTCCACCAAATCACTCAAAATATGGAAGCATCGCCATCGGCACAATTTCGCGATTTGTACAATTCCATGAATGGTTCTAGAAGCATGTTACTGTTCTAACTATCACACAGTCACGCCATAGATCAAACTGTGATTCACTAGACCTCATCTTCTTTTTGTCTTTTTGATTGTAAGTCCGGCTAGATTCTGCTACTTTAAATCTTCTCTTCCTGTCACCCCCACGTGGGGTACATTTAGGGCTCTCCACCGGTTGCGATCTTGGACAGCACTGTAGATATCCCCTCAGGTCATGTTAAGGCTTTTGGCCTCAACTTCCACAGAGCGGCGGCGCCAGGTTATTTTAGGACGGCCTCTATTTCGTTTGCCAGGTGGGTGTCATGGATGGTGATCATCAGGCCTCCTTAATGCATGGCCTAGCTACTGCCACTTTCGTTTAAGGATCACTTTCTCTATACACTGCCATAGTGTAATCAAACTAGTGAGCGCGCTCGGCGGCCGCGACAGGCCAATCGTGCGCGGTGAGCGGAGGCCCGGGGGAAGCGTGTCCCGGTACCAATGTACCTACGCGCGGTACCAATACTGCCGGTGCTTCACCCCCCAGCACACCGCGCAAGCATGATCCACCGCGACCGCTAAGCGCACCTACTATTGTTATAATTACGCTATGACACTGCTCACCCGTCCGTCTCCATAGCTCCTCGTTTGAGATGGTGTTGTTTGGTCAGAAGATCTTCAAGATTTTCCAGAGGAATTTGTTGATGAAAACTTGGAGCCTGTCTGTGACCGCTTTACGGATGAACCTAATGTAATGATGTGTGACAATGTTCGAGATTAATAAATATCTTATTTTCTTAATATTCTTGCGAAAGAAATTTAAATTAATCTATAAAACCCGCTTCAATCAAACACATAACACTGTAAGAATGAAAACGTAAACAACTCCAGTGCAATGCTTACAGTAACAAACCTTTTTATTTTAAACGTATTACTTTACGGTATTGACACTATACTTTTTAAATTAGCTTTTTTTGGCTTGGACTCAAATTTTTTTTAGCTAATTCTGCTATCCTTGTTTCTAATAGGCAATAAGAAAGAGACACATCGATTAAGTGTGAAGTGAGTCATGGAACGCCATGAGCTACAGTGCCTGTCGTCTATACGTTAACGATTTTCGTTGCGTGCGATGAAACTCATGGTGCGAATTTAATGTTATCTATTCGCTGAACGTCTTCACTCTTACGAATGTAGCCACGTCAGTTGATTTTACTATCACAACTCATGGTAGACGTACTGGTCTAATCTAGAGTATGAAGCTTAGAATCTAAACTCTAAGGTACTTATTATCACTCTCATGCTACGAGAGTAGATGTAGTACTAGTAAACAACATAACAACTCGTTTATTGTTGCAGTAGACAGCTAGATTATTTTGTACTTTTGCAAAAAGTCCTGGGTTTGATCGTACCTAGGTACTCTGGGTAGAGATCTAGGTAACATGTCCCGCGCGCAAAATATACGGATTTATTGCTCCACTAGCGGATTCACTAATAAAGGAATAAAAAAAAAAAGAATAAGTAAATGAATAAAAAAAACCGGCCAAGTAAGAGTCGGGACTCGGGCAATTAGTGTTCCATACTACCAGTTGTTTAACATGGGTCATTGAAGAAACCACTATAAATTGACACTTAGTAATGTCTATGTGGTCACATAGTAACTGAAGATCATTTTACACTGGTCGCACTGGTGTTAGTTTTTTGGGTATAGAAAAAAAAACTATCCAAGTTAGAGCCACCCTGATAATTTTCCCGCCACCTACACGTTAGTTCTGATGTTCATGATTTTTTTCAGATCTTATACGGCTATATTTTTTTAAATAGAGGTGGGGACAGCAATTCCTCGGATTTAATTGAAAATTTTGTTAAACAAAGATTTAATAAAAAAATTAAAAACCACGTCAGAGGCCGTAAGGCGGTCTGAAAAAACTCTGACACCAGGGCTCTGCCCAAAGAGAATATAATCACTACGTTTTGCTCTGCCCACACGATAAGAAAGAGAGAGAAAGAGATAAAAAAATTGTTCATAAGCTTTCAATTGATACACCATAGGGTAGAAATTTTTTTTTTTAATTTATCCTTTCTATCTACCCAAATTGCCCCCCAATATAAAAATTAAGCTTTTCTCAAACATGCTTGGAAATGTGAGCATTATTTTGACAACCTTCTTCGAGATAAATCGAAATTGCTGTACTGGCCAAATACATGCGCGCAGCGGCCGGCAATGTTGTATGAAAATCCATAAATCTCTGCAGTCGTGTTTAGCGGCCAAATAAATTACATAGTAAACTCATATCTGTCGTGTAATTTAAAAATGGAACGATCTTTTATTCCGAAATACGGCGACCAAGGAGGTAACTCATCAAAGGTTTTATTTAAATTTCGAACTGGATTGCAAAATTTTGAATGTTTTTTTTTTTAAAGCTGTTTATTGAAAAAAAAAACTAATTGTTGTTCGTTGTTCGTCATTGATTTTGAAAAGAGTTTTAATTTCCGCGAATTATTTGAGAAAATTTACTGTTTTAATTTCCGCGCATTGTTTGAGAAAAGTACTATACAAGCCTTGGCCACAACTAGGCATTGATGGACTTACGTATGTGTGCCTCGGCTTCGCCTCGGCCCACATTTACACGTTCGTCCATCAATGCCTCTGTTGCTGGCCTCTGCAGTAATGTACTATTTTTTACTTCATTTATGATATTGGACCAGCAATTTCTATATCTGTACCGATTTTCAACTTCCTATGTCTTAAGGTCTCTGAGAAAAATGCCTGAGACAGACGGACGGACAGACACCGAGCTGATTCCATAAGTGTTCCGTTTTGCCAATTTTGGTACGGAAGCACGTTGCTCCCAGTCCTTAATCGGTATGTTGCATGCTGTCAGGTGCCGTTTCAGGACATCTTTGTAACGCAGGTACTGACCGCCAGACTTTCGTTTCCCATCCCGAAGCTCCGAGTAAAACACTGCTTTAGGAAGTCTAGCATCATCCATACGTATCATAGGGTAAGTACTAAGTAATGAATAGGGTCTCGCCCGTTGGCACCATTTGAGTTCGAAATCTCTCAGCCTTTTAACTTTCTAAGTATTCACAACATGCCTGCAACATACTTAGCGTATAAAGGCCTGGGACCATTATCGAATTGACTCAAGTAGTTATTGCATTACACTGCGGGGCAAAACCGAGAACTCGCACCAGTCTCGCATCCGCGATCACCTCGAGAGGTAGCCGATCAATATTATCTTAACTGACCTGACCACTCAACATGGGTAAGTGGACACCTTATTTATTTTGACGAACGATTTTTGGTAGTTTTTAATTAGTTAAATATTTTATTAAGATTAAAACGTGTGCTGATAATGCTCCCTGGTTGATTCATAATGTGATTTGTAGGTATATTTTTTTAATCTTATTTTATTGTATGAGTTATGTAGGTAGGTATAGGTAGGTACCTATTCAACTAGGTTCTGTTGGTATTGCTAACCGCAACAAATTTAGATAAATTAGTGTACCTAATGTTGTTACAGAAACATACACAAAGTGATTGTATCAAGTTGAGAAACAAATAAGGTCTAACAAAATTAGTTGAAACTATTACTGAACCACTTTCTCTATGGGACAAATATCGAAATCGCGAAAAAAGGGATGTCCCACACATGTTCAGTCGAGTTATGTTTGCAGTTTTGTATGGGACAGCTGATTTTAGAAACGCGCTTTCGATATTGGTCCCAAAGAGAAAGTTTCAAAGTTGTTCAGTTTGATGGCCTGGTCATCCCCTTAAAATAGTTTCAGCTAATTTTGTTAAACCTTATATAATTCATTCATCATCATCATCATCATCATCATATCAGCCGATAGACGTCCACTGCTGGACATAGGCCTCCCCCAAAATGGGGGGATTTGGCATAATCGCCACGCTTGGCAGTCGGGTTGGTAAATAAATAAATTAAATTAAATTAACTTCAGTTTCACCCCGTTTATTGTGTTGTGATAAATAATTTAACCTATTATAGTTAGGTACTTACTTATACCTGGTTACCTAAACCTGTACCGGGTATCTGCCTACACCCCAGAGAAAGAGGCGTGACTTCATCATCATCATATCAGCCGATAGACGTCCACTGCTGTTCATAGCGGCCTCCCCCAAAATGGGGGGATTTGCCATATCGCCACGCTTGGCAGGCGGGTTGGCGATCGCAGTTGGATTGAATATGTGTACTCAGAGGATGCTGCTGCCCATTCTCCAGTAGATCCCTTAGTCGCCTTTTACGACACCCGTGGGAGGAAATGGGGTGGTGCTATTCTTGGCCGACACCACACGGCCATACTTGGACTATAGTTACCTATAACTAAAATTTCATTTATGAAACTGTAACTTCAGGTTGATGAATAAGTTTAGTATTATAATGTGTATGTATTGAGGTGGAAATAGTTTAAAAGTTCACACTAGGCTATATGATAATGGGAGAGTTCGCGTCGGCTCTATCATCTCACCATAGTGCATCATCCGATCTACTGATGAATGTATATCGGCTGATGATGATGAAAGACGGTACAAGAAGCGTCTAAAATAAAGAAAACATACCTACCGACAAATTCAGGACCTCCTCCTTTTGAAGTCGGTTAAAAATATTCCTAAAAGAACTGAGAGCGATGTCAACTTTAATCTTCGAACGTAGGTATAAGGTCACAAATCGTGTTGTATTGTAGGCAAATAAATTGCAAGAGAGTCAAGGCGATGAGAATGAGGTTACAGAAACTTGTTTACATAGTCATAATGATAAATTATTACTTCAATATGCTAATAAAACTATCTCCACATGACCTCTGCAGACTTCGAGTAGAGTTCGGCGCAAACTTATTAGCACAGTTCACTCATATCGAGTAGTTATCTGTTGCTTTCGATTTAAGTAGGTAGGTACTTATCTATCTAACCCAATTCCACTAAATGTAATAATAATAACTAAAAAGGTAATATTAACAAAGATTACTTATAGTTTTGGCTTAGACTAAGAAGTCGACTGAGTCCATTCAAAGCATCATAATTTTTGAAGTGAAAACTTTTTTAGCGGCGTTAAAAAATGTTAAACGCACGTCAGGACCGTGACGCCACCCTGATCGAAAATTGGTCAGACATATCCCCCTCTCTTTCTACCCCAGGGCGAAAATGTATCCCTGTTCCTACTGTTTCGTTTAAGCGGCATAAATTGCCATGTTTGTGTACGATAGCGCAATAAATGAATATTGTATTTACCACATAAATGATAGTTAGTGATACCTACTTTTATATGTTCAAGTTTTAACTTCTGCCGGAACTCTCGGAGTGCAACCCGTTGTTTTTTTCTTTTTAAATGCTGTTCTTCTTCTTCGGGTTCCGCTCCATTACTGGAGGTTGGCAGTCAGCTCTTCATAATTATCTCTGTCTATCTCTCGCCAAACGAAACGTTTTTGCTTTTTATTTCGAAACAAAATAAAATCGTAACTCATTATAAAATGCATAGTGATTCATTAAAATTATCGGAGGATTTATATGAGGTATTTGGTATGCTGCGTCTAGTTTAAACTTGTAAACTTTTAATCCAATTTTTGATCCGTAATCGAGAGATGTTTCTGGTAGAAAAGGTAGAAGTTCAATTACCTACTTACCGAAGTATTTGACTTTGGTGTTTGTTGAATTTTAAGTGAATGCCAATACGTATCCTCTAAGGCCAATACTAACATCGTTTGTTCATGTTAATTTGCATATAATATTGAGTCACGAATACTAGAACTCAGCTCGAGGAACAGAGTTGAGACCTATTTTTTCAAGGTTCTGGAGTGCGATTTTTGAATCTCATTCGCTGAGCTCAGCAGTTGAAAATGTCAAAATTATATATGGAGATAAGTATCTTTCTACTGCTGATTTGACATTAAAAATCATACTCTGGGAGTGCGATGTTTGAAACTCATTCGCTGAGTTCAGCAGTTGAAAATGTCAAAATTACTGTGGAGATACGCATCTTTCTACTGCTGATTTGACTTTCAAAAATCATACTTCAAGAGTGCGATTTTTGAAAGTCAAATCAGCCTTAGAAAGATGCGTATCTCCACAGTAATTTTCACATTTTCAACTGCTGAACTCAGCGAATGAGATTCAAAAATCGCACTCCAGTTTTAGTATATACCTACTAAAGGTTTCAGGATTTGAGGAGCGATACGGCATTATTTCTTAACGAAGGAGGATCCAGGATTTCATTTTGGTGGAGGGGAGAGCCCATCTGATATTTTCCAGTCTGTCAGAACGACCGATCTAATGCGTCCAGAATCCAGTTGCGGGGGGTTGGCAGCCGCCCCTTCTCTGGATCCGCCCTTATTTCTATTTATGTTTTTAAATCATCAGCGTTTCGCTAGCATAAGTGCGTTACATTACAACCGAAAACGAAAATTATCTGATGTAGCGCTTCCGGGGCGTTTCTGTTTGTCTTCAGTTGTTTTTAGATAATTATTTTGTTAAAGGATAGGGAGGGGGCATAACCCAGTGGTTAATTAAACGATAAGCTTTCTGTAATTTTACGTTTAATTTAGATTTTAGCGAGACAAATGCTTTCTAGCCTGAAAACAACTGAGCAAGTAATCACTACGTTTTTCCGAAAACGATTCAATACCATAAAAAAATAACGCGCCCGGGGTTCTTCGACGTTTCAATTTTATTTCAAATCAATAACAGCCAGTAAACTTTTGGCTTAAATATACAAACTACATCGTTACAGTACCTAGTCAGGTCGAAAGAGGTGTAGCTCGTCATGTTGCTATCGAGGCGATCCGTTCCAAAAGCTGACAATGTATTTACAAAATCTTTTTTATTTTCAGGTTCTGCAACGATGCTGCTGGCGCTCGTCGCCGTATGCTACGTTTTTGCTTCAACTGAAGCTGGTAAGTCGACGATAAGCTTGACAAAAATATGCCTATTGAATGAAACGTTGGGTAGTTAGACCCCACCCTAAACTTCACTATTAGTTCTAGCTACGGCCCTGGTGGGTTACTAGACCACATTCTAATTCAGGACAGTCCTAAAAAGCTAACATTAAATCAAAAATCACTGTTGAAACTAAGACCCCGGTTTGGTTCGGACTTCGAACCCTGGGTCATTATCATAAACTTACGTAGAACTAGATATACCTACTATAGGTGCCTACTCTTTCTTTCACTGTGTCTTAGTGGTTGACAGACACTATTTTTTGTTCTCACTCGCAGGCCGGTGTGCAAGTTTCAAGTTGTCCTCTTGCCTGCGGAAAAGGACTGACCCATCCATTACAGATGGTCAGTTGAATTACGAACCGTTCTTTTTATCATGAATAGTCCTATAGTAGGTATAAAATATCAAGTAGGTAACTCTATTAGTAAAACTTCGGGTAGGTATGTTTTCTTTTGTTAAATTTTAATTTCATCCACCCACAGCATCAAGCAGCTGCCCGCTCCCGTCCAAGGTGTACAGCTGCAATCCCAGTTGCAAGCAAAACTACGACTGTTCCCACGGCAAGGTGTGCTGCCCCAACTCCTGCAACGCCAAGTCCTGCGCTGAGCCAGCGCCATACGGCCAGGGAAGCGACAAGTACAGTTCAAGTGAGTTACGAGACAAATTGACTAGGTACAAAATTGCAAAATAGTTAGGTACAGGAGCGCGATTTTTGAATCTTATTCGTTGAGTTCCGCAGTTGTAAATGTCAAAATTAATATGGAGATACGCATCTTTCTACTGCTGATTTGACTTTCAAAAATCGCACTCCTGAAGTATGATTTTTGAAAGTCAAAATCAGCAGTAGAAAGTGCATATCTCCACAGTAATTTTGACATTTTCAACTGCTGAACTCAGCGAATGAGATTCAAAAATCGCACTCTCAGGAGTGCGTGTGAAGTGTTAATTTCTCACACTACACACATCATAAGTATTGCTGTTCTAAATTCTTCAATAACTACCGGTGGCGTCCCTTATTTCCACATCCCAGAAACCCAAATGGTTCCGTAGAACTTTAGCGAGCTCGGTGGTTTCATAAACCTGCGACTTGATAGTGGCCCGAACTTTGTCTATTATATTAAGAAATTAAAAAAACTGTAATAAAAATGATTATAATAGGCTTAATTCCAGATACTGTAGAGTATGATTTTTTTTACTGGAGACTTGCTTGTGATTGTGAGGGTTTGAGGCCGTCGACGGTCGCCGAGTTAGTTAAGTACCTACCTACGTCACTGGTTACCTGCTACCAAGTACCAACCTGACCTGAACCATTGCAGGGATGCAGATGTTACAGAAGTGCAATAAAACAAATTAATTGTGCATGTGAAAAGTGTGAACTAAGCATGGTAGCAAAAGTTTGGAGCAGGAATACTTCTGCAACACTGACAACAATGGTAGTTCAAAAAGCAACAGAACTAGAAGTGGACCAAGAAGTATTTCTGCTCCAAACTTTTGCAAACCAGGCACATGCCCTGAATTAGAACCGAGGCCTACGACGCAAAGAAAAAATGGGCAAAGGTCCATAACTACAATAGTACCCTAGTCCTACAACAAGTGCCTATCTCAATCTATTATTAGCGTAACGGAAAAGTCCCAGATCAGTAAGATCATTGTCCCCTCGGGCTGTCCCGGTTCCCTTCCACTTAGTTGTTTGTTAGCTGTGATTGTGTCCACTAGGTACTATACCTACCTGCCTATCTATACTCAATGAAGATGTCCTGGCAGTCTGACTTATTATTATATGAACATCCTGTAGGGCTATTGTGTATGTTTTCGATTATATCGTTTACTAGATCGGTATCGTGTTATGAATGTTACTGGGAAATTTTTTAATAATATTTTGTTTCTGTGATCATAATTATCCATTACTTATCTGACTTGTCTGACATTAATTTTAATTAATTACATAATAAAATATTAAAAAACAGAGTAGCTAGAGAGAAAACGAAACTGCAAAAAGACACCATGTCGATTTGATACCGATCGGGTCGTTATACAATAAGACCCCTGTTTAACCTATTAGATAGGTAGGTACTGGTTCTGTTCTGTAGCAATGAAGGATGGAAAGAAAATCTGATAATTTATAAACAACCTTTTTATGAAATCTCTGCAAATGGTTTTCGAATTTTGGTATACATGTAAGGGACAGCTAACTGATATAGCTACTGCAAGACTTGTATACTTCAGCTACTTCCACAGTATCATGTCTTATGGTATTTTGCTGTGGGGCCGTGCTACAGACGTCGAGGCTATCTTTATCCTTCAAAAGCGGGCAATTCGAGCCATTTATAATCTACGTTGTCGAGACTCACTACGAGATCTTTTTAAAGATATCAGTATTTTGACTTTCTACAGTCAATATATTTACGAAAATATTTTATATGTTCGAAAAAATTTGTCTCTCTTTCCCAAAAACAGTGACGTTCATAATTACAATACAAGAAATAAAAATAAATTAGTATTCCCACATTTTCGACTCAGTAAAGTCAACACATCTTTCATGTGGCACTGTATACGCTTTTATAATAAGATACCAGAGGATATTAATTACATAATAAAATATTAAAAAACAGAGTAGCTAGAGAGAAAACGAAACTGCAAAAAGACACCATGTCGATTGACCATGTTGATTTGACGACCCGGTTGGTGTAATGGTTACCACGCCGGACTGCCAAACCAGGGTCCTGGGTTCGAATCCCGGTTCGGTCATGGATGTTTATACGTTTGTGCCGTTGTTGTATGGTTTCCATAATAAACAGCCTATTAATAGTGCTTTCTTGGGATCATTACAATGTATGTGCCTGTGAGCGTTATTTATTTATTATTATTTATTTATATTCTAAACTTACCAGACAAAAAGTTTAAGTCTTATGTTAAACAAGTCCTCTGTAAAAAAGGTTACTATAAACTCGATGATTATTTGAATGACCAAAATGTCTGGTCTTGACAATTTTACACTATGTAATGCAATATTGTATTTTAATTGTACTTTGTACATTTTGTTTTGTTTAAAAGATGTGTGTTGTAGAGTTTCTGGCCGCATCTTCTCTCAACGGAACACCTTCCGACGCGGTGGTAGAGTCAAAAAATGACGTCAAAAAGCTGATATGATATTATTATGAATAAAAAATTTTGAATTTTGAATTTTGAATTTTTGAGCCCCCCAAACGGTGAACTCAAACCATCTATCTAACTGAACAACTTTCACTATGGAGCCTATTCAGGAAGCGCAAAAAAATAATCTGCTGTCCCGTACAATTTGACTCGGGTCGGTACAACAGTTTTGTATGAAACAGCAAATTTTTTTTCGCGTGTTCTTAGGCAGGCTCCATAGTGAAATTTATTCAGTTTGATGGTCTGAGTAGGTACACCGGTTCAGTCAGGCTCGCGCAACTGTCTAATAATTTTTTTTTATATGAACCGATGCCATTAAATTCCTTTGAACGTTCGCACACGTTTCATACATTCTGGATATCGGTCACGATCACGACTAGTTTTTAGTATGGAAGTCCCGACTCTTATAACGTAGTGAGCTACATTCACTTTGGGTTCAGTCTTCGGAGGGCTGTCACTTACACCCTGACACCCTGCATTCCTAAAATGAAATCGGACATTCTTCTCCATGCGTGTATTTCTCCTAACCCTCAAAACCTTGTTGCAGGTGGAGGTGCGGGTATATACTGCGGCAACGTGAAGTGCAGTCCCCACGAGGTGTGCAAGCTGGACTCCCAGACGAAGAGGCAGAAGTGCGCGCGCTCTTAACTACGTCCCTGAAGCTCCCAGTGCTGTCTAGCAATAAGAATTTGTTTCCGAATTGTCTTATTTATTGAAGTATCTTTTCATTAAACATTTAATTGTATAAACTTTCTGTATTTAAGTCCGTTAACTACCACGCGATGGAACCAATATAAATGCTATTTGTAACACCACTGACTTCGGCTGGAAATTTTTTTTTTTTTTTTCATTTATTTTAAATTTTCAGAATTACAAACGTTACAAATTACATTACATTTCGCCAAACTGCAGAACAGTTTGTTGGCGAAAGACATTACACTCAATTTTAAAAAAATGAGTCCTTAATCTTACCTTAAAGAATTTTATAAATCGGCCCAGTACTTTTTGAGCCTATTCATTACAAACATACAAACATACAAAAATTTCGAGGCGTTTAGTGTGTCCATGTCCAGTGTCCACCCACTGCCAATTTAAGGGTTCGGCCATCAGGATCCCCTAGCCCGATCCCCCAGGGGATCCCTGTGAACCTCATCAGTTCATCAGGATCCCCCAAACCTGCATAAGGCTCATTCACATGATGCCAACTAAAAGGGATATTATAAGGCGCACAAGTGATGTTAAAGTGGCTTACTATGTTACCTGTATGTCACACTTGACAGAATTTGGGCACAGTCACTGGAGACATTTTTTGGAATACCTTTGCGTTTGAGTACCATATAGTATCTCTTTATATATCTCTTAACTGGGCTTCAGGGAATATGTCGTTTGTGTATGTAAAACAACTTTATAGGTATAGACGTTGACGATTACTGACGAAACATGAATATACAATGGATATAAACTAGACAGACTTCCTGTTAGTAAAGTTTAACGACTTCATCATTTGTAGGTATAAAGAGCCCGAACATAATGTAGATCAGAACTGCGCGCTCGCCGCCTGGGAATGAGACCATGGATTGCATTATTTCAATATTATTATTACACTAGCTTTTGCCCGCGACTTTGTCCGCTCGATTTTGGGAAATTTCAACATCCAGTCATATACAAGTAGCGAGCTCCATAAACACAAAGTTTATTTATATTTTACTAGCGGCCCGTCCCGGCTTCGCACGGGTGGACGTCTAATCTTTTCTAGCAATAAATATAGCCTATGTTACTCAGCGTGAATGCAGCTTTCTAATGGTGAAAGAATTTTTTAAATCGGCCCAGTACTTTTTGAGCCTATTCATTACAAACATACAAACATACAAAAATAGGTACAAATCTTTCCTCTTTATAATATTAGTGTAGATGTAGATGTAGATATATTAACCAATTAAAGTCTTTCTATGTTCAGTGGTTTAGGCTGTGCTTGGGCTGTTGCCTTGACTTGTTTGTGGGTCAGACATTCAGTCACAGAACTGTTTTAATATGTAAGTATAGACCAGTGTTTCCCAAACATTGTTCTGCCATGGCCCGGTAATTTTCACACTGCCCCTTCGTGACCCACTTAATACTTTTAAATCCAAGATGGTTCCATTAGGTAAAATATTACACATTTATTAATAACGAGCTTTTACCCGCGACTTCGTCCGCATAAATTATATACCAGATTTTAAGTCAGATGATAAGCTATCAAACAAAAAAAGTTTCATCAAAATCGGTTCAGTAGTTTTTGCGTGATACTCGAACAAACAAACACCCAAACAAACAAACAAACGAACAAACAAACAAACAAACAAACAAACAAACAAACAAACAAACAAACAGACAGACAAAAAATCCAAAAATTGGTGATTTGGAATCAGGGACATCTAAAAATCATATCCTAATCTTTTTTTTGTAAATATCTTCAATGTACAGACACACTTCTGTTACAGTTTTATAATAGTCTAGATATGGAGCTGCTGCTTATTTTTTAAAACAAGGCGGAAATGTTGCGATCCGATATTTTATTTTGATGGCCCGGTACCTGGTCGCGACCTGGCTAATGGGAATCGCTGGTATAGACAGATAAATTGTGGCGATCCTTGGGGGAGGCCTATGTTATCTAATAAAAGATACTCTTTCTTGTACTGTGCCACAGATATTAGATTAGAATACAACTGTGCCTATATCATCAGTGGACGTCGATGATGATGATGATAAAGACTTTTCACACTTCATACCGATTGGATCGGATAGTTACACAGCATTTACATAGGATACATTACAAAAAGTCAACGAAATACCTAAGCAGGAAAATAAATAAATTAAGTAACAAAAGCTGGTTACTGGTACTGGGCACCCCGAAAAGTGTTCAGTCGTGATTGTGGTATGTAAGTTGTTGAGATCACTAAATATGTCAACCCACAGGCTACGTTTTGAGCACCAGTTCGATCCATGAAGGTTACATCTGTTTTTATTATGATTTTTTTTGTCTAGGGCAGCGCAGCGTGATGCGTGCGATAAGGCTTTATCGCGCCTGTTATCACTTTTGTTCTCGCGCAAAATAGAAATAGAGCAAATTGCAATAACGCTATATCGAGCTGCCAAGATATGATGCGCCTGCAGATGCAATCTTGAAATTCTTGTTCTCAAAATGATTCTTGACTTTTTACATTAAAGTCCACTTTAGCTCAAATTAATTATACATTTTTCTTATATTATGTTTTTGGTCTAGTTTTAAACTGGAAACAAGACCTGACTCAGTCTCAGGGAATCCATTTAGCATAATAACTATACTGATGTTGTTTAGCTCAGTAGACTTTCAACCATAGTGAAGAGTGGAACGTTTCTCTACGAACTGCAGGAAAATGGGTGAGTAAACAAAACAAACAGTTAGGTATTTACTTAGGTGTTTCGATAACGGTTCGGTTACCCGATAAAGTTTCCGATAATAAACCGAAACTACATTTTTATTATTTTCTTTAAATATAAAATAGTATAAACAAATATGAATGAATATGATATGATAAAAATGCAATGTTTTTATCTTACACGAGCTTTTACCCGCGACTTCGTCCGCATAAATTATATACCAGATTTTAAGTCAGATGATAAGCTATCAAACAAAAAAGTTTCATCAAAATCGGTTCAGTAGTTTTTGCGTGATACTCGAACAAACAAACACCCAAACAAACGAACAAACAAACAAACTAACACACAGACAAAAAATCCAAAAATTGGTGATTTGGAATCAGGGACCACAGGGACATGTAAAAACCATGTCGTAATTTTTTTTTTGTAAATATCTTCAATGTACAGACACACTTCTGTTACAGTTTTATAATAGTTTAGATGGAGAATTAGGTATGCCATTAAAAATAGTAGAGAGGTAAAACAAAGTTTTAATTCTTCATCGATTCACCATTTAATGTTTAAACTAAATAAAAATCGTAATAAAAAGACTTTAATGTTCCAACGTTCAACGTTGTGCAATAAAGAATATTTGTATTGGTTCTTTCTTTACTTCACCTCAAGATGCAATGCAATATATCTACTTAGGTACCTACCTACCTTACATAGTAATTCTCTACAAAGGTCAAACTACGGAAAAATTGTGTTTTACCCATGTTTTACCGCAATATTACAAAATAGTGAATTAGTCATTCATGCTTGCTACAATCATTACAGCCTTTTTGCTGACGATAAACTCATAATGTCATTTAAAATGCCATACAATTTTAATCTTTATACCCTTGTGTTTGGTTCCACAGGTTCCCTGACTATGTCGCTGCCAATCTTCGCAGTTCTGCTGATAATCTCTGGCACTGATGGAGGTTTGTGATTCATTTACACATAAACTGTTTACGTCATTTTATTTGATGAATCATGAAGGAAATGCACCTAGGTATATTGTGGGTAAAGAAGATGCAAACAATTAATGAAGATGCGAACATAGAGTGTCAACTATTGCGCGTATAGGTACGAAGTCGCGGGCGCACGTAGATGCAATTTTGGTACCTAAACTAATACCTACTGCTGTAATGTAACAATAAAAAACTTGACATTGGACAACTTATAGGAACGTCACGAAGTTAATTAAGGAATATAAAAACATGAACACGACCAGTTCAATATGTTAAACAATATTAAAAATCTACATATTATACAGGGTGAAATTGATATCATTAGCATCCTTTTAAACTAAGAGTCTACCCATCAAACTGAACAACTTCCACTATGGGAGCAAACAAAACGGAGCAAAAAAAAATCAGCTGTTGCATACATTTGTGTCGCGTAGGCATTGCAGTTTAATATGGAACAGCCGATTTTTTGTTGCTCCGATCGGTTTGCTCCCATAGTGAAAGTTGTTCAGTTTGATGGGTAGACTCTTAGTTTAAAAGGATGCTAATGATATCAATTTCACCCTGTAGTTTATAGTAGATAGGTAGGTACTAGCTGTACCTCTAAATCTAGGTATACTACCTAACCTACGTAGGCACCTACTTGAAATATCAAAGTTACAGGAAAATCAGATCTAATAACACAACAAAACATCAAACTGAACAACTTTCACTATGAAAAAATCAGCTGTCCCATACAAAACTGCAATACATGCCTGACTAAAATGTATGGGACAGCAGATTTTTTTTCGCGTTTCCTGATGTAGGCTCAATAGTGAAAGTTGTTCAGTTTGATGGTCTGAGTTCACCGTTTCAGTATTTGCTAGTCTGTCACTTGTTTACTTGTATTTTAAACATGATTTAGATTTTAGAGACTACTAATCTAACTAAGAGACTCTGTGCCTCTGATTTGTCTGATCATTGTTCGTATGGAGTCCTCTTAACCACCCCAAAATGGATTATAATGGTCGTAAATTAATTCATGTACAGGGGAACTACAATAAGTGTAGTGTCGTTTTAGTTACATTAACGGCGATAGTCAACTACAGCAACTCATGGTGCGGATTTTAGTTACATAACTATCCGCCAGAGGCGCTGTACGGAATTCAATACAAATAATTTACGAATACGATTGTAGTTGCGTTTAGTGAATTTACTATAGCAACTCATGGTAGACGTACAGGGTGTAACAAAACACTATAGGGGGTACAATACTTAAGGGGGTGCTTCAGACCATCAAACTGAACAACTTTCACTATAATAGTAGATTTTTTGTGTGGGGACAGTAGATTTTTTTTATTTTTTCTCGATGTTGGCCACATTGTGAAAGTTGTTCAGTTTGATGGTCCGAAGCACCCCCTTAAGTATTACTAGGGTGTTTTGTTACACCCTGTATATCTCTATTACTCCAGGACCAGGCGTATCCGACCGTTGTCCCCCGCCGTCCAAGGTGTACGGCTGCAAGCCGGTCTGCCGCGACCAGTACGACTGCAAGGGGGGCAAGGTCTGCTGCACCAACTCCTGCCACACCAAGTCCTGCGCTGAACCTGCCCATGGAGCTGCTGGCAGCGCCGGCGCCGGCGGTGGCGACAAATATCAGTGTGAGTTAATGTACCACAACACGTGAAAGATAGAAAGAAAGAATTCTTCTTCTTCTCGCATGAAAATAAATAATGAATAAAAAAAAGAAAAAATGTTTATTGAGCAGAAATAACTACAGAAAGTGATATTGAAGCACTGAACCCCAATATACCATGAGTTTTGGATAAATCATGCTAGTGAAGAGACAGCCCAGGGTCAAAGAAAATATGTACTAACGCCTGGGTGCGTCAGATGAACTCAGGTTTTATCACTAAGGCTCTTTCCTTGCACCCTTGAAAAAAAAGAATGAAAACTTTATTCCCCGCATTCACTCACACACACCCACAAATAGAATACACCTAAACAGAATGAGACGGTAATCGGTGTTAAGAAAGATCCAGGAACAAAGATTTTCTCCATTTATACTGAGGCGAGAAATGTTCCAATAGCCTTCTAGAAGCCAGAGTGAGGTAATGGGGATCCGTGGCGGGCTGGTGGGGAACAAAAATCCCGATGCCCGCCTTTATTCTCTTAATCACGTTAGTATTGAGCATTCAAATCATTGCCCAATTATTTCCTGGGTCGTTTCCCGACATCGTCGGTACAGGACACTCTTACGTTGGGTGACATTAGGTAGTACCCAACAAAGTTAGAACAACAATATTTCTCCATGTATACTGAGGCCAGAAATGTTCCAATAGCCTTCTAGAAGCCAGAGTGAGGTAATGGGACTTTATGGGACTCGTTGGTGACGGGCTGGTGGGAAGAAAATCCTGATGCCCGCCTTTATTCTCTTAATCACGTGCAACAAGCATGAGTATTGAGCATTCAAATCATTGCCCAATTATGTCCTGGGTCTTTCCGGACCCCGACATCGGTACAGGGCACTCTTTGGGTGACATTATTACCCAACAAAGTTAACTAACATATTATTGTGTATCGCATCATTACAGCCGGTGGACCTGGTGTATACTGCGGCAACGTGAAGTGCAGCCCTTATCAGAAATGTGTTGCTGATTACAAGACGGGGAAGCTGATTTGTAAGTAAGGGTAAAGTCTTAAGCAATATACCCAGTATTTTGATTATTTTGTGGTTACCTATCTAAAGTTCATTAAAGTTTAACTAAGTTATTTGACGGCATTTAGTTGTAATTATTCTAGCATGTAAGTAGTTTTATAAGTTACGTCTATGAATTTATTGTAAACTTTTCAATAATGTTTTTTATTAAATTAGATAATGTTTATTAAATAAGGAGGTATTTTATTGAAGACCATTCACGAACCGAAACTCAAATACATAATGAACAAATAGAAAAATTTTGAGGACTTGAGATGTATTTTATTTTTTTATTTACTTTGGTTCTCAAACAATCTAGAAAAAAATATATAAGTATATTTTGTTTTCTATTGGGATGGTACGATTTTTTACAAATGCATCAATAAAGTAGGCTATGTAATAAGGTCCCGCTACCCTTTGGGTACGGAACCCTAAAACTATTTATAAAGACTTATTTTTGTATCTGGAATATGGACATTGAATACATAGAAAATTAAAGGAGGTAGAGGTAGAGGTAGAGTCGTCGCTTGATGAGTGAATTTTCATTAAAGTTTAAATGTCATCAATATAAAGCAATCAAGGAGTTGTTAAGGCTCTCGTTTTTAATATTCAAAGGTTATCGAACAAGTAGGTAACGCCAGCAAAAACTGCGCGAAACTTCTGGATAAATTCCGTTCACGAGCCGTAAAATGTATTTGATTGGGACCTACCAATAAAACTGGATTTAGCTAGAACACCTTTGACATTACATACATACATAAACTCACGACCGTAAAATCCCTTTCGTGGTTAGAAGCTTTGCTACAACTACCAGTACCAATGCAGTTGTAGCAAGTCTCACTTTTAACACATTTCGTCGCTTTTCGATCTTGAGTCACAGATTATAAAAGTATTTATTTTATTTTCATAATACATTATTTGAGCAAATAAAAAGCTTGTCCTGAACAATATATACTCCATGACAGTTAAGTCACTTCGTAAGAAAAGCGACGGATTGAAGCTAAAAAAAATGTTTAGCTCTTCTGCTCTACTTTTTACCTTTACAAAACACGCGCCCTCGTCACAATAATAAAGATTTCTCAATAAGGAAAGCCTAAATTAAAAAAGTGCTCAACAGATAAACTACAAAAGCCTTCAAGCCATTGTTTTACAATACTTTTATAGGTTCTTAAGATAATTTCGAATAAAAATAAAAGCAGCCGCTTTTTTTCTTTTTTCCAAAGGACAACCGCCGCTCTCCCTTGAAAAAATACCTTAAAATGTATAGAAGTTTTGACTGAAGTCAAATGTGTCATACATTATGAGGTTTTATAAAAACGACTCAGATAGTATCATTTATTTTTATTTAACGAGTTATTTAATCATTTATTATTAATAAATTATAAAAAAGCAGCAACCCCAACATGGCTGTCAATGTTGTTTAGTAGGAGGAGGTAGGAGGTGTTGCAGGCACAATGTTTTTTTTTATATAAAAATGATAAAAAGTAATAAATCATTATCAAATAAACTAATGCCTGCAGTTAGTTTCTAGTGTTCCATAGTCCATAATAAAAATAGAAGGACGGTTATACATTTTTGGGTATTATGTGCCAGATGTCCTTTGTATGTTTAGACTCATTCGCTGAGTTCAGCAGTTGAAAATGTCAAAATTACTGTGGAGATAGTATGCATCTTTCTACTGCTGATTTGACTTTCAAAAATAGCACTCCTGAAGTATGATTTTTGAAAGTCAAATCATAAGTAGAAAGATGCATATCTCCATAGTAATTTTGACATTTACAACTGCACCGAATGAGTTTCAAAAATAGGACTCCAGGAATGCGATTTTTGAATCTCATTTGCTGAGTTCAGCAGTTATAAATGTCAAAATTACTATGGAGATATGCATCTTTCTACCTAAGATATGACTTTCAAAAATCATACTACAGGAGTGCTATTTTTTAAGGTTAAATCAGCAGTAGAAAGCTTATCTCCATAAATTTCAACTGCTGAGTTCAACGTATGAGATTCAAAAATCGCACTCCTGATTTGTAATTCCGTATTGCAATTCCGTATGTGTGTAGTGGGCCTTAGGGGGTGCTGCAGACCATGAAACTGAACAACTGCCACTATGGAGCCAACTTCGAAATCGCCAAATAAAAATCTGCTGTTTCATACAAAACTGCAGTATCGGCTACAAATGGTATGGGAGCAGATTTTATTTATTTTTTTCTCGGTGTTGGCTCCATAGTGAAAGTTGTTCAGTTTGATGGTCTGAAGCACCCCTTTAAGTCTTACTGGGGTGTTTTGTTACACCCTGCAGATGCAATCTAATTTCTATAGTTCCGTCCTTTTCTCTAACGCGTTACAATGAACTAAGTATATTTTTTTCCTGTCGCTACGACATCCGCGGAGGTTGTGTAGTCGATATAAACTTAGTTATTCCCACTGCCAGTTGCTCCCCCGCGCTTGGCACTGATTGCTGACTCACTCCGCGTCCGGCTCCGTTGTGTTGGCTTTTTACGAGGGTTCTCGTAGTTTACGTTAACATTATGAAAGGATACAAAAAATATCTAGTTCAAAACCTGTGACTTAATGTTCTAAAACTATTATTTATTTATTAGTTTAATTTTCATTCTCATTCATTCTTATTTTGAAACACTTTCTTAAATAAAATTGACATTACTATATTTTTAGGTATTATCATTAGGTATTTTAAATAAGTGTTCCATTTAAAATAAGTATTCCACCGAGCTTAAAACCACCGAGTCATGGATGTTTAGTATCTATACAGGGTGGCCCAAAAGTCATTGAAACACACAAAAAAAGGTGTTTAAAAATAAAACTAAATAAAATTAGTTAACGAAGTTTTAATTATTTATTTCGAGTAAATGCTCAAATTTTCTGCCTCTAACCCGAAGGTAGAGTCGACAACGTCGGATTACATTTCTGTTTACGCTCCATACAAACCTAGTCCTGTGATATTTTCAATACTATCCAATTTTAAAGTCAATGAAATTTTTCAGAAACAATCTAGAAACTAATCTCTATATCTGTATGAAGTAAGATTTTCGTTAAAATGTATAGTTTTAAAGTAACAGTGCCTCAAATATATCCATACAAATCTTATATTAATCCTAGCATTAAAACTGTATATTTTAACGAAAATATGACTTCATACAAACATTAGAGATTAATTTCTAGATTGTTTCGGAAAAATTTCATTGACTTTAATTGGATAGTATTGAAAATATCACATGGAGACCGATTTTTGAATCTCATTCGCTGAGTTCAGCAGTTGAAAATGTTACAATTACTATGCGTGCATCTTTCTACTGCTGATTTGACATCAAAAAATCATACTCAAGGAGTGCGATTTTTGAAAGTCAAATAAGCACTAGAAAGATGCGTATCTCATTACATTTTCAACTGCTGAGTTCAACGTATGAGATTCAAAAATCGCATTCCTGGAGTGCGAGTTGAAAATGTCAAAATTACTGTAGAGATACGCATCTTTCTACTGCTGATTTGACTTTCAAAAATCATACTTCAGGAGTGCGATTATTGAAAGTCAATTCAAAAATCGCACTCCCGGGCTCTTTTTCTTGCTTTTATATTTTATAGGTAGGCAACGAATATACTTAGGTAGGGGTAGTTAAATCAGTTAAATCATAAAAAATGCAACGGATTCATCACTTTTCTAATATTTATTCAAATTGAATTGCCATCGAATAATGTTCTACGAACTTTGTGAGGTTAATAAACTCATAAAAATTCACAATCCAATTACTAGGGTAACAATTTAAATGAAATAGCACTTTAATGTCACATTTTTAGCAATAAAATAGGCGGCCTTTGAGATTCCTCAGGACAAAGGCCTCTTTTACTAGGTACCAGCTATGTGAATGTATCAGTAATAATACGGATAATCACAAAATAATACACCTGTTAGGAGTGCGATTTTTGAAACTCATTCGCTGAGCTCAGCAGTTGAAAATATCAAAATTACTATGGAGACGTGCATCTTTCTACTGCTGATTTGACATTAAAAAATCATACTCAAGGAGTGCGATTTTTGAATGTCAAATCAGCAGTAGAAAGATCCGTATCTCCATACATTTTCAACTGCTGAGTTCACGTATGATATTCAAAAATCGTACTCCAGGAGTGCGATTTTTTAAAGTCAGCTCAGCAGTAGAAAGATGCGTATCTCCCTATTAAATTGTCTAAGGTATCTCCACACATTTTCAACAGCTGAGTTCAACGTACCTATGAGATTCAAAAATCGCACTCTAGGTCGTATAGTTTAAATACGAAGATAAATTGCTGGTGTTTAGTAGATTTTTTCAAATAAAATTATTATGTGGAGAAGCACAGTTATTATAAGTTCGCGTGTCTCCGTCAATAATGGAAGTTTGTTCTAAGAACCGAATCACATTATGTAAGTGTGTGCGATGTAGGTAAATTGTTTATTTACTTGCTCGTATTTTAGTATTTGCGATATAGGTTGTAGTACACACACAGATAATAAAACTTAAAGAAGGAGAATTTTTTAGACTTCTCGCAAAATCTAACGGCTGCTGATCCGCACTTTTGTGGAAGGTTCAAAATAATGTTGCTTTTTGTTTTGATAGTATTCTTGTGTTTATTTTATAGTTACTAAATAAATTTAATTGAAGCAGAATTTTGTCGAATCTCATGAATAGGTATCCGCATTCATAATCATGCATTTTTGGAAATTGCTCTGTAAATTTTACATGTAATTTTATAAATCAAATAAATAAATTCGTGACATCCTATACGACGACGCGTAGCGCTACGGGACTCTTTCTTATACTGTGGCTATGGCTACGTACGTAGCACGAGATGCGTAGCAAGTGAACCGTAGCGCAGTATTGGAGGAACTTAATTTTACAATGATATCCTTTTCACGTGGATGCTGTTTGAAATGGTATTTTGTTAATGAATAATAGCACTCACAAGTTTGTACTTAACAGCAAAGTATAAAAAATTATAAATAACCAATTTTTTTTTTAGGAAGTTCGCTAAACCTATGAATCCACTAAACGTAGGCTTAGGTTAGGTTAATTAGGTTAGGTTAGCATATTATCAAAATCTTAATAAGTTCACCCACCCTTCCAACCTTGGTCTCAAACTCAGGTCACGCATTAAAAATCCATAGGTATGCATATAGGTATTTTACACATACCTTTCTCCATAAACAATCAATGATTTAGTTACGACCGACAGTGACAAAGTAAAAGCAGGGAAGTATTGCCAAATATTACGCCCCTGGGCAAAAATACACAGCCAAGATTTTTGCCGACAATGACTGCCAGAAATTAGACGTTTCATACAAATCTGCCAAGTCGGTTTTCAAGTGTGTATGAAAAGGTGTAAAAGGAAATGAACGGCGAAGTAGAGGAGCGGCGGAGTGGGTGCATGATCTGGGAGCGGCTGGGGTGCGCAGGAGCATGCGCCAGGCTGTGCAGGCGCAAGCTGCGGCGACGGGTCGCGCCCGAGCACGCCGTCAACGGCAAGACTGTCAGGTGAGTACTACCACAGGTTTTTTAAACGATTTTATTCAACTTCGAAGCTGTCTAACTATCTATCTAATAACTAACAATGGAATCTTGTAATCTAATCCCCCACCCACACACCCACACCCACCTACACACATCCACACCCACACACCCACTTCCTGTCGACAGATTAAATTGAATCTTAACTGTCTCCGTGGTCTAATGGTTAAGAGCATTGGGCTCTTGACACGGAGGTCGTGGGTTCGATTCCCACGGGCGATACCTATAGTGATATGTCACTTTGTACGTTTTTCCCTAGTTGGTTAGGACATTCCAGGCTGAATCACCTGAAAAGAAAGATGACTCCGTGCTTCGGATGACACGTTAAGCCATTGGTCCCGGCTACTATTTCTGGTGGTAGTAGACGTCACATACAAACCAGAAACCACGTCAAAGGCCGTAAGGCGGTCTGAAAAAACTTTGACCCCCAGGGCTCGCCCACACGATAAGAAGAAGAAGATTGAATCTTTACACACATGTATAGTTCCGATGACAAAACAATATTATGGTGGGCATAGAGTTGATCTAATGATGAAGACGGAAGATGGTCTAGAGATCTCCCTCAATGGAATGAGCAGAATTATCTTTATATGAGTTAAATAAATTCAATGAAAAGTTTGAATTTATTTAACTCATCTCGATGAGAAAGTTAATTTCTAGGAGTGCGATTTTTGAATCTCATTCGCTGAGTTCAGCAGTTGAAAATGTCAAAATTACTGTGGAGATATGCATCTTTTTACTGCTGATTTGACTTTCAAAAATCATACTTCAGGAGTGCGATTTTTGAAAGTCAAATCAGCAGTAGAAAGATGCGTATCTCCATACTAATTATGACATATTCAACTGCTGAACTTTCATTCAAAAATCGCACTCCTGATACGTCAAGGACCTGATGATGTAGACGGTAGGTACCTAGGAATAGGAACGTGTGGATCCTCCGTGGTCGAAGGATCTAATTAATTAATTGTAGCAAAACAGAAGTCTGATTTCCATAGACACTAAAAAGCTAAAAATTTAATTAAGGTTTGGGGCGAAGGGAATGAGGGATTTTCCAGTTTTGTATGGAACTCACTGATTTACGCCCATAACAGTACATGTACTTAATAACAGTTTTCCAATTTTATTTTGTAGGTAGAGTCAGTTTATGTCCTGCCTGTGTCTCCATATCTTCAACACAGTATAAGAAAGAGTATCTATTACTAGATATCTTCGATTTCAATTTATGTTCTCTTCACAACCATTGTGTTTTACAACTATATGTAATGTTTGTGATCGTCCTAAAAGTTACCTTTCGAGTCGATGATGCATTGCGTTTTCTGTTTTATTTACAACGACGACGATGTAAAATTGCAACTACAATTAGAATAGATTGCGCGCACTGTGTCATTATTTAACATTCAACAACCTTTGTTTACCTCTAGAGCGAGTTCAAACTTCAATAAGTGTGTTATAATTGCACAGTGGTTCGAATTCGCCTCGACTGGAACATAAAGTGGCGTGTCGTGACCACTTGTCGATTGCTCAAATTAAACCTTATCGCGATATACGCGTAATGATTGATGTTTATTAGTTTATTAAGTTTTATGATGGACCACACTAAATTTTGTTAATTTTCTTTTATTATCGTAATAAAGTTCGGCCAGGTTTCAATAAAATCTTTCTAGGTACATTGAGAAAAGTAAAGTTTCGGCGTACCTAGTTCCCTTGAAAAAATGGGACTACCCCTCTTATTTAATCTCAAAATTCAAAATTCAAAATTTTTTATTCAAAATAATATCATATAGATAGCTTTTTGACGTCATTTTTTGACTCTACCACCGCGTCGGAAGGTGTTCCGTTGAGAGAAGATGCGGCCATCTCCTTCGCTTCTCTTATTCAGTTCAATTTATGTCTTCCTATTTTCTTCTTCTTCGGGTTCCTCTTCATTGCTGGAGGTTGGCAGTCAGCTCTGCATATCCCTATCTATCCTCTGGCCAAACGAAACCGCTCTTCGACGCTGGTGAGGCCAGACCACTCTTTCAGGTTCGCGAGCTACGACATTCGTGGCCTATCGAAGCTTCTTTTGCCCTCTACTTTGCCAATTAATAACCGAGATAAGAAAGGAAAAGTCAAGTATTCAAACTCACACTCTCACACTCAAAATCATTATTCAATATACTTAGGAGCTTGAAGACCACTTATTAAATGTCAAATCTTTTCTTGGAGCTACCACCGCGTCGGAACTTGTTGTCGCTGTAGAGAAGATGCGGCCAGAAACTGTACAACATAACACGACTTATTAAACTATTACAAAGGTCTAGATATTTTATAGACTTAGGAACTGTAGAAAAACAAATTTCAAACACATACAAACACACACATCACACACACGCACACACATTAAATAAAAATATTTCTATAGACTTACATACCTATTATTATGTTCCGCGTATCCAGTAAAATGGCCCACTGTGCCTATAATAGGGCACGCAGGTGTTTGCGTGACATTTACCAACTTGGTCCGATGTAGTGCTATCAGGGAACCTATTTAACATTATATAATAATAACATAACGTAATTATATCACGCTTCTCGTTCCCGGCTTGGTCACTCACGCACGCGATTCCACGAAAAATATGGGTTAATTTATTTTTTAAGGAAATTGCTATTAATTACAATGGCCATTGATTCGAATCGGATGTAGAATGGCCATTTTCTCTAGCTTAAGTGTAAAGGTAAGTATGTATTACTTAAGTAGGTACCTACATACTCTTTAAATGTGCGAACTAGTCAACGTTATGGCATGCTAAATACTTATTATAATGAAACTTTGATCAAATACAAATACCAACATTATTTGCAAAGAACACCTTTGCCTACCTATGGGTAGAGATTTTTTAAAGATTCTTGAAAGTTTTGAAAGTGATTATATAAGTGGTATCACAAACGGTGACGGATTGACGCACCGTGTGTGCAGAAGCACACACGGTGCGGAAGCGTGCGGTTTCATACAATTCCATGCTTCACAAATGACGGACTGATTTCTGCCGCTCCGTCATGCGTCATCGTGTGTCCCACTTAGACCCACACCAAAGAAAATATACATGCCCACACCGATCCGCAGCTTGCGTGGTGCGGTCTGAATCCGATCCCTGGGGGAGTTTTGTGACCCTGCAGTGGGCTATAATTTAGAAATCTGTATTAAAGGTTGACGATTATGATTATTTAATGCATTTTGAAGAGACATGTATGTAAAGAGCTAGTAAAAAGATACACAAGACAAGTATGTAAAGAGTAGCGGACGAAGCAAGCGTAACTTTTCGTCATAAGTCATAAATAAGTACTTAATACTTAGCCTGGAGTGCGATTTTTGAATCTCATTCGCTGAGTTCATGCATATGCTCACGACTATATTCCCCGAGGGGGTAGTCAGAGATATTCTGAAACATCAGAACATCCACGTTTCACTAGTAGTACCGAAACTCTGTCCAGTGTGACGGGGAGTGAGCCCGTCGCCACTTGTAATGGATAGTAGATACGATACATGCCTCGAAATTGAAGCATGCAGGTTTCCTCACGATGTTTTCCTTCACCGAAAAGCCAGTGGTGTTACAAATCGTACATAAATTCCGAAAAACTCATTGGTACGAGTCGGCCTGGACGGGGATCGAACCATCGCCTCCTGCACGGCAGGCAAGGTTACTCGCCACTAGACCACCACGGCATATTGGTTACTCGCCACTAGACCACCACGGCATATTCGCTGAGTTCAGCAGTTGTAAATGTCAAAATGACTGTGGAGATATGCATCTTTCAACTGCTGATTTGACTTTCAAAAATCATACTTCAGGAGTGCGATTTTTGAAAGTCAAATTAGCAGTTGAAAGATGCATATCTCCACAGTAATTTAACATTTACAACTGCTGAACTCAGCGAATGAGATTCAAAAATCGCACTCCGGTCTCGTGGATGATTTATACAACGTGTTGTATAAATTAACGCAAAACCTCATACACCCCAACTGATTTATAACAAAATAATTAGATTGCAACAATAATTTAATTATTTTGATAGTGAAAATTTAAAGTTATTCGCATTTTAAGTTTTGAGGCAAAAATGATTTGTTATCATTTCAGCACTGAAAGAAAGCGCTAACGTACTCGTGGATACATTTTTATAATCTTGTTTTGGTAGTAAGTAGGGTGAGTATGCCCGTGCGGTGGGTTGTCATCGGGTTCAGTAAATTATAATTTGGCAAAAAAATTATTTAATATTTTGAAAAAAATTACCTTTGTGATTACCATGATAATTCGATTCGGCTCTCGATTCTAAACAAACTACTTTCTAGTTTTGCGTTAATTCATTAACACGTTGTATAAAATATGCAGTAACTAAAAACAGAAACTTAGAAACTTTCCTCACAATAATGATTTTTGACCGTTTCTGACCGCTCTGTTAAATGTTAGGCTGTTACTTTATTATTTGAGTTACTTTACGGTAAACTTTTTCATAGCACGATTCTTATCAAGCTTTATGAATTTGATAACGGCCACATTTTGATACTTTCCTTTAATATTTATGTTGGTATTTGGTATTATATCATTGGAGAGCGTCGCGCTGCGAAAAGGTATGGCAACTCAATCTTGAGGTTCGGGTTCGAACCCGCACGGACGACATGCCATATATACCAATGAGTTTTTCTAACTTACGTAGGTACGTAATACCGGGAAACCTGCATACGCTGAAGAAGATATTCCAATCCGTATGTGTATGTGTACTTTAGTAATACGACGTGGAACAAAAGTGTATACAATTTATTGCTGCTGACTGTACTGTACAGGTGTAACAAAACACCCTAGTAATACTTAAGGGGGTGCTTCAGACCATCAACCTGAACAACTTTCACTATGGAGCCAACATCGAGAAAAAATAAAAAAAATCTGCCTGCATTTGAGTCGAGACGGTACTGCAGTTTTGTATGAAAGAGCTGATTTTTTTTTCTCGATTTAGATGTTGGCTCCATAGTGAAAGTTGTTCAGTTTGATGGTCTGCAGCACCCTCTTAAGTATTACTAGGGTGTTTTGTTACACCCTGTATAGTCTACCAACCCGCATTGGGCACGCGTGGTGGACTAACGCCCACCCTCCCTGAGGGTAGGCCTGTGCCCTGCACTCTTAAATATTCCGTTCCTGCAGTGAGACAAGCCTGATAATTATGATAATATCAATAAATAAATAACGCCCATAGGCACTGTAATGATCCCAAGAAGAGAGAATCCCAGAAATTGGCAGTCCGGGTACATCAACCGGGTATTATATTATTATCACATTTGTAACATACACAACGACAAACAGCACATAAGCTACAAAACATGCGTTGAAATGCGTTTTTTTTGGCATAGACCTTCCCGGGCATGCGCACAACAACCTGTACCAAAGTTTCATCGCAATCGGTCAAACGATGTCGAAGTCTGTTATTTATAACTTTTGATCTAATCTCAGAAACTACTGTATGTATTTTGATAATGGTTTTCAGGCTTAGACAATTTATATAGGGACGAGTTACGCATGTCATTCTACTAGAAACATTTCAGACACTTTTTGCGTGGGGCAAGGTAACATGAAATCCGTAACATTGGATTTTATTCCTCATAAGTTTAGATTCTAATTTTGAATGTTAAAAATAATGAAAAGTAGTCTCTTGTGAACCCCAAACGTTCTAAGTTCGAAATTATTGTTTCGCTATTATAGGCTGTCTGGTTTAGTGATAAGGTATAAGATTGAGTGTAAATGCACAAGATCAATTGTTCTTATACCGTGGCAGAGGGGAAATGCTACCACAAGGCGAGTCCCTATACAACGTGTTAATGAATTAGCGCAAAACCTCATACACCCCAACTGATTTATAACAAAATAATTAGATTGAAACAATTTTAATATTTTGGAGTGCGATTTTTGAAACTCATTCTGTGACCTCAGCAGTTGAAAATGTCAATATTGCTATGGAGACGTTCATCTTTCTACTGCTGATTTGACATCAAAAAATCATACTCAAGGAGAGCGATTTTTGAAAGTCAAAAAAGCAGTAAAAAGATGCGTGTCTCCATACATTTTCAACTGCTGAGTTCAACGTATGAGATTCAAAAATCGCACTCTTGATAGTTAAAATTTAAAGTTATTCGCATTTTAAGTTTTGAGGCAAAATTATGAATTATGATTTGTTATCATTTCAGCACTGAAAGAAAGCGCTAACGTTTTTATAATCTTGTTTTGGTAGTAAGTAGGTTGAGTGTGCCCGTGCGGTGGGTTGACATCGGGTTCAGTTTTTAAATTTTGCAAACAAATTATTTAATATTTTGAAAAAAATTACCTATGTTGAAACCATGATAATTGGATTCAGCTCTCGATTCTAAACAAACTACTTTCTAGTTTTGCGTTAATTCATTAACACGTTGTATAAATTGTCTAAGTTTTCAGGCGTTATAATAAATAGGCTGGTTCACGGGAAAGGTTTGAAAATCCGTGCGGGATGGGTCGCTAGTAAAATTAATATAATTTAGTCCAAGTATCACGGAATGGTGCGTAGTATAAAATTATACACTTATACTTACACGGGAGGAGGGCGCTGTGGTCGCGTGTCCACACAAATTATTAACGACGACGCGACGCCCACAATATTGTCCTGTGTTCAGATTCACCCATCACCTAATTGGTTGTTGTCCTTCAACTCGAACCGTCCGTCAGCAAAAAGAGTAGGTACCTATGGAAATATTCTAAGTGCCTATTACATATTTAAACAGCAGCATAAGCTGGCCACGCGACTTTTTTTATTTGAGCTTTAAAAACTAGTTTTATATTTTCTATGGTTGAGCCTTTGATAAGTTATCCATTGTTTATCTTATTTCATCTAAGAGTTGAGCACAAATTATATTTTAAAGCATAAAAAAACCAAACAAGAAAATGTTTTCTCCGTGAATATGCTGACCGTATAATAATCGTCGCCCTGAAATGTATTTTTTGTCAGTGTAAGCAAACATTAACATACGTTGTAGGTACGATACGAACACCAGCAAGCTATTCCCTACCTCAGTATGGCTCACTCTGTTATTGTCATTCAAATGGTATTCACGATTTTACTTCTTAGCTTTGGCTGCAATGTCAAAATTAAAGTTTATGAATGATCGACGTAAATCAAGTGTTAATTTTCAAAATTTTTATCGCTTCCATTTTTTGGATAGGTGTGTTCTAGTCAGAATACATTTTGAATTTTCACAAAAGTGCACTGGAATAAAATGATATCATTTGTGTTCTGTTGCATAGTCACTATGCAACCTTACTTCAAATTCAAATTTCTTCCCCAGGAGCCGAGAGTCCCGCCGTCGCATAAACCATCCTCCCTCAGCCCTCTACAGTGCCATAGGAGAGCGTGTGCGAACCAGCACTCCCTCTGCCTTACAATGTGCACTGTTCTGCGGAGGAGCGCGCTGCCAGTACGAGCTGCCTCACCAGGTCACCGCGGCTATACAGGGAATTTACTCTGACTGGTGAGTTGTGGTGTGATGTAGGGGAGCGAGTACGAACCCAGCACTCTCTCCGCCTACAATATGTGCTGTTCTGCGGAGGAGCGCGCTGCCAATACGAGCTGCCTCACCAGGTCACCGCGGCTATACAGGGAATTTACTCTGACTGGTGAGTTGTGGTGTGATATAGGAGAGCGAGTACGAACCAGCACTGCCTCCGCCTTACAAAGTGCGCTGTTCTTTGGAGGAGCGCGCTTCCCCTACGAGCTGCCTCACCAGGTCACCGCGGCTATACAGGGAATTTACTCAGACTGGTGAGTTGTGGTGTGATGTAGGGTTTAGGAGAGCGTGTGCGAATATGCATTCCAAATAATTATAAATGATTCTTTCTTTAGTGGTTTTTAGGCTTTGCGTGTCTGTCAGTCATGGAACTGTTTTATATGTATATAGATACATATAAAACGTTACGTGACTGACAGACACTAGATCTATAATTATCTAGTGTATACAATTATTAACTCTCATGACTTTTTTTTCATACGCCTATCTACTCTGCGCTATAAAGGATTAACTGACCTAGTTAGTAAAGAAATAAAACTTACATTACATAGTAGTGCGTTCATTAATAATTTAACCCCCTCCACCCCGTGACTAACCCCCCCAGCGGCACGTGCACGACACTCGCAACGTAACGTGTGAACGTTACGTGAATAATGAAGAGGTAAAAACCTTCAGAGTGCATGGAGGCGTTGAAATAGTAAGATACGAGTTGATTTAGAAGCTGACAATGTGGTTTATTGTTGTGTATTCTTGGAAAAGTTACTTTTTATGTAATTTTGTATGGGAGACATTTAATTATTTAGGTTCGACTTGGTAGACAATATGCCGCAGCGCCGCCGCGTTTTTTTATTTTATTTACTTAAAACACTTGTAACAATAACAGTCTTAAGAATTTGAAACAAATAAGAATTTAAAACTTTATGAATAGGTAAAAGATTTCTAATCTTGATAGTTATTTATTTCCAAGAATAAACTTGGTTAATTATGAATTTGGTATACTAGTTACCATTCATTCATAATTAAAATCATAATCTCAGCCGATAGCCGTCCACTGCTCTGGATTATTCGCTGAGTTCAGCAGTTGAAAATGTCAAAATTACTGTGGAGTGGAAATATGCATCTTTCTACTGCTGATTTGACTTTCAAAAATTTCAGGAGTGCGATTTTTGAAAGTCAAATCAGCAGTAGAAAGATGCCTCAGTCATTTTGATGCTGAACTCAGCG
This sequence comes from Agonopterix subpropinquella, assembly GCA_922987775.1. Taxonomy (NCBI): domain Eukaryota; kingdom Metazoa; phylum Arthropoda; class Insecta; order Lepidoptera; family Depressariidae; genus Agonopterix; species Agonopterix subpropinquella. Next base: position 7,512,261 of record OV277694.1, on the reverse strand, counting down.
AATGAGATTCAAAAATCGCACTCCAGGATCGCCACAACGACTGCCTGCCCTAAATTCAAATCCAACGGCGTGAAAATATAGACTCTTTACAGACTAATATCTCCACGTATTGCACAATACACATTACGTTAATATTAATTACAAGCTTTTACCCGCGACTTCGTCCGCATAAATTATATACAAGATTTTAAGTCAGATGATAAGCTATCAATCAAAAAAAGTTTCACCAAAATCGGTTCAGTAGTTTTTGCGTGATACTCGAACAAACAAACACCCAAACAAACAAACAGACAAACAAATAAACAAACAAACAAACAGACAGACAAAAAAATCCAAAAATTGGTGATTTGGAATCAGGGACATCTAAAACCCATATCGTAATTTTTTTTGTAAAATGCCGTCTCATTCGCTGAGTTCAGCAGTTGAAAATGTCAACATTACTGTGGAGATACGCATCTTTTTACTGCTGATTTGACTTTCAAAAATCGCACTCCTGATTTATGATTTTTGAAAGTCAAATCAGCAGTAGAAAGATGCATATCTCCACAGTAATGTCGACATTTTCAACTGCTGAACTCAGCGAATGAGATTCAAAAATCGCACTCCTGTATTTTATTTCTCAAGTGGCGTTGTCACATTTTACAGCATTTAAGTTTGGCCAACTAAGTAAGTAATTAATCTTTTTGAAATGGTAATTTAAATTACCTCTTTTTAAAAAAGCTTTGGTCATTCATTCTCGTAATCCTTGACTCGAAGAATATAATATAGGTATATATATATATTTGTATTTCTCGCGTGACTTCCGTCCACAAGCCGTTATTATGTTAATTATGGCAATTTCTTTCCACATTTCTAATGTGGAAAAAGTTATATTACAAGGAATACTGCAGTTTTATTAGTATTCGTGCATATATTGCGGCCGAATTAGTCCGGGTAGGTCAGTGGGTTAGGTTTAATGATATTAAACGTGTGTATTCATTACGTACCTACCTATTGTACTTTTTTTTTTGTTTTTTTGTTGTTGGAGCTTTTATTTTAGCCCTGAGGTTATGTCAGCCCTACCTACTATTAGCTGTAGTTTTGCCCTCGGCTTCTTTGAGATAAAATAGCTACATCATGCATGAGCAATGCGAGAGACAGTCAGGGCTGCCACCTCAAAAATCGATTGGGCGCTAAAATTGAAAAAAGCTCTATCTAAAGCTCTTTTCTGAATTTTACAAGAGTCCTACGAATTGAGTGAACTAAATTGTCTTAAGAATGGGTTTTTTTTTTTTTTTTATGTGTGATAGGTAAGCATTTGACCCCAATCTCACCTGATGTTGAGTGATGATGAGGCCGAAGATGTAGCATGCTTGCCTAGAAAGATGCCTATTCACTCTCGCCTTGAAGAGGCCCAGGTTGTATTGCTCAGGGAACAGGTCCGCAGGCAGGGCATTCCACTCCTTAGCCGTGCGCATTATAAAAGAAGAAGCAAACTTCTTCGTGCGAATTGCTGGTAGGTCAACGACATAGGGGTGGAAACCCAGCCTACGTCTCGTCCCCCGCAGATGAAAGGGAGACGGTGGTATCAGATCGTGTAATTCAGTCGCACACTCTCCGAAATGTATCCTATAAAAAACAGACAGACAGGCTACCTTGCGACGATGCTCAAGACTTTGTAGCTTCGCCACCGAGGTTGGATCACCTATGAGCTTCCTGGCACGCCTGTCGATTGAGTCCAGCGCGGTCAGCTGGTATTGGGCAGACCCGTCCCAGAGATGGCAGCAGTACTCCATACACGATCGGACTTGTGCTTGATAAAGTTGTAGAAGCTGTCCCGGAGTAAAGTACCGTCTGACCTTCGAGAGGACGCCCAGTTTTTTCGCTGCGGTTTTTTGGAATCTTCCAAAATTTTCGGGGTTAAAAAAAGCGCTAGATTCGGCGCTAAATTCTTATCACATTTTTTTTAGCCTTTCCGAAGCCCATTCTTAAATCAATTTAGTTCACTCAATTCGTAGGTCTCTTGTAAAATTCAGATTTAAGCGTATATTTGAATCTCCCGAAAATTGATCATTGAACACTCTATGAACATGTTTTCACTAAAAATTTTCGCTTCTACACAAAAAATCATGAATTGCCAACTTAATCTGAAGTTTATTGTTACAAGTTGACGCAAGTGGGGCTACGTTGCGTAACTTCTGATTTTAGTTGTATTCATTGAAACGTGTAGATATCGAATAAACAGGCGACCTTCACATGTCTCCAAGTTGCTCTTGGTTGCAGGATCACGGACGACATTCTTGCGATGGCGCGGCCGAGCACAGCCAGTATCGCGGCTAGAAATATTATTCAACAGTTCCATAGGTAATTTACAACTTTTATTGCTTTGTTTTGACTTTACGTGGTTTGATTGATAGTCTCTACGAAGGAGAGTCTCTAGAAATTGCTTTCTCAAATGTTACGCATTCGTATAACTGTCATAATACATATAATAAACTACCATGATCAGTAGGCCTACCATGAGTTTACACTGTAGTATACTACAGTAAAACTACTGTTATGTAGTAAACTACAGTTTTTGTATTGAATTTCGTACAGCGTACCTAGTGGTGAAGTTGTTCTGTCATACAAAATTGTTGACGCAACTACAATAGTAAAGTACAGTGAAAACTCATGGTAGGCCTACACAGTTAGTTTGACGCGTTACCTATAGATAATAGATACTCTTTCTTATACTGTGCCGTTACACAGAGATCGATGCTTTTCAGTTATACATTACCACGAAAAAAATTACGATCAAAATCAACAATGATTTACCGCAAATACCGTGAAATAGATTCATGCAAATAAGTTACATATTACACATCATCATCAGCCTAAATTAAGTCCCACTGCCGGGCACACTTGCCTCCTAAGCTGTCACAAATATAGTCGAGAAGCTTTGGGCCTGCGTGATCCACTCCCTATATCCCCAAGGAGGGAGTAGACCATACAATCGTATGGTCTACTCCCTCCTCCGACCTATATTTGTAAGAGTCCTAAATGATTCATATTATGTTCGCACAGCTGGGGTATCCGGACGGTGATCAACCTGCAGACGCCGGGCGAGCACGCCAGTTGTGGTCCCCCACTCAACAAGTCTGGTTTTACTTACGACCCCACTGTGTTCATGGCCAACGATAGTAAGTAGTAAGAGATGAACTCTTTAAACTCGCTATCCTATGAGCTACATTGTTGCAGCGATTTGACTTTCACTGAAGAGGTAAGTTAACTGAATAAAGCGCAGTGTAGCGAAGGAAGGAAGGAGAGTGTAGGTAGACTGTACCTACAGTGTAGAGAATAGTTACTATACTCATGACAGGAAAAAGTAAACTATCATTATAAAGATTTGCGTGTATCGTGCGTCCGGTATGTCGCCTGGTATCGCTCTGCTGGAACGACATAGTGGTGGCGAGGTAGGTGATGGCGAGCTACTACGCTACAAGCGATTAGGGCGAGGTTGAGCAGGACTGGAAAATTGCGATCTCTCGTTTCGGAGGCCAAAATCAACTTTAGGTCACTGAGCGGAGTTAGTTTTGCGTGTAAGTTTGCGAGTGTCAGCTATGCACCTTCGCGTTAGAGTATATTTTCTTTGCCTTAGTATAATAAAATACTTCATCATCATCATCTCAGCCGATGGACGTCCACTGCTGGACATAGGCCTCCCCCAAGGATCGCCATAGCGACCGGTCCTGCGCCGCCCTCATCCAACGTTTTCCCGCCGCCTTCGCCTACTAAAATACTTAGAAAATTTATAATTTTGCAGTATACTACTACAACTTCGCGTGGCCGGACTACGGAGAGGCGAGCCTGAGCGGTCTCCTCGATATGGCCAAGGTGCTGTCGTTTGCGCTGCAGGAGGGCAGGGTGGCGATACACTGCCATGCAGGTAACCAGCCCTAGTAAGATTTCTCTACTCGCGCGCGACGCGCCTTCGCTGCATCGACTATAAAATTACCCCTTACCGCGCTTTTAAGTCGCGCGCGTTATCCACGACGAGTAGTAGGGAAAAAGGCCGAACGTCTGTAGAAAAAATCATGCTGGAGGGTGTTGCTGGCTTTTGATTTTGATTTAAACAATCAAGAATGGTATCAATCACGAGGTTACTATAGATATTATTATATCGACAATTCAATATTTGACGAGAAGCAGCGCAACTATGCTGTCCGTAAATTAAAAGACTGCTAATTCTTTTTTAACTATTCATTAGCATGACTCATCATCGTATCGAATGCGACAAATAAGTATGTAGTTAAATTAAACATTCATAAAAACAGGTGCTAAGCGGGATTTGAACCCGCAACCTGTAGGTATAGGTAATAACGAAACAAATCAAAAATTATTTAGTATGGAAATATATTAAACTACGTACTTAGTTCAAGTTCAATGTACAAATCACAAACTTAGTGGTACAAATGTATAAACTTAAAAATAACTGGCCATTAATAAAAAAAATCACAATGTCAGAATTTTGACATTTGATGTTGCCGTTTCTGATTCCAGCAGAGTTAGAAAGAGAAGGCAGGTGATTTTCAGTTTTTAAATTAAGCAAAGGTGTTTCTCCATGGAATTCGAATAATTTTCTCGAAACGACTTTTGAATTTAGGGATTATAAACACGATGCATCGCAAAAAAAAAATTAAATTAGTTTTCTTATGTGGTTTTGAGCATTCTTCATTCAATTCAAATGTATTTAAAATAATAGTGGACTGAATGAGTCTGAAGCTGCGATTACATCAGCCTTAGCCTACATGCAGGGCCGATTTCGGCATACATTGCCTGATTGGTTCTCTCTATTTTAAAGTGTAGCGATTAAAGCAAGCAATGTATGCCGAAATATGTAGGGTAATGTAATCGCTGCTTGAATGTAGCGTGGTTATTTAGATTAATGAAACTATCTGGTCATTCATCGATTTAATTAAGCGTAAGTGCAGTTTTTAATACAATCATCACTACATAGTATAAAACAAAGTCGCTCCCCGCTGTCTGTCTGTCCATGTGTCATGTATGCTTACAGATTTTGATGCGTTTTTTTTAATAGATACGATAGATTCAAGAGGAAGGGTTATATGTATATAGTATCAGCATTGCACCCGTGCGAAGCCGGGGCGGGTCGCTAGTTTCATGTATTCCATTAATTAACTAATTCTTAGTTAAAAACAAGCTATCATTCCACACCCTATCTACCAGAGCGTCGTCTCTCGACATCTTGGAGCTCTGCCTGATCTGACAGTCCACGTAGTACCCCCCCGTCGCGTGCTCCAGCTCGGGCCCCACGCACAGGTGGATCGACGTCTGCGCACCTTCCTTAGGCGTCTTGAACATCAGTTGAATCACTTTCAGAACTATTTTCTTCGCAGTTTCAGGTAATTTGTTGAAAATATTAGTTTTCACTATTCCAGGATGCAGCACGTTCGATGTGACACCAGCTGGCAGTTTCTTGGCTAAAGCTCTAGTCCAGAGAACTTGGCATAACTTACTGTTACAGTATCGGGCCCAATATCCTTTAGTTTTCAGTCCGGCTAGGTCATTGGGGTCGAATTTTGAAAGCTCATGAGCATACGATGATACTATCACGATGCGACTTGGTTTCGAACGGATCAATTTGTCGAGAAGTAAATTTGTGAGGAGGAAAGCCCCCAGATAGTTGATTTGTATAACTCTGTCTATCCCGTCGACGGTGGGCGACTGCTTGAGACCGGCACACCCCGCGTTGTTCACCAGAATGTCCAGACGATCAACGGATCTGTTGAATTCTTCAGCGAATGATCTGATACTGCTAAATGTTGATAGATCCAAGTGTCGAAATTCAACGTTCTCATTCCCTGTTGTTTTGACAATGTCTGCTATCGCTTCTTCAGATAGTTTGGCGTTTCTGCAAGCGATTATGACCCTTGCTCCTCTTCGCGCAAGGTCCCTGGCTGTCTCGAGACCGATGCCTGAGTTTCCACCGGTCACCAGGGCTACCCTACCATTTAACTTCACTTTACATTTGCACACGCCCTTGATTGGTTCCAACCATAACTTCAAGCCTATCACAAACACTACTAATAGTAAAATTAAAGACAAGATTAGTTTCAAAAGTGAGGTGACGAGAAAGCATAGAATGCGCAACATATTTGAAGAGGGCTCAACGCTTACTGAACGTTAATAGACTATTGTGATGCAAATAAGTCAACTAATGTGTTTGATGAATATTCAAAAACTGATAAAATTTAAGTAAAATGGTTAGGTTAAACGTTAGTAATGGTACCTATCTATCTACAACCGTATAGGGACACTATAATGTTCGTTGTGAATATGTCAGTACATACCACCTATGAATTCGAAAGACAGAACAATAAGAGAAGTCAAGGTTTACTATAATATTGACGATTGGCAGGAGTAAATATTATTATAACACTTCTTTCTGTTTTTAGGGTTCCGTAGTCAAACAAGGAATCCTTATTACTTTCGTCCATTCTGTCTGTCTGTCTGTCTATATGCCCCACCTCAAGAACTCGCTCAATTTTGCACCTATCGAATGCATCTTTCTACTGCTGATTTGACTTTCAAAAATCGCACTCCTATATAGTATGATTTTTGAAACTCAAATCATAATAGTCCGAGATCCGACCGTAAAATTATGCACCTTTTTCATAGGCGAACGAAATGTGATTCTGGGGTATGTTTACACAGGGGTTAATTCAACGTTGCCAAGTTCCCTAGAAAAATCTTGCCGCGTACCTTTTCCATTATAATTTTTGGTATAACTTTTTCCACATGTCTGTTAGGGAAGTGAATGAAGGAGACTGATCTAAAGTACTGGAAAAACTAGGGTTGCCACCTCTCAATCTGCAGCAAATATAGGGTTGTCAGGTTCAAAGAAGTCATTTTTGCCAAAAACTATAATGGAAAAGGTACTTGCGGCAAGATTAATTTTCTAGGGAACTTGGCAGCGTTGAATTAACCCCTGTGTAAACATACACTAGAATCACATTTCATTCGCCTATGAAATAGGTGCATAATTTTACGGTCGGATCTCTGACTATAAGTAGAAAGAAGCATTAATCTCCACAGTAATTTTGTCATTGTCAAGTTGTCATTGTCGCTTTTATTAAACAGTGCATTGGAGTGCGATTTTTGAAACTCAGCGGTTGAAAATGTCAAAATTACTATGGAGATACGTATCTTTCTACTGCTGATTTGACTTTCAAAAGTAGCTCTCTTGAAGTATTATTTTTTAAAGTCAAATCAACAGTAGAAAGATGCGCATCTCCATACATTTTCAACTGCTGAGTTCAACGTATGAGATTCGATAAGAGAGTGCGATTTTTGAATCTCATTCGCTGAGTTCAGCAGTTGAAAATGTCAAAATTACTGTGGAGGTGCGCATCTTTCTACTGCTGATTTGACTTTCAAAAATCGCACTCCTGAAGTATGATTTTTGAAAGTCAAATCAGCAGTTGAAAATGTATGGAGATAAGCATCTTTCTGCTGTTGATTTGACTTTCAAAAATCATACTTCAGGAGTGCGATTTTTGAAAGTCAAATCAGCAGTAGAAAGATGCGTATCTCCATAGTAATTTCGACATTTTCAACTGCTGAACTCAGCGAATGAGATTAAAAAATCGCACTCCTGGATAGCGATTTTTCGTTTTGTAACGTATAATATGTATCCTCTCACAGGCCTCGGTCGCACAGGGGTGCTGATAGCGTGCTACCTGGTGTACTCGCTGCGGGTGAGGGCCAACGACGCCATCCGACTGGTGCGCAAGAAACGCCCCAAGTCCGTCCAGACCTCCGGACAGATCCTCTGCGTGCAGCAGTTCGAACACTACCTGCTGCCGCAGACCATCGTGTTTAGTTCCAAGTAAGATTCTTTATAGTGGTAGTTTATTGCACTGAACGCTTCATACAAACGGACTCGCACTGACTGTTTCGAGTACAAGTGAGAGAGGAATACATCTCTGCTTACAATTCTCCACCTAAAAGCAAGGATCTCCTTTATTCTAAAGTCATAGAGGGAGCCATATACCATTGCAAGAATGTCCATGTCTTTTTTGACGTGTGTTTGAGTGTGTGGTGTCAATTAGTATGGACAAAAGAGACCAATTAGACCAAAGTGACAACTGCCCTAATGTTTACGGTCACTTTTCACACACACTAGCACAAAAGTGACAAGTGAAAAGTGGACAGCCGCATAAACAAAGATCTCTAGTTCCGTCTCCTTCTACTATTAAAGGTACGTCATGACTAACTACAATCGTAAATAAATTGATGCGGTCTCTCTATGCTTTAGAATAAAGGAGATCCTTGCTCTTAGTTCTCCACCTCCCGTATCACCGAGGAATGAGGTTGGTGTGGGACAGGGATAGATAGATAGATTTAATAACTCATTTATATCATCAGAACAATACAGGATAAACAGTGACAGATAAAGGCAGTCGGTAACATTATGGCGTCCGCATAAGGAGGTCCGTGTCAAGCCGCAACAGCTACAGGGAGTGTTTGGGAAGGATTTTGCAAGCTCATAAATACTACGTCCATTGCTGATCTTTTAGTAGGTACTCGCCCCATGCTCGCCCATATTTAACACCTACCTCTGAACTTATGGTACTTTTTCTTTTCGTTCTCGGGTATGCAGGTTTCCTCGCGTTGTTTTTCCGTCGCCGCCGAGCCAATGATTATAATATAACAAATACTACCGTACATTAATTCCGGCGTAGAACTTAGTGGTACAGGCCAGTAATAAAACCGCCGCCTCATTATTGAGTCGGTAGCTATTTCTTCCGTATGGACTGCGAGTATCATCGCTCTTGACTTTACGAAGGTACTCTTTCTTTCTCTTATACTGTGGCACTGCATAAAAAACGTATTCCTTAATCACCTTGTACAATACAAGAAGTAGAAGAAACAGTGGTTCATTTTAACCCGGAACGGAACCACAGCAGGGCTCTATGTTGATAATAAGTAGGTACTCATAAAACATGTTGGACCAGGGAACCAGTGATGCTGACCAAGGACAAGAAGACGGCCGAGTTCACGCTGCGCCAGTACCTGCACCGACAGAGGGCCACGCTGCACGGCCTGCACGAGAGGTCCTTCAAGGAGTTGCCAAAGGTTACTTACTTTGTGTTAACATTCACTGTAAACTGAGATTATAAATATCTCTTCTATGAGAGCTTTTAGCAAGCTACTGATAAGATATTGCGCAGGATCGGGAAAAGAGGCGTTCTCTAGTTTCGGAGGCCGGCTAAAACCCACTTTGACCCACATGAAATAACAAAAAAATCTGCTTCATACCTTGAGTGTGCTTGAGTCAAGTAGACATTGCAGTTTGGTATTGAACAGCAGTTTTTTTTTGCGATTTCAGTTTGCTAACCATAGTAAAAGTTGTTGAGTTTATTGATCAACTGAACAATCCTTCTTTTATTATCTCCCAATATACGTATGACAACGTTTTAGATAGTATACTGCCTATGCGAGCGGCTGTTGAAGCTGTGCGGATGCCACCAGAGCGCGGGGCTGGACTTCCGCGTGAGGAACCGGCCTTTCTACAAGGGCTTCCTCGCGTACCGACTGAAGCAGAGCAAACCGCCTGACCCTTCTAGCCCTGTGGGACTTGAAACTGGTACGCAATAACCTACTACACTATTCTAATTTTGAGTCGAAGGCATGAGAACAATCAATGTGTCTGACTTGCCATCGTTATGAAGCGATTAGGTACCCAATCATAGTTAGAGACTTGATGATTGCCCAAGGGCGCTGCACGCATTGGAGGCATTTGGGGATTCAGTACGTCACTTGGGAAGGCTCTAATCGGATCAGGTCAGTTACGACCTTTTCCCCGAACGTCCACTATGGACCCGAACGTCCACTTCCCGGTTTCGTCCATTTCCCGATCGTGTCACCCCACTACAGTACCTACTGAAATTGAAGAAATATTTATTCATAGGAGTACAATGTGCGTGAGCGCGGGTCTTGACCTTGAAGTCAGGCGAAAATAACTAGGGGCATTTGCGCAGAGTTCAAGATACGTACTGTAAGATGATTGCACTAGATTCTTATTATTTTCGTACATTGAAAACTCCTTTGACAAAACCATACAATTATTGTAGGTTGTAAACCACGTCAGAGGCCGTAAGGCGGTCTGAAAAACTCTGACACCAGGGCTCTGCCCACACGATAAGAAGAAGATTGTAGGTTTAGAAAGTATTCCTCTATATTTTATATTTCAGAGCAAGTAACGGCGCTGCCGATGATAGAGTGGCGCGACCCGGTGGAGGAGGACATCGAGAGGAACCTGGAGACAGTCAGCAGGATCACGGGCAGCTCGGCCACCGGCATACCCGCGCTACAGGTCCACGAGGTGTGCACACGCAACAATTATAGGAAAATCTCTGATTAAACTCGGCACTTAGCACTCAGAACTTCAGCCTATACAGGGTGAAATTGATATCATTAGCATCCTTTTAAACTAAGAGTCTACCCATCAAACTGAACTACTTTTACTATGAAAGCAAAGAAATAGGAGCAAAAAAAAATCGACCTGTTCCATACTAAACTGCAGCGCCTACTCGACTCAAATGTATGTAACAGCTGATTTTTTTTTGCTCCGATCTCTTTGCTCCCATAGTAAAAATTGTTCAGTTTGATGGGTAGACTCTTAGTTTAAAAGGATGCTAAGGATATCAATTTCACCCTGTATAGTTTCCCCTCCAAGGCAAATGCCAACTCTCAAGGAGAGTCCACCATGCGTACCAATTCGTAGAATACGCACAAGCATCGGAATTTCTTCTCTGGCGTTTGCAGGTTCCCCCGTTACAATATTATGACTGAAGTAGGTACTTCTGTGCAGTGATACTTAGGTCAAAAGTATATGAATGCAAGTAGGTACCAACACGTGCACGTATTACCACTAGCACAGCTATGAAAATCAATAATTTAAATACTGATCTTTTCAGTAACCGAACTTTTTTATTGAAGTAGGTATATAGATAGTTCAATATATTTTTAAGTTTGATACTGAACCCGTTTGTCCACGGAGAGCCGTGGAGCACATGGAGTGGACATAAACATTCTCACGCTCGTCTCCCATTGAGGTAGGTAGAGCCAACTGAAAGCCTCTTGGCTACGATCCTGACCGACTTCTCTCGTTTAGTCCACATTTATTATAAAATGCATCCCTCGTCACCACACTGGATAGTGGCATGGAAGCCTGATTCGGGCCCCAGACTCGAAATAGGAGTAATTTGGCACTCCAGTCAGTGGAATCTCACCCCTGTGTATCATTGCAGGCATTCACAGTAGACCACCACAGTCTTCCAGATGACAGACAGAAGTACCTCAAGCAGCTGCGAGTTGACATCAACCAGCGGGCGGAGGCCATGGCTCTCATTGATGAAGAGGTAATTCTAATACACACATTTTAACATAGGTACGTTTCGGTTGATGTCATTTCATGCTAATTAATTTTTGTTATCTTTTATGGTCCTTTTTTTATGTTATCTATGAATTACCGTAGGTAGGTTTCTACATAGGTGACGTTGACTTTTTACGAATTAGTTTTAAAACGTAGGTATTTATCACTTTTACCAGTATCCGGTACCAAAGTAGTATCATCACATTATCCACTGCATGCGACGATAGGCCTTTGCAGCCTTCCTCATCCAGCCGCTCTCAACTACTGCCTTTTAGTTTCTCAGTTTAGCGGACTATCTATTAACTTAATTAACTTGTTTTGTAACTACAGGAGGATCCGGCAGTATTATCAGGGCTCCTGTTCGAGTGGCTCGAAGGTCTGAAGCAGCCGGTGCTGGACCGCGACGATTTGTCCATCATAGTGGGCAGGTCGAACAGTGTCGAGTCTGCAATACTGGCCTTAGATATGGTAACTATGGTTTTTTTTTTCGATTCAGCCTCTTTTTTGTACATACTGCTATGGGGCATAAGTTTATCCCCATGGTGGTGGAGTATGAAGCTATGAGCATTTAGTTCACAAAAAAAACGGATTGGTGTGGAGACTCTATCAAGCTCGTCGCAGACGGCCGCTATAATATGTTGCTGTACTTTTCTTACGCAAGCAAAATTATATAAGCACGTCTCGTTCCTGCGTGTGAGTGAGAGGAAGAAATTAGCAACTTGTGTGCGTTAGAAGAGTACAACAACATTATTATAGCTGTAAGCTGGCGACCGTCATTTGAATCAGAATTTCTTCTTCATTGTAGGAATGCAGGTTTCCTTACGATGATTTCCTTCTTTTCTTTTTACCAACTTAAATATACCTATAACCCTACCTAAACCTATATTTTGAACTTGCCTGACCAAGGGTATTTGAAGACTATAATAGTGTCCCTTCCATCTTTGTCCATTTGAGGGTGTTTGAGCCCTATAAAGTGTCTCTGGGCTGTTCAAAATTAAGATTTAATTTATTTACTTATAAACGATAAAAGAATGATCTTTTTTGATATTTTCAGGAAGACGTAATGCTCCTAGAATACCTCCTCCGCTTCATCACCCGACTACGCCCTCTAGCGGCCAACAAGAAAGTAGACATGCTGAAGAGACTGCTTGCCTCCCTCACTCATCAGACCATCTGTATCAACGGTCGATGTCTTCCAACCAAGCGTGACTTCGCGAGGCTCAGGGATGGAACTTCCAGCCAGGTTCTAAACTTCTTGTTGAGGATGATTGTCGAGATCCAGAAGGACATGGTGAAACCTGGAAGGGATGACGCCGATGTTATTATGCCTAGGAGGCTGAGAATAAAAGCTTGGAAGTGATTTCGTTGTTTTATTTCTCGTAGAAAAATTCGCAATCTATTAGTGAATGGAGCATTGAATGGAGCCCACTAGCAAACCCTCTAGCATGATTTCTCTACTTACGCGCGACTCGGCCTTTTTCCATACTACTGTCGCGGCATGCGCGGGAAGGGGTAATTTTCTATGCAGCAAAGGCGCGTCGCGCGCGAATAGAGAGAAATCAAACTAGGGTTGCATTGCAGCACGGGTAGCAAGGAATATAATGCTCCCTAGGCGGGAGATGGGTGCTACCGAGATACAGCGCTATCACACCTTTGCTCTTTTTCTATTTGCGTGCGAACGAACGAGATAAAAGACGTGATACACCCGTATCACGTGTAGCATGCTACTGCTTCTGATCTTCGATTTTTTTGTAGTTTTCTTTCAATTAGGTTGCTTTAAATACTAAATAAGAAAAGTTTCATTATTTTGTTAGTTTGGTATTTCAGCATGCTTCTGCTACTCAACACTAGATGGTATTGTTAAACAGTTTATAATATTCGACAATAGATGGCGCTATAAACCTAGTATTCAATACTAGTTACATTTAATACTATGCTTCGTTCCAAACCGGATCCGTGTATCATAAAAAACCTACACAGCAAAATTTTATTTTTTGACACTTCCAGGCCTATGACAGCTTAGTTCCATTGTTTCCGTTGTGGCGCTGTTTCCCATCGTCCTCAATACAGATATATCAATAGAGATACAACGCCATATTGAACTTACAACAACAGCAGCCTCATGCCGTGTTGTTGCGTCAGAAGCTTATATCTTGTGATTTTCCTGGTATTTTAGCTTGAGTTTAGAATCCTTGAGAAGCCTCAATTCTTCTCCGTCGTATGACATAATAATATCGTTGAATAGTTTGTTCCTTGGTCAAATATCCCTATTTTTGCATCCAGGAATCAGTGTATACATACCTATAACTACAAGTTCTATATACATTAGTTTGACGACAGAACGCCACAACGGAAACAATGGAACTAAGTACAAATTTCACTGTCGCATCTGTAGCTTGCTACATATCAGTAATCTGTGGACACCAGTGTTGCCACTTTAGCCACTTCTTAGCTAGATCTAGCAACATTTTCGAACTTTTCAGCTACAAAAAAAAATATTCGGTGGCTAAATATTTTAGCCACTTATTCTAGCCACTTTTTTTGTTCATTTATTTAGTGGTAAGTAACACTTTATTAAGTTAAATTTTATCATTTTAACGGGTTCTTAGAGCGTTTTTTATTGCTTTTGAGTTCCGATATAACTGCATAACTCTTAAAAACTGGAGATATTACAATTTATGTCATTGCCTTGTCCAAACGTAGAAGTCGAAAGACTATTTTCTACATGAGCAGTGTATAACATCAACATAGTAATAGAATGGGCTACAATAACGTCAATAACTCACTCAAAATTCAATCTTTTTATTCCATAAAATTTTAATAGTGCATAATTTTATAGAATAAACGATTGTAAATCCATATTTTTATTAAATTTTTTATACTTTACTTTGTTCAGCCACTTTTAGCCACTTTAGCGACAGTGAAATTTTCAGTATCTAGCAACTTTTTGTGTACGGTTTAGCTACTTGTTCCGGAGGTGAGGTGGCAACACTGGTGGACACTTCACCGCGCCCCGTGTCATCGTTGTGAATTACACGTAGTCAATTTTTAACTGTTTACGGCACATTCTTATCAGATTTTGGTGTTAAACCTGCATTTTGTGGTATTTCTGAATTTATTAAATCATGTCGTCTACCGAAGATAGCTCCCAACTCAAGGCAGGTCACCCACCTGCAGGTAAGAAATACCTTTCAATCAAATCCTTTGTTTACATCCAATATGCGTATTTTTTTCAACTTTACAACAAAACAGGTGTTTTTAGTTTTACTAAAAAGTAATCTTCACCATATGGTAGTGATAAATTCCCATTTTACAACATCAAATATTTCAAAATCGGTCTCAACTTAAGAGTTTTTCCTCATTTTACCTGTAATAGTATACCTAATAATTTACTTAACACGACCTTCACAATTAAGTGATATGACGTCAGTGTTATGTTGTATTAGCTTCACGCTATTACTTTGTTTCTGGTTCGGTAGTTATAGAATGTTGTTAAACAAAGAAACTTCAAGGTCATAATGCTTGTAAAGATTAAATATACATACATACATACGTATACTCACGCCTGTGTCCCATTGGGGTAGGCAGAGACAATAGATCGCCATCGGCTACAATCCTGACACCACTTTTGCTTCTTCCACAGTCATAAGTCATTACATACACGCTCGTCATACATACATTTAAGATTAAATATAAATAAAATACATATATTGCTATCGCTCCCATGTTTCTGATAATTACAATACATAAATTCATGTCTATTTCCTCAAAGGATAGGAAGAGATTGGATCTCAACTTTGGGCAGTATTGGCATTTACTCTAGACCTCAGTCTTGTCATACATTCTCATTCATCATCATCAGCCTATAACCGTCCCACTGCGGGGACAGGCCTACCCTCACTCAAGTCGGGTATATATGCATTAGTCTACCACGGGTAAACAACTTACTTGCCTTAACACTCACGCTGCTAAGCTCAAAACAATGATAATAAATAAATAAATAACTAAATAACGCTCACAGGCACATACATTGTAATGATCCCAAGTAAGCCTCAGGCTTTTTATGGGAATCATACAACAACGGCACAAACATGTAACATCCACGACCGAACCGGGATTCGAACCCAGGACCCTGGTTTGGCAGTCTGGCGTGGTAACCATTACACCAACCGGGTCGTCAATGATGCTCGCGCAGTGCTAATACTGTGGAATGCTATAAAATTGTGACTCACTGGGCGAGTTGCGGCCCATTTGTTGCTGACCTACAACATAGGTTGTCAGCAGTTAAAGTATTAAATAGGCAAGCTTAGGTCTGTTTCAAAATTTTTGACACTCAAAACCGAACCATACTCCAAAATATTTTTTACAACGAAGTTGACCTGAAAAAATCCATCCACAGTGAAAGCCGGAGGCATGAGGATCACTCAGCACAAGACTCCGCACACCAAGGACCCTAAGGAGCCAGCAAATGAGGACTTAACCGGCCTCGCCGGCCCAAACCCCGTCCCAACAAACCCCGTAGCCATCGCCGGTGCCCCCAACCGAGGCAACGCTGACTTCACGCCGGAGGCCGCTCAAGTAGCACACAGTCCAAAGCCTCCGTCCCACATTAACGTTAAGCCTAGCCCACACATCCAACAACCCAGGAAGTAGACCGTTCAGGACCGATATTGATTCTGCCTTACTTCTTGGCTGCCATTTCTGCTGTAGCAAAAAAAAACACGATGGGAAAAACAACTCTATTCTACTATCTTTAGAGTATAACTTATAACGGCAAAAATGTGCAGATATTCCATAACTTCATGGTGAATCTAGTAAAAAGTGGCCAGAAAGTAAGGACAACTATACAAGGCATATCAACAATGTTTCCATTCGGTGTTTTATGTTATCTACGGAGGTCAATGATATTGATACAACCTAAAACCAGTTGCAGTTGTTTAAATAGATAAATTTTGTAATCAATGATAAACAAATAGTTTTTATATCAGCAAGTTTGATATTTGAAATTCAATTTAAATAATTTAACAGTGAAATAAAACACCAAATGTAAACACGCCTTATTAAAAAAAGGATTATAGTGAGTGCTTAAACAATGTTTGGTAACTGTTTAAAATTACTAAATATTGATTAGTTTCAAATAATCGCCAAATATTTAATGATTCAGGAGTGCGATTTTTGAAACTCATTCGTTGAACTCAGCAGTTGTAAATGTCAAAATTACTATGGAGATAGGCATCTTTCTACTGCTGATTTGACATTCAAAAATCATACTCCAGGGGTGCGATTTTTGAAAGTCAAATCTGCAGTAGAAAGATGCTTATCTCCATACATTTTCAACTGCTGAGTTCAACGTATGAGATTCAAAAATCGCACTCCTGAAGTCTATATTTGATGAATGTTACTCATTACTCAAATAAGGACTTACTAATAACTGTTGTTGAAAAACAGACTTTATCAGTAAGTACTTAAACTGCCTTACCTAGTGATTTGATTGCTATATTAAGAGATATTGTATTATAAATAAGTCCACAATTTATTTATTAGCATGAACATGAGTCAGTATCAGTAATAATATTAACCCATTTCTGTCTTGCTATAACAACCTAATCAAATATAAGGCAATTTTTTATGTCAAGTTTGATATAAAACTTTTAATCAAAAAGTAGATTCGTCGATTTGAACCACTTTTACTATGGAGATGTGATTTTATCAAAATGCAGAAGAATCCATAGTAAATATTGTTTTAAACCAATGCAAATCATTTCTTATATTAAAGTTGATAGCTAATTTGTCACCTAAATTCTTTATTTAAAATTACACATGCAAGTGAGGTTTATGCATCGTGAGGTGCAATTGGAAAAGTACTTAAGGCCTGTTGCATAAAAATCATGAATAAAAAAAAATAGTTTGTCTGTAAAGTCAGTTTACGGAGGATAGTTTTACGTGATAACGTCTTAAAGAAACATTGATGAATATTCGAATTGCTAGCTCTGACGTCACGCGAGAAAGAGAGATTTTTTCTGCGCTCTCGCTTGCACGCTCAGGCTCGGGCGGAACTTGACACTTTCGTGCGTGCAGCCGGTGTTCATCGATTTAAGACACATTTAAGACGTTATCACGTCAAAAACATCAACATAATAGACGGAGATCCGACCGTAAAATTATGCACCTATTCCTTAGGCGAACGAAATGTAATTCTAGTGTATGTTTATACAGGGGTTAATTCAACGCCACCAAGTTGCCTAAAAAAATCTTGCCGCAAGTGCCTTTTCCATTATAATTTTTGGTATAACTTTTTCCACGTGTTTGTTAGGGAAGTGAATGAGGTGCCATCAGAAAGAGACTGGTCTAAAGTACTTTAAAAACTAGGGTTGCCACCTCTCAATCTGCCGCAAGACTAGGGGTGCCAGATTCAAAAATGACATATTTGGACCTGGCAACCCTATAGTTGCGGCAGATTGAGAGGTGGCAACCCTAGTTTTTAAAGTACTTTAGACCAGTCTCCTTCCGATGGCACCTCATTCACTTCCCTAACAAACACGTGGAAAAAGTTATACCAAAAATTATAATGGAAAAGGCACTTGCGGCAAGATTTTTTTAGGCAACTTGGTGGCGTTGAATTAACCCCTGTATAAACATACACTAGAATTACATTTCGTTCGCCTAAGGAATAGGTGCATAATTTTACGGTCGGATCTCGGACCATAATGAAGTCTGATATTTATTATCACCTGATAGATGTCAGACTTATTTAATGATAGGTAACAGTCATGTATGTTCTGTAACAGGCTTAAGTTTTTAATTTCTCGGTTAGTACAGGTTAAAGGTGTTTTAAGCAATAAAAGCTAAGGTAGTTAACCCATATTTGTTGGATAATTTGAAAACAAATGTATACTTATTTACAATATTATTTACATTTTAAGTTTTGCACAATATATTTTGTGTTCAGCTATTTTTTTACAACTTCGTTGATAATAATTAATTCGTGACTTCTTTCTATACCGATCCACAAAAATGTATCAAAACATTTCAAGTTTTAAGGGATGTGTGTTGGTCTGTATGGAAAGAATTTCTTGCATTAGACTTTCTACTTATTTGTGACGTTAGCTTGATGAATGGTTGAACACATTGATTGTATGATAATTAATAATAAAGTAAAAAATTGGTTCACAGAAAGAGAATAATCATAAGATGCAAATTAATAAAAATAAAAATATAATTTCCATTTTTTACCCGACTGCGCCTGAAGGAGGGTTATGTTTTTCGAGCGTATGTATGTTTTTAGATATTAGAATTATAAATAAGTAAAAGGTTCAAAAAAGTTATAAATTTTTAATTTGTGTGTTTTTTAAAGTTTTATTCTTGTTTAAATTAATATTTGGTGCTATATACCACCGTGTATTGGTTGCATTTTTTGTTTACATTCCTGAAATTTAAGTTTTTTATGTCAAGTACAGTTTAAAAATTATTTTCTTACTTGTTCAAAATAAGAGTCAGTGTTTTTATATTTTTCTTTTACTAGTTTTAAATATAATTATATAAAAACTGTAAAGTGTTTTTTATTTAATAATTTCCTTAACGTAGTTTTCCGTAACAGAAACAATCTATTTTTTGTTGTTGTATATCTTTATTGAAACAATAAATAAGTAAAAATACTTGTACTTAATATATCAAAACAAATACATTATAAATTCTAGCAAACAAAAGAAAATTTCTGCAAAATACGGTATTTTGATTCATGTCGCCTCCCATTATCAATAAAATCAGTTCAAAATCTGTTCTACCCCATATATACAACGTGTTAATGAATTAACGCAAAACTAGAAAGTAGTTTGTTTAGAATCGAGAGCTGAATCGAATTATCATGGTTTCAACATAGGTAATTTTTTTCAAAATATTTAACAATTTTTTTGCAAAATTTAAAATTTTCTGAACCCGATGTCAACCCACCGCAAGGGCAGACTCGCCCTACTTACGACCAAAACAAGATTATAAAAAAGTATCCATGAGTACGTTAGCGCTTTCTTTCAGTGCTGAAATGATAACAAATAATTTTTGCATAAAAACTTAAAATGCGAATAACTTTAAATTTTAACTATCAAAATAATTAAATTATTGTTTCAATCTTATTATTTTGTTATAAATCAGTTGGGGTGTATGAGGTTTTGCGTTAATTCATTAACACGTTGTATTTATACTAGCCGTGTTTTCTCAAATATAACTTATGTATATTGAATATAAAAAAAATCTTGATTTCAAAATGAGTTATTTTTTTTCTAAATTATATTTGCTCTGTGACGAGGCTCTTCTTGCTCTTGATAACATCATGTTGTACAGCTGAAAAACATAAGCTGTTATTGGACACTTGTTTACGAGAGAGAATTCTTTAAAAAACCGGTCAAGTGCGAGTCGGACTCGCGCACGGAGGGCTCCGTACAACTATACAATATTTTAATAAAAAGTTTTCTCCGGCACCCCTAGTATAACTATACAGTATTTAACAAAAAAGTTCTCTGGCACCCTTAGCGTGAGCCCGACACACACTTGGCCGGTTTTTATTATTTGTATAAAGAGTATGCACTATAATCATACCAACTTTAACGATTCTATTCTATCTATTGCCGTTTTTACTATAGAACAAAAACAATAAACCATCAGAAAAACACGTTTCTTGTCCATAATTTTTTATTATTTGTTACCAAATCCAAAATAATAGTATTCTGTAAAAATTTCAACTCTCTACCTTCATAGGTTTTTTCATATTTTTTTTTTGTTTTTTTTTTTAACCTTTATCGGTTCAATACAGCTGCTCTTTAAGGCTGCGTGTCCACTCATGCAAGCTGGCTGAGCGAGCTATGTAGCTGCGTAAATATTAACCAATCAGGAGCTCGGCCGGGCTCCTGATTGGTTAATATTTACACAGCTACACAGCTCGCCCAGCCAGCTCGCATCAGTGGACAGGCAGCCTAAAGCTAGGACGGACGGACAGCGTAGGCTCGTGTATAGGTCCCCGTTGGTGAGTTTAAAGAATATTTTATAATTTGCACACAGACTTAGGAACAATAGTGACCAAAAGCAGAATTAACGTGTGGAACACGGAAGTGGGGCCACCAAACCAAACCAAATACCTACGCCAAACAAAATCGCGTCAGTTCAAACAAACAAAGCATCGGAACAACAAATTCATGCCTCCATGGTAATGGTTAAGAGCATTGGGCTCTCGACACGGAGGTTGTGGGTTCGATTCCCACTAGGGGACACCTAGTGAGATGTCACTTTGTGCGTTTCCGTTGGTTAGGACATTGCAGGTTGATTCACCTGATTGTCTGAAAAGAAAAGTGATTCCGTGCTTCGGATGGCACGTTAAGCCGTTGGTCCCGGCTACTATCTTTGGTGATAGTAGTCGTTACATTAGGGTCAGCGCACACCCAGCGTAGAACTGCTCGCGCATGCTCGAGCATGTTCTTTGCAGTCGCGCACACCTAGCGGCAAAATCCGCCGGCGGCAGCGGCGGAGCATGCTCGCGCGTGTTCGAACAGTCTCGCGGATGCTCCCGTGTTGCTACAGTTGACGTAGTGAATTTTGCGTTGTGTTTACAATATTTTATAGTAAAGACGTGCGATAACAACAATTTTAAAGTATGGTAGACTGGGATTTGGTAATTATTGGGTTACTAGCAAAGGAAGAGGAGCAAGAAGAGCACATCAATAAGATGAAAAGAGGCAAGAAAGATGTACTTATATTTGGGAAATACTACGCCCTGTGCTGTGTTACGGTTTAAAGTTCTAGGGACAGTTATTTTATGGCTAGGAACTATAAAATGGAATATGAACAATTTGAAAACCTACTAAATCTGCTTCGACCTTTCAGATTTTCTTTGTATTTTCAAAAAGAGTTCGATTATTATACAACGTGTTAATGAATTAACGCAAAACTAGAAAGTAGTTTGTTTAGAATCGAGAGCAGAATCGAATTATTATGGTTTCAACATAGGTAATTTTTTTCAAAATATCAAATAATTTTTTTGCAAAATTTTAAATTTACTAAACCCGATGTCAACCCACCGCACGAGCACACTCACCCTACTTACTACCAAAACAAGATTATAAAAATTTATCTATGAGTACGTTAGCGCTTTCTTTCAGTGCTGAAATGATAACAAATCATTTTTGCCTCAAAACTTAAAATGCGAATAACTTTAAATTTTAACTATCAAAATAATTAAATTATTGTTGCAATCCAATTATTTTGTCATAAATCAGTTGGGGTGTATGAGGTTTTGCGCTAATTCATTAACACGTTGTATAATATTATCTGTAGTAAATTGCCCTTTTCGGGCTAAAGTAGTTAAAAAATATGCTAGATTTAGTCCGAAACCGGCCGAGGCGGCAACACTTACGACGGATCGCAAGCATAGACACGGGCGTATGCTCGAACATGCTCGAGCATGCGCGAGCATCCGCGCGCATGCTCGCGACTGCTCCCGTCGCCGCGAGGAGCATACGCGAGCATACTCGAACAGACGCTGAAGGGATTTAATCACTTGCAAGCTATTTTCAACTTTATTTCAATGGAAATAGAGTTCATTATCAATTGAATCAATGAAACCTGCTCGCGCATGCTCGAACAGTTTTACGCTGGGTGTGCGCTGACCCTTACATTACATACATTACACCCTGGTGTCAGAGTTGTCACCACCCCACCCCAGTGGTGACAACTAAGAAAGAAGACAAATTCATGTTGTTCATGTCGCCTTACGGCCTCTGACGTGGTTTTTATGTAACGACTACTACCACCAGAGATAGTAGCCGGGACCAACGGCTTAAAGTGCCATCAGAAGCACGGAATCATCTTTCTTTTCAGACAATCAGGTGATTCAGCCTGCAATGTCCTAACCAACTGGGGAAAAACGCACAAAGTGACATTTCACTAGGTGTCCCCGTGGGAATCGAACCCACGACCTCCGCGTCAAGAGCCCAATGATCTTAACCACAGAATATTATAAGAGGGGTTAGAAATGCAAAGTAGTTCTTTTACTTCGAAGACGGCTGTCGCCACTTGTCTTCCCGCTTACGCTGCTACAATTAATCATGCCCTCTCGCTCGCACCACGCCGCGCGGCGCGCCTTTGGGTGTTATGCAAAATGCATAACCTGTGGCGACACGTTCCACGCCTACTTTGCACTTCTAACCCCTCTTATAATCAAATTAAAGATTGAAAAATTAAGTCTCGGGCGGGACTTGAACCCGCACCCTTCCAAACCGGAGAAGTGCGTTATCGAATTTCGCTACCGAGTCCACTAGCCAGAGAACGAAATTTTTAATCTGTTGCGTCTTGAGGGGACGTCTCCTCTTATAATGTTCTGTGATCTTAACCATTAGGCATTAGGCGTTGAATGATGGTCGATCATGATAGTTACCTCATGTTCAGAACCAATACCCTGATTCGGTAGCGAAACATTCGGCATCCGTGACGAGGACTTATTGTTCACAGCCGAAGAACTTACGCCACCACTATCTATAATTTGTAAAGTAAGATTAGAGCGTGCTGTGCTGGTGCTACCACAGCATAAGAAAGAGTATCTAGTGTGCTACTATCCGGCAAATTTACAACATTAATTTTTTTTAACCACCTGTTTTTAATGAAAAATATAAAAATAGGTTAAAAAATAAGAGATTTTAATTTTTGACCGATATTTCTATTTTTAATTTACTTTTGTATTTTCTGAAAAACGTAGGATTTATGGCTATAATACCTTGGCCGCAATAAAATTAAAAATAAAAACTGTCAAATACCATAGAAAAACCAAGCAGGCAAAGGAATAAAGTCTCATTCAACCTCTATTTTATTTTTCAGTATTTTTCAAATACTTAATTCGAGAAATAATGGATAGAAAATACTAGGAAAAAGCTGATAATTTTTATAAAAGCTTTGATTCACATAATCTTCAAATGGTTTTCTGATTTTGGTACCTTTCTTAAAATGAAATGTTGAGCCGATTAGATTTCAATACAGAGTTTACAGAGTGAACGCCCATATGGGCCCTACGGTACGGGCGGAGGACGACGCTTTCTCTGTGAACTCTATAGGTAATGAAATAGGTATCATTTTACATTGCACACAAGTAATTTGAATAGATCTTCAGTCGATCAATGTTTATTTTCTTTATAAAAAGATGAGAATTTTGCTGCTTGATTGCTCCCATGGTAAAAGTGGTCTAGAGTTTTAGTTTCACTACTATAAGGTCCTTTTTTTTGTTTTGTGTTTAATTTGTTGACGTTTTTTCAAGGAGATGATCAGACCATCAAACTAAACAACTTTCTCTACAGGACCAAAGCCGAAATAGCGACAAAAAAAAAAACTGCTGTTACATACCTACTACAAAACTGCAAACATAATCAACCTAAAAGTATGTGACAGCGGATTTTTCACGTGATAATGATAACGTCTTATAAATCGATGAACACCGGCTGCCCGCACGAAAAAGTGTCACGTTCCGCCTGAGCCTGAGCGTGCAAGCGTGACGCGCTCTCTTTCTCGCGTGACGTCAGAGCTAGCAATTCGAATATTCATCAATGTTTCTTTATGACGTTATCACGTAAAACTATCGTCCGTAAACTGACTTTACAGACAACCACATTTTTTTTACGCGATTTAGATTATGGACCCATAGAGAAGGTTATTCGGTTTGATGGTCTGATTATCTCCTTAAAAAAAACCGTCAGCATATTACCGTTAGCAGTAGAACCCTGTATAGTAGGTACCTATTAGTTATTCTGTCTGTGAGCAGTTTAGATGTGAAGATAAAACCGACCATTTTCGACGGCTATTGCTATCACTGCATTTCTGCCAAATGTAGAACGATCAAGCAGTACCTAATCTATCCCAATCCCAAGAATTGTGTTTTGGGTAAAAACACAGTTGAGAAAAGAGATGGCGAAGCCTCGTGGCAAGCTGAGACGCGAACCGCGTGAACACCACGCGAAGAGTGCAAGCCGCGCTTGCCGCGATATGTAGTATGGAAAAAAGCAGAGTCGCGCGCAAGTAGAGAAATCATACTAGACTTGATGGAATATTTGTACCACTTATATTGTCATAATACAGGTTGTACAATAAAATGGGACAGCTACTTAAAGGGGTGCTTCAGACCATCAAACTGAACAACTTTCTCTATGGGACCAATATCGAAATCGCGAAAAAAAATTCCGTTCTCCCATACAAAACTGCAAACATAACTCGACTGAAATGTATGGGACAGCAGATTTTTTTTTCGCTATTTCGATATTGGTCCTATAGAGAAAGTTGTTCAGTTTGATGGTCTGAAGCACCTCTTTAAGTAGCTGTCCTATTTTAATTTACACCCTGTATAACATTATTTTATTCGACGAAAAATAAAAAGTTACCTACCTACCATTAGTTTTGTATGAAGATAGATTACGGTATTAAAACTTACGTTTCGAGTTCAATTTCTCAGGCTGAAAACAAACGGTTAAAATTAAAAACAATTTTACTCCTTTACACACACACACACACGCAATGAAAAACACCGACACTAATCCCAACATTTAGGTGAAATGTCCAGGGATCGAAACCGGTTTCGTTTTAATGGATACTGAGGGTTGGACCAGAAGAACACTGGAGTGGAAACCCAGAGAAACCACGCGCACACGTCATGGAGAAATATAGAGGAGGCATATGTCCAAAGATAGACTTAGGGCATAATAAAGACTTTAAGACTACATTTTCTCTTCAAAAAATAATACATTACAATGATATTGACGCCTATGATAATAACTGCGACGTCGCATCGCATCGCAAATATATGCGAGCGCTACAATTGAAAATCATGCATAAGTCATCGTAATAAGAATCAAGCGCATCGCAATATTTGCAATATTGTCGCAGTTATGTGTGGGAGCGCTGATCAAGGGCTGTGATGGATGGATGAATAAACGCCTGTTATTAAGAGGGCTATTCGAGCTCAGTGGCGCCCTCGTCACAATAATAAAGATTTCTCAATAAAAAAAGCCTAAATTTAAAAAGTGCCCAACCGATAAACTACAAAAGCCTTTAAGCCATTGTTATACAATACTTTTACAGGTTCTAAACATTCCACTTTTAGATAATTTCGAATAAAAACAAAAGCGGCCGTTTATTTTCTTTTTTCAAAATTTGTATGTTTAGACCTTTAAAACCTACGAGCGTTTACCCGCGACTTCGTCCGCATAAATTATATACCAGATTTTAAGTCAGATCATAAGCTATCAAACAAAAAAAGTTTCATCAAAATCGGTTCAGTAGTTTTTGCGTGATACTCGAACAAACAAACACACAAACAAACAAACAAACAAACAAACAAACAAACAGACAGACAAAAAGTCCAAAAATTTGTGATTTGGAATCAGGGACATCTAAAAATCATATCGTAATTTTTTTTTGTAAATAACTTCAATGTACAGACACACTTCTGTTACAGTTTTATAATAGTTTAGACAAAAGTATTCTATGAAAATAGCTTGAAGGCTTTTGTACTTTATCTATTGGGCAGTTTTTTAATTTAGGCTTTCTTTATTGAGAAATCTTTATTATTGTGACGAGGGCGCCTCTGAGCTCGAATAGCCCTCTTAACAAAAACGAGAAAAGCATACCATTTCCATAATGTCTATAGTGCTCGGCTTGTAGTATTTAGATGACAGTTCCTTTTCGCTGTGCGTGTTAACCACCGCGCCAACCGCGACGCCCGCTGAAAATACAAATAAATATTACTCATATAAAATTTCAGTTTAGTCTTAATTGAGGATATTTATTTTACAAACAGAGTAAAAACGTTACAACAAATTGTTAACCTAAAATAAACAGAGAAAACTTACGCTATAAATAAAAAAACCCTCCGGCCCCCACGGGCCCAGTGTTTCAACCCCAAACGGTGCAAATATATATTTTAAGTTGACAATAATAGCAGTGGTAGTTGGTCTGACCAACTACCGTATACTGGAGTGCTATTTTTGTATCTCATTCGCTGAGTTCAGCAGTTGAAAATGTCAAAATTACTATGGAGATACGCATCTTTCTACTACTGATTTAACTTTCAAAAATCATACTTCAGGAGTGTGATTTTTGAAATTCAAATCAGCAGTAGAAAGATGCGTATCTCCATACATTTTCAACTGCTGAGTTCAACGTATACATAACGCGCCGCGTACGGCGCGTATACGTCCGCATTTCCTAGACATAAGCCACGCAATCGTAACACATGCGAAGGTAATAAACAATATTTTGGGGTTAATTGATATGAAACATTATTATTTAAGAAAAATAAATATAGAAAAAAGAAAGGTTATAGCCTGTACTACATAGTCAATTAATAAAAAATAATTAATGTCTGTTAGTATTTTAAGAGACGGTCAAAAACGAAAAAAAAAACTTTACGCGCCATTTTCTCGAATTTTCCCTCCATGCAGGTGCGTTGTTTATGCTAAGGACGGCAGATTTTGTATAAAACAGCGGATTTTTTCAAATATTTCTCGACATTTTGAGAGGATGACCGGTCTGGAGTGCGATTTTTGAAACACATTCTTTGAACTCAGCTGTTGAAAATGTCAGACATTAAAAAAATCATACTCCAGGAGTGCGATTTTTGAAAGTCAAATCAGCAGTAGAAAGATGCATATCTCCATAGTAATTCTGACATTTTCAACTGCTGAGCTCAGCGATTGAAATTCAAAAATCGCACTCCTGATCAGCCGATCAAACAAATAAAAACTGTTGTCCCATACATTTGGGTAGAGTAGATTTTCTGTTTAGTACCTACGGGAAAGCAGCATAAAAATATAAATTTTCACATGGTAATATTAAAATGTCACCTGTCGAGTAAACTAGGCCGTTTACAAAGTGCTACTTTTTACAGCTATGAAAACGCGCGTTTGTCAATAACGTAACTGCATCTTTACACTAGCAATTAAGAGGCGTTTGTGAAATTTATATCATTGGCATCCTTTTATACTAAGAGTCTACCCATCAAACTGAACAACTTTTACTGTGGGAGCAACCGATCGGAGCAAAAATAAAATCAGCTGTTGCATACATTTGAGTCGAGTAGGCATTGCGGTTTAGTATGGAACTGCTGATTTTTTAGTTGCTCCGATCGGTTTGCTCCCATAGTAAAAGTTGTTCAGTTTGATGGGTAGACTCTTAGTTCAAAAGGATGCTAATGATATCAATTTCACCCTGTAGATTTAGATATCCAACTTACAAGTTTGCTTGCCCCACACGGACTCGCGGTAGTTGACGCGGCGCGTGCCGCGGCGTCGCTTGCCCCGGCCGCGGGGCGCGATCGTGCGCCGCGACTCGCTCGACAACTTGCGCGACACTTTGTGGTAGAGGCAGCGCGACGACACGTTCGATATCTACACAATAACAAATACGGGTTAATGGTCAAATCAGAAAAGACCGAAATAATGTTAGAACATGTTCTTGCCCGCCATTCACACTTAGCGCAAAATGACGCTGCTATCCGCTGGATTAGATTTTACTGTTTCATACTATATTTTCTCTCATATAAAGACTGAAAGTCACCCAAAGGGCAATGGAGAGCGCTATGCTCGGAGTTTCCCTGCGAAATCGAATCAGAAATGAAGAGATCCGCAGAAGAACCAGAGTAACTGACATAGCCCAAAGAGTTGCTAAACTAAAGTGGCTATGAGCGGGGCACATTGCTCGCAGAACTGATGGCCGATGGGGCCGAAAGTTCTCGAGTGGCGACCGCGTATCGGAAAGCGAAGCGTGGGTAGGCCCCTCACACGGTGGACCGACGACCTGGTGAAGGCGACGGAAGCCCCGTTGGATGAGAGCAGCGCAGGATCGGTCGTTATGGAGATCCTTGGGGGAGGCCTATGACCAGCCTTGGACGTCCATCGGCTGAGATGATGATGATGATGACTATTTTCCGCACTTGGCCCGCGTGATGAAGTATGGCTCACTCCCTCTCACCATTATTCGTGAGAAGAGGCCTTTGCCCTGTAGTGGCCTATAACTTTATACTATTTGCCGCTCTGACTGAATGAAATAAGGTTGATATTTAATAAGTGCTCTGGAATTTTTCCGCCTCATCTGAATTGACCCTTATAACTTAATATACAATCAGCAGAGCATCGGTGGCGCGTTGCGGAGAGGGATAAACACTCATTCATGGGGGTTCGAGTTCGAATCCGCACACACGACAGGCCATGTACCAATGAATTTTTCTAACTTACGTACGTAATACCTTCTGCCACAGCCCGGACACTGCATACAAAAAAAATGAATTGACAAGATGACGTCAGCACATGCGAAACCAAAGAAATTGAACCTTAAGTCTTCTTCGTAGGTAACGAGTAACCAGTGCGAGGAAACCAGAGGGCGATAGAGGGGGTGGGTAAAAAGTTGGCGGGAGGAAGCGACTGTCCGTACTGTATCTAGTAATAGATACTCTTTCTTATACTGTGCTACTGCTCTCAAAAGCCGAAGAAAAACTTCGTGTTGAAATCTGCATACGCTGAACAAGAAATTGCCGCTTGTATTTTTATACGATAGAGCAAAAACAGAAAACGTCGGGAAAAAAAAGCATTTCCTGTTTGGGGACGCCCCTTGATTTATTTTTTGTTTTTTATTATTCGTTCGCAAATCCAAAATAATAACACATATTGCGTGAACAACTCGTTACTTAAAACTGTTCAAAAGATACAGCCCTTTAGACATCGTGAGGAAACCTGCATGCTTCAATTTCGAGGCATGTATTGTACCTACTGTCCATTACAAGTGGCGACGGGCTCACTCCCCGTCACACTGGACAGAATTTCCGTACTAATAGTGAAACGTGGATGTTCTGTGGTTTCAGAATATCTCTCGACTACCCCCTCGGGGAATATAGTCTTGAGCACATGCCTGCCTAGACTTAGACTTAGGACAGACGGACCCTTTGGTTACCAAACCCTAAAATATTACCATTTAAAAACGATCAATGTTTGTATCCGAAATCCACGCGGAGTCGCAAAAGCAAGTGACGATATAAAATGTGAATGATTACCAGTTCGCACTGCATGTCGTCTATCTCGTCCTCCATGATGTCCAGCTCGTCGGTGTCCTTGGCGGGCACCACCAGCAGCTTTGTCTCCGGACACGTGCTGGAGACCATGAGCTGCGAGGACTTCGGGAAGATGAGGCGGTGGGCTGTCCTGCAATCGTGGTGTTACTCTTATTTCACAATCATGCATACCGGATGGTTTTTTTACAGTTCCGATACTTTCAGGGGTGATTCCGACTATCAAACTGAACAACTTTTACAATGGAATCAAACCAGAAATCGCAAAAAAAATCTGCTGTTTCATATGAAAAGTGCATTGCCTACTCGACACATAAATGTATGAGACAGCAGATTTTTTTTTAACGTATGAACCACCCCTTGATGTTTCGGAACGGTAAAAAAATATATAACGTCACGCCACGTCATGCCTACCCCACTGGGAAGGGAGAGGCCCTTCCCAGTGGGGTAGGCAGAGACTAGGGCGCACCAATGGAAAACATTTCATTTTGGGAAAGGTACTTATACCAAAATTCAAAAACCATTTGGAGATTATGTACTAAAAAGCTTATAATAATAAATAGTAATAATAAAAAGAATTGAGTTGAGTAGGCATCGCAGTTTAGTATGGAACAGCTGCATTTTTTTGCGGTTTTATGTTTGCTTCCATACTAAAAGTTGTTTAGTTTGATGGTCTTCAGACCCCGCTGGTTCACCACCCCAAATAATTTTTAAACGGTAAAAAGAATCATCCAGTATAAGAGATGAAAAAATGGAATGAATAGAAAGATTCCAATTTAGCTTTCATCATCATCATCAACCTATAAACGTCCCACTGCAGGGCATAGGCCTACCCTCAGGGAGAGTGTATGGGTGTTAGTTCACCACGCGTGCCCAATGCGGAGGACAATCGTGAGGAAACCTGCATACATTGAAGAAGAAACTCGGATGTGTATGCAGTAGCGTAGCGAGGGGGGGGGGGGGGGGGCAAGAGGGGCGAATGCCCCGGGTGGCACTTTACTAGGGGCGGCAAATTCGGGAAAAATATAGATTGATTGAGCTGTCGCTCGCTCGCTCGCTCTAAGTTTCTGTTTTGATTATTGTACCAACACATATTAATCCAAAAGAGTTCTGACCACATAGCTAAGACGTGGTCTTTAAAATTTCGAGTTTGCTTCGCTTGATCCACCTTACCCTTTACTTAGGTTACTTTGCACATGTTTTGTACTTGTAGACACGGCGACACATCAGGTTACGCACCCTATATACCCATAACTACACTACGTACAAAACACAAAATAGTGCGGTAGAGAGCCTGCATAGACGCGGCTGCCGGCGCGGGCGCAGCGTGCTGTGAGACGAAACAACAACAATATACCGCACCCTCTCGCACTATTCGCAGCGTTCAACTTCTAATAGTTCAAAGTCCAAACAGGGTAACCTGACCTGTCGCCGTGTGTACATAAAA
The DNA here is from genome assembly GCA_922987775.1 of Agonopterix subpropinquella. Taxonomy (NCBI): domain Eukaryota; kingdom Metazoa; phylum Arthropoda; class Insecta; order Lepidoptera; family Depressariidae; genus Agonopterix; species Agonopterix subpropinquella. The sequence goes on along the minus strand of OV277694.1, from coordinate 7,481,313 downwards.
AGCTCTCCCTCCAACTGATTTGTATTTAAGAGAAAAGTCGAACTCGCTTCGCTCGCTCTGAGTTTCTATTTTTACATGCATTTATAAACCAAAAGATGTCTCTACAGGGTGTAACAAAACACCCTAGTAATACTTAAGGGGGTGCTACAGACCATCGAACTCCAGAAAGTTAAATTGGTATATACATTTTAGTCGAGTCGATACTGCAGTTTTGTATGGGACAGCAGATTTTTTTCTTTTATTTCGATGTTGGCTCCATAGTGAAAGTTGTTCAGTTTGATGGTCTGAAGCACCCCCTTAAGTATTACTAGGTTGTTTTGTTAAACCCTGTATACTACCTAAAAAGTTGTGCTAAAAAATTTCGAGTTCAAGTGAACTCGAAGTCGCTCGCTCCGTTATTTTTTGTGTAGGTCTTCTTATAAAGATAAGAGGGCGGCAAAATCGGTTTGTTCCCCGGGCGACAGAAATCTACGCTACGCCACTGTGTAGGTAAAGTCTACCAATCCAATTTAGCTTTCTGGACGATTATTTATAAGTATTACAAGGGTCTTTTGCTACCCCCTACACTACAGTGGTATAAACTACCTCGGTATGTAGCATGGTGGTTGGAAGACCTCCCTCGTGGCCATGTCTTGACAGATACCATCGAGCAACACGATGTCTTCCATCAGTTCGTTCACTACAAACACCTGCCGAGTACGGACTTTTAATACGTATCAATATCCCACTGCTGGGCATCACCATAGATAATAATACTACAGGATGTTACGGTAAACAGTTAAAGGGTTATTTGTACCCAGGGATCGAAATTATCAAGATAATTATTTTCTTTAATAATTATCCAAGCTGAGTTACCTTGTATAACATTTTTAACTAAAAATTCTAAAATTGCTGTTTTTGTTTTAATATATATGCGTCTTCGGCATTTTCGTTTCGTATCACAAAAAATAACAAAAAATTTAGAAAAACGACAGAACACAGTGAGAATAATTATTTCGTGATTGTGAGCTTCTTTTTTCGCAAATCGCGGAGCTAACACAAGGTTTTTGTTTTTTCAATAATTTTATAATTATCAACGTATAATTATCTTATATTGATATCTTATATATTATATTATATTGATATCTTATATGATAATTATCACTTCGAACCCTGTTGCATTGGGGAAAGTTGTTCAGTATCATAAGTAAAATCATCCTTTAAAGTAATTTATACACATAAATAGATACGTAAAAGCACCGAAAATGTTAGTTTGTTATACAAAAATGAACATTCAATGTGCGAAAAGTCGATTAAATCAACAAATTGCTCCCTATAATTAGGGATTCCCATAGAGGAAGGATGTATAGAGATAGTGCGACAAACAAAATTCTTGCGCTATGTGCGGCAGCCGGTAAAGCTAATGGGGGGGGGGGGCATGTGCAAGAAGATTGCAGAGAGGGAGAGATAAGAAGATAGTAAAAACTATGCGCGCGAAAAAGACAAAAAATATACATATATTGTCTTGTCTTTCTCGCCTATATGTTTGTCCTTCTCTATAATTCATATGACTGGCAATATCTAGTGTCTTCTTTTTTTCGCGTATAGGTTTGTCCTTATTTGCATTTGCTTAATATGTTTTCGAGGGCGGAAAACAATATTGTTTAAAATAATATTAAAAATGCTTTTTAATAATTTAATTCATCTTGCTTACCTATGAAAAGTTATTCCTTTACATTTGCTTACATTTCTTGAATTGTTAGTGCAATGTGCAGTAACTCAGTACACATCATGGCATTTTTTATGCAGATTAATTATTTTTCAATCAAACTGATACACACGTGACCGCAGTGAGAGAGCGACTAAACGCCAGAATACTAAATAGCCGCAGTTGAATGTGACAACGATGTTTACTCTATACATAAAGCTCAATGGGGATTCCATGAGAAAACTGAACACTAGATCTGACAGCAAAATTTTCTAGATTTTAAGGCCATCTTTCCAGTGTAATTGAACAATGATTGTTTTTAATGAAAACGTCTAGTGTCTAAATTACGTTGTTTTTAGTTTCAATACAAGTTATAGAAAAAATATCTTACCTTGAAAGCACTCAAGTTGGGCACGAAGCCGTGTTCAAGCCGCATGCTGAGCTTCTCGACCGCCAGGCCGTGGTACGCGGGCACCGTGGGCAGCACCATCATCGCCAGCTTTATACCTATCTCACGCCACATCGACGCCTCCAGCCTGGGTGCGACAGAGACCATGCTTCTAAACTGCCCTATTGGCTATGTGCACGACACCAGCGCCATCTAGCGCAATACAGCCTCGTGAATTATTTGTACATAAAATGTTAGGATAAAGTTTGTTATTTTATATTAAAATAAATAAAAAATAAATAAATATTATAATACCTAACTAGCTTGAATTCCCATTCTTTGTTACGAAATTCTCATGCAAACTTTCACCCCCGTTTTCACACTTTTGTGTGTTGAATTGCGAACAATTTTTTTTTGAACTCTCACAATGGCAATAAGACATCCCTGCCAAATTTTAAGTTTGTAGTCTTTGTAGTTTTGGATATTTGAGTGTTGAGTGTTGAGTGAGTGTGCGGATTTGCATAGATTCAAGCATTTGCTTGAAAGTCAGATTTCTGACAAAGCTTCGCCGTAAATAGTACAAATTTCTGCCACAGCGTGCGCTACGATCGACTTGACAGTTCCCAACACCCACTTCGCACATTGCCAATACCACAGCATAGTCGTTACAGTACGGCAACGGATGTAAAATTCTAAAATTGCAGTTTTTGCTTTAATGCACTCGTATCCAGATTAACTAGCACCTAGTCTTCATCATTTTCGTTTCGTATCACAAATAATATCAAATTACTGAAAAAACAACAGAAAACTCCACGGAGAAAAACTATCTCGTGTTTGTGAGCTTATTTTTCGCAAAATCTTGATCGGTTACACACATCAACACACACACACACACACTAGGCGTGACATTGTTAGTGCAAGCTTTTTCTTTTTCCTAAATTGGAATTTATAATTATCAATGATAATTTATCCTTTCGAACCCTGCCGGGGAAGGAGGCGAGACGTTTTCTCTAGCCCACTAAAACAATGGTCTTACCCAGCGATGGGATGTGGGGCCAAGTTGAAAGCCTCCTTCACGATCGGCATAGTGATGTAGTACGCCTGGACTGCAGAGTCGCATCGCACCGTGTAACTGTACGGACGATTTGTTAGCACCTGACGCGATAGACAAATAATTAATTAAATATTTGAGACAATAGACAAATCAATTCAATTCAATTCAATTATACTTTATTGCACACCAAAACAGAATATACATTTGAATAAAGATAAAGAATTACAATTAGGTACAAATAAGGCGGTCTTATCGCTAAAAAGCGATTTCTTCGAGACAACCTTAGGGTAGAGGAATTATAAAAACGATAACCTCCTTCTTTTTTAAGTCAGTTCGACATTAATAATACAGATATGTCACCCCAAGGACTCCGATAGCGTTCCCCGACACGATGTAGTCCTGGCTGGGCTCGCTGAATTTCAAGTCTGTCATGAACTCGTAGTTCGGGATGGCCTCGTCTATGTCGACGTCTGGAGGCTCGTAGGAGGCCTCCAGGAGGCCTGACACTAGGATGTAGAGGCCTTTTGGTTCATCACCTGCAATTATAATGGAATTAATTATTGAAGTATACTTCATTCACACAAATAGTACAGTCTGGACAAAAAGCAATCAAGTGCGAAAGACGACCTTTTCGCTAAAAAGCCAGTGGTGTCACATAAATTCTGAAAAAAAGAACACTTGTCTCATTAAATATAATATGCACTTTGTTAACAAATTAATAAAATAGTACTTACCGCGAGAAATGAGAACATCGTTGAAGTTAAAGTGGAGTATTTCAGAGTTTTCCAGAAAGAAGTCGGCGACCCTCTCGTTACCCTGAAGCCATGAGACAGCCCGTAGTTGCGTCTATAACACAAATAAAACTTGTCTGATTTATAGGTCCAATCTAAACTATTATAAAACTGTAACAGAAGTGTGTCTGTACATTGAAGATATTTACAAAAAAAAATTACGACATGGTTTTTACGTGTCCCTGATTCCAAATCACCAATTTTTGGATTTTTTGTCTGTCTGTTTGTTTGTTTGTTTGTTTGTATGTTTGTTTGTTTGTTTGTTTGTTTGTTTGGGTGTTTGTTTGTTCGAGTATCACGCAAAAACTACTGAACCGATTTTGATGAAACTTTTTTTGTTTGATAGCTTATCATCTGACTTAAAATTTGGTATATAATTTATGCGGACGAAGTCGCGGGTAAAAGCTCGTTTATAAATAAAATAGTAAGAGCCGGCGCACACCTAGCGAAGTGCAGATAATTTTTCATTGCCAAACCATTATAGAGACCCCTCACACTAGCGTCTTTCGAGCGTCGTCGTCTTGCCGGCGCTCACGCAGCGTCGACGCGACGCTGGCGCGACGTCGTCGCGACGCCAGCGCTGAACCACTGCCGAACGCCGGTTTACGCAGCGCCGGCGTCGCGTTAGCGCGGCGCCAGCGCAACGTTTTTTGCGAACAAGTACAATGCACAACGCAACCCCCTCTCCCCGCGCTGCTGCTCACTGACTCACTGACTGTACGCAACAGGCGCCGCGCTAACGCGACGCCGGCGCTGCGTAAACCGGCGTTCGGCAGTGGTTCAGCGCTGGAGTCGCGACGACGTCGCGCCAGCGTCGCGTCGACGCTGCGTGAGCGCCGGCAAGACGACGACGCTCGAAAGACGCTAGTGTGAGGGGACCCATAGACTTTGCAACTTTCAACCCAAGCAAAGTAATTGATTTTCGATGTTATTTCAACGCAAGCAAAGTCGATAATAATTAGGCAGGGCTGACATAACCTCAGGGTTAAAAAGCTCCTAAAAAAAGAATAAAAATAATAATAATTAGGCAGTGAAAAATGTTTTGCGCTGCGCTTCGCCAGGTGTGGCCTTAGTAAGAAAGAGTATCTAGTACTACATACAGTACGGGACACTCCCGACTTTTTACCTCTACCCCTCTGGTTGAATCGTCGCTCCTCTTAAGCAAATGAGCATATCGCAAAAAAAATCTGCAGTTTCATACTAAACAGCAATGCCTACTCGACTCAAATGTATGAGACACTAAATTTTTTTAGGAATTCAGGTTTGCCTCCATAGTAAAAGTTGTTCAGTTTGATGGTCTGAACCACCCCTGCAAGTTTCGGAACACTAAAAAAAATCATCCTGTGTATGCATTCTTCAATAGAAGTACCTACCTAAAGCCATTGACATACCTCAGGGGAAGATGGCGCCACTAAGCTGCCTTTATGTCGACACAGCTGCACTTTCTCCTGGATCGCGTTCACCAGGAGACGGTATTCCATCTCGTCCAGGAAACCTACAACAACACATTCTGTTGGACTTTGGTCTTAAATTCAGAGAGCTGTATGTTTTCCTTCCCATGATAGACCACTTTTCTTTTAATGGCTGTTGTACGGTGGACTGCAGGTTTAAGTATACAGGAAAGAACGAATATCTAGTGAGAAATGTATTGAATGGCAGTAAGTATACTTAAATCTACGGAGAGCGTCGGTGGCGTGTTGCGGAGAGGTATGGACACTCAATCATGAGGGTTTGGATTCGAATCCGCCCCGCGGGGACGATATGCCATGTACCAATGAGTTTTTCTAACTTGTGTACGCAATACCGACTGCTCTCAAACGGTGAAGGAAAACATCGCATCGTGAGGAAACCTACATACACTGAAGAAGAAATTCTGATGCGTATGTGAAGTCTACCAATGCGCATTGGGCACGCGTGGTGGACTAACGCTCATACTCCCTCCTTGAGGATAGGCCAGTGCACTGCAGTGTGACATTTATAGGCTGATGGTGATAATATTCATGATACATTAAGCTACTATGACAACTACTAGGGAACTACGGAACGGCTGTACGGCGGTACGGTGACTATAGATTTTCTCTTACTTTATTTATGGAAGCGTGATGAAAGCCGTGGTTGTCGTGGCGAGTAACCATGCCTGCCGTGCAAGAGGCGATGGTTCGATCCCCGTCCAGACCAACTCGTACCACAGAGTTTTTAGTTTTTGGCAAAACACTACTGGTTTTCGGTGAAGGAAAACATCGTAGATCTTCTGAGTTTGCAGAATATCTTAGACTACATCCCTCCGTCAACATGTCTATTCCCGCGCGTTGTGGTGATCCTTAGGAAAGGCCTATGTCTATTCTGAATGTTATGGAATATTTTGTGTCTAGATATAAGACGTAAGACTAAAAGTGTTCTGTGACTTTGGTTGCTTATTGTACCTTCCTCTTTCAGCTGCATCGCGTCCAGCATCATGATGTTGAGGGTGGATGTTGTCGCTTGGCGTGTCTTCACCGTTATGGCTGTCCATGGACGATCTCGCTGCAGGAGACCAAGTTGACGAGTCACTGATAAACTGAAATATACAGCTTTATCGATATCACAGGATTTTTATTAAGGCAATCTTAATTTATGTCATCAGGAGTATAGGGTTACCAGGTTTTAAAACCGAATAGCCGGACAGACCAGCCAGTTTGGCCGGACATTTGGGTAAAAAGGCCGGACACCCTTAATTATTGAGGATTTTTCACCTTAGTATTGATACGACAGCAAAATATTTAAGTATTCGAAACCAGGCTTTTTTGACCATTTACCATAAAATCTTCTTAAATTCTAATGAAACAATGCAATGGAAAACAAAATTAAACAAAGCAATACTTCTTCACTAATTAATAGATAAGCTTTAAAGAAATTGAAACAAAAATAATCAATATTTTTAGAAGTCAGCCTGCTTTTAAAGCTCAGTTTCCTTCAAATTGGGTACACAGGTCAAATGTAAAAAAAATATGTATTATATAATGTAATTTGGCCGGACACACATCCAAAAAGCCTTACTATGTCCGGCTTTATCCGGACGCCTGGCAACGCTACTCGGGGTGGAAGGCACTCAACAGATTGCGAACGGGAGCTGGGCGATCCAAAGATAATCTGCGGAGATGGGACATATTGCCAGCCGATGCGTCTGTGGATTGTGGGTGTGGTCAGGTGTAAATAACTCGACATCGATCGCAGTGTAGCCTGTGCCCTGTGTCTTGCTCCCTCCAGGACATAATAAAGGCTTCCTCTCGAGGAATAGAGGTGGCCAAGTATTGGAAGGACAAAGTGTGATCACCTTCACACGAGAAAGAAGAAGACGAAGACGGGTCGGACCTCAAGTGTCAGTGCGGTACTGCCTTTTAGACTATGGCCTATCTTTTATCTTGCCTTTCCTACACACGAACGGAGCTTATGGACGTTTGATAGTTATAGTGCTATCCGTGTGGGAAAATACTGGACTGGCAAAATTTTGATGCCAATATCTCGATAGAAGAAGAATCTGGCGGACAAAATCTTGAGCATTCTTAGCCATCATCATCTCAGCCGATGGACGTCCACTGCTGGACACAATGAGAACGACGTGCTTTAAGAAGATTGGCTATGTTAACCACATGAGAGCTCATCAACAGCAACAACGGAGTTGTAGCAGTCGCTGTGACGGAAATCGGTAAGGAGCAATACAATTTAGTTTAGATATACTTTTTTAGATACTAAATCGAAATAGGGAAATCCTCCGAAAGCCATTCCATTCCATTAAAAAGAAAAGAAAAACTATTGAGAAAACTAACGGACTAATTACCGATATGATTAATTGTTCAGTGCCATATGGTTCCAATATTATTTGATCGGCGTCATCAATTCGAGAGCTACTTGATCTTAGATGACTGATATAAAGAAAAAAGAAAAACTAAAAAAAAATAAAGAACAAAGAATATGTATGTTATGTTATAATAATATTATAGATATTTGAAGTAAGATGTATGTAGGTACATACCGGTCAGCTTCCAACTTAGCAGTCAGCGCCTCCTGGATTTGAGTATTGTCAACCAGTTGAGGCAGAAGATTGCATACCTCTTGTTCCCCGGTCACGAAACCCTTGAAAATCATGTTGATAATCAGAATCGTCAACCAAAACAACAGTTATGCAACTTTATAGGCCATCAATCAACCAAAGCAACAGTTGTGCAACTTTATAGGGCATCAACCAACTAAAGAAACAGTTCTACAATCTTATCGGCCATAAATCAACCAAAGTAACAGTTGTGCAACTTTATAGGGCATGAATCAACCAAACGAACAGTTCTGCAACTTTATAGGCCATCAACCAAAGTAACAGTTCTGCAACTTTATAGGCCATCAATCATCCAAAGTAACAGTTGCGAATCTTTATGAATCAACCAAACGAGCAGTTCTGCAACTTTATAGGCCATCAATCAACCAAAGCAATAGTTCTACAACCATATCGGCCATAAATCAACCAAAGTAACAGTTGTGCAACTTTATAGGGCATGAATCAACCAAAGTAACAGTTCTGCAACTTTAATCAACTAAAGTAACAGTTCTGATGATATCTCCGTTCTGTTCCCATGTGCAAATAATGTTCATCTAGCAAACAAATTAGATAGTATTTTTAACGAATTAGTAGTATGGCTAAATGACCACAACCTCGAGATCAACTTCAAAAAAACGAAATTAATGCAATTTAGACCTCATCAAAAGCACCCGCTCAATATCAATTTTAGTTATAACAATATCAAAATAGAATGCGCCAGCGTATTTACGCTTCTTGGTTTGGACATCGATACACATATTACCTGGAAAGCGCATATACAGAAAATAAAAAATAAACTTTCGAGATTTGCGTATGCATTATCAGAGCTGAAAAAAACCACTGATTTTAAAACCGCGCTCTCGGCTTATTATGCGTACGCAAACTCATGGTTGCGCTACGGGGTGCTCTTATGGGGAAATAGTACAGAAGCCGAACAACTGCTTATTCTACAAAAAAGGTGCGTAAGAATTCTCGTAAATACTGACCAATTAGAAAGCTGCAAACCGTATTTCAGTGAACACAAAATACTTACGTTGCCATCACTGTATATATTGGAAGCATGCAAATTTGTTAGGAAGTATAACCATTTCTTTAAAAATTTTGACGACGAATATAGAGGACATCACAGTTTGAGAAATAGAGATAGACTTATCCTGCCTACCTCTAAAATGGAGATGTATAGATCGGGCCCATATTACATGACAATAAAAATATTTAATCACTTGCCACAAAATGTTAAAAAGGAAGAAAAGGATATGTTATTTGAAAAAAGTTTAAAGGCTATCTTATACCAAAAAGCATACTATAACGTTGAAGAGTACCTGCATGACAAGACTTTATAATAAATACTTTACTTACACGTTACTTTTGTTGAATGACGATCCTTTTATTTTATGTTGACTAAACCATTGTTTATATTATGTATTGTAATTAAGTTGATTTACCTACGATTTATCTAATGATTTAAGTTTGACAATTTAAAAAAATGTGTTATCCAATTCAATTATTATTATTTAAGATATTTTATGAATTTGATTATGTTATTAATTGTAATTTTTATTTTTTTTTTGTGTTTTGTTTTTTAGTAAGTATAACCCAAGCTGTCATTTATAGACATAGTTTGATTTATTTTTTATGATTTTGTAAATGTTCGTTTATTTGTTATGAAGAAGACACTGTCTGCTTCCATTTTGCAGTGCCCTCACGGGGTGCATGAGCTGTACTATAATATACTTATAAGACCTATGTAACTACCTCATGTAAAGCAATAAAGATTATGATTATGATTATGATTTATAGGCCATCAATCAAGCAAGTACCAGTTCTGATACTTTATAGAGCCTCAGCATTGTTGCTGTCTTTGAGTGCTCGAACGGACCGCTTAAAAACTAATGTAGAATAATATCAGAATTATGTTTCCAATATAAAACGTAATTTGTTTTATACTTATAAAAGACTTTTTCATACCTTTCCGACGTCGTAACCAAACGCCAGTTGCATATCAATCATTCGATCGATGTAAGCCATTATTTTAGGAACTGATACCCTGCAAAATAATAATTATTTCCAAAGACAATTTATAATTAAATTAATTACTTAACGAACGTCATCGTAAGATAATACCTACCATGTAAATTTAGCTAAAATGTAAGCCATCTCCAAGTTCATTTTTACTGTGCGACTGTCCAGGGGAAAAAAAGTTGTCACAAATAGCCGAATGCATTCTATGAGGGGTTCAACTTGGGGTGGTTTAGTTTAGACTATTAAAACTGTCCAACTTCCACTATGGAAATAATAATAATTGGAAATAATAATAACGGGAAATAATAATAATTGGAAATAAATTGTAATATTGTAATTTGGATATTAAGTACCTACTAACATAGTTTACATAAGTATGCAAAATGAATCATTGTTATTTGAATAAATAAATTTTATTATTATTGTACTTCACGGGCCGTAGCACGGACCTTTGGAAGGCTTATTATTATTATTTGTATGTCTTTTATTATTTTCTTGTTGTTTTTCTTTTCTCCCAGTTATTTCTGGGGTAGTTTCCATTATCGCGGGCTTTTGGCCAAACGATAGTGGTTAGCCGGTTGGTGGTTATCCAAACTACACCAACTTGGTGTAGTTTGGATGCGCGAGCTGATAAATTAAGTGTGTTATGCGTCGACGGATAAAAATTTTCTAAGAATTCTGCACGTGTTCAAAATCGCAGCTTTTATTATTATGGAGCCAAAATGGATTTTTTTTTAAATCTGCTGTTCGATAAACTGGAGTCGAGTACTACAGTTTTGTATGAAACAGCAAATTATTTGGTTTTATTTTAACGTCTCCATAATTAAAGTTGTTCAGTTTGAAAGTATAAAAACCACCCCATTAAATATAACTAGGGTCTTTTATTACTCCTTGTACTTACATTTAGAGGAATTTTTCGATTGAGGTTCAATGGAGCTTGGAGGCAGAGTTGGAGGAAGCGATTGAAAATGCTGATGTGTTAAGAAGGGTTCTCTTACCTGGCTAACTTGCACAGCCTCAAGAACCTGAGCATCCTTAGTAACTTCGTAGCAGTCAAAACGCTGGAGTTCAGATTGCGCCATTTGTCCCAGGGCGTAAAAGCGTCTATCATGTCTAGGACCAAATCTGAAATGGGCGACATCATTAAGTTATTATGAGCCATTTGGTGACCCTTTTTTACCCGACTGCGCCAGAAGGAGGGTTATGTTTTTTAATATTGTATTTAGTCTCTAATGCCTCCGTGCTTCGGAAGGCACGGAAAGAAGTTAAGTAATCAATATCATGGAAATAAATAGCAAAATTGGAAACGGTTTTTAATAGGATTTTTTAATAGGACAACCTGTGGAGTGGTTTTTTTTTTGCGATTTTGATATTGGTCCCATAGAGAAAGTTGTTCAGTTTGATGGTATGATCATCTTAAAAAACCGACAGCCTATTAAGTTGGACCCATAGATATATTATATAGAACTGATTGGACCCCGTATATTTTATCTCGTTACGATATAATAGGAGCTGGGGTGAACGAAGTCGCGGCATAAATCTTAAATTACAATATAAAGCAACTAAATGAAAAAGTTACCTCCAGTCGCACAAACGATGATAACGAAATCAAGTTTATTCCAGTGCGATTTGAAATAACCCCCTATACCGAACGCAAGCATTTTGCACACCATCTCCAGGAAGTATATTATGTAAAATATTCTGAAAAAATTATATAAATAAGTACCTAGTCACCTGCACTCTGACACCAGGGCTCTGCCCACACGATAACAAGACCTGCAGCTTTTAGTTGCAGGCAAGACTTGGACAGCCCGATAGCTCAGTCGGTAGTGAATCTAACTGCTGTTCCGAAGGTCGCGGGTTCGAATCCCGTAAGGTACAAATATTAGTATTGTGAATATGAATGTTTGTACCTGAATCATGAATTTTTGTATGTATAATAAATATGTACCTATATGTAAGATAGATTCTGGTACCTACTTTAAAAAGTGACTAGATAATTTGTGTGATAATGTCTAAGATATTTATTATTTAAAAAAGTAATGGAATCTAGATGCAGGACGTTCCACACTACGCCTGCCAGTTCTACGTCTCCACTTCAGAACTCTGACACCAAATCGGTTGTCAGTTATTCGACAGATATGACCAGTCCATTGCCACTTCAGTTTGCTAATTTTCTGAGCTATGACAACCACTTTAGCTCTCTGACGTTCCTCTGCTGCCCGCTGGACAGACGACCTAAAAAAGGAATCGGGGAGCGACTGGATGAGGAAGGCCGAGGACAGAGTCCAATACAGATAGAGCAAATGTATAGTAACCACACGTTCGTCATAAGGTGAATGTTGATAAAGTGTTGTCAGCATGACTATAAAGTGTTGAGAAGGTGTGGAGAATGCTTAGAAAATTTAAGGGAGAATGTATCGACAAAGTCAACAAAGTGTCGACAATAAATCGACATTTAAACAATGTTTCGACAAAGTGTAAACAAAGTGTCGACACACTGACACTTTGTATACAAGTTTGTATAAAAGTGCACTTACAGATTGAGCGTCTTTATAGTATACATGACGGAGTTAGCCACAGGCGGCTGTAGCACCACCTCGCACAGTATGACGGGCGTGTTGCACAGTATGACGAAGTAGATGAAGCCGTCGAACCATAGGTTCGTGACGAGGCGGTAGCAGAAGTGCCGGCACGGACTGTGGGGTATCTGGGCGCTGGATGCCTCGGGAGTCAGCATGTTCACCAGCTTCCTTCTTATCCATACTGCGTGAGGCTAGAACGATTTAGCTTCTTAAAGGTCAAGCAACACAGAGGCGGTACCGGGTGCGGACTGGGGGGGCGGGTTTTTTGTAATAAACAGCACAGCTTAACTATTATAGTCCTTACAATACGGCAACGGATGTACTTGCGCAGAGCAACGGGGAGTTGCGGGGAAGTGGGCGGCGGGAGTCGCATCACGAGATCTGTATGAAGGTGTCGGGATTGCCTTGCATATCTGCGTATGACAGCGTAAGTACACGGGCGCGACAACATCGCCCGCCATCAAGAGCGTTGTCATACTGTAAGGCTTATAGTAATACTGTGGTTCTAGTTTGTATGTACCCTGCCACACAGAGATCTGGGCCGGGAGCGGTGCGGAGCGGAGCGGTACCGGGTTGAACGCTATGACAAACAGGCGATCGCGACACAGAGCGGGAGCGGCGCGTCAAGACTACCAGTCTCGCACCGGACGCGGCCGCGGGCGCTGAATTCCATTGTAGTCAATGCGAGGTCCCACATAGAGCAGGAGCAGGCGCGTGGAGTCCGGAAGCGGACCGTCAGTCCCGCACCGGACCCTGTGTGGCACGCCCCGGAACGTATTCGCTTCCCACAGGTCTGGCCCCGGCCGCTTTCCCGCAATCCCGACTCATCTAAACCTATGTTAATGTTACTTCCTATAATTCTATGACCGATTGTTTATATGCCTAATGGTAGATCACAGAGAACTTTTATATTAGGTACTTACAACAACTTTAATACCTGTGTGTCACAAATAAAGATTTTTATTAATATACGAGCTTTTACCCGCGACTTCGTCCGCATAAATTATATACCAGATTTTAAGTCAGATCATAAGCTATCAAACAAAAAAAGTTTCATCAAAATCGGTTCAGTAGTTTTTGCGTGATGCTCGAACAAACAAACCCACAAACAAACAAACAAATAAACAAATAAACAATCAAACAAACAGACAGACAAAAAATCCAAAAATTGGTGATTTGGTATCAGGGACAGGTAAAAATCATGTGGTAATTTTTTTTCTTGTAAATATCTTCAATGTACAGACACACTTCTTTATAATAGTTTAGATTGTGTGGCCTGGCCTGGTTAACTGCCATGATCACGGGACTGTCCAGTGAACAGGATAGTTGTAAGGGCAGTTCCGCACTGCGTCCGATCCGAATCCGAGACATAGGGAAGGCCAACATGTAATTGATTGCATTCTCAGAGACTCAATTTGTTTTGTTCTTCACTCAAAAATGCATAAGAAACCTGAAATCCCTTACGACTTTTAAGGAACAGATGTTACGGTCCTTTCTAAGCTACATATACCTTAGGCCGCCACAAAGAGCCAAGCAGTTCCAAGTTAACCCTGCCGTCTTCAGAGTCGGCAGCCACTTCTACAGCCTGCACCAGAGTCCTGACTCCCTCCTTACTGATCTTGCCGTGCTCATATTGACGCCAGTACGAGATCTTCATAGCTTTTATCACTCGTTGGTTTGCTTCCCTGCGGAGATAGGTATAGAATGGACAAAACCAGAGCTATTAAAAATTAGCTCCAAGTTTATCTCGCAACAAATAAGACCTAGGAAGCGGTGAAAGGATTGTGTCGAGGATGTTTTGAGGGGTACCTATAGGGCGAAAAACATCTTGGAGAGAGGAGGCCAGAGACAGAGCGAAATGGAAGATGATCGTTCAGGAGGCCAAGACCAGTGTCATACCACAGAGTACTATGTCATACGTTTACAAACCTCATCATCTCCGCGAACTCTTTCTTGGCGGATTCGTTCGGTATCTCGCGCTCGCAGTCTGGCCAGGTCGTGTAGTGGTAGCCCAGTGTCATACGTTTACAAACCTCATCATCTCGGTGAACTCTTTCTTGGTGAGTTCGTTAGGTATCTCGCGCTCACAGTTCGGACAGGTAGTGTAGAGGTAGCCCAGTTTCATACGTTTACAAACCTCATCATCTCCGCGAACTCTTTCTTGGTGGGTTCGTTGGGTATCTCGCGCTCGCAATCCGGGCAGGTCGTGTAGTGGTAGCCCATGTACGCATCGTCCTCGCTGTCCTCGTCTCGGCCCGACATTTGAAGCTGGTACGGATGTTTTATTGTTGTGCCTTGAAGAGCAATATTAAACATTAAATAAATAATAATAAAAATATACTTTATTCTCTCCACAAGTAGTTTTAACAAATCTTAACAATAAATTATACATAAGACATATTAGCTTATAACTACGTATGTGGAGACTGGTGCTCGCACTACGGTACAGGGATGGGTATCTCTGCACCTGTGTTACAGGTCACCAGGCCTCCGCAACTCGGACAACGTTGGAATAAATGGTAAGTACTTATGTATTTGGGTAGTTATTTAGAGAGGTAAGCATATCCACAGGAGGAGTAACCGTAGGAGGCAGCATAACAACTATTTGTGTAACAACTAAGTGAGATTAATAATAATTCAGAGTAACAATCAAGTTAAATTCGACATTATCTTCATAAGTCTTATGACTAGTGTACATCAGTTTGTAATAGGGACTTACGACCTTTTCTGATGGAAATGTAAGTACGATTAGATAAACATTTATTAAGGCGATACCTCCTCCGTGGTATTAAGTTAAAATTAACGTAAGTTACTAGTTGTTTAATATAATTATATTAAAGACACTTTTAGCCATAGGTAGGTATTATTAGAGTTATCTGTGTATGTAAGAGTGTATGCGTGTGTGGGGGGGGGGGGGGGGGGGGTGTGTTTGCGTGTATATGTGTGCGTGTGATTGGAGAGGGTGTTAGGTGAGGGTTGAGATAGGTGTATATTTATATATATATACATACATATATTTGTCCCTCAGAAGAGAAACAAAAGCCCTACGAAACATTATTTGTTGAACATCGGTTGGGCATGGACATGTGCTGCTATATCAAAATGCTAACAAAAGGCCGTTGTTTGCTTTGTTCCTAAAGTTTAGGACACAAAATTAAACACCACTTTTACAAAAGTGGAAAGGATGGGAAAGGAAGCAGTTAAAATGGCTTCCTATTCGTGATCGCAGGAACGCCCATATCGTTTCTCTCCTGTACAATACCCTCCACAATCCTTCTGCTCCCAGTTACCTCCGCGAACGCTTCTCCTTCTCCCGTCCTTCTGACAAACCCTGTAGATCCCACATCCGTACCCTCCTTAATATCCCATCCCACACTACTGACTTCTATTCCTATTCCTTCACTGTCCATGCAGTCCGGCTCTGGAACTCTCTCCCATTTAAAATAAGAGACTGTCAAACAATTGCTTCATTTAAAAAACAAGTCAAAGATCACTATCTCTCTCTTCAATAAACTAGTATATTTATTTATTTATATACCGTATTGTATGTACGTATGTATGTATACATTTATCTGTATCTTTATATATTATGTATTTATTAGTCTTAAATACTGTTTTATTAGTTAAATGTGCACACTATGCCTGCCTCACTTCTATGCTCTCTCTCTTGTCTCGGGTTTGCTGGAAGAAATCTCTTTAGAGATAAGCTCGCCCTTTGTAATTGTCTATTATGTTGTTTCTTGTATATTTCCGTGTGTACAATAAAGTGTTAAAATAAAATAAAAAATAAAATGGGTAATAGTAGACACTAGATAGGCCGAGGCCCTATACCTACTCGGAGTTTCGATTATATACTCTTTGGTGGTAGTTACCAAAACTAACTTGACAAAAGCCAATGACTAAAAATGGCGCTTTTCGCCTTTTTTCTTTTCGCCTCTTTTTTTAGGGCGGCCATCAATCAAACTTGACTGTTAAGGTTCAGAATAAAATTAAAAACAGAACTTTATGACAAGTATATCTCTACATTCAGTCCGGACGGAGATATAAAGGCTTGAAGTGAACGTAATGAATATATTTTCAACTTCAAACCTTTATATCTCCGTTCAGACCGAGTTTAGGGATATACTTACATGTAATGACAAGTTTTTTTTGTTACTTTATTCTGAACTAAAATTTTCAAGATTAGTGGCCGCGCTAAAAACAACGTCGAAAAATAAGGCGCCAGCCTTCCATACAAAACCCGCATTGTCTTTTGTTTACGCTTTTGTAGAAAGTTTACCTACAACCTGTATAAGCTTTGTTAAGATACTAACCTTCCTGCACCAGATCCCAATTAGCATCAGCAAGGAACTTGTCCATCTTAAGCATAGAAATACATCTGTCCCTGGTCATCATGACTCTTTTCACGCAGTTGGTCATGTTGGCCTTCTTGGCCAGAGATAGCTCCGCCAGGCCAAGTATTTTGAGCACTTTGCCCATGCTTGTTGCGTTTATTAGGAGAGAGAGGAGTACCAGCCCTGAGGTTTGGATTATGAATATCTGGAAAGGAATATTGCTAAAAGTATCACTGGTGCGACGTTGTGAAGGGTGACCTGCGTCATCTTCAAGCCGGTAAAGTTCGAACCGTAGATATCTCCGATACGAGATGGTACCACAAGAAAAGTAGATTTGGGGAGCTTGCAGGTATATGAGTCGTTCCCTACAAGTAATTTACAAATATACGCTAATCAGCTTTAGGCCAATAACAAGCTTCCACATATAGGATTCGATTTAACAATTTTATTTTTGTTCATGTCTTTGAACACGCTGTATTAAATTTTCATTTCAAACTTTCTAAAAAAAGTTCAATTAAATACCTAGTTACTAATATTTATTAGCCGTGTGGTGTCGGCTAAGAATAGCCCCACCCCCTTACCTCCCGTGGGTGTCGTAAACCGGAAGATGGGCAGCAGCATCCTCTGAGTACAAACATTCAATCCAACTGGGATCGCCAACCTGCCTGCCAAGCGTGGCGATTATGGCAAATCCCCCCATTTTGGGGGAGGCCTATGTCCAGCAGTGGACGTTTATCGGCTGATATGATGATGATGATGAATATTTATTTACTCTATGCTAATATAATAACAGTGAAAACGACTCACCTCACCCTCCGCCGACATCGAAGGCGTTTGCAGCACGATCAACGCCAGACATAACGTCAGCGGACCCCTCAGACCTCCCCACACGCAAGCCAAACAATGCTGCCACGTCATCCCATACCCGACACGCTTCAATAGCGGCAGCATAGCGAAATAAATTATCAATCTCGAGCAATACACCGTCGAGTACGTCACAAATATCAACGCGACCTGCCTAACAGTGATAACATAACTGACTTTCTCAAAAATAACAACCCCTACCATTGTAAACAATAACGTATTAGCCGCATGCGTCATTATACTCCAAAAATGACTGATGACCTGCTCCACATCTCCCGCTACTGTACTCTTTCTATTACTAACTAAAACTCCTGCTATAACCGTAGCCAGTAACCCCGATACATATAAATACTTCTCCCCTATATAGTAAGTCAGATACGCGCCGGCCACAGTAACAGTTACAGCGCATAGTAAATCATAATAGGTTAAAGAAAGCACCGTCGATGTAAGAATACCCATAACTATGCCTAACAGTATTCCCCCTCCACCAAAACGTAGGAGCATCAAAGCTATTTGAGAAGAATCTGATATTGCCATAGCTATGTAACCAAATACAGCTGTAAATTCTATCATAACCGTCGCATCGCCTATGAGGCCTTCGCCTAGCAGCAGAACACTAATATACTTCCCTTTAGACATTTCTTTTAATTGACGAATTACCTCAGTAGGGTATATAGGGGAGCATACGACGCCGAACAGGACCGCCATAGCTGGCGTCCAAGAGGTTTCTACCAAGTAATAAGCCATAAAACCTGCCATTAAAGCTGTGAGCAACGCCCCGGGCACGCCAACAAGTAAAATCTGAGGAAAACTCTTCCAAAAAGAATGTGAATCTATACTATAAGATGTAGTAAACACCAGGATAGGTAAAAATGTTATTAAAAGTGTATCGACCTCCACGTAGCATATTGCAACGTAAGGTCTGAATGAAGGGTAGCGATTAGCACAAAACCCAGCGAAACCTCCCAAAGTAAACATGACAACTCTGTAAGGCAAACACAAGCTGGTCCAAAGCATTAAAGAACGGATTATGACACCGATTAGTAATGTCATGAAAACGAAGAAGAAGCCTAGGGATGCAGGGTACGCTAAACTTGGTCGGGCTGGATCATTGAACCTCACATGTTCGGTAGTTGTGGAAGATTTTTCTGTCGATTTTTCTGTATTGTCAGTTGAAGTCAATTTGATTAATAATAAGAAAAATATCGTTAATTTGAGCACCATTTTTGTGGCATGCATAGCCTTGTAGATTTGTTTAGTTTTAAAATGTTTTATTCAGGCTTAGCAGATGGACCGATTGCGCCTGACTTTTCGGTTAGTTTTATTTAAAAGTCCTTTCACGGATTAGTGGCGTCATATGAAATAAAGATTTCTCAACAAAAAGAAATTAAAAAAAGTCCAGCTCTCCAACTTACTAAAAAAGCCTAAAACGTATTTTTATGCAATACTTTTATACGTTTTTTTAGGCTTAGATATGCAAAAATAAAGATAAAATGTTTGCTGTAAATCTACATTTATAAAATATCTTTATTACGTAACAATGTCACAAATTACAATAATCAAATTACAAAATAATACCAAACAATCTATTTTAAATTCGGCAACATGCCTTGTCCAAAGGAGTACAGTCAAAAAAAATCCACGTCAAGCTTCGTCACAAGAAATCGATCGATCGATCTACATTTATTATAATTATAGTTAGGCATGTCGCATTTAATAATACAAATTGAATTCACAGTGTGATCATATTTTGAAGAAAAAAAAAGAAGAGAAATGATAAAAAAATTACATACCAAGAATTTTTTTCAGTTTTTTCAAAAATATGAACACCTGAAATAAAAAAATAAATACATAATTAAACAAGTCAATAGTAATAAATTAGTCAAAAATCTTACAATCTATTTTGAGCTTTAACACCACAGTTTAAAGTCTATTCTTCGATGTCGGCATCATAAGTTGGTCCTTCGAGTCGGATGGAACCTATAATGGAAACAGAAGTCTGACTCCTTTATTTTTACTAGGACTTTTATACGGTTCAAATTTCTGCGGCGTCTTTCTCGGAGACCGTCTTGGTGTCATACTTAGCTTATTTGCCAAGAAATCGTCCTTATGGTTATTTTCTACATGTTTTTGTTGAATAATAACTTCTTTTTCTTTGTTAATAGCTTGTATTTTCAATTGTTTATAAGCTGCTTCTAGGATTCTATTTTTCCAATCCTCGTAGGGTTCTATCTGAGGTTCGGTTGGTTGATCTTCTTTCTGAATGTTGTCGATGTCCATCTTTTCTTGGTCATCAACTGCAATTGAAACGTAATGGCTTAGGTTTGGTAGAGGTGATCCAAGAATCAAGATCAAGAATGTTGCGCTCAAAAAGACAGTATTGAACTGGTATGAACGTTTTACATAATTAGGTATGTCAATATTTTTTTTTGTATGTTTTAATCGAAAACCATTTCGAGATAATTTGAATAACAATATTTTCTATTAAAATGAAAGGATTACGGATATTTTAAATAAAATAATGTAGTTTTTCGTTCAAACGACACACGAGGACCTGTAAAGGATCGCTCAAACCCGCACGACCAAAGCGACTGCGAAGCGGGAGCGTCTACCGCGCGGCGTTCGCTGCCCATGTAATCTTATGCGTCCCGCCAAGTCGCTCAAACCGGCGGAACGGCAGCGACAGCGGAGCGGGACGCACGCGTCAAGTGGTCAGACACAATGTTACGCTCTCGTAACAAATTTCAGTACATTTTGGTTCTTGTTGGGAGTTTTTGGTTCTTTTTGATAGATTTGGATCGTTTTTGGTATTTTTCCGAGATTTTGGTAGATTTCGGTTCTATTTAGTAAATTTTGGCAATTTTTGGTTCTTTTGGTAGTTTTTGGTAATTTCTGGTAGATTTTGTTAGCAAAAACGACAAAAACTTAAAACTACGAAAAACTAACAAAAACAAACGAACTAGGTAGGTTCTAGAAACTTCAAAAAAGTAATAAAAACTACCAAAGAGTACCAAAGTACTCTAGATGTTCAATTAAGTTAGACTCCTATGTTAAAACGAAAATGACATAATCACAACAATAGTTAAAGAGGTGTTGCTTCAATGACTATTCATCAACAAATGAAGTTCGCGTCCCGCGTTGCAGTCGCGCCGGTTTGGAGGCCGAGTTTCGCGTCGTAGACGATCTCGCTTCGCGTCGCATTTGCCCGGGTTTGAGCACTCCTTAAATTCCTCGGCAAACTTACAATAACTGGCCATTGAGAAAAAAAAATTCACAATGTCAGATTTGATGTTTCCAGCATAGAGTTAGAAAGAGAAGGCAGGTGATTTTTACCATTTTCTTACCTTTTTTTGATTGAGAAGATAAAAATAAAATATATTGCATGTAGTCAAATACCCAATTCCGACACAACATTACTCAAAGTTGATTAAGATTCTCACCTGCCACTGCATTCTTGGGAGGCCGTCCCTTCTTCTTTTTGGCAACAGCGGCGAAGTTGTCGTCAACAAACTTAGTCCATTCAGCCTCTAACTTAGTCCACTGCGCTGGTTTCAGTCTGGACTTTTCAATTATTTTACTCTTCGATACTTTCACTTTGTTTATTCTGAAAATTTTGACATGGTGAATTATTTGTTTAGTCAAATGAAGTCTTTCAATACTAAGCAGCTGTTCGGCTCAGGAGCACTACGTAAGTGAAGCATGCGAGGTATAGGGAGATTCAAAATGATAGAAATAAATGAAAAAAATATATACAGGATGAAATTGATATCATTAGCATCCTTATAAACTAAGAGTCTACCCATCGAACTGAACAACTTTTACTATGGGAGCAAATCAAACGGAGCAAAAAAAATCTGCTGTTGCATACATTTGAGTCGCGAACTCGCGCGTCGACATTGCAGTTTAGTATGGAACAGCTGATTATTTATTTGCTCCGATCGGTTTGCTCCAATAGTAAAAGTTGTTCAGTTTGATGGGTAGACTCTTAGTTTACAAGGATGCTAATGATATCAATTTCACCCTTCAATAAGGTCTAACAAAATTATCTGAAACCATCTGAAACTATTTTAAGGAGATGATCAGACCATCAAACTGAACAACTTTCTGTATGGGACCAATATCGAAATCCCGAAAAAAATAATCAGCTGAATTCAGCTGTCCCATACATTTGAGTCGATTATGTGTGCAGTTTAGTATGGGACAGCTGATTTTTTTTCGCGATTTCGATGTTTGTCCCATAGAGAAAGTTGTTCAGTTTGATGGTCTGATAAAAAAAAACCCCTGTCCCTTAAAATAGTTTCGCTAATTTTGTTAGACCTTATATATGAAGAAAGAAATGTTATATTACCTGCACGCTTGGAAGAAGGCCATGCATACATATTGTGGTAAGTTCAGATCTACTTCCTGAAATATATTTAACTTCACATTAAACATACACATATTATTTTCTTTTTCTTTAAAAATCATCTATTTGGCTAACAATAGGTTAAGTTCCACTGTTACTAACACTTTTATGGGCTAACTGACTGAAATAAAGTAATATTTACGTATGACATTGCAATATAAGCTTGTATGTAGCAAGTTTTGGCAAAATTATTAATTTACAAAACCTTGTTTACTAATGTACATACATACATACATAAGCTCACGCCATTGTCCCAAGGGGGTAGGCAGAGACCACAGATCGCCACACGCTACGACTCTGACACACTTCTCTAGCCTCATTGACATTCATACATCTTTTCATGCACTTCCGTCGATTGAGGGTGCTACGCACTTGTCCTTTTCGGAAAAGATCATTGATTTGATCGTGGTATGTTTTCCTCGGACGGCCTCTCCCAACACTTCCACTCACCTGTGCTCGATAAATTTCATTTGTAAGTCTTCTTTCATTCATTCTCTCTACGTGACCAAACCATCTAAGCATACCCCTCTCAATCCTTGTTACTATATCATCCTTCAACTTACACCAATCCCTTATCACACTGTTCTTGATTCGATCAACCAAAGTAATACCACACATACTTCGTAAGGAGCGCATTTCAACTGCATTCACACGACTTTCATTCCTTTTATTCCATAGCCAACATTCACTCCCATACATTAGCGTAGGCACCAACACACCGTTGTGAATAGCCAGACGTGCCCTTTTTGATACAGACCGGTTTACTAATGTCATTGTACAAAACCATGTCATACAGTTAAAAAAGTACTAAAGATTGTTTTATCTAGTTTTCCTGCTTGGAATTTACATAGGGTTTTGAGAGATACATAGTTAAAATGAAAGAAATATAGAAACAAAATAAAGGTTTACTTTATTTTATTTACTATTCAATCTTTGCACATAATTTTCGGAAGAAAGAAGAATTAATCTTTTATGAATTGTGTTTATTATACCTAGAATTTATATTGCACCTATCCTATAAATATCTATCATCTATTTATTCTTATCGTCTTCGCTCTCCGCTGGTACTCGTCCAGTACCCTGTCAGCCAGCTCCTGGATGGCACTGCACTGCACCGCGGCGCACAGCAGTACCGTCGTGAGCTTATCACTGTTCAGCTCCAGATTCTACAATCTATTAATATTCTCACCATCTTAGCTCTCCCCTGGTACTCGTCCAGTACCCTGTCGGCCAGCTCCTGGACGGCACTGCACTGCACCGCGGCGCACAGCTGGGCCGTCGTGAGCTTATCACCGTTCAGCTCCAGATTGTATAATCTATAATATTCTCACCATCTTAGCTCTCCCCTGGTACTCGTCTAGTACCCTGTCGGCCAGCTCCTGGACGGCACTGCACTGCACCGCGGCGCATAGCAGTGCCGTCGTGAGCTTATCACCGTTCAGCTGCAGATTGTATAATCTATAATATTCTCACCATCTTAGCTCTCCCCTGGTACTCGTCCAGTACCCTGTCAGCCAGCTCCTGGACGGCACTGCACTGCACCGCGGCGCATAGCAGTGCCGTCGTGAGCTTATCACCGTTCAGCTGCAGATTGTATAATCTATAATATTCTCACCATCTTAGCTCTCCCCTGGTACTCGTCCAGTACCCTGTAAGCCAGCTCCTGGACGGCACTGCACTGCACCGCGGCGCATAGCAGTGCCGTCGTGAACTTATCACCGTTCAGCTGCAGATTGTATAATCTATAATATTCTCACCATCTTAGCTCTCCCCTGGTACTCGTCCAGTACCCTGTCGGCCAGCTCCTGGACGGCACTGCACTGCACCGCGGCGCACAGCTGGGCCGTCGTGAGCTTATCACCGTTCAGCTCCAGATTGTATAATCTATAATATTCTCACCATCTTAGCTCTCCCCTGGTACTCGTCCAGTACCCTGTCGACCAGCTCCTGGACGGCACTGCACAGCACCGCGGCGCACAGCTGGGCCGTCGTGAGCTTATCACCGTTCAGCTCCAGATTGTATAATCTATAATATTCTCACCATCTTAGCTCTCCCCTGGTACTCGTCCAGTACCCTGTCGGCCAGCTCCTGGACGGCACTGCACTGCACCGCGGCGCACAGCTGGGCCGTCGTGAGCTTATCACCGTTCAGCTCCAGATTGTATAATCTATAATATTCTCACCATCTTAGCTCTCCCCTGGTACTCGTCCAGTACCCTGTCAGCCAGCTCCTGGACGGCACTGCACTGCACCGCGGCGCATAGCAGTGCCGTCGTGAGCTTATCACCGTTCAGCTCGAGCAGATTCTCCACTACCTTCTTTGAGTTTGTGTAGATTGACGGCTTGAAGCCAGAGTATTTTATTGCTGTTTTCTGTAAAATGTAAAATAGTTGATGCTATTTTATTTATCAAGAGTGCATTAAAAAAAATGTGTTGTAATGTATTGTTGTTGCATAAATTGTTTTTTTAGATGTGTGGAAAAAGCAATTTATATTTTTTTATTAACTAGTATTTGGGATTTAAAAAAAGAAAAAAAAACGTAACAGCCGATAACAGCCTCAAATAAGTAATTTTATAACAGTAACTGTCCTAATTTTAACACTGTCTACTGCTATACAACACGAATATGGGAAGTGTTTATAACATTAAAATAAATAATATTCATTACCTTTGTTAATGTAATGTACAAATACAAATGTAAATAAAGTTATTTATTATATTACAAATAAAGTAAACTAGTTATTCCTCCCTGACAACCTTAGAACAGAAGAAAATGAATGGAACCATGGTGTATGAAAAACAGAATCCGTTCATAAAAAAATTTCAATGACATTCTATACCCAACTAGATTGGGTTTTTCAATGACATTCTATACCCAATGGCATTGGTTTCTTCTCACAATCCAAAATAAAATGACTTATAAAACATAGAGTTTCATCAACTAGTGTGTGGGCTCATAATATCTTATCAACATCCATATAACATACTTTCATTTTATACCTACATTAGATGGACATGAAAAGACATGGTATCCATGCAGTAGATCAGTGTACTGGAATATAGCCCACATCACTACTCAATTCAATTCATACCTCTCCACCCCAACCCACACCCCGGGGTGTATGAGGCCCTTGCCCTGTGGAATCCTTCAGGCTACTCACCACGTCAAACTCAGCTCCAAACATGCTAGCTGCTAGATCCAGACAGATGGCAACTTTCCCAGTGTCAGACATATTACTGCTCGCTGTTGACTTCATCTGTAGGAGCCGCTCAAACTCCGCTGCTTTACTGAAAATATATTTTATCAAAAGATTTGAACTCTAAAACACTGGAGATTTATAGATAAGTCTAAGTCAGGCATGCAGCCCTCACTGCATCATTTTGCGGACCAATCCAATTTTAAAAACATCTTCCAGATGCGGCCCGGGAGCGTGCTGAATTTTACAAATACTTGGGTACTATCACCGTTTTGAGTCATGGTGTAAAAGTGTTTTCTACAAGGTTCGCCTTTGTAATGAGGACTATCTCTAGGACACTAGGTATTATTTTGGATTGTTGCTGCTGTGCCGATGCAAGACGTACCGAAGACGGGCAGTCTTAATGTGGATAGACCATATGTATCAGAGGTAACTTAAAATGCATGGCTTGCTATGATCTCATGTTTATTTGTAAGAGAAGGCACTGTGAGGCACACCCCACAGTAAGATTCTATAATAGGGTGACGGCGATTTTTTTTTAGTTTCGGTTACTAATACAGAAAATACATTACTCTTTCTGGGGCAGTCTGGTAAACAGAAGCTTGAATAATGAATTTTCTCTATAGTTTTCATTTATTATACTATATTAGGAATAGGATAGCGTCACCTAATCTTATGGCTAGTTTGTGCGTCTACTTCTTGTCTAGTTCAAACATTGATATCAAGTTCGAACCATGAATGTTCAGACTTGAAATGAAAGTTAACCCTACTTTTTGTTCAATGTTATGTTGACTATTTGGCAAGGCGATTTCGTTAATGTATCCAACGATGCTTCAGCAAGGCACTTAGATTCATTAGTAAACTCGATATTATGTCTGAAAACTCGTAACAAACAAATTCAAGATATAAGATGTTTACCTTAAAACTTTGTCTTCATCATCAAGGCCTAGTTTGGAAGCCATAAGCTGAAGAGTTTTACTGTGTTTTGCCATCGTTCTTTGGTTTTCGGTTGGCTTGCTCAACTTTTTATTCAATAATTTAATAATTTTATCAATAATCACCGAAACACAAACTCGCGCCTTTTGGTTGAAAAAACGACTCATTCATTCGTTCAATTTTGACATTACTGAAAAAAGTGTGGTCAGCTGATTTCATTCATTCAATTTTCAACCATAGAGAAATAGCACTGAAAATAACGAGTTAAATCGATTTCTTTGATAACACACCTGTCTGGAGAGTCCTTTAAGAAACAATGGCTGTTTCCAAAGAGTAATATAAGTATATTAGAAAAGAGAACCCACTCGTGGCAACATTATGCATCCACCTTATGTCAAATTGAAGGCTAGCTAGCGCCATCTGTGATTCTCTGAAAATAATTCTACCTATACTATACATACCTACTTATATATATACTTATATACTCATACCGTTGTTTGAATGCTAGTTTTCGTTCAATCCCGCATCGATCGAGTGAAATTCCAGTATCCTTACTATTCCTGTAATCTGTACATTGGTAAGAGAACAACTGAAACTCCAGAACATCACTAAATCGGCACAAAATTGAACAAAAACTACAAACAACACGCACATTACACAAGGTAGGTCGCCATGTTGTAAATTTGTCAATTTGACATTGACATAGACAATATAATCTTGTTTTTTCATAGTAAAAGATATATTTAACAGATGGCAGCACATTCTATGCAAACTGAATCGGAAAAACCACCAAAAGGCAAATGTCCTCCGCCTGGCTGTTTCTTTCTGTTACTATGCGTACAAAGGAAACAAAAAATGACGTGTCGTTTTGTATGATTAGAGACGAGCGATAAATTTTGTTAAACTTGAATCTTTTATTTTATTTGACTAAATTTTTCATTAAATCGTTACCAATGGAATAGAAAGACCTTATTTCTGCGTCTCTTAATAAAATGTAGCCAAATATGATCTCGATTAAGATTTGACCACGCCCCTTTATCTCGATTTAGCTGAAATTTCAATGATAAAACACCTTTTCGTAATCAGCGGCGACATGTTGATTTTTTTCATAGGTTCTGTGAAGCCGATACGGATCGCTGTCATTGCTACAAAATGTCTTTTGTAGTTATCAGGGTGTAGGTCATTTAATTGTAGTCCTATTAACTAATCCGTGCTAATTTTCGTATGTAAAAACGTTCGTAAAGAAAAAGAAGAGGATCCATTCCACCCGAAACAGGGGTGTGTATGCAGTGAACTTACACCGATATAGATTTGTATCAAAATAATCTCAAGCTATTTATAAATATTATTTTCTCAGCTTTTACTTATGTTCAAACGTTAATAGTAACGTCTGGTCTATAATTAACTCGTGAAAGTTTATAAATATTACATTATTATATGGTGATGTAGTGAGATGAAACGGGCGACTTAAAACGAAGGTTGCCATTTTTTAGTGGTTTAAATCTGTGTGGTGTGCTATTGGGCGTGTTATTCTGTCGTACAATCCACGAAGGATCGGTAGTGAGACCCTGGCGCGCGTCTTCGGCGACCGCTTCGCCCCGCGAGTGTCATTTGTCACCTGTGTGTCGGTCGAGGGGTGACAGGCGAGTGACGAAAGTGGTGTTTTCAGGTAGAGATGCATGTAACAGTGCATCGGAGGTAATACAGTGGTCGGACTGATGATGCGGGCGCAGTGAGTGCATCACCACGGCATCTTCGGTGGCGGGCGGCGCGCGGGGAGCAGGGTCTCCTTCGCAGCCCACACAAGACACGGTGGATAACGCCACCCCCACCTGCTGGTATGTATTCACTACTCTTACATAGAACCACACAAACACATCTCTTATCTATAACCATTGACTTACCACCTACTGGATGTAGGCACAGTATATGAAAGAGTATCTAATACAGTACGGACACTCCCTGTCTCGCTTGCCCTCACTCAGTATCACACATGCTTACGTAGGGTCAACCGTATGCTCAAAAGTGTCTGAACCATAGGAAAAACAAAACACATAAAGAAAAACAATTACATGCCAGTCTTCGTTTGATTGATGCACATTTGCATGATGGCTGCTGTGCTGTAAGAATTTGTATTTATCTAAAAAATGTTTTGGTTTATATCACTAACACATACTTTCGTTTATGTAGGTTAGTCTATGACTCTTTTTTCGAGAATTTTGTATAAGACTGCGTCCATAATAAGACAATGTCTATAGCCCATGAAATACCTTGACATCAAAATATAACCCAACCCACATCTAAGCAAGAAGTTAAAGATGCTATAAGATATAATATGAGTCCCCTTGTAGGTCTGTTATTAGGTAGCGGTTGCTTATGAACGTATGGATATGAAAAATCCTGGGATTTCCCGGGATCTCCCAGGATTCAGTACCTTAGTAACGGATGTAAATACATTACTAGGATTTTGAATGAACATGATTCTACTGTGTGTTTGTGATACCAAAGTGCAGGACCAATATATTAAAGTACGCTCCATTAACCACGGCACTCAGAATACTAAACGCGATATCTAAGGAGGTAGATATATTCCAGTGTTCATTGACAAAATTCACAGAGGCCGCTTTAGATTATTTAAGTAAAGGCAAGTTAAATAATAAGTAATTATGTTATCAATTTGGGTGTAAACCTGTAAAGATAATGTATTTGTATTCTTTAGTTTAAATAAATAAATATGAAATATATGAAATATACTGCTTGTAGTATACACAATCTGTCCCTTTAAATGAATAACAGGAAATTGGTTACTAAGTAAATTAAAAAATCATATGATATCCAGGGTATATTTTTCTCAATTTAAATATGAAAAAATACAATAGCTTTTATTTAAACTCAAATTAATAAATTCCTCGACTTCCCAGAATCCCAGGATTTCCAAGTCATATCCATGTTAGTGATAACGTCTAAAATCGCACCCAGATTCCAATCTCTGCTTATGAATGAAACTCTAATTGTATGGTGGGCTATGATTGTGTTTTGTGCACTAAACAACCCTTGAAATTAAAAAATTTTTATAACTGTACAATGTCAAGCAGTGCACGTACCGTACAATGTCAAGCAGTGCACGTACAAATTGCTATTTAAACAAGACAGTGGCAAAATCATCAACATTAATATATGATGAGTCGCGCAGCAAGTCTGATAGCCGGCTGTCATGAATCTTCTTCTCATTTTGTTTGATCTAATTTGTTCTTGACCTTAGAATATGTGAGATTAAAACACAAAACTACTTGACATAGGCAGAATTTCCGCACTAGATGCAAGAAATGGCTATTAATTAAGAATCAAAATAATATAATCTTATATGATATTATCATGATCAGTGATCGGAATAGGTAGTGCAATTCAGGGTAAAGTTGCGAATATTTGTGTGATGAATATTAATATTTGTATTCGATTCATGGGTGTTAGCATCTACACAGGGTGTAAAATTTTATGCATTGTATATTAAACAGGGTGCACACCCTGTGTAGATACAAATACCCATGAATCTAATACAAATATTCACAACTTAACCCTAAATTGCACTACCTATTCCGATCACTGATCATGATCGAGTATCGTATCTCACCAAACTGTGAGTGAGACTTGCGGAGTAGTCAAAGACGTTTACCACTTATTGGTGGAATGTGTCCGGTATGTGTAGGCTTGGGCAGCACTGATGACAAATAAAAATAATAAATAAAAAATAAAAAAGGTATTTATTTTCATCTCACATATAGGGACAGTGAAACATTAATGTTGTTACAAATTAAGCTGAGCTTAGTACTATATGTGAGAGACCGGTGCACGTGATAGATTTACAGGTAACACCTGCAAATCTGGGTAACGAGTCACCGGGCTCCCACCCCCGACTGGATTCCATACATTTCAGATTAAAGAAATTTATATGTTAGACATGAAAATAACAGTAAAGAAACTTATGTAAGGCATCTTTAATCACTGAGCTCCAACTCCAACATCTAGTAGGTTTAAAAGCTCAATAATCAAAGAGGCCTCTTAAATACTAATTTTATGTTTTGCAGGTCTGCATGTGTGTGTGTGTGTGTGTGTGTGTGTGTGTGTGTGTGTGTGTGTGTGTGTGTGTGTGTGTGTGTGTGTGTGCATTGTTTGTGTATGTGGGGAGTTTTATATTATTTATTTATAGTTTTCAGTTACCATTCAGTTGAATAAGATTACCTACATTCATTTGTCAATGCTTCACCATACGAAGATTCAGAACACAATGTTTAGTTTTTCAATGAAGTTGTTACCTACTTGTAGTTATGATTGTGATACCTACCCACTACATGCTTGTCCACCCTGCGACATATAAGTCTTGGGATCGGTCAGTTGTTGCCATAGACAAGCATGATGATTAGAGTGAATATGAATGTTGAGTTTTACTGATTTGAACGAAATATTGGCTACCAGAAAAGCCTCGGGTTAGGTTGGAATTGTAAATAAATTCTCAGTAGAGTCGTAATCCTGTGTGAGGAGCCATTGTTGCACTATTGCTTTACATTTGTGTTTATTTAGGCTGTAGATTCTCAACATTTGATTGATTTTGTTATATAGGTATCCTCCCAGAAAGCAGTAATATTTGTGTGAGAATTGAGTTTGATAGAACGTCATAGGGCAGACAGCATATTTGCGTCTTTTGTTTTCGAGATCTGCATTGTATTCAAGTTGGGAATGTTTCAAAAGTATCGTATTCAACACAAACAATTGTCGTACGGAAAGGACCTTGCAGCGATCGTACAAATTTTTAGTTGGGAATAAGTATGGAAGGAATGAGGCAACTTTCAACACTGCTCTTTGGGCACGTTCCAATTTTAATATAACAGTTTTAGGTGCACCACCCCATGTAGTGATGCAGTATGTCAGAATAGACTGACACAGGGCCAGGTAGACCATTTTTATTACCCTAGTGTCGGCAACATGCCTTAAGTTTTTGAAGATATAGATCAGTTTACGAGTTCGCGCTGTTAGGAGATCAATATGCGGCTGAAAACATAATGTGTTGTCTATTAAGACTCCAAGATATTTTATCACATTAGTCTTTTGAAGATGGGGACAAGAGCAAGAGATGTGCAGCGCTGAGCAAGAGTGAGCAGAAATGTATAACTTATCTAGAACTGGTACCGTGTAATTTTTAGTTGTAAAAGTAATGTATTTGGTTTTTTCAACATTTAAGGTCAGCTTATTATCATTTAGCCACTCAGACACCATGTTAAATCCGACTTGGGCAAATCCAAAAACCTCTGCCCATGTATTAGACCGAAAGAGCAGAGCCGTATCATCTGCAAAAGTAACTACCTTTCCGTTGGGCATGCTAAGATTGCAGAGGTCATTGATATATGTCAGGAATAGTGTAGGTCCCAAAGTACTTCCCTGCGGGACACCTATCATGATAGGGAGGTCATCACTACACCAGTTTGATATTTTAACTCTTTGAAACCGATTGGTAAGGTAGTCTCCAAACAGTTGTAACTGAGCATTCCTCACTCCGAGCCGCTCCAGTTTCAGCAGCAACAGTGGGACAGAGACCGTGTCAAATGCTTTTGCGAGATCCAGGAAAATGACAACCACCTTCTGCTTGTTGTCCAAGTTAGTAGCTATAAAGTTAGTAACGTCATGAACAGCATCACCAGTTGATAAGCCCTGCCTGAAACCGTATTGAGATGTTGATAAAAGTTTATTCTCCTCAAGGTAATTAACCAGCCGCCTGTTCATTAACTTTTCCAGAATTTTAGATAATGTCAGTAAAATGGATATTGGTCTATAATTATTGACACAGTCTCTGTCACCACTCTTGAATATTGGAAGCACTTCCGCAAACTTAAACTCATTAGGAAATTTACCTGTTTCCAAGGCAAGATTACAGATATACGTTAGAGGGGGTAGCAATTTTTCTTTATATCTCTTTAGGAATGCCGCTGATATATTGTTTGTTTTGTTGACAAACCTTTGGTCGAACAGTATCAAAGTTGGATGTTCCACAAAATTTTGGCATGACTGAAATTGAGAGGCTTCGAGGAGCTTGTTCACCTTTGC
Source organism: Agonopterix subpropinquella (assembly GCA_922987775.1). NCBI lineage: Eukaryota > Metazoa > Arthropoda > Insecta > Lepidoptera > Depressariidae > Agonopterix > Agonopterix subpropinquella. The sequence continues at coordinate 7,448,885 of OV277694.1, read as the reverse complement.
GAACTGATTAGTGTCTCGATAAATAGTAGAAAGTTGTATATGGAAATGGGTATGATGGGATTAACATTGTGCAAGTTGTAGAAATAAAAATAGATTTAAAAAACTTACACTAAGTTGCAGAAACGCTCATTAGAGTTAATCCTCCATTAAATCTCTTGCTAGCTTTCACTATGTCAACAAGACAAAAAGTAGCAGCAAGATATCATATGGAGGATTAACTTTAATGAGCGTTTCTGCATCTGACTGTTGTAAGCTGGAGACAGGTCTAGTTGTATCTCTAAGAGCTACAAGCGATCAAGTCTGTGTTGTCAGCTGATATAGATAGGATATGCACAGGGTTCCTCGATGTGGCAGGTAAACTAAAAGGGTAGAATTCATTTTTTGTTTGAAAATGATCCAGATGTTACAATGCTTGTTTATGGCAAGGACATCTAATGACATTTTATTTATGTTTTAAATCTGAAAGCTTCAGACTCGACTACAATGTTTATCTTTATCCCATCAAGCCCTACATAAACTACCTCCATGGTCTAATGGTTAAGAGCATTGGGTTCTTGACACAAAGGTTGTGGGTTCGATTCCCATGTGATATGTCATTTTGTGCATTTTTCCCAGTTGGTTAGGACATTGCAGGCGGAATCACCTGATTGTCTGAAAAGAAAGATGATTCCATGCTTCAGATGGCACATTAAGTTGTTGGTCCCGGCTACTATCTCTGGTGGTAGTCGTTACATAAAAAACCATGCCAGAGGCCATAAGGCGGTCGGAAAAATCACTGAAACCAGCCTGCGTAACATGACAGAGGTGAGAGTGACACAGATCACTTCTAAAGCCTTTCCACAAATACCAAACACATAACAAGTCAATCTGTTAAGGAGTCTTGCATCCCCATAATATTCAAGTTAATCCATCCATATATGTAGTAATATCTCCATGTAACGGGACCTGTTTCATAAACATGACAAATACTAATTTACAATTTAACAATTCTGGTTACATTGCAGGTTACGTTAAACATGCAGTACCTAGGTAACATGTGTCTTAAAATTCTCAGCAATGTATCTCAAATTGTCATTGTGAATTACTATTGTCATGTTTATGAAATATGCCCCTATTTTAGGGCATATTTCATAAACATGACAATTGTAATTAACAACAATTCAGGGAACAATTGCTGGTTACTTATGGCATTTCCAGTACGACCAGGAAAATAATTCCCTTCGTCAATCTGCGTTTGTGCAGAGTCCCCTGACAAAACCCGAAGTCATTTAGTAATCAAAGGGTGCAAAGTGGGATAGCAGCAAACAAGGGCGCGAAAACAATTAGTCAATAGTGGCAAATGATTGAAGGTGGCATATTCTGATTGGTCAATATAATGTTGCACACTATTATGGCAATTGCGCAGGTACACACGGCGACAGGTCAGGTTACCCTGTTTGGACTTTGAACTATTAGAAGTTGAACGCTGCGAATCGTGCGAGAGGGTGCAGTATGTTGTTGTTGTTTCGTCTCACAGCACGCTGCGCCCGCGCCGGCAGTCGCGTCTATGCAGGCTCTCTACCGCACTATTTTGTGTTTTGTACGTAGTGTAGTTATGGGTATATAGGGTGCGTAACCTGATGTGTCGCCGTGTGTACTAGTCATTCACTTCGAGTTGGCCGCTACCTCCGGGTCCCGCTTCCCCGCACCGCACCCCTAAGAGACCCTAATAAACGCAATTTTATAACCTTTAGCAACGCAACCACGTACGGCACATCCGTCCCAGTCACTAATATCGCTTTTAATTTTAAATTTTTATTTGCCTTTTATATTATTTTTTGTCGACGGGACCAATTAATGTGCCTGTGAGGAAATTTTGTAACGGTCATCGACGGCCAACTGGTCGTGAACGGGTAGTACATCGGGGAAACTTATAAATCTGATACTACTGTAACAACATATGTTCATATGTTCTGTACATTCTGAGAAATGTATCTCAAATTGGCATTGTAAATTACAATTATTGTCATGTTAATGAAATAGGCCCCTGCTCACCAGACTCTCACAGACATATCTGATCAAAATATTTGTTCTAACATGTAATCACATTTATTTTAGACTAAAAATATTAACTTCCTGTTTATTTACATTTAATGGCAACTGTCTTAAATATTTCTGCAAATTTACTAGCTTTTACTTTGTTACTGTGCCAAATAACATACATACTTACATAATCTCACGGCCATAGTCCCATTAGGGGTGGTCAGAAGCTTTGCTACAACTACCAACTGTCCTTTTAAGCTTACAGTTCCAGAAATGCTTTCCTTTAGCACATTGGTGTCAGGATAAAGTGCATGTCAAGTGGTAATAGCTGATTAGCATTCGATTTTCATTGCAATTCTGTTATTGGGTGATTGTGATCGCATGTCTGTTGCCTGCTCTCCAGCTTGCAATGAAGCTCCATCAGTTTTATGGCACAAAACAATCCTTGAAGTCACTAAATATTTTATTACCATTCAGCGTCAAGCACTTTTGCTATTTTTTTTTTTATATGTTGTAACATGCTATCGGTCTGGGGACCATGAGCAGTTCTTTTGTATGCATCGGTGTTTGCAGGCATGCCTTCCCACTGTCAGGCTACCTTCCATAAGTTATCCCAAATGTGTCGTCTTTTTAGATGTCTTATGCTGAGAGGTTTACTTAGAGGCAAAGCCAGCTTATTTATGTGGTGAGTGATCCTATCTCTGTAGGCCTTGGTAGAGCAGTTCACTTCGTCTTTCACAGTGGGGATATCAAGATACTCATTAATTTCATCCATTTTCGTGAACCATGGTGCGCATGCTATGGACTTCAAGACACTATTTTGATATCACTGCAGAATTTCTGTTTGAGTGCACTGCGGAACCCCAAATTTGTATTCCATAGGTCCTTACTGGTTTTAACACTGTTTTATAGACCAAAACTTTGTTGCTTACAGACTGTTTTCCCAGTAGCCAATGCATTGCAAGTTTGTTATTGGGTGATCACATGTCTGTTGCCTGCGCTCCGGCTTGCAACGAAGCTCCATCATTTTTATGGCACAAAACAATCCTTGAAGTCACTAAATATTTATTACCATTCAAAATCAAGCTCTTTTGCTATTTAAACTAGTCAAACTAGATATATATGGGCAAAATTGTCAACACCAAGATTGTGCCACAATTTTTAGATTAGCGTAGACCAGCCTTTTGATCTCAAAAACCCTTTATCCCTTATTCGCCTGTTACGACAGCCACGGGAAGAAATGTGGTGGTTTATCTTATATCATCATCAGCCTATCATCGTCCACTGCTGAACATCGGCCTTCCTCCTTACATTAGTTGTACCTAATATACAATAATCAGAAATACTAGGGATTTATATGACTGGGAAAATATTCAATTGAAGAAAAACAGTTTGTGGAAAAATGCATGTATGAAAAAAGTTTATTACGACAAAGTTACAACGTTTATTAAATATGTGATTGGACAAAAAATATTTTGGGGATATTTTTTTTATCCCCAAAAATGTAAGGTGCGACTGAAAATCTACAGGTTCTTTTTAATATGCCGACTTTAAAGGGAAGGTTTTTTAACAGACATACTCAGACATTTGCAGACCATAAAAATAAATAAAATCAAAATCAAGGAAAAACTGCTCTGTTCCGTACGAGACTGCAAACCTAATTGACCAAAATGTTTTTTTTTTACTAAAATTTCGATGTAGGGTCCATAGTAAAAGTGGTTCAGTGTAAAGCTCTGAAGGACCTTGTTTAATTTGTAACACATTTAATGATACAACCTGTATATTTCTTTCATATTTCTATCTTCAGTGGTTTAGGCCATATTATGTTAGTTAGGCCTAAACTAGCCTAGTTGCAGGCAAAGGTAAGTGTTTGATAAAAACAACAACTTCCCGGAAAAAAATAGTTCTGATTCTTAGAAATCTACCTACCTACTTGCTTACAAACAATATATGAAATTAACGTCTTCACTGATAAATGCCACCTGTAAAAAATTTTCAATCTAAAATTAACTCTATGTTACTGTCTTCAAAATCTATAATCAATCTAGAAGTTATTTTTATTTTGTAGAAGAACCAAAATGTACTCAAATATAAACTACATAATGTTCTCTTCGCTACATCTTATTTTATTAATTTACATACGTAAACATATACACACGGTATGTTACTATATTATTCTATACTATTCTAAATATGCTCATGTCATTACTGGACGAGGGTAGAGTAAAACTAGGTACCTATTTGAATAAAAATAAAATATCTTGTAAGTTATCATCTAAGGTCCCACTGCAGGGCAAAGGTCCCACCCTTCCCACCAATAAGGATGAGAGAGAGAGAGAGAGAAAGAGTGGGCTCACACCACAGTATAAGAAAGAGTATCTATTACTAGATACAGTACGGACGGACACTCCTTTCCTCCCACCAACTTTTTACCTCACCCCCTCTATCACCCTCTGGTTACCTTTACCTCACACTGGTTACTCGTTACCTACGAAGAAGACTTAAGGTTCAATTTCTTTGGTTTCGCATACGTGCTGACGTCATCTTGTCAAATAAAAATTTTTGTATGCAGTGTCCGGGCTGTGCTCACACTCTATCACACGGCCTATGCTTATATGTCTATATGCTGGAGCCGATTATTCATTAAAATAATGTTTTTAAAACCCAAATAATTTTAGTTTTTAAACACATAAGGGTTGAGATTGAGACACATTGATCGACTGTGAACGACGGCGGGTCCATACAAAAAGCACGTTTAGCCGCCGCCGCCGCGCCGCCGCGCCGCCGCGCCGTCCGCATCCTCCGCCGTCAAAGCGCCGAACGCGTTCCTATACTAATATCGTGGTTTTTTGTATGGGCCCGCCGCCGTCATTCAATGTGTCTCAACCCTTAGAAACACTGATCTATTATTTTATTGAATAATCCACTTCAAGGGTTTTCCAGGAAGGAATGTAGTGTCATAATTAAAATGAATCACAAATAAACTGCACGTCGTTAATAATAGGTGATCAAACGAACTTCCCAAGTGAAGTTCGATCACTATTATGTGAGTCGCTTCATTCGAAGATATAATAATAATTAACCAGGTAGTTTCTTTAACTTGCTAGGCAACGTTGCACGTTTTTCAGAGATAAAATAAAATATTTTTTGATTAAAGAGTACTTTTTGACTTCCTTATGTCCCGCTCCCTAGTGTCCGCCATATTTCTCGTCATTCCTTTTAGAGAAGAGGAAGCAAAACTTATCAAGGGGCTTTTCAGAATTCGTTTCTGATAAATTGAAGGGAAGGGCGGGTGATTGATTATATCTTCGAATGAAGCGACTCACATAATAGTGATCGAACTTCACTTGGGAAGTTCGTTTGATCACCTATTATATTTCGTCGCTTCATTCTTCAGATATAATAATAATTAACCAGGTAGACATTTAGAGTACCAAGTAAGTTTTGCTTTTCAACACGTAGGTAATTTTTAATAAATTAAAGTAGCGTATATTGTTCAATCATATCTTTTTATTTTCTAATAAAAAGGTAATAACAATCAATAACAAAGTTATAACATATAATTTATAATATGACTGTCCTTGACTATATTTCTAGTAGTCAGAGGGCTTTTTAAAATTAACAAAACTGTTTCATAATTCCTTGGAAACAATCATCATTGTGTTCAACAAAAATAATTATTGATAACTATAATGCTTTATATAATATTATAAATTTGACGGTAAGCAAACGGCTCTTGCGAAAACATCTTCGTTTTCGGTCCGCAGTGGTCTGTTATAGAACCTTGCAAAGGTATTCGATCTAGAAGTCCATCCAGCTGTCTTGCGGATGAGGTCTATCGAGACTCCGGCCGCGCTGGCGGCGGAGGTGGAGGCGTGTCGAGTGCTGTGGGCGCTGAACACTGATACGTCCACTCCACTGGCACATATCACTTGTTTTATCCACCTACTTATAGTTTGACTAGTAGCTGCTCTGTGGGGAGGCTTGTACGTCAAAAGAAGAGGTCCCTGACTCCCAGTTCTCTTACTTTGTGTTACCAAAATATAATCTTTGAGAACTTGGGCAGGGCAAATACTTGGATTTTCTTGGAAAAGAGGCAAATTTAATGAGGGTTGATCTCGACCGGGCGCTGATGTTTTAATTACATCTGGAATTGAAATTTTAACAGAATTTTCCGCGATATTGATGTTTTCTATTTTAATGAGTGAAAATGTTTGGACCCTGTGTGCGGTACAAAGTGCGAGTAGCATTACAAGTTTCTTGGTGAGTTTCTCAATAGATAACTCTGTATTGGGATACCACGACGATAGATGGTTTAGGACAACTTGTGGGTCCCAAGTATTTGTATATTTTGGCACACTGGGTTTTAGTCTGTACGCGCCCTTAAGCAATCGTTTTACACAGTCGTCGGAACATATATCAGAGCCTAACAAAAGCGACAACGCGGAGCGATGGCTGTTTAAAGTCCCATGTGAACAACCCCTTTCAAATTGTCCTGATAAAAATGTAAGTATTGATGTCTTTGACGTATTTAAAGGGTCAAGATCATTACTTGTACAAAACTCCCACCAGAGCTTAAGGGACACATTATATTGCTTCAATGTGTTCTCGGAGAGAGAGGCCAGAGTTAGCGGCATTGCTTCCGACGGGACACCGCGCCGGGAAAAGGCCGCGCAGACAGCATCGCGGCAGCCAGGGTAAGGCTGGCGTGCAGACGATGAGACCGCCTGAAATGGGATTGCAGTAATGACTTACTGGGGTTGAAGAATAGGATATCGGAAACTAAAACGCTCTGAAGTAGGGGGAACCATGGTTGTGATGGCCAGTATGGAAAGACAAGAATTCCGTTTGCTTCATCGTAAATAATTTTCCTTATACATTTTAAAATCAACGCAAATGGTGGAAATGCATAGAAAAATTTTGAATTCCAATTGATTGTGAAAGCATCAACAGTAAAGGCGTCTGGTTCTTGGAACCAAGATACAAATATGTCGCATTTGGCATTGGCACGGGATGCGAAAAGATCGATCTCGGGTTGTCCGAAACGTGTTACGATAGTCTGAAAGGCTTGTTCGGATAACTCCCACTCCGTATCGGGATTGGTTTTTCTCGATTCTTTATCAGCACGATTTTCTTTTGTGTTTACATAAGATGCATACAAAATTATGTTACGCATCTCGCACCATTGCCAAATTTGTCGACTTAATTCGTTTAGGTGTGGGAATTGTATTCCCCCCATACGATTGATATAGCTGATGGCAGTGGTATTGTCAACTCTTAACAGAATTACACAATTAGACTCGTGCGATGCAAAACTTTTTAGCCCTAAAAAGACTGCCAATAATTCTAAATAATTGATGTGGTTTTCTTTCTCTGTAACCTTCCATGGACCACCTGCACTTTTATCATCGCATACGGCACCCCATCCTGTACCGGATGCGTCAGTATAAATTTCTAATTTAAATTTGGAGGTTCTCATGAACGATGATGTGGAATAAATGTGATCTCGCCACCAATTCAAATCATTTAAAATAACATCTGGAAGATTTATTTTCGCTTCGTAATTACCGTTATGTTTTTGAAGGGCCAAAAACTTCTGTCTTTCTAAGGTTTTAGTATATGACCAACCATAATTGGTGGCTGGACAGGCAGAGATAAGAACACCAATCAACTGAGCATACTCACGGATTGTACATCGCGGTAATTTCATGAATTTATTTATCAAATGAGTAATTTTGTGTCTTTTATCTAAAGGTAATGATATTGTCAAATTTTTGGAATCAAAATTGAAACCTAAAAATTTACAAATTTGTGACGGTTGTAACACACTCTTTTCGTAGTTGACGATAAATCCTAGGCATTCTAATAACTTAATGGTCTCATTAACGTTATTAAGACAATCTTCGTAATCGTCTCCTATGCAGCAAATGTCATCTAAATATACGACAGACTTAAAGCCTTGACTTCTTAAATGTGTTACGACCTCCTTCATGATCTTTGTGAACACCTTTGGTGCTATGGACAAGCCGTATGGCATTGCCGTAAACTCGTAAGTTTCAATTTCATCCGAATCGTAAGCTTGGAAATTAAATCTGAGGTACTTTCGATCTGCCACGTGAATTGGCGTAAGTAAGTACGCTTCTTTCAAATCTAGAGTAGCCATGAAACCATTGCGAGGAATAAGCTTAGAGGCAGTTCGATAGTCCTCCATTTTAAAATGGGATTTTTCAACAAATTTGTTAAATGACTTTAGATTCAAAATAAAACGACTAGTGCCGTTGGGTTTTGGAGCTAGGAAAATACTAGAAATATACTGGTCCTTCCTAGGTTTACACTTTATTACGGCCCCTAATTCGAGTAATTTATTTATCGCTGCACTCATTTGTTTACTTTCGTCTGGCGACCAATGAGTGCGAGGGACCGTAGATTGTTGTACACGTTTGCATAGTGGAATAGAAAAACCATCTCGAACCCAAGATATAACTGTAGAATTATCTGTTATTTTTAACCAACATTTATGAAAATGTTTTAAGCGACCAGAATGTACCTGATTTACTGCTGATGTGCTTGCGCACGAGGTTTGTTCTGAGCCGGAGGTCTCGACTGCGTCGTGTTGGGGATGTACGGGCGTCGCGTCGCTGGTGCAGGGTTCGTCTTCCGATTGCCTCCCCGCCCCCCCCTGTTCGACGAGTAGCGAGGAGGTCCCGTCCAGTTTCCCTGTGTCGTGACGGGCCGGGCGCTCGGCGCACCTGGAGTGTTAGCCTTTGTTGTGCTGACGCTCTTCTTTATTTGTTGGCCTTGTTTTTCAATCGCCTTACTGGCCTTAATTTTCTCGGATAAGGTATTTCCGAATAGAGTTTCAT